>OY740716.1:236491320-238891320 GCA_963513945.1 Hydrotaea diabolus | reverse complement strand
AGAAAAACCTGCATCCCTCTTACGAGGAAGCCAATTTATGCTTTACTTAAGTACCACAACATCCCATTAAGGAGCAAGGGGGAACTTCTTTCAAATCAGTGAGCTGTACGGGATTTAATTGTTATACTCACTGACCGGGACCTACTGTTAAACAGCTTCGAACGGCTAATGCATTTTTATAGAAAATTATTTTTATTGCTTAGAGATAAATCTCATACTCGTCAAATCGCCGGCATTTACGAGATGGAAACCCGACTCATGTGCTCCGACCGGTTAACAAAAGATGCCAAACATTCTACTAACCCGATACCTAACAATCTAGACATTAGACGTGCTAGATTGGAGCTCGCGGTGTGTATAAATATATTTCTCTGGCATAGAATATTTGAAGCCTATGTCAAAACTCAAATTGCCATTTTGGTAGCTCTTCATTTTCCTTATTTGGTTATTGGTCCATAGAGAGAAACCTGGCATTGTAGAACAGTCAACATGACGAGGATCAAAACAACCTTAGGGATTCCAAAGGGGGGACCGTAGTCATGCCCCTTTGGTTGTTATCGTTATTGGCTAACTCGGGAGCTCTCTAGAGCGCTCAAAATAGGTTAATGCGTGTAAGTTGGGATACCTTACTGCTAGGTGCCACGGCCTAGCTAGTCTGGTTTCACAGCCCCCCAATTCGAACTAACCTACTCCAGGGCGCATTTAAAAAGTCAAATGGTCATGTTCCTACAAATAGTCCTTTTGGAAAACGTCTTGGTCGCTTTTACAGCGAATTCGTCAATAGCTTAGCACTCGTACAGTGTTTCTTTGTCCACCTGGTGCTGATAGTTGTATCAATGAAACTTATCCTTTATTTATTTTTTGTTTATTTTTTCAGTGTACCACTGATTGTTTTGTTGTTACTTTCCCATCAGCTAACATCTTATAAAGTTCTTCTGCAGTGTTTGCGGTGGCGGTGGACACCTATGGCAAATGTTACTATTGTTGTCATCATACTCGGCATCATCACGTTCTGTTTATGTATGACTGGCGGCCGGGCGGACGGTTAGTCGGTCGGTTGCTTGAATGACAATATGATTGCCATTTCCTTCCATTAACTTACCTTTCACATTTCGTTTCATTCCACATTTGTATTACTTTTTTTTGTCATTGTATAATAGTAGAGCAAAGGTGACAAAAAGTCAAAAACAACACATGTTTCTACTTTGTAGGGCACACACACTCATATCTCACACACTCACACCCGCTAACGCCTTGTTAGAGATATACGATTTTGTCACACCTCTTTGGGGTTTTGGGGATCTATTATTTATAAGTACACATCCAATGCACTCTCGCCTCGAATTTAACTTTAAAAAGCCATAATTTAAATGTGGTCCCTGCTATTAATTTCAACATCAACCTGCCTTCTCTGCACCCCATCGCCCTATGCTACCCATTCTATCCGATCTGCACGAGCTACACGGTGGCTTTGTCTTAACCACACATCTTTTGAGTTGGTACTTTGTAATTTCTGTTAAGAGTTCGAAATTGGTATTAACTTTGCATAACTGCCAATTATAATGATTACACAAATTAGGCAACAACATGTTATAGCACATCCACTTATTAAGTAAAACCCGCCTAGGCTCAAGCATATTAAACGCATACACATGCAGCAAATCTACCTAGGCAAGTACACCCCTGTTTGTGTGTGTGTGAGAGTTTGTGTGTGCAGGGTATATATGAAACCGAAGCATACAGGCGCATACTTTCATTGGAAACCTATTAACCTGTAGCCATAACGAAAATTTCATAACACTGCAGGCTTTGAGACTTCTCTGAAGTTTTGGGGAAATATTTGATCAAAATCAATTAGCAGAAGTCTTAAATGGAAAAAGGAACTGTAAAGAGTTTCAAAAGGCCTATCGAAGGGGAAGGCATATAGGGCATTTACACCTTTAATAAATAGTCTGGAAAGACGGACATAAGGAGACAGAATGAGATGTTGCGGTTGAGGTATGGGTAGAAGACAAATGTTTGCTTGGTACGTACAGAGGTTTCGAATTTAAGGGTATCTGTTGGGCTACTCTCGGGGTCATTGCACCCTGTTGAAAAATGCAACTCGCAGGTTTAGTATTGGCTTAAACTGTGATTTTGGTATTACACCACATCACACGTGGTAAGAGTACAGTAAAGCTGGATTTAAGTTCAAAGTTGAGCAAAACTATAATTATTTGGAAGTGCGGGACGCTGTAGTGTGATGGAAGTGCACACAACTATCATGCCAGTAAACCTCGGTTTAACCCTGGGTAAAAACATTTAACCAATTTTTCATTGAAATAGATTTGTGATTTTGAAATAGAAGATAATGGTTGGTACGAGTAATACGTACTTATTTCACTTGGTGTGAGTAAAACGGCCTTTATTTTTGCTCCTAACTGCAGATTGGTACACGTCATATCCTTTGGTTACATTTATTCTTTTGGTGAAATTGTCTAGCCTTAAAATCCTAATAAGGCACAAACGGGGAGCTTGACTCAAATCATAGACCGATGTTCTCCCTGTCTGGGCCCTTCTGTTTCGATTCTTATTTGTATAAAAGTAAACTTTTAAATGGTCATTAAGAGTTTAATCTCTTCTAGTGAAATTGTCGAAAAAAAAACTTTTAAATGAAAATTGTCGAAAACCGCCTGAAGATAAACGCTGAATGATCTTTACTAGATTTTAATCTTAATTTCCGCCTATAGACTTCACTGTGTTGATAAAT
Source organism: Hydrotaea diabolus (assembly GCA_963513945.1). Classification (NCBI taxonomy): domain Eukaryota; kingdom Metazoa; phylum Arthropoda; class Insecta; order Diptera; family Muscidae; genus Hydrotaea; species Hydrotaea diabolus. The sequence goes on along the minus strand of OY740716.1, from coordinate 238,888,571 downwards.
AGTGGGTGCGACAATTATCCAAGTAATTCAGGTTTAAAGTATATCTCATAAATGTCTGTGACTTTGCAGAACTCATCTTTAAGCCTGTAAGTGTTAAAGATTATCTTTAATTTTCTAGCCGTCTATGAAGAGAGGATCCCGCTTAAAATGCCACCTCATTTTTTTGTCTTCCTAAAATTCTAACAAGGATATTATCTATTATCCTGTTAATATATAACACTAATGCCTTAAGACAACAGCTCTCAAGCTCTAGCTCGCTTTTTCCCTCTCTATCTCTCTCTCTCTCTCTCTCTCTCTCTCTCTCTGAATGGCAAATAGGACTAGAATTTAATGAATGGACTGGAGTGTAACGTAAAGATGAAAGAACCCACCACATGACATGCATTTACTAGACTTTTGGTTGTGCCACCGCAGGCACACACACACACGCTCACTCACACACTCACTGGCAATACATCAAATTTACCGCAGCGTGTTGGTGCGGCAGCATTAAGGTTTTTATTGTGTCGCCTCCACTCACCGCTCTCCGGTGCTGCTGTGCCATCGTAGTTACCCTTGCCTATTCTGCGAATGTTGCTGGCACTTCTGCTGTTGTTCTGGCAATATAGAGGTGACAGAAGTACAGCAACAATTCTCCCCTAACAATTTGCCTTACGTCTTGCTCACCTACTTATGTATGTATGTGTGAGTGAGTGAGTGAGTGTGTGTTAAAGTAACATATGCATTAAATCCTTTTGTGCTGAAGCCACTTTCTTATGTGGCATCATTTTTGCGTTACCCCCTTCGCTGCGGCAGTGCTGGCTGTGTGCGGTAGCGCGTATGTCTATTTGACACACATACATATCCTTTTGTGTCCTCATGAGTTGTTGTTGCTGTTGTTTTTATTTTGACACATTAAGACTTGTTACATTTCTTTTTGAACTGTTCCTTTTCCATCTTGTGCTGCTGCTACTACGACGTTCTTCATGTTACTTTTGTTTTATGCATGTACATCCGTTTGTCTGTCCGCCAGTCCGCGTCCCCACGTCCTTTCGTTCATATGTGTGATATTTGTGGCTCTGAAGCTAGAGTTGGAGTGGTACGTACCTCGCCACTCGTTCCTTGGCTTAACTGCAGACATAAATGTCAGCCAATATGTGTACTGACAGTATTCATCCTTTCATTTCGTTTCCTTTTCGCTTTATCCATTCGTTACGTCGTGTGTCTGTGCGGCGCAGCGTTTGGTTAGATAGTTGTTGAATGCTTCTCGGGATGTGTGCGTTTCTTTTGTTTTGTTTTTTTTTTTTATTTCTAGCTTATTGTAATCGCCTAATCCAGCCCAGGTACAATGCAATGACATGGTTAGTGGTGTTGTTGTTTTTTCTTCACCTTTTTTCATGCAATCAGTCACTTGGATTTCTAGCAGATGATGATGATTGCGCGCTTAGATTGAACATAGCTGCGGAGAGAGTGTCTGGCAATACCTTAAGGTATTCCTGCATTCGTTAGATGTTGAAGTTAAACCTTGGTTAGATTTCGGGCATTCAAAGAGAATGAACTTTGAATAGATTTTTAATATAATTTTGAGGGATTTCCAATTGGGCTAAGGTTGTCACCCGTCCTGTGTCATAGTTGATTCACTTTAAAAATATTTGATTGCTAAGGGACTTTTTCAGAAATTCAATAAGGGAAAATTGTCTATGGTATACCCTGTTACCAACTTAAGATTAGTAAGATTAGTAAAGTTTCTTTAAAATGGTATTCATTATCAGTATTTCACTTAATATCTTATTTCGGCAATATGTCAATTCTAGCCGTGGCTCCCGCTTTTGTAAGTAGCCCCATCAGGACATTAATTAAAGTTCAAATAACTTAGTTCTGAAAAGTGGAACTTCTCTCGAATACGGGTATTAGCTTAATTTTTACTACTTAAAAGGGCCGTAGCTCCCACAAAAGTGATCCCAAGAAGGCATTAATGAAAGTTCAAATAACTTAGTTTAGAAAGTCGAAGGTCACTCAAATATGAATATTAGCATATTTTTTTACTAATAAAACGGGGTATGCACATCCTTTCTTTTTTTAACTAACCAACACTCGGGGTTTTCCATTATAACATGCGATGCACTGCGTTGGTGGGTGGAAAGTAAGGGAGTGGAGGGGGGAAGAAGAATGTAATGTTTGTAGCATTTGTCTTGAATTTCTGGATGTCGTAATCCATTTACGAATAGCACGAGCGAAAACGAATTCGATCTGTTGTGTATAGTGCGGTCAAACGGGCAATCGAAAATTCGGAAATGGCCAGTAAATCCCTGCCAACTGTCTCATCCCCAACACACAAAATCTATTGAGGACCTTTGTAATATCAGGGGTAGCTGTCTTACGACCCCACTTTTTAGGTCGTTCGAAATTGTGCCTTTTTTCGAAAGATACAGTCGAATCTGTGCTGCTTTCCAACCATATGTAATGGTTATTTTTATATCAGGGAGGCCCAAGATATGTATGAGCCTAAAAACTACATCTTATACGAGGTGTTTATAACTTTCGTCCTCCTCCTCGTCCGACAACTTCTATCGATAAGTCAAAGGGGATACTTTCAGTTTGGTTACAAAATTGTTTATCAAACTCTGGTCCGTGATCACGGTTTCGTGCAAGAATAATCGATATTAGAGGTGGATATTAAGCATTTCTGTAGATTAAGTTCTTACCTATCCGGATTTGTCGTTGAAGACGGTGTAAATCCCACGGATTACTGTCTTACAACCCCACTGTAGCATCTATACAACCCTTGCTCAGCTTAAGGGGGGTGGTTTTAAAAAGTAGTTCGAAATTGAGTTTTACTTTTGGTGTCAGAACCTGTGGAACCTTTGAGGTTTTTAATTTTGGAGCTCTAAATCAGAATTGTTAAGGTTCGAGAAGGCGTATGCGACTAGCTTACCTAAAATCTCCTCAGACATAAGGCCAGACACCAGCTTATGAGCGTCAGCAGTTGTCATTTGCAGATTAAAGCGGATATTTAGGATTTGAAGCAATTTCACTTGTACCTGGCGATATCGACCCTAGGGGCTTATATTAAGAATTTCGAGCGATTTACATTGCACCTACCATAGAGTTGCCTTGCTATCCGGCATCTCCAAGTCCTAGTCCACCATTAGTTTGCTCTTCTTAGAGCTTTCAATCTAAGATTACGTTTTCACATATTTCCAAGCAGTCGATATCCATCAGATTATGGTGCCAGAACTTAAGGCCAAACATGGGACAACCACCACCCCCCTTCATCCTTAAAGACATGTCCTAACAGCGTAATACATTGCAGAAAATGCTAGGGCGAATATTCTGGCCAGACATGCAGCAAGCTTACACTCCATGTCGCTTACACTCCATGTCGGGCCAGAATAGTCGCCCTAGCATTTTCTGCAATGTATTAAGCTGCCAGGACATGTCTTTAAGGATGAAGGGGGAGGTGGTTGTCCCATGTTTGGCCTTAAGTTCTGGCACCATAATCTGATGGATATCGGACGGCTTGGCCATGTCGTTTCGAAATGCGCGTTGGTTGTGAGCGTTAAGAGATGAAGAGGGGTAGAATTAACGTGTTACAAATTGAGTGGAAGTTTGACCCATGTCTGGCTTAATCATTTGTGCTAGCCTTTCCTTGCTTGCTTCTGCATCCTGGCATCTAACACAAGCGGATATCGAAGTGATTGGCCACGTCGTTTGAAGCTAGACGTTGGTGTTGGGCGGTTCTTGGATTCCGAAACACAGATTGCATAGATTTTATTGCAGCCTGGCTTGCTTGATGGATGGGGCTTTTCTTATCTGCCTGAAAATGCCACAATGACCTGGTACTCGAATTTTATTGATAGATCTACACCCGTTTGTCTAGAGTGGATTTTAAAACCGACCCTTCAGTTTAGTATAGACGCATCTGTGGTTATTTTATTTGCATTAATTACTAGTTAGTTGCATTATTACTATGTCGTTATTTTATTTGCATTAAGTTTTTGCCAATCTGGAGATCAAATCGTCCTTATATATCTTCAAAATAAAGAAAATTCCCTCAATATTGGCCATGGTCCTTATCCACTAGACCTATTTTGACAACGACAATAATCTTTTAAATCAGAAACTTCTCCACCTAAAAAATGTTTGTCCTGCACGAGTAAAATCTATGGTTGTCTATAAATAGATGAGCACTGGCCCATTTGGTAGGTGGTAAAAACGTTTAGCAGTCGTCGTTACCCCATTTTCTCTCTTAATTTGCTGCGAATAAAACTTTTTTTATTGCCATTTTGTTGTTGTGCTACAAATAGAAGGCCAACGGCAATCGAAAGGATTCCTTTTATAGCCTGTAAACCAATAAATACTAGGACGAACAAAAGAAACTGTGTGTAACGTGAAATAACATTTAATACAAGTGACAACTCCTAAGCATTTAAATCGCCTAGAAACTTTGTTAATGAACTAAAGGATTAACACACATACATTTGCAGAAAATTACCAAAGTCAAGTCAGACACAAATACACCAATAGCTGATTGTGGCTCAAACAGATAGAGAGAGAGAGGGAGGGGGAGAGGCGACATCACAAAGATGACATATGCTGCAAGCTAAAGAAGGATATACAGGACAATAGTTGAGTGAATAACTTTTTGCCGAATGTCAAATTCAATAGCTAGACATGAAATGACATACAGTCAACATGCAAACACACACATACGTATGAAAGGATAAAGCAGACATTAATGTCGTCGTGCTTGAGTTGGTTTGAGGGCAGATTCTTAGTTAACGTGGACCTCCAAAGTTGTGTTGTCGTAACACTGTGCCCTGTCTTGCTATGCTCGGCGTTGTATGCTTGCTATCTTTGGAATGTGTGATGTTTACTGGCTGAATTTGTTGATGTCCTGACATGTGCATGTGTGTGTGTGTGCTGTGCTGTGAACGCTAATGATGTTATCCTTTGACTTAACACAATTTTGTGTTTATTTAATTTTCTGCTTTATTTCAATCTAATGCGAGAACTCTGAAAAGTAGTTAAGCCACAAAACACGAAAAGATTTCTTTCCTTCACTTGCTTGCTATCCCTACACTCTAAGCCAAATACCCAAACCTGACCATTTCAAAGATTATATGCTATTTTTAGCACTCTTACACACACGTACGTGCATATTTACACACCGTCACACACACACACACTTTTATACATGCTGTCTCTTATACAAGAAATCAAAAAAAGAAGAAAAAAAAAAACAAAGAAAAGGAAACAAAAAGCAAATAGAAAATCAACAAGCTGATTCTTCTTGAAAGTATTATATGATGAAATAAAAGGGATTTACATTGATATATTACCAACATATGTGAGCTATACGACGGTGAAAGTGGAGTATGGGTGAGGGGAACCCCCATCATTTCCCCATTAAACTTTTAGTGGCAAAGTCATCGTTTATTGTTGTACATACAACGAGGGTCGTCTAGAGTTCAAATGGAACTTTTAGTTTAGCGATGAGGGAACAAAGATTATTTTGAGATGACTTTAGTTGGCTTGAAACAAGATTACTTTGCCGGTACCTACATTGTCCTCTAAGTGATGTCTCCAATTCGGAACACCAAGAATATTCATATCTCCTCCCAGTTGATGTTTCCATTCAAGTTTTTTTTCCTCTGTTTGTGGCAGTTGTCGTCCAACGCCTTCAAAGTTTAAGTTTTGGTTTTCACGCCTTAAACAAAGTCCTATTTCTAGAGCTATCGTTGTTTTTTGCTTAACTACGTTATTGTCAGAATATATATAATGCAGCTCATGGCTTATCCAATCTACTGTACACATACTATTTGTTATATCGGAATATTGAACATTCCAACTTCATACTCATTTTAACTACCTTGAAACTGACGACTGACACGCGTGATGCTTTGCTCCAAGACCAGCATCGAAATGGGTTTGTTCGCATAAACTTTAAACTTTATATATCCCCACAGGAAAAAGTCTAACGGTATGATATCACACGATCTTGGTGGCCAATCGATCGGCCCAAAACGTGAAATTATCTGCTAACCAAAGTGTTCTCACGATAGATCCATTGATTGATGCGATGTGTGGGAAGTGGCGCCGTCTTGTTGAAACCAAATGTGGCCGAGATCACAAGCTTCAATTTTAGGCATCAAATAGTCGGTTGTCTTGGCACGATAACGGTCGCCATTGACGGTTACGTTCTCACCGGCATCATTTTTGAGAAATATGGACCGATGATTCCACCGGCCCACAAACCACACCAAACCGTTGTCTTTTCTGGATGAAGTGGAAGTTCTTGAACCTCTTCTGGTAGCTCCCCGTCCCAAATGCGGCAATTTTGCTTGTTTTGGTCTCATCGCTGAACAAAATTTCGCTCAAAAACGCTCGAAACACATTCCTCAGAGAACGTGAATTTTCGTAATAAGGTTAAACGATTTGTAAATGTTGTTCAGGCGTAAGTCTTTCCATGATGAAATGCCAAACAATACTCACTCTTGATTTGTCAAAAAAAAACTATTGAAAAAAGTATCTCTATTTGAATCACGCATTATTTCAATGTAAATATTATTGTTACAATAAAATTGATTTATTCAATGCAATTAATTCACTGCTGTAATGACATAATTTCATAGCACCAATCACTGTTTTTATTTCGTTGATGCACGATTTGGTCATTAATTAGACAAAAAAGAGTGTTTATTAGTTTCAATGACTTTATTTCTTTATTGCTATGAAATGCAATTTATTGTTACAATGAAAATGACATTTCCTGTGCTATGAAACATTGTTCATTATTGCAATGATAATGTTTCATTGATTTACCGAAATTGTATCATTGGCGCAAATAAAATGTTTTAATATAAAATTAATTGTATCAAGGAAATTGTTTTGTATACTTTAATGACAGTTTTCATTTTTGCAATAATTTTTTTTTTTTTTGCAATGAAATGGTTTTATTATAATAATGAAATTGTTTTATTGCTGCAACGAAATAGTTTTACTGTTGCTATAAAATTCTTTTAATATACTGTATCTTGATATTGGATGTAATATAATTGTTTCATTAATGTTATGAAATTATTCCGAAAAAGTTTCTTTGATTCGATTAATTTGTTTCTTTTGTGAAAAAAAAATTTCCTTGGTTATTTTAAAATTCTTTCGTTGTTAAAATGAAAAAAAATAAAAATTGAATTTGAATTAAATAAAGCACTGAATCGTTGAGTTAATAAAATTAGTTTAGTAAACCAACGATTAATGTAATGAAATAGAAATGAAATAATGATGCAATGCAATAAGTCTATCTATGCAATGGAATTGCTTTTTTGGTTTAATTAAATTATGTTGCTGAATTTATTAAATTGTTTTTCTGGCAATGCCATTGAGTGTTGCAATTAAACTATTTCATTGTTGCAACGGTATTATTTCATTATTGCAATTAAAGTGCAATAAAATTATTTTGTTGAATCAAAACAGAATGTGTGTGAATGCAATGTAATAGCTTTTTTGGTTATTAAAAATATTAAAATGAAATAATATTTCTGAATTTATTAAATTGTTTTATTCGAGAAATGAAATTAAATTGCAATAAAATTATTTCATTGTTGCAACGAAATCATTTCATTGCATTTAAAGTATTTTATTAATGCACTGAAATTATATTGTTGAATCAAAAAAAATGGTGTAAATCATTAAAGTTGTTATTGTAGTTGGCTAGCTAAATTGGAATTTTCAATTGCTCAGCATAGATATGTACCAATCTTTCACAGGTTGACTATTAAGAGATACTGTTGATCCCAATATTTCGGAGTTGTTTCTAGAATGTCTACCGTTCGTGCACAAGTTTATGTACCCTGTAGATGTGCTTTCAGCATATATTGAAACCATTTCTATTCTTATGCCTATTTTTAACATCAAAATGGAAAATTTCCCTGTTAAAATGTTCCTCTATATGTTTGTTACACGCTCAACCCAACAGAGCAGCTTTGAGTAGAAGTTTGCTCCTTCATTACTCTTGAATCTCCTATAGATTTATTCAATATTTATTATTCAATAATTTCTTTTAATAATAAGTTTCAGCTGCCTGTTTCTATGTCAACATGATATTATTGCATTTTTTCCTCAAAAGTACTAGTAATTTAAAAAAAATATACTTCAGGACCTAAAGCCGACTTTTTAGTGCTATAGTAAAGTGAAAACTACATTTGCATTTTATAAAGTGGAGTCTATGCTTAGTGTGTAAAACCGACAGAACAAAACCCTTTGATACATGCGTTGCTGTTAGTATTTACCATAAACCCTTTGAACATTGTCTGACAGTTGCGAAAAGCTGGCATTTTATTTTCTATTTAATTCTCAATCACTACAAATAAACTGTTTGCAGTTTTCCAAATATAATTTTATGTTAGTTATTCTTCTGGAAGAGTGTCTTATTCTAAGGGAAAAAAAATGCAAAGTTATATTATACTGGTCCGACTAAAGAGCTTCGGATTTGAATTTTGAAACATGTACTAAGGGAGTACAGACAAATTTTCAAAACCTGAAATAAGCAATGCTCATCAGCCAGCAAAAAACAGCTCGAGCACATTTTAATTGAACTTTTTTGTGTAATACTCTTAGAAAAGGTCTGCTATTTTCCAAACGCACCTCGTTTGTTGTATGCCGCCCCCGGCTACTTTTGCCCCACTACGTACGTGGTTACTCCCTAGTCCAAGTGGCAACATTCATTGTGACTTTCGACATTCATTCATTCGTTCGTTTGTTCGTTGCTTCATTCGCTCACATTGTTCCGTGTATTGGCTGTAATGCCATTCATTTTGCTCTAGTCCTTTTGTTGGCGGAATTTGTTGCGCGTTCCCTTACACTTTTGTTTATTGTAGGAACGTATGTGCGCGTATGCGTGTGTGTGATTGTGTTTGAGTATGTGATGTATGTGTACGTATGCTTTGGCTACGTCTTCGTCTATTTTCCTGGCAAATAATACACGCTAATATTATTGTAAGTGTGTGTACAAATATTTATTTCTACACATTTCTTGTTGCTTCTGTTACTTTTTTTCTTTCTCGTCCTTCTTCTCACATGTGAGCCAGGCGGGCGCCCCTTCAACTTCCTCTTTAATGTGGCAGTTGAGGAGAGCTAAAGGGAGGTGGTGGGGCAGCCCGCAGATAGGTTATGCGTACGTGTTGTTATTTTTGTACATAAACCACGAATTGTATGTGCTGTGATGATCCCACACGCACGCACATACAAATATCACGAGATTGTTGGTGACGTGAGCAAATGGATTTCAATTACTTTTTGCTATGCGTCCGGAATTCGAGTGGCAAGTAAATACCACTGCCACCTTCGTCGCCGCCGCCACACCATACTAGGATGTTGTGTGTGCCACAAGCTAATAATCATGATGTCTATCCGCTCGTATGTGCGTATGTACATATGTGTCGGTGTATTTGCGGTGCATAAATAACCAATAATAGATAATAAAGAATAACAATGCCTAGGAAAATAAATAAAGTCTGCTTAACCCTTTTTATTGGCAGTTTGCCAACCAAGGGAAGGGGTAACATATACAAATATCAAAATTTGCACATTTGCAAATGGTCCTTAAAGGACCATTAAAACATTTAGGCATTGTTAGTCTGTTGTGGTTGCAATTTGGGGGACTTGATCTAACTTCTATTTTGATGGCAGATCTAGGTTAGGCTAGGATTAACCCGATTTACAAAATAAGGCCTTAATCCGCAGAAGACTATAAAAAAAAGGCTTTATAAAAAAAACAATTATTTTTCCAGCATGGCTGCCAGGGGGTTAATATTGTAAAATAAATTAAATTAGAACAAGTTTATATTGACTACCTGAGGTCTTAATGCAAGCACTCAATAAGGAAATTCTTCGTCACGCCAATTCTTTGTCTCATGGTTGCCAAAGGGTTACACATGATCTATAGGTATAAAATGTAAAATTTGATTAAAACCATTCCTATAATAAGGCCCGATTTACGGTACATAAAGCAAGGCCTAAATTATAAAAATATTCATACGGAGGATCTGTCCAAAAAACAGTATCTTAAGGGTGGCCCAACTAAAACGTACGATGTTAAATGTAAATACTACAAAATTTTTTCAGAGAATTATCTATATACTTTTTAGTTTGGTAGAAGGATCTATGACAATTGTGTGTGAAACAAATTATTGGTCAAATGCTTGCCGCGGCTTCGGTGGCATAACGATTTCCGATGGTCCATATTTTCAATGACTCTGAAATATGTTGTGGACTCATTTGGGAGATTACGCTGATCAAAAAAAAAACACAATGCACGAAATGCATTGTGATATGCAGTTAAATTTGTCACTGAAACAAAGAAATGTTTAATTAAGTTTTTTCTAAATACTTGACGTTAAGGTGTGACTCACAATTAACATCGTGCATTATGGTTGAACCATCCTTTATAAAATCTGAAATTTGTTATGACCACTCATCAAACACGACCCGGTTTGCAGTTTATAAACACGGCCTAAATTCTTAATAAAAACGACTTAATAAAAACACTATACTGATCTGTTTTGGCTGCCAGAGGGATAATAAAATTGCATAGGAAATTTGATTAAGACAATTTTATATTGGCATTGCAGGTATTATATTACACGAACGCATGAGCGGCTAAGTTTCCAAGCGTCAACAACGAGACAATCGATTAAGAAATTCTGCTTTAGTCCGTATACTGACTTTCTACATGAAGAGTAATAATAGGTATAGAAGAAGGGTATGAGTGTGAAGAGTATATATGTGACGCGCAAAGTAGAAAGGGACCTAAGGTTAAAACCCAGTTTTGTTCACGAGAGCCATTTTAAAAATTAGCTCCCTTTCTATTTGCGCTTAGAATCGGCGACTTCACTTTCATAAAACGCGCATATCTCTGGCAGGGAACACTTTTTTGGCATGGGATCGGTCTCATTCGATGCTCAGATGTTGTCCACATCAAAACAAAAAAACAAAAAGTGAAAAGTTGATGAAAAGTTTTGTTCAGGAGAGCCATTTTGAAGATTAGGTCCCTTTCTATTTCCGCTTAGAATCGTCGACTTCACTTTCATAAAACGCGCATATCTCTGGGAGGGAAAACTTTTGGTGCATGGGATCGGTCTCATTCGATGCTCAGATGTTGTCCACATCAAAAAAGAAAAAAAATGAAAATTGATTTTTTTTACCCTTAGGTCCCTTTCTCTATGCGCTGTCACATATAGACATACAATAAAATTAAAAAAAAAAACCTAGTAAGCTGATACTAAAAACTTTGTATTGCTTTAGTTATTTAGAGGTACATTCTTGCAAGTTGCCACAGCTTTAGTCTGGGCTGAAGTCCATTCCCTAGATATTACTAGCTGCACCATTATTTTGACGTTGTAGGACTATTGAGATAAATGTTGTCTTACAAGTCCTCAATCATAAGTGAAAGCTCAGTCTACCCTGTTTAATACCACACCAAAACCAATTCAGCTCTTCTAAATTACACAATCTTGGAAACCTGGCCACGGGCTGAAGACGCTCAAATATGGGCTCAGCATTTTTTGAAATAAAAAGTTTACAATTAAAACTTAAATTTTCAATTAAACGGCAATGAATGGCAACATTGTCTCCTAAAACGAATAAGTCACAGCTCGAGCACAAGTTTTGTATTTATTGAGCTGTCCCCTTAATTTACGGATCGAATTATTTAACCCATATTTGAAATAAAAGTTTTTTTATAAGAGCCATATGATGAGCCCATGGCATCTTGCAAGTTTATCGTGCAACCTTATAGCGAGCATTTATGCGATTTCAGGGGCAAAGTGCAATTAGTTGTCCAGAATGTACGTCACCACTAGTATCTGCAAATCTCAGTAAAATTTTCTTTTACAACTCAGTTAAATGGTGCTTACATCCCATAATATGTCTGACAGCGCAATAGTAGTTTTTTTCACAACTTTAACAAAAATCTCTGGATACACTAAGTCCAGCGTTTTTAATATCATGATGCTCTGCTTGCTTAAGGATTTTCCGAGGCCTCCCAAATACACATTGGTTTTCCATGCAACGTCATCAGTTGACGAGAATTCCTATACCATCAAGCCGGTGCCCCAGACGGTTTTAGGAAAAAGAAAGTAGTCAGAAACGATATGCTGGATTCTTAAACATTCATCTTATTTTAGTACAGGGTTCCATTAGGTGTTAGCTGAAGCCTTTTTGGGTGATGTGGTCGTTTGGGTGGTTTAGATTAATAAAGGGTGGTTAATAAAACAAAAAGTTAACAATATTCACAACAATTTAGAGATATTCTTAGTTCTGCGTTCCTAATGTCACGATGCTCTTCATTTTTAAGGACTTTTCCGAGTCCTCCTAAATACACATTCGTTTTCCAGTCATCCTTTGAAGCGAATTCCTGACTATCAAGCCGTTTTTGCAAGTTTGGAAACAGAAAGTAATCAGAAAGGATATGGTGGATGCCGAAGCAATTTGTATCACAAGTCATCCTATTTTAGTAGAGTGCTCCATTACGTCCTCTTGATAAAGAAACCATATTCGAATGCCATCCACGATCGACGTTATATAGGGTGATCCATCTAGAGGTATTTTTTCAGAACAAAAAAAATATAAAAATTCAAATTAAGTGTGGAATGCCATAAAATGTCCTTTCAAATTACCAATAAAGATGCAAAACTTGATTTAAAATTTTTATTTTTTGTTCTAAAAAAATACCTTTAAAAGGATCACCCTATATAAGATTGGGCCGAACTTAATTTGTCCACTTGTTTTCAGTTTATTTTTTACATTTGCTTCTCAGAAGATCAGAAATGGTCTCGCACTAATCATTGTATAGGTTTAATGTAGGGCATCATACGTTAGCTCTCGACCGACTTTATTTAGTTTTTAATTTTGCTTGTTTTCCTCTTTCTGTAGTTGATTGTGTGTGTGTGTTTCAGTTTTTTTATTTGTTTTATATCAACTTGTTGCCTTTCTTCTCCGACACGCTTTTTGGCCCCGAACAATGGCATAAAACAATCGCATTTATGAAACTTTAAATAAAAGCATCCACTTGTCATTGTTTTCTTTTTTATATGTCGGTGTTTTGTTGCCGTTCTCTCTTAGGTCTTTGTCCTTGTTGTTGGTATTGTGTACAGGAGGGGACTGGAGAAGCGGCAATAACATTCCATCAATTTGTTGCCCTCATCGCGTGCACTAAAGGATACAAAGCGTGCAATTTTGCCAGCTATAGCAAGCAACATGTCCTTGCTGCTGATGCGACGTCGGCGGCTGCTACTCTTGCCGTCGTTTGTTATTCTTGCGGTTGCTTTCGTATCTGTTGATGGGATAATGGCAGGAGTGCACTATGAGAGTGTTGCTGCGCTACCCCGAACCTGCCATTCATCTGTCACTGTGTGTGTGTGGATGTGGTTTTCGCTGTGAGTGTGTAAGTGTGTATTAAGTTTGTTGCTTGTGGTTTATTTAATACTCTTTGCATAAATAAGTTTTTCTCTCTGCCCCACTACTTCTTTATCGTCATCATCGTCATGAGGCTTCATCGTTTTTCCACTTTACGTTTATGCTGTTGTTTTCAATTTTGTTGTTGTTCTTGTTTTTTTAATGTTCAGGGATTATCTCCTCTATCCAACCGTCATACCTTCTTTCGGTTTTTTATACACATTTTTAAGTTTTTTTTTGTTTTTTGTAGTAGCCCAAAAGAAGGAAAGAATGAGAAAAAATTGGGCAAGAATAACGGCAATACAAGAACAACAAAGCGAAAGTAAAAGCAAAACTTTGTACATTTGGCAAACTTCTTCTTAAAAGCTTTTATTGTCATAGTTTTCTCAGCTCGAATATTCCTTTTCGGCATTTTTGATGATTATGATGATGACGACGACGACAACAGCGCTAACGAAAGGACTTTAACGTTCGTGTTGGTGGTGGTGATGTTGCAACTTTTTTCCCAAGCATTTTTACTTTTTTTCTGGCTTCTCTTCTCTCGCTCGCTCTCTGTGCCATTCACCAAATCCCCAAAGTATATTTTCATTTAGAATAGCATTTTTCTTTGTTTGTTCTTTTGCTACCTGGGCTTTGGCAGCCGTAAATAAAACGAAAAATATTTATAAAAAAATACCCCGAAAAGTAAAAGAAATACAAAAATATGTCATACCTCAATTTCGGATAAACAAACACAAGCAACAAGAGAAGAAGCAGCAACAGTCGCAAGCATCAGCACAGAGCACAAGTCCAAATGGGAATAGGCCACCGGCACTGGTACATTGAGAATCCTCAAATGTGTGTGTATGTGTGTGTAGATTCTTTAGCATAATTTCTTTTGGGGGAATTCCCCCGGTGCCTGATATAGAAAATGTTTATGGCTAAAAGAGTTTTCATATATACATATATTTGACAGTAGGCAACCAATTGGACAGATGATGTGACATTTTGTTGCGGCCCCAAAACAAAATAAAACGTTATTATTTTAACAGCCAAGCGGATGCCAGCGTATGGCCGGGAATTGTCCAAAAGTTAGCTATGACAGGTCGGTTGGACATTTGATGTGACTTTTGTAAAAATGTGCTCCCTTAAGTGAACGTCATATTTGAATATTTGTCTTGTGCCCCAGACATTTGTTGGTTTTTTAAACTTTTCATCGGTGCGTATACGCATTTATAATTTGTCTTATTCATCATACGCCTAATGGTATAACCAAAACCAAAATGCGTTGTTTATGGTCGCTTCACTTGTTAGCTGAAGTATTACCAGATCTGTATTTTAATGAAAATATTCATAGAAGTATACGGATATTTATTAAGGCATAAAATTAAAATGTTTTTTATAAATCTGTTCTTTAAAGCAGCTGAAAGTTTTAAAAAATATGGGGGTAAGACTAAAAAAACTCGCTAGACAAGGTGAGATGCACTAAATCTACAAAAAAAAATTGCGATTAAAAAGGTCTGGTTCTACATTTTGACCTGAAGTGGAGAGCCGTCATCTTTTAGGTCTTACAGAAGGCTCGCATGTTCCTCTTCAAATCCTGCAGAAATTCCTTTTAGAAGGCATGAGAATTACCCTATAATAATTAGAATTAAATAAATGTGATTTTTGAAGAGGGCGTGATACCGCCTTCTTTTAAGCAAGGTTTGTTACGTACGTTTGATACTGGCATTGATCATATTTCAAATATGATCGCCACAACAGTTCATGAGATATGGTCTCGGTTTAGGGATGTATGGGCAGTGCTACGCCCCTTTTTAAATTTACAAATACATCGCAAAAAAATTGTCCATTGTTGTCGTTCCCTTGCAGTTGTTGCTGTATTTGTGTGCGCTATGAATTTAATCGAAAAAAGCGAAGCCGATATTGTCATCATCAGATTCTGATTCTTCCTTCTTTTCATTTTTCTTGGCCTCTTTCCTTCAAATATTACATGGCCTAACGTAACATAAAGTGAAAATTTCGTAACGATTGGAGTTGATAGTGGGGATGTATAACCAATAAAAACAGAGATAATACTACAGATATATTGATTTTTCCAGACTTTGACTCAGTACTTGTATGGGGGAAAATGTTAACCTCTTGACCGATCTGGCCCATTTTTAATACCAACCGTTTTAGTTCATCTGCACATGTTTCTACAAAATAAAAGCTTACACGTGATCCATTTCGAGGTTTCCTACTTTTTTGAAGAAAAAAACACAGAAAATTCAAATTGAATGGGGAATGTTTATTATCATTTAAAAGAATATTCTTTGGCATTTATTTTTTTGAAGATTATGTCTATCAAATGCTGGCCGCGGCTACGTCTCATATGGTACATCCGTTGAGTCCAATTTTCGATGACTCGTTCGAGCATTTCGAATAGGCCTGAATCGAAGCGGGTTTAGGCGCATAAACTTTAGACTTTATAAGTACATATCCCCACAGGAAAAAGTCTAACGGTGTAATATCACACGATCTTGGTGGCCAATCGACCGGCCCATAAGGTGAAATTATCTGCTCAGCGAAGTGTTCTCTCAATAAATCCATTGATTGATGCGATGTGTGGGAAGTGGCGCCGTCTTGTTGAAACCACATGTCGCCGATCAAATAGTCGGTTATCATGGCACGATAACGGTCGTCATTGACGGTTACGTTCTCACCGGCATCATTTTTGAAGAAATGTGGACCGATGATTCCACCGGCCCACAAACCACATCAAACCGTTGTTTTTTCTGGATGAAGTGGCAGCTCTTGAACCTCTACTGGTTGCTCTTCGTCCCAAATGCGGCAATTTTGCTTGTTTATATACCCATTGAGCCAGAAATGGGCCTCATCGCTGAACGAAATTTGGCTCGAAAACGTCGGATCTTCTTGGAACTTTTCAAGAGCCCATAGATCGAAGCGATGTCGCTTGGGAACTTCGGGCGGCTTCAGTTCTTGCACAAGCTGTAGTTTGTGAGCATTTGCGAATAGTACGCTTAGTAGGCCGATTATGTTGGCCATAAGTTGAACGAAGTGCTCGAAACACATTCCTCACAGAACGTGAATTATCGTAATAAAGTTGAACGATTTGTAAACGTTGTTCAGGCGTAAGTCTTTCCATGATGAAATGCCAAACAATACTAAACAAAAATAACATGACAGCATGACACGACTCTCACGTGATCTGTCAAAAAAAGGCTATTGAAAAAAGTATCTCTACTTGGATCACCCATTAGTTGCTTTGCACAGGCAGTCGGACTCCATCTACAGTACATTGTTGGAAAATCGCTTTAATGACAATGCCATATCACTGGAAATAGGCTGTGATGGCAAAAGAAAGGTTATATTTAAGAGAGAAATAGCTTTTGAAGGCTTTGTATTTATCACGTGTCGTATGAAGACAAAATCCCGAAAATATTAATTGGTTGGCTATGGATGGAACAAAGCTTTGCCTTAAAACGTAAGTCAAAAATGCAATTGTATAAATCTCTCTCTTGCGCGTGGTATGAAAAAGAATCATTCCTATAAATTTAAATTTATGCCGAAGGCTCAGAAAAGGATATGTTACTCGTTAGCTGTTTTATATACAAAAGCCTTCCTACCCATGAATCTGGATATCAGATGTGGTGTGTTCTAAGCTGAGATTCTAACATAAGTGGTTTTTCATCTCATATGAAATACGACTCAAAATGTACACGACGAGAAGGACGGTCACCTTCAAAACTCACCCCAATTTGTTATCCCTTTACAATAATTGAAACTTATTCTAAGCTATACCGGCATATGGTTTTCCAACAATTTACCTTGATTATTAAAAGAATGAATCCTTAAGGATGCATTTCTGGCTAGAGGAGCACCTAAAGTTGCGTGCTGGCCAACAGTTTCATAGTACATATTTAAGCGTGTAGCTTTTTCCAATGACGGTGCTCCTCCACGTTCTCGTCATCGCCGGCATGATGGTCGGTGACGGTGTCGGTGTCATTGTCGTTGCTATTGCCGTTGTCATCTCTTTTGCAATTCTAATCAATTTTTATTATTGCTCCAGTAACAACGGAAGGAAAAGCATTGTGTAAAAGTTACAGCAGGTAAGCGACTGTCTGTCGGTCCATTCCTTACATCGTCTGTCTGTCCTTCCGTCGTAACTTCAGCTGGTAGCGATTTTACATAAACACGGCACGTAGCAGATTCTGGCACTTTTGTGTCTGTGACGAAGACAACAACGGCTAGGAAGGACGATGATAAAGGACACATGTACATACATATGGTCTAGCACGACGCCTGCTGTTTATTTATTTTGAGATTGTGGCTGTGACTGGTGTTGCTCCCAACGCTGGCTGTAAGAGTGCGTGCGTGAGTGTGTTGGCGGCTACGTCATGTCTGTGCGTAAAACGAGAATCACACGCTTGGGTAATATGTTCTTCATGCGTTTATTTTTGTTGTTTTTTACGTTTTCAACCTCAACTTTTGTTTAAGCATGTGTATGTGTGTGCGTCCTTGCGTTTAGGGATGAATGGAGTACTACGTGGCGGCTTCTCTTCGAGTTCATCTTAAAGTTTACCTTTGACGCCTGCGACACCTTTATGTGTGATTTGTATGTGAGCGTGTGTGTTTGTGTCGGTGTGTGATGCGGTGATTCGTTGCCACATGAAAAATCAACACGCATTGGGGCATAACTTAACTTCCGTTTCCCATTAAATTGTTTTCCGATCTGAGGACAAGATTTTTCTCTATGCTCCTTTGCTTAGTGGGTGGCAAGCGCCTGAGCGTGTGTTGTCTTTGAACGCTCGCGTTTGTTTTTTCTCCCTTTTTCTGCATCTATGATTTTGCCGAAGTAAGCTTCAAAATGTTAGGATAGCGGCAATAAGGTGGGAGGGGGGTGAACAAAAATAGAAAGTTTTGCATTACCTTTTTATGACATGTTTTTGTTTCATAGCAGCCAACCGGGCATGTCGGCGTTGTTGGCCCGGTCTGGTTTGGGGCACAGCACCCTTATAATCCTTAAGTAAACTTTCTTTTGACTTGACCGCACAAAACAAATAAAACTTTTGTGTGTGTTTCGTTTGTCGCTTGTGTAGTTGAGTTTTTTTTTAATTCTTATTTCTTCCCATTTTGTTCCTGGCACTGAAACAAAAACAAAGTAATACAAAATCACTTCGAAAAGTAGATTAAGCTTTTAAGTAAACATTACGACGAAATGGTTTTTAAACAACAGCAACAGCATAGCGGCGAATACACGAAATGCTCTTTAAAATTATTGTGTTTTTTTATATTTATATTTAAAGTTCTTTTCGTCGTTATTTAAAGTTTTCCTTTTTTTAAAAACTTTGTTTCAGGGTGCTCTGGTACCATGTGAATATCGCATACAGTCACCGGCCTCCGGTTCACCTTTGCCGCTGTGTGGTGCCGCCAATGCGAACAGTGCCGCCAATGCCGATGGCACAGTAGCTGTCCTACAGAATAACACAAATGCTGTGAACTCGATTACGGGCAATGCTAATGCGGCCGGTGGTCCGAATACCGTGTTGCGTGTCATTGTCGAATCTCAGGTGTACCCGGTGTCGTTGGATATACTCCATCAGATATTCCAGCGATTCGGCAAGGTGTTGAAAATTGTTACCTTTACGAAGAACAATACATTCCAGGTAAGTTTGAAAATGAAATTATTGTAAAATGCAAGAAGAAGAAAATCTGGCCCTCTATTCCTTTAGAAAGTCCTAAAAAGGACTTGCTGCAAATGTCAGAAGGTTTTTGGGCAGAAATATTCATCCTATGTCATATTTATCAAGAAATTTACTAGACGCAGAATTTGTTATTCTTCTTAAACGATACTCAATATTAATAGAGGCCCAAAACTTATTTTATTTAAAAAATGCAAAACGTAAATTAAACCTCTGTTGGCTCGATATTAGCCTTAGGGGCCTGAATCGTTCATAAATTCTGCGCAAAGAAAAGGACCTTGACGGTATCCCACAAGAAATGCCTAACGGCGTTAAACCGCAAATTCAGGGTGGACGAGAAATTACTCCACTACCTCGATGTTGCAACTGCCTTCGGTAATTATACCAAGTTTCTCCGGTTTTTGTTATATTGGTAGCTGCGTGCCGGGGTGACAACCCTTGGCCGAACCGGTCCATTGGACCAGCTGTCATGAGAATGTCTCTATCTCTCTCGCGCGCAAAATCCAAAACCTCAGTTTGAAGATTTGATCGGCTGTTGATTTTTTCGGCCTTAAGACATTCTATTGTGGTTGGATCCGGTCGTCGAGCTGGGCCTTAAATGTTTTACACAGTAATGTCGATAGTTAGCAGACATGTTCTAAACTAGTTGGCTCCCTTTACAAATCTGATATAAATTCGTTCTTCCAGATGATGCGAACTAGCTGATGTGCGAGACTTATCAGCTCGTCTCACCTGGTCTTATATAACTCAGCCGGTAGTTTGCTGATTTGACCTGCTATTGGGTAAACATTTTGCCCCTATTAGAGATCCTTTAAAGTATCTACAATTTTGATCGTCTAGTAATGTCTGTCCGTCCGTCTGGCTGAGGTTTTTTGTAAAGCTTTTAGACAATCACTGTTTGGTATTGTAGATGGAAATCGGGCTACATGGGAAATGACTCCTTTAGAGGATTTTTTTATTTACGAGTTTCTTAAACTAAGTTATCGCACAATTTACAGAGTTTTAGTTCCTTCGACTTTCAATCTAGTATAAGATAATTATTAATATTAAAATATAATTGTAGGGTTATAAGAAATAAGTTTAAATTCAGAGGAAAAAATATTTTTAACAAAAACCTCTGATATGATCCTTTAGAGAATAAAACTCACTTTAGGAAACTACCTTGCAGAACTTCTTTATATTTGAAGATTGGATTTCAATCTTAGGTAAGGCAGCATATTTCTTGGGTCCTAGTGCCTTAAAAACTGTTCACTGCGTTGATATCAAATGCCCTCTAACATGTATAGCTGTATAGATATTCGTATACAGCCAAGGTGGATTTCTGTTGTGATTGCCCTAAATGTGACTTTGATCCATTAAACTCTACGTTCCAAAAAAAAAACTGTTCAATTTGAAAATATTAGCATACTAAACTTAAATTAAGGAAAATTTCCACATTTTGTAATAACACTGGTCGCCCTATACATTTATGTACTTTTTAAGATTTGTTTAATTTTATTATGTTCTTTCTTTCCTTCTTAGGCGCTCATACAATACCCGGATGCTCATTCGGCTCAACATGCCAAGACCATATTGGATGGCCAAAATATCTACAACGGCTGCTGTACGCTACGTATTGACAACAGTAAAATGACCACGCTCAATGTGAAATACAATAATGACAAGTCACGCGATTTTACAAATCCCTCATTGCCACCGGGCGAGCCGGGCGCCGATATCATGCCCACCGCTGGCGGTCTGGTGAATGCAAACGATCTACTCTTGATAGCGGCCCGTCAAAGGCCCTCCCTAACAGGTGATAAAATAGGTAACACTTAAACTTTCCTTTTTATTTGTTTCTTTTAATTCGTTTCGTTTTGTTTTAAATTCAAATCGTTTTGTAATGTAATAACCTAATAATGCCATTAACATTGTAATTTTTTTTGAAATTTTTTGTTTTTAAATTTGCCTATGTAACCGCTCCTACCACCACCACCAATTACTACTTACTAACCAATTTATATATGTTATATCTTTTAACTATTGGGGTGCTCTTTAATAACATTAGTACAAAAAAATAGAAACTAACCCTAAGAAGAATGCAAAAAAAAAGAAGGCCATCACCTTTTCACACAACATTACTTGTCATAATGATTATAATGATCTTTGGTATTTTTCCCCTCTCTTTTCCCCTCTTCTCTGTCGTTTTAGTGAATGGCTTAGGTGCACCCGGCGTGCTGCCACCATTTGCTCTGGGCATTGGTACACCTTTGGCCGGTGGCTACAGCAGCGGCATACCAAATTTGGGTGCTTTTGCTCTGGCCAATAGTGGCGCCTTACAGTCAGCCGCTCCTGCATTGCGTGGTTTCTCCAATGTGTTGCTTGTTTCGAATTTAAACGAAGAGGTTAGTATGATTTTCAATTCACTTCACAAAACTATGGCCCATTTATATCCATAATTTAAGTTTATTAATATCAATTTTGGCATTTTCGTTTTTCAATTACTAAGAGGAAGTTTTTCGTTTTGCAGTAAATATTAATACATTTTATTAAGAAAACATTTTATATATGGTCGTCATACCTGGTAGTTTCCTTTTAAATATTAAAATTCCTTATAGCTGCAAAACCAAAACTTTAGAAATGTATTTTAGAATTTAATCCCATAGTATTAATTTTATGCAATAACTTACACTATTTAGAAAAAGTCTGCTAAGCAAAGCAAAAGAATTTTATTAAAATTAATCTTTCGTAAAAAATAAACGAATTCATGTGAAATAAATAAGTATCGATTGGTTTTAATCGGTACAGGTCACGTACATAACGAGATTGATCAATAAAGAAATATGTATTATGGGTGGACCGATTTGTAAGGACAACAATTTAAGTTTAGAAAAATAAAGGATGAGAAAAACTCCAAAAATTAATATTTGGGCGCCTCGAAAATGAATTTTTGGATATATCGTAGTGGAACTTTTTTTCTTCTTGCCAAAATCTATCGAAAAAATCGATGGCACAATATCGATAACTTAATCGACCCACACTAATATATAAAATAATATATAAAGGGTCAATTTCTTTATTGTCAACTCTTTAGGCTGTGATTAATTTAATTAATTAAAATAGATGTAAAAATAAGTGTTCACGCCAACGCGCGCCAAGAGTTGCCCACCACGGATGGGGCAGCATTTAAATATTGGCTCGGCACGCGTTTGTGTGAACGTTGCAAGTGCAGAGCTTTGTCATCCCTTTTGCCGTTCGCCGTTTCTCTTTCTTTGAAGGAACGAGTGGGAACCGAACGGCAGAAGGGAGGCGTTGAGTTTTTGTTTAGCTGGCTCTGCACGCACTCGTTCTTTACTCGCTGACACCAGCACACTCATCGCGGAATAAAATGTTAAAAGTAGATCAGTGAATTGAATAAAGGATCGTTTTGTTTCGCATCAGTCTCGATAAAAAAAAACTGTGTTTTATTGTGCGAAACCCACGTCGGAGCAGTAGAGCCAACTTTTTCTTCTGGCCCTCAACAAAAGGCATACCCTATTGACAACCATAGAGACACCAACAAGAAGCCGGTCGGTGTCTCTCAACAACAACCACACCACACAAACAACAACATCCACCGAGTCGTGTGCGCCGCTACCGCCAGACACCACCAACAGGACAGGTAGAGGTGTCTTGGAATCACACCGCATCCACACCAACAACAGTGAGACAGGTCAGGGAGGACTGACGATCCGGGAACCCCGCAGCCCCCCCTCAACACAGGTACCGGTCTTAACATTGGTCCTATCGACCCTGGAAAAAGGAAACCAGCGACCCAAGCAAGTTCCCAGTGCGTCATCGGAGAAATAAAAAGGTACGTACGCACATGAATTATTGAGTGTAGCGGCGGTGAAGATAATATTTTGGCCCTAAATTGTGAAAGGGAAAGAAATATATTGGCCCTAAAGTGAAGAAAAGTGAAAAAAGGAAACGAGTAATTGCGAGTCTTGTCCGTCCGGCCGCTTAAAACTTCAAAAGAGAGAAAAAAAAACTTTAGCCCTAAAACTATGGCCATCTGGCACGGCCTCTAAAAATTTTCAATGTCAGGCATGTACAAATGCATGTACAAAAGCTGAAAGTAAAGAACAATACATAGGGTGCCGTTCGTCACGGTGCCGTTATTTCCCGCATATTTGTGTGGTGCTCTGATTTTTTGCAAACTTTTGTGTACTGTTTTTTTTTGTTTGTCTGTCTCCAAGCAGCGGCAGTCAATATACGTATTCAAAGTACATGCCCTTTTCGTTCCGCAGTACACAGCGCTAGTGTTCTGCTTTATTTGTCTCTGCCCGCAAGAGCTGCGATTGAGAAGTTCTGCTTCGTTATTTTGTTTTGCCCTACCACATTCGCTGCGACGGTTTTATTTGTCTCTGCCCAACACTATGCTCGACCACAGTCGCTGCAAAAGCAAAAGACGTTGGCTCGCGTCGAACATCTGCAAATCTGAATCAAATTTGTTTGCATATTTTTAACAAACTAATTTGTGTGTGACGTCACGACGAAGAGAGGGCAAATATAAGAGAGTGCATATATTGGCTCGCGGATAAATTCTCGATTGGTTTATGTTTTCCTCTCTTAGTGCGCAAGGGGATTGACAGTGAGAAGATTAAGAGAGTAAAGGCCACCGGTGTAACTGGCTCCTATACAATCCGTATAAAGGGATGTATGCATATGAAAGTCTCTCGGTCACAGTGGTTCGCGGCGAAAATTTTGTGAAATTTTTTTTAAGCTTTGATGATTAATTTTTTTTTGAAGTGAATTCGAACCTAGACCTAACAGTGAGCAGGAGAAGTGTCTTTCTTTGTAAGGCAACTGCACAGTGGCTCAGAGCATTATTTTTTGGGAAAATTTTTTGCACCTTACGAATTTAACGCGACCTTTATAATTATTTGTCTCATGCAAGTCAGTTATCACAACTCAAGCACTCTGTTCTCAAGGTCATGGTGAAGGCCGCACAGTGGGGCGGATCTTATTTTTGCGGACTTGAATTGATTTCAAAATTTTAAACGACCGTAAGATTGTGTCTATTGGTCACAGTGACCAACTCCCTGTGGGCTCGGACGTGCCATTTTAGTTGCCCCTCGCACAGTGGGTCGAAGCGTTTTATATTTGGAGAATAGAATTTGTTGAAATTTTCTCTTTGTCTCTGTAAGCATCGAGCTCGATTACCTAGGACAGTGGATCAAAGAAGTTGATATTTGGCTCTTGGAAAAATTAATTTTTTTTTTTTTTGGTCGTGCGTGTCAAATACATTTTGACTCTTTCGTATGCGGATGCTACGTCTCCACCATAGCTGCCACAGTGGGCTGAGACGATTTTAAGGCTAAAGAAGAAAAAGGAAAAAAAATTTTTTTTTTATGAATTTTTTTTAATCTGGAAGAGAACAGAACGGTAATTTGTGAGTTGCCGGTACGTTGGGTCTGAGTTATCGGTACAGCCGTGCACAGTGGGACAGGAGGAGTTAAATAGTAATAATTATTTAGGATATTATTGCTGATAAATTCAGAGCTTGTCTCTTATCTCCGTACTGGTTTGGAGTTTCATTAATTGACTCTGCCCTACCTCTTCGAAATTTATTGTGTCCTTAAAGTTTTAATTTTTATTGGTCCACACCTGCCCATTTGAGGATAATGATGGGGAATTTGGAAAATTTCCTGGTCCAATGCGAGGAAGTTATCATGCAAGAGAGTCGTATGAAGGAAATTGATACTACAAAGTATAATGAGACGACTATAGAGGCAGAGAGGCAGGAGATTCATGAACTCTGGGCTGATTGGAAGGAACTATACAAGGCTTGTAGTTCTGACCAAGAATGCTTGAAGCAAAATAGGGCCACGATAAAGGATAAAAAGAATGAGGTACATGTAGCATATATGAGCTGCATGACGATGATCGGAGAATGGAAGGAGAAAACGAAGGCTAGTTCGGCTAGTGCGAGCTCAAAGGTTGGCTCTTCTGTTTCTGTCCCACCGTGTGATACGGAAATTTTTCACGGCGACTACGTGACTTGGCCCAGCTTTAGGGACTTATTCACGGCGATTTATGTGAATAACAAAAAGCTTAGCCCTGTCGAAAAATTATACCACCTGTTTCAAAAAACAAGTGGTGAGGCTAGGGAGATAAATAAGAATATCCCACTTACGGCAGAGGGTTTCGAGATTGCGTGGACGAATTTAAAGAATCAATACGAGAATAAGCGAATTCTTATAAATAGCCAGTTACGGGCATTATTTAATCTGCCTCAATGCACGAACGAGTCAGCGAGCGGGCTTAAAAGATTGCAACGAGATTTGACAAATTGTATCTCTGTTCTGAGACTACATAAAGTGGATATCCGATCGTGGGATCCTATATTTGTTTTTCAATGCTCGTCCAAGTTGCCCAAGCTCACGTTGTCTCTTTGGGAACAGTCCATCAGTGGAAAGACAGAACTTCCAACATGGGAAGACTTGGACAAGTTCCTCACGGAACGATTCCATACGTTAGAGAGCGTGTCCGATATGATTGGCTCGAACGATACTGCCCCGCGTACAAGATATAATAATTTTGATAAGTCAAAGAATTTCAAAGTGCATCATACGAAAGTTGATGGCCCAAGATGCGATTTATGCAAAGCCTCGCACGCACTTCGGGCATGCCCGAAATTTATAAGTATGAATCATGAGAGCAGATTAGCGGTGGTTAATAGAGAAAAGCGGTGTTTGAATTGTTTGGCTCAGGGTCACAGAAAGGCAGAATGTCCGAGTAAGAATACATGCTCTGAATGTAGGAAGAAACATCATACGCTTTTGCATAGAAGGCAAAGGTCCGGCCAGAATAGTGCTACGACAGCAACCCCAAATTTGGCCCAAAATACGAACAATCTCAGTTTACAGTCCACTGAATTACCGTCAACGTCTTCAAACATCCAGACCCATCACACTACAGTGTCAAACAAGACAATGCTTGCCACAGCGTGGATCAATATAGTAAAGAATGGTCTTTCATATAAAATTAGAGCGCTGATTGACCCGTGTTCGGATGACACATTTATCTCAGCTCGTATACAGAAATTATTGAAATTGCCAACGAAGCCAGTCTCCGCCGATATCACTGGGCTAGGTGGTGAACATTTAACGAAATGTTCGAAAATAGCTTTCTTCACAATTAGATCGCTATTAAGGCCCGATTTTTCCATTGAGACCGATGCACTTGTGGTTCAAGATGTAACGAGCAACGTCCCCACACATTCATTCGAGAATGTTATAGCGGACAGGCTTCCAAGGTTGGAATTTGCCGACCCTTGCTTTTATCAAAGTGGCCCCGTAGACATCCTTCTTGGAGGAAATGTTTACCCTCTTATTCTTCTAAAAGGGGTAGAGCATGGAATTCTAGGTTCGCTTGTGGCCCAGGAGACAGTCTTCGGATGGATTGTAACTGGCCCAACGAACAATGCATCCTCGCGACATATAGTCCGGGTATCTCACTGCACGAGAGTCTCGATTGATGAGCAATTGACTAAGTTTTGGGAGATAGAAGAGGTTCCGAGGAAGCCTACTATCTCAGATGAGGATAGAGTTTGTGAGCAAATCTATCAGACTACAACGGTGCGCACAACGGACGGAAGGTACATGGTAGAATTGCCTTTTCGTTCCGAAAGTCCGCCGAATTTGACATATAATTCAAACAGATACATAGCCCTCAGTCAGTTTTTAAGAAACGAAAAATCGCTGGCTCGAAAGCCAGAATATAAGGCGATGTATGACGCAGTCATTGAAGAATATTTAGCCCTGGGTCATATGGAGAAAGTTGACCCTCCGACAAGTGGCTCGGATAGCTGTTTTTACTTGCCGCATCACGGTGTCTTTAAACCGGAAAGTACGACGACAAAGTTGAGGGTCGTATTCAACGCGTCGTGTCCGTCTTCAAACGGAAAAAGTCTAAACGACTCATTGTACATTGGCCCAGTTCTTCAGAAAGATATCATTTCATTGATATTAAACTGGCGCTTTTACAGATTCGTGTTCAATGCGGATATCACGAAAATGTATAGACAGATACTAGTTAGCCCAGAGCATACCCGCTATCAGAGAATCTTGTTCCGACCCTCACCTGATCACGAGGTGCAAGATTACCAGCTAAAAACGGTGACCTTCGGGGTCAACTGCGCTCCTTTTTTGGCCCTAAGGACTTTACTGAAACTGGCAGAGGACGAAAATGAGCGATTTCCGATTGGCTCGACAATTTTAAGAGAAAATATGTATGTCGATGACGCATTAGTTGGGTCACATACAATAGAGGAGAGTCTCGAGGCAAAGGATCAACTAATTGCTATACTGAGTACTGCAGGTTTTCATCTCAGAAAATGGACAGCGAATAATAAAGAGATCCTTAAAAGTTTGCCCCGCGACCATCTTTTACACGAAGAGTTTTTGGATTTTGACGACAAAAGTTCGGTCAAGACATTAGGGATAAGGTGGAATGCGGCAACCGATTCGTTCTACTTTGTCACGGAAAGGATTGCCCAGAGAGACGTATATACTAAAAGAGAAGTATTGTCAGTTATAGCCAGGCTATTTGACCCATTGGGCTGGCTCTCCCCCGTGATAATAACTGCCAAGATTTTGATGCAGAATATGTGGTTAGACGACACAGGATGGGACGACCCCATAAAGCCGTTGACCCTACTTAAGTGGAAATCGTTTACTTTGAAATATGAGGAGATCAATAAGATAACTATATCGAGGTGGGTACAGTATTCGCCCAGTTGCACGATTGAATTCCACGGTTTCTGTGACTCTTCGGAATTGGCGTATGCGGCGGCTTTATATGTTAGGGTGGCAGTAGAGGGGACAGTTCATACAAAATTACTTGTTTCAAAGTCAAAGGTAGCACCGATAAAAAAGGTGTCCGTGCCAAGACTTGAGCTGTGCGGAGCGTTATTGCTGGCAAACTTAGTGGACGCAATTCTGCCCCAATTTAAAGTTCAACAAAGTGTGTTGTTTCCCTGGTCTGACTCTACCATAGTCTTAGCTTGGCTCAAAAAACCATCGCATAACTGGACGACCTTTGTTGCGAATAGGGTCGCCATAATACAGGAGAAAATAGGTGCCCATTGGAGACATGTCTGTACGGAGGAAAATCCGGCTGATCTGGCAACCCGGGGGCTGACCCCTTTAGTATTAAAGGAGACTGAGCTCTGGTGGAATGGACCATCGTGGCTTCAGCAGGAGCAGAAAAATTGGCCCTCAACACCGCATATTCCCGATACCACACTTGAGGCCAAGCCAGTGAGGGTTCATATTGCGAGATCAGCCCCAACAGAAGACCTGTTGGATCGTTTTTCTTGTCTCTCCCGAGCTATTCACGTTGTCGCATATATTTTCCGTTTCTTTTCCCGTACCCATCCAACTTTGAAGAAAACCGCTACGGCCCACGTACTCCGTTTGTCAGCAGCAGAGCTTATATTTGCACGTCAGAGACTTATGTCGGTATCCCAGCGCATATACTTCCCAGACGAATACTCGCGCCTCGAGTCAAAACAGGGATTACCGTCGAACAGCCCCCTTCTCACATTGACCCCATTTATTGACCGAAATCATTTAATTCGGGCTAACGGCCGTCTCGGTTCGACTTTGGCCCTTTCGTACCACGAAAGACACCCAGTCATTCTTGCTTACCAAAGCACTTTCGCCCGATTATACGTCGATTTCATCCACAAATTGACCCTGCATGGAGGAACGCAGCTCACTCATGTGACTGTCCGGTTAGAATGCTGGGTTATCAGGGCAAAGAAGTTGGTCAAAACACGTATTAATAACTGCAGGGAGTGCGTAATATCCCGTAAGACCAGGCAGGGTCAAATAATGGCTTCTCTTCCTGTCGAAAGGACATCTCTGACGCGACCCTTTGCGAACACGGGGGTCGATTTTGCTGGCCCTTTCGATGTCAAGACTTTTCATGGACGTGGTTGTCGCCTCACGAAGGGTTACGTCTGCCTCTTCGTCTGCTTCGCGACGAAGGCTATTCATCTTGAACCTGTTAGTGACTTGTCTACCCCGGCCTTCCTGGCAGCTTTGTCGCGGTTTGTCTCACGCCGAGGTTGTCCCAACAGAATCTATTCGGATAATGGTCGGAATTTCGTAGGCGCTGCTCGGGAACTGAAGGCCAGTCTTGTCAAAACTGTCTCTGATCTCAAGCATGAAGCGGTCACTCGGTACGGGTTCCAGCAATTGGAATGGCACTTCATCCCAGCCGCCGCTCCCCACATGGGAGGTTTGTGGGAAGCGGGCGTGAAGAGCTGTAAAACGCATCTCCGAAAAATATCTGGACAGGTCCGACACACCTTTGAGGAATTTGCTACCATCCTTGCCTCGATCGAATCTTGTCTCAATTCCCGGCCTTTGACCCCTATTTCGGATGACCCGGACGATCTTGCTGCACTGACTCCCGGTCATTTTCTCATCGGTTCCTCGTTGCTAACTCCGGCCGAGCCGGAAGAAATACCCTCGAAAACGGCCCTACTGAACCGATGGCGAAAAATCAAAATCATTCAGCAAGAATTCTGTCGACGCTGGAAGACAGAATACTTGGCTGAACTCCATAAAAGGACGAAATGGAAGGTACCACAGGAGGACATGCAGCTTGACGACATGGTCGTGCTGCGTAATGAGGCTATCTGCCCCACCGATTGGCGACTAGGACGTGTGATCAAATTGTACCCAGGTCGCGACGATCGTGTCCGGGTGGTGGACCTCAAAACCCAGTCGGGAGTGATCACACGTCCTATCCATAAGTTAGTACTTCTTCCAAAAGCTCACTAAACTTACTCTCACAATTTGGCTCGGTCAGCATGTGTCTAAAGCATCGTCGCCACGCTATCCCTCAACACTGAATAACTAACTTTCTCTCTTTCTACCCCCAGCCATGGACTTCCAGGACGAGTACCGTTGCCCACTCTGCGACTCACGTCATGGCTTTCGGAAGTGTCGCCGTTTCTTGACACTGCCTCCCCATGAGAAACGAGCACTGATCACAGAGCAGGGAGCCTGCAAAAATTGCTTGGGGCTGTCACACCAAATGCCCAAATGTAATAGTCACTCGGGGTGCTATCGCTGCTGGAGACCTCACCACACCCTACTGCACTTCCCTGACTTCGAAAAAACGCCGTGGATCCAAATGACGGCATGGGCCGTCTTGCGGTGCAACAGTGAGCCCCAGATGCGTGCCCATGTTCGCGTGCGACTCGACCCTAATGCCGCGGTCAGCCGCTATCATCCGGCGGGCACGTTTCCCCTCAGTTGGGAAAAGTGCACGGCCCGTCTGACGGTCCGATTATGCTCTATGCGGAATGAAGTCAGGACGGTAACGGTCCGGCTGGAGCGTGCGGTGTCCCCAGCCGCAATAATGCCCTTTACGATGCTCAACCCGAACGCGGTTCGGGAACGTTACCCCAACGAGGATCTTGCCGACCATGGATTCCATATTCCATATCCATGCAGCATCGTACTCGGCGCGGACGTAGCAGGTGCGGTCTACCTGGGCCTGCCAAGAGAGGCAGAAGGTTTGCCATTTGCCCAGAATACAATATTTGGTCTGGCTTTCTTTGGACCCGTGGATGCAGATCTCACCAATGACCCCGAATAGTCAACACACCGCTGACCCTCCAATAACCCTCATGACACCATGTGTGCCTCTTAGTATGTAAGTTCTATTTTGTAAGTTAATGAATTCCTAAAATATTTAAGTTGTCATTATTTCGTTTGTTTATTGCGCACTTGGCGCAAGGCGGGCGGCATGTTCACGCCAACGCGCGCCAAGAGTTGCCCACCACGGATGGGGCAGCATTTAAATATTGGCTCGGCACGCGTTTGTGTGAACGTTGCAAGTGCAGAGCTTTGTCATCCCTTTTGCCGTTCGCCGTTTCTCTTTCTTTGAAGGAACGAGTGGGAACCGAACGGCAGAAGGGAGGCGTTGAGTTTTTGTTTAGCTGGCTCTGCACGCACTCGTTCTTTACTCGCTGACACCAGCACACTCATCGCGGAATAAAATGTTAAAAGTAGATCAGTGAATTGAATAAAGGATCGTTTTGTTTCGCATCAGTCTCGATAAAAAAAAAACTGTGTTTTATTGTGCGAAACCCACGTCGGAGCAGTAGAGCCAACTTTTTCTTCTGGCCCTCAACAAAAGGCATACCCTATTGACAACCATAGAGACACCAACAAGAAGCCGGTCGGTGTCTCTCAACAACAACCACACCACACAAACAACAACATCCACCGAGTCGTGTGCGCCGCTACCGCCAGACACCACCAACAGGACAGGTAGAGGTGTCTTGGAATCACACCGCATCCACACCAACAACAGTGAGACAGGTCAGGGAGGACTGACGATCCGGGAACCCCGCAGCCCCCCCTCAACACAGGTACCGGTCTTAACAATAAGGTTGGAAAGTACAGCATACTTTCAGGCTATACACTTATATATTCTAACAGTCAACAAAGAAGTTTTTTCTGCAACGGAATAGTGGAAATATAGACATGCCCTATTTAGTATCTCTCTACGGAATTTCGTACCGCACAGGTTTATTGATAAGACAGGCGATGTTGGCATTCTACGCTGTAATGGCTTTAACCGCGGAGCCTCTGAAGCTCTGGAGTCTCACTACAGATTAATGAAGTTAAACTAGGGGAACCAATTTTAGGATAAGCTGAGCCGGCTTCACCTTACCTCTTGGCGACGGGTTGAGGTCTGCCTAAAATCTCATCTACTCTTTGGATCGTAGCAGCCGGTAATACGAAACTCTTCGCGAAGTGTTGGTGCATTGGATTTTGGTGGTAAACCACTGCCTTCACAAAACTTCCGGAAGGGCCGTTCCGAAACACGTCAGGTTAGAACAATAGTTTTAAGGGCTCCTGACCTACCGCGCAAACAGAATTTAGTCTATGACCCGACCTCGTAGCACATGACTACTGCCTGAATGAGTCAGTCTGGCAGGCTCCGTCTACAACGAGAATTCGCGTCATGTCTTCCATCAAACCTAGAGGATATGAAAAGGATTATTCGAGATGTATTTCAAACATGCAGGGGAGCTCTTAGATTCGGGAAATCAGTTGATCCCACTTTTCCCCTGATCTACTCTCGCCTACACTGCGATGACCTAGCTCGAGCTATGCTATGTAGAAATATTCCTTCGTTTTGGCAAGAAGTTAAGGATTATCTTAAACGGGTCTTTGCTAAATGCTAAAGTCAGATATTCGGCTGCAACTTAAGATATGAACCACAGTTAACGCTAAATGTAATCAGGTTCAAGTTGTAGGAGCTAATGTACACCCGCAGCACCTAAAACATAGTTTACGCAGTCAAACTACTTCTAATTTGGGGCCATTACTGGTCTGGTCACCACAAAAAATAATCAGGTTAAAAAAAATTAAGTACAACTGATCACTCGCAGTAGCTGCTACTGTTTTAAAAAGCTACAAATCATCTACCTTAACTGGACTCCTGTTAGCTGGCGTACACATTCTATTTTAAGGCCAGCCTACTCTGACTGGTTGCCTAATATCTACACTCGACATTCTCTTTATGTCAGCATTAAGAGAAAGGCAGAGTTTTTGGTAGGAAATGCTGTCGCCAGTGATCATTTGTCGATCAGAGCTTTCGTTTTAAATTGTATTGCTTGTTTTACTCTTAAGATTACACGTAAACTTTTCGGAATTTCCTTTAGTTGTTCTTTAGAGACCACAAAAAACTAGTGATTTTCTTTTTTATTTTCTCTTATAATTTCGCCACCTCCTACTCCACGCATCATTAGGATGATAGAACCGATAACTTCTAGCACAATTTCTAAAAATAAAAAGTCCTGAGCTAGTTAAAGATCACTAAACATTTTCATTAAATTTCATTTATTTATGGCAACCGCGGCACCCATCTCGCTTCTCATAATCATATTTACTTCCCTTGACAATTTATTAAAGCTCATAACGTGAAAGCTCAAGCTGTACTAGTTATTATTTTGTGTAATATTACCTTTAGGAGAAGGCGCATAAAGGTAGAGCTTTTTTCTTCCCACACCAAAGCAATTGATTTTTTTAGCTTTAACCATCCAGCTTTACCTGTCCAGTGAGTTTTAATGGGTTTTCTCTTTTCTAAATAAATATATATGATTAAAAAACTCTGATGTTATGGCGTGATGCATAGAAATAAAGAATTATTCCACCAATGGCAAATCAAGTGCCCTTATTTGCTTTTATGTGCAACGAAGGCGTCATCTTCTTAATAAAACTTAAATTCTCCTATCACTTCACTTTTTAAATGACGCAACACAAACAAAAAATAGCAAAGTTTCTGTTGATATTATGGCGTGACGCCATAAGTCAAAAAATTGTCTTAATGTGCCACACTAATAGACCAATGTTTTGTAATATACCTTTTGACTGTAAGTTTATTTAAGGTAAATTTAGATCTTCAGACTTAAGTTTTAATTATTAAAAGTGTATCGAACCCTAACCGCGTAAATGGCGTGAGCGCCAAAAAAATTTACAGGGGAGGGTTTCTTTTGTCTTTTGTCTAATTTATTGGTAGGACTCCAATACAATTAAATTTGTAAATATTAATTTTTAATAGTAAAGCTTACAAGTTTTGTACAATTTTCTATCAAATTTCAAATTTTCTATCGCTTACGAATTTGTCGCGGTAAGGGCTCGATATCTTAATCGATATACAAAGGTAAAATTGTCAGAGCCTGAGAAATTATATTAAGACGGAAAAGTACCACTTTAAGCTTTTGTGTAATGAGGTGGGGTATTAATGTGCAAGCTCAGCAATATCGAGCTTTTGCGTTTTATGTGACATGGGATAAAGTTAGGAAAGACTTTTGATAAGTTATAATGGATATATAAAAGAAGCTCTAATACTAAGCTACAAAAACCGAGCTCAAACTCGTAGCAAAACAATTGATGTTTTTGTGATATACGCAAAGAGCCTTTTAATGGATATTCTAAGATAAATATTGATTTTATGGTATGACAAGTTTTTCATAGACCTCTTTATAAATTCATTTCTTTCTCAATCCAAGTGTTATTTTGGAGCTTTTGCCTTTACATGTCATGCCATAAGTTCAAAGATTTTCTAATGGACGATCTCTGTATAATAAATTAAATTAATTAAATATAAAGATTCTAAGCCAGCCTTGATTCGTGTAATGTTGAAATTTTCGGAAGTTAAAGAAAAGCTTGCTTAATTTTCGAGTCATTCCATATAAATTTGCCTTTTACAGCAACTACGAAAAGATATTCACCTTTATTACTTTTCAGCTTACCCGATATATTTAAAAACAACACATGTATTTAAATAACATAAGCAGACTTTTTCTAGCTAGTGTAAAACGTTTATATTTATACATACAGATATACATTTAAATCTTTACAAATCAGTTTAAAATGTCATTAGTTTAGTTGTGTCCTTTTATATGACGCTCATATTGAACAGAAAAAAATAAAAACAACTACCACGAACAACGACTACACAACGAAGAGAATTCGAAAGTAAACAATTCAATCAACTACACAATTTATTTTTTCAATTTATTTTAAACTTTATTTGATTTAAATACAACAAAAGTGATCATTTAAATTTCATTTCATTTTCCCACATTTCATGTTGTGTGTATCAGTATGCGCGTGGGTGTGTGTGTGTGAACGCTTCATTTCTTTTTTCATACGTTTTTTTTTGATTTTCCGAATTGTGTTTTTTTAATTTTTTCGTTGCTTTTGCCAAACTTCAATGAAACATTTCATATTTCATGCTATATATTTTCCTTCACTCTCTGAGTTGTTAAACTTTATTTTTTTTTTATAATTTTTGTTGTTGGTTTCGAAAAACTCTATTAATTTTTTTTGTTCTGTTAAACGTTATGGTGTTCAGTTCAGGTTTCAATAATTACACACTACGCGATTAATGATGATTTGAACACATTTGCTTTAATTTCCATGAAAATGGAATTTCCGATGAGTATTTTTTAAAATACAAAGACCATAAGCGTACTTATCATTTTATTTAAAAACCTTTTGATAAAGAAAAAAAGTGCTTTAAAAAAGAGAAACAAACAAAATCTGTTGTTGGTTTAAATTTTTTTTTAATTTATAATTTTTTCATATGAAGTAAGTCAATTTCAGCGCCTCTTTTTCCATTTTCCACTTTAGAATTTGACTTACTTACTTTTTGTGTTTTCCGATTTGCTGTTTGTTTCTTCTTTTTTATTTGTTCTTTTAATTTTAATTTAAAAACGGAAGAATTTCTCTTTTGTTTTTCATAGTTTCTTTTTCCTTTTTTGTTGTAAATGTTTGTTTTATTTTTTTATAATTTTATTTACGTCAACTCTTGCTAACTAAATCTCTATTTTTCTCTCTTTTTTCTGTAGATGGTCACGCCTGATGCTCTATTTACCCTCTTTGGTACGTCTGCACATGAAATTTTATTAATTTTTTTTGTTTGTTTTTCAATTTTTTTTCCCTTCAACTTAAGAACGAAAAAAACAAAATTCCATTCGAATCAAATTACTCTTAAGATACGTGTAGAGAGCTAAACAAATTTTTCGGAATTTCCTTTAGTTGTTCTTTAGAGACCACAAAAAAACTAGTGATTTTCTTTTTTTATTTTCTCTTATAATTTCGCCTCCTCCTACTCCACGCATCATTAGGATAATAGAACCGAAAACTATAGTATTTTAAAATCCCCCTTCTTACTCACATTTATAGATAGACATGTTCTTATTGATATCATCTTCTTTGCCATTCAAAATCTCCAATGATAGAAGAGAAAAGTTTAATATTCAAATAAAAACTCCTTTTCATTTACATAACATTTTAACTTAGTTTTAAGCTGCTTAAATATAATCTAGCAAAACCGACACACGCAAAAAAAAAATCCTGCAAAGAAGAATCACTCCTTTTAAATCTCCAGTTCTGTTTTTTGTGTTCATGAAGTGATTAATATTTTAAAATATAACTCCACAATATTTTCACTTGAGCAACTCAACTCGACTCAATTGCTGCTGCTGCAACTTAACACAACAACAACGAAAACTATAAGTCCACAAAGAACATAAAACAAATTGTTCAGAAAATATAAGAGGCGAAAAAACGAATAAACCATTGCAAAAGAAAAGCTACGAACATAACGCATCCGCTGCAACAATATCGAAATCAATTTCAGTTAAATAAATTATTTAAACAGGAAAAACAAAAACCCATCCGTGTACACTTCGTGGGCAGCGCTGATTTCATTTTTTTTTTTGCTCCTTTCTTGCCTTGTCCCAGTAGTATTGAAATTGTACGGAAACTATGCATTTTAAATGCTTTAGAGGGAAAAGAGAAAAAAATTGTCCATCTGTTTGCACTGAAAATGAAATTGAAAAGGAATTTCTTTCGTTTTTTTTCCATTGAAGTGACAGGCCAACTTAATGTTAAGCAAGTTGTTTTAGTATTCTGCCACAGTGCAAAAGCTTTAACAAATCTTTGTGAGATTAAAATGTTAGCAAAGCTAAGCTAGAGGAGATTTGACAAAAATGCAATTGCAAGAGTTCGTACAAGCGAAATATTCGTCACTTATAGATTTTAAGACATTCGACATTTTTATGGTAGCTCCAAGACATGCATTCTGCACTCATTTCAAATTAACACACAGTTCCACGTTCCCTACTAACCTAGAATTCTGCCAAAACTGGTCTTCTAGAATGCCTATATAAATATATAAACGAAATTTGTATGTGAGAAATTAAAAGACTACAGGCTCAGATAGAATATGGCGGTTAATCAGGAGCAGCTACAACTGTTTTCTACACTGCTCAGCTGAAAATGAGCTAACGTGGACCACGAATTGGTTGTGCTTCCCTTATTCGCAACTAAGGACAAGGCTTAACGTAGGTAACCAAATCAACCGAGTGCAATGACCCAAAGGTAGTAATAATTAAAGATAGTCTCTAAAACCTTACCAAAAAAAATAAACATGTCTACATAGCCTCGAATTTTCATCAGCCAGAAAACCGTTGTAAAGGGTGCTCCAACTAAAACGCACGATGTGGATTGTAAAAAAAAAAAACAAAAAGTTTTCAGAGAATTATTTTAATATTTTTTATTATGATAGAACGATCTATGTTTGACTTTTATGTGTGAAACAACATATCGCCAAATGCTCGCTATGGCTTAAGTGACATGCCTCTATCCGATGGTCCATATTTTCAGTGACTGTGGCATAATGGAGGTTCAATGTTGAATTGTTCTTTGCTTGTTGACGTTCACTTTTTCTTTTAAATATCTCCAAAGTATGAAGTCCAACGGTGTCAAATCATATGATCGTGGCGGCCAATTAACATCGCCACTAGAGCCTTTGAATTTCTCCCGCAAAAGAGCCATTGCTTCGTTGGCTGTGTGGCAAGTGGCACCATCCTGTTAGAGCCACATATCGTCCAGGTCCATATCCTCAATTTCTGGCCACAAGAAGTCTGTTATCAATTCGCGATAGCAAACACCATTTACGGTAACTGCTTGGCGAACCATAGTTTCGAAAATTTACGGTCCTATGACGTCGCCAGCTTATTAACCGCACCAAACAGTCACTTTTTGTAGATGCATCGGCTTTTCAACAATCGTGGATTCTCATTTGCCTAAATGCGGCAAGTCTGCTTGTCAACGAATCCGCTGTGGACACATTTAGTTGATTATGCAGAACCAACAAAATCACGAAATGCATTTTGATTTGAACGCCTATTTTTATAAAAAGGTTTAACAATCTTAACGCACTGCTCAATTTGTTTTACCTCTCCATGATTGAATGTCGAGCACTGAAACAAAGAAATGTCAAAAAAAATTGGTTAATAAACTTAAAAAAACTCAGTGTTATAGATTGAATATCTGCCATCTTCCTACCTGCGACTCTAATCCAAATAAACGGTTCTTTATTAATAAAAAAACGCAACGCATTCAGACACGATCTCCCGATCGCTTTCTTTTAAAGGCCTAAGCACTCTGTGATACAGGAGTATTTTGACTTTCTGCATTTACTTATAAATCCAAAAATATAATTGACCAACCCATTTCAAATTATACCCATCGATTCGAAAATACTTATACGACTACACTCCTTGAAACATATAGATTTTAATGACTTATAAAAAAGGAAGTTATGATGAGTCCTAAGAAAAAAATTTGTTTGGGTCGATGCACATTTTGGTATAGTCGGCAAACATTTGTACCTCCCACTTTTGGGCCATACAAACTAGAAAACTGAAAATTTCATCAGATTTTAATTTTAAAAAAAAGTATGGTTGGAATAACAATAATCAAAGAGCATCATTCTATTGTTGGGTATATGGTTGTGGTACAAACACATTATGATTCTAACAACAATAGTATGATTCAAATACAACCATACTATGATCATCACAACAATAGTATGATTCACACATAACCCACTGATCCCCACAGCCAAAGTATGATTTACACTCAACCATACTATGATCTCCACAACCATATTATGATCTTCACAATCATAGTTCGTTTTACATTTAGTTCGTTTTACATTAAAAATAGCATGATCCTTACAACCATAGTATGATTCACACGCAACCATATTATGATCCCGGCGGAGAACATATTACTATTGCCGTGACCATATAATAACCCATTTTTTTCTCTGCGTACAACGACGAAAATTAAAACCAACGGGATTAGTCAATTTTGTTGGTATAGCCTTTCTACAAAAGTACCTTCTGACTTGTGATCTAACAGACTATAAAGGGGTTAATATAAACAGTTAGCCAAAAATGATACTGGGCGTTTGCTAGCCTATAACATAAATGCATCGAAATTCGGCCGATTTGATCAGATATCAATAAAATTTGCTTTGTTGTTTACATTTAGGAAACTGCATCGAAACTCCAGCGTAGTGAAACATGTTCAAATACAAATATACATTCAAATATCTTAATCTATTAAGACTGCAAAATTTTATCAGATTTTAATGAAATTTAGTTTGAGATATTTTGTGAGAATCGAATGCTTGTGGTTTTGAATTAAAAAAAATCCCTTAACGGTACCTCAATTAAATATTTTACATTTAAATGTGCAGAAAATCTTCCCGGTTGAGATTTTTCTTAATGGTATTTTCCATGATCGAAATCAATAAAATTCCTTAAAGGTTTGTCCTGAGATCCAGGACAACTGTTGTCTCAAATGACCGAAACGAATTCTACAACTTTCTAGTATTATTTTAACATTAGGGAAGTCAAGTTAAAACTACAAAAAACTAATCTATTAAACATTTATTTGCATTTCATTGGCGATTTAATAGCATTACAATTAAAATCCTTTAGTTTTGCTTTATACATGTTGCTTTAAAACAAACAAAACTAACAAACTTATCCTACGTGCATACATATACAGAATTTAGACTGCAAGTCATGGCAATTGTGCTGAGGTAATTATTTATGCATATTCCCTTCCACTTACACGCCCGGCATTAATAGCGCGGCGGTCCAACAAGTGGGGTAGAAGGAGAAGGCTGCCAGCCAGTCATTATACGAGTTAAAAGTTAAACAAGCGCACTCACACACACACGCTGAGCAAACACTAGCACAAATCGCACAAAAGATAAAAACGCTTTAACTAATTTTTAGATTTAAAATGCAAACATATGTGAGTGTGTGTGTGTGTGTGTGTGTGTTGGAGTGTGAGGGTTTTTTGTGTATTTACATTTGTTGTAACACAAGTACTTGATGCTTTACAAGCTATTTTCACTATACTACTCTGGGCACAGTACTTGACACAAACTCGCACACACACACATAGACACATCCATACGCACCCCGGCAGACAGCCATGCATGAGTATGTGCATATATGCTGGCAGGATTCAACAGGATTCTCTTGAAAATCTCTCCCACTACTCTACACCCATTTTTCGTTTCTTCAATGCGATATGCATGAGTGTGTGTATATATTTTCCCGACAAAGTAACAATCGCAAATGTTAACTAACTAATGCAATAAATGTACGGATAACAACCACTGTCTCTTGCCCTGCCTCTGTCTCTCTTTCGCTCACCCTCTCCCACGTTGTAACTGGCTTACTCGAAATATCAGATAACGCAAAACTCTCATACGACGACTGAAGGTTTTTGTATTGTTTGCATGCATTCGAATATACACAATACCGGTACAAATGAATTCATACATATGTATGTATGTATGAATATGTATATGAGAGGACCGACCGACTGACTGACCGACCGACCGGTCAAACCTGTATCGGTGCTTTATTGTGCGCATCTAATGGGAAAAGTCCTTTTGTATAGTATAACAGCTCGTGTTTTTTTGCACTTCTATCTTTCTCTCTCCTACACTCTGGCTCTCCTCTGAACCATCATACACTAGTTAGTCTTCCTTGTAGTTGTTATTACTGCTGCGGCTGTTGTTTTTGTTGCTGTTGTTGTTGTGTTAATACCTGAATTACACTTACAATTAGAATTGTAATAAAATAAACCGTAGTGTATTCTGTGCACTATAACTACTTTAGGACTTTGTGTTGGTCATTCGTTCTGTTTCACTGAATCCTTTCGTATACCCGTGTATGTGTGTCTGTATATACAAGGTGGTGCAAATATGGTCGTGGCGTTTTAAACGCTATGCTATTTTGACTCTCATATTGTTGGTTAGCTTTTTCTTGCTACAATTTTTGATTATCACTTTTAAAGAAAGATTTAAAGAAGATTAAACGGATATCACAATCGGGTGAAATGCGTATAAGCCTTTAAAAATTGTTGGGACCGACTGTATGATAGGCCCACTACGGTTTTTAGGAAATATTTTTGCATTTTCAAGTCAGATTGTCTTAGTATACAAAATAACCTTTTATTTTAAAGTTGTGTCTTAGAAAAATATTTGTTTTCCTATTTAGGGAAATAAATTATGCGTGTTGAATGAAAGGATATTAACTCAAAATTTGAAATATTCAGTGTACTATTGTAGGTAGGTCCCTTCAAAACATAGAGAGGGTGAAACTTTTTATTTTCTTTAAAAAGCATGGAGCTAACGATGAAATTTTTTTTTGTTTAGTGTTTGAACAGTGATTACCCGTCCTTTTGCATCTACATTTTAATAGAGAATAAGTTTTTTTTTATTCAAAATGGCAAAGTGAAATGGATTTTCGTGGCTTTTATCGCGATTTCGGGTCCGTGGCGACCTTCACCAGATAGCTTCGTAGCAATTAATGAAATTAAGACTAAACTTTCCTTAAGACCAGATTCTCACCAAACGAATGAGAACTACTGTTGTAAATCTCATTTTTCAAGTTTTCTTTAAACAATTGCCCACATAAATACCATTCATCTTGTCCACCTCTACAAAGACTCCAAATTTAGAGATATTTAGATATTTTCTATAACGTATTCTAAAAAGAGTTTAGTTGTCGTTGTCGAACTGTTTTCAAAAAAAGGCAAGGATGTTAGTGAATATTGATCGTTTTTTAACCGAATAACGCGTTTAAATAATTAGAACTTACAAAAAATTGATCATTCAAACCGTGGACGCTTTAAATTTATAGCATGAGAAGTTTTTACCCTTTGGCGACGTTTAAATCCATAATCAAGCGATTTGACACCGTTAAACTTTTTGTGTAGGACTACTTCAAAGATCGTTTCTACGCAGATAATCGCTTATCGTTCGAACATTTAAAACCGACATTCGTAAAGGTATGACTGAGTTACCGCACGAAA
The DNA here is from genome assembly GCA_963513945.1 of Hydrotaea diabolus. Lineage (NCBI taxonomy): Eukaryota > Metazoa > Arthropoda > Insecta > Diptera > Muscidae > Hydrotaea > Hydrotaea diabolus. The sequence continues at coordinate 238,846,690 of OY740716.1, read as the reverse complement.
TGTGCCAAAATAAAGCTTACACAATTCACAAAAAGGATCCAGAGGCATCACATCTGCCTCTGGACCAAGGATTTCATATAGTAAAATACAAGTTTCATCGAAATCTAAGCTTAATATGAGTTCTATTTATAAAAGACTTTACTTTTAAAACCGAAAAATGGATAATCCTTTTCTATAAAACAGAATGAAAATTTGTATGAATGGTACATTCAAAAACAGACCAATCCATCCATTTTTAAAAATTCAGGTTGTTTGAACCGAAGCTACGTCTGAAATCTTCTTCGGATCTGTTGATATTTACCAGTCTGGTCATAAACACCCATAATCGGCAGGTTTTGTTATTAAAGCATAGACCGATCACACCCATTTATATACGTATACTTTATAGAAAAATTTTAATAATAGAAATGTACCCTTTTCAGGTCTATTAGAGCCCTAATCAGGAGGTACATTTGTATGTGAGCTATTATAAAACATGGCTTAATTCATTCCCTTTCTCAGCGGGGTCTTTTCTAAATGCAGAAAAAAATGCCACAAAACTAATTTCGCTGAAATTTGGTTAACAAGACCCTCAAGAGGAGGTACAATTGTGTGGAAGTCCATCGAAAGGGCAACATAGACAAATCCGGTTGATTTTTGGCAGAATCTATTATAAGTGCAAACTATCGTCACTGTACAGATGTTACTGAAATCTACAACTTTTACGGCAGTTGGACCACAATTCGAAATGTACATTTGTAAGGGAGACTGTACAAATACATGGACCAATAGGGCCCAATTTATAAGTAGTTTCGGTTGGTTTAATGTTGCTCATAAAGTAATGTGGACATCTTTTACAATATTGGCTGCTAGAGCCAGATGGTCTCAATTCATTAAGAGACTTTTGTGTAGTGGCGTTTCCACAACATAAAACGATGTAGCCGAATTCTTCATATGTTGGTTGCAGGTCTTGTGTACCGACTGTGCTATATTACTGGAAGATCGTAGTAGCAGGAGCTCAGACCAACAGGAACATATGTGTGAAGGCTTTTTCAAAATGCATGCCGATATGCTGAAACTGAGTAAAATGCAAATTTTAGTCGAGATCAATTATACGAGTAGAAGTGTTGGTGAAAAACTGAGAACGTGGTTGTGAAAAATAGGCGTGTTTTACTGGTATTCGCTTACTAAATAAGTAAGTAGTCGTTAAGTCGATAACTTTAAAACTTAACGAGCATTTTTTTTAACCTTTTTTGTGTACAAAACCTGAACGGCTTTATGCATTATAAACCATTTTAATTAATCTTTACGTGAGAATGCCCTGTACCACAGGGCGAAATATAATTATCTTTTTTCGTCGCACTTTCAAGCACCAGAGAACTCAAAACGAAGTGTGAATTACTAATATCGGCTCAGATCTTATTAGAAACACTTCCGATGTGTTTTCTGGCACTTTAAAAGCTACATTTTAAAACCCACCTCAAATTTTACGCTTACTTTTCTACTTGTTACATCAACATTTTATCAAATTAAAAAAGTAATCGTTCATTTGCACCACCCTATACTGCTATATCTGTTGTATGTTGGTATGTGTAATTTAGCTCAACTGGACCTTTGAGTGGGGGTGTGTAATTCAAAGTTGCTGGTGCTGTGTTGTTGCTTTTCTATTCTTCCACTTGGCTATATAAATTCTAAATGGTTGTTTTAAACAAGTTTTCTGACATTGATGGACTTTGTTGACACCCACTTAAAGTTAAAGGATCACTTTGTTCGATAAACTTTCTCAATGTATTTTAAAACATTTAGTTTTATACTCGTATTAGCATTGGCCGAAAGAAAGGCTGTTTATTCCACAAACACCGGAAATCACATGTGATATGAATGGTTTTAGATTTTGAAGGAAAACCCGAAATAGGGTTTTCTTCATTAAATGTATTCGTGGAAAATCTAGAATTAGTTTGAAGACTTCGATTCAAATTTTTCTGCGGAAGAGCCAAATAAACTTCTCAGAATAAAATCATATACAAAATCAGCAAAATTATACTTTGGAAGTAATTTATTTCCCTTGTATCTTTTAAATACGAGAAGTATATGTACTTTTTTTCAAGGTTATAATTGAAACGAAGACGGTCAATTCAAAATTTTTAGAATTCCGCAGAGGATATATGATATACAAGCCCATGCAAAGACCTTCCAGATCCCCTAACTTGTATTCTATTTTAAGCATCAGTTCGGCTTCCCCAGAAAACATCTATTATATATTTTTATATAAATATTTTAAAGATTTTATTTAAATCTGTTTGCCTAAAGTCTTATAGAAAAATCCCACTCACATGAATGAGAATTCTACTTTGTATTTACTATGCGTAAAAAGCTCTTAAGCGTTTAACTAATAAAACGTATGCTTTATGTCGCCTTTGACAAAAATTAGTTGATAACAAAACAAAATACGTGTATGAGAGTATTGGAAATGCCATCATTGGCATGTCCTAAGGATAAAATTTTACATTGTAAATTATTGAACAACAGATGGAGCTGCATTTGAAAAAAACAGTTTAAATATCATTTTTATTGAACCAAATAATTTCAACATGGTTCCGCAAAAGGCTGCTGTAGCCTTTTTTACATGCAAGGCTTTTAGTGCGTCAGTACGGTCAAGATACATCTTCTGCTTGTAGATGTTTAAAAAACAACTTATTCTAGCGGGGAAAACTGCAAGGCCATTTTAAAAAAAAACCTTCTTTATGGCCTTCATTTTCACGGTCATTGTAAAGTTATCGATCATTGCCGTAATCGGTTCATATCTAGGATAAATATATTGGATTTCGTGGGCTAAATGATATTCATAGTAGCAGTGTGAAAAACTGAGAACGTTGTTGGAAAACATAGGCTTGATTTATTGGTAATCGCTTACTAAATGAGTAAGTGGTCGCTAAATCGATAACTTTAAAACTTTACGAGCATTTTTTGAAATATCTTTGTGTACAGAACCTGAATGGCTTTATGCATTTTAAACCATTTCAATTGAAAATTTGTAGAAAAAAAGTGATTCAAGAAATACTGCGAGTAATAGCCGAACTCGCTTAAACTCGCCAAATGTTAGTCTCTTGAATTACTTTTTTCTCAAAAATTTTAATTATTTAAAATAAATAGGTTTTAACGCAAATTGTCTATAGTTTACTGTAAACAAAATTACTTGTATCTTCTTGTTTAATATTCTAAAGTTATAGCGTTAGCGACCCCCTAAGCGAATTGCCAACCGAACACGGCCAATGTATGGTTTATTCGTTTTTTATTTACCACGTGCTTAAAGGTAAATTGAAATCGAACCAGCAACCCTGTGGTTTGTAGTAAAGCACACTACCACTTGACTGTTAGCTGTTGCTCTGCAATTAAAATGAGATAAGAAGGCAGCGATCATGTCTCAGAGCATTTTTAAAAGGCATTGCTGAGATCTTCCTTTTTACGCCGCCTCAAGTCTGAGTTGCATTGCCCTCATTTATCAGTATTTCGAAGGACAAAAAATGGAAATAATCAAAATTTTCGCCAGTATTAAGTATCAACAAATATTAATGTTTATTTTATCCTTTTACTGCAGCAGCGATTTCAAAAGTATTCCCTTCCCCCTCAATGTGTTCTCAATGATTTATTTCGATTTAATTTAGAGCAACTAAAATCGAAAAGCTTTAAACAGCATAACAGCACATGTATATTAATTTTGGATCGATATCGACAGGCGCATAATTTTCCCAACAATTCTATTTTCATGCTGCTGCTGCTCGAGTAGAGAACATATCCTAGAGAAGGCATTATTATCCTTGCGAATATGTGTACAAATTGTTAGAATGCGAATGTGAATGCATGGCAAAGAAAAGAAAATTTGCACTCAATTTAATGCTTTGTTTTCTTTGGCAAAAAGGGAGAAAAAAAACACAAAACAAGTTAAGAGAAAACCCAGAAGCGGCAGCATAAAAAATCCTTACGACAGGCAACATGAATGAAGAACGTATATAAGTATGTGTATGTGTAGCGGCTATGCCAACTACTAACAGTCAACAGTCACATATTTCTTCATCAAAAATGTACCATGATGATGTTGCATGCTACACACATCCTTGCATCCTAATGTTGCTCTGGAGAATACACTTTAGCCGTACCATGATACGTATTCATGCCTCTGCGTTTATCCTGATGCAGGAAGGCAGGCAGCTTCGCGCACTACTTTCAGCCGTAAGGCATTTTGTTATAGGGGATACGTTTGGAGGTACGTACGTATTTATGTACGTACGCCGGTTGGTTATACGCTAATAAATTATCGGAATTGTGCGGAATATGTTATGGATGCTGGGGTACATGTTTGCTACTTCCTTTGGCAGTTCGGTAGAAACCAAATTGATAAAAAATAAAGGAAACGTGCACATCCCACCCCACATTATTGTACTTACTTATTTGCACTGCTGGGTGGTTACCCGCCTAGATTCTCAATCTTGTATTGATTGAAAAGTCAAATTCGGGTGCCATGGGGAAGCGGGGAGTTGGGCAGACGATTCCATCTAATGCAATTCCTGTTTAAACATGGTTGGTTGAACGCCAACAACCTGTGACTTGTGATGCAGCAACATGTGAAGTTATTTCTTGTGGTTTTTGCCTAATAACTTATCACCGACAGTTTTCGTCGGACGTGTAATGGATGGCGTACCTGAAATACGAGATTCCCAATTGCTTATTGATATTTACCCTCCATCCCACCCCCTCCCTCGCCTATGTCGCAGAGGTTTGTAAATATGGCTGCGTTGGGGGAATTGTTTACAACCCCCCCAGCTAACAGGAGTTTTATTTCCATTTCAGTTTTTAAGGATCCTTACAGGATTTGTAGTTTTCTCCCCCCCGTTTTGTTTATTGTACAAGATTTGCGTTTGTGTCGTATCCTATGCCATCCACTCTGACAGAAGAAACTAAGCGCCTTGCATAACCAACCGGCACTTGCAATTTACTTATTGGCATGTTTGGGCATGTTGCACAAGTTTACGAGTTTCCGGTTTGTGCTGCGAGTGGCTGGATGTGTTTGTTTTAAATTTGCAATTCAGTTTATTCGATTGTAAATATTCTGGCAATTTGTTTTAAGGGATTTTCTTAGGATCCTTACGTGTTTGTGTGTGTTTGTGAATGTTGTTTTGCTGGCCAAGATTCCCTTGTTGCGCATGAAGTGGTAGTGGTAGTAAAACAGCAAAACGCCAACAATTTGCACTTTAAGCTGCCAATGGTGCCGGGGGGCCAATTTGTGTTGAAATACCTCATGAAGTTGATCTTGGAATTTTACGGAGGGGTTGGATGGGTGATAACAAAGTGTTCAATACTATTTTTCAATGTACTTTTATTTGGCGAAGAATAAAAAGTCTTCGGCTTATACGAGTAGTATATAGAAACCTTCAACATTGGTGTTAGCTCTTAAGCTCCATTAAATCTGTTTTCAAAAGCCTCTTCTAAACACTTTAATAATGGTCAGTTGTTGGTTTCTGGGGAAACAATGCGTTGGGCTCTAAAACTTTAAAATCGTTCTTGTTATTTCTTGTGTTATCACTTACAAATAAAAGCAAATCACATCCTTTTAGCTGTATTACATTTGGAAACCAACGTTGGTCGCCAATTCTTGAAAATAATTATTTGTGGCGTAACTTCCTTACTTAGTCCATGTATTACAAAAAGGAAGAGCTAGCGACGCATTATCACACTTTTAGCTTAGAAACAGACCATATGTTCCTTACACCTGAATTACATTTGGAAACAGCCTTTGGGCGCCACTTCCTGAAAAAATTCTTTCGTTGGTCATGTAAGTAACTCTAAAAAGAAGCTTGTTATCTAATTCTCACTCTTTATGATTTGAAACAGTCCCTATAGAGGTTCTAAGGCTTTGTTAGAATAGTCGTTTATTTAAAACAGTCCCCACAAAGCTTCTTAAGGCTTTGTTAGAACAGTCGTTGGGCGCCAGTTCTTAAGAGTTTTTCTCTTATTTTATAAACAAGCTTTCTCAGACCATAAGCTTCAAGGCAGGTGCTTTAACCCACTAATGGCTCAATTATATTTTGAAACAATCGTGGGGGCTCTTATTCGTAAAAATCATTCTGCCAAAATTTTGGCGGCGTCATTTCAAATATTATTTTTGGGAACAATCATGTCCTTTTTATAGAAATAGTCGTTAGACGCTCGATCGTTCATTTTCTTGTGTTATAATTTCTAGAACAAAGTTTATGCAAATTGCTAGCTTGCTAATAGACCATTCATAACTTGTTAAGTCTGAATTACGCTTTATTACCGTCGTTGGGCGCCAATTCTTGGAATTGCTTATTTATTTTATAATGAAGCTTTTGGAGTTGCATTCCCAAATTTTAACCTATCAAGTCTACAAATTTTGTGCTATCTTCAAACTCCTGAGTTTAGAAAAAAATCATTTTATTCGCACATAATGGTGTCCTGCTTATAAAAATGGTCGTTGGGCGCCAAATGTTGAGATAAGTTGTTCTTTCAATTTGTTATGTTAGCCGTTCTGTTAAGGAAAAAATGAGGCGCTTAATGAAAATCGTTTTTTCGGTTTCTTCTGTAATCATTTCTAAAACTAAGCTGCTAGCACGGTCTTACTCTTGTAGCGAAGTTTCTTTTCAAAACTTAAAGTGTTAAACAAATGATAGTTAAGATCCAAATTAGGTAATAAGTACAGCATTTTCTTTCGGAACCTGTAGTAGAATAACCTCTAAAATCAGATAGAGACTGATAGAGAAACATTTTTCAAAATAAAATAAGTTATTTCTTTAGGAATCCGTGTTGGAACTATCTAAATTCCAGTTACAGTTTCAATTTTAGATAAACCTTACCAATAAATTCCTAGCATCCTAGATATATGACAGTCCTAATGACGAAGAATCGAATTCATATTATAATTCGATTTTAATTCTTTCATCCAAAATTCTAAAATCTTTCAAGAAATTAAGACCGGTTCAGATAAACCTTATATTAAAGGAAATTAGTATAGAAACATATTTTAAACCGAGGTAATATTATCCTTTTAGAGGAAAGGAAATAAAGGATGTATTTGTTTTTATTGTTTTTTTTTCAAACTATTAGATCTATACTGGCATATCTCCTCACGAGATGATAAAATGGTCGCGGAAAAGTTTCCTATTTTCAAATAGGTTAGAGGCTCCTACTATTTGTCCCACCACAGTGGCTCGCCAAGAAAATATGGCCAGAGTTTTATGGTCACACATTTATCTTAACTTATTTGCAACAACTTTGAAGTTTTAAAATGTACACCAGTTATAATAACGACCCTCGTATGTATATCAAGAGTTCCTTTAGCCGCCCTGCAATGGCATTCCCCATTTGGCCTCCATACCACCACCTCTGGGGGGGCAACATCTCAGCGCAAAGCAACGAAATCAATAATGCAACAACGCCCAGGTAAACGGACTTGGATTTCATGATGAAACTTCCGTTGCATTCAATAATGTGCGGATGTGTGGTTTGGGGTTCCAGATAAGCGAGGGAGAGTGTGTGGGGGGAGACAGAGAGCTATAGTTGGTGAATGTTAAAAGTTTTGTTGCTAAAAGTAAAACAATAAAATACAGTTGCACTGACTGGGCTATTTAACATAAACTGGGCCAAACCGCCAGCCCAACTTATTACCACCAATAAATCCTGTAAATGCGCGAAAGAGGGTAGGGTTAAAATGTAGTTTAGCAGCAGCAAATAAACGTGGAGTAGCCCTACTCCTTACCACCCCCTCTTTCCGATGACCGCAAAACTTTAAGCCAAGTCACAGCAAATCATAAATTTTGCAGTGTTATGCAGGCGAAGGAGGTGGTCGTGAGGAGGTGAATGTGGTTTAGTTAAAAGTGGGTGTTGAAGGCCAACTAAGATGGGGTGATGGTGTTTATTAACCACCCCCTTCTGTACTTCTTCAAGTTATCACTAGTATTTCAAATCTTTAAGGTCTCTTCATATTCTAGTTATTGAACACACGAACATACTCTAAACATTTTTCTCAGCCTCTTTATCAAAAAAAAAAAACGACAAATAGTTTTTTCTTGTCTGATTCTCAAGCTTAAACATCCTGTAACCTTCATTTTTTTATAACGAAATAGTAAATTGGCATGTGTCCTTTATTCGTATTTAACTTGTTTTTTGTTTTGTTTGGTGCTTCTTTCTTCCAACTTACGGTGTATACTAAAAAATAAATGTATCTGGCTTCCCATAGCTTGCTAATGACATCCTTCTATTTTATTTTTGTCTCCAATACAGGTGTTTATGGCGATGTGCAACGTGTAAAGATACTATACAACAAAAAGGATTCAGCTCTTATACAAATGGCCGAACCACAACAAGCTTATTTGGGTAAGTTTTAAAAAAAAATATAAAAAATACATCAATTTGAATACTCAAATGTAGTATACAAAATTCAAAATCAATTTAAACGTTTCAATTGATTTTTAAAGTTAAGCCAGAAACTATTACAAAAATTATAAAACCAAAATATTCAGTGTAGGAAAGAATCTATGTAAATTATATCAAAACTGTATTCAATCAAACCAATTATTATAATGTTCCTAGGCAATCCTTCTGTTATGGCTTTAAGGCCTTCTTGATATTGTTGAACCAAAAACATTACACATAAATAATTCATTTTATACCTGTGGTTAAATTTCCTTTTGTTTTTTTTTTTCTTTATCCTTTTCTTTGAGTAAGCGCCACAATAGAGTGTCAGCTTGCCTTGTAAACTCTGATACTTCCTTATACTCTCAGGCAATTTGTCTTCTCGCCCAGAGAATATCCACATACACGTTGATGAGTTTTTGAGGTTTAAAGCAAAGATTTATTGTATATTTTTCTTCTGTTTTCTGTTATTACTATTGTTATTTCTTGTTCTTTTTTATGTTTCTCATAATGTATAACTCAGCGGGATGCTCACACACAGTCAGTATCAGTTAAAGGACATGATATGTACATTTGTCGTCCTTATAAAAAACCAAGAAACGACATATATCGTAAAGCCAAAAGATATGACGATAGAGCGGGGGAATACTTATTGATAGTATTTTGAAAATTGCAATATTTTAAACAATAAAAAAATGTCGAAAAATTTTAAAACTTTTCCCATAAAAGTTTTTTCCAAAGGGATTGGTTACACAGTTCAAGCTGGTTCCTGATTCTGAAATTGACATCCAACTTGTAGTCTATTCCCTACAACTTTGTGACACATGAAGTACAGATAACCTGGAGTTTTACCAAAATAAAAATATGCGGTCGAAGAATAGAATAGAGGGGCCATCTTACACCTCTGCTACTCTATGAATCATAGCAGCAACGCAATGCCAAACAGTTGCTTAACTTGTGATTTCGTAGTTAAACCGTTTCGTTTCCATTTGATCGAACTGGCACCGCAGTTCTAGCGGCTCCGACTTAACCGCTGTACCAGACTGCAGTCTTTGGTTCGACCTCGTAGTAAATTAGTAGTAAACATTTTCTAAATTGAGTTGCACACTAGTAGTTTCAATGACTACATCAGAGCTTCGACTCGAACGCGGTATCAGTCTTTGGTCTTACCTCTTAGTAAATAAGAAATAGAAAACTTCTTAATAGTATTCCGCACATTCTGCCTCGTAGCTTCAATGTCTACACCCGAGATACGCTGTATGCCAGCATCAAACATAGGTGTCGAATAGAACTATTAGAGCTGCTTTTTAATTTGAGAACTCAGGTGACCCCACTCGTCCCAAGGACGGTTTGTTTTATTAAGTATCTAGTTCATCGTCAAATTTAAACATTTCATTCAAAAGAAACCAAAAAATAACCAAAAGATAGTCAAAAAGACTTTTATTTGTAAGCTACTTCATCCTCCTCAGACCCCAAGTAACGGATGTGATGTAACCATGATCAACGGCTATAGTACACTTCAGTCCGATTAAAACGAGAAACTACCGGCATTAAACGAGAAACTACCGGAATTAAACGAAAAACTACCGGCAGTAGAGCATTCAACCCAACAAATTTAACACAATAAAAATACCTTGCACTTGTATGATGACTATTTGATCTAATTTGTCTCCTTTTTCAATTGTACTAAAAGAATTTTAAATAATCCCTGCAGAGATTATTTAAAAAACTTTTTAAATAATCCCTGCAGAGATTATTTAAAAAAAAACATTTTAAATAGCCCCAGCGTTGGGCGCTAACCAAATATTATATGATTTGAATGATGGTAAATTTCATGATTAATTTTCCAGAACAAAAATTTAAGAAAATTTATTGAAATATACAAGGGTATTTTACCAGTTTCACGTCGGTCGCCAGTTCACAGTTTTCCACATATGGTTCATTTAGCGGAACATAATGAATCGCTTTTCGCTTAATTAACTTTGGGAAAAATTATTACCAAAGTGAATGTTAAAAAACCCAAACACTGCGTATACTCGTATGCTAAAAAAATGTCAAACTTTCCAATGGAAATGTCAGATGGCAGGCAACACTTAGTGTTGGCTAGGCCAGAAATATATATACCAACCCTCGCATTGATGAGAATTTTTGGCTGAAATGAGGCCTGCTGTTAGCAAGTTTGTGCAAAAAGTTCTTGAGACTGACAAGCTAGTGGGCAACAATCAAGTTCGTTAGATTGGCGTTAGGTGTACACTTACTAGATAGTGGTTTTCACAGCCAAAACTGTGCAATTCACTTTTGGAATATTAACTTGACATCGATCTGACCAACTCATCACGCTCCAGCCTTATGTGAATTTTGCACAAAAACTTCGCCTTATGCGCTTACAAGTTCCAACTGAATCAGCAATTGCTCATTAGCTTAATGTGGACAAAGATTTTGACCAAAAAGTCAGCTTTTCTAACGAAGCGGATTACCAATTTGTCAGCTATGTTTAACAGCTGGCAAACTGCCGCATTTGGTGGTCGATATACCAGAGTGTGATCGTCGAGAAGCCAAGACATCTTTTTAGAGTGATTTTTGTGTGTTGGCACATTTTTCATTAAAAACGGTGCTATTGACGCCATTTCTATTAACCGGAAGCGCTACGGAGGCTGCACATAATCGCTACAGCCTTCAAACCAGCTCAAGCCAGCCATCACAGTAGCTTATAAACAGCAATCAGCTATTGCATTTGGTTAATATTTTAGCTGATCAGTGCTTTTTTAACTAGACAAGTTTTAAAGCAGTAGTGCTCTTTAGCTAGTGCTGGTTTTCATAGCTACACTTGCTGTTGGCTAATATTTTTCATTTATTTTTTAAGATAAGGAAAATTAGCCAATTTCTGGCTTTGGCTAACATTGCTTTACCCTTTGAAATCCTACTTAGCTGGTATTAACAAATACTTGTTATTGTAATACTACTTTATATTTTTTATCATATGCTTTGTTTGTACCTTTATGGCATTATTTAATAAAAATGTAGTAATCCCCACGTTGGGCGCCATTTCCATATACCATTATTATGACATTATATTTGTTAATTAATAATGATTATTTTTTTTTATAATTTTTATTTTAACTTAATTTAATCCTGTATTTCTGTAATTGCAATCAATTTCATGTTATCCGCGTAATATTTCCTCGTTATTGCACAAATTTAAATCTGCATGTAACTGGGATAAGTCTTTCATTAGCACACCTGAGCAGGTCCTACTATATATATGCGTATATATAGTATGTGCGTATATTTTTTTCAACATTCCTGTTGGCGATACGAGTATAAATCTTAACATTGCATATGTGACAAAAGTCAAAAGAATAACAAACAAATACATTTCTCACCACCTCATTGTGGATAAATGGTAATGTGTAGCTCAGCTTGGAGCTTGGACAGATAAGGACGTATTCAAAGTATCCTTTAAAGCGCGCCCCTATGTGTGTCTATTGTAGTAGTGAAAGCAAAGCATGTGTCACGGTTTTGTTTATCCTGACAACATCAGCAGCGACGAGTCTCATTTTATTTGAACTCTGTTGCAAATTGTGCCACGATATGTGGTGTGGTGCTGCTGTTGCCACTGCTGACGGTGGTGATGGTGGCAGTGGCAAATACACATTTGTTAAATGAACCTCGAATTGTTCATCAAATTCACACTATCAACTTTTGTGGCATGCCTGCCTGTGGAGTTCTTAATACAAATGTGAAATGGTATCATGTTGTGAATAATAGCATTTTCATGTGAAAGCAACTAGGCCATCGAGTGCCTGCCTGCTACTCTGCTCTGTTTGTTGCTGCTATTTGCAGCCAGTGTTTTTGTTTGGTTTTTCCAACAGGTTTTTCTTTTCGTACACGAGTAGTTGCAAACATACAATGGAGATATACTATACAACTGTGTTATGGGGTCGATACCGAGGAATGGTCAATTTATTGGGGTCCTGTCTTTTTTATGGTTATACATAATACTACATATTCTATGAACATTTGATAGAAGTATTAAAAATACTTTGTGCTATTGCCGAAAATAATGTATTAAATGAGGGGAGGAAATTTATGGGTTTTGGTGTAGGAGACATTTTTTTGCTCATTAATTATAAACCCCATCTACCTAAAGCTATAAGACTTTCAGGCATCTCACTGTTTATAAGTTAATGTATAGGGTCTCACTTTATAATGTTGGTTATTTGATTTACTAGCAATAGACCATAAATCATAAGTGGTAATGGCGCCCAACATGGTCAGCTTTTAATTGTTGTTGTTATATTGAAAACAATCAACAAATTTACAAAAAAATTTTATTTTTATTTAATAAAATATTTTACAAGATTAAATATGGAATAATAATGAATTGTGATAAGGTTTTGTTTAAGCCTAGCCCATTTTCGCAGTCTCATGTTAGACACATGAAAAAGTAACTAAAAAAAATGTCGATTAACTCACCTTTGTAGAAAAAGGCAGTACCTACCACAAGAATAGAACTAATGTTTCATAAATCCGTGTGTTTTTCCTTCAACGGATCACGTCCACCATTTAGGCACCATTTAGCATGAAAAAATAGCTACAAAAATATTTATCACTCCATCGATCAAAAAAATATAACTAATGTATCTTAAATCTGTGTATGGATTACGTCCTCGGAGCAAAACAAAGTAACTCATCAGTGAACTTTGTTCATGAGATATTTTTTCCCGGAAAGTTATTTTCCCTTAAAGCAAAATTTTGCATTTAGAGTGAGGGCCATACTCAAAAGGAAATACGGATGGTTTAAAAATAATTTTTTTCCCATAAACATGTAGGTAAAGTCGTTGAGAAAATGTGTACATCCTTATATTCCTATATCTGCGTTGGTCGCCATTTTATAACTACAACATAATGTCTTAAAGAGCTCTATTTGAAGTCTGCTTCAAATTTGCGGAAACTTTGATAAACAAATTAAAATAGATATTAAAAATCAAACTCTTATCGTTGTTATTCGTTGGGCTCTATTTCAAATAGGGCCTAATGCCGTTGGGCAACATTTTATTAAAAAATATTGAATAGAAATATTGCTTTATTTTATGGTCCAATATGTTTAATAGAATTTTTGTTTCTACAAGGCTTTTTTGTAAAAACTGTTTGAAGGTATACATGCAATTCCACGTTGGGCGCCATTATTATTATATATATTTTAATATAATGAAAAAATTTCTTCTTATTTAAACAAAATACCGTAAAAATACAAGACTGTTAATATTTAACTAATTAACCATATAATCCGGTTGCCATGTTGGGCGCCATTCTAAAATATGACAGTATCTTAATGTAACATGCAGTTTTTTGCGTTATTTAAAAACGACATCAAATGTTTGTATTCATTTCTCATTATCCAAGTTCTACGTTTGTTGTCGTTTATAATGAAGTTTTCTTACTATGTTGTTTCACTGTAAGGAAATGATTCGTGGGAGATCAAAAATTATTCACATTTTAATTATTCCTGTGCAACATTGAAAAATAGTGTCCGGGTATTAAAAGGTTTATATACTAATCGGACTAGCCTTACCACGCTATTCCATGTTCTCACTTTGTAAATAGAGTTTTATTTTATTGTCGCTCTAATTCAAAAACATTGATGCTTTGAAGACTAAACTTTTTTTTACATTCTAACTATTCCTGTGCCTCGTTAAGCCCCATTTTCATTAAACAAACGCTTTATTTTTAAGGATAAATTGTTCAAGGTTATAAAATGCTCTAATCCGAATCTGATTATTTTATTTGCAATGGAATAGTATTTTAATATTTTTCCTTTGTAAAGAGTGTAATTTTCCTAGCGTTATAGAAAATTATGTTCAAGTCTTAAAGTGAAACGTTGGGTGCCATTCTAAATGCAACCTAATATTTTTGATGCTACCTTTCTTGCTATAAAATTATTTCATATTCGAAAAAAAAATATCCTTACTTCGCCTCAATATCACTGTCGGTCAAATTTTGGCGTTTTTCCAAAAGCATTGCATCATTTTTTCAGTGAAATATTGTTAGGAAAAACACAAGGAAGAGAATCTTCAGAGGTTGGCCTTCTGCATATGTGACGCGCAAAATAGATAGGGATCTAAGTTTAAAAACCAGTTTTGTTCAGGAGAGCCATTTAAAGATTAGGTCCCTTTCTATTTGCGCTTAGAATCGTCGACTTCACTTTCATAAAACGCTCATATCTCTGGGAGGGAACCCTTTTGGGACATGAGATAGGTCTTATTCGATGCTCAGATGTTGTCCACACCAAAAAAAATGAAAATTGTTTTTTTTTACCCTTAGGACCCTTTCTCTATGCGCTTTCACATATGCTACCTATAGTTATCTTAGTCACTCGTTGGGCGCCATTTGGGTTACAGCCTTTTATTTTTAACGAAAAATTGCTTGAATGATAATGAATAATTTTGAAATGTTTCCTTAAAATAAATGTTCAAATACACGACAAATCTTTCCCTCCCACGTTGGTCGCCATTTCTAACAAAGTGCGTTTGTTAATTTTTTTTTTAAATATTTTTTACGAATTGCTACTCGTATCGATTTAAAACACTGGTGGTGTTTTTATTGCTTGTATAGCTATAGTACTTACATTTTGAACATTTTCATGAAACGACGATACTCGTTATCAAATTGATATTAAAATTTTCATTTTCATACATTATCGCCAAGCCATCGCTTTTTATTAATAGTGTGTGGATAATATAAAATAATAATTCACTCGTTAGCCTTCTCACAAGACTCACAAGTTCTAGCCATTGACAATTTCCAATATACATATATATATTTTTTAATAATTGGTATATTAAAATTTGCAACAAGCTAAAGGCCCAAATGTATGCGCCTACTGGCAATGGCTTACCCATTACCATTTGATGTTTTCATAAACCGACCTGACCCATATCTAATTGCTGCTGCAGATTCAACTCCCACTCCGCGCTATTCGCAATGAGAATATTCATATACTGTGTATGTCAAAGAATGTCCCCGGTATACAAAATTAAAATACTTTGGAGATTTGACCGACATACTTTATTTAAAATGTTTTTTTTTCTTTTCAATATGTTTGGGTTGCGATGTGGGGTGGGTTTAGTGGGGAATTTTGCAAGAGTTCTCATCGAATTGGCTGCCTGGCATCATGTGCTAATTTCATATTGTCCATATGATAATTTCATTATACGCCGGTAATAATAAATGTTGGCCATAATATGGTCGCCGTACCCTATATATGTATTCTACGTATGTATGTGGTATGTGTTGTATATGTCCATAGCACGAGTACTTTATATTATAGTGCTTTTTGTGCAAATTATTATTGTTGCTGTTGTTGTTATTTTAGGCTTCGTTAAATATTATTGAAAATATTTTCTCGTAATTTGTAGGCAAAATAACATTTTTATTGGAATTTCAAGTCCCAAATGTAAACCGACACATACAAATTTACTACACTCTACACACTCACACACGCAGACACATTGTAGAAATGACACTGTACATATTGTACTTGAGCACAGTGGCTTGAAAGCGCTGTTTTTTTTTTAAAAATTAAAGCGCACAATATCGACCTCCGCTGCTGACTCGGTTGTCGGAGTTACTGGAAAAGGATTAAGAATTTCTTTATTTGGATAAAAAAAAAATCCTTTTTAACTTCGATCTTGTATACTTGTAAAGAACAGAGCTAGAACCAAACTAGCTTAATTAAAGATTTTTATTAGAAATATGTACTTATATTTATTGTATCGCTCAAACTTCTGTTGGTGATTTATTTCGATTTCAAGTAGTAAATTGTTAATTGTAGAAAATTGTTTGGCTGCATTCTTCATTAGTGGGGGTTTTAAAAACTTATATTAAAAATAATTTTCTGTTTTCGCAAAAATTTGTTGTTAAACTTATCCAGTTTAAGAATTATCTGCTGTAGCAATATTTCGTTGCCAGTCTGAAGAAGAGTCATCTCTTGGCGTAATAATTTATTTGACTTTCTGTGGATACAATAAAATTTGTAGTTCAATTTACAGAAATATACTTTAAAGTATAAAACACGTTTTCGCTACTTTTGATCGAATCATATCGTAGTTGTGTAATGTATATCGTAGTTGTGTAAATAAAAAACGCTTTAAAACGAAAAATGAGTTGTAATAAAACCGGCTTTGTCGGCACTATAGCGTCCTAAAAAAGAAAGTCACAAGCGCCAAAATTTAAAAATTAAATTAACGGCAGATTCGGAACCCTAAATGAGTTTCTGATTTTTGTTTGTTTAACAAAAAAGACCCATTTTCAACAGAAATGACTGAGAAACATAAAGCAAAATGGTCACATCTACCACTTCCAGCATGTTTTGTTTAAAAAAAATGAATAATTTAAACTACTAAGATGGAGATGTGAGTTTCTTTTTTAGATGGGCAGTATAGACAAGTCCAAAAATATCCTTTTGTTTTCGTTTATAAAGAGTGTCCAGGCCATTGTGCCGTTGCCGACTTACTCGCACGACTAGTATGTGTAGTTATGTTTTAGTGTAATGCTGCAGATATACGAGCATTTGTGTGTGTGTGAGTGTGTGTAGCGGTAATCCCCTTGATGTAAATATTCTCTCTTTTTTAATATTCACAAACAAAACCAAAAGCACTAGCAACGGCAGCAGACATACTACAACGAGTGGGTGGGTGTTGGTTGGGATGGACAGGAGTGGCGTGTGTAATCGCTTTCAAATGATGCTGTTGTTCTGTTATTGTTGTTGTTTGTAAAACCCACATAAACATTCACAATGCCAACACTCGCCCTACCTGTCCTTCTCCGCTGTGAGGTGATGTGAGTGTTTGTGTTCAACTGCAGTAATGCGATGATAGATCCCTGAATAAATGTTCACACACACACAAGCTCACGTATGCTTAACGCCGAAAAGTACTCGGGCTCCTCACGCACGCTCGCGCACACACTTACTCTAAAGTTGTTATTTTTATTTTACCGTTAAAGTGATTTTAATGTGCTACCAAAACGAAGTCCAAAAATACACAAACAAATGTATACCGGGCACCCCGACGAACCATGGAAGAGCAGATAAAACTTGTGAAATACTACGACAAAAGAATGTTCCGAGCCTTCAATGCCTAAGTAAGCGGAGGTGTGTAGCACCTCATCTCCTCGGCGCACCTTAATACAACTATGCTCAGCACATACCAAGTGTTTTTGTACGAGGGTTGTTGTGTAAGTTCTGTAAAAATAATATCATGTGTTGTATGAAAGAAGTTTTTTTAAGAGAGTGGAGAAAAAGCTTAGTTTAAAAAGGAAGGAATTTGGAAACACCTTTTATAAGAACAAATATTAGTGGATACTTGCGTCATTTCCACAGGAGAACAGACGTACATGAACAAATTTACCTTTACCTGTATTAGGGATACCGTAGTCGTGGTATTGTTTGTTGGCAGTCATTCGAAATAGTTTCTAGTTAATGAAGCATGAAGGCATGAAGCCTTGTTTGGTTTCAACATCGCCAAGCTGTTAAGCAATCTGTCGGCTCTATTTTAGGATGTGAACCTGAGTTTTATGAGTAACAATCGCGTATTCTAGCCATGGAAGCACGTTGGCACAGACGTTGTTTTTTTTCCTATTTAAAAAAATGTTTATAAAATAAATTTAAGTGCTTAACCTTTAGCAAAAAGTGCTCTACTTAGAAGGCCAAAAAGCTATTATTTAACTGTGGCTAACATCACTGAAGCAGTATTTAAAATTGTTCTAATGAATGTAAAGTTTTTGTCCACTGTTTTCGAAATGTCATGTGTGTATCGTAAGTTATTGTCAACGGTCAATTAGGAATATATCTATCCTACGATTTCTTTCCGTTCACAAAATTAAAAACACCCCTTACAAGAAAAATATATGCTTTTATTGGGGATATAAAGTTCGCATCGCATAAAGTACTTAAGACTGCACCAAAAACAATGCATTTTGGAAGTCCTTTAAGCATTGGAAAACACGTAAACTTTTATCTAAAAGGTTTTACAGTCACAAAAATAGATTTCATGAAAAATGAAAAAAATGCCTTGGTTCTGAACGGAAACTTTAATTAATAAAATTATTGAATAAATTAAAAAGTTAATCAAAATTGAATCAATATTACAAGTTTCTTATATTTATCATTTACTTCGAAAGTGTTGCCTACTTTTAGGCATTGAATATATCAATATTGTGATCCTGGTTCAGACTGTAACTGATACAATTACCTTTTTATAACCTCCATCACAAGGGTGTCATTTCGTATGCAACACAACGAAATATTGATCGGAGAGCCTATAGAGTTTAAATACTATTGATCGTTTAGGACAATATAGCCATGCCCGTCCTAATCTGGTGTCGTGAAATTTAGCTTGATGGTGGCCTATGGCCATAAGCTATTTGGTAAGGGGGGAATGTTCTTGCTCAGGGGGCCCAAAAAATGTACCGCGTGGTCAGACATGGTTACTCAAATTATAGCAAATTTTTGCTACGAATCTAATATCGATTTGGCTTAGATAAAAATGACGCATGAACGGGTCATTTATATTTTTCGCTTTAGTAATAAAGTAGTGTTAAAGGGTTATAAGGTTATAATAAACTCAAACCACTCAACGCAGTAAGAAATACCAGATCTCTTTCCCCAAAAGTTGGCCTTGCTGCAGTTATACAAAAACTGTTTAATAAAACATCTTCCCTAACTTTGCTGTTTCATACTATTGCCTTGATCTTTTAAAAAGTACAAAGCAATCACTTAGCTAAGGTGTTTCAACAAGAGTCATGGCACAAATCAAGGGGAAACATTGACTCTGTAGATTCAGCAACGGCAATGCTGTATTAATGTGACACTTAAGTTTTAAGTTGACAGATAAAATGCTCAGCTTTTTTATCACGATGACACTTGTAATTATATGGTTTAAATTGACAACAGTTTCATTTGAAAACCCTAAAAGTATGCCGCATTTTTTTAGAAAACATAAAACAAAGAAAATGTTCTATTTGATTAAAATTTTAATAGATTCAATACCATTATTAATTAATCTACAATTTTAGACTTAAACCATTTTTTTGGAAATATATTTGGAACAGGAGATATCATTTTCTACGCCAAAAAATGCCTTTAATTAGTGCAAAAAATGTAAGCAATCTTCAAATGCAAGACCCTCGTATGTCTTCTCACACCCACTCACATGGGGGTGACAGCAATTTGCACACGTATTTTGGTGGGGGTGGGTTGAAGTATATCCACAATTTTTTTTTATATCCTTTTATTTTCTTTTGTTTCCTTTTTTTGCCAATGTGTTGGGTTTTTATTATGCTTAACAATTGTAGTTTCCTTTGTGCAGACGTTAAAACAAATACAGGCACACACATGAAAACACAAAAACTCATACAGACAGACCGACCGACAGAGAGAACAACACTCGAAAGGTGTTCTTTGCAACGGACGCAGCTACATAACAATGGGTCGTATGTGTGTGTAAGTGTGTTGGTTTGAATACTTTTAAAACATGTGTGTGTGTGTGAAAGTGTCAGTCAGTCTGGCTGTGTATTTCTCGTTTTTCGGTTCAATTTTGCCGCTTCGTTGATGTAACAAATGAATTTGTTAATATTTTATGAGCATATGCAATAAAAAGCTACATTTGTATTGAATGTACACATACATACATGCATACACACACACTTACACATATAATATGTACAATAATGTATGTTGTACAACATAGTTTATTACACATACCTGCTGCTGTCCTTCCATACTCATCTGTCTGTATACCTGCCATCCTTCCGGCCGCTATACCGACCGACCTGAATGCTTGACTATGTTTTACAGCCCTATTAAAAATGCAACTGCCAGCCGTCGTCGTTGTCTACCATGCCCTTCCTCCTCCCCGCTTGCCCCAAAGGACACAAAGGAAGTGGATGCGGAGACGGTGGTCCTGCACGGGATAAACATTATTTCACTGCCCTTGTGGCACATTAGTAGTCAATATGTATGGTCATAATAATTTTTTTCCATTTATTTCAATTGTCTGTGTATGTGTTAGTGTGTGTCTTTATGTGTGTGTGTGTGTGTGTTTGGAGTATAAAGGAGGAGGATTTCTGACTTGTATACCACCATAGAGGTGACATAAATATTGACACAGCAAATAGCCCTTGCATGCGGGGCAAATGGAAAATAAAAGACACTCACTGGCACTTTGTTAAAGCGGTAACCCTGAAAATTACTCTAAAGAAATTCAAATTGAGGTTTTTTCAACAGTTTTTATTTGAATCGTGTAGCGGTTTAACAATAGGTGCGAATGGCGTGGTTATGTTTATGGGTTGCTGAAGCGTTTCAATTGGAGTTTGTGGGGTGGGGGGGAGAAAGTAGTATTTTATGGTGTGGATTTAACATTTAACCTATGATTTTTGGCACGAACTTTTTATGAAACACTTTGGTTGCGCTCTTAAATAACGTTTTTTCAAGGTCTAAACTTTGTGTTCAGAAACTGATGTCAGTTTAGTGGCCGCCGCCACAATTCATGTCTCCGATTTATAGGGTTTTTAATCACTCTTTACCTAGCTTTTGGCGATAAGCTTTCGGCTCAGAGTGGGTCTCATTGAAACGAGCCAGTGTTAAACAAATTTCACTAAAAAAAACTCTGAGGAGCAAGTCGCCAAAACAAGAAACAATACATCTTTAATACCAACTAATTCCATTTATTTATTTTTTTATTCTTATTACAGCTATGAATCACCTTGACAAATTACGCTTGTGGGGTAAGGCAATACGTGTTATGGCCAGCAAACATCAGGCCGTACAACTGCCAAAAGAGGGACAACCGGATGCCGGCCTTACACGTGACTACTCCCAGAATCCATTGCATCGATTCAAGAAACCAGGCAGCAAAAATTATCAAAACATCTATCCGCCATCGGCGACATTGCATTTAAGTAACATTCCGTAAGTACCAAACAACCACCAACCCACGTTAAACCAAAAACCCATAAACTTTTTTAAATAGAAAACTGTAAAATTTATTGAATTAGTAGAGAGAACAAAAATAAAGCGTAACCATTGTTCTTAACCTATCCAACCATATTTCCGGCGTGTGCTCTTACTTTTTCATAGATTCATCTATGAAGGCCCTTACAACAGGGATACTGGTATAGATGCCAGGATAGCCGGCACGTCCACAGCCCACACCCCACGAAACAACGCCGCATAATTTCATGTTAGAAATGGCTGGGCCACCGGAATCGCCCGAGCATGAATCCTTGGCGCCTGGCTCAGAGGCACACACCATGGAGGCAGTCAGGGGGGTATCGACATCTTCTTGTTGCTTAGCACAGTCCGCCATTGTTATGGTCCGTACGCGAACGGTCCTCAATTGATCGGAAACGACTTCACTGGTTTCATTGGTTAGACCCCAGCCGGAAACTTGAATAGTCATTTTAGGTCCCAGGGGAGTATCACACATGCCCATCTTGCTAATTGTCTTGCCATTAAGAGGCAATGGTTTTTCCAGTTTTAAAACTGCTACGTCCATATCCAAGGTATCGCGATCGTACTCCTCTGGCACAAAGATCTCTTCGACCTGACGTACCTCACCGCTCTTCTCGCTGAGTGTAGTAGCACCGGCTGTTATTTTCAGTTCAGTGGGGAATCGAGATTCCACACAATGAGCGGCAGTTACAATATAACGTTCATGTACAATAGTTCCACCGCAGAGGAACAAACCGAAGAAGTCCTTCAATTGCACCGCGTAGGGAGCCTTATCGATGCTGATCGGCTGGCCACCAACAATACGCTTTCTAGCCGAGGGCTTACCCATGGGTGGATCGGGGTCTGCAACTGCTGCCGCGACCAGGCAGACAAGGATGGCGATCCCGGCCAAACGTGACCGTGTACTTTGGCTGAACATTTTCATTAACTCCTCTTAGACGAACTGAGCTGCAATTGGGACGTGGCTTTCAATTTTATGCGAATGGGGGACTAAGGCTTGTCACCGACTATCAGTTGTCGAAGACCATTTGATCAAATATTTAACTCGCAAAGTATTCAAATTGTATTCTTTCCAATGAGCGTGTGGCTGGCACACAATAGACGGCCGCCATGCTTAACTTCGCTATGCGTCAATTGTTTTGACAATTTTTTTTTGGGAAAAAACGTTTTGCATCATTTTCACTGTGTTTGTCTTGCCACAGAAGAACAATTGCTATTGTTGAGCGTTTTTTCTTCTTCTTGCCGTTAGAAATTTTATTGAAAGTTTCAAGGCACGTTGTTTGAAACTTCTTTTCATTTCGAATCCATTTTTAAAGAAATGATATTGAATTCGTTAATGTACTGGTTGTCTGTGGGGAACATTGCACTTGGCATCCTGGAGTTTGCAATTAAACTTAGGTCGAGCGACGCTCTATTATTTATAGTGTGGATGTTGCTCTTGAAGGATAAATGTAGCTGAGAGACACCTCCTGCCGTCACGAATATTATTTTTTTTCATGCTCCGCATAGGGAAAAAATTAAGCATTGGCACGGTAAAAATCTCACAGTGCTGTTCACAAGATCGCTGTCAGCAAAGCGTGATTTAAAAAGAAAACTTATTTTTGTGCTGTATCGATTTGCTGCGTCAGCTTATTTCGAGGCATAATACTATAGTCCTTATTATACCCCTTGTGATGTCTTACATTGAAGTCTCCACAAAATCTGATTAACTTTTTAAAAATGGTTCACATCTAAACACTCTGCAGCTAATTTAGATTAAATATATCCAAAGGGGATATGGAGACATGGAGCGTTTTCTCAGCCACTTCCTAACTTTTGCAGAAATGCAATTTTTTCCTTTTGTAAAAATGGCCAAATGTGATTTTCTTTTAAATCAGATCAAAATTGACCACGCCCACACTAGTTGAGTACTGATCAAAATTGACCACGCCCACATTAGTGGAGTAGTAATAAATGCTTGGCATGTGAGGAGATCATCGAAATAGTGGCCTATCAAAAGGCAAAATGTGGTTTTCAAAATTGGCCACGCCCACACTAGTGGAGTACTAATAAATGCTTGGCATATTAGGAGGACATCGAAATAGTTGAACATTTTCCCTATCAAAAGGCCAAATGTTGTTTTCTTTTAAACATATCAAAATTCACCACGCCCACACTAGTGGAGTACTTATAAATGCTTGGCATGTGAGGAGATCATCGAAATAGTGGAACATAGTCCCTATCAAAAGGCCAATTGTTGTTATCTTTTAAAACAGATCAGAATTGACCACGTCCACACTATCGGAGAACTATTAAATGCTTGGCATATCAGGAGGACATCGAAATAGTGGAACATTTTCCCTATCGAAAGGCCGATTAATTTTCAAAATCGGATGGAAATTGACCACAATTCCAATCAATGACATCGCAACAAGTGGACATTTTCCCTATTAGCTTTCGCATCTATGAAATTTTTAGCAGCTCTATTGCAACATCGCAGGGCGATTTGTAGGAGGATCCTTAGGAAGTTCGAGGGCTACATATAATACATACAACATTGGTTGCTTTCACCAACAGTGAACTGAACTCTCCTGGACGACTTATTCTGCTCAGCCGGTTATTTATAACCTGTACCACTCTTGGGATCAGCAATTTAAGGTTAAAAAAGGTTCAGATGTCGTGGCCTTAGCTTGTGGAAATACATATTTCAACGATGAAATTTTGCGCAGATTTGGCTCATGAATATCGACCGGCAGCTTTTTTAGATGAAAAACGATTTTATGGGTCCAAATTTTGAAATAGCACCCTAATTTTAAATACATATATATTCTGATTTTGATCGAATGTGGTAGTAGTATAAATAGTATATTACCAAGAACCAATTCTGGGCAAATTTTGGCCATGTACACGGTACTGTACGGAGGTACATTTTTGGATATATTTTAAATTGTCTTTGGCCCCCGATCATATTAAAGGGTATTTAAGAACATTGATCCACAAAAACATTGAAACAAATCCAAATATGGCATTTTTTAAGGTCTGGGTATATATGTGTTGGAGACCCAATAAGCTACTGTATATCCAGTAGTCGGCCACGCCGACTTTAGGTTTTCTACTAGATATTTTTTGTAAAGGTATGTATGAAGAGGTATATTGTAAACTTTGCTACAGTTTTTTCTTAAGGAATCAGTTTTATAAGAATATATAGTCTTCTACATTTCACATTTAACTTTGTATAGGGTAATCCATCTAAAGATATTTTTTCAGAACAAAAAAAATATAAAAATTCAAATCAAGTGTGGAAATTTTATTGGTAATTTAAAAGGACATTTTATGGCATTTATTTTTTGAAAATAATTATCTTCAAATGTTGGCAACTGTATTAAGGAAATGAGCGTTCGAGAAACGGGAAGATCCGTTTTCGACCAAACTTTTGTTCAGTGATGAGGCCCATTTCTGGCTCAACGGCAAAGTCAATCAGTTTTTTAACCGGAAATGAACATCACGACAAAAATACTAAAAATTAAAACATAATTGTAAAATATTTAAATTAAATATTACAGTAGTTACTCGTACCTTCACAAAGCTAGGATTACAGACAAAAGTTTAAACTAGACTTTGTTAGGAATCGAACATATGATCATTGTCCGCTAGCGGTAGATGGCGCTGCTTGCAAACTAATGACAACGCGTTAATACGCTATTCTTCCATTCTGTATGTCAAGTCGGTCATTTCGTTTCTTTGGTCCTTCGAATCGGATCATAAACAGTTTTCCACATTGATGTGGTCCCGTTTGCCTGTACGAGTATTGCCTACAGGAAGCAAATTTTATAAAAATTGTAAAAAACACAGAAATTTCATTGAGAATTAATAAATATTAAATATACGAATTCACAAAAACCAATTTTTGAATATTAGCATTTGCCAAAAATTATTTTGGTATTCGCTTTCTTATTCCAAGAAATAAGAACACTTGATTGAATGGCGAAAAAATTGATTTTTTCACACCAATATTAAGAAGCTTTTTAATGTGACTTATATTTCAAGAACTATTTATTTAACGCTAAAATCTCCATACTACTTTTATGGAAATAAAAAGCTTTTATTTAGGACTCTTTAGATTACTCCTCAGAATATTCTCTTTTTTGGTTAGAGTTTCAAATCGTATCGATCACACAATCTTATGTCGCATATGGTAAGCGCTGAATTTATGTTCGGTAAAGCAGCACGTTTCTTTTCTTAGAACCTAGGTTGGCAAATGTCTTAAAATGTTTTCAATAGATGTTTTAACAACTGTCTTGATATTTGCCTAGCGCAATTTAAAATATCAGTGACACATGGCATCAAAGTTATTTGTCTTCTTATTTTTTGATATTGCAAAACACTCGCTTGAAAAAGTTGGTTCGTTACTTTTCTTTGCCAGCAACACTTGGAATGTTATTAGAGAAAGCTGTCGTTCTTGTAGATTGTACTGTTTGAGAAAACAATTTCGTACAATGACGCTTTTGTTCTACTAATGCAAATAAAACTAAATATATATTTGTATTATTTCAAATACGTTTTTGGTCTATATAAACGGCAATCGCATGATGGAATTCTAGATCTGCTCTAGATCTGCTGCTGATGAAAGCACTTTAATTTTGGAGAACTTCTAACTTGAATGTCCTCTAGAATGATCGGGCGCCCCTCGATGTTGTCTGTACCTTTAGAATTTTTTTTTCGAACTCCAGCTTAGCCAATAAACGTTTTATCTGCTTGTATATGAGTTTAAAAACTCACTCAATTAGTATGATATCAAGTATTCGCCGCTATTTTATTATAAACACCACAAAAACGTCTAATATTCCAGTAATCGGGCGCCGCTTATCTTTGTTTGTTTTGTACTGGGTGGCTCAAATATCACTGAATAGTTTAAATTAACTGTTTCTTTTTGGAGATTTTTTTTTTCAAATGATTTTTTTTATTTCTTAAAAAAATTAATGTATGTAAATTTTCGTATAACAATTATTGAAACATGAAATCATTCAAAAGGTTTTCATTTTTTGCTAACAAATATTGGCTTTTTCAAGACTATTTTCCTATTCTGACAGTTAAGTTTATGGCGCCAGCCCTTTCAAATAGCCCCCCAAAAAAATTAGGAGAACTCAAATCCAGTCAACAAGAAGGCCAAGCGAAATCAACATTTTTTCAAATTATTCGTTCAAAAATAAATTTTGATCATCTTTTCAACAGCATATTTAGATTTTGTTCAAATTGTTAAAAAAAAATATGTGAAATTCTCGTTCAAAAACTAGATATCCAGACTTTTTTCAGAAACACTTTCGACCTTCAAAATTGCTAATCCATCCTTTCAAGGCTTTTGAAGGAAAAAATGTATGGTCTATGGTCCTAAGTCACGCCTTTTTTTTTTAAATATACTTATACTTATATATTGTACTCGTATACAAACAAAATATTGACGTCAGCATAAAAATAAGAAATCAAACTTTATAATAAAAAACGCGTTGAATGCAATAATAGCTTTTCAAATGTATGAGAAACATTTCGACAAATTAAATTAAACTTTTTCAATTTACAAAAGCTGAAAAAAGTGAAAATCTGAAATACGAAAAAAACAGTTTTTTTTCGTATTTTATGAACAATAATATAATAAAAAAAAAGTATAGTTTACTCTTATTAAAAACGCAAAATAAGAAAAGCAGTCAGCTTTGGACTGATTTATAAAATACACGAAGCTGAAAACGGGGATCATTTAAGTGACATTATATTTCATACTTAGTATAAAAAAATTTCCATTTTGTATATTATTTGATCAGTGAAAAAGTTATTAAAGTTCTTAACCCCATGGTGTCTTTTGGCATGGTAAAAGCAACAAAAAAATCCTTGAATCCTTGGATTGTAGCCAAGGATTCAAGGATTTTTTTTTCAAAAATGATTATTAGGGTTTTTTATTTTGGCTGATGAAAATTGATTCTGGACCACTCTACGACGTTAGACTTTTTTGCGCGGTACAGTGAATAACTGATGTTATACAAATCATCCATTAATGCTGCAGGTCCCTCAGACAAATATCGGGCAAGCTATTCGTGGGATAGATACTGATGGAACTGTCACCAAGATCTTGGAAAATTGGGTTGACAGGATACGCTACTATAGGTAGCTACAGGAATTAAATTGTGTTCTAAAGGGTGTTCCAACTAGAGGTATTTTTTCAGAACAAAAAAAATATTAAAATTCAAATCAAGTGTGGAATCTTTATTGGTAATTTGAAAGGACATTTCATGGCATTTATGTTTTGAAAATAATTACCTTCAAATGTTGGCAACTGTATTACGAAAATGAGCGTTTTCGACCAAAATTTTGTTCAGTTTGGTGCGGTTTATAAGCTGGTGGAATCATCGGTGCAATATGGCCGGATCGTAACAGGACGGTGCCACTTGCCATACAGCTGCTCAAACAATGGATCTATTGAGAGGTCATTTTAAAAAGCAGCTAATTTCACGTTTTGAACAGGTGAGTTGCCCGCCTAGATCGAGTGATATCACACCTTAAGTCATTTTTCTTT
The DNA here is from genome assembly GCA_963513945.1 of Hydrotaea diabolus. NCBI lineage: Eukaryota > Metazoa > Arthropoda > Insecta > Diptera > Muscidae > Hydrotaea > Hydrotaea diabolus. The sequence goes on along the minus strand of OY740716.1, from coordinate 238,818,728 downwards.
GGGGTTACGTAAAGACCAAAGTCTATGCTAACAAACCAGCTACGATTCAGGGTTTGGAAGCCAACATTACGCGTGTCATTAAAGCCATACCGGTCGAAATGCTCGAAGGAGTCATCCAAAATTGGACCCTCAGAATGGAGGCAAAGTTGGGGCCAACATTTAAAGGAAATTATATTCAAAAAATAAATGCCAATAAATGTCCTTTCAAATTACAAATAAAGATTCCATACTAAATTTGAATTTTTATATATTTTTTCTGAAGAAATACCTGTAGATGGATCTCCCTATATATATATATGAACCATCAGTCAGCTGAGTTACATTTTTCTTTTAAATTTGAAGTTTTACATTTCGTATCTAAAATGGAATTCTTTTCTTAATATTTATCTAAAATTTGGGCTCCATAAACTAAAAATCGGCCGTATATTCACAATAAAGCGACTTATAAAAAATGTATGCTTACGGGTACTTAATTAAAGCTAGTCTCATTGTGCAATTTTTACTTGTTAATCATCTCATAAAACATTTTAATAAAAGATTTAAAAAAATTAATGTTTTCTTGTCTCTTTTTAGATCATCCTGCACCGAGGAAGATATAAAAGAAGCCTTTACCTCCAACAAATTCGAAGTTAAGGCATTCAAATTTTTCCCGTAAGTAACAATTATTTCCTTAAACTTGTGTTCAATATAAATTAATTTTCCCCTTCTATTTTTTATGTATCTTACAGTAAGGATCGCAAAATGGCCTTGTTACAGCTCTCCACTGTCGAAGAAGCCGTCTTGGCTCTAATCAAAATGCACAATCATCAGTTGTCTGAATCGAATCATTTACGTGTTAGTTTCTCGAAATCAAATATCTGAAGTAACTACAACCTGTTCAACAAACCTGCATGAATCTGAGAGATTTATATATTTATATATACTATCATAACATAAAGTAAAAGAAGATAAAAAAAACATTAAAGAAAAACTACATACTACAAAAAAAACATACAACATAAAGCAAAAAAAGAAAGAAAACTACTATACAACAAAACAAAAACATAAAAAACATAGGCAGCAAGCATAGTATATAATACTGCTACAAAAATAAAAAAGGAAACTCTAAAACAACCAGAAAGGATAAGGAATATAATACAGAAAATAAAATCAACAAAACAACATCTTTAAGTAAATTATAATCAAAAAAAGAACAAACCAACCAACTTAAATTTTTCGCAAACGCAATAGAGTTGAACTGAATGAACAATGCCACAGCCGAGCTAGCTACCTACCAGGCTAAACCAACCTGACTCCAATATTTTTTGCCGTATGTTAGCGCCCATCATCCAGAGAACAGGAGGCGTCTGCTCTCTTCCTCGCAAAACCAGCAGCAGTCAGCCGAAGCGACGGCCTTTGCAGCAACCGAGAACAAACAAAAATAAAATCAACCAGCCCAGCCAGCTATCAAGCCTCAACATATTTTGAAAAAGTATTATCAAGTGTGGTTTGAATGTCCTAGCTTGTTTCCTCTCCTTCACTACGTCTCATACTACTTATATTTTTTACAAGAAAAACAAAAAAAGAAACAAAGCACGCCTAATATTTTATATAATTTTTTTTATGAAACAAACAACAACAACAATGTGAAATTATTTTATTATTAATTTGTAATTCTCGTTTTATTTTTTAATATCATTATTTTTTTTATTATCATTATAATTCAATTTACTGGATGTGAACTTAAGTTTAGGATATGAATAAAAAAACAAGCAAACAAACATTTATTAAAAAAACACAAGCAAAAAAATTATAAATAAAATAATAAATTAAAAAAATAAAACAAATTTAATAAAGCACCTTTGGCTATTAGCATCATTCTACTCCACCTTCGCGTAAGCCTCCTACTCTTGGTTGCCAACAGCTTCAGCGACCAGACATCAAAAGGAGTTGGGTTCCAAATCTCACTATTAGGAAATTGGTTGATAGGAAATATAAACTCGCCGTTTTAAAAATTCGAAACAATGCTGGTGTATGTTTTACCGAATCCCATAAACGAACAATCAATAGCTGTATAAAACAACCAGCCCTTCAAGATCAACAGTAACAACAACACGGAAAACAATTTTTGTAGTAGGTGACTAAAAAAGAAAGCAAGAAAAAGCTGGAAAACATTTTTAAGATACTTGGAAAAAACAGAAAATATTTCTAAAATATACATACATACATAAATATATATATATACTATTATGTAGTATACATATATAAAAAAACAACAAGAACAAAATACGATTACTAAGAAAGAACAAGAAAAAAACAAGAAATAATAATGATGATGATAAAAAAGAAAAACTATAATAATAAAAAATAAACATATGAGAATATCAACTGTGTTTCGTTTTAAACAAAACCCCCCACAAAAAAAAAGAAATTAATTAAAAATAATTCAAAAAAGAAAAACAAAACAAATGAAATGAACAAATTTTTGTGTATTTGCTGATATAGTGTTATTATTATTATTATTATATTAATATTATTATTAAATATATTTTTAACAAAAACAAATGGGAATCTTAAATATATTAAGAGATAAGTGACAACAATTTAGTTTATATTATAAAATTTACTAGAGAATTAAGGAGAACATAAAATATAAAACAACCACGACAAACAACAGATGAACGATTGAAACAACCAATCAAGCAAACAACCAACAAACATTTATAACTAAAAAATACAAACTCTACTACATGCAAACAACCATACAAGAATGAAACCAAGTTGAAAGAAAACAAAAATCAGCCAAGTTTTTGTTGTTTCTTATTATTTTTTTAAATATACTTTTATTAAAACTAAATAAAAAGATTTTAATTATGTTATGAGTTAGTAAAAGTCCTAAGCGGGACGAAGAAGGGTCTAATCTACAGCACTATCTTGAGGGCTCTTGATTAAAATTAAACATCCACCACAAGGAATGTCAAAAGATTGCTCGAAGCTGAAATTCTTCAAGGGCTGTCACCCCGGCACACAGTTGCTGCTACAATAACAATAGAACATTAAAGAATATTTATCATACTTTTAGGCGTGTACTACCAAACAAATTTGCGCCTAAAAAGCCCTTAATTGTATATTCCCAACAGTTTTGTTAAAACCCAGCATAAATTTTAGCTTCATATTGACTGAAATTTAGATTTTTTTCTATAAAGTTGCCCCCACATTCAAAACGTTCTTTGTATGACTCATTAAGGTCTCAAAATAAGTATTAAAAATGAAATTTCCCTTGTTTTCTAAAGATTAAAGAGTCTAGAATGACTGGTACTAATATATATTTTGAAAAATTTTCCTGCTGAATTCGAAAATCAATTTTTGTAATTTTTATTAAAATACCCAATTTATCGAACACTAAGTTAAACCGACGTGGCGCATACTAGGATTCCGAATCGATTTATAAAAGTTTTGCGATAAATTTTGGAGATCGTATTGAGAAGTGCTTTATTTTCAATAAAGTTGACACACTTTCGGAGCGTTTTTTGTATGACTTATTTAGCTTTATGTATGAGTGTGAATCAAGAAACAAATCGTTTTTAAGATCCGTTTCATAGCTTTATAAGAGCGTTAAGATTGTCTTAGATATTTATGCATTTACGTAAAATGCTCTCTTGGAATGTTTCAATAATTTCCTGTGGAAAAAATATCAATCGTTGGAATGTATTTTTATCAAAAAGTTCCCAGTTTATCGACCAATAATTTCCCTCGTTTTTAAGAGCCTTTTCATAGCTTTCTAAGAGCGTTAAGATTGTCTCAGATATTTATGTAATTTTGGAAGCCGCTTTCCTGTGGAAAAAATATCAATCGGAATGTATTTTATAAAAAATGACAAGTTCATCGAACAGTAACTCGCACTCGTACCCAGATAAATAATTCAAAAAAAGTGTCTAGAAATGTCACACAGATCGTTTTAAGAGGAGTGTGTTTCGTACGTAGTAATTCCTACTTGTAAAGCTTTTTCGATGTGTATCTGGGGCGGACATTTTTTTGTTTTTAAAAGATTTTTCGGAGCTATGTAAAAGCAATTAGAAATATTCTGATACTTATGTATTTTTGAAATTCTCTCAGTATTAAGCTCTTTACTTGTGTCCCACAAAACATTGAGGAACAAGGGAAACTTCTCTCAAAACAGTGAAACGATTAAGCACGATTAAATGCTGATACTCGCTAACTGGGACTAAGAGTATAACGCCGACTTAGAACGGCAACTTTTTTAACTACTTACAGTACATAAAATATTTTCTCGAATTTACTCTTATCATTGGTCGGTCGGTCAAGCATAAAAAATCACGTTTTTCGTATTTTTGAGTTCATTGAATTGAATATAGGTTGGTCGCTTTAAGGAATATTATTATTAATAATGTTTCGAAATTAAGTAAAAGTAAGTATTTGGTTGAGAAGAGCACCAATCCTCTGATTACCAAACATACCAAGAAGGTACTACGATTTTTTAATTATGAAAATAAATAGGCCAATTCTAAAATCGTCATTCTAAAAACAAAAATTACCTGTAACAATTTTTTACATTTATTTTTGAGTTGTGTTAATTGGCACAACTCGCATTTGGGTGAAGCCCGTGCGATATAAGTGAACATAGTGCAGAAAATCTCTTGAAGGAAAAAAGAACAATTATGCTGGAAACCCACTAAACGATATTCTTCTTGCTTGATCAATACGAGTAATCTCTAAATGTGGTGAAGCTCATTTGGAGAAGATATTCCGTGTTACACATATACTGAATTTTAATGGTATTTGCAAATTTAAAAAAGTATCGCAGAAATTACGCTTAAACTCTATTTTTAAATAATTGCGCATTTAAAATTTTCTTATGTGAAAGTACATAAAATGTTAGTGATGCTTGCGCTTATGCAGATAATGTTCATTGGGACATCACAAACCCACGAGATTTCGCTTACCAAACATAATATTGAGCATAGTTTTAGGCGGTTTGTAAAAAATTACCATATGAACGATACATTGGGCCGCACTCGAAATACAGCACTGCATTGCGTCGGATGCGCATCTGGCATCATTGATATCAGTGATGTAACGAAAGTGGGGTAGAGAATGCGAATATATTTGTTAGGAAAGCGAATCATTTTGCAAAAATGGTTTCTGATTTCAAAATATGTAATTTGTAGAAAAACAGTTATTCAAGAAATATTATAAACGACTAATAACCGAGCTCGCTAAATGCTATTCTTGAATAACTTTCTTCCCAAAAATGTTAATTATTTAAAACAAGTGGCAAATTTTCTATAGTTTTCTGTTAACAATGTCATTTCTCTATTCGCTTACAATTGTGTGAAGTTATCGTAAAGTTTTGAAGTTGACGCCTTAGGGACCATTTTCGCCTAATATATTTGGCAGGTCTACTTCTCACGATTCATGTTTTTGAAGTGAAATCTTATATTTAACTCTGCAATCTGCCTTCGGATTTAACTTTGTTTCCGAATAAATACAATTTGTAAGAAAATAGCAAATTTTGGATCATAGATTCATCTAAAAAATTGTGAATCTCAGTATTGGAGCTTAAGACTCGCATTCATTCAAGATAAGTTCTATAATGGTTTATGTTTTAGCAAAAAATATTAAAAACGTTATGAGGCCCATATCAAAGGTTTAATATTTATACAATGCAATGGAATCTAAGAAGATAACTCAATATGGGACAATTAAAATTGTGGAGACCCATTACAAACAATAGAAACCAATAGGAGTGATGATGATTCTTATTAATCACAAATCAGACTATTCGACGTACATAAAACTTTTGTCGAACAATTTACTAATGCCTGTTAATTTAGTAAAGAAATTATAAAATTTTTGATTTTCAGAAAATAAATGCAAAGCATAAAACCTAATGAAAAGAAACAAAAAAAAATAGACAAATATTTAAAAAAAAAGCATATCAGAAAAAAATCGTTATATCACATAAAGAGCTGAGATCGCTCACACCTCTACAACATTCACAACTACTGTATTTTATTCTTAAATGCCACAAATCAATTATTGTAGAATATTTTTTCCTAGCGGCAAAAACAAAATTTCAATTGACATAAAAACCACCCGCAGATCGGACGCCATTGTCAGCAATGGCACTGCAAACACATTCTAAGAACAATCATTTTAGACAATTGTCTGTATATTTACATTCAATTCAAACTAATTGAATCAAAAGCACATGCATGTTTTAGCGTGTCGCTAATATCGAGTGAAAAAAAACAAAAAATAATAAAAAAAAAACAATCCCTATCGTAAATCGGGCGCCATTTGCTGCAAGCGCACCAAAACTCGACAAACTACATTTTTGGAATATTGTAAATTAACATTCAGTTCGTACTAATCGAATCATAGTTATATGAATATTTGTAGCATATTTTTAGTTGTTGTATAGTAAATGTTATAATAATAATAATAATGAACAAAAATGGAAACCACTGTGTTTTGCTGTAAAATTAAAAAAATTAACATGAATGAATTTTGTGTAAATCGGAATACAAGTTTTAAACAATAAATATAAAAATAATCATATGCAATTGGTGACCCCATTATTTTTTTCAAGTACTTTCACTTTAAAAATGCGTTGTTAAGGGATGAGGGGTAATTTCGGTAAGACAATTGGCAGTTGGGCGGGTTATCACATGAAACAACCTAAATCTAAGCCTTTTAAATTAAGACAAAGGATAGTGTTTGTATTATTGAATAAAATAAAGTAACAAAAAATGGCTTAAATATTTCGGCTTCTTACGTTTCATTGTAAGAATCACGAATCCTCAAGTTTATGTTTTCCCCTTAAAACGAAACACTTTAGCCATTTCAAATAAGTTTGATTAACCAAATTGTCATTGAATACTTACTTTATTCCCATAACATCCCATTGTGGAACAAGGGGAATTTTCTATCAAATCAGTGAGGTGTAAAGATTTAGGTTTTTCTCGTTGACTGGGATCTGTTGTTTAACGCCTGCTCTGAACGACTAATGCTTTTTATAGAGAATTTTTAATATGGCTTAGAGATTTAGCTAATACTTGTACGTAGTCGCCGGCATTTAATAGGTGGACAGCCGCCTCAGAAAAATTGTTAAATGTTCTTACCTGGATTTGAACCTGGGCACGCTGGCATGATAATCGTGCACACTTCCATCACATTACGGCGGACCACAATATGCATTAAATTATAAAAGGTAATAATTAATATTGTGAATTACTTGATGAAAACCGATCGATTTAAATCGATATTTAATGTGATAATAAAATTTTGAATAAACCGTGTTATGTTGGATTTTAAATCTTGCATTAAAATTGCAATCGATCAACGTGGATTTAAAAAAAAATGCCAATTGTTCGCGGCATTTTAAAAAAATTTTCGTTTAAAATTTGGAATCGCGAAGCAAAAGCAATCACATACCGTAATAATATGATTAAAGATCCGTCGAAATCGAATCATCGCTTTCGATAATATGATTTAGGTACATCGAAAATGTTTGATTCTATCAGTGAAACCAAAGACGATAAACTGTATAAAATGGGCTATGTGCTTCTTCATTGTAATAATGTAGAAAAGCAGCACTTCAGTAACGCTCAAATTCTTGGATTATCTTTCCACATTCTTTTGACCACATCGGCACAATCAATAGAACTTTCTTGACTTTCAATATTGAAATACAAAAAACACCGAAAACACTAAATGCACACACTTATATAACAAAATTATTTTACTAATCTCTGGTTTTTGATTTCTCGATGAAGCTCATAACGCCCATTTTGTACAAATTATCGTCTTTGTATTAAATAAATATTCGTTGGATATTTAAAATCGAAAGGAGAGCGATTTAGATCGATTTCCATCACATACGGGAAGAATATGAAAAAAAATCGCTCGATATTGAATCATCGTATTCGATAATTTATATTTGATTACATCAATATAAATTTTTGCTTGCATTAAATTTTAAAATATTTTAAAATGGATCAAGTAAAATATTTAATTGTCAATAAATCGATTTAAATAATTTCATTTGAATCAGTAAATCTTTGAGAAAAACTTGGAATTGAGAAAGTAGCTTGACTCAATATGAAAGTAGTGATTTAATATTCTTAGCCTTCCATTGTGTTTTTTAAACTCTCGTAAGTTGAAAAATGCGTGGTGTAAGAAAAAAAGCTTTAGTGTGTCCGTTCCTTAATACTGTAAATCCAATAAACAAATTTTCCAAATTTATCTTACAGTTCTCTATAAAAAACAACTATGGCACACTTATCCAAAACAAAATTGCAATCTTTAGGTATTTAAAAAATTTAATTTCATCGAAGAATATGCTTGATAAAAATTAGGGCGCAAGTACCCTAAAATGGCCATGGCTATCATAGTAAGGTATATCGGACAAAATTTCCATGAAAACTACAAACATTTGGTGATTGCGAAAGAAAGGCTTTTCGTCTGACGGAATTGTTTTCTAATCAATTTTGTTTGAGAAGGACCGAAATGATAATATCCATCCAAAATCAAGACTTCAAAACGTTTAAAAATCGCCAGAATGCATGACTTTTCAATCCAAATATGGTTCGCGCTATCGATAACTATATTTTCGAAATATTAGCTTTGCTTATTAAGGTCAGAAACGATAAATTGGACAACAAAGACGATATTGGCTTTATCGAGAAATCAGAAAACTGATATAAAAAAACCGTTTTAGGAATGCTGTTTTTTGTGTTTAAAGTGTGCGAATTTAGTGTTTTCTGCGCTTTGTGTACTTCAATATTGACCTCTTGTGATTGTGTGCAAACGAATGTAAAAAATTTTAACCAAGAATTTGTGAGTTCCTGAAGTGCTGTTTTTCTACACAATTGCAAAGATTAGGCATAATATCTATCACATCATCTTGTACAGTTTGTTGACTTTGATTCAATTCAAATGGGCTTCGCGCTATCGATGACTATATTGTCGATATATTAGCTGTACTTTAGTAGGTGAAAAGAAAATTAACTTAGATATTTGTTTTGTTATTAAATCAGGACTGTGGATAAAGCAAAAAAATGTTCTCAATAATTCAAATAATTGAATTGAATCAGTTAAAGTATTGACAATAAGTTCAGACCGACGCCTCACAACAAAACCCAAATTAATGTCAGGTTATGTTTACACAACTTCGATACGTCAAAATATCAACATCGACTGTGGAGTATAAAAAACCCGCTTTGGTGTTATCAAATAAAGCAAAACATTTTTTTTATAATTTCATTTATATAAATGCCTATGAATTATGTACCAGAAGAATAAATCTCAACTATGAATACTCGTAGTGAAAAATTATTGATTCTGACATTATTTTACTGAAAGTGGAAAGGGACAAAAAAGCTTTCGTGCAAATACTAGTATGCCATTGACTGTCGCATGGAACTGTCGACTAACGCAGCGGTTAGTTGTGTCGTGCTTGAACGAACAATACTTTAGCCGTAAAACCTTTCAAGTGTAAGAAAATTGCTTTCTAGGCTTTCAAAGTAAATCAATTTAAATATTTTGAATTCATTTAATTGCATTAAATTTACAATTGAATAAATTATTTGTCTTTAATGAACTTGAAATTCGTTATTACATAGAATTTAAAATAATTAAATACCCTATTTTTTACAGAGTGACTATTATGGTTATGTTAATATTATTTATAGACGCGATTTAATTGACAAACTATTAAATCACGCCTAAAATGCCGCTAAGACGATAATTCCAAATCATTACTAAACTAAAAAACATAAATCTTTGCTAATCCTAATTCTAATAAATCTGTAAATTTAATTGACAAACAAAAAATAACTTTTTAAATTTCATTAAGGTGATAATTTTAAATCTTATTAAATAATATAAATCTTTACATGTATACGTTGAAATATTTCTATGATACGTATACACATCAAAATTCGCTTGTTTTAAAAATTTTGATTGAAAAACAAAGTTAATAAGAAAGTGAAAAAGTCGAACTTTAAGAAAATTGAGCGTACCTAGGCGAACCCGCTTAAAGGGTATCTTGAAGGCTTTTTTCCTTCAAATTTAAAAGTTTCAAAACAAACTATTTTTGACGCCCAAAACATTTTCAGTAAAACATGGAATAAATTAGTTTTATTTAATTCATGAAGGAAGACTAACCAATTGGCGGAGTCAAAAACGTCATTAATGAATAAAAATACCCATTTGGTCAAAGAAGAAGAAAAGAAAAACTTTTTCTGAATACTGTTACAAATTAAAATCTTAGCGGGTTTAAAGGCGGAGTTTTTCTCTAGTCAAACAAAACACGATCACTTTGTTAATTACCACTATTTACTTTGCCTGAAAGTGTTTGTTCATTCATAACAATTTGTGGAAACTTATTGTCTGAGTGGTTTTTCGTCTTTCTATTGCATCACTCAAACGAAAATGACTTTGAGATAAAAGTCTCTGCAAATTCACAATTAAAATAAAGCCAGTAAACAATATCTTTCGAAGATGAATTATTGTTATTTTAAAATTTTTCGCCCTTAAAAGTTAAAACGAGTGGTAGCTTTAAAAAGAGTTTCACCTGAAAGTTGACCACGCTTATACAATAAAATGGTATTAACTCAAAAAAATCAAACCGTTGTAATTGCCTAAATCGATTTAATGATGAAAGAATTTTTCAGTGGAGAAAGAGATGTTCTTCGTGGAACCTTTTAATAAAACTGTTGGTTTAAGGCGGATTTACTTTGGCTGAGAGTGTTTCTTCCTCCATAACAAATTATGGATTCCTATCTTCTGTAAGGTTTTTCATCTTCGAGTTGAATCACTTAAATGAAGATGGCATTGAGGATAAAGTTTCCGCTAGTTCACAATTAAAATATAGCGAGAGAATATCTATCGGACTAGAATTATTTTTATGATGGGCTGAATAATTCAAATTTTTCGCCCATAAAAAAATATTAAGTTTAAATAAAAACTGTTTTGATTAAAATAAGATATTTTTTCTTCCGATATAATATAACGCTTCTTTAACAAAAGGGTAATAACTCAAAAAAATCATATGTGTAGTAAATGCCAAAAATTGTTTGCCCATAATAGAGATGGTCCTGTCATTTACTAAGAAAGGGTCTTTTCTTACAAAAAATGACAATATTAAGTAATTACCCTTTAGCTGAACAAGTGCAATATGCCACTCTCTTAGAATATGCGAAATAAACTTACTTAATTCCCACTTTATCCCATTAAGAATCATTAGGGCACATCTCTCAAACAAGTGAATTGTGCAGAATTTAATTTTTATACTCACTGACTCGGACTTACTGTTTAGAACCGGCTCCGAACAGGTACTGCTTTTAGTAGAGAAGTTTTTATATGGCTTAGAGATAAATCTCTTACTGGTTAAGTTGCCAGCATTTACAAGGTGGACACCCGCCACTGAAAAATTGTTAGTTGTTCGTACGCAGATTTGAACCTGGGCTTACTGGCATGATACTCGTACATACTTACATGACGGCCCACTAAATATGATACTGTAGTTTTTTACACTATCCACAATGATATTTTCGGCTTCAAAAAAAGGTTACTAAATTGCCGAAAATTTTGCATATTGTTCCTGAAAATTTTCCCAAAAACTAAAGTTTCAAAAAGCGTTCACTTCACAAAATTTAAAAAAGAATGTTTTAATGTTTTAAAAAAGAATCGAACGTTTTCTTCGACTGTGGAAAATCTTTACATAGCAAAAATGTCTACGGCAATATTGGGGGCTAAAATTCTCTATTTGTTAGGGATTATTGTTTTACCATTTGCCATCAAGACTGTGAAGATTAGACCCCTCCTATCAAAAAAACAATACTACATAGATTTAAATTTTTAATGCAATCCTATCTAAGGACATTTGGAACTAAAGAAACGCTTAGCAATTGTTCCACAATTACAGTATAAGTTACATTTTCTCACTTTGTTCTTTTATCTTTTTTAAATCAGGATCATTAAAATTTGTTTAAGCAATTTTAAGTGTTGAGTTATTGTGTTGAATATACTCGTAAGTTTAGACGAATTACAATTGTTTGCTATTAAATTGATTGTTTTTTTCTTAATTTGTTAAAACTTTTGTATAGACAAAATATTTATGTACATGAGTATTTTAACATGAATCCATTGAAACCCACTGCAAGAGCTTGTTATGTGAGATTTTTTTTTAGTTTCTGAGATTAAAAGAAAAATGATTTTATTGGGAAAACAAAATCCCACTACACAGGTGTGAAACCGATTTAAGGATTATAAGGAATTTCTTTTTAGTAAAGACGAACTTGAAAATGAAAAAGAATTAATAAAAAACTAAAGACAAATCAAACATACAATATATACATACATACATACATATATATTATTATATATATATTATTATTATATTATACATACGATATAATTAATATGTGGAAACGATTTTATTCAACAACAACAACAAAACAAAAACCCAAATATAACCAAGAAGAAAAAGTGCTATTTTCACAAAAACAGTAAAAGAAAGTAAAACAAGAACCCCCAATAACAAAACTGAAGATAAAATTGAACAAATTGAACAAACATATGACCATGCATGAAGATAATATGTCAGAAGTGAGAATGAGGACAAGTGGAGAAAATTTAATAAATAAATGAAAAAACACACATTTACATCCATCTATTTTAAAGGCTTGTGAAAAATTGCACTTTATAGTATTGATATATACATACTTACATTACATACATACAAACAAACATATTAAATTATACAGACAACATCAAAACAAACAGACAAGAGGAAGAGCAAATTCTCCGCAAACATTTTAATTGAAATATTTATCCCAACGACGGTAAATATATATTTTAAATGGATAACAAAACAAATCACATAGAGACGAAGAAAACCCAAGCTAATATTTGTAAATTATTTAAAACTAACAACCATATACGAAAACAAAAAGAAAAACCGTATTTGCATATTAATTTTTAAATCTACAAATTCGAAGATAAAAACAAATATAAAATAACAAACACACACAAATGTTGAACAACAACATATGAGAACAAACCTAATCTTAATGTAAAAGCAAAGAATTTAAATTGATATAAATCAAACATACATACATTTATTAATACCCACTTAACTTACAAAACGTTCCATGATTAAGTCCATGGCGAGAATCGGAAGTGAAAATAAAACAAAAATTATATATATTGGCATAAAGAAAAAAAAGTACATAAAATTTATGCGAAAATCCCCCCAAAGCAAACAAAAAAAAACAAAACCTAGCATGTTAAAATGATTTAGAAACCCTTAAAAAATACATAAGACTTGATTGATTGAGATGATTAAAAAAGAAGACGAAACGATGAATGATAAAAATGGAACGTCAAAATAACAGGCATTTTTGTTAGTTTGAATTTTAAAAAAACCACAGGAAAAAAACTTAATATCATCACTCGCAGATTTGGTCCTTCGACCAGTAGAAATTGTTATTATTGTATTCTCCCGCCTCCCTTACAAAATTTGAGTTGTATAAATCTCGGCTTCAGAACCAACGAGCCAGACAATTCAGAATACATATCAAAGCGCGTTATTTAAAAAAAACAAACAGCAGCAGCTTGAGTTACAAAATAATTTTTTTTGTTTTAAAAAAAACATTATTGTTTTTAATTTTTGAATTTGGTCAGATCGTTTGTTTTGATTTATTTCTTATTTTTGTTGTCAAATATTTAGTTAAAATTATTTAAAAAAACAAATAAATTTTTTATGAAAAAACTGTTTTTATTTCTAAGAGTGTGAACAATTTTATTTTGTTCAAAGCTCATTATTTAAAAAGTAAAGGCAAAATCATTTTAATTTATAAAACAAAACAAAAATTTAATATGTTTTGAGTTTGAATTTTCTTTAAAAATTATAAATAATATGATTTTTGAGAAAAGTTTAGTTAAAACTAAAGAAACAAAGCATTTTTGAAAAAACATGTTTTTTTTTATTTTATAAGCACATACAGCAGCATTTTTATTAATAAAACAAAAATTATTTTTTGCTGCAATTATTAAAACTTTTGTATTTTTAAAAGTTAAGTTAATGTTAAAAAAACCAAGCAGTTTTGTATGAAAAAAATACTTTTTCAAAGCGAGTTGTTTTAAAAACAAGGCAGTTTTTTTTAAATAAAACAAAAAAATATTTGTTATATATATACCTATATATATTTTTAATATGTAAACCCCTTTTTAAATTTTATTTTTTTAAAAGTTTAATTAAAACTACAAACTCAAAGAGGTTTGTCAGAAAAAAAATATTTTGTTTAGTGATTTATTTTAAAATTACTGAAAGCAGCAGCATTATTATTTTTTAAGCAAACAAAATATATAATTTTTTTATGTGTTTATAATTTAAACAAAAAATCATTTTTTCAAGTTTTAGATAAAACTAAAAAATTAAAGCAGTTTTTCATTAAGTTTTCTTATAAAGCTCGTTATTTTGCTACACGACTACAGACAGCAGCATTTTTTTCATAAAAGACAAATTGTATTTTTTTGTAATTTAAAAAAGATCTTACAAAAAGTAAATTTTATATAAATTTAATGTTGTTTTTTAGTTAAAAAATATTTTTTTCTAAACTCAGCTGATTTGCAGTAAGTTTTAGTGGTAATTCCTAAGAAATGAATTTCATTTAGTAAAATATTTTATTGCTAACAAATTAATATTTTTTTGATAGGCTTAAAAGTTTTTTAAAAAAAATATTTAATTTTGCAAGAATTTTTCGATATATGATTCCACTTCTTTAGTAAGATAAAATAATTTTGTCATTGAAATATTTAATAATTTTATATTTTAATTTTAATAATTTTGTTTTTCAAAATTTCTAAAAGAATGTTTTGTTTTCCTTTTTGAAGACTCTAATTTTTTTTTTTAATAATTTATGATTCTTGGCGGAAAATTTTTATAACTCCTATTGAAAATTATATTTATTGGGAAATATTTTAAGAAAAAACTTTTTTTAATAAAAACAATTTAATTGTTATGTTTCTTTTTTGTTTAAATTATTGATAAAAGAATATAAGAAATTAGTTGTTTTCCTTAAAATTTCTTAATAAATAAAATTTTTTGTATGAATTGTAAGAAATCGTCTGACAAAAATATTTTAGAAAAAATATGTATACATATTTTTAAAAATTAAACTAACCAAAAACAGGCGTGAAACAAATTTACTGTTCCTAAATAAACTTTTGGATTGAATTTGAAAATAGGTATTCTGAAATAAACGGGTTTTTGGTTAATCTACTGGAGATGCTGCTCAAAAGGATTTTAGTTATTATTGACATTGAAATATTTTGTTAAAAACATTTTTTTTTCAAATGTGCTTAACAAAATTGTGTTTATCCCTATTACAAATTATTATTTGTTGGGAAATATTTTTAATAAATGAAAAACAAACTATATCATATTATAATATTTTTAATCTAAGCTTCAATAATAACAAAAATGACATATTGGGTTTTTCCTTACAAAATTATTTCCCTATAATTAATGATTTTAATTTAGAATTAAAAAAGTTTTGCTGCAACAAAAAATTACCAATTATTTAAATATTAAAGAAATATTCTTTTGAAATACATTATCTTCAAATTGTTTTTGTCATCAGAAAATAAAATAGTATCAAAGTTAAAATAATATTTTTAATATCGATAATTAATATTTTTCATCGACAAAAAATTTTTCGTTAAAAAATGTGAAAACAAAAATTTGTATTTAAAAAAATTTTTTGGTTTAAAAAGAAATTACCCCTTAGTTGTCTGTCCTATTTTTAATGTGTGCATTAAAATTCTAGTTGTTAAAACAAACAACGTATTTTGACAAAAGTTCAATTTATTGTGTTATTTTTTAATTCATATACACTTCGTTGTAAAGTACATAATTATTTATTTAATATTATTTTGTAACAGCAGCACCTGAGTTTTATAAAAAAAGAACAACTCGATTTTATTGCCGCAATAAATTTCGTTTGCATTTATTGTCTTTGTTTTATATACAACTATAATTTATTCAATTTTAATTTGATTGATTTGCCTTAAATGTCCCCACCCCCCAAAAGAAATGAAAATATTATACATTTTTTAGACTCGATAAAGAAAGAATATTAAAAACAAAAGAGAAAAAAACAGAAAATAAGAAAAAAATATTAAGATTTAAAATACACAGGGTTGTTATGAAATAAATAAAAAAAACTTAAAAGTATAGAACAATCGTTTGAAACAAATCATTTTAACTAAGGAAACGCAAACAAAAAAAAACATAACTAATATTGATTATAAAAAAAGAAAAATTAATATAAAAAAAAATAAAAACAAAACAAAAAATAAAGTCTACAATTTACAACATACATACACTTATATATATATATATAAATAAATAAACATACATTTAGCGTGTAGTTCAAATTATAAATGAGTGTTGATTATTTTATGATAAATTAAATATTTTAAAGATCGAAATCGATAAAAAAAACAAACACAGAGAAAATCCCCATCAATCAAAAAAGAAAAGAAAACAAAAACAAATGTTAGCGAAACATGCATGTAAGTGTCAAATAAAATCTAAACAAAAACAAACAAAATAAAATAAAATGAATAAAAGTGAAGAAAAAGAAATTAAATAAAACCATACATAAAATATTTATGGAAAAATCAGAAGAACTAGTATTTAAAAGTCAATTGCATTTCTTGATTAAGACGTACATACATACTTACATAAAAACAAAAACATACAGCACATTTAGTAGCTGTCTTTGCAGTAATCCCCTCCACCATATCCCAGTCAAACAAAAATAAAACATTTTCTTCACACAAGTCTTTACTCAATTTTGTATTAATATTTTACTATAATTTTTTTTAAACAAAAATGGAATTGAAATTATAGCAGAGTATCAAGAATCTGTTCAGTTAAAAGAAAATCCGTTGCAAAAAAATAAATTAAAGAATATCTAGACCTTATTTCAATTTTAGTTTGTCCATAAAAATAAAAATTGTGGGTGTTCTGCCATACTCGTTCATAGGTAGATGGAATATAAATTCTAGTTACGTTTAAATTGAAAATAGATATAACCTCTGGTAATTTGTAAATCGATAAAAATTTAGTGAAAAATTCGCGAAATAAATTTGCAGAAATAATATTTATAATTTTAAAAAAACCAATGAGAGCTGGAACTTAAAAATTTGATGGGCTTACGAGCCAATCGTTATAGTCAATTTGAAGATGCTTTTGAAGATGACAGTAATTCGATTTTTAAGCAATGCCGGGATATAGAGTTAACATTCCATTATCCATGAGTCTGAACTGCAATCAATGTCATATCCTATTAATAAATCCTTATTTAAACTCGTAGCGAGAGTGATGACACCAATATTCCACAGGCCCGTAGTATTTCAGAGTGCTGGGGAAATGCAGAAGTTATCGACACTTAGCCGGGAAATCACTTTAGATCCCTTATTGGTGGCTTTTTTCTTTCTTTTATGATGATGACTACAGAAAGTACAGATGACCATTTTTTTAAATCCTCACCACCGAAGGGTGGATGGTAAAGGGTGTTTTTTTCAGACATGTAGTTTTCAAGAAGAAATAAAACGCGTATAATTTAATGTTATGGCCAAGAATTACGCTTTATTGTAAAGATAAGGGTTTAAAGTTATGATTGTGGCCCAATTTTGCGACCGTATGTCAGCAATAATACTCCGAATATTCTCTTTCAAGTAGTCAATCGTGTCAGGCTTATCTGCGTAGACAAGCAACTTCACATTACCTCACAAAAAATAGTCCAGCGGTGTTAAATCGCGTGATCTTGGAGGCCATGAAACATGCTCATGACGCGAGGTAATGCTGTATGGCATGTAGCGCCGTCTTGTTGGAACCAAAGGTCGTCCATATCAACATACCCCATTCAGACACGAAAAAGTCATTAGTCATGACTCTATAGTGTTACCCATTGACTATAACATTATGGCCGGCTTAATTTTTGAAGAAATATGGACCAACGATTCCCTCTGCCCATAGAGCGCACCAAACAGTGACTTTTCATTTTCATTACTCGAAATGCGACAATTTTTGTTATTAGGATCCTGAGATTTTGCGTGATGATGGCTTATGGGCATAAACTGTTTGAGATGGGCTATGTTGCTTCTCTGAACTTCAAATGCGGAAATTTTGCTTATTTTGACATATCAAGCGAGATGCAAATGAGTTTAATCTGAAAACACGATTTTTGATAAAATTCTTCACCTCCTGCCAAACAATCTTCAGTCCGTTGGGGAAAACGAAAACTCATCGGATGGAATATTAAATGACAAAGTTCAAAGTTTCCAATAAATCCAGAAATTTTAAAAACTAATCAATACTTTTTATAGGGAAGGAAGTTTCCCTTTGAGGGACAAAAGGTACCTCGATGAAAAGTTCACTTTTTTGTTAGGAGTGCAAAATATAATACTTTATTTGTCATTGAAAAATATGTGGGTATCCGACATATTATTTTTCAAAAACTTTTAATGGAAATTCAAAAGAATATTGAAAGATATATTTTTGAAAAGATATTATTTGCATCCTTTTTCCTTTGCGTATGATACCAATATGGACATCGTAGGATAAACAAAAGCATTGTAAAATTTTTTTTCAAACACGTAACGCTTTGAAACTTGAAAGTCCTCAAACAGAAAACTTGATGACTAAATAAAAAGTATGGAAGAACACTGCCTAAATAACCCCTCAGACTCTCTCTCTCTCTCTCTTATAATTATGTGTCTTTTTTCTACTCTTTCTCTACTTCACCTTCATCTTAGGGAACTTGCCGATAGTTAGTGAAAATCTAAATGATCTATACATAGCTGTTCTATAGTAAACATCATTCACCTTACCCACCCCAAAAAACCTACTCACTGCGCGCGCGTACATTATTGAAAATAGAAAATAAACACACAAAACGATACAAACGGAAATAAAAGGAAAATTAAGCGAAACATACAGACGCTGTATGATAAAGTTCCTACTTTAGTAAAACGGTTTTGTATCTTAGGTTTTGTTTGTTTCTTCGTTCGTTCGTTTCCGGTTTCTTAGCCACTTGATCCTGTCGTCTATAGTTTACATCACAAAGAAAGTGACTCATCGATAAATCATTTAAGGCAACTAATAGAGAGAAAATATATCATATACACACACACACTGACACGCACTTACACACACGCATTTACATATTATACAAACTAGGGTCCAAACCAAGAAACATTTTAAGATGAAAAAAAATCACAAAAATCAAAAACTAAACGATCAGTATATGAGAACCTTTTTTTCGAGGCTGCTTTCGCTGTGTTACAAACGCTTTATGTGGACCTTTTACAAAAGTTTTCTCGATCTCGAAGGATTTAGGTTTTGTTTTCTGTGTACATTTTGTCTCTATAACATGATAATATACATACTAGCATACTCAACGTACAGACAACTTTTGAAAAAAAGGAAATTCTATGACAAAACTAAAATTATAAATCAAACAAAATATTATTATAAATTATCACTGAACACACAACTTAACCAGCTGCATTCTTAAATACTCGAAATAAAACTTAAACTTCAGACATCCCACCTCCAGCCTAATCATCGCACAGCCACATATTGTTCAGAACCTTACAGTGTATTGAAAAGCCCAAACGACCTTGGAGTTCCATAGTGCGACATCATAAATATTAATCTGATATCCTAAAATTAAAACAAAGTGAGAACTCACCTTAATTTATTCTATTTGAGGATATTTTCAAAATTTTGTACCGAGCAAGAACAATTATTTTGACTTTACATCAACCTTGCAATTTTCCTTGAGTAGAATATCCTTAATAGGTAATCCTAAAGTTTAAACCAGATACAGATTGTAAGGCTGGCTTTTGTGTCCTTGAGTTATCCTCGAGCAGAGTATCCTGAATAATTAACCATTAACTTAGAACAAAATACATAAGACGCTTAAAATACCAAGTAAACGTGTAGGTTGCAGAAATATGAGATAAAATTATGAAAAATCTAGAATTTTCTTAGTATGCATCTCTAAAAGCTTCAAACCTAAAATCCTTATTTATAGGATTTTATAGCAAAATCTATTACATTTTGTATGAAAAATAAACAATTGAAATCTACTGAAAATGAAATTCGATGAACTACGTTTGTTTATGCGAATGTCGTTGTAAAGCCTCAATCTTATATAAAGGGTGGTTAAATTTTAAGAGCCGATGTTGATTTTGAATAAAACACAAATTATTTAGGAAATTATTGTCATTTCTTTTTGTTATGATAATAGTGGTATGGTTCAATTATGTATGGAACCAAATATCGGCCAAATGACCTCGGCGGCACAATTCCACCGATTATCCAAATTTTCGATGACGCTGAGGTTCTGTGCCGTTAATGTGCCGAATTATCTCATCCTTTTGCTTTTGAATTGTTGCTGGCTTATCGACGTACACCTTTTCTTTCAAATAACCCCAAAGAAAGAAGTCCAACGGTGTCAAGTCACATGATCTTGGCGATTAACATCGCCACGACGTGAGATAACACGGCCATTGAATTTGCCACGCAAAAGAACAATTGCTTCGGTGAAAATGCTGGGGTAAAAATGTGACTCATCACTGAAGTTGTTTTGCATCGAAAATTGTTCTTCCACTGTTACCCTGTTGCTCGCTTGTGCAAATTTCCATGGTTCGAATTGAGTTAGTCTGAAATTGAGAAATACCAAAGGAAATGCAGAAAAAACTTGACGATTAGTTGTGCTTCATATTCAACATCGGCCCTTAAAATTCAATTCAAATCCCTATTTAAAGGATTTCATGTCGGAATCTATTACAATTTGACAGCCGAAATTCGCAGAAAGTTAAATCCGCTGGATTTCGGTCATATATGCGAATTGGATCCAATATCCAGTAGTTAAATGAAAAACTTTTTTTAGGTTATTGTACTGAAATGTACAGGAAACAACTCTCTAAAGCTTCTACTTCTTTAAGAAAAATCTTACAGTTTTCTAATTTACAGTATAGATTTAACTTTCGGTGGAAATAGCTTAAAATCAAAATACTTTGAATGGAAGAAAAACGAAAACTATAAGTAAATTTTGTAGTCTTTGGATTTCACCTCAAGTAATTCAATTTCGACTGTTTTTAAATATTTCCAAATTTAAGAGAAATCTCAATATTTTATAAAACACAGGATTATTTATATCTGCAAGGTTACTAAATAATTAATAACGTCAGGTTCAGACAACATTTGATCCTTCGGTTTCCCATAAAGTAACATTTGATGTCTCTCAAAGAGGGACGAAATATTGAATAAAATAAAGACTATAAATACAAAAACACGACCTAGAGCTTGAGTATTCAATTATTTCATCATATATAAAATTATATATTATATAAAATTGTTTAAAGTCAAATATTTATAATTACTTGCTGGCATTTTCGGTTTTAATTGAAATCCCAAAGTTTTAAACACCACAAGAGTAGGTATTGCCATTCGTCATGCACGCAATTTTTGTTCAATTTCTACAAGGTGGATCAAAATTAAACATTCAATTTTTTTATTGAATAAAAAAATCAGATTTTGAGTGATGGAAATCTTTATCTCTAAAAGATGGATCAAAATAAATCATGCAATTTTGATATTAAATATCTTTTTTACTTAATAAAAAAAACTGATTTTGATTGATAGAAATCGTTATATGGATCTTTACACTTTATTCTGTTGAGTGGAAAAGATGTCATCCTTCAAGTGGCTGCCGCCAGTATTGATACTCATTTGTGACTGTTTCATAGCCTTTTCGCAAGACTTCCGGTGATAACTGTTTGCATTCATACCGAATATTCTCTATACGTAAGGTTTGCGATTGTCTGAGGCTTGTTGCAAAAATACCCGCAACTTCAAGTAGCCCTAAAGATAGAAGTCTAGGTTGATCTTGCTGGCCATGCCAAATAGGCAAAACGGGAGATTACGCTTCTTTCGATAATGCATTATCCATAGTAGCTCACGCTCACGCAGAGAAAAGATATGGTTACTATATGGTCATGGCAACAATAGTATGTTTTCTGCAATAATAGTTTGGTCTACGCAACCATAGTATTGTTTTTTGAATTTCAATTTGACAATAGTATGATTGCGGCAATATTAATATTGTTAAAATGTAACAATAGTATTGTTGCCAAATTTAAAAATGAAAATATGGTTGTAGAAACAATATAAATATGGTTAGTGGAACAAAAGTATTGTTTTCATTTGTTTTATGTTAACAATACCATGATTACGGCAATCATACATGCAAAATTGTATTTTTTTTTTAATTTGACAATGTTATTTTTACGAATTTTATGAAGTAATAGTAAAAATAATTAATTTTTTTCGAAACAAACTACGAAAACTGAAATATTTTTTAAAAATAAATTTTTTACTGTTTAATAAATCACTCCTATTAATACGTAACTTACTTTATAAAATTCTCTATTGTTAAATAACAACTTAACCCAATCTATAAAAAAAATTTGGGGAACATAGTATGATTGTGTGTAAGTCATACTATGGTTGTGAGGATCATACTATGGTTGTACGTTAAACATATTATGGTTATGAGGATCATAATATGGTTGTGGGGATCATAGTATGGTTGAATGTAAATAATAATATGGTTGTGGGGATCATAGTATGATTGTGAGTGAATAATTATATTGTTGTGAGGACCATAATATTGTTATGGGGATCATATTATGGTTGTGTGTGAACAATACTATTGTTGTGATGATCATAATATTGTTGTGCCACAACCATATAACCAACAATAGTATGGTGATCTTCGAATATTGTTACCACAACCATACTTTTTTTCTGCGTGCTGTAAGTGTGGTTGTCCCGTCTGGTTGAAATCACTTGTTCTCCAAACCCCGCTCATCCAATCCGGCGGTTAGAAACCTTTTAGTTAATGTATCATCCTTCTCTGCGAAATCGGCAGTCATATAGCATCGATTTTCTAGACCATACGATCAGTCCGATGGCGGCCACTCCCCGCAAGATCTCGTGTGTTTCAAGTCTGTGCACCTCGCTGCTGGAATGTTTACCCGGTTATCGTAGCACAATTAAGAAATCCACGATAATTACGCTGCGCTAATACCACCGGCCGAATATTTCTTTCGTGAATATTGACAATTACTGCACGCTCAGCAGCTGTCCCAAAATTTTCAAATGTTGCGAAAATTAAAACATCTTTTGATAGGGTGATTGATTTTGCTCCACCATGTTAAACACTTTTCAGTCAACATTTTTGGTCTTTTGATTTCACATAAGAGAAAAATGTTTTCGAATGATATTTTTAACGATTACCAAAACTGAGAGAAATCTTAACGTTTTAGAGAAACACAAGATTATTTATTTCTTTGGATCAAATATAGAAGATATCTATTTCGATTTTAATGAAATCTATAAATAAATCACTGAATTCAGCTTAGTAAAAATTTGGTCCTTCGACCTCACATAATTTGTAGAAAAACATTTCCAACAGCAATATCCATCCATAACTGGGAAAGCAAATGTGATGATTTGGAGAAAACATTCAGAGTTGTCTTCCTGGTAGCCAGATCAAAGATGATTAAATGATGCCAAACGTGTTGGAGCAGTTGGGAAACCAATTATCGAAGAGAAAAACACGTAGGAAGCGAAATTGTATTTCCGGAATTGCATTGTTGGTCCTTCGACTGTAAATACAAACACGAGCTCCACAAAAGTATGTATGAGGCAAAAGTGAAGTAAACGTTTTCATCATCAACAAGCCATAGTTTTTGGTCCTTCGATTTCCATAAAGTGAATATTTAGAATTGGGAGAATTCTTATTGTTTTATGAAACACAAGATTTTTTATGTTGTCTTGTTAATCCTTCGACGACTGAAACCTCTGAAAACAAATCTAGTTTTTTCTAAATATTTAATCTGAAATCTTGCCAAAAATAAATTGACCCTTCGATAATAACAAAATATTCTAATGTCTAAATAGGTTGTCCCAAACCCACTATAAAGTCTTAATAGGTTGTCCCAAACACACTATAAATAGCGTCTATCAAGTAATACTGTCAGGTCAATCCGGCACAAAAAACCGGCGATCGTAGCATTGACAGTGGTCATGATAAATCTATTCTTCCATTCCATGTTGGGCAAAGGAAGCCATTATGGGTGGCTGAAACCACAACAAAGCCCCAATGTATTAGAGTATCCAAAACTTAAAACCTATATTCCGGTTTTATATTCAAACGCGGCTGCCGATTTCTCAAAACTAGCTAAAACACGACTTGTCGGTTTACCCGTGTTAAGGTTTTCGGACTTTTAGTTGTTTTATGTAAAAGCAAAAAAAACTTATTATTTTCAAGTATGGAATATGGAACTAGCAAAAAAATATTTAAGCTTAATCGTCCTTTAATTATAACGATCGACTCAGAATAACCAGTTGATTCCATTTAACAATATCTGTCTGTCCGCCCCTCCATCCGTCTGTTCTCTATCTAAATTTTTTTTTCAAACTACTGGTTGCATTTGTTGTCCTATTTTCATTAAATATGGCCATAATAAAATTTTTTGGACAAAGGCAGATGCTGTTGACTTGAAAGAAAATCAGTTACAATTTAGATAGAGTTCTCACACATATGCTTAACCAGTTTAATATCTTTAGCTCTACAAACCATCCAATATTGATCAAATATGGCAAAATTCATTACGATTGTTGAGCAATCTGCTCAGATAAAATGATGATTGTATCGGTCCAAGTTATGATATAGCTCTAGTGTAGAGATCTCACCCGATATTAGATACTACCACTCTAGAACATCCACATCAATACCGATAAAGATATTCAAAAAACCAATCGTGGACCAATTTGAGTCATAGATGCTCATTTTTTGATATAGTCCCCGTACAAATTAGCTGGGTTTTAAAAAGCTTTAAAATAACGACTTTATTAAAAACATAAAAATATAATTAATGTTGCAGTTTTACTTAATTTGGTTGACGGACCATTATCTGATAAATTTCAACATTCCAAATCAAAAACAATGAAATGTTCACTCAAATTTAAATATGACCTTATCTTTACAATGTGGGTTAGTTTAAAGCAGGTTTAAAGGCACAATTACTTCTTTTCTTATTGGGAAAATATCTTCTATTCTTTGGCAAATGGCGGTTTTTTACTTAAAAAACCGAAATCGAATTTATCAAAACACCATTTTGAAAATAAACCCCGAAATGCCGGTTTTCTAAAACCCCGGTAATTTGTACACTCTACACGGTATACAATAACAGCGAGTGGCTATCAGAAAAATTCTAGTCAAAGTTTCCTGAACAAATGCAGATTTCTCTTATAGTCGTAAAACTTCAATTAAACAAAATGTATATTTCCCCTATAGTCGCAAAACTTCAATAAAACAAAAGAACTCTAACAAAGGACCTTTTTAAGGTCAGACAATTAAACATTTTAAAGCATGAGCTACAATCCACGGACGTCTAGTTGGACATCAGACATCCTTACAAAATAGAAAATTACACAAGATGTTCAGGCAGCCCTTGATGGCCACACCACAAAACCATTCCAGCATAATTTCCAACGTCTACAAAAATAAACCGAAGGTAGAAGCTAACATCAGTATTTCTTCGGAGATAATTAATTTCATTAGGATTTAATCTGTAATCAGTACATATGATGAAAATGTCTTGCGATGTTGAATTTAAAGTTAAGTTGTTTTTCTCGCCGACCAACAATTTGTATTGGCTTTTAATTACCGAAAACCTCCAAATGTTTCACTTTAGTATTTATCCTATGGGCTCTCCATAAAAGGTCTGCGTTGGGCTTTTGTTTAGTAACTATTTTTTGTAAATAATTTTTTCGGATGTTCGATGATTTGGGCAATTCTCCCGAGGAACTTCTTTTCTAAGCCTCACACAGATTTTTTTTATGTTTTTTTGATGGTAAACAATACATTTTTCGTATTTGATATAAACCATTAGAGGAAACCAAAACAAAAAAGGAACAAAAGACAGACGGAGACATCCCCGACGGAAATGCAAACAATGCAAGTGATTAAGTTTTACAATACATGAAACGTCATGCAAAATATCAAAGCTCGTAGAAAAAAATTCAAATTGAAAATTAAATCAATGAAAAGTTATTTGTTTGTTATGTTAAAAGTAATTAAGTGAAAATTAAAAACGAATTATAAACAATTGAATTATTATTATTGTGCCAGAGAAGAGGAGGAAGAATACAAAACTGGATTAAACAAAAAAAAACAAACCCCAGAAGTTTATAAAAACTAAATTGACTACCACAAATAAAAAACTTAACAAAAATTACAAAACTATGGCATGGCGAGGAAATCATGTCGCTTAAACTAAAGTTTCATATACATTTTTTTCTTTTTATATTTTTTATTAAGTTTGCATTTGTTTCCCCTTAGTTGATAATTCCAGTCGTTATATGTTAGTTAAGATGATTTATTATATTTAAGTTTTTACATTGTCATCCTAAAACATATATAAAAACTTAGCAACTTTTTTTTATTAATGATAAAATTATTAATAAAAACAAGGTATGAAGGAAAGTAAGAAATAAAAAACAAACAACCTAAAGAAAACGCAAATGACAGCCTATGTTACATTGTTAAGTTTAAACATAAAAAATACATACAAACAAAAGCAAAAAAAAAACAAAATTAAAAAAAAATTAATAAAACGTAAAACAAAAAAAAATTAAAGAAAACTGATAATCATAAAATCGTAGCAATTTTTTTGCATAAATTCTCGTTTGAAAACAAATTGTTTCTTGTCTCTCTCTCTATCAACTATACATAAATATAAATATATTTTAATTTAATTTTATTTTTTTATATATACAATCATGAATACTTACTAAACATACATACGTGCATAGTATATGTATATTGTCTTGTATGAGAACTCGGTTTTTAATCAAATCAATTAGTTTTAGCCAATCGAATGTTTAATCACAGAACAACAACTGCAACAAGAAAAAAGAAAAAGTAAAGAAACAATACGGAACAACCAACAAATCAACCTACAAAACCAACCCACTACAGCAACCTACAGAGAAATCAACCAACCAAGAAACAAACCATCATACATACCATACATACTTGCATACACTCACACAATAGTATCCTACTTATATACATATACGAGTACATACATATATTTTTTATTTTAGATTTGTATTTGTATCACACCGAATGAAGAATATTTCAACTTTCGTAATTTTTTAACTTAATATTCTGCAAAACTTGTATTTTTTAAATCTATTCTTAAAAATTAAAAATTAATTGTGTTAAAAAAATAACCGAATGTGTTGAGTTTTATTTGATTTATTAAAAATGTCTGATATTGTCGTAAGTATGTATCGAACCATGCAACCAGAGGGTTGGATTCGAAAAAAGCGTCTTGAACCTATCGATTTTTGAATAATGAAAATGCGAATGTTTATCATCAAAAATGGTTCTTATTGTTTTTCAAAGTACTCTTTAACTTGATTTATACACTTATGCATGCGCTCAAAGCAATTGTCGAAGCACTTTTTTCACTCCGATTGAGACACCTCCAAAACATGGTTTTTGAACGCTTCAACAGCATCTTCTGGCGACGAAAATCGTTGACCATGCATTTTTGATGTGCGGAAATAAAAAGAGCTCATTGGGTGCCAAGTCAGGGCTGTACGGCGGATGACCCATCAATTCGACGTTCTGGCCGGTCAAAAAGACGCTGGTTTGAGCCGATGTGTGAGAGCTCGCATTGTCATGGTGCACAATGATACACCACGAAACAGTCGCCTACATGACTAGTTTTGAAGAAACAGGCGACCATTTGCTTCGAAGTGCTTCTTCCACGAATAATTTTCGTTGGATTTTGCTCGTCTTCGTAGACCCTCACGTCCGATTGCTGTTTCGTTTCGGGCTCATACGCATAGATCCATGATTCGTCACCTTTGACGATCTTATAAACGCCTTTTGAAGCACCACGATTCTATTTTTTCAAAATTTCTTTGCACCAATCGACACGATCCTTTTTCTGAGCGATTGTCAAATTGTGCGGGATCCAACGAGAACAAACCTTTTTTACGGCCAGGGGTTCATGCAATATCGAATGTATGCTGGTGGAAAAAATGCCCAAGGATGCCTCTATCTCACGGTATGTTTCATGACGATCTTTCGATATCAGTTCACGCACGACATCAATATTCTCTGGCACAACGGCCGCTTTTGGACGACCTTTGCCTTTGAGCGAGCGTCGGCCACGATTTAATTCATTAAACCAGTTTATCCCTGTGCCATAGGAAGGTGCTTCATCGCCATACAAAGATTTAAGTTCATCGATGCACTCTTGTCGTGATAATCCACCTCGAAAGTTCCAAAAAAGATCGCACGAAAATGTTCACGAGTTAATTCCATTTTTTTGCCAAATTGATTTTTTCAAGTCACTGTAAACAACACAAATAATGGTCGTACGCCCAAACGTTCTAGTACGTTTATGCTAAAAAATATCAAACTTTCCAATGGAAATGTCAGATGGCGCCAGGCAACACTAAGTGTTGCCTAGGCTAGAAATATATACTATAGCATAGCCAAGAAAAGTCGACCTACAAAACTTCTGTCAGAAGAAATGACAATTGTAGATAAATACTTTAATGAAGGTCGTGTTATTGTAATTATAATCTTTATTTTATTCACTCGTCACTCTTTAAGATACATCTTCAGAAATTCTGTAGATGAAAATACATAAACAATAAATACAAACACGTAAAAATGTTTTTCAAAACAACAAAACCAAATATAAAACAAAAACTAACTATTCCGCTTAACTATGATTTTTAGTTCCCATCACCAAATGTTAAAGTTCATGGTAGAAATTCGGTTTCACTTACCAAAGGATGATTTCTTAACCCATATTTTGGACATACGAGTACAAGATACTATTCGTGCACATTAACTAAAGTTCAAACTGTTGGTTGCCATTACCGTCTGTTGTAGCAACTAATAGTTTTTTTAACTGTTCAAAGCAACCATTAATTAGTAACGACAACAAATTATTTTAATCTTTTAACCAAAATTCTATTGTATATTTAATGAATACAATTAATAAAAAAGTTTATGATTTTCAGATTTCAAGATCTTTCTAAAAATCATATCGTCGGAAATAAAGTTAAAATATACCTTCCACCATTAGTCAAGCGGTTTAAATAAAGTATATCAATTGGTCCCAAAATTGTTTGATTAAATTAAAAAAAAACATAGACCGTTGACTGGATGTGGCCCTATAAAAAGAAATCCAATGGCGTTAAATCGCATTGGAAGTGGCCATTCTACCGGACCTTTTTTCGAAACATCACGTTCACCGAATTTGCCTTTTAGTAAATCGATTGTAACTCGTGCTGTATGGCTAGTGGCACCGTCTTGTTGAAACCACATAACGGCGATGTCAAGCTTATCCAATTCTGGCCAAAAATAATTTTCTTACATGGCACGATAGCGGTCTCCATTGACGGTCGACGAAAAATACGGCCCGATCAAACCTCCGGCATGAAAACCACAACACTCAGTAAGTTTTTCCGGTTGCAATTGTGGCTCTTGAAGCACATGTGGGTTTGTTGCTGTCCAATAATTCATATCTTGTTTATTCACAAAACCACTCAGCCAGAAATGCGCTTTATATCTGAAGATGATTTTTCGATGAAATTCTGGATTTTCGTGAAACTTTGTCGGTGCACAATCGGAGAAGTTGCAAGGTTTCAAATGATCAAGTGGCTTTAGTTCCTGAGTCAGTTTGATCTTATAAGAATAACGGTCAAGATATTTTCGCAAATTGTGCCACAGAGTGGTTTAATAGATGCCCAACGGTATGTCACTTGACGATCTTGCGATATCAGTTCACGCACGGCATCAATGTTCTCTGGCACAACGGCCGTTTTAGGACAACCTTCGTATTTTAGTGAGCGTCGGCCACGATCAAATTCATGAAACCAGTTTTTCACAGTACTATACTTATAGGATAGTGCTTCATCGCCATACAAATATTAAAGTTCAATCTTGTCGTGATAATCCACGTCGAAAGTTGTGAAAAATTATCGCACGAAAATGTACACGAGTTAATTCCATTTTTTTTGCCAAATTGATTTTTTTTAAGTCACTGTAAGCAACACAAATAATGGTCGTACGTCGAAACGTTTTGAGTACGTTTATGCTAAAAAACGTCCAACTTTCCAATGAAAACGTCAGCGATATTGTTACCATATATAGCAACCCTCGTAAAAAGTACACATTTTTACGATGAATTTTCAAACAAAATAAGAAATATGAAGGAAAAATTAGAAAATATATAAGAAGCCGGTTCGTAAAATCTTTTTCACAAAATATACGAAATGTTCGAGAAACTTCGTCACTAATATGAAGAATATACGAAGAACATAATCTGTTGAATGTTTCTTAAATATGACTAACAAACCTTTATCAGTGCGCCTTTAACTTACGTTTGTTTGTCAATTCCAGCTGCAATTGAAATAAAACACAGTGGGGTCATTTGAATGATTTTCATTTTTTGTTATTTTTTCGTATATTTTCAGTAAATAATTTAACATTGTTTAATTCTCACGCAAAGAACTATTGGGGTTTTGTTTTCTGGTTGTTGTTGTTGTTGTATGTATATGCTATAGTTGTAATATTCGTTATAATTTGATTATTATTCATTAATGTCCAGTATTAATAAATAATAAATTTATGAATCGTCGTGTAGTTTAATAGTAAATAAATAACTGACTGACTGACAGAATGAATGATTTGAATTGATTTGAATGATTGAAGGAATGAACTATTTTGCTGTTTACTTTTTTCTTTTTAACTATGCTTTCATTACGTTTTTTCTTTCACATACAATAAACTAGTGTTTGTTTTGCCCGTGTTTTTTTTTTGAATTATTTTTTGTTCTGTAATGAAATTTCGTAATTGTTTGGTTTTTTTGTTTGGTTTTATTTTATTTATTGTTATACGCTAATGCCTTAGAGTTTAAACATCGTTTTTATTTTTGTTTTCTTTTGTTCTTTTTAATTAATTATTTAATTTATTTTATTTAATACTCGTATTTATTTATATCTGTATATATATTTATAATAAGTATATATTAAATTTTATTTTTGTATTTCTCCTTTGTTTTGTTTTTCTATTTCGATTTATTTAAGTTATTTTTAATTTTTATAATAGTTAATTACTCGCTTTAATATTTTGTTTTGTTGTTTTTTCATTAATTTATTTATTATAATATAGTTTTTTTTTTGGTTTCCTTTGTCAGTATGTATAATAATTATAATAATAATCATAATAATAAAGTTTTTAATGTTGATATTATAATTATTTCAATGAATAATTTCTTTCTTACTTCTGTGGCAGTGGTTAAATAGAAAGAGAGAGAGTTGAGTTAGAAAGAGAGTAAGTATTTCCTTTCATTAAGTTGTTGCCTATGTGTTTGTTGTATGGTAATTTAACGATTTGTTGTTGTGAAGTACATACAGGTTTAACAAATATTCAAATTTAAATTCAACTTAAAACCCCAAAAAAACAATTGACTTAAGTAGCGCTGAATATTCTTGGGAAGCGAATAAAGGAAGATTACAGAACTTAAAACTCTTTGAAAATGCATCCAAAAATGCCGTAGATCGGATATTATCGGTCCGCTAACAGTCAATATTTTTGAATTATCAGAAAATTAAATAACGTTTTAAAGAGGAGCCGTATCGCAACGATATTCGTATTGATACCACATAAAAGGGGAAAATCTTTACTTTTAAATTAGAATTCTTATTCCTAAAAATGAACCAAGTTTCGCACAGTTTTTTTATCCAAACATGGCAATAAAAGACCAAATACAATTGGAAAATACATAAGGACGTGCCAGGACACTTAACAGAATTTATTAATAAATCTGAAGCTTGTATCTGCCTTTACACTATAAAAGTTTTGTGGGAATTATAAAAACATTACACAACTTTCTACTTTTCGTCCTGCGAAAGCTAAGGATGAATTTCTAAATTTTTTTTCTTCCTTTTATAACAGTAACATTGGCAACATCCTCCAGCTTTTTTCGCCATTCCAAAAAATGTTTCAAAAAAATTTCAATATTTCATTCGCCCTAATTCTCATATAGGCAGGGCCGACTTTGTTCGCCAAATTGGCATGTTCGAAAATCATTTTAGACAAGTGGTTTCTTTGGCAAATATGCTTAGAAATGTCCTGAAATCGAGTGAGGAGGCACTAGTGTTCATAGTAGTTTTCTAAAATCTTTACCGAAGTATTCTCCATCTATAATAAAGAATTGTAGTCCTAAGAAAATTAGTCGAGGAAAATGTTCACTTTTAAACAAATCATTGAATTCCTAGGGAAATTTATGAGAAATATGTTCACTTTTAAACAAATCACCAGACAAAAGCCAGTTACTAAGGTTGCCTTTTCTGTAAAAAGGTGACAAAGTCCCTAAATAAAAAAAATCTTTTAAATTGGGTTGAAAATTGATATCATATTGATCGAAAACTATGCTCACAATTAAAGACTATGCACACAAAAGAGACTTTTTTTGAATCTTTTTAGAAACAGCATTAATGACTGATTTTAAGGCGATTTACATTTTTTACAAGAACGAACTAAGTACCAGGTAAGGTAATTTTTACATTAGATATTTCAATCGCTTTCAATTTCCAAGGGCTTATTTGATATAAAAAAATCACACAAGGAAGATAAACGTTACTTTTCTCCTATTGTAAACTTAGCTTAATGTGATTAACAAAAATTTTAAATCTCACCAGAAACTGTCAAACTGGCAGATGTAATCACGATTATTACCCCTACTAAAATAAAACCAATAGCTTTGGTTATGTTTGAAATACAAATTTCGCCACTTCCAGAATTGTTCAGAGGTTTTTGTGATTATTTCCAACACAATAGAGCATTTTTCGTGAATAAATTTCTACGGTAATTAATTTTATTTAATCCAGACTATCTTGACTTAAATATTATTCAAAAATACACCAGCAACTGACGGCAATAACATTGATAGAAACTTCGTAATGTAAAGCCTAGTATTCACCTAAGCGGAATTGTAGCTTTGGGGTTTTTATATCTACACGAAAAACTAGCCGTGTAGACCCGTGTAGAAAGAAATATGTATTTTATTTTTGAATACGAATTATCTTAATAATATTCATTTGAATACTGTCAAAAATGTCTTCAAAACTTTGATTACGAGGGTTGCTATATACTAACACTTAGTGCCTAGGCCAAAAAAATGCAAAAATATGGTAAAAAATGAAATTAACTCGTGAACATTTTCGTGTGATCATTTTTCACAACTTTCAACGTGGATTATCACGACAAAAGTGCATCGATAAACTTAAATCTTTGTATGGCAATGAAACACCATTCTATAGCACTGTGAAAAACTGGTTTAATGAATTCAATCGTGGCCGACGCTCGCTCAAAGACGATGGTCGTCCAAAAACGGCCGTTGTGAAAGAAAACATCGATACCGTGCGTGAACTGATAATGCGAGATCGTCATGTGACATACCGTGAGATAGAGGCATCCATGGGCATTTCTTCCAGAAGCATAAAAGTTTTGTTTTCTTTGGATCCCGCACAATTTGACAATCGCTCAAAAAAAGGCTCGTGTCGATTGGTGCAAAGAAATTTTGAAAAAATACGATCGCAGTGCTTCAAAAGAAGTTTATAAGATCGTCACAGGTGACGAATAATGGATCTATGCGTATGAGCCCGAAGCAAAACAGCAACCGACCGTGTTGGTCTTCCAAGGCGAGCCAAATCCAAAGAAAGTTGTTCGTGGAAGAAGCACTTCGATGCAAATGGTCGTCTGTTTCTTCGGCAAAACTGGTCATGTGGCGACTGCTCCGCTTGAGCAACGTAGGACGGTTAACTCTGAGTGGAACACCACAATTTGTTTGCCTGAAGTCTGCGGAGAAATTCGAAAAACAAACAAGAGAAGACGAATCATTGTGCACCATGACAATGCGAGCTCTCATACATCGGCTCAAACCAGTGCCTTTTTGACCGGCCAAAACGTCAAATTGATGGGTGATCCGCCGTACAGCCCTGACTTGTCACCCAATGAATTCTTTTTTCCCCGCACATCAAGAAGAAAATGCGTGGTCAACGATTTTCGTCGCCAGAAGATGCTGTTGAAGCGTTCAAAAACTATGCTTTGGAGGTGTCTCAATCGGAGTGGAAAAAGTGCTTCGATAATTGGTGTGAGCGCATGCAAATTGTAAAAATCGTGCTGGAGAATACTTTGGAAAACAATAACACCATTTTTGTTGATAAATATTCGAATTTTCATTATTAGGCTAGAAATGAATATTATTAGCAGCCCTCGTATATTTTGTTTTGTAAATGTCAAAAATTTCTTGACCAAACAATTATCAGAATAGTAATTTTCGTTGCTGATACCGAAAATTTTTTCAATACTACAGATACACAACCCTGTAACATTTGTTAAGACTCGTACCGCCACCTTTTCCTTTCAACTGCGTATCACCAGATACGCAGATTTCTTTTGCTTTGCTACATGTTAAATTTTCGCTAGTAAAATTTTCGCTCACGAAAAATCACTGGAAAATTAAAGAAAGAAAGAAACAGCCGCTTTTCATTTTCAAATAAGTTATTGAATACCCTCGAAAATGATTATACATTTGCTTTTTTAGCAAATGTCAAGTATTCCTTGACCAAACAATTATCAGAAATGAATTTATTAATTATTTTATTTTCGTTGCAGGTGGCGAAAAAAAGTCTACACTGCTAGTG
This sequence comes from Hydrotaea diabolus, assembly GCA_963513945.1. Lineage (NCBI taxonomy): Eukaryota > Metazoa > Arthropoda > Insecta > Diptera > Muscidae > Hydrotaea > Hydrotaea diabolus. The sequence continues at coordinate 238,783,819 of OY740716.1, read as the reverse complement.
ATAATCATGCCTGCAACAGTCGCAAATTCCGCCACCTTTTCGTTTCAGCTTAGCAACACCAAACGAAAATTGCTAACGGAAATTACCAATGGCAAATTTCGTAAACGAAAAGTTGGCGGAATTTGAAACTGTTAAAGGGTTGTTAATCAATAGCAAAAATATCAACTGTGTATCGCCAAACGGAAATTTCGTTTGCTTTGTTAAAGCCAAGTATTCACCTGAAACAAAATGTTCGCTCCCATTAGAAATACATGTAGCAAAGCAAACGAAATTTACCATTAGTAAATTCCATTTAGCTATTTTCGTTTGGTGGTACATTTATATGATTAAAATAATTTACTTCAAAATGAGTGACGGCCACTTCTTCTAAACTGCTCTACACTCCAATTTTTCCTTGTAAAGATAAGTGCAAAACTCTTAAGCAAAAATTTCGTTTTAGGTGAATACTAGGCTTAAATGTATTTTTTATGGAAATCGATAATTTCGTTTGAGGAAATAATTTTCGATTAGGAGTGTTAAAATTATCTCTACACGGAAAATTACAGTGTAGAAAGAATCAGCCGCTATTCATTTTCAAAAAAATTATTTTATTCATCTTCGATAATTTCGTTTGCGGACAAAATTTTCGATTAGGAGTGTTACAATCTCTACACGGAAAATTACAGTGTAGAAAGAAACAGCCGCTATTCATTTTCAAAAAAATTATTTTATTCATTTTTATTTAAATACCTTCGAAAATGTCTTTTCAACAACAACAAATGTCATAAGGAAAACGATTATCAGAACATTAATTTTCGTTGCAGGTGGCTAAAAAAGCCTACATTAACATTTGCTAATTCCACCACCTTTCAGTTCAGCTGAGTACCAGCGATTCAAAATTACTAACAGAATTTACTAACGGTAAATTTGGTTTGCTTTGCCACATGCATTTCTTATGGCAGCGAAAATTTCGTTTTAGGTCAATACTAGGATTTACGTTAAATATTTTGCACAGTTGCGTGTATTTGTGTGATTGTTTCAATCCGAAATAGGCCAATTTAATGAAAACATCAACAGCTGCTACAAACACGCCATGGGGGCAACTTAAATTCTGCATATTAGGGAGGGCCAAAGCAGTGCTACTGTCTTCAACAGATGTATGGGAATTGTCTTCCGAGATTCTATAAATATCAAATTTTGGGGGGGTGGGTATTTGCACAAATGTTTTGACATAATGATTTCGATTTCGTGTTGATTTTTTGTTTGTATCGTATTTATATCGCTTCAGTCTCATTGTGTTTTGTTGTATTTTTCGAGGGAATATTGGTGGTATTTTATGTTTTTTGTGACACCACTTAAAACTTGTCTGGTTGTTTCGTTTATGAAACTCGGGTTTTCTTTTTTTTCTTTGATTTGATTTTGATGGAAAATGTATGCGGTTTGCTCTATGTTTTCTTTTTCGCGCTTATGATTCAGCAATAGGAATTGTTAATGTCGTTGGCGAAATTAAATTACTTTTGATAGTCCGTTGAAAGTCACTTGTCTTTTTTGTCGTTCTTGTCAAAGACGTTAGCGCGTCTCGTCTACGTACAGTTTAAAAATATACGATAAAAGCCCTGAGCATTTGGTCTCCAACAATTTGTGGGGGAGGGTTGGCTGATCTTATGGATATGATGATGTGAACCCCCCAATATTGACATTTATGTTATGACGACAGTATTTCACATTGCGTAAACTATAAATCAGAAACTAATAAATAGGCTTAATTTCCAGAGAATATGCAATCGATAGTGAACAACTGAAAACTTAAAGTGATATTAAAGATAGGCACACGTAAATATTTTATAAAATCCTTAAAGTTCACAATCTACATTCTAAGTGTGTATATACTATTAACTATTATATCAAACAAGAATTATGTATTAAATACGACTTTTAAACTTAGTTTAACATTTACAATCATATTAAATACAATTAACTTAAAGTAAAGCTAATAATTAATTAGGTAAAAGTACTCTAGATAGAGAAAGTCTAAGCTGAAAATATGTTATACACAGTGTTGTTATAAATAATTCCGCATTTATTTTTGAAATCCCTGTAATATTTCAATGCAACTCTGTTTTTGTTAAGCAGAAATAAAGTAAACCTCACTCGTTTAACTATGCTCGTGAGATAAACGCTTCGTCGTAATAATGACGGAAACATACAGTAAGTAACGGATACTAGAACGTCTCTTAAAAGAAAAAACCGCATATAAGAAATTTTTGCAAAACAATAAATTATAATTTTTAATAATTGCTTAACACAGGCATATAAGAAAGAAACTAGTGGCATTTATAGACTTTCTTATATCCATGTGTCGTATTTGCGACATCATTCTATAAGTAAGTAAAGTAAAAAACAGTCACATGAGAAATTATCGTCAATGTGACAGTTGCTAGCGTGTGTTGATGACAATATCAATCACAATAGAGCGATAATCAGGGTTTAATTTCTAATATACAAGTAAATATATTGATATTAGAACACCGGTATTAATAAATAACATCAAAGGTACTTCGTTTTCGTAAATTGAGCTTAATAGTTATTACTGAAGTGCCCAAAACCTAAAAACCCACATTCCGGTTTTTATGTCCAAAATGTCGGTTTTTTGGTTGTTGTATGTAAAAGGAAAAAAAAATTATAGTTTTCACGTTATTTTTGATATAGTCCCCAAACAAATTATCTGGCGGCCCAAAAAAAGGCTTCCCATATACATGGACATATGGCGTTAAACTATCTATAAAATTTTCCCATAAAGATAAAAAAAATAATTTTTGCAGATTTGCTAAATTTTGGTGACGGATCCTAGTCGGAAAATTTGACCAATTTTAACATGGACCAAACACAATGTAATATTAACACAAATTTAATTATGACCTTAAATTTAAGATGTGCCCTTTGCAAGGGCATTATGACTTTTCTTCTGATTCGGAAAATATTTTTTACCCTTAGCAAAAGGCTAAAATCGGAATGCCAGATTTTTGCTTTAAGAAAACTCGGAAGTCGATTTATTCAAATCACGATTCGAAAAGACCCCAAAATGCCGGTTTTCTAAAAACCACTGTTTTTGGGCACTCTATTCAACTTGAAGGTTTTATGCTTTTTATTACTCAGCTCATTGTTAAACTACCGGTAGTCTTTAAACTAATAAAAGAAGTTTACAAAACATACTATCAGATGATGATATATGCCGAGACTTCAATACCCAAAACTTTTCGTAAATTTTTAAAACATTTTGTTTAGGTCTGAGACTACCGGTAGTTCAAGCATCAGTGTGCTCTTCTGACCTTTAAACCAAGAATACCGTAAAACTTTGGGTTTTTAGAAAAACCACATATTCCCTTGAAACTGTTCAATCTGGGTGGCCCAAATAAGACTAAAGGGTTAAAAATATTCATAACTTTTTGTTTATACTTAATGATAAAATAATGATGGCTACAAATGATGTACAGCAACGCGCCAAAATTGTTGAATTGTATTATTCTTTTGGCAAGTCTATTATTGCAACTCCACGAAACTATCATTGTCATTTTAATGTCAGAACAGCACCTAGTAACAACATGATTAGGAACTTAGTCTCCCGTTTAAACGAAAAGGGATCAGTGTCAAAATCCTAGGGTATTACATCATTGTCAACTAAGCCCCTTCAGATGTACTGACTGAAGCGGTGTTTGGTTGATAATGTTATCGGTTATCTATTTTTTTTTTTTGAAAATAAGAAGGGGCAACCGGAAACCGTGAACGGGGCTTTATAGGACTATGATTACAATTTTTTTGCAATTTCCGCAAGTTAAGAATAATCCTATTATATGGTTTGAGCAAGATGGAGCCATTGCGCATAAAGCAAGAGCCTCAATGGAACTCCTTCTTTACTTTTTTGGTGAATCCTTCAGTCTTATTTGGTCCACCCAGTATTATACTTTTTGGAAAAATTATCACTTCTTTTATATTAAAGTATAAATAGCGAAATGATTTCTTTAAATTTAAAAAATTTAAGAAGTTTGATAAAGCGTTTTTTTTTGACAAATTTGTATGTGGTACCGAAAATTGTGCAAGACCGTCATGACACACATGTATAAAAATAATAGCAAATTTTAACGAAAGTATCAAAAGGGGAATGATTTTTATTTGGATTCAGAAAACTGCAGAATCTTTTTTAGTGGTTTTCGAGATTCATACATTAAAAAAATAATACCGATTATGTCAACTGTCAAAGTTACTTATAAAGCGATAACGCCTATTGTATTTTATAATGTGAACGTAGAATTAACATTCCATATAACATTAAGCAAGATTAAAATTATGCCTATAATCCATATTATATGCAAATTTGGATTACATTTATCAAAGAAAACCCCAAAATGACTGCGATAATCGAAATTACTTTAAACCTTTTAATATACTCGAACACAACCAAGAAACGATGTTTTTTTACACCCGAACATTTTGAAACCATCAATTTTTTCGCTGCATATGCTTGGGAAGCTTTGATCCCATTAAAGTTTTTACGATGTTTATATGTAGAACTGCTTCATTTATGCTTTAAACATTTTAAACCACATTTTTTTTTTATAACAGGTTTTTCGAATTTATTGAGTTGATTTGATTGTTTGTCAAGGTCCAGTCAGATTGGAAAAATTGTACTTATCCGAAATATTTTTTTCTAATAAGGATTTTTTGAGCACGACTCTGAGAAACCCTCCTGAGGCAAGTCCAACTGCGTTAGTCATGTGATTTATTTACATATGATTTTACATACTCATACCTCGTTATACGGCCTAGATGCGTTCCAAAAAAAAAACCGTAAACCGAAAAGCCGTATAACGAATTTATACAAAATTTATACAAACCCATCAATAATGCCCTAATGCCCTGTTCAAAGAAATCAAGAACCTCTTTAATATTTTTTGTAGTTCATTTTTTAATAGACTCTGGGTCCTCATCACTGTCTGGTGTTTCGAAAGAATCAAGTTGCATTGCCTCTTCAGTGGTAAGAGGGCTTCCTTGAGGGCGCAGCAAATCAATTAAATCATTTTCTTCTTAAGCCGACGACATTGGTCGGCAAATGACAGGCACGGAATGAGCGTCAGAAATTAATGATTTGGATGCTAGAACACATTCCGGCCACATAGTTCTCCAAACTTTGTTCCGGTTTGATCTCGTTCCAAGCTTCGCCGGTATTCACTACAGATTTATTTATATCATAACTTTTCCAAAAGTTTTTACAGAAAACTTCTCTTATCATCAGTTTCCGCATTAAACTCCTGGAATGCTTTGTGCAAATAAAGCGCCTTTTATGTGGCGATTGCATTCTAATCCATGGGTTGAATTAGAGCTGTGGTGTTTTTTGGGAGGAACTCCACTTCTACTCCTTCCACTTATTCAGACAAGTTTACAGGATGTCCAGGAGCATTATCCATTAGAAGCAATATTTTGTTGCTCAAGTTTTTTTTTTGTTTAAATGTGTCTTAACTTCAGGACAAAAATAATTTTTAAACCAATCTTCAAACAAAGCTTTTGTTATCAAGCCTCTATATTGGATTTCCAAATGACTAGCAGTTTAACTTATCGACTCCTTTAAAAGCTCTGGGATTTCCTGATAAGTTGACAAACAATGCTTTTAAATATAAAGTTAGTCACTCGAAGCATTTGCCCCAAGAAGTAACGTCAATGTTTCTTTTAAAGCCTTATGACCAGATTTACTTTTTTCTTCTTTTGAAATATAGGTTCTGTCAGGCATTCTTTTCCAATAAAGCCCAGTTCGTCCAGAAGACTTGAGCAGAGCAATATCCATGTACTAGCCTGGAAAATAATTTTCTTTTCTATTATTTCACAAAAAATAATCTTTAAAATCACAAAATAATTATTCGCTTTTACATTCGCAATAACGAAATTTGGAAGATCGTTTTTGCATTCGCAAAAATGTTTATTTAAATAATAATTTTAAAATAATCCTCAATAATCCTCATCACTGTCTGATGGTTCAAAAGAATCAAGTTGCATTGCCTCTTCAGTGGTAAGAGGGCTTTCTTGAGGACGCAGAAAATCAATTAAATCATTTTCTTCTTAAGCCGACAACATTGGTCGGCAAATGACAGGCATGGAATGAGCGTCAGAAATTAATGATTTGGATGCTAGAACACATTCCGGCTACATAGTTCTCCAAACTTTGTTCCGGTTTGATCTCGTTCCAAGCTTCGCCGGTATTCACTACAGATTTTTTTATATCATAACTTTTCCAAAAGTTTTTACAGAAAACTTCTCTTATCAGTTTCCGCATTAAACTCCTGGAATGCTTTGTGCAAATAAAGCGCCTTTTATGTGGCGATTGCATTCTAATCCATGGGTTGAATTAGAGCTGTGGTGTTTTTTGTTTGGAGGAACTCCACTTCTACTCCTTCCTCTACTTCAGACAAGTTTACAGGATGTCCAGGAGCATTATCCATTAGAAGCAATATTTTGTTGCTCAAGTTTTTTTTTGTTTAAATGTGTTTCAACTTTAGGACAAATATAATTTTTAAACCAATCTTCAAAGCTTTTGTTATCCAAGCCTCTATATTGGATTTCCAAATGACTAGCAGTTTAACTTATAGACTCCTTTAAAAGCTCTGGGATTTCCTGATAAGTTGACAAACAATGCTTTTAAATATAAAGTTAGTCACTCGAAGCATTAGCCCCAAGAAGTAACGTCAATCTTTCTTTTGAAGCCTTATGACCATATTTACTTTTTTCTTCTTTTGAAATAAAGGTTCTGTCAGGCATTCTTTTCTAATAAAGCCCAGTTTCGTCAACAAGACTTGAGCAGACCAATATCAATGTACTAGCCTGGAAAATAATTTTCTTTTTTATTAATTTTCAAAAAATAATCCTTAAAACCACAAAATAATTATTCGCTTTTACATTCGCAATAACGAAATTTGGAAGATCGCTATTGCATTCGCAAAAATGTTTATTTAAATAATATATTTTAATATTTACATTCTCTTTCGCTAAACTCCCTATCGTTACATCCCTAGTTTCAATAACATTTATAAGTAGATCCATAAAAATGAAGCAACTGTACTTATACATAAAGGCAGACCGTTTATGGCTGAGCTCCAACGCAATTCCTTAATAAAATTTATGTCCTGAAACTCCACTTTTTCCAAGGTTACCTGCAGCAGACTTTTCGGGTTATCCTAAACAAGAAGTGTACAAAACAAAACCAATGACTTTAGCTGAATTGATGCATTCCATTTCAACAGTTATTGAGGCGATGCCCACTTCAACCCTTTAGGCCGCAATAAATAATTTTCTAATCCTTAGCAAGAGGTGTACGGAACTAAACCATTGATTTTAGCTGAATTGAACCTTTCAGAACGCAATAATATATGAGTGGATCAGCATGGTGGTCATTATCCTCATAAAACAATTAGTCAAATAAAATTAATTTAATTTTTTATGCAATAAAAATATGAAATACATTGATTTAGAAAAATGTTATACGAATTTCTTATTAGCTGTTTTCTTCTCTTACGTAACTAGCATTTGGCCTAAAGTCGCTAACGAAACGTGTTAGAGTCACCACACTTATTTTTTCTACAAAGAAAAAATGCTTTATAAGAACATAAGTTTTTCATTTGTCATAAGATAATTCTTAAAGGGTTCTTTTTCACGAGATGGGGTTAGTGAAACTAAAAATGATCTCAAACTTATAGTTTAAAATAATTTTATTACAGCAATACTGTTGCAAATAATTGATTTATTATAACTATTCATAGTTTTTTTTGTCTGCTTTTGACGTATTGGCCCTTGAACTCTCTTCTTGTTCAATCCTCATTTGTGTATACAAATATAATCAATGTTGCCATATTACTGTCGATTTTGTTTAGTGTTGCCAGATTAATATATTGCATACTAACTAGGTAAATTAGCTTGTTGGCCAACACAGAACACGGCTATTACAGCACAAATGGATTATTATTATATGGATTATGGATTAGTTCCTGTGGTAGGAATATCCGAATGCAGTCTGAAACAATTTTTTTTTTGACTCAAAGCCGATACAAAATAGTTGGCGGTTTATTAAAACGTCTACAGAGGACATTTTTCCGTTTCCATGTTTTTGGCAATAGGACCTGTTATCATTACCCAAGGTCTGCTTTTAACCTGTAACCTAAACTAATTTTTAAGAACAAGATAGTTTTTGAGTCAAAGCCGATACAAGACTGTTGGCAGAGTTTATTAAAATGTAAAAATTTGTTTGATTTTTAGGTGAGCAGCATAAATGAATTTAGGCTGAAGAACCACAATTAAGTTCAAAGTGTTATTTGATCTCAACAACTAAAATTACTTGCTAGGTTTTTAAAGTAAAATTATGTATTAGGGCGGGTCGATCCAATGGGTCTAAGTGGGATTTTTTAAAATTCGGCTCTACGGGTCAAAAGTCGGGTCATCAGAATTCGTTTTAGAGGTGTGATTCCTGGGCAACGTTTCTTATTTTGATCCGTAGAATACGATTTTTCTTATCACTTGAGCGATTTTTTTTTGCTTCCCTACAATTCCACCGCCCTAATATGTATACATTAATCATATATATATAATCAAGTGCAAATCGGTTTTCAGTTCTAGTTAACTAAAATACTGTTCAAAGAGGCATATGAGCTGGACTGAAAAAATATAGTTAATTTTTACACATTGTTGGTTTGTATGTAAAAATTAAGTTGAATGTACTGCAATTTAAACGGGTTTAAAATTATTTCTTAGTAAAGAACTAAATTTTAAACTGGATTTTAAGCATGTTGTTAAGTCTCACACAATATTTCATTAAGATTCTAAATAATCTAAATCTAATAATTTAAATAATTTTAAAGTAGTAGCGGGACTAAAATCACGTTAGTGATCCTATTTATGATACAATATGGTGAACTTGATTTAAGGATCTTTTTTGTAACGCCCAGTTTCGAGTGGAAATTGTTACCTTATTTAAGAGTGGTTATCCCTATATAAGTTCCAATGTAATATTTTTCGACTTTTAGTGAAGTCTGCACTCCTATCAAGCCAATAAAACCAAGGTCAAGGTCAGCGATATAAAACTGTATCCCGCACAGCTTATTGATTTGAGAGTGTTCTCCCCTGGGTTCTTAATGGGAAATTGTAGGATCTAAGGTAGTACGTAGGTAACATGTTTGGAGTACAGAGAAAATAATGTAAATATCATAAAAGATTTACATCATTATAACCCCAAAATCGGTGGTGAGGTGAGGATAATAGAACTGAACACTTGAACATTTTAAAAATAGCCAAACCAAGAATCGTGTATAAAAAAATATAAAGACTTATTGTTCGGCCATATAAGTGTTTGAAGGAATAAAATGTAAACATAAATCATGTTCTTCTTTATTAACCAAATAAGTATTCCTTTTATTTGTTTGTGTCGGTTTTGACTAGACTTATTGGCCAGTCTTCCTTCATGAATTATAAAAACTAATTTATTCCAAGTTTTCCCAACACTGTTTACCTGTTATTAAACAAACTATGAACTATTTAAAATTGTTACCTCATTTCAAAACAAGATATAAACTTGTTTTAAAAGAAAACAAATTGTTTCATAAATGTCTATGTGGTTCTTCATTTCCGCTTAGAAAGCTACTTTAACTAAACTAGAATGAAGTACAAGACTTTAACTAATTTAAGAGAAAAATATTTATAAAATTATTTTAAATTTCGTAAGTAGCTCCTTACAATTTCATTTCAGTGCAATGAATTTTCAGGGATTTTATTGACTGTAATTTAACTGCCCTACAATAAGCAAATTTCAGAAAAAAAAATTGAACATGTTTTAAGGAAAAATTGTTTTATTTGTTTTCATAAATTTTAACTCATTTTAGGCTTCAAATGCGTCGTTTATGTTTGCTAACTTTATTCGATATCGTAAATATTTGAACAATAGTGTATGTAGTATAGACATAAAAACATAATTCAGACTTTTTCTAGCTAGTGTACATTTGTTTAAATAAATACATAGTAGGCATGCGTATCGGAGAAAGAACGAAAATTAAAAAGGAAAAACGTTTACACATTTGCAAGTAACACTTATTGGAAAATATTAAAACGAGTATTGTTGATTGTGGTTTAAATCAATTAATAACTTAGTTAAGTATTTAATTAATTATGATTTCATATATATATATATATATATATATATATATATATATATATATACAAGTGTGTGTATAAGTATATGTACTTCTTAGAATAGTTAAGATTAGGTTTCTCGTTTTGTTTGTTTGTTCAACTATTGTAAAAATTAAATAACAATTAACTCTCGGATAACTGGATGCATGAACGAGCGAACGAACGTATCGAATTAAATGGAAGGAAGGAAAGATCCTTGAATATCTTTCCTTCGTCTTCTCTCTTAGATTAGTTTAGCCCAGTGTAGCATAGGCGGATCTAGTGCTGTTCTCGTTTGATATGTACCACAATGTGTGGGATTGTCTCACATTCATAGCGTGCTGTCCTTACGGTGTGTATCCTTTTCGTGTGCCTCTACTACACTGCGCTACACATATTGTGCTTATTTTTCCCTCGTCTTTTTTTTCTTGCTTACTTTAGATTACCTTTGTTTTCATTCTGTTAGATAGTTTTGTTTAGTTGGTTTGTTTGCTTAAAATTGTCTACAGTTTTTGGTTTTTCTTTCATTATTTTTGGTTTAGCATAAGTTGCTCTATTTGTGTGTTTGTTGTATATCTTCTTTTATGTTGCGTATATTTATCATACTTTCTATGCAATTTCCTTTGCTCTTTAAAGATAGAATGTTTTCTTTTCGTCACTCCTTTGCTTCGACTGTCGTTAGATTTGTTTAAAGATTATAATTGTATTACGATATGACACAATGATATTATGTATATTAAGTAATAATGTTTAGTTGTAATTGTTTTTATTCAATTTTATTTTATTTTTTTGTTTTGTTTTAAATTTCCTTTTTTACTTTTTGATAATTTTCGTAATAACTAAAGCAAGCTCAGAACATGTAATTGCTGCATTCGAATGGTTAGCATGTTATAGTATATATCTTTTTTAAGACGTCTCCTTTGACAGTACATAAGTTATCTTTTTTTAAGTATTTACATAGAACAAACAGAACCAGGGACCGAATCTAGGCTAGCAAAACGAATCGCAATGTCAACCTTAACAAAAGTGGCATTTTTATTTTAACTAGAACAGGAGCTTTAGTTTCATTCTAGTGCCTGTTCCTTAAATTATTATCCATAATTCAATATATTATGTTTTTTTTTAAGCTCGAGGTCTCGTGGTTTCCAATATTTCGCAATTTCCTTGAATTGCATCTTCAGGGGTTCTATATTTGTAATAGAAAACCACACGACAGACGACATTATCTTAAACTAGTGTAACTTCACCACCATCGTCAATAGAAAAGAAATATTGCTCTAACAATTTTTCGAAAATGTGTAAAAGATTTTGTGAAAATTTAAAATTCTAAATGTCTGGTCAAATTTAAAAGTGATTACTTTCCACTAAAATATTAGTGAAAAGTGCTAATTGAAATTTTTTGTATAGACTTTTCGTTTGTATCGACTATTAGGCTCAACTCAATGGTTCAAGAACAATAATTTGTATTTCTTTAATCGGAAATTATTTTATCAACAAGTCAAACATTTTCGTTGACAATAAAAATTGCATTTAAATTCGCCAATATTTATTTGTAAGTAAAACCCGGAAAGTAAAATTATTGAATTTAACTTCAGTCGTTAAACAAAATCAATTGAATCAAATTTCATATTCAAATTTAAACTGCTTCAAGGAAAATGTTAAAATATCTTTGAGAGAAAAGTATTGATTTGAACAAGTTCGAGGCCAGTTTAATTGTTAATTTAATATTTGTTTTGTAATCTATGGCATGTTCGGTAATAATCTGAATAATATGAACTAAAATTATAATCCGCATCTATGACTCTCAAATATTTAATTCATAAACACTCAAACCAAAGTTGATGCCTTCTATTTATGGAAGCCTATGTTGCGAGTCTTGGTAACCCTAAGCGTTTTTAGGGGTCAGCTGACATATGCGCTCGAACACATTTGACGGGTTTAAAACGTACGCTTTGTCAATTGAGCCCGATTTGAATTTTCTATAGTGAATTTTAAAAGTTTATGTATTGTACGTTTTTTACTCATTTAAGATGGGGCCGAATCTGTTCAAAACGACGACGCGACGATGGTTTTTAATCAGCAAAGCTGCCACCGTTTTAAACGGCTGAAAACGGTTTGCTGTGATATTGGCTGAGCCGATGTTATAATAATAATATTAACCGTGTTCTAATGGTAACTCGTTTAAGAGGTCGATAACGCGATAACTTCTCATCATTCTACAAAAATGATTTTGTTTAGAGAAAAATATAGAAAATTTTTGAATTGAGTACATTTATTTTGAAAGTTTGGATATATTCATCCCACTAAGGATAAAATTGACTGCTCTTAGAAGGTTAAGGCTGAATCGGTTCTACCTAACGACGCCGATGGTTTTTGATTAGTTCATGAATCTATTAATATCGGCTCAGTCGTTGTTATAATAGTAATTCTAATGGTCACTCGATTAAAAGGTCGATAACGCGATAACTTCACACTATTGTACAGAAATATAAAAATGATTTTGCTTACAAAAAAATAAAGACAATTTGCATTAAAACTTGTTTTTTAAGTAATTAAAATTTTTGGGAAGAAAGTTAATTAAAAATAACCTTAACATCTTAAACGAGCTCTTTTATTACTCGCTTTAAGTATTTCTTAAATAACTTTCTGTTCTACAAATTATAACTTTTTAATTCAAAGTTTATGATGTATAAAGCCAATCAATTTTTGTATACAAAGAAATTTAAAAAAATTCTCGTAGAGTCAGTTTTGAAGTTATCGCCAAAGCGAGTTTTGTAAGCTAGTACCAATAGAACACGCCTAGTATGAAAAAGTGAGTTATATATTAGATATTTTATCTCTGTGACAAAATTACACACTGACGTAATTCGATAATTATATGAGCAAAAAGCATTTAATTAACCTGAAAGAAAATCGATAATTTATTTTACATTATAAACATGTTTTCGCGTAAAAACTACCTATTTTGTTGAGCATATGTTCAAGACGCCGGCGTAAGATATATTTTATGTCGGCTTCAAACTTTACTAAATAGAGTCAGAATAATGGGGTTTTTTGTGGTTTTTTAAATTGGTTATTTAATCAAATTAAATAGGAAACAATTTATTTTTCATAAAAGTCATAATGACAAGTTTAGATTTCCAACGATTATGTTTGTTGGACAGAAAAATTGCATTCGTCGTTCGCAACGCGACATGGTTGTGTTCGTGCTCTAAGAGAACAGCGTTCTCTTGTTGATTGGCACACCATTTTTACGTTCGAAATTTGTATGGGGTATGCATCGAACTCTACTTGGAAGTGTTTGATTTGAATCAATCCATTTTTGATCGAAATTTAATAGGAATAAATTTCAAACAATTTTTTATTAAAGTAAAAAATGACAAGTTTAGATGCCAAACGATTATGTTTCTTCGACAAGAAAATTAAATTCGTCTTTCGAAAATTTCTAAGGGGTAACCTTTTCAGTCACAAGTTTCAAGGCACTGTAACCAACACAAATTGAAAATTTTTAAGCATTTTTATTTAGGCTATCGCCAAAAATTGTCAAACATTGCAGTGTATCTATCAGCTTCACTTGATCACATTTAGGATTTGAACGGAGCCACTTTCGTAAAACAAAAAGTACGTGTCCCACCGAGAAAGTAATTTTCAACCAACATTTCTTATGTGATAGTGTCCGCCAAGGCACACGATGGAATTAAGTATTTTCAATGGTTTTTTTTTATCAAAAAAAAACATTGCGTGCTTGGGATAATAAAGTCGTCTTTAAATGTAACCATATCAAAATATCATTTTTTTTATAAACAAAAACTGTTGTATGCCGCGAACTGGTATTTAAAAATTATTATTTTCATGCGTACGTTTGTAATTCTCCTTTTTCTTAACTTGAAAAAACGGCAAATATATGTTTAGATGGAAATTTTGAACAAGTTTGAAGAGTACTTTACACTCAAATCAGAAAAAGTCGCCGTCAAACGGTTGTCAAAAAGCTGTTCTTATTAAAAAGTGCCAAAACGGATTGTTTGAAGTGATATTTGATAGTTGTTTCGAATTTTTCAATAATTCACAATAACTTTTGTGAAATCTGTAAACATTACGAGGGTTGCTATATATATATATATATATATATATATCTGGCCAAGGAAACACTAGGTGTTGCCTGGCGCCATCTGACATTTCCAGTTAAAACTTTGACATTTTTTGCAAAAACGTACTCAGAACGTTTTGACGTACGACCGTCATTTGTTTTGTTGAAAAACTCAGTTTGGCATAAAATGGAATTAACTCGTGAACATTTTCGTGCGATCATTTTTTACAACTTTCGACGTGGATTATTACGACAATAGAGCACCGATAACATTATTAGGCCAGAAATATATATAGCAGCCCTCTTATATAGCAAATTAAAAAATAAATGTATTGAGTTTACTTCATCAAACTTGCCTGGAAAAAAGTGGAAAAAACGAATGTCATAAGGCCGTTATGGTGGCCCGGACCGTCTCAAGACTAGAAGAATTTTATAAAAAATTGTCCGAGAATATAAAATTAGATAATTTTAAGTATGGCCCACTTTAATGGTCCCATTCACACTGGGCAACTTTAGTTGCAGAAACTCTCACTTTGTGGGAGAGAGAGGTAAGGAGAATGGAATTGGAAAACTTGCTTTTAATTTCAATTCCTTTTCTGATTTTCGTAGTGTGAAGTTGGCTGCAGATTATTTTAGTATTTTTCATACAAAACAGAACGAATAAATCCCAAAATGTCAGAAAAGTCATTAATGAAAAAAAAAAATTGCCGTGTGTAAACACATGATGCAAGTTTAAAAGAAAATCATAAAAATTGACTTAAGTAAATTTGCCTAGTGTAAAAATGGAGACTAACGAATCCCATGAGCCTTAGTTGATATATTTCTAAGTAAATATTTAATTCATATAACAAAATTCTTTTTAACATTAAAGAAAATCTAAGTGTTTTGAATATTGAAATTTGAGTCATTTTACGTGATGTGCAAGAAAAAGTTTTGATAAATTGGCAGTGCAAAGTTTTAATTACGAGTATGCTGTGAATTCAGATTACACTTTTAAAAATTACAGACTAATTTCAACGTTTGCAATTGTAACGTAACGTGTATTTGTTGGGAAATGTTTAAGTCAGTATCTCAATTGATATTACAAAATTTCAGTTATTCTGTGAATTCAGATTACATCAATAAAATTAAAATGTATTTATTTTCAACGTTTTCATGTGTTACCCTATATTTGAATAATCTTACGAAATTCTTTGTGTTGCTTTATGGTCGACATTTTGATTCGTTTTAGAAGCCATCTTCGTTTAGGTCCCACAAACCGAGACAAAGGATAGATAGTATTGTTGTTACAACAAGTAATTAGAGTAAGAAATCCGAGGGAGCACACACACTCTGGCACCTATAACGGTCGCTACCCAATCCCACTTAATTGTTTTGGTTACCTCTTTTTCTTTTCGCGAAACCCCCTTTCAAGCTTCACCACCGCCTATATATCTGCCAGGATGTAGTAGTAAATTTGGGCCTTATTCTTTAGTTTAGGCTTACGTGGAGTTAGTTAGAAAACGTTTTATAAAATGCTGGGCATCTATATCGGTAAGTAGTATAGGCGATTTTATAATTATCGAGTAGCCCACCTATTCGCACATAGGGCGGTAGACATGTAAGGTATATGGAAATGTCATGACTGATGTAAGTATGTTTGAACGATCCATTGTTGATGGGTATGCATTTATTCAACACAAAGTGAAATGGCATCATCGCATGTTTTAGTTTTGGTTTTTTTCTTTATTACTGGGTATGTATGCTGTTTTAAGTAGGCATGTTTGTAAGTGGGTTGGTAAGTATTGTAGTTATTATTATTATTATAATTATCTAAATATTTTGCTATACAGGTTATGGAATTGAAATACATATGATGGTGTATGTATGTAATGCCATTACACACACACATACATATACATACATATTTAAATATAAGTAGTATATATAAGTTATGTATAGGTAGATATATATATATATATATATATAAATATATATATATATATATAATTGTCGTATTGATTAATAATGATTCCCTACAATTAAAACTTTTGTTGTTATTATGAGTAAATGCTGTTGTTATTCGTGTTGAATCGTTCAACGATTAAAGCTAAAAAAACCAATAAAAGTGTCTCCTTTCTATTCGTCCTGTGTTCTTCATTTTCTATTTTATTTTTTGTCATTTGGAATCCTTTTTCAATTCTGTTTTTGTCATACGAGTACTCATTTCAAACCAAGTCAAAGTCAATGCAAGTTAATAGCGATGATAGTATCCTATACATATGTATGCATGTTATGTATTTCGTTATTTATATACTTAAGATCTATGTTTATTAATTGTAAGTATGTTCGAATGTCGGTCTGTATGTATGCAGTAAGTAGTATGTATTAGTAGTAGTAATGGCATTAATATGATTCCAATACAATTGACATGAAATATTTTTTGTTTTTTATTTAGTACATAAAACGAGTTTTCTTTTTTAAGGACACCTACAATGCTTTTGAATTTTTTTTTACTAAATTTCATTTGGTTGTTTTTAATTCAAGAAATTTTGAAATGAAATATGAGTTTATGTTAGTACATATGCATGTATTTCTGTTAATATGTATTTGGTAGTAGTAGTATTTAAGTATGCAGTTATGTATATAAACATTTGATTTCTAAACTAATTTGGTTTTCATACTCTTCCTTCTGTTTCTTTGGTTTGGGAACTACAGCCTACTGAGTTATGTTTGAATATTTTGGAACTCAAACTCAAAACCGAGTGTTGTTTACATATATCTATTTATTATATGTCTATAAATAGCCGTGTGTATGTATGTGATTCATAATAATAAAAAAAATCATTAAAATACAAGACATAACAATTAACAATTTCATCCTAATTAAAATCAATATTTCAACATTTATTTTGTGGAGGTGAGATGGGCAGGACTAGGGCATGGTTCAATAGTATAGATAGGGAGGTTTGTTCACCTTCTAATGACAGAGTTTAGGGGAGAGGGAATGAGTTAATTGTACTACTGTTTGGTTCTGTCATCGTTGCGAAGCAGCTTAACTGAATACTTTCATTAGATACCACATTTTAGAGACCTCTCATCTGAAGAAGTAAATATTTATATATACCTATAAACAATATAAATATACATAACCATGTTAAAGGTATTTAATGAAAAACTTTCAGTTTTAAGCTGCTTGTTTTTCTTTCCTTTCTTTATCATTCTTCCGGTTTTTTTTCTTACTACAAAATTCTACTTTTTTACACCTACACATTAGTTTTAAGCGATTCAACATAATTGGCGCATTTCTCTTATTTAATTTACTTTTCAGGACTTAGGTTCGATTTTGTTTTGGTAATTTACACTCTGATCTTGTCGCATTTTATAGGTCCGTGTATAAACAGTTCGCTTGCAACTCATTGTGGTTTGAACACAAAGTGGCATTTTGAATATTTTTAAAAGTCATAATTTCAAAACAAAACAGAAAACTTTAAACGGCCATAATTTCAAAACTATACGAAATTTGTTTGCAATTCCTTTTGTTTCGTATTCCTTAAAATGTTCTTAGGAAACTTATTTTTATGTAAATAATATCACTGATATGGCACTTGCACCTTAAATTAGAAAAAAATTTAAATTTTATAATTGCAATCATTTATCAAGAAACCATTATTATTATCAAGAATTAAAAAAGTGTTATAAATCTGCTATATAAATGTATATAGCAAAAAGTATTATAATCAAAAACAGTTTTCAAAATTAATATCTATAACAAAACTGTATGCATTTAAATTTCATGATATTCATGGAAATGGCAGATGAACATATAAATTGGTTTTGTTCGATTGATTCCCATTTAAGCATAATTCTTATTAAAATCTATAGTAATATTTGCAAAATTACAGCCTATGGAGAATGATGGTTAGTTTCGAAATAGCGATACCGTCTTTTATAAACCTAAGCATCTGAAAACTCTTGTAAGGTCAGTTCCCAAATTAATAGGCTAAAATAAGATGTCGAGTTAAAAGCCACACCCACAAAAAGTCAGTTTATAACGCCAAATAGACACCGATAAACTTCTTGTATAAACCTAAACATCTCCAAAACTCTTCTAAGGTACGTTCCCATTTTAATAGACTTATTTATCATATTTACTACACTTATTTATCATAATAACCAAGAGTCGATGTAGTCATTTTATAACACCAAAAAGAAACAAGTAAACTTCTACAGTATGTTATAACCTGGAGGATTGTATGACTTCACCTGTGTTAAATCTGGTGACCTCATTAGCCCTGCCCTACCCACAAGGAAATGTCTTTTTTATTTAACGGGAATGGAACCTACTAGGAGGCCAACGCCAAAGAGGCCAATTCCTACGTGACTCAATGGAGAGGATGTTAAAGGAAGTCCTGCAACATATATAGGATGTGCATAGATATACTCACATACGGCACTCTAGTATGGAGGCGTACAGAGAAATCGTAGCCAATATCAACAAAGTCCAAAGGTAAATAGAGTGGGCAACACAAGAGCACGGAGGTAAGCACCAGACTGAAAACAGTACTCGTTGTCTTGCCCATAGTGCTGTCATAAACGTTGTACAGCTACAAAAGATCTTCATGAAATTCTATGGGCAAATTATTATCTTAGGATCTAGGCGTGATGGTTCTCATAAATACACTACCGACTATATGACACCGTTAACGAGTTTAGACAATCGTTCAAAGTTGTCACATCCACAAAATATGCCACTATCTCAGTCTTCTATGGGAAAAAAACCAGCAATAATTTTATGTCTCTTAGTAGATGACAGGCTTATCTCTATGGTTGTCTTTAAGCCTCTTCCAACACAAACTAAACAATTTTGATGGACAGTAGCAATTTAAAAACATATTAATATTTTTTCCAGTTTTAATGAAAATATTACAAGGGAGATGCTTCAACAAGCATTCTAAATTTATAGACTTTAATTATGAAAAACTGTCCATTTTTTTGCATTTTTAAGTTTGGAATCCTTGGGATTTAAAATTTTAGTACTTCCACATACTATTCAAAGCGTGGATTCGACTCTTAAGAGAGACTCGTTTTTATACCAATAAATTCTGAACGTTTTCGTCATGACCATCAGTCTTTATTTCAGGAGCGACTTAGAAAACAATTTAAGTCCCATACGATATTTTTATTTGGGTAGGCTGATTAATCGAATCATTGGTGAACCCTGTACTTCGCTTCTACTTAATGTTCCCTGTTTTCTTTATGAACAATTTGTGGAATTCTTTGATAAGTATCAAGTTCCCATTACTGAGAATAGTCCACAGATTTGGATTAGAATTGATAAAGTAAAGACAAGTTTTGAAAACATAAGAGTTTCTATACCTTTTAGGGTATATCTGTTGCTCTCTTTAACACTGTTTAAAATAATTTAAAATGGTATTTTGAGTTTTCAAGGATGGCAACTTTTAAAAATATTGACATAAGGATTCAAAACATGTGACACGATATGAGATTTTGGTTAGTAAATGTTGTAGTTTTTATAATATTTGCAAATATTATTTTCTTCACTATGTACTTGTTTAAGAAATTTTACTTTGTAATTAAACATTTACTAAACGGCTAAAATACATATAAACCCTCTTTTTCATGAAAAAAATATATATAAGTTTTTAAAAAAAAAATCAGAAAACGTGTATATAGATAGACCTCTTGTCAATTTTTGTTGAAAAGCTTTTAAAATTGCCTTACAGACAAATATATATTTTTTTAAAAGCACTAAGTATCATACTGTTTATTTGATCTAATATAAAATTTCAAACAAAAAGTAACATCAACAAATTCCTCAACTGACGCCTTATGACACCATCAACAAACTGCATGTAATGCACAAGTGCCATTTTAGTGATATAAATTATTTAAAAAAGTATTTAATAAAAAACAAAAGTATTTTTAAATACAAAACACTCTAAAGAACATTATGCAAGAGGAATGAACAAGAAATACTTAATTGTTCTACAAAAAACAACAGTCAAATTGAGAAAATGTCAAACTTTGTATGCGCTTCCCATTATGACATGATTTGAGTGCAAAAGTATGTGTGAATATGAATGTTTATGTACAAAACAAAATAGAAAAAGTTTTCAGATTTTTCACATCAAGCATTGCTAAGAAAAATAACTGCCATTGATGATTGATTAGGTTTACTTTTGTAGTAGGGATGTTTAGGATATACAACACATACTTTCCGAAAATATTTGGTTTCCTTTGGGGGGTCTTTTGGATTTCGTTTCTGTTTCCTTTGCTGATTCATGTATATACGAATAGTATTTAGTATAGATAGTTAGTATATAAGACATAGTATAAGTATGTATGTTTTTTGTTTGTTTTAAGTTGGATGTTGTCGTGTATATGTATATTTATATTAAATATATATGCATAACTGTAATTGCCTTTTCTTCGTCATATTTGTTTATCGCTTTTTTTTTGTTATTTTTCCAGAATATTTTTATTAATGTAGTTTACTATACTCGTATATGTTAGTATGTATATGGTAGGTATATTAATATTGGTCGTATTTGTGATTGGTTTGCTTTTAAAAGTACAGTGCATTTTTGTATAGTAGAAAGAGGACGAGAGAAAGAAAGTGTGTGAGAGATGGGTAAGGTGTAGGTTTTAGGTTGTGGAATGTTGGTTGGTTGGTAGGTTTCTTTGCCTAGCTACATGGGAGGGTATATTGGTAATATATGTATTGTTTGACGTATGTATGAATGTTCTATGTGTCTGTTAGTCATCTAATAAAGTTCATTTGTTCTTTTGTTGTTGTTGTTATTATTAAATGCAATAGGTCAACCTTATTATTGTTGTTTCACTGATTCACTGATCTTCCATCTTATAAACTTCAATAGAATACTGTTAGGTTTGTTTTATGTTTTTATTATCTATGTATATATAGAAATATCAGTACAAATACGTAGTATGTATGTATGCATGTTGATTATACCTATACTCTGTGACTTTGTTTTGGGGGTTTTCTTTGAAAGCTCACACTGAAAAATAAAAACTGTGGAAGCATTTTTTTCAGACGAGCATAAAGCAATTGAAAGCTGACGACAGAGATCTAATCAAATATGAACTTGAAATAATTTGGCCATTTGAATGTATATAAATTGTATAATTTATAATAATATAAATTTGTAAAATGTTCCATGTGCTACGCGGTATTAGACCACGAATGATTGAAACATTCCTCTCCAAGATATAGACTGATTGTTCCGACCACTTAATGTCAAGGCCCGGGCGATTACAAAAATATATATGCAGTCCATTAAGGCAAACGTCAAAAGAGAACATCATTCAATTTTCATTGTGTCGCTTGTATTTTAAAGCAGCTTCATTTTTTGTTTGGAAACGGTTAAGCGAATCAATTTATTTGTGTAGCACTTAGTTTAAAGCTCGCATGAAGCAGTTTTCACAAAAATTAAATAGATGGTGGGCTTAACTACACAAAAAGAACTAATTAGTTGGAAATAGGTTGGAACTAAAATGATTCGGCAGCAAATGAGAAATTTCGGTTGCAATCACCAAAGGGATGTTCGGTTTGAAATACCAGAAGATAATAAATATGATCATCGTACTGTACTCACAACTTGTTGTTTGGTCATACTAATGAAACGCGAAAAAGGAGGTATTTAGTTGCCGCAACTGGTGTTTGTGGGCAACAATAGTTTTGCAAAAATATTGTTGTTGTAACCAATTATAAGTGATGATAACTAAGGCCAAACGAGATCATCTAAACATTAAGACCTTAAAAAGTACTGGCTGCTGGGAAGTAAGTCTTAACTTAGCATTGGAAACAAGCTATAACTATATAAAGTTATGTTAAAACCGGTGTGGACCTAAGGTAAAAAGATACTAGTCAAAAACTCTAAGACTCATTACCAACGCTCCTTGTTATGTATCAAATTAGCAGATTCAAATGATAAGCATAGCAAATGAGAGTGGAAAACATTTTCGAGTGTGGAGTACTTCCATATTTTTTTATCTTAATTAAGGATTGGAGGTTATAAATTGAAATTCCAAGAAATTGATATGTAATTTCCAGTAAATTTCGGAACAACATATAAAATATCCGAACCTCTAGAAAAAAGACTGATGAAATAGTAAAAAGATGATGCGTGATTTTTACTGAAAATATTGGATTAATAAACTTCGATTGGTTTAAAGTCAGTAATAATCGATTTTTTTATTTTGATTTATTTTAAACCAAAAAACAAAATTATCAGTAAACAATCCGTTCTTGATTACTCTGAAATTTTAGTTATAGTCACCAATAATTTATTACGACAACAATAAGTTTCCAAAACTAATGGTTGCCTAAACCACCAGTTGTGACAACTAAC
Source organism: Hydrotaea diabolus (assembly GCA_963513945.1). Lineage (NCBI taxonomy): Eukaryota > Metazoa > Arthropoda > Insecta > Diptera > Muscidae > Hydrotaea > Hydrotaea diabolus. The sequence goes on along the minus strand of OY740716.1, from coordinate 238,761,181 downwards.
TGCCTTTTCCGCCTTTCATTGGTTTGACCATTCAATTAGTTGTCAAAACGATGATCATATTTATCATATTGTGGTATGTCGAACCGAATATCGATTACAATAATAAACATGTGGTCATTGCGGCGGAAATTATTCTTTGGAACAGATTTTTGGAAGTTCAAACCAATTTGCAACTAATTTGTTCTATGTGTGGGGACATTTGATGTCAATATAAGAATTTCGATCGTGCAAATTATTTCACACAAACAATTATATTTAAATATTATTTTTGTTCTTTAAGCTATTATGACCTAACATTTGTAAATACAAATTCCTTTTTATTACATTCTTCCCGACGTTTCGTCGACGTTTTGTTGACTTCTTCAGGGATTTTTTAAGTTATATTTATAATTAACAATACATTTCTTCCAAACGGAATATCTTACTTTGAAACTGTTTCAAAATCTACATGGGCGAAATATTTACTTTCGTAAATTTCAATTCAATTATTTATTTATAACGAATATTAAAGGTTTTATTTTTAATCTTTTCAAGGGAGATTAGAGGAGATCCCTGCAACTGCTTAAGTAAATGTCAAATTAATTAGGCACATTTCGATTAGGAATATTTTGTATTTTAAGATGTGTGCCGTGGCTAAGTAGTTTTTAATAACTTACAGAAAATTACCAATTCAAAAGCTCAAGGCAGTGTCTGGAAAGTGACTAATATACGGGGTAGACCATTAAAAATGTTAAATTTGAATCGGCTGCAAAAAAAAGTACTTAGAATTTTTTTAAATTTCTGGTTTTATTGGAAATGTTGATCCTTGTCATTTAATAAAGGAACACTATTTCATTCATATAATCATTGATTGGCTTAGCCCAATGGACTGAAGATTGTTGGACATGAGATGAAGATTTTTACCGAAAAATCGTGTTTTCACTTTAGAGGACTAGGTCCCAAAAGTAAAGAATATTACTCTTGAGATGGAACTCGATTAAAACATAGAACAATTATAGAACATAGAACAATTTCTATCAAATCATTATTATAAAGTCAAATAGTTTTGAAAGTAAAGAGTATAGCTCTTGAAATGGAACTCGATTCAAATTCAATTGATTGTGAATTATTAAATACTCATAGAACAATTTCTATCAAATCATTATTATAAAGTCAAATACTTTGAAATGTTCGTTTAATAGTCATGACCTAACCAAGAGTGCGAAATGTGAAGATTCTGATAAAAATCTATGGCAGAAGTTTAACTTTTAAATTTTAATCTTAGAGAAATTTTTGTTAAAAAAAATGACGGACAAAAAGCTTTAGTGTTCAGTGAGAAAAATATTGCTCACTGTTCCCTAAATTTAGTCAGTCTAGACTGAAAATGTCATATGTATTGATTAGACCCCTGACTGTAACTTTATCATAAACAAGGCGTTTAATTTTGAAATGGACGCAAATTTCAAATTGAATGTGAAATTAAAAACAACTCAATTTTGAACAAATTGCCAGGGTACGAAAAAAAACCCAACGTATTTTTGAAGCTTTAGCAAATGTTTTAAAATGCGTTTCCATAAATCCTTATGTATGTATGCATGTTAAGTTTATCTAGATTCAGTTTTTGTTTTGTTTTTTTTTTTCATTTTGTTGTTGTTAAGTAATAATTAATGTGTATATTTTTGTTTTGTTTTGTAAATTCAGCTTTGTAAAGAGTTTGTTAACAGAGTTTGGAAAAATAAATTACTCAAAAAGTACAAACGAAAGAAAAATATCGGTCCGTAATACAAATACATATTTTTTTCCTATACATATAAGATAAGCAGACACACCAGACATGTATGCACGTACATATCTTCGTAAGGTCCACATGCATGCGTGTGTGTGTGTGCTTTATAGTATTAGTAAGTAGTAGTGGTAGTAGTATTTAGTACGAGTAGTAGTTGTAGTAGTGTTGGTTGGATTGCCACACATCATCATTATCATCATATCCTATTGAAAAATTCGTTAATTCGTTTGTTGTTGTTGTTTTTTCATGTTGTTGTTGTTGTATATATGAGTCAGTTCTTTGTGTCTTTTTATATATATTTGTTGTTGTGAAAATGTCCTTTTTTGGTTTGTTTGAAAAAAAATTTATGCTGGTTGAATTTTTCTTTTTTTTAGAATTATTAAGTTGCGATTTTAAATGTTTGTTTTTGTTTTTTCTGTTAATGTTACGTTATTATGTTATTATTACGTTATTAAATATTTATTCGTATGTTTACTGTAAATTTGTATGTAAATTGTAAATGTTTAAAAAAGGAGATTATTTCAAAATGTAATACTAGCATTTCCCAAAATTGTGTTTGGTTTTATATCTGTTGTGTTTTATTTTTTTTGTTTTTGTTTTGTTTTTTTTTTTTTGAATTACGTTTTCTTTATCTATTCTTTTGGTTTTATATTTATCCTTCTTCAAGATGAACGAATAAAAATTATTGTTTCCTCTGTTGTTGGGTTGATTCACTTCGTATTGTGTGTGGTTGGTGTATATAAAGTGCATGTTGTGGGTGGTGTATGGTATCATGTTGTCATATCCTATACTACCGGGAGGAAATCATGACCAGGTGAATGAACGAACGAACGTAAGGAACAAACGAAAGCACAGTGTGAAGTAAGAAAATCTCGCACAGAAGGTTTAAATAATTTTATAACATTTGCACAACTATTTCACTTAAAATGAAATGTTTTAGAGAGCTTGCATGTAGACTTTCAGAAAATCCAATTTCAGAATATCTCCAATCAGCAACAGCTAAGCTATAGTAAGCCATAGTAAATCATGACAAGCAGGGTCAAACATAGGCAGCTTGTAACTTTTAAAGCAGTTAACCGATCTTTATGATTTGAATATTCTTTTAATCCGTATAATGATATAAAGAAAAAACCACATAGACGATTTCTCGCTAGATCTAATGATTCACAAATTATTTGATAGGTTTTGAAAAAAATCATTTTTTAAAGGACGATAATGAAAATTCCATTCCATTATATATAAGAAAAACGGTCGATAAAAATCCAAGTCTATTTGAAAACTCATTTTTTATTTATTAATGAGGTATACATTTTACCGTCTAAAAAATAAGTTTAATTTAAAAACAAATCTGTTTTTCTCGCAACTTATCAAAAAATTAAAAATTATCTTATAAAATTATTTTTCGGCTTGAGGTCATTTATTAAAACTTTTTTCCCAATATTTCAATTGACTTCGTCAATCATCTTCAGGGGTTGTCAATTAAGAAAACAATGTCGTCCGTCTAATAATTGCTGTCAACTGAATAGTACATAGAACAACGAGTTTTAATAAATGACCTCAAGACGAAAAATAATTTTATAAGATAATAACACCAAAGGCCAATTATTCACTTACAACGAAATTAAAAGTATTCAATGGAAATCCTCAAATAAAAGCAAATCATTTTTAATTATTTGCCATGAAATGCAGATGTATCTTTTTTCAACATTAAGGCAAAATTGTTTATATGACAAGATATGAAAACGTACTAGTTTATGAAAAGCGGGAGCAAGCTTGAGAGCTTGTACCATTTAAAGATGCTCTTTGATTTTATTGGGTTAAGTAATAAGACGTATAAACGTTATGCAATGTTTTTTTTTGCCAGATCTAATGATATAGAAAAAATTTTAGATTTTTTAAAACTTGAGGTTTTTTTAACAGAAAAAAGTTGCTTTTCAACTTGAATTCGAAATTGTTTATAAGAATTAAGAAAAAATGTATACTTTAAATTTATGAAAATCTATGGCAAGCGGAAACCAACTTGGAAAGCTTGAAACTTTTGAAGGCGTTTACTAATATTATTGATTTTAAAACTCTTTCAATCCTAGTAACAAGATATACAAAAAACTATATTAAAATGTTTTTGCTAAATCAAATGGTTTACAAAATATTGAAGATTTAAAAAAAAACGCTACTTTCAATCATTTGAGTATCTGTTCAAAGCACTATGGTCAACTAATTTCCTTTAGAATTAAGTCAACCCTTTGAAGTATTTGTTGGAAATCCATTTTAAACACAATGAAAAAAACATTTTAATTTACACAATTGTAGATAAATAATTAATATTTGGCCTTACTTTTTATTATTTTATTTAAATTTATATCATTTAAATTTAAAATTTTTTAAAACATTGCTTTTCTTGGAATTTGTGTTTCAGTTTGAATTTTTGAGCTATTAAAATCAAAACCTGCATTTCTTAAAAAACATACATTATGGTGAGTGAGTTTTTTTAGTGTTTGATTTTTTGTAATTCTTGTGACAGTATAAAGAAAACCCCATGTCAACGTTTTTACTCTAGATCGTATGGTTTATCAAATGTTCGATTTATTTTGAACAATTATGGAAATTCCTAACTTTGTTGTTGGTGTGAATTTTTATCAGCAAAAAATCTTTAATTCTGAAATTTAAACTGGGGCCTATTTTACCTATAAGCTAATGGACAAAGTATAATCGTTACTCGTTTTCTTTTGTTTTGAAAAGGGAAACAACTCGATCCAAATTAATTGATAACAACTGATGCTGTTTCCAATAGACGATATCATATTTTATACGTTATTTTAATAGATTTAAGCCCACACTATACAACAAACCAAATCAGATTACGATAGTTCTTTGTTCTCATGGGTAAATTAGGAACCCAACTAAATAACGTTTTGAGAGATATTTTTTTAAAAGTATACTACTTTATTAACATTTATAACTTAAAACCGTTTACATTAAAGAAAAAGTAAGATATATAGAGCTTTTGCATTTTTAACACTGTAAGCCGTATCTTTCGTCAAGAGCTTATTATACCACAAAATTTTTAAAATAATATTTAAACATCATTATTTTAAATTAATCTAAAAAAAATGTAAAATAACGACTTCACCTTTTTTATTTGTTATTGTAGCGGCAACTCTTGCCCTTGGCCGAAGAATTGCTGCTTTGGAACAACCCGGTCTATAGATAAGGCTCTCGTTTAGCTTCAAGACATAGCCGACTATTTTAGTTTGAATATTTTCTTTATTCTAACTCCTATGGTTTAGAAAATATTTGAAAACTGTTTGAAAATTTTATATTAAAACTTTTAACATTAAACACTGTAAAACGTTTAAATAAGTGTTTGATTTTTTCTAAGACTTGTAATGATTTAGAAAAAAATGCATATAAGGGATTTTTGTCTAACTCTTAAGGTTAACCAAAGATTTAAGAATTTTCTTTGAAAAATTACAAAAAAAAAAGTTGAAGCTAAAAATTCATTGTTTTAAATTTAGCTTTTAAATCTGCCAATAAGGACGTTTTTGTAAAGTTGTTTGCTTGTTAGGAAGTCTTTCATCAATAGCTGACTATTGAGCATATTGGAGGTAGCACCGGTGCAGAGATTGCAACTTTTAAACGAATCAACTAATTTTTTAAGTTTTTATATTTTTTAAATTCTTGAAGTGATACGCATTAAAACGTATACCATAGTTTTTCGCTTAGACTTATGGTTTAGAAAATATTGGAAAATTGCTTGAAAAATGTATATGATTTATTTACTAAAATGAATCATGTTTATTTAGCTCGTTTGTTTTATTTCGGTCTGTTGCTTTTACACATTGAACAGGGTTCATTTTAAAAATGTGGAGTCTCTGCAAAGGTGCTAAGAGTGAATTGTATATACCTGCGCAATTGTGTGAATAAAACTTTAAAGTAAGATTTAAAAGAGTAATTCTCATACGTTTGGTGAGAACCTAATCTTAAAGAGTTTAGTTTTCCTTTCAACAATTGCTGAGAAGCATTCTGGCGAAGGTCGCCACGGGCACGGCATCGCGTCTAAAGCTGTGTGCAGCCACGAACATCAATGTCACTTTGCCATTTTGTTAAAAAATTGACTTCTATTTAAATTTAGGTGCAAGAGGTCTCTAGCCGGTTAATGCTTGTTCAAAATGTATTATTTATATTCGTTCAAAATGCTTTAAAATAATGAGTTTCATTTAATTAAACAAAATTTAGAACTTTCCCATGCGAAACGGAATTGGTGGAAATGATATTGCGCTATGAAGATTGCTCTTCGCACAGTTCGAAGACTATACGCAAAGGGTAGTTCACATTTATCATAATGAGACTCCCCTATAAGTCATTTTATTTGTAGCCGAAGTAGTCATTGCCAAAGACTGCTGAAGAAAAACCTTGGCGGGTTTAGAAACAGCTGTACAGTCTACCCGGCAACCTTAGTCAATATATTTCACCAATTTTTTAGTTAATTCTGAAAAAGAAACAACAAAAAGGTCTCGAACCAGAATAAAAACTGTTCTAGTCATAACTTTCGAAAGTATTTTATAGAACTGTTGCCAATCTGAGTCACCCTACTTCATAAAAAACTAATCTATCAGCTCGGTTACTACTCTATCATCATTCAGTGAAAGTGATCCCTAAACCTTGGAATCAATACCAGAAATTACTGTGTCTGGCATTAGGTATTGCAAAACGAGTAGTAACCTAAGCCATATCAACTTTCCTACTTCAGTTTCTAAACTCCATTTTTATCATGCTTTACTTTGTTTAATCAGAGTGACCAAATAATTAATATTCTAAAAGTCTTAATACTACTCTATAAATACCTTCAAAATCAGTAGCTTAAATTACCCAAAAGCTATAAAATTATTTCACACTTCTTGCGGTTTCCAAACACTGTGCCACGTTTTATGTTGTAATGATGTAATGGACCAAATACGCATGTATGTATGTAGAATGCAATGTGTAATGTATGAGTACGTTATGTTTTGATTAACTAGATGGACTAGTTGTGAGTGCGAGTGAATGACAAGGAACAGTTGGAGAATGCCATCGTTTACTTGAGGTCATCGTATTCGTCACTGCCATTTTTCGCTTCACCACCACTCGAATGGAAGGCGGCCATGGCCGACGAACGATGCTCGTTGGAAGTGGTGGCGCCACCACCACTACTTCGGGTGGCGCCATCGCTTGGAGCATCGAATGCATCTAGAAATGGATTAGTGGCCGCATACTGTACACGATACGTGCCCAATGTGTGATAGTTACCGGCCCCGGAAGATGCCGAGGCGATGGTGCTGTTGCCACTGCCAGTGCCATTGTGTATGGGCCTGGAAGTGGTGCCATACATACTAGAACCTGAATAACCCGAGGAATTATTGGTATAGAAATCATAACTGCTGGCTGAGCCAGACATGGAACTGACACCACTGCTGCTGGCCGTGCCGGGAGCAGTGGATGATGCCGACGAGGAGGAGTGAACGCCACTGCCGCCCGCCGCCGTCGCCGATGATAAGGCCGCCGACGACGACGAGGTATTGAATAGGGTCGCTCCCGAGATACTGTGTTTGGGCAGTGTGCCATAGTGTGCCGAGCCATTTGAGCCATTGCTCGAGTAGGGAGCACTGCGTTCAGTGCTGCTAAAGAGACTGCTACCGAACGAACGGTGTTCTGAGCTTGTTGCCTTATTGCTAATATGAGTACTACTACTTGCTACCGAGTGTCTAATGTCGTTATTGTATGATGTGGTGGATGTTCCTGTCCTCGAACGGCCCGTCGTCAACTCCGAGGTCTCGGAGGCCAAGCTGTCGAACAGACGACGGCCAGTCGAAACAGTCGCTGAGGATCCTGGCGAAGTTGCCGTGGCTGCTGACGTTGCTGGTTCTTTGAGAGTGGACAGCGCTGGCTTGGCTGGTGAGACCGCCTTATCGTTTTTCTCCAAGGAGTATTTGCCCCCTGCGCTGGTGGTGGTGCTGTTGCTGCTGCTGTTGTTGGTGACGTCACTGTGGATATTCCTGTTGCTGTTGGTCAGGACATACGTACCTCTGGGAAGACTACTGCCACCGGGCGGAGACGGTGAGTCGGGCGATTTGATGGGCGTGAACTGAACCCGTGGCTCTCGCTTCAAGTACTTGGACATCAGCTGGGTGGTAGTCATGGCTTGCGACTGGGCCAACAAGGCATTTGTGGAAGCCGATGACTTGTAGGACACCAAATCGTCGGAGTCATCCGATGAGGTCGTGGTGGCCGAGGTGCCTGCAGAGCCGGCACTCAAGACAGTGGCCTGCGATGATGATGACGACGATGTTGCACTTGACTTATTACGCATGGCTTTGTACTCTTCGGTGGACAACGAGGATGAGGTCTTCTCCAGGGCCGTCGTTGAACCGGACGAAGCGTAGGCACTTCGTAACTTGTATGCCGAATCCCCATATTTGCTGCTGCTGCCAACGCCGCCGCCGCTGCTGCTCACCACACCATTATTGTCATCGTCGCTCTTGGTCTGAGATTTGTGCGGTTCGTAAAAGTCAACACCTTTGCGTGTTGTGCTTGCCGCATGCGCAGCTGTGCCGGATGTGCCAGATGATGTTGCATAATGTTGCTCTTGTTGTGGCTGATTGGTGTTGTTGTTGTTGTTATTGTGGTGGAGGTGTTGGTGGTGGTGGTGGTGGTGACTACTGATTGAATGCGTATCGAGCGAATCTCTATCGGACTTTTTCTGACTGAGCGAATACGAACTGACGGACTCTTGGATATTAACTTGTTTGACCGATGCCGGCGAAATGCCCCGTTTTATTGTATCCGTACCTGTTAACACACACACAAACACACACATTTCAGTTTTCAGTTAAGATGAGTTTTTGCTCGTCTACACCTGGTCATGCCGCAGCCTGGAGGGTGGATGACCGTTCAACTTACTTTTGCCCGATCCGGATCCCGATGCCGTGGATGCTGAACTACTGCCTGGGGAGGGTGTGCCGGGAATGGGCAGTGGCGATGGGTCGGGAATTGCCGAGACCACTGAGTCCACCAATGGATGGGGCTGCAATGAATCGAAATGACAAACAAGAGACAAACGTTAATAACAAACTTCATTACTAGTGCACTTCAAATTCAACTAAAGGGTAATGTGGTGGCGGTGGTTGAGGTGGTGGTGGTTGTGGTAGTGGTGGGAGGTGGTTAAAGCAGTTGTGCGTCTTAAAAAACGAAAATGTGAACAAAATTTTGAGTTTTTTTTTCTTTCTCTTTTTTTTTATTGTCAAGTCCCAATTGATGCATGTACAGCAAGGGGAAGGAGGGAAGGATCAATTGTCAATGCTTAACATAACTACACAACAACAGCAACTTCACAAAAGAAACAAGTGCATCTTACGAGTAAAATAAACACACACAATGAGTCGAATTGAAGGTGACCTTTTTTATTTTTGGTTTGCAGGCGTGCCAATTGTCTGTCCACTTTTCAAATTTTGCCAATGGTTGGAGGGAGGGATGAATACGTATGTTAGTGGGTGAATATGTGGATGAATGAAAGGATGGCTTGAATGCATGCAGATTTTGCTGAAATCTCTTTAATGAGACATTATCACAATTGTCTTAGCATGAGGAGGTGCAATGGGATGTTTTTGAGAAACTTAGAATCCTGCCTGTCCACACTAGGGTATCCGAGTTTCTCCTTGATGTGGGCTGAATAAATGGAAAATGATACTCTATTCTACTTTTTTATGTTTTTAACTCTTTTTTGCTTAAAGGTGGTGTCATTATGGGTGTTATGAATGGTTTAAGGATAGGAAAAACGGACAACATGCGTTTTGTTATCAACACAATATTCTCGTATAACAAGTTGAAAGTATATATACAAAAGGATTTTTTAGCTTTTTTCATACTGATAGACGTGATTTGAGATTTAGATTTTTTCTTTTTTTTTGACTTGAAATGAATGGTAATAATGATTGGTTTTTAGCATGATTTTGAGTATTTTTGTCTGGAATGATGGTTTGATTGATTTATTCGATACTATGCTAATGTGGTTTTTGTTTCAACAAGTTTACCAGTAGTGGGCCAATCATGCTTACATCCGATTGCAGTAGTACACATCACATCAAATTGGTTCAGATTATCTTTCTAGTATTCTTATTTCATTTTGTTATTTTGTATAAGTTGGTTACGGTTTATTTTTGGTATATAAATGTTATAAGTGTTTCGTTTTTCTTATAGAAATCCAAAAATATTTTTTGGATATTTTTTTAAAGGATTGTTTTCTAAGGCCAATACTGCTATTTATATATAGCTCTTGAGATAATTTATCTAATTTAATACAATATTATGTATATGTTAAAGGGTATTTCCCATGTTCTTTGTTTAAAACAAACGGTCAACAGGTTTGAGAGGAGATTGTTAAACAAATTGTTACAGTATTTTCCACAAGAAAAAAGCTCAACTCAAATAATTACGCGTGGGTGAATTAAGGCCGACGATTAAATCATGTAGTATTTGTACACCTACCAATAGCTCTTGTGATAAATCATAATCTTATCTAGTATATCTGAATTTTCATACAAAGTATTATGAACTGCTGCGCTGAAGGCTCCATATAAAATACTACAGTCTCGAGAAAATAATTAAACAAAATAAAACTGTTTTGGATATGGATCCGACAATTTAGCTTTGTTTCTGCGAATAAAAAAAATTTAACTAATACCACCAATACGAAAAGTTTTAAACCGCTGCCTTTTCGCCTCCTTTCATTTTCGGGCATGGACATATTTTCCTAAAATGAGCCAAGGAATACGCTGGTGCAATTTGTTTAGTCGTGAATGAATCACCCTGTGTATACTTTAATTGGTCTCAGACCAGTATTTCGTCGTGCTGCAAACGGAATCACTCTCTAAAAAAAGGCTATAAAAATATAATGCGGACTGACATCGTAAAGTGTTGCCCTAGGGTGCTTAGTTCGTCTTACAAAATGTCACAGCAATGTTGCTTGAAACATTAAGGCTCTTTGCACTTAAATAGCGCTCCAAAAGTATTCTTGCTCCGAGTGTTTTTTACTAAAATAATATTGATCACGATATGTCTTTTTATATAACATATTTCTAGTATTTGACAACATTTTATAAAAAAAAATTAGTTCAATTTAATCTAAGTAGTAACGAATAAAAATAAAATTATATCCAAAAATCTCACGTAAAATGTTGGTTCATTAGAAAAGCCCCCTTTTTATATTTTGGTTATTTGACGATAATTTCAATTTTAAATTCCGGATATAGTTACGATACATATTGAGGTAGACTAGAAACAATTATTTTCGATCATATTTAACAATAAGTGCTCCCACCCTGGTTAGGAAAAAGTTCAAATATTCGTTTCAGTTGTAAGGTACATTTCGCATAAGTTCCAAAAAATGACCACCCCAGGCGTGTTTGATTCCACCAATGAGTAAACTTTTATTAGAATACTGCTTACCGGACTCATATCACTTGCATATTGGCCATCTTACCCACTTTTTTTTTTAAATAATGTTAAAAATGAGGGTATGGAGGTCAGCTCACACCACCTTAATATTTCTGTTTTAACCCATAATTTTAAGGCTCTATCTGTGTGCAATGCTCATTTTCCTGCTGATAATTCTAATTCAGGTATCGTTAAATATTTCTAACTTCTAGAAAAGGAGTTTTTCAGCACAGCTTTGCCCAAAGACACATTTATACTGGTCGAGATAAACTGGAGCTTGAATATATCATAGAAGAAGATAACCTTCCGTACTAAAGTTGCACCTGCTCGACAGGGTAATCAATTCAATAGGTGCTCATTTTTCATAGATCACGAATGAAGTAGTTATACGGGTGATCAATCTATAGGTATTTTTTCAATAGGTTTTTTTTACCGATTACGCGTGAGTTGTGTTAAACTTTATTTTTGTTTCTTTTTAGTACTTATACTGTTTGCCATTTCATCATGGAAAGACTTACATTGCAACAACGTCTCCAATCTGTGCAACTGTATTATGGAAATGAACGTTTGGTAAGCAACGTTTTTCGACCAAAGTTTTGTTCAGTAATGAGGTCCATTTCTGGCTTAACGGCAAAGTCCATTAACAAAATTGCTGCATTTGGGCTAAAGAGCAACAAGAAAAGGTTCAAAAGGTGCCATTATACCCAGAGACAACCACGGTTTGGTGCGGTTTATAAGCTGGCGAAATCATCGGTGCATATATTTTCAAAATTGATGATGGCCGTGAATGGAGCTCGCTATCGCGCCATGATATCGACCTGAAATTGAAGCCCGTAATCTTGACGACACTTGGTTTCAACAGGATGATGTCACTTGCCATACAGCTGCTCAAACAATGTATCTCTATTGAGAGGTCATTTCGAAAAGCAGCTAATTTCACGTTTTGGACAGGTGAGTTGGCCGCCTAGATCGAGTGATATCACACCTTTAGACATTTTTCTTTGGGGTTACGTAAAGTCCAAAGTCTATAACAAACCAGCTACGATTTAGGTTTTGGAAGCCAACATTACGCGTGTCATTAAAGCCATACCGGTCGAAATGCTCGAAAGAGTCATCCAAAATTGGACCCTCAGAATGGAAACCCTGAAGCATAGTTACGGCCAACATTTGAAGGAAATTATATTCAAAAAATAAATGCCATAAAATATCCTTTCAAATTACCAACTAAGATTTCACACTTGATTTCAATTTTTATATTTTTTTTGTTCTGAAAAATTCCTCTAGATGGATCACCCTATATAAGAAAGGTCGGATTTAGTATGTGATTTCTGAAGCATCACGTACTACATGTCCCCAAGCGGAAACGTCCTATGTATTGGGTCTATATGAGAACATGAGCAGATAATACCCAATTTTACCCGGCTAAATTGTGGACCCCTTATAATGCAAAACTAGAGTGTCCAAAATACCGGGGCTTTTAGAAAGCCGGCATTACGGTTTTTTTCAAACCCGTGCTTTCAAAACCGGCCGTTTCGACATTCCGGTTTTAGCGTTTTGTCTATGAATGGAAACAAAAATCCCATTAAAATATAAAGTGTTTAACCCTTTTTTAGACTCTGAGAGGGCTTTCGAATCAATTATGATAAAAAGTAGTTTGTTTTTTATTTAAAAATATACTAATAAAAAAAAAATAAAGTCGTTCGTAGACTATATTTTACCCTGCACTTCTAGATGTGCAGAAATGCACTTCTGGACCTAGTGTCCGGTTTAGTTTTATGCTAAAGCACAATACCTTTTATTCTTTATTGGTTACTTTATGCACGCACCTTTTTTTGCTGGTACGATATTTCGGCCCTAGGATACAACCCAATATTAGAGTTCTGTATATTTGTTGTTTGCATACTGTAGTTTTATAGTATTGAAAATTTGTGCTGCTTGTGGTATTATTATCGGAAATTTCTATTGATTGAAGCGAACGCTTTTCGTATGGAAAGTACTGCAACAATTTTAAAGTGTTCAAGTGTTGTTTGTGTGTGTGTTTTAAGAACTCAATTCATTCTTGAAAACTGGACGGGACTGTACTTCAAAGAGCACAAGTGTAAGATTTTACGGACAAAATGTACTTGAAAGTGAGGGGACATTGTGTTTAGTGACTGTTAGTAGTGATATTAGAAGACATAAAAGACACTTCTTTCAAGTCGATCGCTGTTCGAAAGACTTCGTCCGTGGCCTGATAAGCGTTGCTTGTAGGTTGTACATAACGCAGCTTAATGTTGGTTCGAAGTTCGGGGGGAGTGGGGGAGTAGATCCCCAAAAAAGTTCCATTGATTGGGAGTCAAAGAACGTCAATCGTTAATTGCGGTAGAAATACATATTTAGTTAGAGAGAGTGTTAGTGTTGGAGGGGAGGCTGGGATGTGTGGTTGTTTGTTTACCTGTTGCACCGCTTGTTGCAAGGCTCGATGCGATTGAGCTAACTGACCCACTACTGATTGATACAGATGACTGTTGACTGTGGCTGAGAGCGGATGTTGGCCTTGAGAAAGTATGTTGGTTACCGAAGTGGACGAGCGTAGTAGATTGCCCGCCGCCATGAGCTGCTGCTGCTGCTGCATGAGAAACGCCTGCCTGTCCACTTGCAACGCACTGACTTTGCTTCCACGCTGCCCTGTTGACTCGCCGCGCCGACCTGTCTACATAGGACTCTGTATTAATCAATATTATTGTAATTGTATTTTCTATCAATAACTTAAAATAGAGAGAGATAGATAGGTGGATGGATAGATAGATAGAGATAGAGCGGTAGCAAAGTATTTCTGTTCTCTTCTCTTCTTTGCTTTGATTGATTCGGTGTTGGTGTATGTTCGAGTGTGTGAGTGTGGGTATTAGTATCCTTACGGTTCGGTAGGGAACCGCTGAGAAATTAAAAACAAATGCAGTGAGAACAAAAGATTTCATTTTTTTTGGTTGTTGTTGTAGCGACGGATCTTGTGCCACGAAGTGTGTCCAGAGAAAAATTAACAAAATAGGTCGAACGAAAAGAAAAGAGAATGCAAAACAAAAACAAAAAAACACGTTCGCACGAGAAATATACTAAAATTACGTTACCTGAAACAACGCCCGCCATATTACTCATGCTGCCAGCACTCATGCCCAAGCCCATGCCCAAGCCAATGCCCATGGCACTGCCGGCCACAGCCATGCTGCCCATAATATTACCGCTGGCTCCGACGCCAGCCCCGCCCTGATGATGCTGGGACTGAGGCTGTGGCCAGATTTGCAAGAGATATTTCAGCACGGCGATGGGTTGGGCATGATCTATATCGGTACCAGGCTGAGCACTGGCCGAGTGCAGCATCAATGGTGGACCCATGACGGTGGCTAACGCTTGAGCAGACATCTTGTTGCGTTCGGAATTGGAAACAACCAGGGACAAGTGATCGAGTAGAAATACTAGAGTGGCCTGTAATAGAAAGAGAAATGGAAACAGTTTTCAAAAATTGAAAGTTAAGTGTTTTTCTCAAAAAAAGGTGTCTTCGAGACTCGAGTAGAATGTATGGATAGGTTGTAGATCAGCTTCTGCCCCCTAAGCCAGAGTTCTGGTGTTATTGCGTGACGTTTGAAGGCTAAAGTTATTTTCTTCTTCTAACAAACCAATTGGCATTATTGAGTTTTGGCTCTCAAAGCAGTGCTTTTAATGGTACTTGTTTTTATACTCTCCACCATACGATGACAGTATATAATGGGTAATCCATCTAGAGGTATTTTTCACAACAAAAAAAATTAAAATCAAGTGTGGAATGCTTATTGGTAATTTGAAAGGATATTTTATGGCATCTATTTGTTGAATATAATTTCCTTCAAATGTTGGCCGCAACTCACCTCAGGGTTTCCAATCTGAGGGTCCAATTTTGGATGACTCGTTAGAACATTTCGACCGGTATGGCTTAAATGACACGCGTAATGTTGGCTTCCAAAACCTGAATTGTAGCTGGTTTGCCAGCATAGACTTTGGACTTTACGTAACTCCAAAGACCTCTCAATAGATCCATTGTTTGAGCAACTGTATGACAAGTGGCACCGTCCTGTTAAAACCAAGTGTAGTCAAGATTATAGGCTTCAATTTCAGGTAGCATAAAGATCGATATCATGGCGCGATAGCGAGCACCATTCACGGTTACATTCCGGCCATCATCATTTTTGAAAAAATATGTACCGATGATTCCACCAGCTTATAAACCGCACCAAACCGTGGTTTTCTTTGGATATAATGGCACCTCTCGAACCTCTTCTTGTTGCTCTTTAGCCCAAACGCGGCAATTTTGTTTATTGACTTTGCCGTTGAAATGGGCCTCATCACTGAACAAAATTTTGGTCGAAAACAGTGGATCTTCCCGTTTCTCACCGAACGCTCATTTCCATAATACAGTTTCCAACATTTGAAGGTAATTATTTTCAAAAAAAAAATGCCATAAAATGTGCTTTCAAATTACCAATAAAGATTCTACACTTGATTTGAATTTTTATATTTGTTTGTTCTGAAAAATGCCTCCAAATGGATCCCCCTTAGTTTGGCATTCCATGGGTAACACCTTGAAATACTTATCTGCGGCCATATAAATATAAATATTAGGGCGGGCCTATTTGCAACGACAAAAATTTGTCTATATTGTGCCATCAATCAATTTTTCGATAGCTTTTCGCATAGGAAAAAAAGATTCACTACGACATATCAAAAAAGTCATTTTGAGGCGTCGAAATTTCAATTTTTAGATTTTTTCTTTCTTTTTTTAAGGGTTTTTTTAGGAGGTAATAAAAAGATTATTTTGTTATTTAGTGCAACTTATCTTTCCTTAGTGGAACTTATTTAACCTCGTGCCAAAAGCTATTAAAAAATCGATGGCCCAATACCAATTGCTAAATCGACCCAACCTAATAAATATTTTATTGATCGTCATAAAATTCTAAAACGATCTAGTTACATCTGTTTGTTGAAAGCACGTTTCAGTCTAAACGAGTCTTCAAATTTACCAAATATATGTTTTATATTGGATGATATTGAATATAGACCAAATCGGGCTAAGGACAAAAACAAAGTTCCCCTTTGAGAGACTTCAAAAATTCCTCATCAAATTTTAAATTTTGTTGACCTTTTTGCTATGTAATTTGGTTAATTAACTTTAAAATCACTTTTTTTAGAAGCGGCATTTTGAGAATCATTAACTTTCCATAAATGGACGTGGTCATGGGAACCTAGTGACCTTGGAATCTTTCCAACACTTACCCTATTTGCTCTGGGTAGGCAATCCAAAATGCTGAGCATAAGTTTAGCATTGCCTTCAGGATCGTCTGGGAGGCACACAGCTGCAAAAAACAACAACATCAAATTAGTCAAGATGCTCTTCTTGCCAATTGCCGCTTTTCATTGCACTTACCCAATGCATCGACTGTCATCTGGAAGAGACATCGCGTGAACAAGGGTTCGGGCAACTCTCTTAGATAGTCTTTCAGCACACCAGTGATGACATTGATATCAGGAACATGTTCTGGGCTCAATTCCACGGCACGGCTATTGCGTTCGAACGCCTCACGCAGCAATCGTTTCTTGGTGGCCGAACCGCAGAGTCGATACAATCCGATTATATCGAGGCCACGTCGCTCGACCTCTTCGACACAACGTCGTAGGACAATGGGTACTGGCGCACAACCGGGCGCACCTTTCGATTCACGATTTACCACCGTCTCAAGATCGGCTCCGAACAGAGTTGGATAGCCGGTCCGCAAGCTGGGTAGTCCGCGACGTTTGTACAAAGCTATGGGATCTGTATGGCGCATGCGGATGTAGATGGTGCCACGTGGCTCGACTTTGAGTGCAAGTTGATGCAACGGTGACTGGCGCAGAATGGTGGACAGTGATATTGCGCCGCGATAGCAGAGCTTGTGACGATGTTGTGGATCCCAGGAGTAAACCAGAACGTCGAGTTGCTTGTTGCCCACGAGATCCAGTTCGAAGGATTCGTCCCAGTCGAATTGTAGATCTCCGGACCGCACCACGGTGCGTGCTTTGTGTACGCGGTCGCACTCTATCACACAGTAGAGATCACGTGTTGGGGCTGGTAGATGCTGACCCCCTGCACCGTGCTGTGGACCCAGTTCGGGAGCCGAACGTAGGCCACGGCCCGCCAGCAGGTGAATCCACAACATACCCGACATACCCCCAATGTCGACAATCGGTTTGTCCAGCTTGTATTTGCTGAATTCTGCGGGATTTATGTCGATCTGGCGATGAGGTCGCGGCAGTGTTGCACTAGGCGTGGGAGCTGGGCTTTGATGGCCTCCGGTACTCATAATGCTGCCGCTGGGACTGGCTGGGCCAGCGGACAGCTCAAGTAACTGGCGCATGCGACGAATGCTGGGCGAACGTATGGAGGAGGGGCCGCCAATGTGCTGAGAGGACATTGATCGTACGGGCAGTGATGAAATGGGCCTAGGCATGCCCAAGTGGCGATCTAAGGTGCCCGCTCCCAGTATACCCGTCCGGCTGGAATAAATGCTTTCGGTCTAAGGAATTAAAAAAAAATATTTAGAAATCATTAATACAAGATATCCACTCGTAAAGGAAACTTACATTTCGTAGAGCATCGTGTATATTCTCGGCGCTGCATGAGAAACGATGTGATCGCGGCTGATTCAGCAGATCGCGTGTCATACGCATTTGCTCGGCTATGGCGGAACTGCTAGGGGCTCTTCGTAACCAAGCACGATATTCGTCCGAGGTGAATATTGAAGGGCTGGCCGTTATGCGGGATCTTAGATCACGATCTCGTCTCGCATTGAATTCGGGGGCGGAGATGTTACCGTCGTTCTCATCCATGATTCTGTCGTTTATTCTCGAGCGTATGCCCGGAAGACGCACTCCCGGACGGTCTCTTGGCAGTGAGTTGAACTTAGCCATGTCAGGACCACCACCCAGAACGGATGTGCCTGCACCACCAGCACCACGTGGCATGCTGCCAATGGCAGGCCTATTGTAATAGTAGTAGTTGGGACGTGGTCCCACCGTTGCTTCCGTATCACTGGAATAGTCCAAATTGGGCCGAGAACGTCTTGTCAAAGACTGTGTGCCACTTGGACCATATTTGGATGATGAATGCGGGTCGTATCGACCATAGCGACCCAGTGTACCACCTGGACCCATGATAACGGATCCTCCGCTGGGCTTAAGACTCGGCCGCAGCAGCGAATGTCGACCCAAGGAATTCGAGTAGTCAGCATACTCTACGCGAGGCAAGTGCTGATCGGAACCAGAACGTGGGAAACGAGCTCTCTGGGGTACATTACCAACTGATAATCGACGAGACGGAGCACCGGGATAGAAAGAATGCACTTTCTCGGCGAGACTTTCGAGGGTCCCAGCGTTCTTGTAGTAGGCATGTGACGGTGCAAATGTATGACCCTTAGGCTGTTCCGTAATGACTGACGATGGAGGCGGTGGCGGTTTATAACCCCAATTTGGTGGATCTATGCCGGGACGCGTGTTGTAATACATATCCAGTTGTTCCGACTGCGGACTGTAGTTGTTCAGGCCCAAGCCCAGCCGCGACCGAGACTCCGACATCTCTCGGCCATCACCTGCGGGGAAGACAAGAGAAGACCAAACGTTAATATGTCACAACCAAGCAACAGTGTCAAATACCTGTACGTCTTTCGCGTGATGAACGGGACCTTGACATGTGATCAGTCTCATCTAGCTCCTCGTCTCGCAAATCGCGCTTCATGACAACAACTGGTGGCGGTTTCTGTTCGGGTCGCGACATCGAAGGCGGTCCCGGCGAACCGGTGCCTCGATTGCCGCAACGCTGTCGGATGGCCAGTACAAGACGCCGAGGAATTGACATTATTATCACCACGTCATCCAGGGACATGTGCGTGACGTCAACTAAATTCACCGCCAATATTTCGTCGCCCACCTTAAGAAAACGCAATCATGGAGATTAAAACCAACGAGGCATTACACTAACCTACAGTCATTACCTTAAGACAGCCACTATTCGACACGGCTGATTCGATGGCTATTCTCGAAATGAACACACCATCTGTTCGATCGGCACCATTTCCCTCTCGTATATATAAGCCCAAGGTCTGACCAGGTCTTTTAACGATTTCCACCAACTGGACAATGGAGTTATGGTGTCAGATATTTACATCCGCCGATAGTCAAAAATGTAAACTCACCTGTACAATGTGTCGATTATCCTTTTTCGCCAATAGCTTGTGGGCGGCATCTACTGCCTGTTTACCGCCAATACTGTGCGGTTCCAATATCCGTACAATCATCTCACCCCGTCTCTCGACCGCCTACGATCGAGAATTTAATCACAAACAAAAATCGTGACCAAAACAAAACAAGCTACTTACCTCCAAGGCGGCCGCTGTATTTGGATCATGGTCATTTTCAACAGCTTCTATCTGCCGGAATATCTCTGAACTAATACCCGATACTTTCCGGAAGTCACCTTGCAGTAGTACTGGTTCCTTGGAGCCACCCTGCCGCTGTTGATGATGTTGTTGATGATGCTGTGATTGCTGCTGTTGATGATGATGCTGCTGCTGTTGCTGCTGATTAACCATCGTTTGCATTTGATTTGATGGCAATGGTCCGGGCGGCGCACGGCCCGGGCTTGCCGTAACATCAGGAACTGATCTTCCATTTTCCTGCAGGCATAGAAAGAATGAGGATAACAAAATCAATAATTTATATAAGCATTCATTTGGAATTTGGTCTAGCAAAAAATATACAATAAATCATAAAAGTTTCCAAGTTTAAAACTTGGCAGTCTGTACAAAATATAATCTGTTACTGTCTAGAAAGGTCATTGTGCGAGGAACATAAATAAGTCTCGGGCTGTGTCTGTCCTTCATACTGCAGTTGTAATGTATTGTCTTGCAATCTTTATCGACACATAAACCATAGTTGCCGCTTGGTTTTTAACTCTAGAAGGCAGTGGAAGGGATTTTTCGTCCTTGTGTCACTTTAATGCTCAATTTATAGCTTCTCTAATGATAGTGTTCAGAGGCAATCGTAGAAAATTTGATGCATGTCCACCCCTTAATCAATAGAAGACAAATCAGCTACAAACCACTTAAGACCAACAGCACAGAACTGTCTAAGCTGCGATAAGAAAAAATATATTTTAAAGGCTTGCAGATCGCCATCGTTGTGGTCTACCAGCCAATGCTCAGTAAGAACAACTCATTACCAAAAATAATTTTGTATAAAGACCACTCATTACAATATGCAATATTTTTAATTAAAAAGGTCAATCTCTAAACCAATAGTTTTTTAGTTATCCTGTGTTGTGCTTCTATTTTTAATATTTCTTTCGGCATTGTAAATTGCACTCAGAGAAAAAATCAGTTAGAATCGGTCTGAATTTCCAAAATTGTATGTAAATGATTGGATAAACCCACTTTCTGTTGCAATCAGCAACTTTACATTGTATTGATGGTTACATGGTTTGACATACTATAAGATGGTTGCGATAGGGTACCCAAAGCCAATAAACTAGTTATACCGAACGAATAAATTAAAACTATTGATTGCCACAACCGTCGTCTCTACGGCAAGCGAGTACATTTTACTTTGGTACCAATAACACAGTGTAACAAAAAGAATGAAGTCAAAATACCTGGGAAGTAATATTATTTTTCTTTTAGATCGTGTTTGAAATTTCCCAAACACCTCCAAAATCTGGAGTTACGGGTAAAAACCCGATTGCCAGTAACTTGGTTGAATATCAATCGATTTTAATTTTTTCGGCTGATTTGTAAAGAAGAAACTGCGAATGGTGTATACACTTTTAAAATCACACTAAAAAAAATCTGTGTATATTTCTTGTAAACTCATTTTTTTTAATTTTTTTTTTAATTTTTTAACTTTGGATGCGTTTTTACACAGAATGTTTCAAAGGAAGCGAACTCATTAAAAAAGAGAGTTTTCTTACGAACACAATTCGGTGTCGTTTTTAAAAATCCGTTGGAAACTGGTTGAATTATTCAACTTTTATTAAAACAACATTTTTTGAAAAAAATACAATTATTGGCAATACTACATAGAAATGTTTGTTTGACCGTTTTTTTTATTGAATATCTTAGTAACCCATTAGTCATGTAAACATATTGTTTTAGTTTTTGTTCATTTGTTTTGTTTGATTCGGTTCCAAAAGAGGAATATATCACTTCTAATCACTCTGTCAAATTCAGTCGCTGGTATGAGACAGGATTTTTTTTTGTGAAAATTGCTGTGCAACATTAAAAAATACAAAGTTCAACCTTCAATTTCTTTGCTCTTTTATACGCCTATGACTTGGCATCATCAGCTCTGGCATAAACTTCTTTACAAATCAGCCGAAAAACTTAAAATCGGTTGATATTTAACAAAGTTACTGGCATATAAGGGCGTAAGATCTGAAAACCCGGTTTTTATCCGTAACTCCAGATTTTGGAGGTGTTTGGGAAATTTTCGAACCGGGTACTCAGCAAGATCTACAAGCAAAAAAGAGTCATTTCCCAGGTTTTATTTCTCCGTCACACTGTGTAATTGATGTTTACAGCAGATACTTTTTTTAGCATTCAAACCCCGTGTAGTTCACAATTGTAACATATTACTGTTTATCTTAACATCAGAACATTATCCCTTTAATAGATATTCGGTTCTAGATATAATCTTAGTTAAATACGAAAACAAATTTAGTAATCCTTAAAAAAACAAAAAGAAGTATGGACAATCTAGATAAAATGAATGCATTAAATTTAACCATCAGTTAGTCCAGTCAACAAATGTCAGGTAGTTCAGTCAACAACCAATATATGTACAAATTCAGTTTCAATAATCATCTTTAGGAGTTGGAGTTACCGATACTTTGTCTCTTCAGCCGATATTATCAGTTCCATCTACTAAAAATTGGCATCTACACAATTAAATAGATGGAATAAATGCATAGATTGTGGCAACAAATCTGTTCTCTGCGTGCAACATACATTACAAAATCAGTGCATTGTGAGATAATGGACTCTCATTACCCTTTGCATTATTTGGATACTAAATATAAGTCCTTAACACACAGAAAAAATTAGTAGGAAATCGGTTGAAACTACAATGATTGGTTGCAAAAGAGAGATTTCGTTGCGAAATACTACATGATGATAATTGTGATTATCGAAATGTACTCACAACTTATATTTGATTTGAATGTTTTTTTTTAATT
Organism: Hydrotaea diabolus; assembly: GCA_963513945.1. Taxonomy (NCBI): domain Eukaryota; kingdom Metazoa; phylum Arthropoda; class Insecta; order Diptera; family Muscidae; genus Hydrotaea; species Hydrotaea diabolus. The sequence continues at coordinate 238,738,682 of OY740716.1, read as the reverse complement.
CTTAATTTATACATTATTTTTCTCAGTGTTCTGCCGCCAAATTAATATAATTTTTAATTTTAAAAATTAGTCTGAAGTATCGTATTAGACATCAAATTTCTAAAAAAAAAGGGGCATATTATAATTTGGAAATGCAGAGTATGCAACATTGCCTCCTCCCACATAACGACTTTATATTCAATAATATATATTCAGTAATGTGTTACCGTCTATGAAAATATTTTTATTAAGCAAGTTATTTAAAATTACATTACAATAAGTTCTTAGTCAGATTTAAAACATCTATTGTAAGGTCGGAATGGCTTTTAGTTGCTTGCAGGAGTGGCATATGTATATGGTTGCCTTAACCATATTTTCGTTTCTTAATTTGGCATTAATACTACTGTCACATTTCAACAATATTAATATTGCCGCAATCATACTGTTGGCATGATTACGGTATTCCTTTCGGCCAACAAATGATTAGGTGCATTGCATCGTGATGCTAAAGCCATGAGACAAGTGTTTCAACATAAAAAAACTTTAATCGAATGCACAAGAAATTTCAGAACTCAGCCTTTTTATTAAACAGATCTCGTACGTTTAAACTAAGTCAAAAATTACACGCTTCATTCAACTATTTACCTCTTGAATCAAGCGAATGACTCATAAATATTGATTATTTCTAAATTGTAATATAATAACACCAAATTACAAAATTACAGTCGGTCGACCAACCATAAGGTCGCCATACAAAAGTGTGGCAAACTACCTAAAGTGCTCTTTGGAACAGCACAAATGACATTTGATGCATCCTACAGAATGGGCTGTCACCATTGACTATGACAAGTTGGATGTTTTCAATCGATGGCCATTCATTCATGGACTCACTCACTAATCACCAGAACTAAAAATCACCCGTTTAGCCATTCTAAAATAGAAAAACACAAAACAAACGTCATCACGTCATGTGGCATGCGGTGATAAATGGTTGTGTTTGTCGTTGTTTGTTTGAGACCGCCCACCCGCCCGTTTGTTTCACTCGTATGTACGTATGTGTGTCAGGGATGTAAAATAGGTATTTTTATTTTGTACTTTTTGCATTAGAAAAAGTACTATTTTATCCCGACGGTACTCGTACCAAAATCAAGAAAACATATTTATTTTTTCAAAATAAATTTTATTGAACCAAAAAGGTAAATCAAGTTAAGGCCAGTATGGAGATTTCGTGTGTGAACAAAAACCAAATTAAAATTTTTAATTTGATTTTAGTCAGTAGTAGGCAGTAAAGCGCTACAAAAAATGTTTGTTCCTATAAGAAATAAACAGATTTATGTTTGAGACAAGCGGACGAATAAAATTTGAAACTAAACTTAACATTTAAAATGGAAATTTAACTTAGAACTCCGTACTGGCCTGAAGCAGATGCTATGTCGGATGGACTCGATGATGATATACCATACACCACTCTCTTATTCAGAAATGACATTTCTGAATATTATTTTTAGAGCGGTTGGGACATAATGCTTCGCAAAAATTAAAGGAGATCAGTTGTAATAAAGGATATGTGTGGAAAGGACCTGTGAATAAGGGTTGTACGAAAATATGACACACTATGACAAAGTTTCACCGGAGTTAACAACTTGTCGCTCCTACTGTACTATGCAAAATTAAGGCGGGATCGGATTTAAATTCTATAGCTGCTAGACCTCGAATCGGGAGGGGCATTTGTGTGGGAGCTATTTGAAAACCCGGACTGATACGGTTTAAATTTTACTAGGGAAGGGTGTTGGTTGCTAGTAGAGCTTTGTGGAAAATTTGAACGAAATCGGATGTAATATGTGGAGCTGTAGGTTCTGAAAACGTGAATTATCTATTTTCAGATTTTCATATTAGATGAGGTGGATCAATTTTGGTTCGTTCTTGGCCCAGTTTTCATCTGTACTTTGAATACCCCTATAGGTGGACAGACGTAGGGGCATTGCTCTTTAGAACTAGATAGTGATTCTGAATAGTGTGCAAAACCGAAAACTGACATTCCGGTTTTTATGTGAAAGCCCTACCCGTCGATTTACCTAGTTTTTGCTGTTTTTGGCTTTCCCGGTTTTTTGCAGTTTTCGGTTTTTTGGTTGGTGCATGTAACACCAAAGAAACTACATAATTTGCTCGTACGGAATACCATTTTTATACCTTGCACCACACTGTGAAACAGGGAATTATAAGTTAGCTTATACTGCATTTTCATTGGGCCATTTACGAGTATTCTCGTTTTCGCTCGAAACTTTTCAAAACGTCAACCAATTTTCACACAATTTGTGGTCGTTTTCATTCTCGTTTTGGTTTTCGTTTGACAGTTCATTATTGTTTACAAACAAAGAACAGCGTCGTGACTATTAAAATACTGACATACATATTTTTCTTAAACAAATGGATAAATTAAATTAAGTTTTTTTTTCTTTTAGCACGCTCATTTTTACTTTTACTTCATAAAATGTCTATTTCACCAAATATTTTTGATGATTGAAAAATGTCTGCCTTGAGATGACAAACCAACGATAAAAAAAACGATTATTTTGGAGATGACACACTTTATTTAAGGTGGCATCGCCTGTGCGAAACGTTTTCGTTCCTCTTTCGTACAAAAACAATTCGAAGTGACTCAAATCACTTGAATTTGTATGGGAAAACGTCTCATTTTGACTTGTTTTGGCCAAACTTTTGAAAACACTTCAAAAGTGCCTAGTGAAAAAAGGCCATTACACGATTTTTTAATGTCGGGTTTCCCGGTTTTGGTTGGTGTTTGCAAGAGCAAAACAAATACATAATTTGTCCGTACGAAATACCATTTTTATACCCTGCACCATGTTGTGAAACAGGGAATTATGACTTAGTTTCAAGTCAAATGTTTGCAAATACCAAAAATATTTGAGCTGGAAACACCTTTAAGTGCGACGATCAACTCAGAATCACAAGATGATTAAATATAAAAATATTAGTCTGTCTGTCCATCAAAAGCTGATTTTCGAACTAAAGGTCGCAATTGATTTCAGATCTTCATGAAATTTGTAAGAAGTATTTTTTTTTTACCAAAGACTGACGCTGTTGAATTTAAAGAAAATCAGCTCAGATCTGTTCAAAATATGCTCAGATCTGTTGAACACATACTCGTGAACTATATGTTCAACCGATTTTATGTCTTTAGATCTAGAAGCCACATATTAAAATCGAATTACATCAAATGTTTTTAAAATATTGTACAGTGCTTAACGATCGATCAGAGACCAGCTCAGATAAAAATATACCCAGTATAAAGGTACTTTCCGATTGTACATACAACCGCTCTCGAACATTTGGTACAGTATATTACGATACACATACGACAAATCTTGCAGCAATTTAGACTATACATGCCTGTTTTTGATATAGTCCCCACACAAATGGGTTTTAAGACCGAAAACTGCTTCCGGTATACATAGGCATATGTGACAGCGCATAGAGAAAGGAACGTAAGGGTAAAATAATCAATTTTATTTTTCTTTTTCTTTTTTTGATGTGGACAAAATCTGAGCATCTAATGAGACCCCATGCCCAAAAAGTGTTCCCTCCCAGAGATATGCGCGTTTTATGAAGGGGCCTAATCTTTAAAATGGCTCTCCTGAACAAAACTGGGTTTTAACCTTAGGTCTCTTTCTATTTTGCGCGTCACATATTGGTATCGAAATTAAAACCTTTTGCAATTTGGCTAAATTTGGGTGCCGGGAAAACAATGTAATATTCTCACAAATTCAAATGTGTCATTATTCAATGGTTCAATTGGCTTTTTTTGCACATCTAGAAGATCCGGGTCTGCCACGCCCGACTTATGTTTTTTACTAGTTTGTTTTTGATTGAAAACAAATCTCTATTTGTCCCCATTTACACGACGCAACTACAGTCGTTAATTTTTACAAATTCCTTTTGAACTTGCCTCTTGTGTTTACACAAAGCAACTCTATTAGTCCCCATTTACACGACGCAACTACAGTCGTTAATTTTTACAAATTCCTTTTGAACTTGCCTCTTGTGTTTACACAAAGCAATTCGGTTACGGCAATTTTTGTTTTCATTCGTTCTGATTTTTGCGTGAAAAAATACAAAAATAATTCGCAGCCAACTTCACACTACGAAAAACACCACAGGAATTGATAGTACGAGCATTTTCTCCTTTTAATTCCTTTAACCCCTATATACAACAAACTCTTAGGCAAAATGAAAAATCCGGATAGTCGCTTAATGCCGATTTTTTAAGTTTTTTTAAAACATAACTTTGAAAAAAAACCGAAATGCCGATTTTTTGAAACCCCCGTTTTTGGACATTCTAATTTTGAATCAATCGGCATGCTTAACATAGGGTCTATCGCCATTCGTTCCGTACTAAGTCATAATACCCTGTACGGCAGTGTGGTGTGGGAAAATACATTAGTTCGGAACTTTTGTAAAATGCATCAAATAAATCCCAAATTTCTAGCGTTTGTACGTACAGGGTGGGCGATTTAATATTTTAAATTTGAATCGGCTGTAAGATAATAATTTTTGCAAAGTTCTGGTTTTATTGAAAGGTTGAACTTTGTTATTTAATAATGAAATACAACATCATTCATAAGACTACGTACCACAACTAGCTCGGCAGGACCTCATCTGATGAACCCAATTTCTCAATACATTTTCAGTTATTTCGGTTCGAATCTCTTCAATCACTTTTATTTCATGTTTCAACGCTTCAATTGTCTCTGGATGCTTTGCGTAACATTTAAACTTTATGGCTCCGCACGGAAAATAATCCAAAGGGATCAAATCACAGCTCAGAGGCGAACAGTTGACATCAGAATTTCGTCTGATTATTCGATTTTGCAAAACAGTGCGTAAAATATCGATGAATGCCATGGCTGTGTAACATGTGGCTCCGTCTTGTGAAACAAAATGTCGTCCATCTTATTCTCTTGAATTTTTGAAAAGAAAAATTCGTTGAGAATGGCGCGGTAAAGCTCACCGTTGACAATAACGGCGGCTCCTTTCTTATTTTTGAAAAAAATGGCCCAATGATGCCGCCAGCCCTAAATCTACACCAAACAGTGACTCGTTGTGGATGTATTGGCCTCTTAGTAGGCACGTGTGGGTTCTCTAAACTCCATATGTGACGCGCAAAATAGAAAGGGACCTAAGGTTAAAAACCAGTTTTGTTCAGGAGAGCCATTTTAAAGATTAGGACCCTTTCTATTTGCGCTTAGAATCGTCGACTTTACTTTCATAAAACGCGCATATCTCTGGGAGGGAACACTTTTGGGGCATGGGATCGGTCTCATTCGATGCTCATATGTTGTCCACATCAAAAAAAGAAAAAAATGAAAATTGATTTTTTTTACCCTTAGGTCTCTTTCTCTATGCGCTGTCACATATTCGGTTTTATTGACAAAGCCACCGACATGAAAAATAGCTTCATCAGAAAACAGGATTTTTTGGTAAAATTCTTTATCTCCTGCCAAGCCATCTTCAGCCCATTGGGCGAATGAAAACGCATCGGGTGGTGTTTAATTATTAAATGTCAAGTTCAGCCTATCCAAGAAATCCAGGAATTTGAAAAAGTTATTAGTACTTTTGTTACAGCCGTTTTAAATTTAAAATGTTAAATCGCCCACCCTATATTACGGTACTTTCGATGTCGATAAAGTACGAGTATCAAAAAAGTACAATTGTATCAACTTTTGCATCCCTAATGTGCGTGTAAGTGTGCATATGAACGAGTTTACTCGTATTTGCAAGTGGTTGTTATGAGTCACCTACTCCAATTGCGTGTTTGGGCTCCAAAGATTTATAAAAAAAAGCCACTCACACATACATGCATGCATAGTCGTAAACACATAGGCACACACATACACGCTTGCGGTACTCCATACTCTGAGCGTGGAAAACAAGCAGAACAGAACGAGGCGACGCGTCAGTCGTCGCGTGTTTTATGGAGTGAAGATTTAACAACAAGTGAAACAATCAGCTGAAATAGCCCGGTATTTAGAATGTTGACATGGTATTTAAAATTCTAAATACAATTTCAAGGTCTTAGCGTAGGATTTCAAATTAGAATCAATAAAAAAGGACAACTTAATGCTAGACTTTGTTTGGCAGTTTAGTTGCCGACTTATCTAGATATTCAAATAAGTGATTGTAGTCGATTGCATGTCATCTATTATGGGATGGACTGTGTATGTACTCACATTGACAGTCCGTTAAAAGTACCTCAAGATATTGATATGGGACCCTTGAACATTTATTTATTGTGACTTTTAGAGGAAAGTTACTCTCCAAGGCGCTCAGTGGTGTGATAGGAAGAGTGTGCAACTAACACACTGCGAACCCGAGCAAAAAATGTAACAGCTTTTGCGATTTTCACAAGCAAGACTATAACCCACCATTAACGTAATTTTGTATATTACTTGGTAATGACAGGACATTATCCTTTACATTGTGTTAAACCATAATGGCTTATATATTTAGAAACATGTATGTTACATTTCATAATTTTTATTTTATAGATGATTTACAAAATGGTCCAAACACTGCAAAAATTTTCGAATACTATCGATGGAATCTTGCATTGATATTTCCCCCAATGAAATATTTTCATTAGATATGTGCAACATTTCATACATTTTATGAACACAATAATCATGAAAAGTTTCATATACGAGTATATTAACTAAGTTGTTTACATATGAAATTAATTTAATATTTTCACTATCAAATAAAAAAACTCTTAAGAGGAAAAATAATACAATTGGATTTTTTCTCTACATTGTATCTCGGGTTGTGAGGTAAATCTACTTTATTGAATTTTCCACAATCGGGTCGTTTTACTCGTGAACAAAGCTGTCCTAAAAGTTATGTGGATTCCTATCAGTATTGGGACAGGGTCATTTTTTTGGGACGTACTACCAGAGGTACGAGATTTAATATGCTAATTTTTAGCGAGATCATAAAAACAGTGTTAAAGAAATTTAAAGAATTCCAAATATTGGTGAGATGGTACATATATGTGGGAGATACCGAAAGATATACGACATTATGGGGCCACATTCAATCTCACAAGAGATTTTTGCAAATTTACATAAAATAAATGAATATCTAATGTTTGCGAGATGGTTTATTTGTGTGAAAGATACCGAAAGATATACGGCATCGTGACCACTTTCAATCTCAGAACCGGGTTTGCAAAATAATCACGGCGTGGGAAATTTGGAAGCGATTTATAACATTTTTAGACTTTCTTCATGTCGAACGATTTTGAACTAAACAATTCATTTAATTAAATTGTCGACACTATATAGAATGGAAGATGATAAAAGTTCGTTTTTCGATTTGTAACATCTTGAAGTATTGATCTGATATCCCACAATGTGTATATTTTTACTCTGCACCACTCTGTGGAACAGGGTATTATAAGTTAACTTCATGGCAAATCTTTGCAACATCGAAAAATATTTGAGCTAGACCCACCTTTAAGTAACCGATCGACATATCACCAGCTGATTCACCTTAAGGATGTCCTGCGAACACTTTATTTTGTGGCTTAGAAGACACATTAAACATTCAATTATGATGACAATTGTCACACATTACTTTGCAGAAAATTGGTTCAGACTTAGATACTGCTCTGGCACACAAATATTGTTTCGATTTAATGTCTTAAGAAAATTCGGCGAAAGTAAGCATTTTGAAACAAATCGGTTCAGATTAAAATGTACAGTAAGACCTCGTTAATCCGAATTATTAATTGCAGACCATAATTCGGATTTTGGAAAATTCGGATAATTGGATACTTTTTTCAAAAGAGTTCCCTATACAGTCTCTAAGTAACTACAGGTAATAAATTAAACGATATAATAAAAAAAGAATTATAAAAATTTGCAGTTTTAAAAACCAAAGAGTTTTCTTCATATTATACAAAAGTATCGATTAGTTTTCTTCGAAACAATCTGTATTCTTTTTACTGAACGCGTAATGAAGAATAATTTCAGCAAAACACAACTGCGCTATGATAGACTCCTCAAATAATGTCTTTTAAAAACGTTTACATACGAGTATTTTAACGCCATTCAGATTAGTAGTACAGGTAGAACGCAGTACGGATTACTGGATAATTTGGATTAGCGATGGTCGGATTATCGAGGTCTTACTGCATATCCAACACATTTGCTCAACAGATTTAGTACAATCTTGATGAAATTTGGCACAGTTTATTACGACCGAACAGTTAGCAGCTTGAATTGGGTGATATCAGTCCACTTTTTGATATAGCTCTTGCACAAACTTTCCTTCCTAAGTTTACATACAAACGCTGTAGAAAACCCATTTTAATTCCTTTTTCGATCAAATTCGGTATGGTATATGAAGATGGACAAACAATCAAGCTTGGACCAATTTAGTTCCAAAAAAGGTTTACAATCGCATAAAAAACAGCTTTTAGTAGACATAAACGTATGACTAACCCTGGGGCCGAAAATTCGACCCATTTTAACAAAAAAAATTCTCAAAAATTCAAATATTACATTATACTTGAAATCCTGGTAAAATTAACCAAAAATAAAATTATTGTCGTAGTCTTTTCTTTTTGTACTTATATATATTAAATTATTTTCGCAATTTCGCTAAAATAGGGTGATGGACCCTAGGGCCGAACATTTGACCGATTTGAGCATGAACGAATGGGTACCAAGAAATTGGTCATAAATTCAAATATGACATTGCTTTTTAAATCTAGTTTAATTCAAAAAACTTCCAAGTGGTTCCAAAATCCTATTCTCATTTGGCTTTTCTAAATATCCAGAAGTGCGGGGTATTATATATTCGGCCGACTTTAGATTTTTTTTACTAGTTTTTATTGTAAAAAATCGCCAAACAAATAAAAACGAAAAGAAGAATCTAGAAATGTGAATCAATGATGAATGGAATATTTTTATTGAAATTTCACCCAAAATGTTTTGCGTATTTATTTAAATATTTTGTTCTGGAGTTTATGTATTTGATTTTTATTGTTTTTTGTGATTATCGCCAGTGTGCACTAATAGTGCACACTATTATTTAGAAATATGTTCCAATATTTATTTTTTATTTCAAGTTTTGACCAAACTTGTATGTAACATTATTGGGTTCTTATTTATTTCGTTTATGTCGATTTTTATTGTTTTTTGGAATTATTTATTGTGAAAATCGCAAAAAATATACGTTTTTGCGCATTTTTTTATGCATTTTCTATTGACAATTTTGCATTTGACTTTGGCAGATCTAGTTTTTTGTGAAAATCGCCAAAGAACATTTAAAGTGCAAACAAAAATGTAGAAATGAGCAGCAATAGTTAAAGAAATATTTCATTTAAAATTTTGACCAAACTTGTATGTAACATTTTTGGGTTTTTCATTTTATTCTTTTTTGACGCTTTTTAATGTTTTTGGGAATGTTTAATTCTGCAAAAAATCGCAAAAAAAACATAAACGAAAAGAGCAAACATATCATTGGAAATATGCTTTAAAAGCATTATTTTATTTAAAATTTAGACCATAACAATGTGTAACTTTTTTTTGGCTATTTTATTTGTTTTTAGGCGATTGTTCGACGATTTTTTTTTTTGGCGATTTTTCAAAAAAAAAAAGTTTGGTAAATATTTCGGGGCGATTTTTTTATAAAAAAAATTTTGGTCAATATTTCGGGTAATATTTCGATCAAAATTATATGTGATATTTTTTGAAATTGTGTTGTCGGCATTTAATTATTAATAAATTTGTTCATGAAAAAATTAAATAAAAAAATATGCGAAAAAAATCAAGAAATATGGTACGGGGTGACCGCCGGGAAAGTATACTACTTTGCTTTGCCGCCATATTGGTAAACATTAGTCTTGCAAGTTTTATTTGGCAGTCGTGAAGTAGAGACGTGGCAAATTTATTTTGGAAAAATATTCGATAAATCGTTAAACATTTTATCAAAATCAATCATCGTTTACTGTGACGATGCGGAAGTTACGTGGAATTTTTGGGAAAAACAACGTGCCAACAAAACGCACTATTTATCGTGTAGTGAATGATTTCAAAAAAGAGGGTCTGTAGCTGGTAGGCCCAATCATAGAACACAACGTACTGCTAGATCGGCTGAAAATAGTACTGCTTCTCAAGAAAGTGTTCAAAACAATCTATCAACCTCAATTCGACGAAGTGCTGAATGCAATGAAAAATGTGCTCAAAAGGGCTCAAAAGAGGCTAACAGAGGTGGACATTTATCTGATATTGTATTCCATACATAATTGTCAACGTTAAATAAAACATTTATCAATATAATTTCCATTCTCTTTCATTTAATCAAAAATTATAAACAAACAAAGTAGTATACCTTCCCGACGAATGTATTTCAAGTTTTGATCAAAATTCAATATCAACTTTATATATATTTTTTAACTTTTGTTTAAGCGATTTTTACAGGATTCGGCAAAATATTCCTAAATACCCAGATATAACAGAGATATTATTTTCTGCAAGTTTTTATTTAATATTTAAAAATGACAGTGTTTAGAAAAACTTCGGTATTGCAACTCTTGAATACTATTCAGATAAAGTAGCATGGCAAAAAATAGTTCGCTTACTAACTTGCGAAAACGGTGGCAGAACTTTTCGTCCTTAATAATTTGAACAAAACAAAAATTATATTAACTCTTTATCAAACTTACCTTGCGTCCACTGTTTCTGCTTAAAAAACAGCCAGTGGTTGTGCTATCGCACATTAGTTTCGAGTGTGACGAGAAAATTTTGGCAACTTTACGTACAGCCTCAAAACAAACAAAAAATATTTAATTGACACTTTTCAGAAAATTTCGTTTACAGGCACAAACTCAAACTTAAGCACTCATACACACATATACAAAAGCACTTGACGTGTCAATGGAATTGTACGAAACTCGCAAAAATCCTATATAAACAACGCGCGCGCACTCTTATTTTGGCCATTTTTTTGCCTCAAAATCCTATTGTCGAGTAGCGAATATTGCAGAATGTGGCTTGGCTGTGTAGGGCTTATAATTAAGTTTGTGGCCTAAGCGATTTGGTTTGTTTTTTTTTTTGCTAGAGTTTAAATTTGATTGTTTTTATTTTTTTTTTTGGTTTGATTTCCTTCTTGTGCTGTGTTATCCTTTCGTTGGTTAGTGTTGATGATGATAATGATGAGATTCGGTTGTTTTTTCCTTCTTGTGACAACGGACGGATATTGTGTTTTAATTGCTGTATGTATCCCTGAGTTTAATTTGTAGTATTGGTTACTTGTTTTTTGATTCTTGTGTTTTTTTGTGAATTTTATTGTAAGTTTTGATTTTTATTTTTAAAATTTTCGTTTAAAGCGTTGTAGTTTTACTGCGTTGTTTATTTGTATTGTTATAGATTAAATATTTATTTGTTCGGTGGTTGAGTAATTATTCAAATAGCATTGTCCTAGACCTGTAATTTTCCACACAAATTCATGCACGCACAATAAAAGGACATGTTAACAGAATAGAAAATAAAAAAACGACCAATAATGAGCAGTTGTCGTTTTGGTTTTTATTTCTACTTAGACTGTAGGAATAATTTCGATTAATGGAATATATCGATAAGGATATTCTAATGACAGTTAATTTCATTCCCGGTCATGGGTCGAGAAGTGAAGGTCTTAAGCCGTGTAACTCATGCCACAACCAGCCACGAGCCGCCCCATCCAGCCAGGCCCTTCCTCTCTCTAAGTTGGCGCCACATACCATGGAACATGTGCGTAAATGTCCATCATACATCGTGTTATTTTTGGAACAATGTGTGACGTGGTTTTTGCTTTTGTTGTGCGTATAGACATTTTGGAATTTTTGGAACAGAGCTGCCAAAGTCGCTTAAAGCAAAAAAACAAAAAAAACTTCCCAAAGGGAACCTCCGAAAGCTTACGGTGGCGTGGGTGGTTTTTCTTTTTTTAGGGGGTTGGAAAGGAGGATGCTGGTGGGTATGTATGTGTGGTAGGACTATGCTGATGTAGCAGTAGTAGTTCATGTTTGAGCGCCTTTTATTTTAAGGATGTTCAATTGTTTTGGGATAGGCAAATCTTATGAGAGATTGGTGTTGGTATTGGTGCTACCCAGCCAGTTCAAGAATCCTTAATGAGATTATCGTATATCACAAATGCAAAATACGAGGTATCCTTAACATTTTCGGGCAGGCAAACCAACAAATACAGCATGTATACCAGAGAAAAAATTGAGCAGGACACTTAAAGACCAGGCCAACTTGGGAGGCAGGCAAGCAGGGTGGCAGCAGTCAAATAGAGTTGGAGGTGGCAGAGGTTTATGTACATCATGTGAACTCGTGTTCTTTAGAAAGCATGTACATATGAATATACTTATATATATAAAATATACTTATATAGTATATATACATTAACATACAAATATTCACAGCCAAAAAAATGGAAATTCAATCAAGATATGCTTGATTTTAAAGATTAAAAATAATAATTGTTTATTTGTGTTCTTTTCGGAAATGTTTTTAAAAGTTGTATCACCTTTAGTTGGATTACACACTTGATTTTTTTTTAATTTATTTATTTACTTATTAAAGACTTTAATTATAATTGCACATTTAATTGACTTGGTTTTTCGAAGCGCTTCTACTTTTTTCCGCTTCTTTTTTCGTTTATTCTTCTTTTCTATGTTTGTTTCAATACTATAATTATTCGTTTGATATTCGGGTTTTTCTCTTTATTCTTTCATTTATTTTTGGTGCCTTTTTTCGGTACGTCCTTTCACTACAACAAAATTTCTTTGACAACTTTTACTATTATATACTAGGACTATAGGTTTATGTATGTGTAGGTCTTTCTACATCATATACTATGCGTGTATGTGAGCACACACACGCCAGCTATACATACGCGGACTATACTCTTTTAGTTTTTGGGTTCGAATGGTAGAAGGTTCTCTCGTTCCACAATAGGCCGCTCGACACACCGAATGCCGTTCACAAGCAGAACCGACCCGACGCACTCGGCAAAATCTTTTGTATTAAAAGCCCGTAATGTCGTTGACAGAAAGTGGAGCAAGGCTTCCCATTAAAACGGGAGCAAAAGCTCCTCCTTCTCAACACAAAAAACATTAGCAACAAAAACATTATTATCATCACCTAAAGCATTGCTCTTTGCTTGGTTCTCTGTGCGAGAGCTTTATGTCAAATGTCGCTGTGAATGCGTATAGGTTAATTTGGTTGTACCGTTATTTACTGACGTATCGCCTGTCACTGTGAGTAGGGCATTGCCAGCCTCAATTATTCACCAAAACACAACGAGAGAGGGAGAGAGAGCGCTTGCGAGTTCTCGAGTATAAGTTGGAAATACGCATACATTTGACGTTGAGTTAGGTTAGGAAAATATCCTTTTTCGTTTGTCAAGCCTAATACATTTCTGAGTAGCAAATTTCAAATTGGCGTGTTAATGAAATATTCATTAAACACAACCAACAAAAAAAGGGACAACCCGCAAAATCCTTCGAATATATTGATTATTTCATACCATGTATAAAAATCAAATGCCATTGACTCATTTCCAAGAAAAAGCGAAGACGAAATACATATCCTTATACACATCACTCTTAGTAAGGGTATGCGTTTGAAAGGAACTGCATACAAATGGGTCAACGTTGGGCAAACTCATAAATTATTTAACAAGATCGAATATGATGAATATACACACACAAACATACAGAAGTGTGTTAGTGGACAACCAGCAATGAGGGCATACACACACACACAAACCCATGTTTAAACGTATACCTACTGGCTAAACTACAGGACACCTGAATGACATTCCTTCTCCCCACACAAAAAATAAAACAACAACCAAAAGTATCCCAACACAAAAAAAAAACAAAAGAGATGCAGTCCCTCCACTACTACACTCAATACCCTCAACAGTCATTAGAAAGCACAAGCAATGGATAACAAAGGATAACCTGCGCAACAGCAGAGAACACAAACAAAACAAGCAGAGAACACAAACTTGAGAGCAAACATAAAAAAACCAGATAACCAAGTTACCGCGAGGAAGAGCGCCTGAAAAAGAGACAGTTATTGAGAGAGAGTAATGGTGCCTGTGTGTGCATTCTACACTGCACAGTCTCTGTTTATGCATGTATGTATATGTGTATGCGTGTTTCATTTCTGTGCGAACTGAGCGCATAATTAATAACTGTCAGCCTTTACACATAATTTTGTGTATGGTTATTGCTCGTCGTCGTCGTCTTCGTCCTCCACACCCCCTCCCTCCAACGACAAAGTCCTTTTGCATCGTTTTATAATGAAACAGCACCACCTACAACAACAACAACACCACCAACAAGCACAAAACTAGAAACGGAAGTGTTCGGATAATAACACATATCCGGAGAGGAACTGTATTTATTAACAGCAACAAAATGAAATTTGACAAATAGTGAAGGCTGGAAAACGTGAGATAATTTTGAAGGCAATAATGCCATGGTTTCTAATGGGGCACACAATTATATAAGGACATTGCAATCCTTTGATCACTTGTGTAGCTGCTGAATGATAGATTTTTAAGCATTTGGTGATAATGACATGGACCATGTTGATTATCGACTTGCTTTCTAAAATCTAAAATTCGGTTTTTCTATTTCCTAGAACCATCAGGATTTTCTAATTATAATTAACCAAATACAGGATAGCTTTTGTTCCTTCGAAATTCGATTTTTATTTGAACTTTCATGAGGAGCTTCATTGATTTTCAAACAATTTGTTTTTTTATTGCAGGCGCTTCGTTTAAAGTATTTGAGGGAATAAATACTAAAATCGTAAAGAATACTAATAATTTTAAAATTGACTTGTATGCCGCACTCAAAAGTTATGGCAAGCGCTATGAATAGCCTTTTAATTCTTACCCTATATAAGTATGAGTATATGTAATGTTTTTATACACACAGAGAACAAATCAGTTGAAAATCGGTTCGAACTTTAAATATTCGCATAAGCCGGATCATAAAAATGTTTTTTTAAGGAATAAAGGAAAACTGTCTATTAATCATTAGGCCGAATTATAAAAATATTTTATTTAAGGAATTAAGGAAAACTGTCTAATAATACGAGGGCAGATCAATAATTCCTTGTCTTTTCTAACTTCCCTCGTAGTTATAGGAAATGCAACACTGCTTCCATTAAAATTTTTAGAAAGTTCCGCCATTATGTTCGTGTTTAACAGCTGTTCAAAATATACAACCCCGTGGATTTTGTTAAAAATGGAAAAAAGTGAATTTCGAGAGCTCAGTAAACATTATTTTTTGCGAAAAAAACCGTCAATCAAACCAAGGAAAAGCTCGATAAATACTTTGGGGACTCTACACCATCGATTTCAATGGTAAAATTGCTTTACTGACTTCGTTGTGGTCGCACAAATACAAATAACCTGAACGTTCTGGACGGCCAATTCAGGTCAATACATCTGAAAATGTCCAAAACGTCTACGAAATGGTGCTGGCCGATCGATGAGTAAAATTTGGTAAGATTGTTGATGCCTTACGCATTTTATATGGCAGTGTGGTTTAGATTTTACATGAACAGTTGGGTTTACGAAAGCTGTCTGCAAGATGCGATTAGCATAAACGTAATCGTGTGAGAACTTCAATTGTTTCGGGTTGTTGAACCACACTACGAATAGGTTTTGCTCCGTTTTGTAACTGTGGATGAAACATGGATCCATTACAACACTCAAACCGTTTTTTATATCAAAAATTAGAATGCAACGTTGATATAAAAGACATTCAACAATTATTCATCACTAGAGACCGGAATTCTATGCAAATGCATATTTGTTCTCATTTGTCTAAAGGTAATTTTAACTGAATAGCTTCGCGAATTAACTATTTTGCAAATAATGCCATTTGTTAGTGCATATTTTTCCATATTTTGCTAAGAAATTTAGATTTTGTGCATATTTTGTTTTATGGTAAAGTTTTGTATGCATATTTTGCTAAAAAAAATCATCTTTTAAACATGTTTTAACAAAATTTCATATCTATACCATTTAAAAAAAATACTTCAATAATAAACAAATAATAAAGTTCATTCCAAAAAAATATTTTTTTAAACAATTTTAAATAAAAGAAGCCCTCAATCCCAATAAAAAATTATAAAAAAAATCTATTTTACAATAGTGCTTTCGTTTTTTAAATTGTAACTGGCTCATAAAAATTAAGGTAAAATCATCTAAATAAAAGTTTTTTCGATCTCGCATTTGATCATCAATTAATTACTGAAAAAAGCTCATAAAAATTGAAGTAAGTCTTCTAAATAAAAATTTTTTCGATCACGCATTTGATAATCAATTAATCACTGAGTATTGAGCAAAATGCAGGTGTGCAGAATACAAAATTTGCTAAGTCTATTCTACAATAGTGCTTTCCTTTTTAAAATTTTAACTAGCTTATAAAAATTAAATTAAATCTTTTAAATAAAAGTTTTTTCGATCACGCATTTGATCATCAATTAATGACTGAAAAAATACTTTATTTAAGGTTCTTATTTATTACAAAATCTCTTTACGTTGTATTTTGAAATTATTACGAGTATTGAATTAAAAAAACACTTTAATATTTCATTTCATTTCAGAATTATTCGATTCGATTTTTTGCGTATATTTTTTTCGTTACTGCATATTTTTAAGTTTTTTTATGAATATTTTACAGCATACGAGTATTTTTGATTTTGTAGTGCATATTGAAGCGCTTATAATGAGTTTTTTTAGACCTAAAATTGCGAACCCTATGCATCACCATCAAGATATTAAATGTCACATATTTCAAGATTTTAATGGAATTGGAATTGTTTCTTTTGGAACCCCTTTAAGGGTAGGACAATATTTTTAATTTGATGACCGGCCTAATAAAAATTATTTTCGTTGCAATCGATAACATTCCTTGATATTGATAGTTACATAGTTGGATTTGCCATAAGATGGTAGCTACAATAATATTACGAAACTTACAACCAATAAGTCGGTTAAGCCAACCAAATTCAGTAAAACTATTGGTTGTCACAACTGTGAGTTATGACAACAGATAAATTATTTGTAATAACCAAACGCCATTTAATTCGCTGTTGTATCATAATATGGCCCTGTCAGTTCACACTTCTAAAAATGTCAATGCACATAATCAACATTCGGTTGTAGTGACGAAATACATGGATAGCACCACCATTTTACCAGGTTTTGTTGCAGATCACACGCTATAATTATACCCTGCACCACTCTATGAAACAGGGTATTATAAGTTAGCTTCTTGTTTTTATATAAACCGATCGACGTTACGATGTCAGCTTGTCCTTCCGTCCATCAAAAGCTTGTATTCAAACTACAAGTCGGTTGTCCGATCTTTATGAAATTTGGCAGAAATACGTTTTTTGGACCAAGGACTGACGCTATTGAAATTTAATGAAATCGGTTCATATTTAGACATAGCTCTTACTTATATGTTCTTCCGATTTTCTATTTCTAGTTCAAGAAGCCACATATTACTCGTACATCCAATCTTCATGAAATTTGACACAAGTTATTTTCTTTTGGTAAGTCCTGCTGCTCCGGAAGTCACATTTTTTATGCAATCTTGGTGAAATATCGTACACAGCCGATAAGTCTGTAGAATACCAAAGTGGTGTAGGTTGTCGTAACGTAAGCCCTCTCTGTAAACTATTATCTCTACTATCATGCCATGAGCAAACTTAACTCATTGCTAACAAACGAGAATTATTTTCCAATATATCTCATGAGTAAAAACAGTATTTTTATAAAAATGTCACATTATGTTTGTGCAAAAAAAAGATAATTAACTTGAGAAAATGTAATATGTATCTTCCGAAGGACTTTTTTATTCTCATATGTATATTTTTTTCTTTGGATAAAAGTATACTATAAGACTGTTCAGGTTTTAGGTCGTTGAAATATTATGGTACTTCCATTGAGAGAAACTAGGCCAAGTGAATCCACTATTTGGGACCACTTAGCTTATGTAGGGTTTTGCCTATATTTTTTGGTAATTTCTAATCACTATGAATTTCTTGAACCTGTTTTACCCACTCTTATATGGAGGTGGGTTGGTCCATTATAACGCAAATAAAGGCCTTATGGGTCTTAAACACCAGAAAAATTCCCAAGTGACATAGTCCGCACTGAAGAAAATGCAACTGCAGTAATCTTCTCAGTTCTTGAACAACGACTCGACAACTTAACATTTCACGCACCAGCCTGATGCGAATTTCAATCTAAACAAGGTTTTATTGACTTAGAAATTGAAGACACACGACCAGCAGTTTCTTAGTTTGTTCCTTAAAGTTCGAATGGAGAACTATTGTGCTAGAAAAATCATTCTTTCTAACTGATTGCATTTTAATATCAGCGGCTACGTTAACAAGCAAAATTGTGGCATCTACGGACTACAAAACCCACACCTGATTGTCAAACAGTCCATTCATCCTCTAAGAGCTACAGTTTTGCAGCATTGTCCTGTTTTCTTTAAAAAGTAGCAGGTTTAAGGTGAGCGCTACAGAGGCATAGTACACCAAAGATTGAAGACATGGTCTTAGACAATCAAAGGTTTCATCAGGATGGCGCACCATACCATAAATGCGTGCCATAACCGTTTTTTGATGACAAGTTCTTCAAAATATTTATCATCCATAACGCCCACATCTGCGATTTAACGCTGTTAGACTTTTTTGTGGAAGAACGAATTTTTGAGAATACTCTGTGAACAGCTCAGGCCCTTATGGCGAATATAAGCAAACCATTTCTAATATAGAGCTAGGAATTAGGGTCACTAGGATCTTGACAAATTAGTGTAGCCTTATAAAAGAAATTTAGTTCCAAAAATAACACTAAGCCAAAAATTTCTCACTTTCTCTAGGGGGTGGATGATTCCTTCGATAAATGAATGACTCAGGTGAGTATAGTACTCGTACATCCCCAAGTGTCGAGTAAGTCTTCATTTTGCAGTTTTGCATGTACCGTACAAAATTTGTTTGAAAATGGTACATACCCTTTTATTTTGGCGAATTGTCCTGATGAGATGTCGTGAAGTGAAATCGTATACAGATTATTTTCTTAAAACATTTCGGATCGGAATGACCTTTTGGTCTTTTTTTCAATAAAAGTGGAAAATTGACTCTCTAACGGTAGTTAAGAATTTTTTGTCCTACCTCAATTTTGCCCAGTTAATTTGTGTAGAGGTCACCGATGACAAAATTTACATCTCCAATTTAAGCATGTCTAATCATTTTTTTTAAGAAATTGTGTAAACATTGGCGAAAATAGTAAAAAAAAACCGTCTATAATTCGACAAATTTATCATTTTTGATTTTTTTTAGTTAGTAAATTGCATTAATGAGTTATGCTCAGATTGGAAATCAAAATAGCACAAAAACGAGTAAGCTTTTATCTAACTTATGCTTGTAATTTTATTGATGAACTATTACACATAAATTGAAGAAAAGTGTAATACGAGTATAAGTCCAAATTTATCTAATTGATGTAGCAATTCTTAGAATTGATAAACTTTTTTTCTGTGTGGAGAATATATGCCAGCGACATCTAGAGTTAGCAAATGCAGCAACACGCCTTCAAAGACAAGATTTATCGAATGACTATATAAACGCAGGTATGGTTGGGATAACAATATTCGAAGAGCATCATACTATTGTTGGGTATATGGTTGTGATACAACAATATTACGATTCTCACAACAATAGTATGATTCAAATAAAACCATACAATGATCCTTATAACCAAACTATGATCCTCACAACAATAGTATGATTTACACATAACCATACTATGATCCCTACAACCATAGTATGATTTACACTCAACCATACTATAACATCCACAACCATATTATGATACTCCATAATATACAACCATAGAATGATAACACACAATTATACTATAATCCCAAAAATTATTTATAAGTTGTCAACAATAGATTTGAATTATGAGAATTATTTAAAAATACATTAAATTCAAAATAATTGGAGTGTTTATAATAGTAGAAAAGATCAGTTTTAAAACGTAAGCGTTTTTATTATAAATATTTCAGTTAAACAAAGCCAAATCAGTTTAAAAAAATTCTACTTTCCATATAAAAGTGTTATTTTTGTATTAGATACGTAACAATAAGATTATTCTAAAAGCCTTATTTAAATAAGGAAAATTTACAATCATACAGTATGATTACTGCAATCATATTTTTTTTTGACATAAACTACAAAAAAACAATACTTTTTTCGCACTAACCATATTTGTATTGAAGCTACAACCACATTTTCATTTTTTAATTTAGCAGTGATAATATTCTTAGATTTCAACAATATTAATATTGCGGTAATCATACTGTTCTCAAAATTTAATTACTATATGGTTACTATATGGTCACCGCAACAATAATATATATATAATAAACCATAGTATTGTTTTTTGAATTCCATTTTGACAACAGTATGATTGCGGCAATATTAATATTGTTGAAATGTTACAATGATATTATTGCCAAATTAAGAAATGAAAATATGGTAGTAGCAACCATATAAACATGGTTTGGTGCAACAAAAGTATTGTTGTTTAAAATTTACGTTAACAATAAAATGATTACGGCAATCATACCGTATGGTTGCGAATATAAACATAACAAAGGGTTTAATAGAGCATACATGTATGTGTGTGTATGTTTTTTGTTTTGATTTACCAAAAAAACACATACACACGATACAGTGCATGGTTGTTGTCCATTATAAAAAAAAACAACAACAATCGGAAGGTAGTTCGAGGGATCTTTGTTGTTTTTACTTTTTTCGATGAAATACTCTACTACCGACTGGTTCTCGTTAATTTAAAATCTGCCTGCACTTAAGTATATAGCCATTGATAATGTTTAATTCACATTCGTTACTTGCGGTCTACGGATGGTGAAGAAGCATTCACCCCTGCTGGCAACTAAAAGTATTTTCTACTGCCGTTGGAATATATATTTTTGTTTCTTGAGTGAAATGCTCAATAAAAACTTGGCCTCAAATCTGGCTATAAGCTAATAAGTAGTAATGCAATTTAAAATAACTTACTTAATAAAAATTTCTATTTTTTTGAATAACAACATTACTCAATCCTAATAAATCATAGTATAATTGAGTGTAAATCATACTATGGTTGTGGGGATCATAGTATGGTTGCGTGTGAATCATACTATGGTGGTATGAGAAACATACTATGGTTGTGAGGATCATAATATGGTTGTGGAGATAATAGTATGGTTGTGTGTGAATCATACTATTGTTGTGAGGATCATAGTATGGTTGTGGAAATCATAGTATGGTTGAGCGTTAATCATACTATTGTTGTGAGGATCATAATATTGTTGTGCCACAACCATATACCCAACAATAGTATGATCCTCTTCGAATATTGTCACCCCAACCATACTTTTTTTCTGCGTGCATATTTTGTTCTCTGCGCGTAGTTATTTGGAAATCAGCCGGCGAGCTATGTCTGTTTTCCGGAGCATAAGTAAGACTGCAAACTTTTAATTACGAAATAAATGCAAAAACAACTAAAAATGTCTCCCTCGAATCTCATATATCCTCCATCGTGAATTTGCTAAATTTTAATTGAAAAGGACCGGGCCCAAAAACCCTTGAGTTCGTGAATTCGAACCCAATATCAGTCAAAATATATTACATTAAAATAAAAAATTTGCCTTAATAAAGGCCCCCTATCATAAATTAGTTATTGAGTTGGTCTGTTTTTGGGCCATTTGAGTCCATGAGTCCGACCATAATTTTACTCAAATTGAAATCCTTTTAAATAAATCCATATTTTTTCTTAACTTACTGTCCCAATTTAAGCGATTATTCATTCACATAAAAAAAACAAGTAAAAACGTCGTTAAGATCCTGATATACCCTACAAAGTCTTAACGCTACCAAATCACAAAAAAGGTCTGTTTTTTGGAACTGTTTAAGCCATGCTCTTTTCTAATGTAAGCCAGAACTTTAAAATTAATCTTTAATTGGATTGGTAGAAAAATTAGCTTTAATTGGGGTATCCTTATGTCCATATTGACTAATACTTGACCTTTTGCTCATGCGAACATTTTTTGGACCACATGCGCCAAAAAAATCCAGCAACGATGCCCTTTTTAAGGTATTTAGTGCGTCTCCACTAACTGAAACCATTTCAATCAAACACTGTGGGTCCACAAAAAATTCATTATAAGTAAATAACCAAAAAAGTGTACTATTTACCGACGTTCTTTAGGTCTCTTTAAGGCAAACTATTTCTGCCCTGGGTCAATTTCACACATTTACCATCCCAAACAGCATATGATCATAAGCCTTCGTCGTGCAAAATTTCATGATCTAAGGTTGATTCGTTTGACTGCTTTCGTGCTTTAAACAGACAAACGGTCGAACGGATACACGGGCGGACGATAATGGCTAGGCCATCTTAGCATTTTATGACGGACACACAGACGGAAGGTTATGGCTAGGTTGTCTTAGAATTTTATGAGATCAATAACATATATACTTTATAGGGTCTCCGAACAATATTTTGGGGGTGTTGCAAACGGAATGACAAATTAAATACACACTCCTGCGGAGAAGGCTGTAAAATTTAAACTTTTAACTATCGAAAATAATTAAAGCCTTGCGCTGCGTTTTATAGAATACGGATTTTATTATGATTGTCCTAATAGCAGGAGCATGGGAAATTCACAAAGTTCACGAATTGCAGATATTCTCATCATACCAGCGGACAACTTAATTTTTTTTAAAAATCGTCTAAATGCGGGAAACTCTTGGTTTTCTTTAAAACTCTAAAGTTGATTGAAAAGCAATCAAATGACGAATTCTATGTTGTGAGTAGCACATGAATAGCTGAACTCGTTTTCATTTTTTTTAGTGGCTGGAACATGTAGACAGACATACTACCTACATCTGTCAGACGCATACAACATCCTTATAATAAGAAAATTCTAATAAAGTCGACCTAAATCCTTCAGCACTAGCAGTACATGCGAGTACATATGCACGGCTTTGTATGTACATTAGAGTGCCTCGAAAAATAAAATGTGGCAAATTTTTATAGTTTAGGTACGCAGTAATTTTTAATTTTTTGTATTCGTCTTTTCTTTTACAATTTAACTAAATAATTAAAAAATCGAGCTCGAGGCCAAGGTTATTATTTTTGTTATACTTTTCTTTATTTAATATTGCGTTCCTCGCTGAAAAACATTCTCATGATGTTCCTGCTGATGCTCTTGAGAGAGGAACGAAATATTCAATAAAGAAAAATATAACAAAAATAAGAACCTTGTCCTCGAGCTGGATTATTTAATTATTTATTAATATCCTTTGGATGTTCGGCTCTAACTAGCTGCATTTGTGGGCTGAACCAGTTTCAAAACAGTCTTAAAAGTTGAATATTTTTTTTTAAAACATTCGTGGTTGTATACTTTTTGTCAAATTAATTAAAAAAAAATTACTAAGAACTCCAACGAAAAGTATGCGTATTTTAAAAGCCATATATGAACCTCTCTAAAAATGTCATTGTTTTATGTTTCCCATATATCGATGTTTAAATAGACTTTCGGCCCTGGGGTCTGTCATCTAAGTTTACAGAATAAAATTACAAAAATATTTTAATTTTCGTTTTCCTGAGAAAATTTGGTGTTTTTTAATATCTTACCATACATATGCCTATGTTTACTAAAAAACATTTTTCAAAAAATGGTCTATGTGGTTCAAATTGGTCCATGATTTATTCTTTTTCCATCGTAATTTACTATACAATTTTCTCGGAATTAATATGGGTATTCTACACGGGTTGTAGTATATAAAATCGCAACCGGGCTTTAATAAAATATGAATCTTTTTGACCCTTTGTTTGAGCCGGTAGCTAAACTATCCAAATTTCATCAAGGCTGAATGCTTTATGAGGCTTCTTAAGCTTAAGACATAAACTCGGTTACATATATGTGTGGGAGCAATATCTTTATCTGAACCGATTTTCTTTTATTTCAATAACGTCTTTCTTGTGCCGAATTTCATCAAGGTTGGTTGTAATATATGCTTCAAGAGCTATAGACATAAAATCAGTTCAACATACATATGTGTGGAAGCTATACTCGTATCTTAATCTGACCCGATTTTCAATTCAATAGTGTCCGTTCTTGGCCCAAAACTTTCCTCTGCCAAATTCCATGAAGATTGGACAGCTGCGACCTGTGGTTTCATAACAAGCTTTAGAGGTATAGCAAACAAACGCACGGAGGGAGGAACGGACAGCCAGACATTGTTAAATAGAATCAGCTTGTGATTCGGAGGCAATTGCTACACATAGCGATGGGTCTAGCACAAATAGTTTTAATAGTAACAAACATTTTCACCTAGTGGTGTAGGATGTAAAACTAAGCGTTTTATTTTGAACTTTATGAAAATATTTTGAAAACAAGTGGACAAATTAAATTTAGTGCTACCGAATCTACTTAGTAGGGACATAAATACTGTTACAATATTGAACACACCCATTTCAATAGTAGAACTGAACATACCCCGTTAATGACATATGGGTTTTGAAAGCTAACCGCAATAACGTTAGTCTGTAACGGGATTTTAAAATTGTTTCAACTTTCATCATGGCGTGGTCAGATAATGAGAACCGTATCGCTGAAATAGCGCTTTTCAAGTGTGAAATGAAAAAAAGCGATATTTCCCACTAGGGATTAGCCGCATGTTCTTCACCGATGCATAAAACTCTTTGAGGAGACTGGAGATGTAAAAGACTGCCACCGGTTGGACTGCCCACGCTCTGTTCGAACACCGCATTTCATCAAAGCCGTTAAATCAAGAATTCACAGAAATCCGCTCCGAAAACAGAAAATCACGGTCCGTGAGATAAATATCACGCAAAAGTCCATGAGTCGAATCATTAAAAAAGACTTATGACTTGGGCCTTTCAAACAACGTGCCGGACATTTATTGACTGCAGCTTTAAAAAAAATAGGATTGAAAAATGCAAACGTCTTTTGATAAAGCACGCTGATAACCTGCACAGAAAAATTTTGTTCGCTGATAAAAAAAATGTTTACCGTTCAGGAAATATTTCCCAAGCAAAATGATATAGTGTATGCGCGGTCATCTAAGGAAGCATCTGAACTGATCCCAAGGGTGGAAAAGAGTCATCACCTAGGTTCAGTCATGGTTTGGTGAGTTGTCTCTTACGAGGGGGTCACTGACCTGCATTTCTGCGAACAAGGAGTCAAAACATCGGCCAAAGTTTACCAAGAAACCGTTTTGGAAGCTGTTGTGAAGCCTCTTAACAATTCCCTGTTCCAAAACCAGCCATGGACTTTTCAGCAGGATTCTGCACCGGCCCATAAGGCTAAAACGTCCCAGGCCTGGCTTCGAAACAATTTGCCAGCGTTCATTTCCTCTGAAGAATGGCCCTCAGGCAGTCCAGATTTGAACCCATTGGATTGCAAATTGTGGACGGTTATAGAGGACAAAGTTTGTCACAAAAGATATCCCAACATTGGATCTCTTAAGACTGCTTTGGTTTGAGCTGTGGCCAATTTTCCAATGGACGAGGTTCGAGCAGCTATTAGCGATTGGCAAGTGCGACTTAAGGCGTGTGTAAAAACAGAAGGCGGACATTTTGAATAAGTAGATTTGGATTGGATTGGATACAATATACATCAATAAATATATTTAAAAATATTTCGTCCAAAAACATTCAGTCCTTTTTATTTTACAGCATAAAACGTGTGTAACAGTATTTATGTCCCTACTAAGGGACACTATGCAACAAAATTTCTGACTTTCTGTGGGAGATGGATGATTCCTTGAACGACTTAGGTGAGAAAATCCCCAAAAGGACAGACTTCTGATAGGTTTGAGTAATTTTTATAGTTTATGATTTATTGTCTTTTTAATTTCAGGGTTCTTGATTTTTCCAGAGGTTGACATAGGCGTGGTGTGTGGAAAATTGTTACCTCAACACCAACCGTTTCAGTCCATCAACACTAATTTCTGCAAAATTTCAGCTACCTTGCTTCAATAGTGCGACCTGTAGTTTGCTTTCCACGGACAAGGCTAGATCATTCTAGACTTTTACGACGTTTACGACAAGGCTAGATCATCCTAGTCTTTTACGACGTTTAGGACTATACATATTCATTATGGGGTATTCGAGCAGCATTTCGAGGTGTGGCAAATTGAATATACCCTCTATGCGTTGATTGAAGGTATAAAAACAAAAAATCCGATGAAAATATGTGTTGGAGCTATATATAAATCTAAACCTAATATCTTCAACTTCAGTAAAGTCCGTTCTTGTACCAAAAAAAAAATAACTTCTTCCTAACTTCATAAAGATCGGACAACAATTGTGACATGTCTTTGGATTACAAGCTTCAAACGAATGGGCCGAAAGACAGACATTAGGAAAGACATTACCACACTAAGGTGGTACCTTCAAAACCTTACGAGACATTTTCGAAATCTTTTTGTACACAAAAACTGCTTGTCTTTTTGCATCATAGAATGTTTGAGTTGAAAATTTTGTAATTTGCGAAAAAATAGCTCGCATTTAAGTAATGCAGTAAACGAGTAATAAACGACCTCGCCTTAACTCACCAAAGGATATTCATGAATCATTTTCTTGCCAAAAATTTTAATTATTTTAAACAAATGGGTTTCAAAGCAAATTGTTTATAGTTTTTTTAAAAAAAAACCTTTTTCTATTCTTGTACAATGGCGTAAAGTTATCCTTAGCGAGTTGCCAATAGAACACGGCCATTGTAAAATCGAAATAGATTTTGAGTCTACAGGTACACTTAAAGTTGGGTCTAACTCAAATATGTTGGGTTGTTTCAAACATTTGCATTAAAACTAACTTATAATACCCCGTTCCTCAGAGAGCCGAAATATTTTACAATTCTCTTTAAAAAATATCAAACTTTATTACTAGAGAAATAGATTTGCAACTTTTTTTGTACCTTTACACAAGTCGAGGCACTCTAATGTACATGTGTGCATGGACAGGCATATGTGTAGAGATTTAGATGCATTAACAACAGCAGCAGCGAAGCCAAGATATGAACATTCCACAGCAGAGATTATAAGAATTTCCTTTATCATAAAAATTATCATGTCGTCTTTTGCAATTTCTAATATACGAGAGCACTACCGAGTCCGTCGCCTACTACTAAAGATTCCACGGACTCCGTTGAGAACTATCAACGGCAGCACGCCTTTGACACCAATATAACCTTACCCCACCTACCCGCCATCCCGTCACCACAACTACTCAAACGTTGCGGCTTACATGAAATGAAAAGTAAAGCATGGCCGGGAAGTATGCGGCCCGAGCCGAGTTGGACTTACCTTTCTTCGTCCACAACAAAGCATTCTTCGCGCACGCGAATGTCCTGTAGCTGCTTTCAATCGAGTAAACTTCTTCTTCCACTGCATTTAGTGGTCGTGGTAACGTGATGACGACACGGACACGGCGTATTTGTGGCACGTTTCAGTTGTACACAATCTTGACTGCTGCATTAATGATACATGCGTTGGTGTCTGTGTCGGTGTCGATGTCGATGTGGGTGTGTGAGTGTGTCCACCGTTGCTATTCGATCGAATATGACCGGAACATGACATGAGACATGAGAAGGAGGCACAAACATTCAGTCGGCATCAGTGATGACAGGGAATTTGTCTCATTTTCGCTTCGCTGGATTGTGCTGCTGTTTGGGTCGTTAACTTATCACACGATTTGTTTCAGATCAGATGAGTGGTCCACCGATGATTCGTTGTTGACATCACGCTGAATTGTGTGAACGATGCATTTGTCTGCAATTGGTAAAGAAAGTTAATTAAGTTTAGCCGCTATTTTGATTTCATTTACAAAAACATTATATATAAGTATAGAGGACAAACAACGTAATTAACAGTCCCCAAAAATCCATAAATGAACAAATGGGCTGTACACGATAAAATTCTATAAATCACTGAGCAGGACTTGCAGCTTAACGCCGCACAGTGGTCCAGGATCGATTCTATAACTTTTGATTTAGTAAATATTTTTGAGTTCTGCAAAAAGAACAATTGTAGCCAACTCAAGGATTATTTTGAGCTATAAAAATTTAGTTGTTGACTACTTTTCGTATTTTCCGATTTTAAAGATAAGTATTTTTATATACTTTGGTTGTAGTAACTATTTCAAGAACTATCAATTTTGAAAAAAATATGACTTTGAACCAAAATAACTTTTTTTCATTTTAAATCCTTTAATGAATGCCATACCTTCTTGAAAATGTTTTTTGAGGTTACTTTAGCTCTTAGAAAAAAAGCGTACAATTAGTGAAAAAAGTCAAATTTTTTAGTACAAAAACGAAAATTACTCACAATTTCTATTACTAGAAAAAATGTCCTTTCTCCTAATGTTTAGCCCAATCGACGTTCATTTGCCAGAGCAATGCCCCAAATACCTCAAATAAATGTAGAAAATCGAATAAACGCAGGATAACAGCCCACAGGTAGTACGAGCACTGCAATTCATTTACAAGTACACGTTGACATACTTAGTAAGGACATAAATACTGTTACACACGTTTTATGCTGTAAAATAAAAAGTACTGAATGTTTTTGGACCAAATATTTTTTAATATAATTATTGATGTATATTGTATCCAAAAAGAATCTACTTATTCGAAATGTCCGCCTTTAGCCTTTACACACGCCTTAAGTCGCACTGGCCAATCGTCAATAGCTGCACGAACCTCGTTCATTGGAAAATTGGCCACAGCTCGAACCAAAGCTGTCTTAAGAGATCCAATGTTGAGGTTTCTTTTGTGACAAACCTTGTCCTCTTAAACCGTCCACAATTTGTAATCCAATGGGTTCAAATCTGAACTGCCTGAAGGCCATTCTTCAGAGGAAATGAACGCTGGCAAATTGTTTCGAAGCCAGGCCTGCGGCATTTTAGCCTTATGGGCCGGCGCAGAATCCTTCTGGAAAGTCCATGGCTTGTTTTGGAACAGGGAATTGTTAAGAGGCTTCACAACAGCTTCCAAAACGGTTTCTTGGTAAACTTTGGCCGATGTTTTGACTCCTTCTTCGCAGAAATGCAGGTCAGTAGCCCCATCGTAAGAGACACTCCACCAAACCATAACTGAAGCTAGGTGACCCTTTTCCACCCTTGGGATCAGTTCAGATGCTTCCTTAGATGACCGCGCATACACTGTATCATTTTGCTTGTTAAATTTTTACAGAACGGTAGTCGGTGAACAACATTTTTCTGTGTAAGTTATCAGCGTGCTTCGCCAAAATACGTTTGCATTTTTCAATCCTACTTTTTTTTTAAAGCTGCAGTCAATAAATTTCCGGTACGTCGTTTGAATGGCCCAAGTCCCAAGTCTTTTTTAATGATTCGACTCATGGACTTTTGTGTGATATTCATCTCACGGGCCATGATTTTCTGTTTTCGTAGCGGAATTCTGTGAATTCTTGATTTAACGGCTTTGATGACATGCGGTGTTCGTCCAGAGCGTGGGCGGCCCGACCGGTGGCGGTGTTTTACATCTCCAGTTTCCTCAAACAGTTTTATGCATCGGTAGACGAACGTGCGGCTAATCCCTAGTGGTCGGAGCGTTTTGAAATTATCGCTTTTTTCATTTCACACTTGAAAAGCGCTATTACAGCAATACGGTTCTCATTATCTGACCACTCGATGACGAAAGTTGAAACGATTTTAAAATCCCGTTACAGACTAACGCTATTGAGGTTAACCTTCAAAACCCACACGCAGAAAAAAAGTATGGTTGTGGTAACAATATTCAAAGAGCATCATACTATTGTTGGTTATATGGTTGTGGCACAACAATATTATGATCATCACAACAATAGTATGGTTCACACATAACCATACTATGATCCCCACAACAATATTATGGTTCTCGCAACAATAGGATGTGAATAATCCTATGATTTTTCTATGTTTCATACTTAGATCCCCACAACCATATTATTATTCACACTCATACCATACTATGATCCCCACAACCATATTATTATTCACACTCAACCATAGTATGATCCTCATAACCATAGTATGACTTACACACAATCATACTATAATCCCCAAAAAATTTTTGTGAAGTTGTTATTCAACAATAGAGATTTTTATTAAGTTTTGTAAAAATACATTAAACTCTTAATAAAAGGAGTGATTTATTAACAGTAAAAAAAATCATTTATTAAAAACATTTCAGTTATACTAATCCGTAGTATGAAAAAATCTAACACGATCTAGCGATAACCTTTTTGTGGTCAAAACGGGCGATTAATATTCAATATGCGTACACAAATTAGAGAAAACTATCTACGAATACAATACAGCCAAAACGTTGTAGGCTGCGATTAGGGACCACAAAACGAAGATTATGAATGGTGTCTTTTAGACGTGTGGTTTTCAATCTGGCCACACATTTTTCGAAGCTGGTCTTTCTGTCAACTGTTACTTGATTTATGCTCCGTTTGGTTCTTCATTTCGTAATTAATAGACTTACTCTGGAACAACGTTTGCAAATCCTGGTGAATAAGCCCAAAACAAGATGACCCCCCCCCCCCCCCCCCCCGTCCTGATTTTTACAAGAAAATTTTGTTGAGCGATGAAGCTCACTTTCGGTTGAATGGGCCGTTAATAACCAAAATTGCCGCATTTGGAGTAATTAAAATCCCCAAGCCATTTTTGAGATCCGTGAGCCGTTACATCCTTAAAAAGTGACTGTTTGGTGCACTGTATGGGCAGAGGGAATAATTGATCCATATTTCGTCAAAAATGAAGCCGGCCATAATGTCACAGTAAATGGGGAACGCTAGAGAGCCATGATTAATAACTTTTTCGTTCTTGAATTGGAGGTGTTGATGTGAACGACCTTTGGTTTCTACAAGACGGCGCTAGGTGCCGTAGAACCAACGAAACAATCAATTCATTGAAGGAAACTTTTGGTGAGCGCATTATTTTCCGTTGTAGGCCTGTTGTGTGGCCTCCAAGATCGTTTGATTTAACACCGCTGGACTGTTTTTTGTGGGGTTACGTCGCTTGTCTACGCAGTTAAGCCCGAGACGGTTGACGCCTTGGACGAGAATATTCGGCATTCGGTATTGCTGACATACTTCCCTAAATGCTGCCAACCAAGTTCGAAAATTGGGCCTTTCGGTTGGAATTTTTTCAAGCCAGCCGTGACCACTTGCCTGAAATCATTTTTGAAGGCAAAAACTGGGCGTTATTAGGAAAACAGTTTCTCCCTTGGGCTTTGCTTAGGTAATTTTGAAAAAATCCGACCACTGGCTAAGAACTTAGCAATTTTACCCTAATACACCAATCCGATAATTTTCAAACCATATTTCGGGCATTGTCGTGGGTGGACATATTTTCATAAAATGAGCCAAGGAAATGAATTACCCTGTAAATATAACATAAATATTTTAGTTTACACTCCATTCTTCTCCATTCCCCTGCTATTTGGGGACCACCCTTGCGTGCCATAACGTCCATATTCAGCCCCCATCAGAGAAATTTCTCGAAATGATTTCGTGTGGAATTTATTTTCCCTCGAATGTATACATTTTTACCAAACCGGTGACTGTAATCATCTCAGAAGGGGCTTACAATCTCAGTCACAAGTTTAAATCTGTCCATAGCTGAAAGCCTTTGAAACGGCCGAAGGGCTGGTTAGGCGATATGCAGTTTATATTAGGCTAATTTTGGGTGTTATAAAGAGAGATGAAGTTAAAAACGTTGTCATATTTGGTTTTGTGGGAACAGTATTGGTACACATTTGTGCATTTTTGAATGAACCTAGTCTTCGGCCCTAGTGTTCGACCCATATAATGGGTGATGCAAGTAGAGATACTTTTTTCAATAGCTTTTTTGTGACAGATCAAGTGTGAGTCGTGTCATCCTGTCATGTTATTTTTGTTTAGTACTGTTTGGCATTTCATCATGGAAAGACTTACGCCTGAACAACGTTTACAAATCGTTCAACTTTATTCCGAAAATTCACGTTCTATGAGAAATGTGTGTTCGTGCACTTCGTTTAACTTATGGTCAAAATAATCGGCCTACTGAGCGTACGCATTCATTATTGGATAATATTTGACCGAATAGACCACGTCCAGCATGCAGTGAAGAAAATGTAGCGGCTGTAGCTGAGAGTGAACCGTGGAGAGTTAATTCGGCGCCGTTCGCAGCAACTCGGACTGACGTATGGAACGACTTGGAACATTAAATGTCGAGATCTTAAATTGAAAGCGTACAAAATACAGCTTGTGCAAGAACTGAAGCCGCCCGACGTTACCAAGCGACATCGCTGCGCTCTTGGAAAGTTCCAAGAAGATCCGACGTTTTAGAGCCAAATTTTGTTCGATGAGGCCCATTTCTGGCTCAATGGGTATGTAAGTAAACACACGCTTTTATCTCTACGATAAAAGCATGTTCGTCGCAACCACAGTTTTGTTTTTTAAATTTCATTTTGACAACAGTATGATTGCGACAAAATTACTATTGTTGACATGTAAAAATAGTATTATTGCCAAATTGAGAAAAGAAAATATGGTTGTAGGAACCATATATACATGGTTGGTGCAACAAAAGTTTTGTTGTTTAAAATTTACGTTAACAATAATATGATAATGGCAATCATACAGTATGATTGCGACTATGAACATAACAAAACAGGTTTTATAGAGCATACATGTATGTTTTTGATAAACATTAAAAGCAGATACACACGATACAGTGAATGGTTGTGGTCCATTAAAAAAAACAACAACAATCGGATAGTTCGAGGTATTTTTATTTTGTTTACTTTGTTCGGTGAAATACTCTAATCCGACTGGTTCTCGTTTATTTAAAATCTACCTGCACTTAAGTTTACAGCCATTTATCACGGTTTAATCACATTCGTTACTTGGTGTCTACGGATGGTGAAGTAGCATTCACACCTGCTGGCAACTAAAAGTATTTTCGACTGCCGTTGGAATATATGTATATTTTTGCTTATTGAATGAAATGTTCAATAAAAACATGGCCCCAAATCTGGCTATGAACAAATTGTTATGCAATTTAAAATTAATTGTTTGATAAAAATCTCTATTTTTGAATAACAACACCCAATCCTAATAAATAATTTTTTTAATCATACTATGGTTGTACGGATAATAGCATGTTTGAGTGTGAATCATACTATGGTTGTATAAGAAAAGTACTATGGTTGTGAGGATCATAATATGGTTGTGGTAATAATAGTATGGTGAATCATACTATTGTTGTGAAGATCATAGTATGGTTGAGTGTGAATCATACTATTGTTGTGGAGATCATAGTATGGTTGAGTGTGAGTCATACTATGGTTGTGGGGATCACAGTATGGTTATGTGTGAATTATACTATTGCTGTGAGGATCATGATATTGTTGTGCCACAACCATATACCCAACAATAGTATGATCCTCTTCGAATATTGTTACCCCAACCATACTTTTTTTCTGCGTGCAAGCAAAATTGCCGCATTTGGGACAAAGAGCAACCAAAAGAGGTTCAAGAGCTGCCACTTCATTCAGAAAAATAACGGTTTGGTGTGGTTTGTGGGCCGATGGAATTATCGGTCCATATTTCTTCAAAAATGATGCTGGTGAAAACGTAACGGTCAATGGCGACCGTTATCGTGCCATGATAACCAACTATATGATGCCTGAAATTGATATCAGACCTTTCTAACGGATCGTGCACGCAGAAAAAAAGTATGGTTGGGGTGACAATATTCGAAGAGGATCATACTATTGTTGGGTATATGGTTGTGGCACAACAATATTATGATCAGCACAACAATAGTATGGTTCACTCACAACCATACTATGATCCCCACAATAATATTATGGTCCTCTTAACAATAGAATTATTCACACACAACCATACTATGGTCCCCACAACCATAATATTATTCACACTCAACCATACTATGATACCCACAACCATATTATGATTCTCATAATTATAGTTTGTTTTCCATACAACCATTGCATGATCCTCACAACCATAGTATGACTCACACACGATCACTATGATCCCCAAAATTCAACAATAGAGATTTTTTATTAAGTAAATTCTGTAAAAATACATTAAACTCTTAATAATCGGAGTGACTTATGTAACAATAGAAAAAATTTACTTATTAAAAATTTATCAGTTATACTCTTACTAAAGCAAAGTAGTTTTTTTTGAAGAAAATAACTTACATATAAAATATGCTATTATTACGTATGACTCGTCACAATAACATTGTCAAATTAAAAAAATACGATTTTGCTGGTATGATTTCCGTAATCATATTATTGTTAACATAAAACCCAAAAAAACAATACTTTTGTCGCACCAACCATATTTATATTGTTGCTACAACCATATTTTTATTTTACAATTTGGCAACAATACTATTGTTATATTTCAACAATATTAATATTGCGGCAATCATACTATTGTCAAAATAAAATTAAAAAAACAGTACTATGGTTGCGACGATCATACTTTTATTGCAGAGATCATACTATTGTTGTTGTGACCATATAGTAACCATATTTTTTCTCTGCGTGTGTGATATCACACCGTTAGACTTTTTCCTGTGGGGATATGAAAAATCTTAAGTTTATGCGGACAAATCCGCTTCGATTCAGGCCTTGGAGCAAAACATCACACGTGTCATTCCACAGATACCAGTCGAAATGCTCGAATGGGTCATCGAAATTTGGAATCATCGGATGGACCATCTGAGACGTAGCTGCGGCCAACATATGATAGACATAATCTTCAAAAAAAAATACCAAAGAATGTTCTTTCAAATGATAATAAACATTCCCTATTCAATTTGATTTTTTTTTTCTTTAACAAAGTAGGGAGCCTCGAATTGGATCACGCGTTAGCTTCGTATTTATTCGATCCATTTCATTTTTAAAATGGTGCGACTTTTATATATCATAAAATGGTACTGAATTGATTGATTTCCTTTGTTTTTTTGTTGTTTTAGGCAACCGCCTTAAAGTTCTTTTCCGATTTTATGTCCCGGCGCTATAAATGCCACATTTTAATTTTTATCTAGCTAAAATAAACTATAGTACGTTTTGTGCGACCTAAACGAAAATTGAAGCTTGTCTCTAGCCCCACAAGACATGTCCCAGAGACCCCTTATTTGTTTTCAATTTTATTTTAATTTTTGAACTCGTATGGGACAAAAACGCCAATTTTTTTCACATTTTTATTGGTTAATTGCACAAAAAGTCAAATTAATGAATTAAAATCTACTCGTAACATATTACGATTTTTTAAAATATAAATTTCAAAACGATTTAAATCGTTTGTTGCCATCCCACACCAAAATATGTCACTTGAATTACAATGATAATTCGTTTTTAGAGTAAGATTCGAGTAAAAACTGGAATCACATTTAGCTTTGAAAGCTTCATATCGTTAGCAGAAATGCAAAAGAACGTAACTACACTTTTCGTCTTTTTACAGGAGAAGGTAAAAACCTTATAAAATCTGCAAAAATAATGTTTACGTAACCATTTTTATAAATACTGATTAAAACACTCAGACTTATCTATTTCTTAAATAAAAGTAATATTTTCATAAGTATTTAACGAATTATGTTAGTTACGTTCTTTTGATTTAAAATTTTCTTAAACAAAAAAACGTAACTACAATACATTTTATGATAAGGAAATAAAAATTTGTTTAAACTCAATTTATTTAGGTTATTTAATATAATTTCAATGGTTTAACATTTTTCATTTTCATATACGGACAAAAAAAAAACAAAAATAATTTCGTATAATATTTGATTTCGTTTTAAACAAAGTATTAAACATAACATATATAAAAGTATTGAGTTAGAAAACAGTAATATTACATAAAATTTATTAAATCATAAAAATAGATGACAATCTTCTGGAAGAAAAGGCTTAAGGTCCTGTAGATGCTGCCATTTATTTTTTGAAATTTTTATTCTCTCCAGATGTAATGGGCGAGTAATGTAATGGTCTGCTAGTTTTTTTCCAATTCTTTGTGGAAGCTGTGCATATTCTTCTGTAATATTTGTTTTAAAATAAATAATTCCACTGGGATCGTATCGCAAAGCACGGATCATATTTACAGTGGGATCTCCACATTTTTTGCCTGTATACAAAAAAGTAATCAGAATATATAATTCTTTAGCAATATTATAGCATAACTTACCTGGTCGAATTGTTGAATATCGCTGAGGAACAGATTCATAGTCAAGAAAGTATCGATGATTTAAATGATGAACTTGAAACGGTGTAGGATTCCTTCTTGCATTGTGTATTAGGTCCACAAGTTGCGATGGTAAATTAATTTGCTTATCTTTTATTTTCCTTTCTATGAGAGAGTGGGTAGAGTCACATTCCATTTGTGTGTGTCCAACTACAAGATATTTGTGTTCGATTGTAAAATTTTTTTCCTCGCATAGAGACAACAGAGCATTTGACAATACAACATTTCTATTCTGATAGAAGCAACCATCGGAGTAGATAATGATATGATTAATATTCGGAGACTGAATAACTGCGTTTTTCAAATGGTTTATAATGCAAGTTGCAAAAGTGGATGCCACAAGGTTTCCTTCAGTTTCATCCCAAATATAATTGTCAGATTCGTGGGAAATGACGTTATAAATTGTCAAATTATGTACTTGCAGCTTCATTTTGTAGTACGAAGCACTAGCTTTTAGCTGTGGTACACGTTTAACTGCTTGCATATCTATGCAAAACAGCAAACATAATCCAGACTTCGAATTTCCAATATCAATTTCCTTTTCAGTTTTCATAAGCTCAATCTCTTTTCGGTGTTCATAAAACTGATCTTGTGATATATTCTTCGCTTTATATTTTAAACACAAATCACACTGATCGTTCCTGGGCTTAAATAATGAGTAATTGCCTTTTTTGATTGTTTGCATGAAATTTGGATATGATACGGGAAAAATTCCATTTTCTTCGTTTGCTTTGCATTCCAGTAAATATAGATCAAAAATTTCTTTGAATGACTTGAAATCTGACTCGAAATATATTTTGTTTGTATATTTTCGGCGATAATGTGAATCTATTTTTGGGATTTTTTCCAACCAGTTTTCCAAAAACTTAAGTCGTTTTTCAATGGTCACTTTTTGGACTCTTTCGTTTACATTAAGTCGTGTCTGTCTTTTAGAGTTGCTTTGCATATCAGTCCATTTTCTTGCCATAGTTTCAGATATACCTAAAGTATTGAAAAACATTTGACTGCAGACTTGTTTCCGAGTTAAAATATGATTTAAGTAATACGGTTTTGTATTACAACGTCGAGAGTCTTCTACGAAAATCCGTGTTCTTTCTGAATATTCAATAAGACCATTTAAATAAACTTTTTTCTGGTCCCAAGACATATGCCAGAAGAGATCAAATATCTCCTTTCGTTCATTTTCCGAAAAAGAGCAACAGTGCCGGAGTGTACTTTTTTGCAAAAATTTGAGATACATGCTTCCTTCATTGTTCTCGGCATTCTGTCTGTAACATTTCCTTTCGACAACCCTTGATATTTTTTGCCATGCATACGATTGTTTTTATTATGTTCTCTCAAATTGCTTACAGCTTTTTCCGAAGTAATATCACGACTTTCTAAATTGTTTTCCAACACATTTTCACTATGACAATTCATTTTACCGTTTTTACTTGCCGTCTCTTTATTCTCACTAACTGCAATAACTGTCCGCAAACAACTAAATTTGGTTAGCTTTTTTGAAGTAAACTCAAAACAAACTAGAAACAAAAAGCAGCCTACTTTGCAAAAAAAAAATTAATTTTGTATTTCGCATACATAAGTGTGTAGTTACGTTTCTTTGATTTATGAAATATATGCAGCTGTAGTTACGTTTTTTTGATTTTTCTTAATAAAATCTTTATTTTTGATCGTAGCAACCTAAAAGTTGTGAGGCCATGGCTTTTTATAAAACACGCCAAATGCAATCAAAAAACCCGTTTTCGAATTTTTGTTAGTTACGTTCTTTTGCATTTCTGCTAACGATATATTAAAATAAGGTCGGCAGTCACAAGAAGATGATTTCATTAACAAGAGCATCAATTCAACCTCGAACGCGTATTAAGAATCCACATTCCTGGAAAAATGTCCATAACAGAAAAAAATACATTTAAAACCTTTAATATCTCAAAACTATGCGTCTACTGAATTCCTTTTCTGGTATTGCCCATAAAATTGGATTACATCATTTGGGCCATTTGGGTCGTTTGGGTCGTTCGATGCAACATCATCCGCTGCAGCAGTGCTTAATAGTGACATCATACATTTTCCAACCACTCCGTATAATTCTTGGAAGTACGTATTAGTAAAAAACAATGTCTACAGTTTATTTCAAGATTACATAAGTCCGCATACACACAAATATTTGGAGAGCGAGAACGACAATGTTGTCCTTTTCCAAAGGATTATAATATGGGTGAAAGGATTTTTGTTTTGTACGAACAAACATATGTGCATACATACGCGTGCACAAACAGAACGTAGAGATTGTTGCTCCATATCTCATATGAAAAGGTGCTTCTGAATTCTTAGAATTGTGTTTGTTTCGTTTTTTTACTATTAACAAATGTATCTTTTATGAACCAGCAAGGAACGACTTTATGATATCCTACATCCTCAACACCGTAATGCCGTATTTGTTTTTGATTCAGTAGCTATCGTTGTTGACCTATTTACATTTGTTCCGTGCTTCACTTTGTTTTAGGTAATATTGAAATTACTTTAAGAGGAATGAAGAACTTTGCAAGTATGGATTCTAGCAAAGGCGATATATTACAATCCGATTAGGAGAAAAAAACCTAGGGTGTATCTACTTGAGAGCACGATCATTCTTTTAAATTCTTAGCTATTCCTGGCAAGTTCGAATTAGATAAATTTGTATACCACCTTAGATTGCGAAAGCCATCCTCAATAGTGTCAATAACGCCATCATTGACTAGTCCTCGTCTCGTATTTGCCAACTACTACTCAATTTGAGATGTTACCTTTTATATTAAATATTTTTTTCATTTTTTTTGGTGAGCCCAGAGCGATCCTTACTGACTATGCTACAGATCGTCTTACAGATCTTCGCATGGTAACTCCTGGGCAACGGTGTTTTGACATCCGACAAAGCAACGGCTAACGTGAGAGAGGCGACATGGCCACTGGTTAATGAGGTTGGAATTGGAAATGTAGCCCACTTTGGAAACAAGAAAACACAATAAAAAATTCGGACGCCCCCTAACTGGGGACGACTACCGCAAACAAATAAAGGACCACGAATTTCGGATATGCACATGGAATGTACGAACACTACTGCTTTTTTCCAACTGGCAGATGTGCTCCAAGAATACAGGAGATAAGATGGAGAGGGCATGGTGCAAATAAAATAAAAAATAGCGATATACATTTCAGATTTCATGATAATTAAGCACTTTTTCGAATTTGTTGTAATTTGGCGAATATGTCATCTTGTCGCCGGTTTCAGCACAGTGACTGGCCACAATCCGCGTTTTAAATTTCAGGGCGGCCCCACGCCCCCTTATACACTTTTAAATCAACAAAGTCTGTAAAAATTTACTTGTGATTATTTTAAGGCGGATTTGAACCGTCTACTATTCCACCAGGATATGTTTCAATCCATGTCAATATCATATGTTTCAAGTATCACTGTTCCTCATATATATAAGTAAGTAGTTTATGCGGTCCAACGCTCCCTTGTAAAACACTGCAACATAATGCAAAAATTGTCGTAACGATCAGAGTTAATAGTAGTGCAAAAAAAAAACAAAAATACTGCAAATATACGAGGGTTGCTATATACATTTCTGGCTCATAATGAAAATGCGAATATTTATCATCAAAAATTGTTTTATTGTTTTTTAAAGTATTCTCAAGCATGATTTATATACTTTTGCTTGCGCTCAAACCAATTGTCGATGCATCTTTTTCACACCGATTGAGACACCTCCAAAACATGGTTTTTCAACGCTTCAACAGCATCTTCTGGCGACAAAAATCGCTGACCATGCATTTTTTTCTTGACGTGCTGTAATAAAAAAAAAAATTGGGTGTCAAGTCAGGGCTGTACGGCGGATGACCCATTAATTCGCATTTTGGCCGATCAAAAAGGCGAGTTTTTAAGCCCGATGTTTGAGAGCTCGCGTTGTCATGGTGCACAATGATTCGTCTTATCTTGTTAGTTTTTCAAATTTCTCCGAAGACTTCAGGCAAACAAATTGTGGTGTACCACTCAGAAATGACCTCCTACGATATTCAAGCTGAGCAGTAGCCACATGACCAGTTTTGCCGAAGAAACAGCCGACCATTTGCTTCGAAGTGCCTTTCCACGAGAAACTTTCGTTGGATTTGGCTCATACACATAGATCCATGATTCGTCACCTGTGACGATCTTATAAACGTCTTTTGAAGCACCGCGATCATATTTTTTCAAAATTTCTTTGTACCAATCGACACGAGCCTTTTTTTGAGCGATTGTCAAATTGTGCGGGATCCAACGAGAACAAAACTTTTTTACGGCCAGGTGTTCATGCAATATCGAATGTATGCATGCCCAAGGATGCCTCTATCTCACTGCATGTCACATGACGATCTTGCATTATCATTCACGCACGGCTTCAATGTTCTCTGGCACAACGGCCATTTTTGGGCGAGCGTCGGCCACGATTGAATTCATTAAACCAGTTTTTCACAGTGCTATAGAAGGGTGCTTCATCGCCATACTCGTACAAAGATTTAAGTTCATCGATGCACTCTTGTCGTGATAATTCACGTCGAAAGTTGTGAAAAATTATCGCACGAAAATGTTCACGAGTTATTTCCATTTTTTGCCCAATTGATTTTTTCAAGTCACTGTAAACAACACAAATGATTGTCGTACGTCGGAACGTTCTGAGTACGTTTAAGCTAAAAAATGTCAAACTTTTCAATGGAAATGCCTGATGGCGCCAGGCAATACTTAGTGTTGCATAGGCCAGAAATATATATAGCAATCCTCGTAGTGACTTTTATAGGGGTTAACTTAGTTGACGCGTGGAGATATTTTTACCTCTTGACCGATCTGGTCCATTTTTAATACAAACCGTTTCAGTCCATTAACTTATGTTTCCGCAAAATATCCGCTAACCATTTCCAATACAATACATGAAGTTTTCTTTTCACAAACAGACTGACGGTCATGGCTTTATTATCATAGAATTTTACGAATATGTAAACTGTATAGGGTGTCTGGCCAGTATTTCGAGGTGTTGTAAGCGGAATGCAAAGTGAATGTACCCTCTATCCTATGTAGGCTAGTAGTAAAACATATTTATTCCTTGCTGTGTGTTAGGGCCCCTACAGGATGGCGCCTTATGCTATACAGCTGATGTAACAATGTTTTGTACAACTGATTTTTGGACATGGGCTTCTATGCTTAGACAAAATGGATCTAGACATTTGGCCCGTTAAAGTTCCCAATTTAAACTGATCTAGCAAAAGGCCATTTTAACGGTATTAAATTCCAAACATAATGTCATTGATAGAGTACCTGACGATTTAAGGGTCAGCTACAATATGTGTTCGAACTTTATTAAATAAAGCGTGTTGTTTTATGCGTGACCATCAATATCATCCGGATAAAATTGAACGATAAATGTCCTCGTTACCATATACTTACTTAAGGTCCTCAACACATAATTAAAGAATAAGGGAAACGTTTCTCAAAGCAGTAAGTTGTGTATGATATAATTTTTATATTTACTGACCGGGACCTATTGTTTTATTCCGGCTCGGAACGGCTAACGCATTAGTCTACCAGAGTGGTGTACGGTATCGGTATATATCACTTCGAAATACTGGTCGCAGACCCTATAAAGTATATAAAGGGTTTTATCAGACGAGTGGTTTTCAAGAAGAAATAAAACGCATATAGTTTAATGTTACGGCCAAGAATTTAGCTTTGTTCTTAAGACAAGGGTTTGCCATTATGTTCGCCATTAGAGTTGCCAAAATAATTTGGGGTAAGTGGCCGCCGCGGCTGGCTTGAATAAATTCCAGCTGAGAGACCCAATTGTTGACCACTTTTTGCTCCATTTAGGCCGTATGTCCGCAATAACGCGCCTAATATTATCTTCCAAGGCGTTAATCGTGTCGGGCTTACCTGCGTAGACAAGCGACTTCACATAACCCCACAAAAAATAGTCTTGCGGTGTTACATCGTACGCCACAGGCCCACGACACGAGATACACGCAGAGAAGAATATGGTGACTATATGTTCACGGCAACAATAGTATGTTCTCTGCAGTAAAAGTATGGTCGTCGCAACCATAGTATTGTTTTTTGAATTTCATTTTGACATTAGTATAATTGCGGCAATATTAAAATTGTTAAAATGTAACAAAAGTATTGTTGCCAAATTTAAAAATAAAAATATGGTTGCAGCAACAATATAAATATGGTTGGTGGGACAAAAGTGTTGTTTTCATGGGTTTTATCTTAACAATTACATAATTACGGCAATCATACCGGCAAAACTTTAATTTTTTTTTAATTTGACAATGTTATTTTTTTCGATTCTTACGCAATAACAGTAATAAAAATTATATTTTTAAAAAAAAAACTACGGATTAGTACGAGTATAACTAAAATATTTTTAATAAATGATTTTTTTTGCTGTTAAATAAATCACTCCTATTGTTACATAACTTACTTAATAAAATTCTTTATTGTTGAATAACAACGTATTCCAGTCTTTACAAACAATTTTGTCGATCATAGTATAGTTGTGCGTAAGTCATACTATGGTTGTGAGGATCATGCTATGGTTGTACGTTAAACAAACTATGGTTATGAGGATCATAATATGGTTGTGGGGATCATAGTATGATGAATGTGAATAGTAATATGGTTGTGGGGATCATAGTATGGTTGTGTGTGAATGATTCTATTGTTGTGAGGACCATAATATTGTTATGGGGATCATAGTATGGTTGTGTGTGAACCATACTATTGTTGTGATGATCATAATATTGTTGTGCCACAACCATATAACCAACAACAGTATGGTGCTCTTCGAATATTGTTATCCCAACCATACTTTTTTCTGCGTGTAGTGCGCTCACCAAATAATTAATTGTTTCGTTGACTGTATGTCATATAGCGCCGTCTTGTTGGAACCAACGGTCGTCCACATCAACATCCTCAAATTCAGGCACGGAAAAGTCATTAATCATGGCTCTATAGCGTTCCCCATTGACTGTAACATAATGGCCGGTTTCATTTTTGACGAAATATGAATCAATGATTCCCTCTGCCCATAGAGCACACCAAAGAGCGACTTTTTGAAGATGTAACTGCGTCTCAACAATGGCTTGTGGATTTTCATTACTCCAAATGCGACAGTTGTGGTTATGTTATTAACGTACCCATTCAATTAAAAGGGAGCT
Source organism: Hydrotaea diabolus (assembly GCA_963513945.1). Taxonomy (NCBI): domain Eukaryota; kingdom Metazoa; phylum Arthropoda; class Insecta; order Diptera; family Muscidae; genus Hydrotaea; species Hydrotaea diabolus. The sequence continues at coordinate 238,694,994 of OY740716.1, read as the reverse complement.
TCATTGCTGAACAAAATGTTCTTTTAAAAATCAGGAACGGTGACCATCATGTTTTGGACCCATTCACCACGATTTTCAAACGTTGTTCCGAAGTAAGTCTATTCATTATGAAATGACAAACCAAACTGAGCGTAAATCAAGTGACAGCTGTCAAAAAGACCAACTCCAAAAATGTGTGGCCAGATTGAAAATCACACTTCAAAAAAACATCCTTTATATTCTAAATCGTTGTAAAAATCAATGGTGATCTAAACATATCCGTCCGACCGTCCGTAGTTCTTTGGTCTGTCCTAAGTGGGGAAAATTTTGCAAAATTATGTGTTTCTAGACTGAAACGCTCGGTATTGAAAATCGGACAAGAGGTAAAAGTCTTAACCTCACAAGGACTAAGCCAACCTATTGAAAAATCACTTTGTATTTTTGCAGTATTTTTTGGTTCTAATATTCCAAGAAATATTTGAAGGCTAGATTACAATATGAGTTTCACCGCCCATACAACACCGAACTTAGACAGACCATATCTCATATGGCGATGTTATTGTGAAGCCAAAGAAACGGACCGATCGTCATTAATTTTTAACAGAAAAAAATCATTGATTAGCAAATTATAATAGACTATGTTGTGCAAAAATTATACAAAAGGTCGTTTGACTATTAAAAGGCCATATCTCGTAAACCATTTACGAAGGAAAAGTGCCTCCTTGAAAAAATCCTCAAATCAAGTATGATTATAGTTTTTGGTCATACGCTGTCTGCGATTTAAAGTGGGCAAAAAATCACCAAGGGAGGAAAAAAGTTTTCCGTTAAGCAATTAAAGGCACCTAAGGAAAAAGTACACGTTTTTTCGACTAGTAGCTTTACAAATCATAATTTTATGTGGACAATGATTTAAATCGGAACTGTTGAAACGCATTAATTTCTCAAAAGAGGGCATATTTGTTGGTCGTTTTGACATGGACCGAAGGGCCCAAAAATTTACCTTATGTTCAAATAAATGTCGGACATGGTGTCAACTGGTATATAAGGGTACTTAAATTAAAGCAAAATTCGAAACTAATCCAAATATGTGTCTGTTTTGAAGATTTATCAGAAATTTTTGTCTGACTTATGGACCCCAAAAAAAGTAATAGGAACGAAGCGAAGGAGTAGTTCGGCCTGGCCGAACATTACGGCGTTTTTACATGTTATACCCTTCATCTAACAGTGGATGTTAAATAAAATTTGTCATTCCGTTTGCACATCACGAAGTATTGATCGTAGACCCAATTGTGTAAAGTATATATTACTTATCTTTGTAAAATTCTAAAACAATCTTGCCATGAAATTGTGCATGGCGATGGCTGATGGCGAAAAGCTGTAATTGAGCGAAAGCGGCCTTAGGGGGAAAATAGTTTCCCTATTTGGAACTAAAAATACTTCGGCAAAATGTACACATTTTTGAGTATTTGCTTTACAAATCATAATTTTTTGTAGACAAACAATGGCTAAAATGGCTGCTGTTAGATGGCATTCGAAAAAGAGAATAGTTGCTGAACATTTTAAGTCATGTGGCCCAAAAAATGTAACGCATGGTCACAACAGGTGATCAATAGTCAAAATGAACGTACAGGTACACGCAGAGAAAAGATATGGTTCCTATATGGTCACGGCAACAATAGTATGTTCACTGCAATAAAAGTATGGTCGTCGCAACCATAGTATTGTCTTTTAAATTTCAATTTGACAATAGTATGATTGCGGCAATATTTATATTGTTGAAATGTAACAATAGTATTGTTGCCAAATTTAAAAATGAAAATATGGTTGTAGCAACGACATAAATATGGTTGGTGGAACAAAAGTATTGTTTTCATGGCTTTTATGATTACGGCAATCATACCGTCAAAATTGTACTTTTTAATTTGACAATGTTATTTTTACGAATCCTACGCAATAATAGTAAAAATAATAAAAAATTTTTTCCAAACAAACTACGAATTGGTATAACTGAAATATTTAAAAAAAAATTTTTTTTTTACTGTTTAAGAAATCACTCCTATTATTACATAACTTACTTAATAAAATTCTCTATTGATAAATAACAACTTAACCCAATCTTTACAAAAAAATGTTAGGGATCATAGTATGATTGAGTGTAAGTCATACTATGGTTGTGAGGATCAGACTATGGTTGTGAGGATCATACTATGGTTATGAGGATCATAATATGGTTGTGGGGATCATAGTATGGTTGAATGTGAATAATAATATGGTTGTGTGTGAATAATTCTATTGTTATAAGGACCATAATATTGTTATGGGGATCATAGCATGGTTGTGTGTGAACCATACTATTGTTGTGATGATCATAAAATTGTTGTGCCACAACCATATAATCAACAATAGTATGATGCTCTTCGAATATTGTTACCCCAACCATACTTTTTTTCTGTGTGTACTTTAATTAAAGCAAATTTTGTTGCAAATTCAAATATTGAGTAAACTTTAAGTTTTGGCAGATTTTAGGGATAGGCGCAAGGGCCCAAAAAACGGACCATTTTATGTTTGCCTAGTTGAAGCGCAGGGATGTTGAAAGGTAGTTAATTAGATTTGGTTTGCGAAAACTTTAACATTATTGAGTAAATATTATATATTTTTGTATAATTGAGTAATGTTGAAGTTTAAGGATGCACACTAGGGCCGAAATGACAAAAAAACGGACCATTTTCGCCTAGTAGCGTAGGGCCGATGGAGGGTATATAAGGTTCGGCCTGACCAAACTTTATGACGTTTTTAAATCTTTTCAATTGGATTTATGCCTACTCAAATAGTACGGGCATACATTTCTTTTCCTTTGGATTTTATTTAAGAACCCTCGTAAAAATATGCATTTGAACCCGGGTATTGGCTAGTAATAATCGATACTTTATCATCACTACTACAATACATGTCTGCGAATATGTTAATACAGACAGACACCAATGTTCATGATGATATTTTTTCTTTTTCATCGCATGAAAAGAAAAAAAATATACAAAAAATAATTCCATACAACTTACATGACACACAACATCATCCATTCATCCAGCCAGCCAGCCATCCATCCGTCGTCTAGTTTGCCGGAATGTCTTGTTATAAGGGGTGAATTTCAAATACAAACACATGTATAAACACGCATACACACACACTTACAGACTGCTTGAGATTGTGACAAACAATTTTGCCAAGTGCCGGGTGGTTTGTCTGCTGCGGCGGTGGTTGATGGCCGGCGACGGTGGTTGTTTTATGCTCGAAATAGAAGTGCCAGTGCCCTTCCGTCCATCCATCCGAAAAATGGGTGAAGGGGGGAGGGCAATTGTTAATCAGTAATAATGAACTAGAATCGATGGAAATTATGAACGCTATCGACAATATCGATATAATTTATGTATTTGCCGCTCGGTATCATAAAAATGTATGCTTTTCATCTCAAATATTTAAATACTCGTCTCAAAGTATAAGTAGTATTGAGACCAAAACCGATACATGCAATAAAGGGTGCCTTCGTCATACACAAACAAATAAGTGGATGTATTCATACCTAAAGGTCATCACTGAGGTCATAAGCCTCGTGGATATCGCCAGTGGCATTCCGTACAGCGTAGCACTAGTGCAATAGAATCGCCAGTATCGCCACCACGATAAGGATAGAAAAGGTAATATTTTATAAAGAGTTGTTATCCTCCGCCTCTGTAAGTTTATATCTGTATCTACAGGAATATAACAGAATTTATCTGTTTGATCTGCTTCGATGACAGATACTCTATTTTCTTACTTCATCGGGTGCTTAAAGATATTTATTTCCCTCAGTTGACAAATCTGTTGTTGCCCAGTACATCCTTTTCGAACCATATCTTAATGGATTTTCATTGAGCGTGTCTGAACTCTTAAATTGATTAAAAAGAGTTGTGCGTGAGAAATGACGGAAATTAGTATTGCATTTAGTTAGACAAGAACATCTTCCTTTGCCACCACCAACTTTTTGTATTTTATCAGTGGTGTTTTTTGTTAAGTCCCTATAACTTGGATAAAAGGCCGAATAAATATAAGCAGAACAAAAAAAACTATTTAATAAGGGTTTCAATGAATACCCACGCAAAACTGAATTGGTGGAAATGATATTGTGCTAGCAGATTTCTCTACGCACAGTTCGAAGATTATACACGAAGGGTAATTCTCAGTAATTTAAATTAGACTCCCCCTACAAGTCATTTGATTTTTATCCGAATTGATTTGATTTGTCAAAGTCAGCTTAAGAAAAACCTTGGCGGGTTTAGAAACAGCTGTATAGTCTGCCTGGAACCGTAGCCAATGCATTTTAAGAGTTTTTACGTTGATTCTGAAAAAGAAACAACAAAGAGGTCTCGAACCACAAGAAAAATGTTCAAGTCATAATAATGATATAAAATGCAAACAAAAAGAAAAAAAAAACTAGTTATGTCTTTTGTTATAAAAACGTTAATTTTGCTCAAATCGATAGAACTTAAAACATTAAAAAAACAAATTATAAACATTATTAGTTAAAGTCGTTTTACTACGAATACTAAGCCTTGAATAGCCTATTCCTGATCAATTTCAACGAATTTAAAAAAAAACTCTTGGCTGTCACTAGCACTGCTAATTTAACTTTTTCCTCACTACATTAAGCGGTTTATGAACAGGTTAAGCGGGAAGAAACACGGTTACTATATGGTCACGGCAATAATATTATGTTCTTCGCAATAAACGTATAGTATTGCTTTTTTGAATCTAATTTTGACAATATTATAATTATCTCAATATTTATATGATACTCGTATTATATAGGGTGATCCATCTATAGCCTTTTTTCACAGATTTCATGTAAGTTGTGTTCAACTTTATTTTTTTTCTTTTCAGTATTGTTTGCCATTTCATCATGGAAAGACTTAGACCGAAACAACAAAATTGTGCTATAATGGAAATGAGCGTTCGGTGAGAAACTGTTTTCGGCCACAATTTTGTTCAGTGATAAGTCAAATTTCTGGCTCAACGACAAAGTCAATATACATAAATGCCGCTTTTTGGCTGAAGAGCAACCATAAGAGGTTCAAGAGGTGTCATTATACCCAGTGAAAACCACGGTCTGGTGCGGTTTATGGGCAGGTGGAAAAAACGGTCCATATTTTTTCAAAAATGATGATGGTCAGAACATAACCGCGAATGGAGCTCGCTGTCGCGCCTTGATATTGGACTTTTAGCCTCCTAAAATTGAAGCCCGTAATCTTGACGACATTTGGGTTTAACAGAACGGCTCCACTTGCCATACAGCTCCTTAAACAATGGATCTATTGGGAGGTCATTTCGCGTTTTTGGCTGGTGAGTTGGCCCACTAGATTTTTCTTTGGGGCCACGTAAAATCTAAAGTCAACGCTGACAAGCCAGCTACGATTCAGGTTTTGGAAGCCAACATTACGCGTGTCAAAGCCTTCGAAATTATCGAAGAAGTCATCCAAAATTGAACCTCCAGAATGGACACCCTGAGGCGTAGTTGCGGCCAACATTTAAAGGAAATTATATTCAAAAAACAAACGGCATAAAATGCCCTTTTGAAAGAACCACAAATATTCAACATTTTATTTGATTTTTTGAATTTTTTTTATTTTGAAAAATTAGCTCTAGATTGGTCACGCAATACTTATATTATTTATAAAATATTATTATATTATTATTATTTATTTATGTTTATATTATTATTATTGCCATATTAAAAAATGAAAATATGGTAGTACAAACAATATAAATATGGTTGGTGCGACAAAAGCATTTTTCTTTGTGTTTTATGTTAACAATAATATGATTATGGTAATCATTCTGTATGATTGTAATTTTTCTTCATTTAATATGCTTTTAAGAACAATGTTATTTTTATTTTTATACTATAATTAAGATTTTTCGAACAAACTTCTTTGGCGTTGTTTAACTGATATATTTTTTAATGAAAACGCTTACGTTTTATAAACTGATTTTTAAACCCTCCACCATACAATGGAGGGTATATTAGTTTTGTCATTCTGTCTGTAACACCTTGAAATAATCATCGAAGACCCATCAAAGTATATATATTATTGATCCTCGTAAAATTCTAAGACGACGTAGCCATGTTGTCCGGCTGTCCGTCTGTTGAAAACAAGATAGAGCCTGCATGAAAACAGCTAGGGAGCTGAAATTTGGCACAAAGATGTGTATTTTACCTAGCATGGTTGGTATTGAAAATGGGCTATATAGCTCTACGGGAAGTTGGTGTTGGAGACCCTCAACCGACACTACCTCATAAATATTAGTTTTTTATTTGGAAATATCCGTCCAGTTTCTTGAGCAAAATCACTGAAATTTTGCAAATAATAATCTCTATATATGCGCAATCATCTATGTAAAAATGGTTTAGATTGGGCCACCATTTCTTGTACCTCCCATACAAACGGTCTTATGGGCCTTGAGAAATAATATGACTATAACTCACTACAAACTTGACCTATCGAAATGAAATTTAACACATCAAGATTTCTATATACAACACACTTCTACGCTGAATTCTGTTGAGATCAGAAAAGTCCTACTGGTACCTCCCACACTAAAGGTCTCATCGGCCTTGAAAAATAATATGACAATAACTCACCACACACTTGACCTATCGAGACGAAATTTTCGACATAAATATTAATATATAGAACAGACTTTTGCGCTAAATTTGGCTAAGATCGGAAAGGCCCTAATGGTACCTCCCACACAAACAGTCTCATCGGCCTTGAAAAATAATATGACAATAACTCACTACAAGAAATTTTCACTAGATGAAATTTTCTACATAAAGATTTTTATATAGAACACACTTCCTCACCAAATTTGGTTTTATTTGGGAATCTGGTGGAGGGTATTCAAAGTTCGGCACAGCCAAACTTAACATTTTTTACTTATTGCTACTGTTTAATAATTCACTACTATTATTATAAATTTAATGTATTTTTAAATAATTTGCATAATTCAAATCTATTGTTGGCAATTTCACCCAATTCTAATAAATAATTTTGGGGATCATAGTATAATTGTGTGGTTGAAGAGAACATAACATGGTTGCGTGTGAATCATACTATGGTTGTGAGAATCATACTATGATTTTATGTGGTTGTGAGGATCATAATATGGCTGTGAAGATCATAGTATGTTTAAATGTGAATCATACTATGGTTGTGGGCATCATATTACGGTTATGTGTGAATCATACTATTGTTGTGAGAATCATAGTATGGTTGTGAGGATCATAGTAGGGTTGTATTTAAATCATACATTTGTTGTGAGGATCATAATATGGTTGTAAGGATCATAGTATGGTTGCATGTGTATCGTACTGTTGTTGATAGAATCATAACATTGTTGTTACACAACCATATACCCAACAATAGGATGATACTCTTCGAATATTGTTATTCCAACCATACTTTTTTTACGTGCATAACGATTAAATTAAAGAATAGCGAAAAAACGATAACGTAGTAGTTAATCGAGATTACAGCCGAAAATTTCACTAGCAAACAATGAACAAGGAAATCTAATAACAGATAAATTGAACATGCGGAGGATGTAGAGACAACATTTGCCTAACTTATTATTTAGTAACAAGAGAAATTTCTTCCTTCTAAAAAGCGTTGGTTCTGAATGTTTAATGCATTTTAAAGAGAAGTCTTTACATGGCATAGAGACTAAGCTCTTACTTGTAAAGACGACGCCATTTGAGAGGTGGAAACTGACAGCTGAAAAATTGTCATCCGGAATTGAACCAGTGTTTACTTGTTGACAGTCGTGCACACTAACTATCACACAACGGCTGCCCACATTACTACACAAATTGGGCAAACAAAAACAAAATATAGTTGCGATGACTGCACCTGACCGAAGAGTTTTTGTTTCGGGTAAATCCCTCACATAGAACCGTCAGTCGCAGGATGCATCCAGTTTAAATGGCGCGTTTCCTTCACCTAGAAATCGAAACTGATCCCCTGTAGACGAACTCGACTTTACAACAAAATATATTGTTTTTACAACAACGACAAACATTTTTAAAAATGTTTTTCTTTGTCTTTCTTTACATCATAAATATGGCAATACCTTTGAAGTCATGCTACTTTTATTAATATTAAGAACTCTACAAACTATGACATATTCAATTTCAGAGTAGACTTCAGAAATCTTCAAATTAACACTGTACATATTTGGATTCATAGTGAAATTTTCTTTTTTGGGGAATTTAGTGTATTAGGTATAAATTATATTAAAGAAATTTTAAAAAAACTAAGTGCGAAAATAATTTCTAAAACAAGAATTCTGTCGATACATAGAAAAGTTACGTTTTAAAATAGGACGAAATAGTCGCTGGATTTAGTTTTCTTATTTGGAAATTAGAAAAAGTTAACAAGCTTAAATCATAAATGAGTTTCAATTATTTGGTTGCCAGATTATTGAAGACGGTATCCTTTCTCAGATTTGTAGACCACGTTATTAAAAAATCGCAGTTGAATAAAAAATGGCTGGAGCAACAACAATGCCTAGATCATTCGGCTAAATGTCAACTAGCCTTTTTTATGGCTAAATGAAAATAAACCTGTTAGATCCGACGGAAAATGGCTAAAATGGCAACACTGGCCGGATTATAAAGATACATTTTTGGAGAATTCGGGAAAAGGGTCTTAATAATGTATGTATTATGATAAAGAATAGAAAAATGCATTAGAGTCCTGTTATACTTTGCATTTTTTATTTTTCAGATTTATCTTCGAATGTTACTAATTCCCAGTTAAAGCAATTTATTAGCAGTTTGATTCAACTATAATTTAAGCTCAATTTTCCAATGTCTATCAGTAATTAGTATTTAACGTTGATAAAAGAGACATTAATCTTTTTTTTTTGCATTTAAATTACGAGTATATATAATGTTTTTTTGTAGAGGCATTTTTAAAGATTTCAATGAAAATGAGGCAAAGTATCGCAAAGTGTTAGAGAATCACAGTACTCAATTCACCGTACCTTAGAGCCACTTTTTGGAAATTCTCTAAAGGGTCAGATAATATTTACAATTTGATGATCCGGCCTTCTGACCACAGTATTGAAAAAAAAACACCTTGTTGACATTACTGCTTAAGCTTGCATTTGCCCACATGACGTATAAGTAATATGCAATACAATCAATTTAGCTGATATTAATCATACGACCCACCACGGGGAAACAGATTTACTTTGAAACAATAGTCTGGTTTGGTCTAATTGTAGTACCCTTGCAGTACCTTGCAGTTTTGAAGTGTTGTTGAGCATTTATCTACAAGATAGGGAACTTAAGTTAAAGGGTATCGTGGCTATTTTAAGCAAAGTAACCCATTTAAAAACAGAGTCCGCTCGCTAATTTTTGAATCTTTACAGAACAATGATCGACGTGATATTAGTGCCACATTAAAAAACTTGAATGGAAAGGCCGGTTGGTTTAATGTTACGGTACAAGAGCCCAGATAAAACAATAGAAACGGCAAACCTTTTGGTCCAAAAACATGGATGTTGGTGCGATTACTGAAAATTTCTAAAACTGAATTTGTTTCAAAGGCGTCCAAAACATCTATATTAGGTATATAACTTTTTACAATTTTTGCAAATACGAAAAACGGCATACCATAGTCGAATAGAGCATAAAAAAGTATGAACCCCCATTATTTTTTTTTTTGCGAAATTGCAAAAAAGTTTCCGCGCAAAACGAAATTACTTTTTTATCAGAACTGCTGAAAAAACCAAAAAAATTGTTGTACAGTGTACAGTGTACCATGGTGTTGTCACCCGCCTACAAAATTTTTTGAAATCCCCGCTCCACAGTATATTGGTTGTCAACATCATGTGCTAGATTTGATGTTAAAACATGTCATGGATGAGCTCTTAGAGGGAAAAACATCATCGCCCAATATTTCATACAATTTTATTCCAAATTTAATAGAAAATTACGATGATCTAAAAAAAGAGTATGAACAAAATAAAGAGTGTATTAAGGTTAAAAGCATTAAATGGCGAAATGACATGCAATACTTATATGAATTGGTCGAAGCTTTTAAATACTTCGAGAAAAATGAAAGTTTTCCCTACATAAAATTTAAAGCAATACCAGCACTAAGTAATGCCCGTTGGAATTCTAGAGCTATTTTGGCACTTTTAGCCTTTATACTTATTCCTGAATATCGTTTGCAATTATATCCTATTTGTAAGTTTGTGTGCGGTGCTTGGAGCGAAATCTGGTTTTCCGATCATACTTTCAACAAAAATAATTTCGCCACACTACAGAAATCATTGGCCGGCTTCACAAAAGCTAATGAATGTTTTCTCAGACATTGGGTAAATAAACCATCAGCTATTGAGGAAGTTCAGCGAAGTAACATCTGCGCACAGCGTGCAATTAAAATTGTGCAAGACATTTTACCATTGTGTAAATCATCAGATACTTTAAACTTAAAACTTATTTCATATAACAATTGACAAAAATTTAAAAATAAAAATATTAAAAAAAATTAAAAAATATTAGAAAAAAATCTGACTTTTTTTAGAAATCCATTTTTGCGCGGAACGTTTTTGAACCGAAATCACATAAAAAAGTGATATTCATTACTTGTACAATATTTGCCACCACGTGGTGGTATGCCAAATTTTTCGTAAAAATTAGTTATATGCCTAATCTATATATGCCTGGCTGGTTGTATTTCGGAATAATTTTCTTTTTGTCTTTCATTTGCCTACCAGGTTTTCACTTGGGAAAATACGTACTGTTGAAGCATTCGTCCATGAACCAGTTAAAAACCGGTGCATTGTACATAATTAAAAAATTTTTAAACAATCAAATGAAGTTGTGCCACCATGTGCATCGCCTGTACCATTTATTTGAAAACGTCGGCAATTTCCTAGTAATCTCTCAGCAAACCAAACGTTCAGAGTTCGGATAGAATTATGTACGACAATCGGCAAAATGTTTCGATTTCTTACAGAGTTCGTAACGAAAAACATATGAGAGGGTTGACAAAAATTCTGAACTACTTCTCTGAAAAAAATGCTCGGAAAAATCGAACAGAATTCGTAACAATTTCTGTAATAATTCTCGATAGAGTTCAGATATTGTTTATAATTGTCTGATATCATACATTGTCGGCAAATTTGGTTTACTAGGCTCCTACACAACTGGTGTGTCTATGGAGTGGTAGATAATTTACATCATGATCTCATTTTTATCAAGATATTTTACACGATTGGTAAATGTACTTATTTTTGTGGCATGTATCGTTGGTCTACGAAAAGTGTTTTGCTTCGTTTATAGTCAGATTGTAGACCATGTTTCTTTTGAACAATTTGCCCAAAGAGAAACCAAAAAGATTTTCAAAAGGCAGTCAAAGAGACTTTTAGTTGCAAGCAGTGGTGACTGCACTACTTCACCATCCTCAGACCGGAAGCAACTAATGTAATTGTATAATAATCAAAGGCTATACAGTTAAGCGCAGGTAGATTTTAATACAATGAGAAATTGCTGGCAGTAGAGTATTCCATCGCATAATAAAAACACTTCACACTGTATTTGATTGGCATAAGAATGTTTATTTATATAATTTGAAGAAGAAAATACATCAGATAAATTTGCAGCTTATGTTGACGTAGAAAAAGGTTGCGATGCCACCTGTGTTTATATATACCTTTAAGCATTTTTGAAGTTTTCAATAGCCTTTTTAAAGTGTTCACTTAAAATCACACCCCGTTTAACGCTCAAAACAATCCAATCAGATTATGATGATATTAAACATGTTATAAGGTATCAATCAAATTATGCCATTGCATTCATAAAACTTCGCATGACATCAACATTCGACGCATTAAAACAACTGTTTATTACTTATTTCTATCAACACCATCAACGAACACAAGAATTAGAAGCAGACATAAAATAACTTTTTAATTGTGGCACAGATTGTTTGACTGCGCAGTTTTGACAAACAGCACATCATCAACATCATCGATTGTGTCTTGACCGAGATCTTGTTTTAAACTTGTACCAGAAGCCATATTAGATTGGAATAATATTGATTGTTTTCTATTTCGCAGAACTCTTTAGTGGTCACAATTGTAAATGGAAATGTTTATTTTTTAATAAGTAATGAATTTAAACACTTTCCACTTGGCATTTATATTATCTCGTAGGAATACATCTGCAAAAAAAATTAACGATAACAATGACGACTATTAAATGGGGGTCTTAGAAAACATTTGCAAATAACGTAGCAGATTTTTAAAATATTAAATTTGTACCAGATTAATCAAAATCATCAAAGTTCGTAAAACCTAATAAAAGTTATAAAATTGAAAAAAAGATATTTTTTGAGATTTTTACAATTATTTTTTGTATTAATTTTATTTTTCATAATTTTTCTTATCACTGCTGTGACACGTTAATGACAGAAATTAGATTTTTATCTCTTGCGCCTAGCTGATCTTCGTACATCCGGATAAGTCTAAGTCCAGGTATGAAGAAAATAAAATATGTTTATGTTATCCTCTGGCATACTTACTACGAGTACTTAATTCCCTTTCCCCACTGTAGGGAGACCGAGAAGTCTGCCCAGAGTGTTATTGCGGATCTGAAATATAGTAAGGCTGCAGGTGCCAACACTTTTCCGGCTGAGTTTTAGTGTTTGGTAATAAAAGCTAAAAATCGAGTATTTACCGAAACCAAGTATTTACCTAATCAAAGTGTACCGTATTTGAAATCTTTGAAACTTATAGCACAGAGGCAATATTAAAAGACGGCTACCCCAACGGGTTTTTTTAGTTGACCGACATTCAAGGGATGTTCCCTATATTTGTAGATCATTGGTTGGATGGGTGGGAAGAAAAAAAGAGGGAGTAGTGGTTATTGACACTTGCTTTAAACTTTTGGATGGCGTAACTATCGGAAAATACATTCGCAGGAAGTCGATTCGACATACGGACTGTACTGGGAAGTTGCGTATCCCTGCCAATAATCCTTACGTCAGGAATAAGACGGGGATTTATTTACATCGAGATTCGCAAGAACCCTTTTAACACCACCTTTACCGAAAAAATATCTGACGCATGGAACTAAATACGTTTTCAATCACGGGGAGAGGTTGATTGGTTTTCGGCAAGAAAGTGTTTAACAAAAGTTGGGAAGGATGATGAACTATCCTTTAATCTTCTAACAAACGATTGAAAGCTCTTACTTCCCCTGGGAGAAGTAAGAACACGCAGACAAAAAACATGGTTACTATATTGTCACGGCAAAAATAATATGTTCTCCGCAATAAAAGTATGTTCGTCGCAACCATAGCATTGTTTACTGAATTTAATTTTGACAATAGTATGATTGCCGCAATATTAATATTGTTGAAATGAAACAATAGTATTATTGCCAGATTTAAAAATGAAAATATGGTTATTACAACAATAAAAATATGGTTGGTGCAACAAAAGTATTGTTATTTGCGTTTTATTTTAACAATAATATGATTACGGCAATCATACTGTATGATTGTAATTTTTCTTCATTTAGCTTTTTAGAACAATGTTATTGTTACGGATCTAATGCAATAAAGGTACTTTATATGTGGAAATTAAAATTTTTAAACAAGCTGCTTTGGCTTTGTTTAACTGAAATATTTTTAATAAAAACGCCTAAGTTTTTTTTAAACTTAATTTTTGTGACATAAATCACTCGTATTATTTTGAATTTAATGTTTTTTTAAATAATTTTCAAAACTTAAATCTATAAGTATTGTTGACAACTTAACCCAATTCAAACAAATAATATTGGGGATCATAGAATAATTGTGTGTGATAATACTATGGTTGTAGGGATCATAACATGGTTTAGCGTGAATCATATTATGGTTGTGAGGATCATACTATGGTTGTATGTTAAACATACTATGGTTGCGAGGATCACAATATGGTTGTGGAGATCATAGTATGGTTGAGTGTAAATCATACTATGGTTGTGGGGATCATAGTATGGTTTGTGTGAAACATACTATTGTTGTGAGGATCATAGTATAGTTGTATTTGAATCATACTTTTGTTGTGAGGATCATAATATTGTTGTAGCACAACCATATACCCAACAATAATATTATCCTCTTCGAATATTGTCACCACAACCATACTTTTTTTCTGCGTGAACCTTTGGTCTAAGACGTTGTTCGTGTAGAAAATTGTCACGCCTAAACACTCTAGCACACGAAATGTTTGCCTGTTTACGCAGTAAAAATTTCAAAAGGCAATTTATGAACGCCTCCTTTCTGGATCTGGCAACATCCCTGCACACCTGGTTACACCAACTATGTATGGCTGGTTTAAGCGAACAGTTGGAATAAATGTCTTCATTCCGAATAAAATTATATTCAGGATCATTTCAGCCTCAGCATTTATGACGTTATCAAAAAAAAATCCAAATAAAATTCAGGAAAAGTGGTTAAGCTCAGCCAAAAGTGTCTTTTAGTAAAAAAAGCGACACAAAGACCTGAAACGATGCCAAATTATCGGATCGGAATAACAAAGAGGAGCAAGCACATTAACATCGTACTTTTCAGGGTGCGAAGTAAAGAAGAGAATATTGTGCTGGTGCACGCAGAGAAAAGATATGGTTTCTACCTATGTATGGTCACGGCAACAAAAATATGCTCTTTACAAGCATGTTTGTCGAACCATAGTATTGTATTCTGAATTTTATTTTGGCAAAACTATTATTGCTAAATTAAGAAATGAAACTATGGTTGAAGCAACCATGTAAATATTGCTGGTGCGACAAGAGTATTGTTGTTAAAGATTTACGTTAACAATAATATGATTACGGCAATCATACTGTATGGGTAAGACTATAAACAAAGCTTAACAGGTTTTAAATACTATGCACGTGTGTATGTTTTTTTTGTTATACCAAAAATAGAAACATTGTCTCAAATCTGGCTATGAACTAATTTTAAAAAAAGCTTAATAAGAATATCTTATGTTGAATAATAACATAACCAATCCTATAAAATAAATTTGGGGATCATAGTATTGTTGAGTGGAATCATATTATGGTTGTAGGATCATAATATGGTATATTATATGGTGGTTGTTAGGATCATACTATGGTTGCATGTGAAAGAATATATGGTTCTGAGGATCATAATATGGTTGTAGAGATCAAAGTATGGTTGAGTGTAAATCATACTATGGTTGTAGGGATCATAGTTTGGTTTTGTGTGAATCGTACTATTATTCTGAGGATCAAAATATTGTTGTGCCACAACCATATACCCAATAATAGTATGATTCTCTTCAAATATTGTCACCACAACCATACTTTTTTCTGCGTTTGCCCTTTGAGACACGGAATATGTGTTTGTTCATACACCACAAGCAGAGAAAAAATATGGTCACGGCAATAATAATATGTTCTTCGCCATAAGAGTATGTTCGTTGCTAACATAGTATTGTTTTTTGAATTCAATTTTAATAATAGTATGATTGCCGCAATATTTTTATTGTTGAAATGTAACAATAGTATTACTGCCATTATCATAATTTTAATAAACACTTTGTAGGATCATATCATAATTAGGTGTGATCATACTATGGGTGTAGGGATTATAACATGGTTGCGTGTGAATCATAGTATGAATGTGAGGATCATACTATGGTCGTATGTAAAACATTCTATAGGGATCATAGTATGGTTGTGAGGATCTTAGTATGGATGTATTTGAATCAAACTATTGGTGTGAGGATCATAACATTGTTGTACGATCACCATATACTCCGCAATAGTATGATGCTCTTCGAATATTGTCACCGCAACCATACTTTTTTTCTGCGTGAGCCTTTGGTCTAAGACGTTGTTCGTGTACAAAATTTTCACCCCTAAACACTCTAGCACACGAAATTTTTGCCTGTTTACGCAGTAAAAATTTCAAACGGCAATTTATGAACGCCTCCTCTCTGGATCTGGCAACATCCCTGCACACCTGGTTACACCAACTATGTATGGCTGGTTTAAGCGAACAGTTGGAATAAATGTCTTCATTCCGAATAAAATTATATTCAGGATCATTTCAGCCTCAGCATTTATGACGTTATCAAAAAAAAATCCAAATAAAATTCAGGAAAAGTGGTTAAGCTCAGCCAAAAGTGTCTTTTAGTAAAAAAAGCGACACAAAGACCTGAAACGATGCCAAATTATCGGATCGGAATAACAAAGAGGAGCAAGCACATTAACATCGTACTTTTCAGGGTGCGAAGTAAAGAAGAGAATATTGTGCTGGTGCTCGCAGAGAAAAGATATGGTTTCTACCTATGTATGGTCACGGCAACAAAAATATGCTCTTTACAATAAAAGCATGTTTGTCGAACCATAGTATTGTATTCTGAATTTTATTTTGGCAACAGTATAATTGCGGCAATAATAATATTGTTGAAATTTAACAAAACTATAATTGCTAAATTAAGAAATGAAACTATGGTTGAAGCAACCATGTAAATATTGCTGGTGCGACAAGAGTATTGTTGTTAAAGATTTACGTTAACAATAATATGATTACGGCAATCATACTGTATGGGTAAGACTATGAACAAAGCATAACAGGTTTTAAAGACTATGCATGCATGGTATACCAAAAATAGAAACATTGTCTCAAATCTGCCTATGAGCTAATTTTAAAAAAAGCTTGGTAAGTCTCTTATGTTGAATAAAAACATAACCAATCCTAATAAATAAATTTGGGGATCATAGTATTGTTGAGTGGAATCATATTATGGTTGTAGGGATCATAATATGGTATATTATATGGTGGTTGTGAGGATAATACTATGGTTGCATGTGAAAGAATATATGGTTGTGAGGATCATAATATGGTTGTAGAGATCTAAGTATGGTTGAGTGTAAATCATACTATGGTTGTAGGGATCATAGTTTGGTTGTGTGTGAATCATGTGAGGATCATATTGTGAGGATCATAATATTGTTGTGCCACAACCATATACCCAATAATAGTATGATTCTCTTCAAATATTGTCACCACAACCATACTTTTTTCTGCGTGTGCCCTTTGAGACACGGAATATGTGTTGGTTCATACACCACAAGCAGAGAAAAAATATGTTCACGGCAATAATAATATGTTCTTCGCCATAAGAGTATGTTCGTTGCTACCATAGTATTGTTTTTGAATTTAATTTTAATAATAGTATGATTGCCGCAATATTATTATTGTTGAAATGTAACAATAGTATTACTGCCATTATCATAATTTTAATAAACACTTTGTAGGATCATATTATAATTATGTGTGATCATACTATGGGTGTAGGGATTATAACATGGTTGCGTGTGAATCATAGTATGAATGTGAGGATCATACTATGGTTGTATGTAAAACATTCTATAGGGATCATAGTATGGTTGTGAGGATCATAGTATGGATGTATTTGAATCAAACTATTGTTGTGAGGATCATAACATTGTTGTACGATCACCATTTACTCCGCAATAGTATGATGCTCTTCGAATATTGTCACCGCAACCATACTTTTTTTCTACGTGTAGTTGCGTCGTCATTTTGCGCGCCGAAGAGCTTGGCATATTGGACTTGTATGGCTCAAATAGGAAACCCAGGCGGAATTATGGACATTGAAATCTCCAGCAATGACAATTTCACAGTCCGGATAAATCTCTAAAACTTTCGTTATTGAGTCGGAATGGGCGTCGAAGCTGTTAAGGGAATATATGAATATATTATCATTTTACAAAAGGAATCAATTTAGAACACACAGGACTTCTTTATTCAATGAAGTCTCTATTGCACAAAAATGCAAAAACTCGTGAGCGATACTTTCGTACAAAAAATCCAGTTGAGATTATGGCTGACTTCCTAAACGCATGTTGATTTGTAGTAATACATTGCAGGGTGTTCGTAAATGCAACCATGAAAATTTTGACAATGAATTTTGTTCCCTTTTGCAACACTGTTGTAGTTAATACGCAAAAAAAAAGCAACAAAGGCATCCAAGTAAAAGTAGATGCAAAGCAAATGCAACACAAAACACAGGAAGGAAGTAGGCATTTTTAATTATTTATTGATATGAATGATACAATGCACATACGAGTAAATGCCGGCGTTGAATAGTAGGTCCCGGTGAGTGAAAGAATTGAATAGAGCTCAGCTAACAGATATTGCAGAAGCTTTCCCTTGTTTCTTATCGAGACGTTGTGGGACTTAAGTAAGTATACACGGTTACTATTGAAAATTGAGTAACTTAAAACTATTCAAACAGTCGAAAAGACTTTGAGTTACAAGCAGGAATAACTGCAGAACCATAATTACCCCAAGCAATGAATTTGTTTTAAGAGAGATAAATGCGACAAGCCACGATATGATTAGAATATATTCAAGGCTCTCTATTTTTTTGTCAATTTGTCCAATGTTGAAGTTAATGCTTGCCGACGTGGCGACAATGCATACGATTTCTCTGGCGAGAACATAGTTTAGTCAGTTATGTCAAACAAAAATATTGAATAGAACATAGACTCTGACAGTAGTCTTTATGACATACCCGAAGTTTAAGACAAAGTTTCAAATATAGGTGCAACTGATCTCTTTTCAAGAGCTATTAAATAGGCTGAACACACAAATGCGGCTGAGAAGGAAATCTGAAAAACTTCACAAAGAAAATTCTTTTCAAACCGAAGTTAATTTATATTTCAAGTACTGAACTTTTTTATTTCTGTTCTGTCAGACCTCATTTGTAACTAAATTAAAAGTAAATAAATTTTCAATATAAAATAATAACCAACTTTCAAGTTAAAAAAATTAGGGTACTGTAGTCCGGATAATTCAATACTTCGGACAAAGAACGAGACTATATCTGTTAGATTAAAGAAGTTTTACTGTGTGTCAAAAAAAATATTTTAAAGATTTTAATGCAAGACTCAAAATGCTCCTATAATGGCAATATATACAGAAATGTTACCTACATGGTACCATTTGAAAGAGCGCGTCAAGGAGAATATTTAAAAAAGGACAATTTTTGAATTACGATGGTCTTGCATGAAACGAGACTTGAAAATATTTATCAAATCTAAAAATGTGTGTAGGCCAAAATAGGGAACTACAAAAAAACACACTTACCTGAGATGATGAAGTATATCCGAATGGTCGCCTCTGTTTCATTACAAGAGCTCTGTGCTCCTAATCCATGAGATCGGTTTTTGCGGTCTCGAGCATGACTACACTTCGATCTGAGGTGGTTGTTGGTGGTAAGACTATTACACGGAAAAAAATGCACAGATTCTATAAACTTTTTCGATATGACAGCGACACGAGATGAAGAAAGCGATGTAGGCGAAGATGTACATATACTAGCGATTGACTATAAGAGGATGGCTGGCTTCCGTTTGTTGCCAACGTTTTTTTCTATTTTTTTGAATAATTTTTGCTTTGTTTTTTCTTTTTTGTTGATGAATGGAAAATGAGCCTCGTTGTTATATTTCGGTGGTCAATAAACGCATTGCTTTTTGTTGTTTTTTTCTCTTATTTTTTGGTTATTTTAACTTTTAAAGAAACCCGAATTGTTTTTTTTATCACTTAAACTAAATACATTTTTGTGGTTTTATTTGCAATTTCTTTTATTTAATTTTTGCATTATTTCACCGTTGAACGTCTCTAGATTAAAGCCATTACATTTTGATTTGTATTATTTTGTTTTCTGTGGAGAAAATTCGTAAAATTAGGTTGTTGGAAGGGAAAAATGAAAAAATGTTGGTTGTGTGACCCAAACGAATGGAGTATTCATCGATTTTTCTTTCTTTTTTTCGCTTGTCTTACAACACTTTTCTTGTGTAAATCATTTTTTTCGTTTTACGTTTTGATATTGTTTCGTCGTTGTTTCTACAAAAATATGTTTTTTTTTTGGTTTTTCACAGTACGACGAAGATAACGGCAACTTTGCCTAGTGTAGGAATGATGGAATGAATGCGTTCAAGAGACAGTTGGACGTAGCTTTTTTCGTATGGTTGTTATTGTTGTTGAGGGATTTGCCTTCTCGTTAACGGCTTCTCACTGGCACTCTTTGCCGCTCTCTGTGTATGAGCGAGGAAAATTGTGTATGTTAGCCAGTTAATGGTAACGAACAGGGACGAATGTGAAGCACAAAAAGGAACGGAAAGAACAAATTTAGGATATCAACGTTTACTGATTGTGTGAGTAAAGAAAAGGAGGCCGCCCGGAGGATGAGAATTGATGTTGGCAATGCTTTTGTTGGTTGCCAGTTTTCTGTCAGCAAGTCTATACCGTTATTTATGCATATGCACTTTGAGAGGGAGAGAGTGAGATGACACTATATGTATCATCTTGCCATGAATTTCAGTATAATAAAATATCCTGTTTTGACACACACGCACGCACACTGAGAGAGATACTATGTACACTGCAACTGCAAGCAGAACTCTCCACTCGACTGACTAACTGAGCGAGAGAGCCAAATTTGAAGTGTCGATAACGTAGTGCACAAATGCCCATTAATTGAAGGCACACACGCACGCACACACGAACGTACGTACACGAAACTATACCACTGCACGCACACACCGACTCACACACGAAAGTTTACTCTACTCTAAACGGATGAATTTAGAGCAACTTTACGCTTCGGGCATTCGCCGAAGCTCGCACTAAAATGGACTTGCTGATGACAGCCGAGTTGTGAAAGAAGCGGGCGGGCGGCGGGTGAGGAAATGAGAGAGCGACACAGTTTTCGTTTGGGGCATAATATCACAGGGAATTAATTCAATTTTTTTGAAAACTCCAAAAATAAACCCGCTTCCACAAGACATCGTCCAAAAAAAACACAAACTCAACGTTTGCAAAAATTTCACTCCCGTGCAACTTAAGTGCAATTCTTCTTAACGTCCATGTATGTATGCATTATACTCCGTGCACATACACACTTATCAATCAATGTGTGTGCGTACATAGTATGCGTGTTTGTCGGTGTGTATGCATGCAATACTAGTATGTATAATTGTATTTTTTTTGCTCTTCTATCGCAAGTTTTCATTCATCTGCACATACAAACGATAACTAATCGATTATTAACACAATTCACCGAAAAAAAATTGTTCACACTTTTCTTTACGGGTTTTCTTTTTGTCCCCGTTTCCAGTTGATGATAATGACGATGATGTGGGTTTTTTTGTAATCATTAAAGAAGAAAACCTAGGTTTGAATGCTTCATTTTTCTGGCGTTACTTGGGATTTATGTGTCAGTTGCTGCTGCTAATGTAGTAGTACATTTTCATGTATTTTATATATACACACGCACGCACACAACACTCACTCGAACACTCACTTGCATATGTAGTAGTATATGTACATATGTATATAAAATTTTAACAATTTCCC
This sequence comes from Hydrotaea diabolus, assembly GCA_963513945.1. Taxonomy (NCBI): domain Eukaryota; kingdom Metazoa; phylum Arthropoda; class Insecta; order Diptera; family Muscidae; genus Hydrotaea; species Hydrotaea diabolus. Next base: position 238,673,500 of record OY740716.1, on the reverse strand, counting down.
AATAATGTAATGTGCCACGCGGTTCAAACCGCGAAGCAATCGATTCTTCGAAGCGAAACAGTAAAATGCGAATAGGAATTTTGCAAAGTGAACTATTAGGCGCATTCATACAATACCGTGTGATGTGAGAGCAACTTTTAAAGTATTTCCTCTCTGGCTCTCTCAATCTCTCCTTGTCACACACTCTATGTGTGCTGTTCTCTCAAGCTAAATAGACCGGTCTCTAGAGTTGTTGGATAAAGAAGCTTTTGGCACAATTGTCTTGCCTGATGGCATTGCCAACTCGAACGATATACATACGAGTATTTTGAGAAATATTAAAGCTTTACAAATTTTAAATTACAACTAAATGGTGTTTTCTTACAGTGTAGAAATTTTAATTGAAAAATATAATGAGAGTAGATGGTTGCAAAACAAAAATTGGCTTTCTTCGAATAATATTATTAGGTCTGTTCCTTTACTTTTTTACCAGCAATGGAGTTTTAACAATGAGGAAAATGGATACAAATTAGAACGGATGGTTAGTAAATGTGGTAACATTAGTCAAAAATATACATGAAGATAGTACGGGAACACCTTTGTAGTAAATTTAGTAAAAACAATAGGCGTCAAAAAGACATAAATGATAACTATTTTCAACTTTATAAATCCGAAATATTTAGAAATTAAATGTGTAAAGCCTTTCAGCTTTATTTTAAAAACTAAAACAGATGACTTTAATTGCTAACAATTTACTAAAGGGTGGTCCAACTAAAATGCACGATGTTAATTGCAAATAACCCAAAAAGAATTCCCAGAATTATCTTAATATTTTTATAGAAGGACCTATGACAATTATGTGTGGACCAAAATATTGGCTAAATGCTCGCCACGGCTTCAGTAGCATTTACTATCCATTGGTTCATATTTTCAATGTCTCTAAGACATAAAGGAGGTTCAATGTCTATAACGTGCATAATAATCTCTTCCTTAAGCCCTTGAATTATTCTTGGTTTATTGACGTACACTTTTTCTTTTAAATTTCCCCAAAGATAGAAGTCCAACGGTATTAAATCACATGATCGTGGTGACCAATTTACATCGCCACAACGTGAGGTAACACAACCATTAAATTTCTCGCGCAAAAAATCCATCGTTTCCTCGGCTGTATGGAATGTGGCACCATCCTGTTAGAACTACATATCATCCAGGTTCATGTACCTAATTTCTAGTCACAAAAAGTTCGTTATCATCTCGTGACAGCTAATACCGCTGATGAATAACGCTGATAGCCTAAAACAGCTGCAAACAGTCACTTCGGGATAAAAAATTCAAAATTCTTCTCTCTTAAAATCGCTTGCAACTTCTACTAAATTTTGGAGTACGGGAACGCTCTTTGGAGTAAAATTAATAATAGTGGTAACAGTAGTACGTACGAAAACTGACTGCTTATTCCTCTAACTTGATCGATCAGTTTTTAAAACAATAAGATTCGTATCACACGATAGCCTTTTTTGTTTGGTCTGAATAGTTTAGATGGTTTGGAATATGGTAATATGGCATCATTAAAGAAAATTGAAAAAAGTATGGCAAACAACAAGAGGTATCACCGGCTAATATATCAGAACCCGGCTGATCCGACATACCCCCATACCCATACACAGTTCCATCTATCTGAAAGGGCGGGGCTAGATTAACAATTTTAAGAACAAGGCATTTGTGTTGATACAGACATTGCAGTTGGTATAAATACAGATATTGCAAATGGGATAGATAGAAATACAATAAGGTATTTAATGAAATGTGTAACATCAAATAACTCGCATATTTTTGCATTATAAAAACGTGGAAGATTTATTTTACCTATCTGCGTGTAGAAAATCAAGACAAGCCAGAAAATTTCGCTATCAGCATCAGGTAATAGTGGAGTTTTATGTTAATCCTCAATAACTAATGCTGGATAGCAAAACCGCAAAAGTTACCTCAGTTAACAAAAAGTGTCAACTTTGAGAATGTCTATAGGATTTCTGAAAAACCTCTGTCTATAAGCAGAAAAAAATTTTAGAAACATAATTTGTTGTAGTCGCTTTAGCACTTAGCCTGGATAGAGGCCTATTCTTGGTAGTTATACAGTCAAAGTTCTGAAATTGCTACAAGAAATAAGTTTTACTACTTTTCTAATTTGAGTTGAAGAGTATTGTTGTTCTGAACATTTAGAACACTTTTTGTTAATTAATGACTTTTTACCTATTGCTATCCGATTTATCAAACTAGAAGTATGTGAACATGAGCTCCAAGAATAATTTAATTGCTCAAGACTTGGGTAAATACTTCCGATTTTATCCCTTATACAGGGTGCGGCAAATGAAGGGGTTTAAAACAATAATAACTTATTTAATTTTTAATTTTATTTTTCTTACAAAATAAAAAAATATAATATCTGTAGATATTTTAAATTTATGTGTGAAAGATTACGTCACGTAAGTGGCCAACATTTTCAGCCGCGTAAAGTTGAGCTCATTTAAGAACATTTTCCATGACACGAATCAGAGTATCTAGCTGCAACGCTCTTATTTCGGCCCGAATATTCTCCTTCAGCTGTTCAAGGGTTCTGGGTTTACTGATATACACCCTCTCTAAATATCCCCAAAGGAAATAACCAGGTGCTGTTAAATCTGGCGAACGGGCAGGTCAATTGAATGCTAAATTTTTGGAAATTAAACGTTCGCCAAAAAGTTCCCTTATGAGGTGCATAGTGGTTTTTGTTGGAACCACATCTCTGGATTGTCAGAAAGAAATTAAAAAAGAGAAAAAGAGGGAAAAATTACATTAAAACAGTTATTAATTTTTCAAGTCCCTTCGCGACTTTTGGCAACACTGCACATGAAGAAATACAAATAATAAGGTGCCCTCTGTTGGTGCGTATTATTCGACATTACGCATGTGTTATTTTATTCTGGCAACACTGATGTTTCTTCTAAAAGCCTCATAGCGCATACGTTGTCGGAATGCAGTCATAATTTAACGTAACGTTGAACGTTTAGTGCGATTAGCCAACGTTAAAAACGTGCCGTATGACCGTTGTTCCTATGCCGACCCAAATTCAAATGTGTGTTTTTCAAGAAGAAATAAAACGCATATAATTTAATGCCAAGAAGTTAGCTTTATTATAAAGATAAGGGTTGGCTATTTTGTTTTAAAAATGATTTAGGGCAGGTGACCGACGAGGCTGGCTCGAATAAATTCCAGCCGAGAAACTTAATTTCCGCCCACTTTTTATAGCATTTGTCAACAATAATGCGCTGAATATTCCTTAACAAAGCGTCAATTGTGTCAGGCTTATCTGCAGTATGGCATGTAGCGCCATATTGTTGGAACCAAAGGTCGTCCAAATCAACATCCTCCAATTCAGGAACGAAAAAGTCATTAATCACGGCTCTATAGCGTTTCCCATTGACTTTAACTTATAGCCGGCTACATTTTTGAAGAAATATGGACCAATGATTCCTTCTGCACATAGAACACACCAAACAGTGTCTTCTTGAGGATGTAACGATTTCTCAACAATGGCTTGTGGATTTTCATTCCGACAATTTTGGTTATTAATGTACCCATTCAACCAAAAGTGAGCTTCATCGCTAAACAAAAATTTCTGGTAAAAATCAGGATCGGTGGCCATCTCGTTTTAGGCCCATTCATCACCATTTTCAAGCGTTGTCCCGAAGTAAGTCTATTCATTATCAAATGGCAAACCAAACTGATATTATTTTTGGTTAAACATTAGGCCGGATCATCAAATGGAAAATATAAGTATTGTCTGACGTTTTGGGGAATTTCCAAACAGTAGAGTGGGTCGTTTAAAATTTTTAACTTAAATCGGCTGTAAAAACAAGTTATATTTTTTTCAAATTTCTGTTTTTTTGGAAAGTAATAACTTTGTCGTTCAATAATGAAATACAATATCATTCAGTTGGCTACCACAACTGGCTCGGCAGTACCTCGTCAGATCAATCCAAAATTTCAGTACATTGTTTTGGATCGAATCCATTCAATGGCAACTTCGATTTCATGTTTCAGTGCTTCTATTGTCTTTGGATGCTTTGCGTAACATTTATCCTTAATTGCTCCCATAGAAAATAACACACAGGGCTTAAATCACAGCTCCAAAGCGGCCAATTGGCATCACGATTTCTGCTGATTATTCTATATTAAAAAACAATGCTTAAAATATCGATGGTTGCGTTGGTTGTGTGACATGTGGCCCCGTATTGTTGTAACCAAATATCATCCATGTTTTTCTCTTGAATTTTTGGAAACAAAAATTCGTTTAGCAGTAACGCTCACTGTTGACGGTAACGGTGTCTTCTTACTCATTTTCGAAGAAAAATGGCCCAATGATGCCGCCAGTCTAAATCCACACCAAACAGTGACTCGTAGTATAAGTAGATGCATTGGCTTCCCAATAGTCAATTGTGCCTATTGACCACCGAGATGAGCGAAAACGCATCAAATGGTGTTTCATTTTTTAATGACAAAGTTCAACCTTTTATTAACCAGAAATTTACAGGCGATTTAAATTTAAAATTGTATATGGCCCACCCTTTATATATAAGTAAATGGCAATAGCAAAAATCTGATAAAGTGTGTTGTTTAATATGCAAAGTGTAATATAAAAAAACGGCTATCCGGAACGAAGGAATCCGGAACATGCGAAAACCGAAAAATGGACATTTGTAAGTAACCGACGGTCTTTCCTGTCTTAAGAAATCGAACTGCCGGTTTTTAAGATCCAAACTGATCACCCTATTCTCGGCGACCTTAAAAGAACAATTAGTTTTGAATAGTTGTAACCTATAATAGCCGTTGCCGAATTAATTAAATCAAAATAGAATTTTATTGAAAAATCTAGTTTTTAATAGTTAAGCTCAAAATTCTATTTTATCGAAGTACAACTTAGGTGTTGAATGTGGCTTCCGTAATTGCTAGTCACTCGCCCATTAGAGACCCTTCTGCTTCTATATCAGAAGCACGTACTATTACTGGGAACTCTCAATTAAGTCCTCAGGGTTATCACTTACTTACTTCCCAAAACATTGCATGAAGGAACAGGGGAAACTTCTCTCAAAGCAACGAAGGCAGAACGTCTTTTAAATTTTTTGGCTGATGTTTTTAAATAAAGTGGCACAGTGTTTATTTCAAGAAACTTGCATACCGAGCTAGATGGAAGTTTTATAAAATGTTTTAAATGATTTTCTTGGCATGTGAATAACAAATTCTTCGGGGTTTGAATTAGAGGTCTGCACAATTCCATTTGTATTTGCAGTGTACACATGTACCGACGAAGCATAAACACTTACTCGAAGTGACGAAAAAAAAATGTTCACATTTGTAGGAACAACAAAATCTTCGAATAACTACTATTTAGTTGTTACTCGGCTATGGTCTCTGCCAGCGAATACATGTTCCTCTTTCTCTTTTATTCGAACATACCGACAGCGATCTTGTCGAGTACGTCGCGACAGCGAAAGTGATTGCGGTACTCTATGTACAACGTTCAGTATAACAAATAGAAGGAACAGTTGTCTATGATTTCTTATCGCCTTTCAGTGTCTAATGAAAATTAATACTCTTGAAGTAAGTTTATTTAAAATTATAACAAAATAAAATAATATCGATTAAAGACTACTTAAAAATTTTTCTCTGATCAAACGTATAATTTGGTTTTGTTTAATATAAAAACATAAGTTAAAAAAACTTTATTGTTTTATTTTTAAAGGTCACGACATTACTCTTATATTGCCATACAGTAAAATAGGTGGTATTATATTTTATTTAAATTCAAAATAAAGTTTAGTTGCACAACAGTCAACGTGTCAATGTTACCTACTGTATATCGCCACTAAAACAACAAATGTTTGAAATAACTGAAAATCCATGCACAAAATACCAGTTAAATTTTAATTCGAATGTCAAATCTGTCATCAACGAATTGTTAATACTCGAGGTACCACGTGAAGTGAACATCATATTCGCAGTACTTTTTCTGTGTTGTTCTCATTTGTATATTTGCTTTTTACATGCTTTTTTCGGAACACATTGTGCTGCGGCTACATACTCTTCTGTATTTGATATACAACCGTTCTCTTCACTTCATTGCTTGCGCTCTGAGAGAGCGAGTATGTACTTACTCGTTTCGAATTAGAACTTCATATGTGCAGCGAAAAGTTATTCGTTGCAGACCTCTAGTTTGAATCATTACTGATCCCAAATTCCGATTTTGCAAATAGAATACAAAACTTTTTTTAACTGTACAAAAGGCGCGGTTATTCTAATTCAAACTTCGAACACCTTGGGCAAATACTGGATAATAAATTGACATTTAAAGAGCATATTTTATATGCGTACAATAAAGCTTTAAGATGTGGGAGAGCTCTTGTCCCTTTACTAAATAGGAAATCAGCATTAAACACAGCAAACAAGCTCATATTGTATAAAACGTGTATTCGACCAATTATGACTTATGGATGCCAAGTTTGGTCTCCCAGGGGTGCCAAAACACACATTGAAAAACTACAAGCCATCCAAACTGAAAACCTTAATATAGTCTTAACTTAAGTAGACTTGACACGATATGTTTGTACCTGTAATTTGTAATGTTACGCTAAATTAAAGAAACTTGCAAAGTTAATTCATTCTGCAACTTCTTTTATGAAGTTGCTAGAAGTTCTTAATATGAGAGTTCTTTTAATCAGGGCTGTCATTGAAACCAATGCTGTCACTATTGGTTTTGAAAACTATAAGAAAAAATGCTTTGTTGTCATGAAAACCACTGTTATCGGTTTTATCAGCAACAGCTGATTCGAACATTGGTTTTATTTACATTCGAAATGGACAAAACCAACTTGGTTTCAGACACCAAACGAAACCAGCATTGGTTTGCAAAAACAACAATTAGCAAAACCGACATTGTTTCTATGACAGCCCTGAATGATATGAATTTGTATCAATAAACCAAATTTGTGTGTAATCTTTAAACAAAGGCCAATATTTGCTGCAATACTTTTTAAGTTATTAATCAAAATGTGTAAAACATAAAAATGTTAACTATTTTTAAGTGTTCTAATCAGGGCTGTCATAGAAACCATGTTGGCATTGCCAATTATCGTTTTTGCAAACCAATGTTAGTTTCATTTGGTGCCATAAAACCAAGTTGGTTTTGTCCATTTCGAATGTAAATAAAACCAATGTTCGAATCAGCTGTTGCTGATAAAACCGATAACATTGGTTTTCATGACACCAAAGCATTTTTTGTTATCGTTTTCAAAACCAATAGTAACCACATGGGTTTCTATGACAGCCCTGAATAATAGACAATAATAATATAAAAGTCGCCATTAGATGGGATATTGTTAAATATATTTTATGGCCTTAAACCTGATAGATATAAAATGGAACGCATCTGTTCAAAGATTATCCCGAAGAATATTGTTTCCATATGCCGAGGGTTGCATTTAAGAAACTGTTTTACATAAAGAAATATTAACTTTAATATACAGCTTCCTGGGTAACTTGGGCTTAAACACAAATAGGGCAAAAGTAAACCATAATTGTAAACTATGGGGAATTAACGTCGCACCTTCAATCTTCTGAAGCGATAATGAAACAAATTGGGAGGGAGTTCGGTATGGAACAGATTGTTGGCATATCTCTCATAATCTGATGAAGATCGGGACTCATATGTGCCTCCTAGAGTTACAATATTGGAATTCGGGAAAAAAAACCGAGGCTTTAGCAAGTAATTTAGCAAATTCCAATATTATTTGTCATTGGTTCAATATAAAACAATTACTGTTGACATTGTCGATATTCTACAAGTGGGAATTCAAAAAGGAAACTACGAGAATAACGAGAACGACAACCGTAATAAGGGCGTTAGTACAAAGATTCGTCTAGATATTGTATACAAATGACAGCTATGAAAACTATTTTCACACATCGCTTAGAGTACCAAATACAGTCGAACCTCGATAAGTGGCACCTGCATAAGTGGGAATTCTCTATAAGTTGGACAGTTTTGGCGGTCCCTGAACACTTCGAACATAAAATAAAAAAAAACTCTTTAAGCAGGAGTTTGAACCTCATTAAGAGGGACTAGACTATTTAGATTCTACCTCTAAAGTGGGAATTTTTACTTATAGGCTGTTTCCACTACGGTCGCGTCCACGTCCGCGTCCACGATTTATCGATAATTTTTAATGGTGTTTCCATTGTGTTTTGTGTCCACATTTGCGTTCAAACAGCTGTTTGTGTTTATTTGTTTTTTAGGGGTGCGAAAATTTTTTAATATTTTTGTGTTGTGACATTATCATGGAGTTAAATGATATTATTTTGATAACCGCAGTGGAAAATGAGGACCAAATGGTATTGCGCCTAATGGAAATTCCGCGCCAGTCACTCCCAGCTTCTCCCCCATCTCTTTGTGTATGTGGGTGTTTTTGCGAGCACCCCTCAGGCCATCAATATTTTCCTCCCAGAGGTCCAACAGATATAGTGTTGATACTGCTGTCCATTCCGTCTTTTTGAAATCTAAAATAATTGAAAAAATTAATATTATTTAAACAAAAGCAAAAATATTAACTTACCTCCTGTTTTTTTGCATTTTGGATGTTTATATGTTTAATGATTAACAGCTGTTTTCATAGGGATGTGCAATTTGCGATATTGCCATTGATAGGTATGGGTGGGTTTCGACTGCAAAAATAATCGAATTTATAGTAAACGCGACTTATCGATAAACGCGTCCAATATGAACGCGACTTTTTCCCATACCTAACTGCCTATGTTTTTTGTATAGGCTGTAACGCGCGTTCGTTGATTTTTGGACGCGGACGTGGACGCGACCGTAGTGGAAACAGCCTGTTATTGACCTCTATGAGTGGGATTTCCCTTTTTATGATGCACCTCCAAAAGTACATTTGTTTTTTCCTTTCTCTCTTGTTTTTACATTTTTCTGCGGAGTGCAAGACATGGCGGTCAGGTTTGGCGATTTTTCGCGAAATCAAAGACTTTTGGAGACTTTAATTTTATTGATTGCGCGATTGTTTTGGTGGATTTTATGAAAACGCCCTAATAAAACCTTTAATGGTCTTAAAGTACCTTACTCTTAAACGCCGAAAGTCTCAAAAATTAGTCGGCATTTTTTGATATTTTGGCTCATATCCGATTGAATTACTCCGATGTAAGTATTTTTGTACCTTCCTTCATAGGATAGAGGGGCACAGATATTGGCAATAGTATCACTGCGGTTTTAGTTGGGCGTTTTTTTTGGGTCATTTTGACCAACAATTTGGCGGCAGAGGCCAAAAAACTGACAACCCTGGTGCGATGTTGCGAGCGCTCGGTTTTTTTTTACTTTTTTATGTTTATGAAAGCAAATTCTTCTGTTTGTAATATTTTTAATTGAACTATGGAATTTGAATTAATTGCCAATAAACCGAATAAAAAAATATATCTCAAACAAACTGCATTTTTCTAAAAAAAAAAAAAAAAAAACACTAACATGATTTACCTTATTAAGTGGGATACAAATCTAATTACCTGGATAAATGGAAAACTATATTAGTGGGATACCTTTTTAAGTGGGAATAAGCAGTCAGTCCCTTGCGATCCCACTTATCTAGGTTCGACTGTACATAGTCGCAGTGTTTGATGCATTTTTTATGAGGTAATTACACATTTTTGACAAAATGATAAAAATATTGAAGGTCTTTCCAAAAAGTGGCATAAAAGACAAAAAGTTGCACAAATAGAATTACAATAAAAAGTGCCATAAAAGTATCATGAACCAAATAATGCTATGATCAATGATATATAGTTTTCTATTCTGTGTAACAAACAGTTTAATTTTTTGTTATTTGTTGCGTATATATTTACATTATTTTGTATAAAAAATAAACCTTGCAAATACATCTTTCGATGTAAAGGACAAATACAAAAATATTCCTATACTATGTGTACATACATATATGTTCGTTATATACTACTTCCTTTGGTCGAGCATTTAAAGTTTACGTAAATAATAAAATAAAGAAATGAACTTAATTGTTAATCATAAACAAAAAACATTAAAGGTAATACTAATAGTCTAAGTTGCCTTGAGCTCCGGTTATTATGGCATCGATCCATATTCTAGCAGCCGCATCGGAAGCTGCCTGCAATTGATAGCTGCGTTTTTTAGTCTTAACAATGAACGTGCAATGGGGACGGCCACTTTTGGAAACGTTCAAGTGATCCAAGTAGACTTCGTCTATTGTCTGGCAATGAAAGCAAAGTTATTATGTTAATATTTTTGTTTAGTCAAACTATTAGGGGTATTTCAAAACTTACCGAAAAATATGCACCACCCCGTGGCTTACGTTCCAATTTGTCTGAGTAATAGATGAAGGCATTGCGTTGACGATCCAATACAAACCAACGTTTGGACCAACCATGGAAGGTGGCACCTAGTTTGTGCAGATATCTGGTAAAGAAAAGAGAATCATTAAGTTTATGTTTGCTAGTAATTAAAAATAAAAAAGCTTAACATGCGCAAGACCGACACAACTGGAAATTAGTTATTTCCCTAGAATAATATGTAAAGAAAGACTTAAATCGATCTAGATATACTAGACGAGATCGCTTACTAAACCTGTTAGTGGTCGCTAAAGCGATAGCTTCAAAACATTAAATATTTTTGAAATTTCTTTGTTGGCCGCCGTGTTGTGATGGAAGTGTGCAGACTATCATACCAGTTAACCCAGGTTCAACCCCTGGAAAGAACATCTAACAATTTTGCAGCGGCGGGTTTTTACCTCGTAAATGCCGGCGAATACGAGTAAAAGATTTATTTCTAACATTAGCCGTTCGGAGCCGGCGTTAACCAGTAGGTCCCAGTTCGTAAGTATAAGAATTGAATCGTGCACAGCTCACTAATTTGAGAGAAATTCCCCCTTGTTCCTTAATAGGATGTTGTGGATAAGTCAGTAAGTAATTTCTTTGTACTTAGTAGGGACATAAACACTGTTACACACGTTTTATGCTGTAAAATAAAAAGTACTGACTATTTTTGCATCAAATATTTTTTAATATATTTATTGATGTACATATATTGTATCCAAAAAGAATCTACTTATTCGAAATCTCCGCCTTTTGCCTTTACACACGCCTTAAGTCGCACTGGCCAATCGTCAATAGCTGCACGAACCTCGTCCATTGGAAAATTGGCCACAGCTCGAACCAAAGCAGTCTTAAGAGATCCAATGTTGTGGTATCTTTTATGACAAATCTTGTCCTCTAAAACCGTCCACAATACGTAATCCAATGGGTTCAAATCTGGACTGCCTGAGGGTCATTCTTCAGAGGAAATGAACGCTGGCAAATTGTTTCGAAGCCAGGCCTGGAACGTTTTAGCCTTATGGGCCGGCGCAGAGTCCTGCTGGAAAGTCCATGGCTGGTTTTGGGACAGGGAATTGTTAAGAGGCTTCACACCAGCTTTCAAAACGGTTTCTTGGTAAACTTTGGCCGATGTTTTGACTCCTTGTTCGCAGAAATGCAGGTCAGTGAACCCATCGTAAGAGACACCCCACCAAATCATGACTGAAGCTAAGTGATGACCCTTTTCCACCCTTGGGATCAGTTCGGATGCTTCCTTAGATGACCGCGCATACACTCTATCATTTTGCTTGTTAAATTTTTCCTGAACGGTAAAAAATTTTTCATCGGTGAATACAATTTTTCTGTGCAGGTTATCAGCGTGCTTCACCAAAAGACGTTTGCATTTTTCAATCCCATTTTTTTAAAGCTACAGTCTATGAACGTCCGGTACGGTACGTCGTTTGAAAGCCCCAAGTGCCAAGTCTTTTTTAATGATTCGACCCATGGACTTTTGCGTGATATTCATCTCACGGGCCATGATTTTCTGTTTTTGGGAGCGGATTTCTGTGAATTCTTGATTTAACGGCCTTCGGCGTTCGAACAGAGCGTGGGAGGCCCGACCGGTGACGGTCTTTTACATCTCCAGTCTCCTCAAACAGTTTTATGCATCGGTAGACGAACATGCGGCTAATCCCTAGTGGCCGGAGCGTTTTGAAAATATCGCTTTTTTCATTTCAACCTTGAAAAGCGCTATTACAGCGATACGGTTCTCATTATCTGACCACTCCATGATAAAAGTTGAAACAATTTTAAAATCATATTACAGACTAACGCTATTGAGGTTAGCTTTCAAAACCCATATGACATTTACAGGGTATGTTCAGTTCTACTATTGAAAAGGATGTGTTCAATGTTGTTACAGTATTTATGTCCCTACTAAGTATACAAGCATTGATGGCTTTATGTATTTTAAACCGTTTGATTTGAAAATTGTTATTTGTAAAAAAAAGAGTTATTCGTTCTATTCTATAAGAGAGTAGTAGCCTAGACAGACGACAGCGTTAATGTGCATTAACAGACTTAATGCTAATGAACTCCTCCCAAACTGCATTAACTCAGACGTAAAATCACAAAATCAAACTGCATTTAATTTAAACTGCATTTAGGTATTACAATCTGGCAACAGTGTCACAATTTATCAAAAATCATATCAGCTGGTTTCAAATCAGCTGTTGAGTTGCTTATTGTTGGTAGCAGGGATGATAAATGTGGTTGGCGAATTGGTACAAAAAAGGAATAAAAAAGTACTTTTTAAGCTGGAAAGGTATATTTTTATATCCTACACCACTCTGTGGTGAGGTATTATGATATAGTGCTGACGTTTTCAACGCCAAAATACATGGAGATAGACCCGAATCGATATAGATCCACTACCTGTTGAGCGAACCCTATTTAAAGTGGTCAATGTATGGCCACACTAAGGCCTTCCTGGTTTTAGCTCAAAATCCACAGCTGGAAAAGCCACTTATTACATCCAACTCTGACCAAATTTTGCACAGAATGTGACGAGTCACTAAAAGTTCCAAGTCAAAACGTATCAAAAAAAAGTACCACAGTATTAACTGTATTATCCCAGGTTGGTAGTGCATGTACAATTTTTACATTGTGGCCCAATTTCAGCAAAAGTAATTTTATCTTTCTTAAATAAATTATGATTTTATATCGAAGTAAATGGCAAAAAAAAAATTGGCAAACAGTTGTTTACAATAAAACTGCTGTTTACTAAAGCAGTTACCTAAATGCAGATACTGTCGTCTGTTACCATAAAATTGTAATTTGCATTAGTGGATTTTTAATGAACATTAACGCTGTCGTCTGCCTAGGCTATAAGCGACCTCCTAATCGAGTTCCCAATCGAACACGGACATTATATACTACATATTATTGCCCTATAGCTGTGTTCTTTTCAGATTACTAAGATAGCATTTGTATGGAAGTTAGCCGGTTAGCAACCGAGTTGTCCTCAACTCGTTAAGGAAACGAAAGAAACCACACAAAAAATCAAACATGTCACACCCTGCTTTATAAAAACATTTTTTTTGTTATGTGTACTAAAAAATAACCAAACGAGAAGAGATCTCATTGGCGATTTAGTATTAGGTGAATCTGCACTCAAACTGTTAGTTCAAAAATTGTATATATATAACAAAGCGAAAGAGAAGTAACGTCTTAGTTGATAAATCCTGCTCTGTTCATGGGTTTTACATTTCATTTTTCCCAGCAACCTATTTAATTATGATAATTCTGGTTTCGAGTGTTATAGTTAAGATATTGATTGAACTTAAAAGTGTTAATACACCAACACTTTTAAGTTAAAAAAAATATTACAGTATGGATACTTTTCATTCGATACTGAAACCCTCTTTTATATGTGACGCGCAAAATAGAAAGCGACCTAAGGCTAAAACCCAGTTTTGTTCAGGAGAGCCATTTTACAGATTAGGTCCCTTTCTATTTGCGCTTTGAATCGTCGACTTCACTTTCATAAAACGCGCATATCTCTGGGAGGGAACACTTTTGGGGCATGGGATCGGTCTCATTCGATGCTCAGATGTTGTTCACATCAAAAAAAAAGTGAAAAGTTTTGTTCAGGAGAGCCATTTTAAAGATTAGGACCCTTTCTATTTGAAAACGCGCATATCTCTGGGAGGGAACACTTTTGGGGCATGGGATCGGTCTCAATCAATGCTCAGATGTTGTCCACATCAAAAAAAGAAAAAAATAATGAAAATTTATTTTTTTTACCCTTAGGTCCCTTTTTCTATGCGCTGTCACATATACAGAATATCAAATCTGCATAGACGTGCATAAGGGGGCCTTATCAAGGCATGTATGGATGTGGACTAACTTCAGCAGGGCTTGTGCTTGGCCTGAATCTTATCCTACACCGAAGGATGGAGTCCGTCAGCGGTGAAACGAATTAAGGTAAACAAGTTTTCTAACAGTCATAACAAAAACTTGGAATTGTAAAAAGGATAAATCTTTACAGAGAGAAGAGTTTTGAGTTTAAAGGAAAAAGAGTTACTTTGGAAAAAGTACACTTTTTGGACTTTTGCTTAACATATCATAATTATTTCTGGATGAGCTATAACTAAAATGGAAAATGTTAATTAAGAAGCACATAATAAAATAAGGAATGGACTCTTGCGGCCCAAAAAAAGGTCAATATGGTCACAAAAAACGCTTACTAATAGTCATGGACATACGGTTATTTAAAGTCAATTAAATTTCTATTCTATTCTATATATTATGTATTTTTAAATCATCCATAGATATGGAATTATTCTTATATCTGATAGAGTGGCTCGTAACCAGTGGACATTGTAATGTTAGACAAATAACTAGGAAATGACAAATGGGAGTGGTAGAATACTCTCACTAGTGTGAGGATGAGGAGGAGATTGAGACTGTAAAGCCGTACGTACCTCCAGAATAAAAGGCCTAGTTGTTTGGGAAAGTTCTTTCACGAAGATTTGCAAGAGATGGTAGATCAGTTGAGTTGTATAAACAGTCTGTCGTGGCTTACTGTGCTGCTTTCTATACAGCTTTTAGCATTATTTATAATGGAAAAGGGACAACCACAGTGGGCCCTATATAAAGGATGATCCAACCATAACGCACGATGTTTATTGTGAGTCATTTTTTGTAATGTCATTTTTTTTGCTTTAGAGTTTTAGTATTTAGTGTTTTAGTGTTTTACAGATTCAACCATGAAGAGGTACCCGATTGCCTCTATAATGCCTTAAGGGCGCTGAGGCCACTTATTATTGTAAACATTTCTTAAAATAATAAAAATAAATTTAAAAAAAAAGATTGTTGAAGCCTTTTACGAAAATGGGCGTTGTGCAATGCATTTTGTGCACTTCGTTATTTTTTGGTCAGCATAAACGACCAGATGTGTTCACAATCGGTAGAATTGTGTGCAAATTTCAGCAAACCGGTTCTGTAAGAAATGTGAAAACGCCTTTGCATGATTGCCCAGTTTGTTCTGTGCAAAACATTGATGTTGTTCTAGATAGTTTGTTAGATAGAAGAGCCGTCAACCTTAACTGGACGTCGTGTCCAACAATTAAACATTTCGCGAACATCACTGATGCGAATTTTGAATAGATTAACACGCTAACAAGAATCAATTGACTCAAGAGCTGACGCCTACTGACCATTTTAAGCATCGTCAGTGGCACTTTTGCCGTGTTATCTCACGTCGAGGCGATGTTAATTGGCCGGTACGATCATATGATTTGGCACCGTTGGACTTCTTTCTTTATGGATATTTAAAAGACGTCAATAAGCCAAAATCAATTCAAAAGGTAAAGGATGAGGTAATTCGTCAAATTAACGGTAACGAACCTCCATTATGTCTCAGAGTCATTGAAAATATAGACCTTTGGATAGAGGTATGCCACCAATGGCCAATATTTTGTTTCACACGTAATCGTTACACATAGATCCTCTTATTATATATGTACATAGAGTGCTTGAACCGCGGCTAAACCTTACAAATTTGTTAATGGTAGAACCTTCTAACCTAACTTTACAGAACCTTATACTCCAGGGACCCAAAAAATACGGTAATGTTGGTCATGTTGGACACAAATACTATAGGAACCGAAAGCATGATAATAAGTTTTTGTTGATATTTACTTTAACTAGTACAATATATTATGTAGTGATTCTAAATCAATATGTACGGTAAACTATCTATTATCGCTTCTTTTAGTTGTAATAAAACTCAGCAGCGTTACTAAGATCTAAGCTGGACAAGCCAAGGCACATTTATCTAGAGACACAGCAAGCCCTTTTTAATTCACACTGCACGACATATAATTTAAAACCTTCAGTCGTTGTCACCAGATCAATTAAAAACATAAAAGTCGGGATGTCCAAGAAGAAAAATCTTTCAAGTTATGTGTGATCTTGCAGGAAATAAAAAACGTTAATCCTTACCCCCTACAACTGTTAGCGTCCACAAAGACGTGCGGACATAGTGCTATCTGATGACCGGCCGATTCGATATGTTGTCGTAGATCCAAATCCGGTGAAAATATCGGCAGATATCGTGTTAGAGGCCTCTGATGTTTTGGCAACACTCTCTTACGTTCAGAGCTCTCATGTTGTTGTTGTTGCTGTTCCTTCAATTGATTGCAGCTGCCGGCATCCGTTGCATTTAAACTACCCGGCCGTTTGGCATCGTTGTTTGTTGTTGCACTGGTCGATGTATTGAACGTGGAAAGTTCTATATTAGATTTACAAGTCGTTTGATTTGTTAGCAATTCACAACTTAACTCAGAGTTCGCCTCTGATAGCGGCCGGGATGAGGTGCTGTGACGTTTTGTTTGCTCCAAGTGCTGAGCTTGCATATGATTCGTCTCGAATTCCGGCTGCGAGTGACGCTGCTAAGGAGAGCAAACAAAAAAGAAAGAAAATAAACAAAATTTCTATTAATTCCGAAGTTTATGCAAACAATAACAACAACAAAAATAGTGTATGTGCTCAATTTAGGGGCCAACGCCAAAGCAGTGGCTATTATTAATAATATCAACCGACCGACGACACATACCAAGCAATAAACATGTCATAACATAAAAAGAAAGAGCAGAAATTGAATAGATTCCACACGCTACACCGTATCCAAAATACAAATAGATCTGGTTCAAATCATATCCACCTTTTGGTACGCACCCCAACCTGAGTGGACTTATTCTAAGAAATTTCATACAAGACGAGCAGCTGAAGGCAATTTCAAATGAGATGGATATATAGAACGAATCGGGTCATACTAGAATGCAGCCGGAGTTCCGGTTTAAGTGTCATGCGGCTCAATAATACAATCAAACTTTTTAGTAAAGAGAGTAAAATTTCAGACTATGTCTAAGCAGTAGAACATAGACAAGGGCCCGTGGACTAGGAATACAAATCATGGGCTAAGCAGTTTTTACAAATATAAAAAAGGGTGGTTACATTTTAACGGCCGATGTTGAATGTGAACCACCATATTTTTTCCTGCATTTCATTTGATATTTCTCAATTTCAGACTAACTCAATTTAAACCATGGAAAGATTCATCATGCCTACTGTGTATGGTGTTTGCTATCGTGAGATGATAACGAACTTTTTATGGCCCGAATTGGAAGATATGGATGTGGACAATATGTGGTTTCAACGGTTTCAACTTTCAACTTGCCACACAGCTAACGCAACAATGGCTCTTTTGTGCGACAAATCAACATCAGCCCTTAAAATTTAACCACCCTTTATGTAGCCCCCTAAACAGGCTTTCTTATAGAACCAACAAAATGAAAAGAAATTAAATCAACGGTGAGAAATATCAAATTAAATCAGATTTTTTCTAACCTTACCACGCTGTGGTACAGGGGTATAGTATAGTTTGTGCTGATATTTGTAACACCCAGATAATGTGATAGAATTATTTAAAACAAGTAAAAAAAAGCTGCCGGACGTGGCCGACAATGAGATATCACAACCCACTCTGCAATCCAGAAAATTAATAACCTACGTCTGAAGCTTGAGCAAGGTCGGACTCAATACGTTAGAGTTCAGAAAAATTTGAGCGTGATCGGGTGAAATTTTTGCTTCTAGAGCTGCAGGACGACATGTCGGGAAAGACCATTCTGTGAGAGCTATACAACAAGTTGGACCACTTAGTAGAGTGGGTATCTCATAGTATTTTAACTTTTTTATACTCTCCATCATAGGATATGTCATACCGTTTGCAACACCACAAAATACGGGTCGGAGACCCCTTAAAGTAATATATTCTCAATCGTCGTAAAATTCTAATATGATCTAGCTATGTCCTTCCGTCTGTTTGTGAAAAGCAAACTACAGGTCGCACTTTTGAAGCTAGGTGTCTAAAATTTTGGAGAAACATGTGTTGATGGACTAAAACGGTTGGTATTGGAAATGGGCCAGTTCGGACAGGAGTAATATTTGTCTGCACAGAAGGATGGGTCAAACTCTGAAAACAATGTTCCTGAACTTAAAAACACAATATCTCTGGAACTATTTGATATGATATGACGAGATATGAGATGATATTTGGAACATATACTGTTGGCAGTGATCAGAACATTTTTGGCGCATTTTTGGTCAAAGTAACGGACCGATTTTTATACAATTTTAACAGAATGAAATCAATGACTCGGCAATTACTATGAACTATGTTATGGAAAAATTGGACAAGTTCACACAACCCTGAACATAAGACATTATCATAAAATTGGAATAGGGGGTGTGGCACCATTCTCACAAACCTGAACCTACGAGGGCGACCGCAAAACTACCTGACCTGGCACATTTTCTGTTTAACTAGCAACTTTTTTTGTTTTGTTTTTTAAAAGCAATCTTTTATAAGCCATCTGTCAAAATTTCCGAAATATTTAATGATTATTTTCTTTGTTACAGGTGATTGAAGTAAACAAGTTTTATAATTTTTGGAACATGGAAAATAAAGAGTTTCGTGCGGTAATTAAACACTTTTATATGAAAGGTTATACGCCACATTTAATCAAAGATGAATTGGATTCTATTCATGGTGATAATGCACCATCATACTCCACCGTGAAATCCTGGGTTCAACAATTCAAAATGGGTCGTTCAAGTACGGAAGATGAACAACGCTTTGGAAGACCGAAAACTGCTACTACTATTGAAAACATTAGAAAAATATCTAATGAAGTGACTAAAGATAGACGAATAAAGCGGAGAGAACTTGCTGATATTGTTAAAATACACGAAAAACAAGTTTGGAGTATTTTACACGATGAACTCCACATGAAAAAGCTATCCGCAAGAACGCTGCCGTGTTTGTTGACTTTGCCCCAAAAAATCGTCCGTTGGGCCAATTCCGAGGAGCTTTTAGCGATTTATCAGCGTTATCCAATAGAGTTCTTGCGCCGATTCATAACTGTTGATGAAACATGGATCCATCACTACATCTTAGAATGCATAGAACAGTCAAAACAATGGATAGAAGCTGGTAAAAGTGGTCCCAAGAAGGCGAAAACTGTTAAGTCAGCAGGAAAAGTAATGGCCACAGTATTTTGGGATGCAAGGGGTATAATATTTATTGATTATCTTGAGAAAGGAAAAACTATAAATAGTGAATATTATTGTGCATTATTGGATCGGTTGAGTGAAGAAATCAAGATAAAACGACCGCATTTAGAAAGAAAAAAAATCTTTTTCATCAAGATAATGCTCCTTCACCCACTGCATTTTTAACTCAACAAAAACTGGCCGAATTACGATTTGAAATTGCTCCGCATCCACCATATAGTCCAGACTTAGCTCCTTCTGATTATTTCTTGTTTCCAAATTTAAAAAAATTCTCGGTGGCAAAAAATGTTCGTCCAATAGCGAGGTTATCGCTGAAACTGAGGCATATTTTGAAGGTCTTGAAAAATCTTATTTTTCGGATGGAATTAAAAAACTTGAAAAACGTTTGATGAAGTGTATTGAGTTGGAAGGAGATTATGTTGAAAACTAAATAATAATAATTCCAAAAAAAAACGGTTCTTTTTATCCTAGGCCAGTTACTTTTGCGGTCGCCCTCGTAAAAAGACATTATGTCATTAAATCATAGAGATATGACTATGATATTTGGAATATATGATGTTGGCATGGGTCGAAACACATGCTGGAGGGAAATTGGGCAGAACCGCATTTATGGCTAAAGTAATGGACCGAACGTTACAAAACTTTAACAGAATGCAATCAATGACTGTGTAATGGTAACATTGGACAAGGGGGCATAGGCAGGCCAGCCCTGTAGTTGAAAAGACAATATCTCACTAAATAATACAGATATGACGATGCTATTTGGAATTTATGATGTTGGTATGGGTCGAAATAAATTCTTGAGGAAAAGTTGGCACATTATTATAGACTAATTTAAATTTGACAAAAGGGCATGGGTCCGCCTATATAACCCTAAAGTTTAAATCTAGTACCGATATAACGATAGTAGTTGGTATATATGATGTTGGTATGGAATGAAACACACCCTGATAGAAAAAAGAGGCCGGTGCCATGCCCATGATAAAATTTTCATACGGGGCCGCAATCAATGATGGAAGGTATATAAGCTTCAACACGGCCGTACTTAATTTGTCCACTTGATTAACTTGTTTTCTTTGTCGATTTGAACATAGTCGCCTGTCCATCAGTCTATTTATTCTTGTAGCCAATGCGTAGGTCTTAAATATAAATCGATCTCGATGAAACTTTCCACATTATTTTTTTTTTGGCCTAATGAAAGTCGTTGTTGAAATTGTGGGAAACAGCTCAAGTTCTTATATAGCCCCTATACAAATGTACTTCTCGATTTTGGTTCTAACATACCTAACAGCGAAAAATTTCATTAGATTTCAAGGAAACTTGGTTGGTGGCGTTATTTCGCACACAGGAAGAACATAATTGAAATCGGATAGATCGGTCCAGGTTTTCACATAACCTCCATTTGATGTGCCTCCGTTGTGTGGTTCAACCGACCTAGGACCGGAAAATGTTATCACATTTCAATCATATTTGAGGCGTGGCATTAGACCGCACATAGGGAAGAAGGTGGAATCTAAGCGTATGGTTTGGGAGGGTATCCTGTAGCCGGTCTTTCTCGAGTTAAGAATTTTCTTCCTCGTTTTGCTGGAATCACCATTTCGGTTAAGGTTCAGCATAACAGAGGTATAAGCCTTTTTTGTGGACGCCAATTCAAAACATAGACTTGAATGATTTTTGGCGTCAGCAGGTTGACGCGAGAAGGCTAACAGCCCGCGTTACCATCGACCTTTGGTGTGCCAAGTTTGGATGTCGTCTTGTTAGCCCACTCGGTATGTCAATTGACCGCCTCGAATCTGCAATTTGAAGCAGTTCTATTTTGAAGGCACCGTGAACGACGGATTTCATTGCAGACCAAATTTAAGTGTACAAAATCTCTTCTTTTCATCGAATTTTAAAGTTTAGAGTTATGTTTTCAGCATTATTAGAAAGTAGTCACCGCTCAAATTTAGATATCTTGCTTACGAACTAAATTTTACTTTACTTGTTTGCAATTTTCTGAATATTCCTTAATTTTAATAGGAAATGGTGTAGTGCGAAAAACACTTTGACTGACCAAACTAATTCGCAGCAACCTAAAAACCTACTAGAAAACTATGTATGCTTATGCGAAATTGCAGTCAACTTCGTTGACCATTCATTCCGCCATTATATATATTTAAGAGACAGACGGACATGAATTCCTCCACTACACTCTCTGTGGTTTCGGAAGAATTTGTCAAGATGATCAATACATTCCTTGAAGTTACGACGGATAAATTTAAATATTTTCATTTCGCACCGTTTAACTACGAATTCTTAGTCATAAATCTATCGATAGACTTACTAAAATGATAATCTCATGTTGACAGTAACGAAGTTGTTCCGGTCGCCGCCTTCTTACATATGTTATCCACACAGACATTATGCGAGATATTCGGAGCTGCCTGTCACCTTAAGCCGAACCACACTCAAATCCCGTTCGCAATTCCCCCACCCACCAATTGAAAATACCACAATTTAAAGCAATTTCGTATCTGACCAACGCGACCACTCTCTGGGCACAAACTAAACGCAAAATAGCTTTAGTCTTTGTCCAGTTCAACGGAGCATCTTTTGGTTTGCGGTAAAGCGTAGTAGACACAGGGCAAAAACAGATCGCCGGAGAGTTAAGTGAAATGGCTACACTTAGTCTGTCGGCGGAAACATTATGGCGTTCTCTCTTGTCGTCAGCATACGTCGCATGTTGTTCGCAACATAATAAATAATACTTGCGTCCGTCCCGCCATTTGACGCCGGGCCTGTTCATAGCTACACTGACAAAAAAAAACACTTATTTAAATTAATGCTTGGAGGGACCCCGACGGATTGGGAGACCTCTTATGTGTCACTAATTAAATTAGTTGTAGTTATGATTGCTCTTGAGTATAATTAAAGCAATAGCGCGAAAAATAAGTGATCTGAAAGACGTCTTACAATGTGCACCAATCCGTGATAGTAACAGTGGGCCTGATGTGGGCGTTGTCGTGAGAGGTGTGTCATCCAAATCATGATTGTCTAACCAACTGGCGCAAAAAATACCCTTGGACGGAAGGATTCAAACGACAAACAGAATTAACCAAACAGCACGATATCTGGATATGAACTAAAATCTCGTCTCGTTCGCAGACAAAATTGTTATGCGGCGTTGTTATTACTTTGAGCATTTTCTTCTTAAACAGCAGCCTGTTTACCTACTCTTAAATGTAAACATTATATTATGGTTAAATTCTGTTGGTGTGGAAGCAAATTTAAGAATTTATATGCCACAATGAAATGCACAAGATTGCGTCCGACTAAATTGGAAAAGCAGAGGCGCTCCCTTTGGCAGCACTCCTCTCAGACTCTAACAGCGGAACTTTAAACGATTTCGGACTTCGAGTCCTGGCCCTAAACCCTGATCCAGACTTCGGTAACGGGCAAAGATACCGATTCTGATTTTTTCTATTTCTAAAAAAAATTGAGGAACCCGCATTTTTAAACTTGTATTTTATGTATATTTTAATCAGACTTACTCTATGTCCCCTATATACTTAAACGAGGGCGACCGCAATAGTAACTGGCCTAACATAAAAAGAACCGTTTTTTTGGAATTATTATTATTTATTTTTCAACATAATCTCCTTCCAACTTAATACACTTCGTCAAACGTTTTTTAAGTTTTTTAATTCCATCCGAAAAATAAGATTTTTCAAGACCTTCAAAATATGTCTCAGTTTCAGCAATAACCTCGCTATTGGACGAAAATTTTTTGCCACCGAGAACTTTTTTTAAATTTGGAAACAGGAAATAATCGGAAGGAGCTAAATCTGGACTATATGGTGGATGCGGAGCAATTTCAAATCGTAATTCGGCCAGTTTTTGTTGAGTTCAAAATGCAGTGTGTGAAGTAGCACTATCTTGAAGAAAAATAACTTTTTTTCTAAATGCGGTCGTTTTATCTTGATTTCTTCACTCAACCGATCCAATAATGCACAATAATATTCACTATTTATAGTTTTTTCTTTCTCAAGATAGTCAATAAATATTATACCCCTTGCATCCCAAAATACTGTGGCCATTACTTTTCCTGCTGACTTAACAGTTTTCGCCTTCTTGGGACCACCTTTACCAGCTTCTATCCATTGTTTTGACTGTTCTTTGCATTCTGGGATGTTGTGATGGATCCATGTTTTATCAACAGTTATGAATCAGCGCAAGAACTCTATTGGATTACGCTGATAAAACGCTAAAAGCTCCTCGGAATTGGTCCAACGGACGATTTTTTGGGGCAAAGTCAACAAACGCGGCACCTTTTTCGCGGATAGCTTTTTCATGTGGAGTTCATCATGTAAAATACTCCAATCTTGTTTTTCGTGTATTTTAACAATATCAGCAAGTTCTCTGAGCTTTATTCGTCTATCTTTAGTCACTTCATTAAATATTTTTCTAATGTTTTCAATAGTAGTAGCAGTTTTCGGTCTTCCAGAGCGTTATTCATCTTGGATTTCACGGTGGAGTATGATGGTGCATTATCACCATGAACAGAATCCAATTCATCTTTGATTAATTGTGGCGTATAACCTTTCATATAAAAGTGTTTAATTACCGCACGAAACTCATTATTTTCCATTTTTCAAAAATTATAAAAATTGTTTACTTCAATCAGTTGTAACAAAGAAAATAATCATTAAATATTTCGGAAATTTTTGACAGATGGCTTATAAAAGATTGCTTTTAACAAACAAAAAACCAAAAAGTTGCTAGTAAAACAGAAAATGTGCCAGGCCAGTTAGTTTTGCGGTCGCCCTCGTATGGTGTACATTCTGTTGGTACGAGGAAGAGTGGGCATTTCGTACATGGCAGGAAAAACCTCTGCGAGGCGACCGCTCCACATCGGTCATCAAAGCTGCGGGACTTTTCCCTGAAAACAACGGTTAAATATAATACCAGCTAACGTAGGTAATGAAACCTCTTATCTTTGAGGGCGACTATATACTTATATAAAAGGGTTTATTTGTTGATGTGGCAATAACCAATATTGTGTAACAATAGACAACTAAGCAGGGTTTGGTCACTACAAAGAAATTATCTGATGTCACCACCGATTATTAGTACTAAAGTATAGGTAAATCATAAGCATAATCAAAAGGTAAACTTAATTCGGTTTGTATAACTGTGTTATTGGCTGTGAATACTGTGAATTGGTTGTAGCTACTATCATATGAAATACCGAACCATGTTTCCTTCAAAACCATGTACTGCTGGTTAGTGCAACAGATATTCGGTTTATCCAACTGAATTTTTGTAGTTCGAATTTTTTCTCTTTGTGTGGGTACACTAAAAGCTCACATATTTGTGTTAGTTACGTATTTCGTTCGTGCAAACAATGCATTTTTTTAGCTTTTACATACAACATCCGAAAATCCCGACAGCAAAAAAAAACGGGCAAACCGACTTGTCGGGTTTTACCTATTTTTGAGCAACCGACTGTCGGGTTTTGACATGCAAGCCGGTATGACGGTTTTTCGGTTTTGGACACTCTATATCAAATGCTCATACTGCATAGTGTGCGGTTCAACACATCTCATTATGGACTTCTGACAATGGAGCCACATAATTGACATACCTCATCCAACGAACAACGGTGTGAAATACTTGTCTATCGCAAAAAGCGGAAGTCTTTGTGTCCCACGTTAACTGTTTTAAAGCATTTTTTTTATTTTCTTCCCTATAAGGAGGCCCGAAATGTGCAATACAAGCAAACCGAGAATTGTAAACAAACAATTAAAATCATTCATTGAAAAAAAAACGAAAAAAGCGACTAAGTAAACATTTTTCGCAATGTACATAAACATGCCAATGATCTTCGAAAGCGGTGATAAATGCGCAGGGGCTACTAAAGAGGAGAGTCACAATTTCAACTCTAGCGCTTCATAGAAATTCACTCGATTTGTGGGAGTAACGAGCAACCGTTTTAAAAACTGGCAATAAAGCAAAACACAGACAGTTAAACATCTGTTTAACTTGTTGTCTATTTTCTTTTATTGTTTGATTTATTTTCGGTTATTGATAAAATGCAGTCCAAAAACTCTAGACGATAAAAAAAGTAGAATTTCCCCAACCAGTTGAAATGAACACAACATTAAAAATTAATAAATAAATTAATGAAATTGGATTAAAATTTCTTGCATTGATGAAACGATTTAGCTCGTGGCATGATGGAATTTTGTTCTTCAAAAGATTTGCTTATTATATCGTTCTTATATAAGTATAGGGTGGGTCATTTAAAATTTTAAATTGTATCGGCCGTTAAAAAAGGTACTGATAATTTTTTAAATTTTTTTTTTAAGTGTAAAATATAATGGAATACCATCCGCATTGCCCAGTTGAAGGCTGAAGATTGTTTGGCAGGATATTAAGAATCTTACCACAAAAAAACGTATTTTCAGATGAAGCTCATTTTCATCTCGGTAGCTATATCGATAAGCAAAATTGCCGCCTAAGGGGTTCAATGCATGCAAAGTTAGTCACTGTTTGGTGTGGAATCTGGGCTGGCGGCATCATTGGGCCATTCTTCTTCGAAAATGAGCAAGAAACCCCCCCTATCGTCAACGGTGAGCGTTACCGCGGCATGCTCTGCGAATTTTTGTTTTCAAAATTTAAGAGAATTACATAAACGACATTTGGTTTCAACAAGACAGGGTCACATGTCACACAGCTAATGAAACCATCGATATTTTACGCACATTCTCTGAAAATCGAATAATAAGCCGAAATTGTGATGGTAATTGGCCGCCCCGAAGCTGTAATTTGAGCTCTTTGGATTAGTTTCTGTGGGGAGCCATTAGGGATAAATATTACGCAAAGCATTAAGAGACAATTGAAGCATTGAAACATGAAATCGAAGTTGACATTGAAGAGATTCGACCAGAAACAATCGAAAATGTAGTTAAAAATTGGGTTGTTCGGATGAGGTACTGCTGAGCCAGTTGTGGTAGTCATATAAATGACATTGTTCAACCTTTTCAATAAAACAAGATGTTTGAAAAAATTATCAATTGTTTCTTTTACAGCCGATTCAAATTTAAAATGTTAAATCCCACCCTGTACTTACTAAAGTTCCATAACATTCCATTAAGGAACAATTGGAAACTTCTCTCAAATCAGTGAAATGTAGACGATTTAATTCTTATACTCGGTGACTGGGGGACCTAATGTTTTAAGGCGGCTCGAACGGCTAATTTTTTTAAAGAGAAGATTTAAAATGGCTTTGAGATAAATCTCTTACTATTAAGAGATTTTTCTCGCCGGTGAAAAATTGTTAATGTCCTTATCCTGGGTTGAAACTGGGTAAGCTGGCATGGTAGTCGTGCACACTTACATAACGCCATGGAGGCCCACTCCGTTCTTATAAGTCAAACTTAATTAATATCAAATTAGACGTTCTAATGTTCAAATCAATGTCAACATGTAAAAAGGCTAAAGTCGGACGGGTCCAACATGTGATACCCGAAAACACTATGCATCGCGGCTCTTTCCGAAAGATATATGAATCTCAGAGAGAGCAACATATTTTGTGTAGCTTAGTTAAAAAATAAACCGATATGGTGCAATTTAACCAGAATTAGTTATGGACTATTCGTTATTAGAGATGGGCCGAGCTGTGGTGGGGTTGGTTTTAGGTTGGTTCTAGGGCGTTTAAAACGCACTATGCTAAATTAAAACACGATGGGATTTCAAATGTAGCTTCTGGAGTGGCAGGTCCTCAAATAGGTAGGGACCTTTGTATGGATGCTACATTAAAACTCTTAGCGATGTTTTTATTTTACGACGGTCTATAATAGGTTGATCCTAACGCATCCTACAGCATGGATTTTAAATATGGCTTGTAGAGTGACAGGGCATTAAATCGGTTGATTCATTTGTATGGGCGCTATATAAAACTATTGTCTAATATGATCCTAGCTATAATAAACTATACTAACCAACTATTCTAAAAGTGAGCAAGATTGGCTATATAAGTAAAGTGTGACGTACCATACGAAATTTCTTAATAGTCGCATTTAGTTAGTGACTTCTTATGAGGAGCTTCTTCTCTAAATCGGCAGGAAGCTTTGTGTGGATCAGTATTAAAAAAATATGGACCTATGAGTTCTAACTACACCAGAGATATTTATAGATCTTTTACAAGGCACTGTGCTTAATTTGAGCAAAAATCAGATTTAAAATGTGACTTCTAGACCGACAGGGCCTCACGGCAAGTCTCACCTAATTAGTGACTTCTAAAGAGGAGCTCCCTCCCTCAAATCGGCAGGAAGCTTTATGAAAATATGGAGCTATGAGTTCTAATTATACCAGAGTTAGTCATAGATCGTTAACAAGGCACTATGCTAATTTTGAGCAATAGCAGATTTAATATACGACTTCTAGACCGACAGGGTCTCAAATTAGGAAGGTCTATAGTATGGGGCTATATAAAAACATTGGCCGATATGGTACATTTTCCCCGGCTTGATAACAATGCTCTATACATATACACACACAACAATGTTCTACACTAAATTTGATGAAGATTTGTAGTTTAATGTGGCTTGTGGAACCTTAGCTCGGGCAGGGGCATAGGGGCTTTAGGAAAACATGGAATGATATTTCAGCAGAATTGGCTATCGAAACGTTCTATGCGAAAATCCGATAAATTTGAGGAAGGTCTGTACTTTTAAGTGGCTTGGTCAACGCCAGAACCACAGATCGGAAAGCCCTGTGCATGGGCGCTTTAGGAAAACATGGAAAGATATTCTATGCGAAAATCGGAAAGCATGCCATGTTATACGCGGCTTCTAGTGCTGCAAGTTCTAAAACGGGAAACGACATTTGTATGATATCAACACATGGACTGCTATGGACCAATTTCAAGAGGGTTCCTTCACTGTCCAAACATGAACAATGCGCCAAGTTTCGATTTAAAGGATAGGTGGATAAACAGAAGGACATCTCTTGGAAATGGAAATGGTTTTATTGTTTTTCAAAATATTCTCCTTTAAGATCGATACACTTTTGCATGTGCACAAACCAATTTACGAAGCACTTTTTTTACTCCGATTGAGACACCTCCAAAACATGATTTTGAACGCTTCAACAGCTGCTTCGAGCGATGAAAATCGTTAACCACGCATTTTGATGCTAGGGAATGAGAAGAAGTCATTGGGTGCCAAGAAGTCATTGGGGCTGTACGGTGGATGGGCCATCACTTCGACATCTTGAGTGGTCAGCTGATGTGTGAGAGTTCGCTTTGTCGTAATGCAAAATGATCCGTCTTCTCTGATTATCTTTCCTCATTTCTTCGAACACTAATGGTAAACATATGGTTGTAAATCACTTAGACCGTCCTACGTTCCACTAAAGGCACTGTATCAACATGGCCGGTTATACCGAACAAAAGCAATCATTTGCTTTGATGTACTTCTTCCTCGAACAAATTTTGTTGGATTTGGCTCGTCTTGAAAACCCCATACGGTCGATTGCTGTTTTGTTTCGGGTTCATATGGATAGATCCATGATTCGTCACCTGTGGCAATGTTATTCACTGCCTTTGAGCTACGGGAGTTATACTTTTTCAACATCGCTTTGCACCAATCCATACTAGTCTTTTTTGGAGCATTCGTCAAATTATGTGGGATCCAACGAGAACAATTTTTTTCACGGTCAAATGAACATCCGATATCTTATTGATGCTTGTCATACTAATGCCCAACGATGCCTCAATGTCACGGTATGCCACATAACGGTCTTGCCTAATCAGATCACGCACAGGGACGATGGTTTCTGGCAAAGTGACCGAAGTTGGACGTCCTTCACGAAATTCATCCTGGAGCGAACGGCGTCCGAGACTGAACTCTTGGTACCACCGATTAACAGTGGTTTTTGATGGTGCTTCATCGTCAAAAGTCAAAACAAGTTGATTTAAACACTCTTGTCCCACGCCGAAAAACGTAAAAAATCATCGCACGAAATTGTTCACGGGATAATTCCATTTTTTGACTGAGATAAATTTTTCAACACACAATTCGCCCTTAAATGACAAAACGTTCTGAGTGAAGTTATGCTAAAAAATGTCAAAGTTTCCAATGGAAGTTCCAGTTTGCATCTGGAAACACTAGTATTGTCAGGACCCGAAATATAAATAGCAACCCTCGTATTTGCGACTTTGTATGTACATTAATTACAAAATAGATGTACATACAAAAGTATGGGCATCGAATGAAATTAAATACTGATTCTGAATTGATCAGTATATTATACTTATACATGGAGTCTATCTTCTATCATTTTAGGTGCCACTAACATCAGCACGAAGACATAATAACCCGCACCACAGTGCGGTGTAGGGTATGACAATTTAACAAGCTACACATGAAATTTCAGTTTTTATATTCAACCGATTCAGAAAAAGTTTTGAATGATGGAACCTCATTATAGGTCTGGAAGGTGCAAATTAAAAAGAAAACACCACAGGCAGGTAAACAGAAAACAATTACAAAATATGCTCTATATAAAAAAAACTCCATATACTCGTACTACACACGACATCCCTAACTTAAATGGTTGTGGGAAAATGCACACCTTGCATAAGAGGGATTCATACGATTCAGCGATACCAAATTTATCGCTGCATGATACTGTCGCCAAACATCAATATATGTATAAACCATAATCACTTTACACAAAAAACTTACCTGACTTGAGTAATCTCCTCCTTCGCTCATGACGGCATTGTTCGATTTCAGCTTACTATTACTCCTCTCCACCGCTGGCCGATTCTCCTTATCCAACATAGGGTGTTGCTGCTGCTGCTGTGTTGGTAATTCCGTTTGCGATTCCTCCGAATTAGTCACACAACTGAAATGTGCAAAGAATAAAAAATTAATAAACAAAATCGTCCAAACTACTCGAGTGTGATATAAACACAACGACTGCAATACAACAAAACCAAGACGAAAATCTGACTGCCTCCGTGCTTACCAGCAGCAAATCACCGATCTCAGAGTGTTCATAATTCTACGTATTCCCGGTGTGTTTATATTTTGACGAGGGCAACAAAAATAAAAAAACACGTATAGTATCAACAATTCGACGTAGCCGTCGGAGACGTAAGACCAAAAAACACTTTCCGTTTGTATGAAGCACAAACAGCCCAATACATTCCAAATAATGCAGTCCGTCTCTCGGGCAATGAGTAATTTAGTAGGTGTCTTTGGGCGAACAAAGAGCTGTGCAAGAGAACCGGAGACACTTAGTGCTATTCCAAATTGTAACGGCCCATACGCTGCTGCCGGTCGCGATTTCAGAACTTTTGCTTTATTTTTTTTTTAATTCAATTTCGCTGATAACAACGATAACACTTGTTTATCTTGGCACTTCATGCGAAGCTTTTCACAATAACGCGCACAGCTTTTCAAAATTTAATGGGAAATCGTAGTGGTCAACAAGGGAATGATTGAGTGAAGTTCTCGTAACGATCCGAGATTTCAAATGTTGTTTTGAGCGCTAAAAGCTAAGGTTTCCCCTTCAATCACTTATAGAAACTGCTGAATTATGTACGATGACATCGTGCTTAGTGCTGAAACTGCTATTGAATATTTGAAATTTATGCGTTAAGGGTGAGAATCAGAGAATAGAAATACATGTATATTAGGGTACCTTAGGAAAAAAAAATTTATCCTTGCGGCTCAAGGTCAGCGATCAACGATTCATGAACGACAATGTACAAGGTGGGCCATTTAAAATTTTAAACTTGAATCGGCTGAATAAAAACTGTACTGATAATTTCTTCAAATTTCTGTTTTTTTTTGGAAATGTTGAACTTTGTCATTTAATAAGGAAACACAATTACATTCATGTGACTACCACAACTAGCTCGGCAGTACCTCATTCGATCAACCCAAATTGTCAGTACATTTCTTCGAATCTCTCTCATCGAATCTCTCCAATGGCAACTTTGATTTCATGTTTCAACGCTTTAATTGTCTCCGGGTACTTTATCCTTAAAGGCTCCTCACTGAAAAAATCTAAAGGGCTCAAATCACAGCTCCGAGTCGGCCAATGTTGTTGGCTATGTTGTTGTTGTAGCGGCAACTGTGTGCCGGCAGTCTTGGCCGACGAATTTCAGCTTCGGGTCAATCCGGCCCATAGAACCGGCTGTCGTGGGATTGGGTTTGTTGGCTATGTGACATCTGGCCCCCTTTTTTTTAAAACCAAATGTTGTCCATGTCATTCTCTTGAATTTTTATAAACAAAAGTTCGTTGAGCATGTCGCGGTTAAGGTCACCGTTGATGGTAACGGCGGCTCCTTGCTTATTTTCGAAGTGAAATGGCTCAATAATGCCGCCAGCCCAAAATCCACTCCAAACAGTGACTCGTTGTGGATGCATTGGCTTCTTAATAGACAAGTGTGGGTTCTCAGAACCCCATGTGCGGCAATTTTGCTTATTGACATACCCATTGAGTTAAAAATGAGCTTCAACTGAAAACATCGACTTTTCGGTAAAATTCTTCATCTATGCCAAACTATCTTCAGATCATTGGGCCAAGCGAAAACGCTTTGGATGGTGTTCCATTATTTAAGGGCAAAGTTCAACCTTTGATGTTTAAAAAACCAATCAGTACTTTTTTTTACAGCCGATTAAAACGGCAACTGTGGCCCACCCTTTATTTGTAAGAATAACATTATTCTTTTCTTATAAGATTAATGACAACCGTCAAAATATTTGAAATCTTGACATCTCATATAGGCATTTCAGCATTGGGACAGAATATTAAATTCGAGGGTTTCTATTTATATTTCGGGTCCAGCAATAAAAAAGAAACATTTATCATTGGAAATGGTTTTTCAAAATACTCTCTGTGAAGATTAATACACTTTTGCATGAGCTCAAAACAATTTTAAAAGCACATTTTCCACTTCCATTGTGACACCTCTAAAACATCATTTTTGAACACTTGCAACAGCTGCTTCGGGCGCGAAAAGCGTTGACCACGCAGTTTTTTCTTCATGTGAGGGAATAAGAAGAACTCAGTGGGTGCCTAATCAGGGCTTTTACAGAGGATGACTCATCAATTTGACACCTGGAGTTCTCAAGTAGCCCATTGTTTCAGCTGTTTGTGAGAGCTTCTTGTACTTATATTTCGATATTTCTTCGAACACTGTTGGCAAACAGAAGGTTGTAAGTCACTCAGAATTCACAGTACTGTGTTTCACTAAAGGCACTGTGGCTTCATGACCGATTGTACCAAAAAACGCGGTAATTTGCTTCGACGTGATTCTACCAACAACTTATGTAGGATTTGGCTCGCCTTGAAAGACCTATACGGTAGATAGCTGTTTTGTTTGGGGTCATACGCATTGATCGATTATTCGTCACCAGTAAAGACGACTACTGCTTTTAAATATATGAGAACTTTAGATAAGATCCAAAGGTTTAGCAAAAAAGGTCAGGCTTATATTGCGATGAGTAGGTACACCACAAATACTTTCCAGACAGTGAAAAAATATTTTAGAATGTGGCAACAATTAGGAATCTTTATTGAACGGAAAGCATTCAAGGAAATTCCAAAAATTGCACGTACAGACTAATTAAAAACAGAAATATTCAAACAATAGTAGCGACACGTAGATCGTGTCGTAAGTTTGTTCTTTCCTCTATATCCCAGTGAGAAGCTTACGTCATGGAAAGGTCAACACGTAGAACTTAACTCAAATCCGAGAGCAGTATAAAATATTGTATACGTACAGAACGGGATCTATTGTTTAAAGTCGGATTCAAATGCTTATTTCTATTTCGTTTTTGGCCAAACATTTGTAATATCGGAATTGAAAACAAATTTCGATTTGAATTGGTGCCATGAAATCTTCTTGGTTTTGAATAAGCTGTTTCAAATATACATAGTATGTAAGTTTAAGGAAAAATATTGATTGCTAAAATTTGCCAGAAACGACGTAAGTAAACTTTGACCGTGTTGGATTGGCAACACGCTTAAGAGGTCTCTAAAGCGTTAACTTAACGCAAAAAATATTTTTAATTGCAAAAAATTATCAACAATCTGCAGAATGTGCCGGTTGTTTTAAAAATTTATAGTTTTTAGAAAAATAGAATTTCAAGAAACGCCTTTAGCGAGCTTAAGTGAGTTCGGTATAACTCGCTTATAGTATTTCTTTAATAACTGTTTTTTAATAATTTATAATTTTCTAATAAAACCGAATTCTTGTATCGTATATAAAAGTGTTTTTAGAGTTTTGTTCATAATTTTATGTTATTATTTTAGTGATCTACTAGAGGTAGGACAAGAATTTGTTTAATCAAGAATTATTTCGATCCAAAATAAGGAATAACTCTTACCACTATTATTTAGAATGTGCCATATATAAGCTCGATAGACGGCGAAGGTGTGACAAGTACCACACAAAATTCGATAAAATTGTCAATGTTGGTTTCACCATTTCATTTATATCAGAATAAAAAGTTTAGAAAATAAATAGTAATACCTTACAAACCATGTTGGGCCCAAACTCAATACTCAAAAAGTAAGAAAGTCTAAAGTCGGTCGATACCGACTGCAGTGTTAGTATCTATTTTTGTCTCAAGCGCGGTCTAATGTCACACATCAAATAAATTTGGAATGTGAAAACATTTTCCGGTCTTATGTCGGTTAGAAAACAAAATGGAGGTTCATTTGTATGAAGGCAATAACAAAACCTAGACCGATATCGTCGATTTTCAATACTGTTCTTCCGTTTAAGTCAATTTCAAAAGGTAGAGTATTTTAATCCGTTTTTCAGACATTCCGAGGGTTCCATGGTTTAAACTAGTGAATAAAACTGACGACGGGCCACTCATATGATGGTGTTTTTCTTAACATTATTGGCGTACGGCAGTCTGCTCTTTGCGATGTATGTAGAGTTACTGACAATTTTGAAGACTGTATATTTCATTGCTCAAAGTACAATTCCTTTCGCCTCAAATATAACTTTTTTCATATTTTTTCGAATTTTCATGATATTTTCAAGAATAGAGACTTAAAGGTCTTTTTACAATTAACAGCATTCATAAGGGAAGCGGGCCTTTCGATCTAGAAATATTTTCTTTTGAACACACTACTTAAATCTTATGACGATTAAACGAAAGAAGTTTGCTTTTTTCAAAGCCTAACTGACAAAACCCCAGGAACTCTGGCAGCCCGGTTTTTAAATCAATTCAAGCTGAGGGCATTGGCATGCCGTGGTTACATAATAGGAACCCAGGCAATTTACGTTTATCGTTCCTGCCATAAAAATTAAAGCCAAACAAGACAGCTAAAACCAAATTACTTTCAAATCTGATGAAATTCGCCGCTGTTAGGTCGGTAGCTCACAAAACGTAGGTACATTTGTATAGAAGCTTTATCAAGGTTTGGACTGTTCTGGCCATTTTTTTTAGTAATGTGTATCCTGTGTGCCAAATACAGTCACAAACCAAATTTTGAATCAAAATTTGTAATTTGATGAAACTTCCCTTTACTTGGTTGTTTAGACCCAAAAGAGTAGGACTTATTTTGTCTACTTGACCAATGTTCAATGACGCTATAAACCAAATTTCATTGAAATCTGTCTTCAATTCGGGAGGTACATTTGTATGGGGTCTATGCTAGACTTTGGAACGATTTTTCCCAATTTTAATAGTGATGTGCGAAGTTAATGTGCGAAGTTCATTGGTATCGGCTTGTTTTTGTGACCTGCACTTTGATTACAAGTATAGACGGACAAGTCTTTATCGCTTAGGAAAATAATTCTGAGTCGATCGGTAAATTTTAA
The DNA here is from genome assembly GCA_963513945.1 of Hydrotaea diabolus. Classification (NCBI taxonomy): domain Eukaryota; kingdom Metazoa; phylum Arthropoda; class Insecta; order Diptera; family Muscidae; genus Hydrotaea; species Hydrotaea diabolus. Next base: position 238,638,129 of record OY740716.1, on the reverse strand, counting down.
ATATTTAATGTGCCTAAACCACTCTTACTGAATGCTACAAACATCACATCAGCATAAACTTATATGAGTAATATCTTGTACCGCATTGTGGTAAGTGTAAAAAAATGTCTATCCCACGTTTCTTTCCCTATTCTGGATGTTATAAACATCAGCACAAACTTATAATACCCTGTACCGCATTGTGGGGAGTGCATAAAAATTAAATTACCTCTTTACTTGGTTAAACCATGTACTATTTAGGCTTAAACCTGAACCGACATAAGCAACGAGTTACAGATAAAGAGATATTCTACTGGTATCCAAATACGCTATTTGTTTTAAGATTTGGTTACAATGTCTGCGGGCTCCACGGCACTCTAAGGACTTAAAATAAATAAAAATTCGCCACAAATAGAAATATTATTAGAGTTAACTTAGGTTAGCGATCGAGAAAAAGACAATTTCAGAGAAGATTGCAAAAAAGTTTACAGCGAATCATTTCTGTGGCTTCTAACTGTGTTAAAAGATTGCATGGATTATCTGGCGGCACAGCTAAATCGATTCAGAAAAGTTTTTGGATCGATCGTAATAACTTTTAAAAGGTCTAACTCAATTACAGATGAATAATACAAAACCCACACAAATAGACGAAACTTTAATGTGGTATAATGACGTATTAAGGGCTTTTACGATTTAACTTTTTCAAACTGAACTACCGAGTAAAATACGGGTTTCATTCACGCCTTTAACCCTTTTGGGGCTAAGGCGCTCTAATGTGTAAACTAACGAGACATTGTATGTATGTTGGTAGTGGTCATAGAAAAAGTGTGTTAATTGTTAATCTTAATCAGAATGCAAACAAATGAGTGGATTGTTTGCATTTATTGGTGCCATCGTAAATAAGCAAACAAACATTAGTTTTCAACAAATCGAGTGTGCTTTCGGTTGGTCGGTTGGTTAGTTCGCTTGGTCGGTCGACGATGATTCAATTGCTTCATTGACGCCGTCCACAAATGATCGCACACCCAACTACGTACGAATTTGTACGTACACACATAGTTCTATGATTGATCGTGGTGATTGTGAGTAAACAATAGAATCTGAGGCGGTTTTGTTGCAGCCGATATGGAGATACTTACTCTGTACTATTGCTATTGAGCATAGAAAGATACTGGGCACGTGCTTCGCTGTGACTTTTCTTTTTGAGGTCATTCATCTTTTGGCGCTCGTGTTCAATAACATGGTGACCTATTGAAAGAAGAGATTTTTTTAAATGGGTTAATTACAATATCAAATGGGCAATAATAAAAAAAACACTGGTCGACACACAAGAGTTCTCAAAAGATCATAATGGGATTAGCATTTGTACAATGCTCAACACGATCTGCATTAACAATTAAAATCTAACAAAGGAATTCATATGATTCTGACTATTCACGGAATAGAAATATTCAATGAGTGGCCAGTCGGTAACGAGTTTTCCCAAGAATTTAGAGTTAAAATTTATATTTGGCTTAATTTGACTTTCGCACGAGCCGATTTTTTGGTGACCATATCCGACATGTAATAATAAAATAACAGGGTGGGCGATTTACCATTTAAATTTGAATCGCCTGTAAAAAAAGTAGTATAATTTTTTTTTAAATTATTTGGAGAGGTTGAACTTGTCATTAAAAATGGAACACAACATCATTCATACGACTACCACAACTGGCTCGGCAGTACCTATTGCGATCAACCCAATTTTTCAGTACATTTTCGATTGTTTCGGGTCGAATCTCTTCTATTGCAACTTCGATTTCATGTTTCAACGCTTGTCTCGGGATGCTTTGCGGAACATTTATCTTTAATGGCTCCCAACAGAAAATAATCCAAAGGGCTCAAATCACAGTTCCAAGGCGGTCAATTGGAATCATAATTTCGGTTGATTATTCGATTTTTAAAAAGAGTGCTAAAAATGACAATGGTTGCGTTGGCTGTGTGACATGTGACCCCCTCTTGTTGAAACGAAATGTCGTCCAATGTTGAATTTTCATTGAGCATGGCGCGTTGCCGGTAACGACGGCTCCCTGCTCATTTTCGAAATAAAATGGCCCAATGATTACGCCAGCCAAAAACTTACACCAAACAGTGACTCGTTGTGGATGCATTGGCTTCTCAATAGTCACGTGTGGGTTCTCTAAACCCCCATATGGGGCAATTTTGCTTATTGACATAGCCACCGAGTTGAAAATGAGCTTCATTTGAAAACACGATTTTCCGTAAAATTCTTCTCTCCTGTCAAACAATTTTCAGCTCATTGAGCTAAGAAAAAACGGATAGTCTTACATTATTAAATGGCAAAGTTCAACCAAAAAAACCAGAAATTTGAAAAAATTGTCAGTACTTTTTTTTACAGCCGATTCAAAATTAAAATTTTAAATGGCCCACTCTATAGATAGCACTCGTGTTGGGAAAAACAGGGAATTAAAGACAACGTAAACAAAGCCGTGCTCAAAAAAACCAGAAATTTTAAAAAATTGTCAGTACTTTTTTTACAGCCGATTCAAAATTAAAATTTTAAATGGCCCACTCTATAGATAGCACTCGTGTTGGGAAAAACAGGGAATTAAAGACAACGTAACCAAAGCCGTGCTCAAGAAAATAAATAAGCTCAACAGCCCGATATGGAAAATCTTCGCTGGATAAAAAAAAGTTCGTATTGTCCCAATAAAATTCCCAGTTATTGGCCCAGTCATTTCGGATCTGTGACTATACATTGTAAGAATAGAACACACTTGTCCATTTTAAACTGTTATAAAAACTGATGTAGTGAAAAATAATATAAATTTTTAGAACTTAAATGCTCGACTATACCAGGCTACAACAAATTTATAAAAACCGCTACACTTAAACCTCTTGGTAAACTTGATGCGATTTTTTTGTATTATTTTTTTATATTTTTGCAAACGAAAAGAACTTTACTCGATTAGACCAGATATCTTATCATGGACAGATCCCACATTTTTATCAGATCAGAGGCCAGTCCTTAAAAGTTCCCGTGTGAAATTTCAGTGCATTAAAACTTTTCATTGAGGTTGGAACGATCCCACGACAGCCGGTTCTACGCACCGGATCGACCCGAAGCCCCAATTCTTCGGCCAAGGGCTGTCACCCCAGTACGGTTTGACGCTACAACAACAACAACATTGAAGTTGGAAACAAATTTACACCACTTAGGTCAGTTAGACCCTAACTTCTGTATTAGAAGTTGTTTTTGGACGGGAAACAAATAATGTGTCATCAAAATCTGTTCATATTTGCGACCTTAAATACGACCCTGTTCTTGCCGAAGAACTACTGAACTTGACAACGCACGTATAGCAAAATGGAAAGCAACTGTTCGGAACACAAACTTATCTCACTCTTTTCTCAGATATTGGAGTTAACTACGTATACTAGGTAGCATCACACCGATTGCTACTTCTAAATCAGTAATAGACCCCGACGATATCGCTCAAAAAACCAAAAAAAAAAACATCTTAGATGCAAAAACGAAAGCATTGATGCAAAGAAGAGACTCCGTAAATTAAAATACCAGAAAACATTATACCTGTGTTGTTTGTCCCTTTTACGCAGGATGAAGAAGAAACTGCAATTGGACAACTTAATCCCCGAATTCCTATTACGTAGTGTTGATAACTTTAGGAAATGCTTAGGCCGATTCACATTTCGACCAGAACGTTGACAATTTCGCGTTGGATGTTGTTTCTAAGCTCGTCTAATGTTGTTGGCTTGTTGGCATAGACCAATAACTTGATGTGACCCCATAAAAAAATCTAATGGCGTTAAATCGCATGAATGAGGTAGCCATTCGAGCGGACCATTTCACGAGATAACACGTTCGCCGAATTTTCCTTTCAGTAAATCGTTGTAACGCATGCTATGGGGCTAGTGTCACCGTCTTGTTAAAACCAAATATCGGCGATGTCATCCAAATTTGGCCAAAAATTATTTTTTAACATGGCACGATAGCGCTCTTTATTGACGGAAACAAGAGGGTTGTTTTTATCGACGAAAAAATACGGCCAAATCACACCTCCGTTAAGAAAACCACACCACACAGTAATTTTTTGCGGACGCAATTGTGTCTTTTGAAGCCAGAAATGAGCTTAATCGCTGAAGATGATTTTTCGATAAAATTCTGGATTTTTGTGAAACTTTGCCAGAACCAACGAGAATTTCGGTAGTACTTTTAAATGATTGCCAAACGTTGCTCGTAAGTAAACTTTACCATGATGAAAATATTGATTTCGACTTACGTTTTGACACTGAAAGATCATTAAAAAAGTTTGAAGGCGCGTTGACATAAAGATACGAAATTGTTATGTGCCTATTGGAAAACCCGTTACTTGCTTTAACGGCATGTATTGGTCGTGTTTTATTGAAAACTCCTCTAGGTGCTCGCTAACGCGATGACTTCACACTATGGTACAAGAATATAAAAATGATTTTGTTTACAGAAAACCATAGACAGTTTGCGTTAAAATCCGTATGTTTTAATTAATTTGATTAAATTAAATAGTTTTTGGGAGGAAAATTATTCAAGAATAACCTTAAGTGAGTTCAAGCGAGCTCGGTTATTGCTCGCGTATAGTACGAGTATATCTTGAATGATTTTTTCTACAAATTAAAGAATTTCAATTCAAACAGTTTGTGATGCATAAAGCCAACCAGTTCTTGTATACAAAGAATTTTCAAAAATTTTAGTGGGTTTTGAAGTTAACGCCTAAGCGATTACTTCTCGTTTAATAAGCGGGCACCACTAGAACACGGCTATAGAGTCAGAGGTCGAAACGAACCGGAACTCGTCTGTCGCCTCCGTTGTACGGATACGGTGTAGAAAGATGGAATAATTTCTAAAAAGTATGACCTGCATCCGCGCGGCAACCAGAACATGTGAAGCGTTAGACAGTTTACAGTTCATGTTGATAATAAACAGAGCCGAAGATATCAATTGAACAATGGCCTTCCTCAGGGTTCTGTGCTAGCAACACTAACCTGTACTATCTCCCTTTACTTGCATCAATGAAATCAGATAATATCGCCACTTTTATATGGTCTATATCAGAACTTGGACCAATTTCTCCCAATTTCAATACCGGCTTTCATTAGCCGATAACAAAATGAAGTGCAAAGTTTCAAAGAAATCGGTTTAAATTTGCGACCTACACTTTAATTACAAGAATAGATGGCCAGGTGGATAGTCTGAGTCGGTCGGTCAAACGGGTCTATCACATTTTTGTCTGGGTATTACAAACACCTGCACAAACTTTTAATTCGTATACCCTCAACAGTGTGGTGAGGGTATAAAAAATGTGAATAAGAAAAATCAAGAAAAAATGGATACGGTCATAGTGCTGACTACGAGTATATGATGCCCTCCACCGCTATCCTGTACAGAAGACTTGTCGTGACAGGATCGATATGGTACATAGAACCGGAAGTCGTGGAATCGCCTAAATGCAGCGGAGGGCCTTCAATCAGAAGGTATCTTCTTTAGGGTCTATATCAAAACGAGAAGGAAACATAAGAGGCGTAGTTTAGAGTACATTATGAGTTCACCAATTCTGTTCATCCAAAATGTATACAATCAAGTATAAAATTCTAGCAAGCGTACTAAAATTACAGTACAAATCAAAAAGTGAACGAAGTGTGGTTTTTGTAAGGGCCAGAGCCAATTTTCTGTCACCTAGTTTTTCTCATAATCCAATTCTTAAGTACTAACTCTAAGCAAGATATGAAAGATTACCAAAAAGTATGCGAAATGGTACATTTGTGAGGGCGGTCCCAATGTCAAATTTTCTGTCACCTAGCTTTTCTCACAATTCAATTCTTAAGTACTAAATTTGGGCAAGATCGTATGAACCGCATAAGAAAGAAATTAAAAGAATGCCAAAAGCAGGCGAAAAGGTTCAATTGTGTGGGCGGTACCAAAGTGGCAACATGCTATATTTTAAATACAGCTTAGGAAAAATATTATAATTGGTAACTTTCTTTGATATTTATCATGCGAACCAGTCGTACAGGCAGGCTGAGCTCAAATTACTTTAAGTTATTATACGGATTTGACCAAAACATATGCAGGACCCAAAATACTTTTTGAGGCGATTTTTTTGTTGAAATCCCATGCGAATCCGGGCACAGAGAAAGGCGTCTACAACACAAAAGCAGGCATTGGTCTACCTTTTGAACAAGTGGATAAGTGCAGCGGCTTTCAAGCGGATATTATATTAATTTTAAGAATTGCGGTGGCTATATAAGTTTGTTCGGTACCAAAAGGGGATAGAATTTATGTCGACAGTCAGTAACAAGATATCAGTCCCAAGCTGGTCCCAAGCTCACTTTCTAGGGACTAGTAAGGGAATGGGTAGAAGATGATTTAGCTAGACTGTGTTAGCAAAGCATACAGAATGAGTCAGACAGATCGGTTAAACGACCGATTTGCTATTTCTTCAGGAAAGAGAAAGAAACAAAATCTGAAACTAGTATTTCAAATCTGGGAGTCTAGAATGGTGTGCGAAGTATTCAGGGCCATCTGGGCAGGGCTACATATTACAAGCACAAATGTATTTATCTTGATCATAAGAATACAATCCTTTTTATTTAAGCCATTTGATGGCCGGGTGCGATTACCCACACAACAATAAATATGCTTTAACATTTGTTTCTCTTTTCTAATGTTTTTTTCTTACTGCTTCTTCCAAATTATTTTCCAACTGTATTTTCGCACCACCCTCCTAATTCAATTTATTTTTCCCGCTTTCCCGGGAAACGCAAAAGACCAGTAAAAACCCACAACTGAAAGCCGCATAAAACACGAATATAAAGCGAAAAATATTTGGTTTTTTTCACTCATACCATTGTATTCAAAACAATTTCAAACCCATCTCAAAACATCTTGGATCTCTCTTTAAAATAAGAGAAAATCTAAGTTAAAAACGACTATTAAATTCTTGGAATATAATCACACATCATTTCTAAAGCGATTTCTATTTCATCTTTAGCACATTATTAATGTACCATTTTAAACTGCTGAAGAAACTCCGACTTTGTCGACCAGCGAATTTAAGTTACATTTACCTTGTTGTGCCAAAAGCAATTGACGATTACGTTCTATTTCTTTGATAGAATCAAAGATCTTAGTGTTGGCTCCCTGATTGCCATTGGATATCGGAGCATCGGAGGTAACTTTGGATATGCGATCGATGTCATCCTGTGAGGGAACTCTCTTCTCCAACGGATTAAATTCAAAATCATCATTGCCCAGCGAAAGATTAAAACGTACAGCATTTTCGAAAGTCTCACTATAACCAGTTGTCGGTGAAATTTCAATCGCTGCTGTGTCTTGAAGATATTCATCATCAATATTAACTATTTGCAGTTGAGGTCGCTTTGGTGTGCTTGTGGCCACAGCGCTGCCGTTTGAGGGCAATTCAATTTTATTATTGAAAAACATATTTTCATTTACACTACGTGACATGACATCTTCCGTGTGGCGACGAGGGCAGAGAATTTCCGCCGAGCCAAATAGGGACTGTGACATTATGCCAATTGCCTCACCAATATCATAGGGTTTATTTTTGCCTCCATCGATATTGATGGCTGATGTTTTTCGAGTCGTAAGCGTTTGCTTGTTTGTTTCACTGTATTTTTGCTTATAATCTTTTGAAAGAGTTTGCCATTCTTTATGCTTTTCCTCTAGCTTGGAAGACATTTGTTTCGCTTCCGATTTCAGTTCTTCGTGATAGGCATGCCATTCGGATTCCTCTTCAAGATATTGAAATTCTAAATCTTCAAATATTTTACGATCGTTGTCGAGAGATTCGCTTATATTTTTCAGTTCATCCTTGAGGCATTCATTGTCTTGTTTCTCCTTGAGCATATTCTTAAGTCTGGAATATGAGGGAATATCAATTAGCCAGCATTTAGGGGAAATACAATTAGAAGGACTTACTTTTTAATTTGGTCCATTTTCATTTCAATGGATTGCTTAAGTTTGGCTTGCTGATTCTCCTCCATTACTCGGGTTGCATTGCGTTGAGCTTCCAGACGGTGGATTTTCTCCTGCAGTAGCTGCAGTTCAGTGTTCATTTGAGCTTTGAATTGGGGATCGCACTGAAATAAAAAAAAAAAAATTTTAATAAAAAAAAAATACAAATGAAAACATGGGAATCTTGGTTTATACCTTGTTTGATGATACACCAACACCACCACTGACGACGGAAGCAGCCGCCAAATGCGGAAGACTACCACCGGTGCCATTGGCTGAGCACTTGATGAGTGTGCGTGGCGCCGGTGCCGGTTTCTTATTCAGTTTCGGAGAGTTTTGCAGTGAGCTGGGCAATCTTAAGTTCAACTTGAGATTGTGTACGTTTTTATTCGGCCTACTGTAGTTGGGTGAATGAGTGGCTGAATTGTTGTAGGCCTGATAGCGGCTACTCTCCTCTATGGCCTGCATTTCAATTTGAAGTTTCTCCCCAAAGGTCTTTAACAATTCATCGTATTCATTTTGCCGATTTACATTCGAAACACTTCTAGTTTGAGCTTGCGGCTCAGCTTTTTGGCTAAAGACGCCGCTAAAACTTTGCTCCTTTTTGGGAGACATGCAAGTGGTGCGTATCTTAGTGCGAGGACTTTGCGGTACATATTTACCCACTACAACATTTTCGTAACTCTCCTTGGGCGATCCACTGCCAAACTGTTGACCGTTAATCTCCACACGTTTGGGCCCCAAGACACGGACATTTTCATAGCCCGTCGAAGTGTAGCTGCCATCGAACTCACACGTGGTGGGTGAGGCCAGATTACCGAAACTCCCATCAAAGGATCTTTGCATGTCATGCTGGAAGGGAGATTTCCTTTCGCGCGGTAACGAACCGTTGGTTTTTATGCGATTTTGTACAATAGGGGAAGAGGTAATGTTGCTGCTACTGCTGCCAGCGCTGGGGGTATTTTGATTTTGCCGATCTGTATATTCGGTGCATATTTTAAGCATATCATCCAGATGATCTTTCTCATCGTTGGTACAATTGCCATTCTGTTCACGGCCCTTGCGATCATCCAAACGATTGTAGACGGACAGTGGAGTGGAGCTGCTGTTGTTCGACGTACTGGTATTCATTTCACTGTTAATACTGTTCATGGGGAATATCTGTAAATTGCCCAATTTCGGATAACGATCGTAGGCATTCACCGCTTGACGATGCGCATCCGAGTTATTCTTCACCTTGGTCAGGTAGTCCGTATTTAATGACTTGGCGGCACTTTCTTGCGGAGCCGGCACATTGTCGTAGATATTATTATTTTTAACCTGGCTTAAATTCCGCCTAGCATTGTTGATATTCTTTTCGTTGCGTTGATTTTCGGCCAAATTCTTGGCAAAACGTGTGTACTTCTGGCCCAAGACATCTTCGGCGGGCATATTGACGGTAACCAAATCCGCGGTAAACACTTTGGGGCACTGCAGTCCATTGATATCTATGGGCGCCAAATTGGCATAGGCACTTATGGCTTTGGCACTACTGGCGCTCGAGGAGGCGGCGGTGGTGTTGGTTTGCCTTAGAGCCGGCTGTATGGTGGTTTCATAAAACGATTCAATTTCATAGGCACTGGCATCGCCACCACTCATGCTATCGGAACTTTTAGCAGAGTTCCTTTGCATGCCCTGACTAAAGTCAATTTGGGGCATAGAGACACGTTCGCTCGACCCCATGGCAGTGCGAATCTGTTGGGCCTCGGCGGGATTATTGAAACGCAAATAATACGATTTGCCAATTGTTATCATGGCACCCTGGGTGAGATTGGTCTCCTCGATAATTTTCGAACCATCGATTAAAATGCGAGCATCGCGTTCTGGTACCAGAGTCACCTCGTTCTCTTCGCTGCGATAGATGGTACAGTGCAAGGGTCGAACACCGCTGCCGTTAAGGGAAATGTTGCAACGTGTTGAAGAGCCCACCGTGGTGTCACCTGCAAAAGGGAAAATGTTTTTAGTAAAATTTCCTACATTTAAATGAAATTCTGATATTTGGTTTTCAGCTTAAAATCTATATTCTGTTTCTTATCTACCCTGGCTAAGCGAGCTTTGAATGGGACCACAACTGATTTGGAAATAACATATTTCGAAACGTAATGCTTGTCTCACAACATATGGCACTAGTTCAACAAAAGGGCATTAACTCAAAAGTTATGAATTTTTGAGTAGGGGCAGAAACACTGTTCCCTTATGTCTGCCAAGTACTTTTACACATTAAGAGAACAGTGTCATTTTTATGGGGTGAAAGATTATAGAAATTGATGGACGTTTTTTTTATAGCTGACGATTAGATGACCACTGGGAGTTGATTTCTTTCAAAAACTGAAAATTGGAGAAAATTGAGTTAGTCCCTTTAGTACAAGTGCGATATGTATGTGAAAGAGACTGAAAAAGCTCAGACACTTCTCAGTCTTATCAGTGGGAACTCAATTTGTTTGCGACATTATTTTCGAATATTGTCGCATAGTTTTCGCCTCCGTTCCATGGACACGTGTCTGTTTTTTCCCCTTTTTTATTTGTGGCCTATTTGATCACAGCTCAGTGGTGTTCATTCGAGATGGCTCTTTTATTTTTTTGATATTGCATTCATTGTTGTTGTTATTGTATTACGATTTCTATTTGTTGCTTTCAAACTTACCTATGGGTATATTGTGTATTGTTACGGCTGTACTCAAGCGTCCTCCGCCCAAACTCACCAGGTGTGGATCGTTGGCTGCCACACAAAACGATGGATCTTTTTTTGTCAACGACATCTAAAAATAGTGAGAACGAAATGAAATGACATTTTATTTTTTTAATTCACATTCTTGCATGCTATATGACACCTAAAGAATTTTGGTTTCGATTTTTTTCATATTTTTCTGAAATGTTTACGAGTATTACATTTTGGGGGTTAGTTGCTTCAAGCACCGAACAATGTGTGCCACTGTGTGTGCCTACATGGACACTTTGGGAAATTTGATACTTTATTTTTTTCTGTTTTTCAATTTTTCAATTTGTAAAGAATTGATAAGAGTGCATTTGTTATGTTGCGGAATGCAACTGGCGTCTAGACAGGATTTATGTGTAAAGGCAATATTACCAAATGTATTTCAATGGTTACATTCTCAAGCCCATTCACAAATGGTTCACACTCCACTTAACAACAACAAAAAAAAAACAAGTAAAAAGAGTGGTTATTATGAGATACTCTACACCTCTCTGAGGATTAAGCGTTTCTGTCTAGAGCTTGAGCAAAGTCAGACTCAATATGTATGAGTAAATTATTTGTTTTTGTTATTTGTTACAAACTAAGTGGGGTTTTACCAACTATAGCTTCCAACTTTCTCTGGAATTTTAGGACGGGAACCCTAGAATTTTTAGAAATCCTAAACGACGATTTATTTTCAACATAATATAGGGTGGTCCAACTAAAACGCTCCATGTTAATTGTAAATAGAACCAAAAGTTTTCAGAGAATTATCTTTTATGATAGAAGGATCTATGGCAATTATGTGTGAAACAAAATATCGGTTAAATGCTTGCCACGGCTTCGGCGACATACCTCTATCCGATAGTCCCCATATTCTCAATGACTCTGAGACATAATGGAGGTTCTATGTCGTTAATGTGCCGAATTTTATCATAATTTAACTTTTGAATTATGCTTGGCTTATTGACGTACACCTTTTATTTTTAATATCCGCAAAGAAAGAAGTCCAACGGTGTCGAATCGCATAATCATGACGGCCAATAAACATCGCCACGACGTCAGATAATACGGCCATTAAATTAAATATTGTTTCGTCGGCAGTGTCGGAACCACATATCGTCCAGGTCCATATCCACATGCTCAATTTCTGTTCACAAGAAGTTCGCTATCATCTTCCAACGGAAAACACCATTTACGGTAACTGTTTTGCCAACCTCATTTTCGAAGTAGTACAGCCCGATGTTTTCACATTTCTTACAGACCCTGTTTGCTGAAATTTGCGCACCATTCTCCCGATTGCGAACACATTTGCTCGATTATGCTGACCAAAAAATCACGAAATGCATTTTGATTTTGAACGCTTATTTATATACGGCTTCAACGATCTTAAAGCGTTGCTCCATTATGTACGAGGGTTGCTATATATATTACTGGCCTAGACAACACTTAGTGTTGCCTGGCGCTATCTGACATTACCATTGGAAAGTTTGGCATTTTTTAGCATAACGTTTTGACGTACGACTATCATTTCTTTTGTTACAGTGACTTAAAAAATTAATTTAGCAAAAAAATGGAAATAACTCGAAAACATTTTCGTGCAACCATTTTTCACAACTTTCGATATGGATTATACGACAAAAGTGCATCGATAAACTTAAATCTTTGTATGGCGATGAAGCACCATCCTTTAGCACTGTGAAAACTGGTTTAATAAATTCAATCGTGGCCGACGCTCGCTCAAAGACAAAGGTCGTGAAGGTCGTCCGAAAACGGCCGTTGTGCCAGAGAAAATTTATGCCGTGCGTGAACTGATCATGCAAGATTGTCATGTGACATACCGTGAGATAGACATTTCTTCCATTCGACATTGCATGAACACCATAAAAAAGGTTTGTTTTCGTTAGATCCCGCACAATTTGACAATCGCTCAAAAAAAGGCTCGTGTCGATTGGTGCAATGAAATTTTGAAAAAAATTCGATAGCATTGCTTCAAAAGACGTTTATAAGATCGTCACAGGTGACGAATCATGGATCTATGCGTATGAGCCCGAAACAAAACAGCAATCGACCGTGTGGGTCTTCAAAGACGAGCCAAATCCAACGAATGTTGTTCGTGGAAGAAGCACTTCGAAGCAAATGGTCGCCTGTTTCTTCGGCAAAACTGGTCATGTGGCGACTGTTCCGCTTGAACAACGCAGGACGGTCAATTCTGAGTGGTACACCACAATTTGTTTGCGTGAAGTCTTCGGAGGAATTCCAAAAACGAACAAGAGAAGGCGAATCAGTGCACCGTGACAATGCGAGCTCTCACACATCGGCTCAAACCAGCGCCTTTTTGAACGGACAAAACGTCGAATTGATGGGTCATTCGCCGTACAGCCCTGATTTATCACCCAATGGCTTCTTTTTATTCCCGCACATCTTGAAAAAAAATGCGTGGCAACGATTTTCGTCGCCAGAAGATGCCGTTGAAGCGTTCAAAAACCATTTTGGATGTGTCTCAATCGGAGTGGAAAAATTGCTTCGACAATTGATTTGCAAATATGTATGAGAATACTTTGAAAAACAATTTAAACCATTTTTGATGATAAATATACGCATTTTCATTATTAGGCCAGAAATATATATAGCAGCCCTCGTACCTCTCCATGGTTGAACTTGTCAAACACTGAAATACTAAGATATTTCAAATAAAGTTGGGCAAAAACTTGACGATAAGGTGTGACTCTCAATTAACATCGTGTATTATGGTTGGACCACCTTTTAATTTTCAATAATATGTTTCCATGAGACAACTTTAAAAGAAGTTGTAAATGAATCTATTCTTAATCCTGTTTATTCATGTGAAAACATTAATAGTTTTTTTTCTACAGGAAAAAAGTCTACAATTGTGCACAGTTGTCGAATCTGTTTTCCAACTTTCTCTACCTCTATGCAAACTGGGTGAGTTGAGTATAAAAAATATCATGCACTCATACCCTATAATAAGATTCAATTGAGTAAAGACATAATATTTCTTCGGATGTCTCAACTGGGTCAGGGACTACTTTCCTTTTAAAGATTCGTATAAATAAAAATGTACGCAGTTAATATTTTTGCGATTTTGTTTTAAAAGTCACAAAAACGATTTTCATTTTTTAATCCAAAGGGTGTTTTTTTCTGATGTGTGGTTTTAAAGATGAAATAAAACGCATATAATTTTATGTTATGGCCAAGAATTTAGCTTTATTAAAAAGATAGGGTTTTGCCATTATGTTTTAGAAATAATTTTGGGCAAGATACCGCCTCGGCTGGCTCGAATAATTTCAGCCGAGTAGCCCGATTTTGATCACTTTTTTCAGCATTTTGGCCGTATGTCAGCAATAACACGCCAAATAATCTCTTCCAAAACGTCAATCCCGTCGGGCTTATCTGCAAAGACAAGCGACTTCACATAACCCAACAAAAAATAGTCCAGCGGTGTTAAATCGCACGATCTTGGAGGCCACGCCACCGGCCCACGACGCAAGATAAAGAGCTCACTAAAAATTTCTTCAATAAATTGATCGCTTCGTTGGCTGAATGGCAGGGAGCACCGACTTGTTGGAAACAAAGGTCGTACACATCAACATCCGGAAAAGCCATTAATCCTTGCTCTAGCCCATTGACTGTAACATTTTGGCCGACTTCATTTTTGAAGATATATGGAGCAATGATTTCCTCTGCCCATAGAGCACACCAAACAGTGACTTTGAGGTTGTAATGACGTCTCAACAACAGTTTGTGGATTTTCATTACTGCAAATGCGACAATATTGGTTATTTACGTACCCATTCAACCAAAAGCGAGCTTTATCGCTGAACAAAATTTTCTTTTAAAAATCAGTACCGGTGGCCATCTCGTTTTGAGCCCATTCACCACGGTTTGCAAACGTTGTTCTGGAGTAAGTTTATTTATTATGAAATGGCAAACCAAACTGATCATAAATCAAGTGACAGCTGTCAAAATTCAAGATTGTGGCCAGATTAAAAACCACACGTCTAAAACACCCTTTACAAGCTTAATTCATATGCCGAAATTGGCCTTTTCATTTTTCTCAGCACCAGAATCAATGGATACCTCTAAAAATATTTATGATTTAAATGCGAATTGCCTAAAACTGAATTGCAACGACGTGGAAATGTAAAGGCTCAAAAATGCACGAAAAATTTTACGGAGTTGAACACTGCAATTAATGTTCCATTTAAAAAAGTTTACTTGCTAAATGGATAGTTCTACTAAAATGTGGTCCAACGTCAAGCAAATTTAAATTCAAAATTTCGCGGCCGTGATCCCAGGAAATTTAAACATTTTTCCGGGGATTAAAATTCTAGCACTAAGTCATAATTAGGAATCGGAATTCTGTGCACTACAGAATCTTTTGTTAAGCGCTGAAATATATCCAAACAATATGCTATTAAAATAAAAAAAACATGTATAAATTTAAAAATATCAACTAGAACATAAAAAAATTACAAATAATGTTTTTACATCCTCCATCATAGGATAGATCACTTTGCCACTCCGTTTGCAACACCTTGAAATACTTGTCGGATAAATTTATATATTCCGAATCAATCTATACATTCCCATCTGACTGTCTGTAGAAAGCAATTTACATGTTGCTATTGAACATGTAATTGGCGGATATTTTCCAGAACCATGAGTTAGAAAAATATTCAATAAATCGTTAAACATTTTATCAAAATCAATCATAGATTACTGTGACGATGAAAATGTTACGTGCCAACAAAACGCACTATTTATTGTGTAGTGAATAATTTCTAAGAAAGAGGGTCTGTAGCTGATAGGCCCAAGCATGGACCACAACGTACTGCAAGATCGGCTGAAAACATTACTGCTGCTCAAGAAAGTGTTCAAATGCTTTGGGTTTGATTAACATGAGGTATTAAAAAGACGGTGCCACATCGCATACAGCCAGGATTACAATGGAATTACTGGGAGACATCTTTCCAAATGGTGATGTTGATTGGCCTTCACGGTCGCCTGATTTGACTGCTCCGGACTTCTTTTTGTGGGGATATCTGAAAAGCAAGGTTTATGCAAACAAACCAGTAACGCTTAAGCAACTTGACCTATATTTTCATGATGAAATTAATGAAATACCGCGTGTGTGAGAATGTAATGAAAAATGTGCTCTAAAGGGCTCGCATTTGTGAGGCTAACAGAGGCGGACATTTATCTGATATTGTATTCCATACATAATTGCCGACATTAAATAAAACATCAACAATATAAGATCCATTCTCTTACATTTAGTCAAAAATTATAAACAAACCAAGTAAAATACCTTCCAGACAGACGCACTGTATGATGTTGGACTGGAAAGAAGCACACCCTGATAGAAAAAAAACGCGCTAAGCCCATTGACAAATTTTCATATTGGACCGTGATCTATGATTGAGGGTGGATGTGATCCATGATGGAGGTGTAAGCTTTGGCACGTTAAACTTAATTTGTGTCCTTGTTGTCTCAATTTATTAGCTAAAACATAAGATTATGGTTAAGTAATTCGAGCTACATTATTATAATTTTTTTGTGATCCATATTTGATGAAAAGTATCGGCAGAGAACCTTTCAAGGTAACTTTAAAAAAAATTAAATAAAAAATATGCAATTTATTTTAAAGTTCTCGAGCAATTAAAAAAATTATAAAAAATACTGTTGAAAACAACCTATATATGGCAGATGCGTGGAAAAACATAAGACCAAAATCTTTTAAAGTGTTGCAATTGCGGAGAGCAACATCCAGCTAGCTTGAGGGGATGCATATCAGGCAAAGAACAGCAAAAATTTCGAAATTTGAAACTAAAATCTCACCAAAAACAGACTGTATCAATAAGCGAAAATCAGCCGAAGTTTACATCTGAAGTAAATTTAAAAAGATCTACAGTAGCAACATTGAGCGAAGTCTCACAAAGGTAAACCCGCCACCAAAATATTCCGTATTCCGCAGAATGCAACTCTACAATTAGTGTAAGTTGTGGAACACAAGAAAATCCTCTAATGAGGATTCTACCCAAATTGAAAGTAATTGAATCGTTCAATAATTGCTGCCGTTTTTTAAGTGGGATAAAAATATTTCGCTTTACAAAAATATTCTTAAAAAATGATTTTTTGAGCAAAATATCTGCTTACTTAAGCCATTTTATTGAACTTAAGGTAAAACAACACTTTAAAAGGCTGCATCGAGTAGAAATAACAGAAGGTTAATTCCAGAAACTATCAGAAAGGCAGTGATTGAATTTAATTCACCGTATTCACAACATGATGAATTATTTGGTTATTTATCAAATACCCTTACCTTTTTCTTGGATATTAGATGAGCTCACTTCAAATTAAAACAGATACAAATCTTCCAAATACAACAGCAGCGCAAATATGTTGTAGCCCTTAGACTTCTAATTGTGTACGGTCCAATTGAAGTAAACTACTTGCTCAGGATTGTTTATTCTTTTGAAACTTGCTGACATTAACAGCATTACCATGAATTGGATGGAGTAGACAAAGAAACGTCCCTTTTTTATTTTGAAACTTCAAATGAATTGTAGTTTTAGTTATTTAAATTGTTGCCATTATGTGATTTTATGCGATGATGAGATCGTAACAACTGTTCCAATTCACGAAGCAACAACAAAAACAAAGCAAAATTCCACTTTATAGTAAATTATTTGTTTACTTAATTTCTAAGTAATTTATTTTTTTTTATTCATTTTATTTTTTTAATGCACAAAGTTACAGTTTGTTTACGACGGAACTGAAACGCCCGCTGCTGTCGTTTTACCGCCGACGAAAATATTTAAAAAATTCGTTTGGATTTTATGCTCCGTTGCATTTGTGTAACTCAAACGACGTTCGTGTTTAAACTTGAAATGAAATTCATGACGTAAACCTCAACAGGCAGCAGCTGAATGACGGTTTAGCAGCAGCAGTCGCCGACGCACCACCACCGGCAAGAAAGAAAACGATCAGTCATCACAGTGGAACGAACCAAAGAAAAAAAGAAATTCACGCTAAGCCGCTGAAAAAGGTATGGTTGCACGGATGGCCAGCGAAGGGACAAAGATGACGATGATAAATTACCATAAGAAATGGGAAAAATTAAAAAAAAAAAAAAACACACACACACATTTGTTCCGAGAATTTCTACTCTCTTCTCGAAGAATTTTCCCTAATGACGTTTATGATGATAACAAGAAGAGAGCCCTTTTTAATTGTCCAAAAAAGGCTGCGCATGCGCTATAAAAAAGGTGAAAATTCCAACCCTTATGATACGAGAATGTACGAGCCACAGAACACAGTGACAGGCAATTGGTCCCATTTACAAAAAGAAGGTCATTGAACATTATGGCTATACAAAAGACAGCAACAATAAAATTACACTGTTGAGTTTGCCATCACGTACATATGTACAGACAACACTATATGTGTTTGTATGTGTGTATGCATGGGTAAATGTAGCAGATAAAAATACACACATTTTCCCTAAATTGCAAAAAAAAAAAGAAAGAGAAAATCCAAAACTATTCACATGTGTTGCCATTAAACGCATTATGCACCACCCCTTACAGATACAGATAGATGAACGAGGGTGGATGTAAACATTGCGGGCTTGGAGCAGGTTCACTTTAGCAGCAGGTCAAATTTGTGTGGACCATAGTCTCTATCACGTTTATCACTACCCATACACGACGATTTGTTCTCATTTTCCATCAATATAAGCAAAACTGATTTTTTGCACATATTCGTCTTGTTCTAGTGGTAACTAGCTTACAAGGGCGACCTTTGCGGTCTAACATAAAAAGAACCGTTTTTTTGGAATTATTATTATTAATTTTTCAACATAATCTCCTTCCAACTCAATACATTTCTTCAAACGTTTTTCAAGTTTTTTAATTCCATCCGAAAAAAAAGATTTTTCAAGACCTTCAAAATATGCCTCAATTTCAGCAATAACCTCGCTATTGGACGAACATTTTTTGCCACCGAGAAATTTTTTTAAATTTCGAAACAAGAAATAATCTGAAGGAGCTAAGTCTGGACTATATGGTGGATGCGGAGCAATATCAAATCGTAATTCGGCCAGTTTTTGTTGAGTTAAAAATGCAGTGTGTGAAGGAGCATTATCTTGTTGAAAAGAACTTTTTTTTCTAAATGCGGTCGTTTTATTTTGATTTCTTCACTCAACCGATCCAACAATGCACAATAATATTCACTATTTATAGTCAATAAATATTATACCCCTTGCATCCCAAAATACTGTGGCCATTACTTTTCCTGCTGACTTAACAGTTTTCGCCTTCTTGGGACCACTTTTACCAGCTTCTATCCATTGTTTTGACTGTTCTTTGCATTCTGGGATGTAGTGATGGATCCATGTTTCATCAACACTTATGAATCGGCGCAAGAACTCTATTGGATTACGCTGATAAATCGCTAAAAGCTGCTCGGAATTGGTCCAACGGACGATTTTTTGGGGAAAAGTCAACAAACGCGGCACCTTTTTCGCGGATAGCTTTTTCATGTGGAGTTCATCATGTAAAATACTCCAAACTTGTTTTTCGTGTATTTTAACAATATCAGCAAGTTCTCTGAGCTTTATTCGTCTGTCTTTAGTCACTTCATTAAATATTTTTCTAATGTTTTCAATAGTAGTAGCAGTTTTCGGTCTTCCAGAGCGTTGTTCATCTTCCGTACTCGAACGACCCATTTTTAATTGTTGAACCCAGGATTTCACGGTGGAGTATGATGGTGCATTATCACCATGAACAGAATCCAATTCATCTTTGATTAATTGTGGCGTATAACCTTTCATATAAAAGTGTTTAATTACCGCACGAAACTCTTTATTTTGCATTTTTCAAAAATTATAAAACTTGTTTACTTCAATCACCTGTAACAAAGAAAATAATCATTAAATATTTCGGAAATTTTGACAGATGGCTTATAAAAGATTGCTTTTAAAAAACAAAAAGTTGCTAGTAAAACAGAAAATGTGCCAGGCCAGTTAGTTTTGCGGTCGCCCTCGTAGGAGGTTGCTAATACGATAACTTCACATCATTGTATAAAAATGATTTTGTTTAAAGAGGTCTATAGACACTTTGAGTTAAAACGCGTTTGTTTAAAATACTTACTACTTGGGAAGAAAATGATCAAGAATAACCTTAAGCGAGTTTAAGTTTGCTCGGTTATTACCCGCTTATAGCATTTCTTGAAAAACATTTTTCTACAAATTTTCAAATCAAACGGGTTAATACGCGTAAAGCCAATCAGTTTTTGTATACAAAGAAATTTAATAAAATGCTCGTTAAGTTTTGAAGTTTTCGCCTTAGCGACCACTTACTCGTTTAATAAGAGAGCATCAATAGAACACGCCTATTGTAAAATGGATCACACTTTTAAAATTTACTCCATTTTGAACTGATGATAAGTGCGATTTCATCTTAAATTAGCAAGCCTGTAGATTCACAAAAAGGAAATCATTCTTTTTTTAATGTTAAAGCCAAATATATCGCAATAATTGCGTACATTTTCGTTGAGTTGTCGTTTTTTTCTTTAGGGAGTAAAAATTTCGACAAATAGAACAGGGAAAATCTTATAATCAAAATAAAACCTGGACCCCTTTAGCCTATGTAATAAAGCAAACAAAAACTACAACTTCAACTTAAGTTCCATTAACTTACTGGATCCTTAATGCGAACTTAAAACTAAGCCTCAAATACAAGGTCCTGCCATACAACAGTGCGATTAAACTTATCTAGTTATACGGCGCTCAGCTATGGGCCATAGCAAGCTCAAGCAATCTTGACAAAATCCAAATAGTCCAAACAAAAACATTTCGACTGATTGCCATCGGCCTAAATAATTTGCCGACTTAAGAACCCCATCATACCATTACGGAACAAAGGGAAACCTTTTTTACATCAGTTAGCTGTAAACGATTCAATTTTAATAACACTGTGGAAAATTTTTGGGGTTATTGTCTGGGGGGTAAGAAATTCCAAGTCAGGGTGATGGTACTAGGTCAGTATATTAAAACCCTCAAAGGGTTTTGCGTTCGTATGTGCCAGTTTTTTTTTATGAAAATTAAGTAACTTCACTTAATTGTAAATAAAAGCAGAACGCGTTTATCGATTTCTATGATCTATGTCGCATTTTGTTTATAGGTTATGTGACTTTACGTGAAAGTTATAAGACTCTACACGTTTTTCCGTTGGAGATTTATATGTTTTAAAAAAAAAAAAAAATTTTGGCACATACGAACGCAAAACCCTTTGAGGGTTTTAATATACTGACCTAGTACCATCACCCTGACTTGGAATTTCTCACCCCCCAGATTGGCTGTTGTACTGTGTAATCAATGACTGTGACCTACTGTTAAAAGCCGGCTCCAAACGGCTTATGCATTTTATGGAGATGTTATTACATGGCTTAGAGTCAAATCTCTTACTCGAGAAGTCGCCGGCATTTAAGAGGTGGAAACCCTACGCTGAAAAATTGTTGAATGCTCTTTCTCGGGGTTAAACCTGCGTTTCCACACTTTAGCATGATTTAACATTGAAGTTGTTAAACCTGGTGTTTTCAAAAAAAAATTAACCAGAATTGAAACATTGTGCGATAAAAAATTTTATTTATTGAAAATTGTATGTCCCACCAGTGTTCTAATATTTTATTTTTTTTTAATTCAAAAACTATCTCAGAAAAGACCGGATCCATCACCGGTGCATCAATCCAATAAAAAGGAATGCCCTACTTATTTCTAGGAGTCCTGTAGATTGTCACTTGAAATACAGTGAAACTTACATAACTCGAATTTCCACAAGTCAAATTTTCTTTTAGTTGAAGCACATCTAGTGGCAGTAGCGGAAATTAGGCAAACTCAAAACGCATATGGGGTTCAGAGAACCCACGCGTGACTATTAAGAAGCCAATGCATCAACAACGAGTCACTGTTTGGTGTGGATTTTGGGCTGGCCATTGGGCCATTTTTCTTCGAAAAGCTTTACGGGGTCATTTTCAACGATTTTTTTGTTTTCGAAATTTAAAGAGTATGACATGGACGGCATTTGGTTTCAACAAGACGGGCCACATGTCACACCATCGATATTTTACGCACTGTTTTTTAAAATCGAATATTCAGCCGAAATTGTGATGTCAATTTATCGCTTCGGAGCTGAGATTTGAGCCTTTTAGATTATTTTCTGTGGGAAGCCATTATGGATGAATGTTACGAAAAAAACCAGAGACAATTGAAATGTTGAAACATGATATCGTTGTTGTTGTTGTAGCGGCACATAGTACCAGGGTGATAGCCCTTGGCCAAACAATTCCTCCTTCGGGTCAATCCAATACATAGAACTGGCTGTCGTGGGATTGCTGATACGACATGATATCGTAGTTGCCATTGAAAAAAAAGATACTGAAAAATTGGGTTCATTGGACGAGGTACTGTCGAGCAAGTAATGCTAGTCATATGAATGCTATTGTGTTTCATTATTAAATGACAATGTTTAACCTTTTCAATAAACAATTATCTTTTTATTTTACATCCGATTGAAATTTAAAATGTTAAATCGCCATCCTGACCATTACTCCATAAATTAGTTTTTTCTATGACTCGAAAAAAATAAAGGCTTAAACTTCCATAAGTCTTTCATTTCTAGGAAACACAGAAAATAAAAACAAAAATTGATTGTACGTTTGTTGCATTTCCGTCCAAAATGACTTTCGGAAGTAAAATGGGTAAGCCTCTAACTTTGAAAATCATACCTTGCTCTGTTTGAATAATATAACATCCAATAGTTTTTGCATTGAACTTATTGTATCAGACTGTCCTACGCATTGATAGTTGATCTCCGAATCAATTACTCGTGTCGAAAACACTATAAACGATAAAGAAGACTCGCTAAAATAATATATAATACAACCTTCCAGCAAAGTTTAGAGGTATCTTTAAAGAATAAAACTTTGTTTCTAGACACGAATGAAAGCGCAACAAATACAATTTATTCTCAAAAAGAAATTCACCAACAAATAACACATTATTTCAAGTAATTGGAACTATATAGAATAAAAGTTTATAAAAATAAAATAATTGTAAAATTTTAGTAAACATAAAACAACCTTTTGTAAGTATTTCCATTACTCTAAGTCAATATTATTTTCTGATTAATTGTTGGTCAAGTTATGTTAGTTCAACTGTACAACAGTGATTACATTGAATTTGTCGGTAGGATGAAGTGTCGGGAGGTAGAAGCTGATGACACATTAAATATTAAGATCATGAATAACAAAACCCGTCTACCTGTCACTGTTGTGTTCGCATTACCTTCGCTGATTTCCTTTTCCTCCCCCATATGATAAACAACAAAAAACCTGGTCGAATAAGCTTGTGAAGTAATTCACTTTTTCAAAATAATAACAACAAATGATCATAACAAAACAAATCAACAGCATTTAGCTTTTTCAATTTCAATTGATTTGTATAAACTTAACCGTTTTCTAAATTGGGAACATTCCTTTACTTTTTGCCATGTCATAAATCTGTTTAAAATCGTATTTCTATTTGAAATGTTTGCATTACTCTTTCAAAATCTGTTAAATACGAATTTTAATACACATACTTGAGAATTTTTTTTAAGATAATCCCATATCAATGTAAAACTAAATTGTAATGTAGTGTAATTAATAATTATCTTATGGCTTATAATTTTTAAAGCCAAAATGAAATAAATAAATAAATATAATTTAACAATTTCGGTTTTAAAATTTATTTTTCCACAAAAACTCGAATATAAAATTACTATTTATTATGATAATAGAAGAAAGGATCATAACCCCATAGCGCTGTGATATTAAGGGCAAGTGTTGAAGAACTTTCTTTTTTATACCCTTTGCCGTTTTAAGACTATTGCACATGTCCGCTCGTGTGTGTGTAAACACACGATAGCCGCCCAACGAAAAAAGCAAGGACTTGCAATTTTGAACAATAACAACCAATTCTTTAATTACATCTATAGGTGGACAGACGGACGGATCGAATCTGATAGTGATTCTAGTCTATAGGTTTATTATATATGAGGTCTCTCTTTGTTTGGTTTAAGTGTTGTAAACATCAGCACTTTGGGGTTTAGTTAATAAAACCTCTTCGTATTAATCCTTAAAAGGCATTAATTGTCCATTGTGATCAATCGAAGTCCAATTCCAACGAGTTTGAATATATAATATAAAATTTGTTTAATATTACATTCTTTTTCACTAAGAGTTTTTAAAGCAAATCGGTTTTGTAGGATTTTTAATAATTTCCGGGATTACCGGTCAAATTCAAGATATCGAGATTTTAAAGATCTGTAGAACACCCTTCACTTTGCAAAACATTTGTTTGTGAATTGTTGGCATTTTATGTCTGATCGAAACAAGACGCTCATTATTTTTAATGCTCACAGAAAAATGTTTCGCGGAGTGAAGGGGTATCTACTGAGATATATACAGAAGTTATCAGAAATAGGTTTCTTATGGGTGCATGAAGGGAAATAAGAAAAATTAAAACTCTAAATTGACGTCGGAGTCCAAAATGGTCTTGATCAACGATATGCATACGATATGCATATCTATACAGAATTTATCAAAAATAGGTTTCTTATGGGTGCATAAAGGGAAATAAGAAAAATTAAAACTCTAAATTGACGTCGGAGTCCAAAATGGTCAATAGGTCTTGATCAACGATATGCATACCACTTCGATCGGACTTTAAAGGATTTTACAGCATAATAAATACTTTATTCTGAAATTGTTTTTGGATTAGCTAATACTTAGTAGGGACATAAATACCGTTACACACGTTTTATGCTTTAAATTAAAAAGTAATTAATGTTTTTGGACCAAATACTTTTTAATATATTTATTGATGTATATTGTATCCAAAAATAATCTACTTATTCGAAATGTCCGCCTTTTGCCTTTACACACGCCTTAAGTCGCACTGGTCAATCGTCAATAGCTGCACGAACCTCGTCCATTGGAAAATTGACCACAGCTCGAACCAAAGCAGTCTTCAGAGATCCAATGTTGGGGTATCTTATGTGACAAACCTTGTCCTCTAAAACCGTCCACAATTTGTAATCCAATGGGTTCAAATCTGGACTGCCTGAGGGCCATTCTTCAGAGGAAATAAACGCTGGCAAATTGTTTCGAAGCCAGGCCTGGGACGTTTTAGCCTTATGGGCCGGCGCAGAATCCTGGAAAGTCTATGACTGGTTTTGGAACAGGGAATTGTTAAGAGGCTTCACAGCAGGTTCCAAAACGGTTTCTTGGTAAACTTTGGCCGATTTTTGCCTACTTGTTCGCATAAATGCAGGTCAGTGACCCCATCGTAAGAGACACCCCACCAAACCATGACTGAAGCTGGATGATGACCCTTTTCCAACTTTGGGATCATTTCAGATGCTTCCTCAGATGACCGCGCATACACTCTATCATTTTGCTTGTTAAATTTTTCCTGAACGGTAAAAATTTTTTCCTCGGTGAACAAAATTTTGCTGTGAAAGTTATCAGCGTGATTCACCAAAAGACGTTTGCATTTTTAAATCCTATTTTTTTTAAAGCTCAATAAATGTCCGGTACGTCGTTTGAAAGCCCCAAGTCCCAAGTCTTTTTTTAATGATTCGACTCATGGACTTTTGCGTGATATTCATCTCACGGGCCATGATTTCTGTTTTCGGAGCGGATTTCTGTGAATACTTGATTTAACAGATTTGATGACATGCGGTGTTTGAACAGAGCGTGGTCAGCCCGACCGGTGGCGGTCTTTTACATCTCCAGTCTCCTCAAACAGTTTTATGCATCGGTAGACGAACATGCGGCTAATACCTAGTGGTCGGAGCGTTTTGAAAATATCGCTTTTTTTCATTTCACACTCGAAAAGCGCTATTACAGCGATACGGTTCTCATTATCTGACCACTCCATGATGAAAGTTGAAACAATTTTAAAATCCCGTTACAGACTAACGCTATTGAGGTTAGCTTTCAAAACCCATATGACATTAACGGGGTATGTTCAGTTCTACTATTGAAATAGGTGTGTTCAATGTTGTAACAGTATTTATGTCCCTTCTAAGTATACAGGGTGGTGTCCGCATTAACCGAACTTCTCCCTTATAGTGCGACCCTTAGTAATGGCCATATAAAAACTTAATTTAAATCACATTTTATTACGAATTGAGGCAGGAGAAGGATTTATTTAGAATCTAATTGAGATTGAGGCTAGACTCAAGTGTCCAAAATAAAGCAGAAGGTCGAAACAAGCAACCTATATAAAGCTACCCAAAAGCATAGCAATTTTCATAACAAATTCAAGTATGGATTTTTTTAAAGACAAGAAAAAACAGTCCTTATGGTCAAAAGAAGAGACTACAATTCGAATTATTGTTTAGATTTCTGTGGCTCGTACCGTGGACTCTAGGTTTCCGTTCGTGTTCTTTAGGTTTCCGTTGGTGAACTTAAGGCCGCCAGGTCTCATTAAGAATCAATTATCTTTTGTACCTTAAAATGAAGCTAATGAAGCCATAATTATGTTGAAACTGATAGAAACTTTGGTAAGAAATAATTATTAAATTTTAAAGAACTGAAACTGTATGAAAGAGTATAAAACGTTGAAAATAATACCGCCCTGCTTTTCAAACTACCCTCGGACGTGCTACCAGCTTGACACATGTGCATCGATGTTTCTTTTTTTCATATCTAAGAAAACATAAAAACCAAATATTGTTGCCCTGCACCACCGTAATTATGTATATCTTTGTTGCTGCCGCACGTACGTATGTATGTATGAGTGGGCTATAAAAAGAGCAAAACCTTGAAAATTATTGGCAAAAGACCTCAGCATACGGAGCCAAAATTTCACCGAATAAAAATTATGCATTTTACAAAAATTTTATTCGAAACGCAAACATTTTCTTTTGGGCCTCTGAAGATGCATGCCCTCTTGCTCGTCTTTGCTTAGTTACGCATAATGAGCATGTCAATGTGACACAGGCTAGCCAGAGGAGTTTATGGTCGTCTATGGCTACGGGTTTCGTGGCGACCGTTCATACATCATCGCATTGTCTTCCAATAAATTAACATTAACTGGTGAATGAATTATGCACTTGAAACGCGGGTTAAGTGAAGTGATGTCATTCTCGTTTTGTACGATCGTATTGGCAATTACTGGTGCGCGCACACACACACGCACGCACATACACTGTATGAAAAAAGTTGGCTCACGGCAGTGAGATATTGAAATGTAAATGCAATACAATAATATTTCACTCAATTTTATTGAGGTGACATTCTGGTAATGCGTTACTCAACGAAATACCAGATAATCGGAAATTCACATTGAGTGATTTCAAGCATATACGTCGAAATAGGGAACCCTAAAAGCAAAATCCATTTGGGAACTTGTTTTGATTCTAAGACGAATTCTTCTATAGCTTTGTGTCGTGTACTTTCCTGTCAAAAAATGATACCGAACTTATATATTAAATATTTTTAAATAACATGTTATGCAACTTAGATGAAAAATTATTTTTCGGTTTAAAGTCGCTTTGTTGTCGACTTTCGTGTCGTATTTTTTTTTGTGGGTTTTTGAATTTATTAATTTCCTGCATATCTGCTGTTGATTTCACTTGACTTGAAACGGTACCTCCCACATTGTTTATTTCAATATCGTATAAAGTGATAAATATCCGGAACCAATATAAACGTTTGTGATAGATTCCGGCGCCTCTATTTTACAACTTTCCCTAAAATTTCGTTAAGATAGGAATTGGGGACCATCTATCAAATCAGAAGATGTAAAGAAATGCAGTTCGTTTACTTGCTGACTGGGATTTACTGTTTAATGTCCAATTTAAAAGGCTAATGTATTGTTTTGAGAAGCTCAAAGGGCTTAGAGATAAATCAATACATGGTAAAGTTGACGCCAGTTGCAAGGTCATTTAAGAACATCCAACATTGCGCTTACTGCAAAATATCATATATAAGTAGTTTTACTCGACTTGTAATCAGGATTACATGATTATATTCGTCATAACAATGGTATGATTCACATACAACCAATCTCCACAACCATATTATGTTCACACTCAACCATACTATGATCCCCACTGTCAAAGAACGATCCTCACAAGCAACCATGTAATGATCCCTACAACCAAAGTATAATCCCACTCAATCATACTAAGACCCTCAAAATTATCTATTAGGATTGGGTTATGATTATTAGCTACGGTTGCCAGGCAGACGTACATATATTGCGCTATGAAGATTGCTCTACGCAGAGTTCGAAGACTATACGCAAAGGATAATTCTCAGTTATTCAAATGAGACTCCAGTATAAGTCATTTGATTTGTAGCCGAAGTAATCGTTGCCAAAGACTGTTGAAAAAAACCTTGGCGGGTTTAGAAACAGCTGTACAGTCTGTCAGGCAACCGTAGCCAATACTTTACATTTCACCATTTTTTTTAGTAGATTCTGAAAAAGAAACAACAAAAAGGTCTAGTACCAGAATAAAAACTGTTCATTTCATAATAAATTACTCGTATTTAAAAATAAATTAAATTCAAAAAAATAGCGAGTGATTTAACAGTACAAAAAATCGGTTTATAAAAAGGAAAGTGATTTATTTAATAAAAATATATCAATTATAGTTATGACTATAATTATTGCATAATATCCGTAACAATAACATTGTTTAAAAACCCATATTCAAATTTATTAAACGGTATAATAGCCGTAATCATTGTATTGTTAACTTAAAACTTCAAAAACAAAATTTTTGTCGCCCCAACCACATTTATATTGTTCCTTCAACCATATTTTATTTGTTATAGTGGCTATATACAAATGTTACATTTCAACAATAACAGTGTTCTTTTCGGGTTACTAAACAAGCATTTGTGTGGAAGTTACTTGATAAGCAAGCGAGTTGGCTGTTACTCGGTAACGAAATGAGTTAGTTACCTGACTTATTATTGTAACAAAAAAAATATTATGACACACCCGGCTTCTATAACAAAATCAAAAACGTATCTATCTTTTTAGTTATTGATACGGAAAGAAAAAGAAAAGAATTAAAGAAAATAGAAAAAGCGCGGTAAAACGATTTCCTTAAATTACAATGATGCAAAAACGAGAAGTGAAGATGTTTATTTTAAGATTTAGAGAAATTTCGATGTAGCTATATTATTTTAAGAGTGACTAAACGACCAGGGACGAGATGCTGTGGGCTTGCTACAAAGCCAAAAAGGACGAATTTAAATGTTTCCGGCGAAAAAGATATGCCTACCAACGAAGTTAAATTTGTCAATAAAATATTAAGAAAGCAAGAAACTAACGCATAACAAAATTCTTTTTCCACAATTTGCTTTGCTTTTTCTTTTTGTTTGTAAACAAACTTTTGTTGAACTTATGCTGCCATCGGATTCCAAATGTTGTTGAGTGTTGTCAGAATACCATATTGCTAACTAAGCTAGTTACCTGAAAAGAACGCGACTAATATTAATAGTGCCGCAATCATACAATTATCCAAATGAAATTAAAAAAAAAACAATACTTTGGTTGCGAAGAACATACTTTTATAGCAGAGAACGTATTATTGTCCCGGGAATTTTGTTTAAACTATTTTTACCCTACTAGACTAAATCCAGATCCAAATATAACGCCTTGTTGCCATGGTATTCTTATTGTTCTTGATCTTTGACAATATTGTAATATGCTTTCATATATATTATGTTTTGCCTCTAGACAGGTAAAGATCTACTAGGAGTTATTTAGACAGTTTGTTTTGTTCAATGACAAGAATTTAGATAAAGACAAGGGGAACTCATATTTCTCATTTCAAATAAATTCGAATGATAATTGAAAAAAATATAGCATTTTATAGCAACGTGTATCGAAATGTCGGTCTGTAATAAAATTGTTAAACCATTGCACGCAGTCATAACTCTAATAACGCCAGAATCTGTTCTGAATACGCAGTGTCAAAAATGTCTTCTATTGATTTTTTCCGATATCTTTATATTGAAGTGATATCCACCTTTGTGAAAAGGGTGGATGATATCACTTCAATATAGAGATGGTTAATCCAACGACAGGTTTGTATTCTAATATAACTGAGTTCGTATTTATACTTCAGGTGAAGAAATAAATAAAAAGGCCAGATCAATGAATTTTTATGCATATCGATTATTGATATCGCCGGTTGTTTTAACAGTACTGCGTTGACATGTACGCCATAGTCAAAACAGAGAGTGTCTCAATTTCATTTGTTTCAATCAATCAAGGTTAGGATCAGTTGAATACTTCCACTTGGAAGCACGAGCCACATGCATATGCTCGCTCAGAAAGCAATAAAGTACGCGCGGAATTACGGACGCCCGGATCTATTCAACACTTTTACTTGCAATCCAAAATGGCCTGAAATTACGAATCGTTGCTGACAGAACAAGCATAGAGCAATCGACATGATATCACTGCACGAGTGTTCAAACAAATGATCAGAGCACTCAAGGATTACATCGTTAAGCAGAAGGTTTTGAGTTCGCTCTCTACTGATTTTGTTTTTTTTTCAACGTAAATCGCATTGAAATTTGACCTATCTGTGTTTTTTTATTTAACTCTGGAGTTTATCTGAAGGCGTTAAATTGGGGCGAGTCGAAGTTCGAAGGGTCCGCTAGTTTTAAATAAATTTAAGTTTTTATTGAATGACTTTGATCTTAAATTTGTCTATATATTTAAAGCAATTTAAAAAATTGTTGTAAATGAATCATCCTTTACTTACTCGTTTCAAGTTTTTTAAAGGACAAAGCAGAAATACTGTTAGGTGACCAGAACTTTTTTTAAAGTAATCACTGCTACTTTCTGGTAAAAATAAAATCTGTCTGTCTGAGAAAGTCTAAAGTGTTTCGTACTCAGACTTTTTCGACGCAGTGCAAAAAGCAAAGTGAGTGCCTACTCTATCTCTTTGTTCTTAATTGGCTGTGCGAATGGAATTAAGTGACTGACTGATTGGACAATTTCTTTATGTTTTTGCAGCCTGTGAACATATGGACTAGAGACCACATATTGTTGCAAACGGCCGAGTAAAGCACAACACATGTACTCGGGAAGATCGTATTTGCATCCGCATCTTTTGCAATGGGGAGCACCAGAAAAATTTAAAAAAAAAGAAAGCAAGAAAAAAGCGTATTGACGCCATACTCCGACTGCGTGCAATTCTTTCCATTCCATGCCAAAATGTTGTTTTTTTAATGTGTCTTACACATGTATTGTCTCTGCGTGCGTCTGCCTATCTGACTGTCTCTAGATACTTTATAACCGGAAACAACCCGTTGTTTATTGTGAACCAACGAACTGAAATGAATGAAACGAATATAGAATGAATAGCTAAATAGCGGCAAGTGAATTGAGTTTGCGTGCCAGCCTGACTGCGCGACTGAGAAGTTTCCACAAACAGTTAATGTCCATATATTAATTGAAAACCAGACGAAATTTTTAGAAAGTCCAACATTTATGAATATGTACAAAAGACATACAAAACGAAAGAATATGCCACCGCCACCACAACAAACATCTGAATTTCTTAGTTTGGAACAGACAGAAACAGCGGATGTGCATATGCGAGACATACGACCATTACATATTTATGGCAACAATACGCACAAAACCCCATAAAGAAATATCACTCTAATAATATCGCATATGGACTCAAAAATCAGCGGAGCGAGGGACGTACAAAGAGAAATGGATCGGCCTCGCAAGAGATGTTGAACGCAGCACCACACACACACACACTTTTAGGGAAAGGGCGAGAAGCGATGCGAAGGGCAACAAGTTTCGCGGTGTCGAAGTATGAAAGTTTGTTGTAACACCACGACGACGGCCCAACCGTCAAATGATGGAATAGGTCGTTTGTCTGTCCCTCTGGCCGTCCGTCCCATGCAGTCATGACGAAATTGTTTTGTTTTGATTTTGTTTGTGCAAACTGAACGGCCCGAACATATGTGTATGTGTGTGTACGAGTAGAGTTGCGTGAATCGGAATGAGGTGCCAGCTAACATTGTTATTTTTGTTTTTGTAGGTATTGTGTAAAACAAACATCAAGCAAGCAGCAGCAAGCTGCGGCGCGATCATATTCTTTCTATCAATGGAGGTTGGTGATAGAAAGGGATGATTTAAATGGATGAAGCATAAAATGAATGTATGTAATAATCATTTGTAATAAAAAAAAAAGAAATCAAAATTTGAATAGGTGTCAGTGAAATGTTGAAATAAGATCTAAATACGCACCTCAATGTTTTATATCCAAAATGAATGGTACCTGGTGAAGATTTTCACAACTCCAAACTCGTACCGCCTCTTGCCTCTAGAGCTTCTCGCGAAAGGCAGATGTTGCGCTTACACAATTCATTCAAATCCGTAAAATGAAACCAGGAAATTAGGAGGTTGTTTCGAATAATTTCCAAATCTTTCTTTATTTTCCTTGGTTTTTAAAACTTCTTTTATTTCGTCTTTTAAACACACTCACACAAAAACAATTTCCTTCCTTTTACTCGCAATTCTTGTTTTAATCGAAGACGGACACAATTATTGGCCCGCTGGGCCTTTTTAATTTCTTATTTATTTTGCAAAAACACTTGTTGGAAAAATGCATCTCTACTCCACACTCCACAACAAAACAGAACAAAAAACACACACGAAACCGACCGAACAACAATAAAAAGCATCCGCGCACTACGAAGGTTTGAAAAAGACTGTGTTTTTTAAAACGATTTCGATTCAAGTTACAATAATCGATTAGTATCGTTATCGCGGCCGTAGTTCAAAGCCGATGCGATATGGTCAGCGGTGACGGCGTTAGCTTAAACTCTTCGTGAGTTGCCGTTTTCGACGATATTTGAGCTGAAGTTAAACTGGAATAAAGAAAAATACCAAAATAGTCCATTTCCATCATAATAATTTAGAGAACAGGAAAATTAGCATTAATAGTGGGAAATGATGCTTTTAAGCAAAAGCATCTTCCTCGAGGCATACGGGACATTAATGTACATTACCACACTTAATGTGAATTAACTCGTGAATTATGTCCTCCGAACCGCATAAACTCAGACTTTATTGCACAAAATCCAACTGCACTTATACTACATTTACTCGTAGGTATTACAATCTGGCAACACAACACAATTTATCAGCTGTTGTCAAATTGTTTATGGTTGATAGCAGGGATGTTAAATGAGGTTGGTTAATTAGTACAAAATTAATAAAAAAAAAATGTATTTTTGAGGAAAGGTACCAAATTTGTATACCCTACACCACTCTGATATTTGTAACCCCAAAATAATGGGTAATCCAAGTAGAGATACTTTTTTCAATATCCTTTTTTGACAGATTACGTGTGAGTCGTGTCATGCTGTCATGTTATTTTTGTTTAGTATTGTTTAGCATTTTATCATGGAAAGACTTACGCCTGCACAACGTTTACAAATCGTTGAACTTTATTACGAAATTTCACGTTCTGTGAGAAATGTAAATTATGTCCTCAGAAACCGTATAAACTCAGACTTTATTGCACAAAATCAAACTTCATTTATACTACATTTACTCGTAGGTATACATTCTGGCAACATAACACAATTTATCAGCTGTTGTCAAATTGTTTGTGGTTGATAGCAGGGATGTTAAATGAGGTTGGTGAATTGGTACAAAATTAATAAAAATGTATTTTTGAGCAGGAAAGGTACCAAATTTGTATACCCTATACCCTAGAGATACTTTTTTCAATATCCTTTTTTTGACAGATCGCGTGTGAGTCGTGTCATGCTGTCATGTTATTTTTGTTTAGTATTGTTTGGCATTTCATCATGGAAAGACTTACGCCTGCACAACGTTTACAAATCGTTCAACTTTATTTCGAAAATTCACGTTCTGTGAGGAAGGTGTTTCGTGCACATCGTTCAACTTATGGTCAACAAAATCCGCCTACTGAGCGTACTATTCGCAACACCATCACCCATCTTGAGACCCAGCATTCATTATTAGATAATATTCAAGAGCTGCCACTTCATCCAGAAAAAACAACGGTTTGGTGTGGTTTGTCGGCCGGTGGAATCATCGGTCCATATTTCTTCAAAAATGATGCCGGTGAGAACGTAACCGTCAATGGTGACCATTATCGTGTCATTATAACCGACTGTTTGATGCCTGAAATTGAAGCTTGTGATCTCGGCGAAATTTGGTTTCAACAAGATGGCGCCACTTCCTACACATCGCATCAATCAATGGATTTATTGAGAGAACACTTCGGTAAACAGACAATTTCGCGTTTTGGGCCGGTCGATTGGCCACCAAGATCGTGTGATATCACACCGTTAGACTTTTTCCTGTGGGTATATGTAAAGTCTAAAATTTATGCTGACAAACCCGCTTCTATTCAGGCCTTGGAGCGAAACATCACGCGCGTCATTCGCCAGTTACCAGTCGAAATGCTTGGCCAACATTTGATAGACATAATCTTCAAAAAATAAATGTCAAAGAATGTTTCTTCAAATGATAATAAACATTCCCCATACAATTTGAATTTTCTGTGTTTTTTCTTCAAAAAAGTAGGGAACCTCGAAATGGATCATTACAAGGAGATAGACCCGAATCTATTTAGAACCACTGTCTGATTCGCTTGAGCAATCCCTGGCAAAAAAATAGTTGACAAACAGTTGTTTACAATCAAACAGCTGTATACTTAATGCAGTTACCTAAATAAAGATACTTTCGTCAGTTGCCATAACATCTTAATTTGCATTAGTGAATTTTTATTGCAATTTAACTCTGTCGTCTGTCTACGCTATTAAGCCAGGTCCGAAAGGCACCTTTGTTTCAATATTTCACTATATTTGTAGAGAATTTAAAAATATTATTAAAGTTTATGATGTGATACATTTCTTTTTATTTGTTAATTTACTTTTTTTTACGAACTGTTTATTAAATGTCAAAGCAGACGGAAATTTTAAAAAAGGGAGAGTTGAGCAACTTTTTAGTGCCCTTTGTTTCTTTGAGGGATGCAACCCATTTAAGACTTCGAGCTGGTTGTGTTCAGCGGTTACGAGAAGGTCTGAAACAATGGTTCGGATTTAAAATGGGTTTTAGGAACTCTTGAACCATGGTTCTAGTTTAAAATAGAAAAACATATTTTTTGATGTATTTTTTTTTAAACAAATACTGGAATTAATCGTGAAATTAACTAAAATTTACTTAAAATTTTTAGATCTTCTTCTGAGCATGAATGCAAAGCATAGACATACAGTCAGGGTTATCGTTGAGAAATTTTAAAAAGTGGCACAGAAAGGTTGTTTTATTTAAAAAAAGTTTCACAAATAGGGTATTTTGAAAAAAAGTCAAAATTCTTTTTATTTCATCGAAACATTGCAATTAAAAAAGGACAATATTAAAACTCCTTCAAATAAAATGTTAAAACGTATTCAAACTGAAAAATAATTCAATTTTAAGTTAACAAAAACATCAAAATTAAATAAAAAAAAAGCTTGGCTGCACTTCGGAATGTTCAAAAAAGACAATTAAATAAAAGTTTTTAGACAGCTATGGATGGACAGGCTTTAAATTTACCCAGGCATTAAGACTAATGTCATATTTGAATTTTTGAGAAAATTTCATTGTCCATATTTAAATGGGTCGAATTTTTAGACGTAGTCACCTAAATTAAGTACAATTGAGAACATAATGTCATTTTTGGTTTTGTGAGAAAATTTAATAGTTGGTACCCCATATCCTTGTATATTTGAAGTCGCGTTTTGGGCCCAAACCCATTTGTATGGATTTTGAGTTTTTCGCCTTAGCGACCACTTACTCGTGTTATAACAAAACACGCCTATTTTGACAAGACAAGCTGGTGTTTTGGCATTGAACGGTAGATGACACCCATGTAGATTGAAATCGATTTGTTGCTATAAGAAAACAAAAATCGGTAGCGACATCTAGAGTTTGTGGACTTATGAAAACAGAATTTTGGAAGTCTATTCTTTTTTGTTGTTCTGTTCCTGTGTGTACTACTATTAACAATATTTTTCCAATTAATACATATTTTGACATAATTAAAAAAATATTTTTGTAATAAATTCAATTCAATTGTCTCTATTTTTGACGGAATATTGCAAATAGAATAATAAAAAATAAATACTGTAACGAAATTAACGAAGCTGTACAGTACTTTCATGTAGCAATAGGAAGACTACTAACCAATAGGGGGCACTATAATTATTCTAGTCTTGTTGATGTCTCGGCTAAACAAATAGAAGGGTTCATGCCAGCGATATCAAAGTAAATCAGTAGAGGAAAATGCTGTCATATGCATGAACGCTTAAATCAAAACGTATCGTCGCAACACGTCACGCGAAAGCTTGTAAATTAAGTTGAATGAGTTGCATTCTGCGTACGGATCTCCGGTCACTGCTGTGTTCGATAATAGATAAATTTTAGATCAGCGAAGATTTTTGTCAGAAACAAGGTGACATCTTTTCATTCATCGACAAACGGCTAAACAGAACGCAAAGTTCTGACTGCAAAAATGCACTGAAAATCATGGGAATAAGCAAGTCCATCTGCACGAGATGGGATAAGTGACAGTAATGGGCGATCCAAGTAGAGATACTTTTTTCAATAGTATTTTTGACAGATCACGTTTGAGTCGTGTCATGCTGTCATGTTATTTTTGTTTAGTATTGTTTGGCAATTCATCATGGAAAGACTTACGCCTAAACAACGTTTACAAATCGTTCAACTTTAGTACGGAAATTAACGTTCTGTGAGGAATTTGTTTCGTGTGTTTCCGAGCCAAATTTTGTTCAGCGATGAGGCCCATTTCTGGCTCAATGGGTATGTAAATAAGCAAAATTGCCGCATTTGGGACGCAGAGCAATCAAAAGAGGTTCAAGAGCTGTCACTTCATCCAGAAAAAACAACGGTTTGGTGTGGTTTGTGGGCCGGTGGAATCATCGGTCCATTTTTCTTCAAAAATCATGCCGATGAGTCAATGGCGACCGTTATCGTGCCATGATAACCAACTATTTGATGCCTGAAGTTGAAGCTCGTGATCTCGGCGACATTTGGTTTCATCAATCAATGTATTTATAGAGAGAACACTTCGGTGAGCAGATAATTTCACGTTTTGGGCCGTTCGATTGGCAACCAAGATCGTGTGATATCACACCGTTAGACTTTTTCATATATATGTAAAGTCTAAAGTTTATGCGGACAAACCCACTTCGAATCAGGCCTTGGAGCAAAACATCACGCGTGTCATTCGCCAGTTACCAGTCAAAATGCTCGAAAGAGTCTTCGAAAATTGGACTCAACGGATGGACCATCTGAGACGTATTGAATTTTCTGTGGTTTTTTTTTAACAAATTAGGGAACTTCGAAATGGATCACTAGTTATAAATCAACTCAAACGGATAGTTCAAAAAAATTATAGATTTGTAGTCATATGTTTACTCAAATTTAAGCAAATTTTGCTACTAATCCAAATAAGGGTGTTCGTCGGGAAGTTATACTACTTTATTTGTGTATAATTTTTGATGAAATCAAAGAGAATGGATCTTTTATTGATAAATCTTTAATTTAATGTCGGCAATTATGTATGGAATACAATATCAGATAAATGTCCTCCTCTGTTAGCCTTACAAATGTGAGCCCTTTTGAGAGCATTTGTTATTAAATTCTCACAAAATTTCACGCGGTATTTCATTAATTTCATCATGAATATTTTGTTTGAGTTGCCCAAGCGTTTCTGGTTTGTATGCATAAACCTTGCTTTCCAGATATCCCCACAAAAAGAAGTCTGGAGCAGTCAAATCAGGCGACCGTGGAGGCCAATCAACATCACCATTTCTTGAAATAACTTGTTGTGGAAAGATATCTCGCAGTAATTCCATCGCAATCCTGGCTGTATGCGATGTGGCGGGCCAAAGCCCAAAGCATGCATCAGGCCCAAAGCATGCAGTTCTGGCGTTAAAAAGTTTTCAATCATATCACGATATCGGTCCCCATTGACAGTCACCGGCGTAGGGCGTAGGGGTAACCGTTTTCATTTTCATAGAAGTAAGGTCCAATGATTTCTCCTGACCAAATTACACACTAGACTGTCCATTTTTAAAAGATGCAAAGGTGACTGATGAATATTTTGAGGGTTTTTTCAGTGCCCAGAAGCTACTATTTTTTTTATTGACTAATTGTTTGATATACTATTGATAATAGTAGTGGCGAGTGGACTGGCATATTCCGGTTTCAAACAAATTAATTGTGTTCAACTAGCCACAGCCAAGGGGAATAGAATTTTACCAAACGGCAATCGCAGTAAAAATCAAACCGCCATATTTTTTGTATTCGCTTTTTCAATTTGTACTATACTCCAAACAGTCCGTATTGCCTGTACTAGGCCATAACTGAATAAAGTTGACTGGGGATACATGATATAACAAATGCCAGCCAAAAAGGCAGATGTGATGTGATTTAGTGAATGTCGATTTAACAGGCAGTGTGAAAACTGGAATAAACACGAATTGAATTAAAGAATCGTTTAAGAATTTAAATTTATTTATTTAAGTTTTCACTTACCCTGTAGATTCCTATATGTGCCGTAAGTAAGCAAGGCCGTCGAACGTAGCCGAAAGTTTTTCAATTTCCCCAAAATTAAAGATCAAAATCTTTAAAATGTCCAATGACAGACCTAACAAAAAGTATTTACGCATACCTTTTAAAAGAAATCGCTGGCAGTTTACTTGTGGATGCAATTGACATTCGTTAAATTCCCGGTTTTCGATTTCTGCTAGCTTAGGATTGGGTTGTAAGAGCCAAAATCCTTTGATGTTGTACAAGTGCTTACCTTGTATGACAATAGCGCTACACAGCACAAATATCCACGTCAGCAGGAAACGTGAGTTGGCTGCAACGCGACTTATAAAGTGTTGGCGCATTTGTAAAAAACTTTCAATGCTCTGGAAATGAGAGAGAATGAAAGAAGTCAAGGTGTTAGAAAAAGAAACTAGAAGTGTTTTTATAGGACAAGCTAGCATTTCAGCATAATTTGTATCCTTGTACTCGTATGTATTCTATCAGCCTTTTATTATTTGCTCATGGAAATAATAACCATCTAAAAAAAAAAACAAACAGGCTAAGGTCAGACAGGGCCAATTATAAACAGTGTTTCCAATTTAGACTTTTTCTGGCTAAACTAAGCGGTTTATTTTCAGCTAACCATTAAAAAGACTTAACTTAGTCTGGCCTGATGATTTTGCCAACGTTTTTTTCTCCTAGCCATATTTTAGTTAATACAATTTTGTTATTACTTTCTTTTTTTTGCATACGATAAATTCGTTTTCTACTATATATTGCATTTCATTTTTAAACCAAATACTACTTATATATAACAAATTTGTTCACAAAGTAATTTGAAAATATTCCATTTTTTAAGGTAATTATAGACAAAATAGTGCTATGTTACTGTACACGACTATCACGCAAGAAAATTCAGGTCAGCATCTAGGAAAGAACATCTAACATTTTGGTGACGAGAGTTAATCCTCATTATAACAACCATACTATGATCCTCAAAACAATAATATGATTCGCACTCAACCATACTATGATCCCCACAACCATAGTATTATTCACACTCAACATACTAGTATCCCTACAACCATAGTATGATTCACTTAACCATACTACGTATGATACCCAAAAATTATTTATTAGGATTGGGTTGTTATTCAAAAATAGAGATTTTTATCAAGCAAGTTATTCTAAATTGCATTAAAATTAGTTCATAGCCAGATTTAAGGCCATGTTTTATTGAACATTTTATTCAAGAAACAAAAATATATATTCCAACGGCAGGCGAAAATACTTTTAGTTGCCACCAAGTAACGAATGTGATTAAACCATGATCAATGGCTATATGTGACGCGCAAAATAGAAAGGGACCTAAGGTTAAAAACCAGTTTTGTTCAGGAGAGCCATTTTAAAGATTAGGTCCCTTTCTATTTGCGCTTAGAATCGTCGACTTCACTTTCATAAAACGCCCATATCTCTGGAAGGGAACACTTTTGGGGCATGGAATCGGTCTCATTCGATGCTCAGATGTTGTCCACATCAAAAAAAGAAACAAAAAAATGAAAATTGTTTTTTTTACCCTTAGTTCCTTTTCTCTATGCGCTGTCACAAGTGCAGGCAGATTTTAAATAAACGAGAACCAGTCGGCAGTCGAGTATTTTACCGAACAAAGCAAACACAATAATAATCCCTCGAACTACCTTCCGATTGTTGTTGTTTTTTATAATGATCAACAACCACCCATCTTGCAGAAAGCTTTTTGATCTGTAGTTCTTCATGCAAAATTAAATGGACTCTATCATTTGAGATGCCCATGATATTAGCTATTTCACGCACTTTTATTCGTCGATCATTTATTACCATATCATGCACTTTGGCTACAATTTCTGTTGTTGTTGCTGTTTTTGGACGTCCACTACGTGGTTCATCTTCAATGCTTGTACGACCACGTTTAAATTCAGCAACCCAATTTTT
The DNA here is from genome assembly GCA_963513945.1 of Hydrotaea diabolus. Classification (NCBI taxonomy): domain Eukaryota; kingdom Metazoa; phylum Arthropoda; class Insecta; order Diptera; family Muscidae; genus Hydrotaea; species Hydrotaea diabolus. The sequence continues at coordinate 238,597,710 of OY740716.1, read as the reverse complement.
TACTGTTGCATATGAAGGAGCACTTTCACCTAACACATTCACCATATCATTATGAATTTCTTGTCCCGATAAACCTTTTTTATGTAAATATTTAATGACACCACGCATTTCTAATTTTTCTATTGTAAAAAAATCGCGGATGCGTCTTTTGTGAACACCTGTTTCTGTTTATACCGCGCTTTTTGTGCTAGGCTGAGAAGTTTCCGAACCGCCCTCGAAAAAAGTGCGTTTTGTTGGCACGTTTGTTTCTCCCAACAATTTTACGCAACTTTCTCATTGTCACAGTAATCGATAATTGATTCTGATATAATGTTTAACGATTTATCGAATATTTTTCCATTTTGCCACGTCTCTACGACTGCCAAATATTAACTATCAAGGCTAATGATTACAAGAATATGAATGGTTAATGGCGGCAAAACAAAGTTGTATACCTTCCGGGCGAACACCCTGTATATGCCACATATTTAGGTTAGACTGAATAAATCAATTTAAAAATTTATTTGAAGACGATCAGTTTAATTGGAAATGGTTCTCTCTCACATGTCCTTTAAACTTAGTTATATGCCTAAAACTATGCAATAGTTTTTCATAAAACTTAAACGCTATGTCGCCTTGAAATCGTAGCCACTGGCAGTACATCGGTGTCGCAGTGCGTCGCAGTAAATTGTCAAAATTCTATTCCTCTTTGAGGTTAACTTAACAGTGACAATGCTCAACCTGCTCGCTCTCGAAGGAAGTAATTCGGAGTAAGCGTGCATTTCAAATACAAGTGCATCCAAATATTTCCATGCAACTTCTCAAATTCCCGTAAATAATGTTGCATACAAAATACCAATCATCTCATAGTCGAAATACGTGGAGTTGTTGGGACATTGGCTGCTTACGCGAAGCAGTTACTCTGGCACAGGAAAAATAAATTTGCCTTGTATGCTTCCATAAAGGACCGCCAACCGGCAGCCGGGGAATGTTCCTTTAATCCCATTGTCAATGGCCATGTAGGGGTTCACACACACATACATACATGTGGGGGGAGGAAGGGAGGGAGTACATTTACTCACAGCCCATAGCATGCTACAAAGCGAACGGGCGAAGTTTGGCTTTTGTTCATACTACAAACACACACATGTACACATACATACATACATATTTCCTTCTTTTGGTGGCTTTTGCGGTTGGTGACTGCGGCAGTTCTCTGTTACCCTCCTTTTTTGCGGGGTGCATGTGTGTGTGTTAAAGTGGAGCTAAACAAACATTAAATTTAAACGTAATTCATGCAATTAATCAGTGGGAAAATCCCGACTAACTATCCTGCACTCAACGACTCATAAATCAGGATTCGCCGGGGTGTGTATCTGCCGCTACCGCTTCGCACTGTATGAGTGCATGAGTGTGTCTGTGTGCGTTTGTGGGTCTGGCTGTTGTGTCTTTTCCTTTGCCTCGGCTGCATCTTGCAGCAAGGCATGGTGGCATGTTAACCGATTGCCCCGTACCCGAGTTATGGTGGAATAAATACAAGGCAAGGTCCTACCACAAACTGTGCGCGATTGAAATATACATTTTTTTGTTCGCCTTCGCTTTTTCTGTTGGGGAAGGTCATAAATAGTATTTCTAATTTAAATTGTATTTCAGTATCTGGAATTAAACTAAACAGCATCAAAAAATAAATTCGTGCCTCAAGAAACAAATTTTGCTTTAACAACAAAATTGCCAAAGATACTTTTTGATTTAAAATCGTTAAGCGCACACTATGTACGAGTATTAGGGTGGGTCTATTTAGCAATCGATAGTGTGCGATCGATTTTTCGATAGTTTTTGGCATAAGGAACTTCTATTTTCCTCAACTTTTATTTTTAAAGAAATCGTAGAGAATCGAATCAGTCGTGTTTCTACTCTCACGAGGTCATAAGTATGTATAAGTATATTGTATTGTATGTGGCAATGTATATTTGTATGTATTGTATGTCACCTTGAAAAGGTAATATTTAAAAATAAATATTTGTTTTCATTACCCAGTAATCCAAATTTACCGACAATGTCTGATTTGAGACAATTCTGAACAATATCTGAACTCTATCGAGAATTCTTCAGAAATCGTTACGAATTTTATTCGGTTTGCCTGAGTATTGTTTATTTCAGAGAAGTAGTTTAGAAATCGTGTCAACCCTCTCATATGTTTTACGTTACGAACTCGGTATGATTTCTGATCCGAAATCGGAACATTTTGCCGACTGTCGTACAAAATTCTGACCGAATTCTTAATGTTTGGTAAAAATAAAAGTTGAGAAAATTTCAAAACAATTTAACTTTGGGCTCCTCAAAAATTATTTTTTTGATACGAGTATGTCGTATTGGAAAGTTTTTTCTTTATGCAATCGACAAATCAATGGCAAAATATGGACAAATTGTTGTCCTTACAAATCGGCCCACCCTAGTATGTATAACTCTTACCAATTTCGACTGTATACCTTTAAGATGACAACACAGGACCTAAAGGGGCCAGTTGCAAGAAAGTTTCGAATACAGCGCAACGTAAAATTTGCGAAATATTTAAATTTTTACTTACGATAAAATTAAAATATTTAAAACTAATAAAAAAGCTATGTCAGGCGAGGCTGACTATATCACGAGTATATCCTGCACTTCTGGATCTACAGTAAATGCCCACTGAAAATATGTCTAGGAAATAGGTGCTCATTTTTAAAAACAAATGTTATATTTTAATTTGTAATACATACATTGTATGTATTACAAATACATTGTTTTTTTATACCCAAAAGTCCATGTTTGAATGGGTCGACTTTTCGACCCTTGCACGAAGAAAAAATGTTTGGTTGTGGTAACAATATTCGAAGAGCATCATACTTTTGTTGCGTACATGGTTGTAGCACAACATTATTATGATCGTCACAATAATAGTATGATGTACAGAAAACATACTATGATCCCCACAACAATATTATGATTCACACACAACCATACTATGATCTCCACAACCATATTATGATTCACACTTAACTATATTTCCCCCACAATTATATTATGATCCCATAAACATATTAAAATTTTTAAAAAATACAATCATACCGTATGATTGCCGTACTCATATTATTGTCGACATAAAACCCATATACCGTTGTAGCATCAACCATGTTTATATTGTTACTGCAACCATATTTTCATTTTTAAATAGTACTCATACTGCACCGCACTCATACTGTTGTCAAAATAAAATTTCAAAAAACAATACTATGGATGCGACAAACATGCTTTTATTGCAGAGTACATATTATTGTTGCCGTCACCTTTAGTAACCATATAATTTCTCTGTGTGTTCTTGGCTTTATGAGAAAATGTAAGTATTCTGAAAGATGTTTTGGGTCCCAAACCAGTTATTTGGGAACTATATCAATAAATGGGAAAATGTGTTTCAAAGATTGGTTGTTGGTCCATAGTCATATACTATACTAAATTATAATTATAACTTGAAATAGGTGTTTTCGAACGCTTGTATGTTTAATCGGAAGGGACCTTTAAATTGGAGCTACATCAAAACGTGGACTGATATCATCCACTTATTCTTCGATCGTAATGTCTGTATCAAATTACATTAAGATTGGATGTTTTATGTGGCTTAGAGAGCTTACTTTATAAATTCCCATAACATCCCATTAAGTAACAAGGGGAAACATCTCTCAAATCTGTGAGTTGTGCACAATATAATTCTTATACTCACTGACTCAGGACCTGCGTTTAATAGAGAAGTTTTTACATGCCTTCGAGATAAAACTCTTCTCGTACAGTCAAAGTCATCTACGAGGTGGAAACCCGCCACTACAAAATTTTTAGATGATCTTATCCAGATTTGAACTTAACTTTATTTCAATGATAGGCGTGCACATCACACTACGTCGGCCCAGAGCGTTCAAGAGTTAAACACATTAAACAAGCTGAAACTATGTGAGGGAGCTATATCGAAATCTGAGCCGATTTTCTTCAATTTGTATAATGTCCATTCTTTGTCGACAAAACTTGATTCTGTAAAATTTTACCAAGATTGTATGTTTTATGTGGTTTTGAAAGCTAAAGACTTTAAATTGGTTAAGCATATGCGTGGAAGCTGTATCTAAGCGTCCTAGTCCAAAAACTTACTTTTGCCAACTTTAATGAAGATTGGAGGTTAAATGATTAAGGCTACACATCGGTTCGTGTGTCCTTCTATTGTTGTTTGAACTATCCTAAATTCTCTGTATCGATTTAATGCAAAGTTTCGCTCGTTTCAGGACCCTGATGCCATAGACACTATTTTATGGTAATTGAGAAAATACAAATACAAATACAGAAAATGCCATTTGAGAATCAGAATATTGCTTTTAAATAAAAAAGAGTCTATTTAAATTTAGAATTTTTTATCTAAAATTAAGCAAATATTCCATTTGTACACATTAATGGAAATTTTAAATAACGCGTGATCGATTTCGAGGTTCCCCACTTTTTTAAAGAAAAAAAACGCAGAAAATTCAAAGTGAATGGGGAATGTTGATTATAATTTTAAAGAACATTCTTTGGCATTTATTTTTTGCTACGTCTAAGTTGATCCATCCGTTGAGTCCAATTTTCGATGACTCGTTCGAGCATTTCGACTGGTAAATGGTGAATGACACGCGTGATGTTTTGCTCCAAGGCCTGAATCGAAGCGGGTTTGTCCGCATAAACTTTAGACTTTACAAATCCCCACAGGAAAAAGTCTAACGGTGTGTTATCACACGATCTTGGTGGCCAATCGACCGGCCCAAAAAGTGAAATTATCTGCTCACCGAAGCGTTCTCTCAATAAATCCATTGACATGGCACGATAACGGTCGCCATTGACGGTTACGTTCTCACCGGCATAATTTTTGAAGAAATATGGAGCGATGATTCCACCGGCCCACAAACCACACCAAACTGTTGTTTTTTCTGGATGAAGTGGCAGCTCTTGTACACCATACTGGTACATGTTGTCATACAGCCTCTGTTCAAAGGTTCCCCTCTGATTTGAGGCTCAGTCAATCTTTTCCATCAAATCATCTCAAATTCCAAACATAGGTAATGAACTTTCATTAGAGTGTTAAAGGTTACCTTATAGTCGGCCATAAATAAAAGACTTAGTTAAGTATAGTAAATTCGCAATAGGACAGCTTCCTGGTAGGTCTCATTTAAGTTTTATGAGTCGAAAAAGTTTTTATTTTGCAATGCAATGCCTGTCGCATGCAATATTTTAAAAATTAGTACATACCAGTATTTCTTCATTTTATCGAATTTTTGTAACACGAAGTCTGAAGTGAAATCACATGGAAATTATTTTCGAAGAACATTTTGACATCCTGTCTTTAAGTTTGGTGCGTCCTTTTTTGTATTTTTTCGAGTAATTCTATTATTAAAGTACTTATATTATCTACTTCTAAAATAAAGTCAGAATATCTTCAAAATAAAATAGTCCTTTAAGTCATATTTCAAAAAAATTACAGTTTTTGAAAAATGTAATTTTTTCTAAGACGAAAAATTTATTCTTGCTGGTTTTTACTTAGTCAATTTGTTTTTAAAGAAAAGAAGGAAGTTTTTATTTTGCAATGCAAAGCCTGCCACATGCAATATTTTAAAAATTAGTACACATTTCTTCATTATAAGTATAGCGAACTTTCGTAATAAGAAGTCTAAAGTGAAAACGCATGGATCTTATTTCGTAGAACATTTTATCAGTCTGTTTCTAAGTTCAGTGTGTCCTTTTTGCAATTTTTGCTAGAACTTTTATTACTCAAGTACTTTTATTATCTACGTCTAATATAAAGTCAGGATATCTTCAAAATAAAATAGTCTGTTAAGTCATCTTTCAAAAAAATGAAAATTTTTAAAAAAAAATGGACGACAAATTTATCCTTTCTGATTTTTGTTTAGTCAATTTTTCTTTTTTAAAGAAACGGAATAAATGTGGGTTGAAATGATCGTTTTTGGTTTAAATGTTTTACCAAATTACTACTTTTAGTATTTTTGCATAGGACATTTAAAATAAAATCATCTTAAAAAAATAGTCCTTTTCGTTCTTTTCAAAAAAAAAATAAATTTTTTGAAGAAATTGTATTTTATTTATTACGACAAATTTATCCTTTCTTTTTGTTTTTAGTTAGCGAAATTTTTTTTTAAAAAAACGTAATAATGTACTTATAATCTAAGACGACAAATTTATCCTTTCTTTTTGTTTTTAGTTAGCGAAAATTTTTTTTAAAAAAACGTAATAATGTACTTATAATCTAAGATGACAAATTTATCCTTTCTGTTTGTTTTTTAGTTAGTATTTTTTTCTTTTTTAAACAAACGTAATAAACGTAGGTATAAATTATAGTTTTTGGTTTAAATGTCCTAAAAAGGTACTTTTATTATTATTTTTCTATAGGAAGTCTAAAATAAAATTAGATTATCTTCAAAAAAAGTAGTCCATTTTTTTTTTCAAAAAAAAAATAATTTTTTTTGACAAAATTTCATATTTTTTTAGTATGTAAATTGAGTAATTTTAACAGGATCGAATTGGTATTCTTTTTTGTATGTAAATGGCATAATTTTTCTAGGATCGAATTGGAAACCAAAACAGACACAGTTGTGACAAACACCTATCCTTTTGAGTGACTTAGGGAAAAAGGAATAATTTAATGTTTTGTGGATATTGTAAATGAAATAGAAAGATAGAGTGGTGATTAGAAAATCCTAGAATATGGCAGTGTTATTGTGTGTATTTTTAAAATTAAATGTAAATTCTGTTAGTTGTTAAATGTAACGTATAATATTTTTCAAAAAATATATCCCTGAGGAAGTTGGAAAAAAAATAAATTAAGTAAAAAAAATATATATGCATTTTAATTTCAAACGGACCAAAAAAGGCTAATACACAAAATAAAATATATAAATGTTGGTCAACAGCGGTTTTTTTGGGTTCCAATCTGAACATAAATTTATTATGCCATTTACTAAGTAAAAACATACAACATACAATTTTTTCGAAAAAGAACGTAAAGGACTATTTTATTTGGGAGATATCCTGACTTTTTTTGTAGAGTTGGTAAAGTTGAATTGTATTTTCGTGGGTATTTGTTTGAAGAAATTTGAAAAGTGATATTGACAACAGTAGTTCTCATACGTTTGGTGAGAACCTGGTCTTAAAGAGTTCAGTTTTCCTTTCTACAATTGCAGCGAAGCTATCTGATGGGGTCGTCGCGGACCCGAAAAGGCTGTGTGCAGCAACGAAAATCCATGTCACGTTGTCATTTTGTTAAAAACTTGTCTCTTATTAAAATGTAGATGCACGACGACTCAAGCCGGTTAATCCTTGTTGTATCCTGTTTTTTTAGACGTCCTAAGCAAAATTTATAATTAAAAGAGTTAAGTAGAACTTTATAATTAAAAACGACAATTCTTCTTCTTTGACCAAATGGGTATTTTTTAATAAGTATTTGTTTATGTCGTTTTTGACTGGGCTGATTGGTCAGTCTTCCTTCATAAACTAAATAAAACTAATTTATTCCATGTTTTCCCTTTTTTTTACTCACAGATATGCAATTTCCTTAAAAAAGGATCAATAAAGACACCCTTAAATGTTTGATTGAATTTTCGCGTTCGGTGACCCCTACTAAAATCTGATGGCAAAATTTTTGTAGAACTAAAAATAACCAAAATTTACTTTTTATAATTCATTTTTCACTTTTCTCGAAAAAGAAAACATAAAGGGCACTCCAAACTTAGAGATAGGATGTTTCAATTATCTACAAAAATATTCTCCTATCGATTTTATTTAAGTTATCTTATAACAAAAATTCGCTAACATGAAGGAATATGTACTAATTTTGAACTTATTGCAAAATAAAAACTTGCTTGGCTCATAAAAACTAACTAAGCCCTCTCTGGACCCTGCCCTTTTGGGACTTTACTATACTCATCTAAATCATTTATTTCAAGAAGGAGTCACCATTCCCTTGAAAAAATAGTTGCACAGTGTAATGGAAACGTTAGTATGAACGTCTTTCGTTTAAACCAACAATGTACGCGTATATGGTACCTATAAGCCGTCCCACACCAACGGCGAAACGTGCGTCTGCTAGACGATAATGTGTTTGCTTTAACTTGGCTGACTTAATCTTCCTTCCACATATGACAAACAACAACAAACCTGATGAAATAAGCTTGTGAAGTAATTCACTCTTTTAAAAATTGAAATTTTAATTTTTATAAAGAAACTTTTATTTGGACACCCTGTACAGGGTGGTTGATGAATATTGCTGCATTCAGAACCTCAAATAACTTTTTTTCAGTGTATGGAATTGATTTTTCTTTTATTGATGTTAAAGCTCATTCAATTTTATTAAATATATCTTAGTCTAAAAAATAATGGAATTTAAATGGCCCCTGCTAGTTGATGCATGTGCGGCATCTTACGAGGGCTGCTATATATATTTCTGGCCAAATAATGAAAACGCGAATATTTGTCATCAAAAATGGTTTTATTGTTTTTCAAAGTATTCTCCAGCATGATTTATACACTTTTGCATCCACTCCGATTGAGGCACCTCCAAAACATGGTTTTTGAACGCTTAAACAGCATCTTCTGACGACGAAAATCGTTGACCACGCATTTTTTTCTTGATGTGCGGAAATAAAAAGAAGTCATTTGGTGCCAAGTCAGGGCTGTACGGCGGATGACCCATCAATTGGACGTTTTGGCGCTGGTTTGAGCCGATGTGTTAGAGCTCGCATCGTCATGGTGCACAATGATTCGTCTTCTCTTGTTCTTTTTTCGAATTTCTCCGAAGACTTGAGGCAAACAAACTGTGGTGTACCACTCAGATTTGACCGTCCTACGTTGCTCAAGCGGACCAGTTTTGCCGAAGAAACAGGCGGACATTTGCTTCGAAGTGCTTCTTCCACGAACAACATTCGTTGGGTTTGTCTCGCCTTCGAAGACCCACACGGTCGATTTCTGTTTTGTTTCGGGCTCATACGCTCATACGTGACGATCGTCTTTTGAAGCACCACGACCGTATTTTTTTTTAAATTTCTTTGCACCAATCGACACGAGCCTTTTTTTGAGCGACTGTCAAATTGTACAGGATTCAACGAGAACAAACCTTTTTTAAGGCCAGGTGTTTATGCAATATCGAATGTATATTGGTGGGAGAAATGCCCAAGGATGCCCCTATCTCACGGTATGTCACATGACGATCTTGCATTATCAGTTCACGCACGGCATCAATGTTCTCTGGCACAACTGACGATTTTGGACGACCTTCGTCTTTGAGCGAGCGTTGGTCACGATTGAATTTATTAAACCAGCATTCACAGTGCTAGAGGATGGTGCTCACGAGGTAATTCCATTTTTTTTGCCAAATTAATTTTTTCAAGTCTCTGTAAACAACTCAAACGATGGTCGTACGTCAAAACGTTCTGAGTACGTTTATGCTAAAAAATTTCCAATGGAAATGTCTGATGGCGCCAGGCAACACTTAGTGTAGGAAACACTTAGTGCCAGAAATATATATAGCAACCCTCGTACCAAAAAGCCCCAATGGATTGCTTTAGTTCATTCAAATTTGTTGGTTTTGCTTTTTAGTCTTCCTGTTTGCAATAATCCCACAAGAAAAAATCAGGTGCAGTAAGGTTGTTGTTGTAACAACAATATATTTATTTTGAAGTATGGGGGATCTGCTTCGATATCCAGGTGGAGGAAAAACGCCATTTGAACTGGATGCGTCCACAGATACCTGGGAGTCAGCTGAGAGGGCTTGGCCGGACAATTGAAGAGGTGCGTGCTGCACCTCTTCAATTGTCATGTGGTCCCTGATGGCAGGCGGACAATATGTGCGGAACGTTAGCATCAATTCGTGCCCAGTAAAAATTGAGGCGGCTGCACCATCCAGATCTCAGCTGTGCCAGAACCACGCGTCTGCCGAGGTAGTACCTTCTCCTCAGGTGAAGTCTCCGGGGGATGTTCTCCTAGCATTACATTCACACGGTAGCGGATACTGCTGCTGCGACATCATCGGCGTGAATGTTGTTCAGACCTGCCTGATAGTTTCGATGATCTAAAGGTTCTCTCTTATACCGCTGGACCTCTCTCTCTCTCTCTCTCTAGATCATGATGATCGTACCTGATCTGCCTGGACGGAGCCATCCTGTTCAAGAGATGGTGGATAGGATGACTGCTGCGAAAACACCCTAGCAGGTATTGCTTAGACAACAGGAAATTGTGTCTGCGCACGGTAAGTACCTTCGTCTTCTCATGAAGATGGTCCTCAGAAGACATAAGAAGACACCCTGTTGATGTTCTGAGGGCGGCATTCTGGCAAGTCTGAATATTCTTCCACTGCGTCGTACTCACGTTCGCCGACCATACAGGTGCTGCGTAGTTTGCTACAGACCGACCTATCGCTTTGTAAGAGCAACAAGGTTTCTTTCTCGGCTCCCCAATTACTGCCGGCAAGTGACTTAAGGACCTTGTTCCTACTTTTGAGTTTATCGCAGATAGCTGTAGCATGTGCAGAGGCTCTAAAAAGGCTGTCCAATGTGACCCCAAGGATTTTGGGGTAGTTGGTTGTCGGGATGCTGACGTCATCGACTTTCACATTGAGTGACAACCGCACCTCAGCGGTCCATGCAGTAAACAGTGTGGCTGATGATTTGGAGGCGGATATTTTCATATTTCGGCGGATATTTTCATACCCAGTAAGGTCAGGTGACCTGGGGGCCAACGAAATGTGGAGTTTCAGCTTATTGGGAAATTTTCGTCGCAATAACAGGCCGAGCTATGTGAGGAGTTGCACCATCTTTCTGAAACCACACAGAGTTTTTTTTATTTTTTCGGGGTAATTCTGAATAGAAAAACTCTCTAAACATGCTCAAGTAAAGCTCTCCAGTAACCGAAACGGTGTGACCATTTTCTTTGAAGAAGTAGGACCCGACAATGCAGCGTAATGAAACTGCATAACACTGTGACACGATTTGGATGCAATTCCGTCTCATGGAGTATCTGTGGGTTGGAAGCACTCCGTATTCGACCATTTTGTTTGTTTATGTCGCCGTTTAAATCGAAATGGAGCTAGTGGACCTCATGAAAAGACAGTTCAACATGTTTTCATCCTCTTCCGCCATTTGAAGCTTCTGCTGGCAAGCGAGTCGGGAAGTCTGCTGCGTTCAGTTTGTTGGCCATTTGAATATTATATGGGAATAAGTCCAAATCCAAATCTTTGTGCATAATTGACTGCAATGACTGCCTGCTTATATCCATTTGAGCAGTTAAGTTTCTTGTCGAAACTCTTGGATTGTTTTGTATGATAGCAACTATAGCCGTGAATGTTTCCTTCGTCCAAACTGAAGGGCTTCGATGGTAAGGTCTTCTGTTGACTGTCCCAGGAAAAATTGTTAACAAGTCTATCAGCTCGAGGATTGCCGCCAAACGTGCGCCTGTACTCTCTTTGAACCGAAACTACGGACTCCAGTGCGTGATAACGGGGGACAATCCATTCCTGCTTTAGTGTCCAAGTTATCCATTTTTTTAAAATCTAAAAATCAATCTGCAAAATAAAAAAATCAATATTAACCAGATTCGTTAAATAGAAAAAAAGTTATTACATTTTTTTTGGTAGCGGCTTTCATCAGCCACCCTGTGCATTATGTTTTCACATTCATTTGTTTCATGTTTAATTGAATCAGGATTGCTGCTTTTTGCTTGGACTATTTCAACAAAATAGATCTGTATGGCTAATTGTCTCTGAATTGGATATTGGTCCATCTACTGTAACACACAGCTGGGCTTTCAGAGCAGCTGGGCCTGAAAAAAGGACTGTCATTTGATTTGGGGCTATATTCAAGTATATTATCCGATATGGCATAATTTCATCTGAATTATTTAGTGGTCGGTCATACCGAACTGTATCAATTTTTATAAATATATGGTTGAGAATGTGACTTTAAGATTTGCATTAGAGTTATACCTCTATCTAATCTAATTTCAATTTCAATTCATTTTTTTTGTCCTTCGACCAAAAAGAAACCTATTCAGTTTTTTACAGCCGCACAACTTTATTGTCATTATTAATTAAGCATATAACAAGATGCAGAAGACAACAGAAAATCTCTTCCCCTTACCACTTCCAAGTTTCTACACTTTCAAGTTTCCTTTATAGCTCACATTCGAATTTGATATTCGTTAGAATTATGTGGTCTTGACTCATTATTAAGGAAATAGCCGATCTCTTCCCCATAGGAATATAATTACGTTGGTTGTGTAATATGAATGATATAATGTCCTCTAAGAGGCATTTCTTGAAGTGTCCAGAGATTTAAAACATGGTTCATTGCCAAGTTAATTGACTTCTGGTCGAGTTACCCACCCCTCAATTTACGTACCACAAAGCACTAAATGTCATCTGAGAAAGTGCTTCCACAAAGTGAAATTTGATGCTGTCAGGGGTGAATTTTCTTTTCGGCCACCAAAACTTTATTTTGTGATTTTTTTATAAAAAAAAAGTTTCAAAAGGGTTAAATTTTGGTATTCTTTAAAAAAGTTGTACGCCACAGTAAAGGTTGTTTTTCGCATGTTGTGCATTAGGAGCAGATGACATAATTTGATACTCCATAAATTTTATTTATGAAAGCGTTTATAGCTAAACGAAGCAAATGGGGAATAAATCAAGTTTTTCTTAGAAGACATACTCGTATAGAAGTAAAGCAGACATAAGGGTATAAGGAAAGATGCTGATTGGAAGTACCCCTGCCCTTACTAATACTTACATAAGTCCCACAACATCCCATTAGGGAACAAAGGGGAACTGCTCGTAAATCAATAAGATGTGCCCGATTTAGTTCTTATACTCACTGAAAGGGACTGTTTAACGCGGGCCTCGAACGAATAGTGTATCTTATAGAGATGTTTTTACATGGCGTAGAGATTTATCTTTTACTCGTAAAGTCGAGGTGGAAACCCTTACTAATGGAACTGTGAAATACTCGTATTATATGCAAACCCTACTCACACTGCGGTACAGTGGGCTATCAATTACTTTCGATATTTGTAGCACATAAAAGAAGTTAGGATATGAAGACTATGTACATCCATCTCTTCATTTTAAAGCTTAAAAAATAGTTTTTTTTTTACCAAAACAAAAAAAAAAACAATTATTTTTATCGCATGATCGTTAAAAGGCTAAGTTACGGGGATAAGGGTACTTGAAGTTTTGAAATGAAAAACAAAATTTTTGCAAGCAAGTGAAGTTAAGCTATTACAGGCATTTTAAAGTTTTGAAGTTAAAAGCCGAGTTTTTACCACAGCTTTTTATTAATCAAGACATAAACAATACAAGTGATTTTTATCGCTTAGTCGTTTAAAAACTTAGTTAAGGATACTTAGCTTTGAAATCCGATATTTTAGAAAACAGGCTCGAGACCCCTTACATCTATAGGGTGATCCATCTAGAGATATTTTTGCAGAACAAAAAAAATATAAAAATTTAAATCAAGTGTGGAATCTATATTGGTAATTTTAAAGGACATTTTATGGCTTTTATTTTTTGAATATAATTTCCTTCAAATGTTGCAAATGCTGCAACTACGCGTCAGGGTTTCCATTCTGAGGGTCCAATTTTAGATGACTCGTTCGACCATTTCGACCGGTATGGCTTTAATGACACGCGTAATGTTGGCTTCCAAAACCTGAATCGTAGCTGGTTTGTCAGCATAGACATTGGACTTTACGCTACCCCAAAGAAAAATGTCTAAAGGTGTGATATCACTCGATCTAGGTGGCCAACTCACTTGTCCAAAACGTGAAATTTTTCGAAATGACCTCTCAATAGATCCATTGTTTGAGCAGCTGTATGGCAAGTGGCACCGTCTTGTTGAAACCAAGTGTCGTCAAATTTCAGGTAGCATAAAGATCGATATCATGGCGCGATAGCGAGCACCATTCCGGCCATAATCATTTTTGAAAAAATATTCACCGATGATTCCACCAACTTATAAACCGCACCAAACCGTGGTTTTCTCTGGGTATAATGGCACCTCTTGAACCTCTCTTGTTGCTCTTCAGCCCAAATGCGGCAATTTTGTTTATTGACTTTGCCGTTGAAGCGGAAATGGGCCTCATCACTGAACAACATTTTGGTCGAAAACAGCGGATCTTCCCGTTTCTCACCGAACGCTCATTTCCAAAATACAGTTGCCACCATTTGAAGGAAATTATGCCATAAAAATGAATGCCATAAAATTCATTTCAAATTACCAATAAAGATTCCACACCTGATTTGCATTTTTATATTTTTTTTGTTCTGAAAAATACCCCTAGATGGATTACCTTATACATTATACTCGTAATTGAATAGACCTTCATCAAAAATCAGAAATTGGCATTTAGGAGTTTTGAAGTGAAAACCCGAATTTCTATCACAAAAAAAGTGATCGATGATATTGTTCGATTAAAGGCTAAGTTTCGAGGATATAGCCATTTTTATGAAAATTCAAACTTTTATTTGATTCGTTAAGCGGATGCAATTTTAAGTATATTAAAGAAAAATGCGAAGTTTTCAAAAAGGAGAGATCTCAGATTTACTTCCTTTCAACTATTATAGGCCTTGTTTAGGAGCCATTTTGTTTAAAAAAAATCTTAACGAAATATGTCGACGACTTCAATGCAAATTTTAAAAATCAGAATACTTAACTCGTTCAACAGACAAATACAGTTTACCATGGATATGAAATAGGACGGAAAATTGCAATTTTTGGATTCAATGGTTTGTCGACAAGGCCAGTTACTAAAATTAGATTGATGCCAAAAACCTACAGCTTCAAGCAGACTTATTAACTTTAGTTCAAAACAAAAAACGCCAAAAGATAATTGAATACTTGCACCAACAGGCAAATAAAAATCCTTGGAAACGAGAAACCAATATCAGGGAAAAAGATCACCAGGGGCGAGACTTAGATTGACTGACGCGACTCAGATGTTGCAAAGTGCTCTTAAAAGCGAAGACAGTAGACAGCATGCAAACTATGTCGCAAGTCTTATTCGTACAGCTTCAACCAAATTTTCATTATGGAAAACTATAAGAAATAAAAGTATGCCTACGGATACTTAATTTCCTTTACGCAGCGCAAATAGTGAGCGGGCCATATCAGAAGAGGGGAAAGCTAGTGTTACACAGGCCATCTGGACCAGGTATTTCGCCCAAATACTGCAAGTAATGGATTCCTTCCTCCAGATGAAATCAATCCCGCCGAAATTCCATTGTTTACAACTGCTATTGAAGTTATGCATATTATAAGGCAACCGCAAATTCAGGGAAAACGCCCGGATATGATCTTGTAACGCCTTAAGTGATCATAATACTTAATTCAATTTTGAAACATAGCTACTTTTCCAAAGCATGGCAAATTTCTTTGATTCAAATGATCCTAAAGCCTGGAAAGAACAAATCACTCACTTCCTCATACTCGTATAAAGTATACCGATCAGTTTACTTTCCAGCTTATCGAAACTTTTTGAAAAAGTTTTCCTGTCAAAAATGAAACCTTTCCTTATTGCAAACAATGTAATACCAGACCAGGGTTACCGATGAAAAATTTCAAAAAGTCGCGCTAAAAGGGGATTATTGTTAAAAAAAAGGGCGTTATATAAAAAAAAAATCGCAAACTTTTTGTAAGTTCATTTTATTAAAACAATACATTTAAATTTAATAAGAAAAGTAACAAACAACACATTAAGAACTTAGTTCGATGAAATGAGAGGTAAAATACACATTCAAACTAAAAACAATTCAATTTTCGATCCTCATGTACCCTCCACCCTCCACTCCTAATAAAGAGCAAACATGTAGCAAAATTTGATTTAATTGTAAACCCATATGTAAACCTACGAGGGCGACCGAAAAACTAACTGGTCTGGCACATTTTCTGTTTTACTAGCAACTTTTTTCTTGTTTTTTAAAAGCAATCTTTTATAAGCCATCTGTCAAAATTTCCAAAATATTTAATAATTATTTTCTTTGTTACAGGTGATTGAAGTAAACAAGTTTTATAATTTTTGAAAAATGGAAAATAAAGAGTTTCGTGCGGTAATTAAACACTTTTATATGAAAGGTTATACGCCACAATTAATCAAAGATGAATTGGATTCTGTTCATGGTGATAATGAACCATCATACTCCACCGTGAAATCCTGGGTTCAACAATTTAAAATGGGTCGTTCAAGTACGGAAGATGAACAACGCTCTGGAAGACCGAAAACTGCTACTACTATTGAAAACATTAGAAAAATATTTAATGAAGTGACTAAAGATAGACGAATAAAGCTCAGAGAACTTGCTGATATTGTTAAAATACACGAAAAACAAGTGTGGAGTATTTTACATGATGAACTTCACATGAAAAAGCTATCCGCAAGATGGGTGCCGCATTTGTTGACTTGGCCCCAAAAAATCGTCCGTTGAACCAATTCCGAGGAGCTTTTAGCGATTTAACAGCGTAATCCAATAGAGTTCTTGCGCCGATTCATAGCTGTTGATGAAACATGGATCCATCACTACATCCCAGAGTGCAAAGAACAGTCAAAACAATGGATAGAAGCTGGTAAAAGTGGTCCCAAGAAGGCGAAAACTGTTAAGTCAGCAGGAAAAGTAATGGCCACAGTATTTTGGGATGCAAGGGGTATAATATTTATTGATTATCTGAGAAAGGAAAAACTATAAATAGTGAATATTATTGTGCATTATTGGATCGGTTGAGTGAAGAAATCAAGATAAAACGACCGCATTTAGAAAAAAAAGATAATGCTCCTTCACACACTGCATTTTTAACTCAACAAAAACTGGCCGAATTACGATTTGAAATAGCTCCGCATCCACCATATAGTCCAGATTTAGCTCCTTCAATTTATTTCTTGTTTCCAAATTTAAAAAAATTTCTCGGAGGCAAACAATTTTCGTCCACTAGCGAGGTTATTGCTGAAACTGAGGCATATTTTGAAGGTCTTGAAAAGTCATATTTTTCGGATGAAATTAAAAAACTTGAAAAACGTTTGATGAAGTGTATTGAGTTGGAAGGAGATTATGTTGAAAAATAAATAATAATAATTCCAAAAAAACGGTTCTTTTTATGTTAGGCCAGTTACTTTTGCGGTCGCCCTCGTATTTGCAGCTTTGCTGTTTTTTGAGGCATTTAGTGCGTCCCAAAAAACAGTACCCATTGTTCATTCACGAAAAATTCTGATTTGTTAAGCAAAAAAGAGTACTTTTTATCGAGGTATAAACTTTTTTTCCCCTGGGCCGATTTCGCCTATTTACAATCCCAAACAACTTGTGGCCATAAGCCTGCATCATGCAAAATTTCTGAATATTTCTGCCCGTCCGTCCGCAGAAATGGCTAGATCGCTAGATGACACCTAGATTACAACAATCAAGTTTATATATACTTTATAGGGTCTCCGATTAATATTTCGCAAACGGAATGACAACTTTTATATTCTTTTTCGTGAAGGATATAAGAAATCCAAACATCAAAAACCGGACATGGCAGACTATATTTACCCTGCTCTTCTGTATGTGCAGATGAGCCAACTGAAACTAGGCTTCTGGGCTCCTTGAAGTTATGAACCGGGTTTTTAATATACCCAGAATTTTAAAATAATTTCATATGGATTCGTTGGGTATGTGGTAAAATTTTATTTTTTTGTTACCCATAGTCCTTGCTTGCTTGGTCCGGGGTTGCTTACTTGATACATTTTACAAATGTTCCGATTGTTGGTATTTTTACCTTAAAACGCACTGTTTTGCAGGCTATTCTGTGCCAAATTTCCTCAAGATTGGATGTAATATATGCGTTTCAGAACTGTGCGGCTGGGCTGTTTGGAGGTTGTCTTCGCAGTATGTGTGCAATACACGTATAGATGCTCTGAAACACTACTACGAGTACCCATAATGCCTAGGGTAAGCGCCAGGTTATAACCAAATAAATTATGGCAATTTTTCCCCGGAGCAACCCTTAACCCCTGGGATAAGAATGCGCGTATCTTTTAAAAGAAATACACACATTTCAAGTTGTGGAGTTTAGCAAAAATTTCAAAAAGTGCAAAAAAGGGGATTTATGAAAAAGGGGCTGTAAAAACGCATGGCTTCCAAAAGGGTCAAATTGGCACTTTAGTCGCACAACGGTAACGCTGTACCAGACCATCAGTTTGGCTTCCGGGAAGGTCACAGTACCAGTGATTTAGTAAATGAACGCCAGGTATTCTGGTCTATACCCGCGAGTCTCTCGTTTCGAAAACACACGCGCGCAAAATACTGTGTAGAATCCTTATTTCTACTTCAGGAGATTTAAACCAAACGTGTTTTAAATGCTCTCACAAGTGATCCTTATTGCAGTCAACACACAAAACGGAAATGTCTGGCCATAGAGGCTTCAACCTCTTTTTCACAAGGTTTAAACCAAATCTGGTTTCAAATTCTCAGTTATGTGAACGCTCATAGGCCTACGGTAGTACGCACAATACCGCACCTAAAATGAAATCCACTCTTCCAATCTAGAGTTTTATAAAACTAGAGTTCTCCACTCTACAAGCCTACACGTGGAAAACAAGTATGGTTTAGATAACAATATTCGTAGAGCATCATACCATGGTTGGGTATATGGTTGTGGTACAATAACATTATGATCCTCACAACAATAGTCGGATTCCTATACAACCATACTATGAACATTACAACCATACTATGATCCTCAAAACAATAATGTGATTTACATATAACCATACTATGATACCCACAACCATGGTATGATTCACACTCAGCCATACTATGATCTCCACAACCATATTATGACTCTCACAACCATAGTATGTTTCACATACAACCACAGTTTGATTCCCACAACCATAGTATAGTTCACACGCATCCATGTTATGATATTATTATGATCACACACAATTATACATTGATCCCCAGAATTATCTATTAGAATTGGGTTAAGTTGTCAGCAATAGATTTTAATTATTAAAAATTATTTAAAAATACATCGAATTCAAACTAATCGGTATGATTTATTTAACAGATGAAAAAATAAGTTTAAAAAATCGTAAGCGTTTTTATTAAAAATATTTTAGTTAAACAAAGCAAAAGCGGTTTGTTTGAAAAATTTTAATTTCCATATAAAATATACTATTATTGCATTAGATTCGTAACAATAAGAATGTTCTAAAAAGCATATTCATATGAAGAAAAATTACAATCATACAGTTTGATTGCCGTTATCATATTATTGTTAACATAAAACCCAACCATGTCTTACCAATTCAGAAAACAATACGACGAATATACTTTTATTGCGGAGAACACTTTATTATTGCCGTGACTATATAACAACCATATTTTTCTCTGCGTGTAGGTTACACTTTGTCACTTCCACCAATACATTCAGTTCACTTAATATTTTTCGTACATCAACTAATATTCGGTTGCAGTAAGGCAAACGTGAAAGTACTTGTTACCTTATTCCTTCAGTTATAGAAAAAATTCGGTTGTGGCAACGAAACTTTTCTCTATATGTGACGTGCAAAATAGAAAGGGACCTAAGGGTAAAAACCAATTTTTTTCAGAAGAGCCATTTTAAAGATTTAAATACGTGTATCTTTGGTGTACTATCCCTTGCATAAAACGCGCATATCTCTGGGAGGGAACACTTTTGGGGCATGGGATCGGTCTCATTCAATGCTCAGATGTTGTCCACATCAAAAAAAGTGAAAATTGATTTTTTTTACCCTTAGGTCACTTTCTCTATGCGCTGTCACATATGTAGTTTTATCAGAAGGCGCCAAGGGTTAGTTTTTTTGAGAGCTTTTACAATTTATTACTGATTAGTCACTGAAAACAGACACGGGAAGAATATTGAACGACGAGCATACAAGGCGACTCTTCAACATATGACAGAGCGTAGCTGGGTCTTAGGGACACAAGAAAATTCAGAAGAAATCCTTAAACAAAAGATGTGGCATAATGTGGCGTGGGGATACAAATGGGCTTTATAAATGAGAGTGAAGGAAGGGATACGAGTATAAATGAGAGTAGTTGAACGTAATCTTTGCTGATACGAGATAAATCTCTGAGCCATGTTAAAGTTTCTCAATAAAATGCTTAAGCTGTTCGGAGCCGATTTTGAACAGTAAATTCCGGTGAGTGAGTATACAAATTTTATGAAGCTCTGCTCACTGAATTGAGAGAATTACTCTGTTTCTTCCTTAAATAAATTCTAAGGAAACTAAATAAACGCTCTTTATATTGAAACAATTGCAATAATTGCACCACAAGTGAATACACACTGTATACATTACTTGCCATTGGAACTTAAGGCTTATCTTGATATTGAAAAGTTTCGGAAGGTCCAGTGTCTAGTTAGACGAAGGATTTTATGCCAATCCGTACTATCCTGCCAAGATGCACTTGCCAAACTCGGAGATATTTGCAGCAAATTCTAATATCCTTGCACGTAACAGGCCAGCAACACCATGGACAGCTCTTGGATATGCTTTAGGAGTTCGGATGAAATGTGAGTAAGTGTATGTATGTAAGGACAACTAAGTATGTACGTATGTGTGAATATCCCTACAATTTTAACATTGTCCTATATTTAACAAAAATACAAGCACACACATACCCCGATGGAGAGAGAGAGAGAGAGACAGAGCGAAAGAGGCAGAGTCACAAATATGTAAGGATTTTAAAGGAATTGAAGCATGGCATAAAATCCATTGACTCCATGTGTGTGCGATTGTGTGTATATGTGAGTGAGAGTGTTTGTACGAGTGTCTGTATTCAGACTTTTGACACAAACTCGAGGACGACAATTTGAAAGTTTCTAAAAAGTTGTTTTATTTTAGTTTTTTCCACTTCGGTCTCAATTGCATTACAATTACTCGTACGTATAATGCAAGCATGTGTGTGTGTGTCTGTGTTTGTGTAAGCCTGAATATGTCCTTATTACATATATGGGAATCTGCATGAGTGTGTGTGTGTGTCGGTGTTTATGTGTGCATATTGGATATGCACAATG
This sequence comes from Hydrotaea diabolus, assembly GCA_963513945.1. Lineage (NCBI taxonomy): Eukaryota > Metazoa > Arthropoda > Insecta > Diptera > Muscidae > Hydrotaea > Hydrotaea diabolus. The sequence goes on along the minus strand of OY740716.1, from coordinate 238,576,600 downwards.
TGACTTCCTCGTTAATGCGAGCGTGTGTGTGTGCGTGCACTTCAAACAGTTTTAAAACTGCCTAAAAACTTGCATTCGTTTATTCCCACTCTTCGGGTTGTTCATCTTCTTGGCTACGAGAGCCAGATGGATATCAGTTCAATTTGAATTGACTCAAATTGAGTCAAAAGTGGGGTAAGCTGCAGTTGGTCGTTGGGGCGGGCGCGGTGATGGGGGGATTGTCTGAGTGTTTGTTTGTGTAGGCCACACTTCTGTGCCATCCTGAGTTGAAGTTATGCAATGTCAAAGTTGTTCTAGCAGATCATCAAAACAAACCGAATCCTGTAGCAGCAACAGTCATAGAATACACTTACACGCTGCATGTTGTACGGGGCTTGAGTGAGAAGTTTAAGAAATAAAACTGATTGTAGTTTTTGTTATATGTGGAATAATAGTTTGGTTTTAATAAAATAGAGACAAAACTGTAATTTGTGCGAATAAGAGACTGAACTGGAAGTATCGAAACTGAACTCTTACTAGGGTTTTTTTTATTTTAAGTTAGGAAAGCGGAAAGTAAATGTATCAGTTTCATATATGAATTCTAAATTTTTAATCGATTCGTAACGATTTTATTGAAATCTCGTAGAGGGTCGTTTGTGTGAAAGCAACTAAAATGATTAGCGCCGTTATAAAAATATTTTGAAGTTTTAAATCAAAAAGAATTTCATGTTGCATAAACGGAATTCAACGTCTGATAGAAAAAGTGCTTCTATTTTTAGTTCAGTTTTTCTTTAAATGACCAGTAATATTCGAAAATAATTTTTATTTAATTTTTTTTCTTCAGATCGGTTTTTAATTTCGCTGAATTGGCCCAGGCTATCTGGGAATAAGTCCTATCTGTTATTTAAAAATTAATTTAAAAATATAACGCCTTTTATCGAAAGAGTGATTTTCCACTGCAGAGGAGTAATATGCCTAATAGGCAAATATATTTGAAAAGGAACATCCAAAAATGTCATAACGTCATTATCTTAAGCGGAATTGTTAAAAAAGAATGACTGGAATTCAGGTTTCAAATGCTTTAAAAAAGCCTCGGTCTTTGTCTCGTCCGACCTGCACTTTTGCATGCAATTTATTAATTTTTTTGGTGCTTATATCGGGTGATCAATCTAAAAATGCATATATAGGGTGATCAACCAGAGGTATTTTTTTAATATTAAAAAAATACAAAAATTCCAATCAAGTGCGAAATCTTTATTGTTTATTCGAAAGGACATTTTATGTCATTTATTTTTTCCTTCAAATGTTGGCCGAAACAACGCCTCAGGATGTCAATTCTGAGGGTCCAATTTGAATGACTCCTTTCCATGATGCAATTTTAAACAATAATGAAAAGAAAAAAATAAAGTTTACCACAACTTGAGCGTAATCAGTAGAAAAAGACAATTAAGAAAATACCTCTAGATTGATCACCTGTAACATAAGCCATGTCGGGTATTTTATGTAACAAAAAATTTCAAGTTAGGGTATATTAACAAGAAATACTTACAACAGTAGTGCATATAGGTGGTAAATACTGTACATTATAAAGCGTGTCTCGCCCGATTTAACCCTTCTCTTATTCTGTAATTCAATTTAATTAAAGATCTTGACCCATGAGTCAAAAGTTCCTAAGTACGAAAATAATTACCTTAATGTCCCATTAAGAAAAGGGATATTAAGGCGGGTGTATGCTTTTATCGTATAGAGAAGAAACGTTAACGAGGTAAAAAGTAGCCGCTTACCTTGTGTTTACCAGGGTTTACATGCACACTAACCATAAAAACACATTGGAATTTTTCATCTAATAAATTTCATTCTAAATATAGATTTGTCTTAATTTGAAATTCGGATCTGCGGGTGGCCCTTGGGACCCAAAAATCGCCCACACTTCAACAGTGGACATATGGGTAGTCAATTTCCTGCTGTCTAAGCAATACCTGCTGGGGTGTTTTCGCTGAAGTCATTCTAGCCACCATCTCTTGGACAGGATGCCTCAGCCCAGGTAGATCAGGTACGATCTTCATAATGTAGAGAGAGAGAGGTCCAACGGTACAAGAGAGAACCTTTAGATCATCGAAACTATCAGACAGGTCTGAACAACATTCACGCTGATGAAGTCGCAGCAGCAGTATCCAGCCACAGTGTGAATGTAGTGCTAGGGGAGCATCCCCCGGAGATTTCAACTGAGGAGAATTTACTACCTCGGCAGAGACGCGTGATTCTGGCTCAACTGAGATCTGGATGGTGCAGCCGCCTCAATTCTTATTGGGCACGAATTGATGCTAACGTTCCGGACATCTGTCCCGCCAGACATCAGGGGCCACATGACGTGCTGCATCTCTTCAATTGGTCGGCCAAATACACTCAGCTGATCCCAGGTCTCTATGGACGCATCCATAGACAAACAGGACTTCAAAATAAAATATATTGTTGTTTCAACAACAACAACCATTGCACCATATACAGGTTGGTCTACTTATTGCAGTGAACATCCAGTATATCATCATTAGTTAAATACCATTTTCTGCCGGGCATCCTTGTGCAAGGATAAAAGGAATTCCTCCTCATTTCGCTTCAAGCCAAATTTGGAGTCTAGGATTAGGCGTTTTTCCGTTTAATATTCGGGATCTTGTATTTCCTTGTGAACAAACCTAGCTTCAAGAATCAATGTTATTTCCACGTTGTTGAAGACGCCCTCGACGTCTAGAAAGGCCACCATCGTGTATTTCTTGTAGTGTAGAGACTCTTCTATGCAGCTTACCTCTTCGTGGAGGGCAATAATACAAATTTGGCACAATTTTAAACTTGTACACGCCACATGGGCCCATAATTCAAATCCTTTAATACTGGGCATTGTAATATTAAAAACCAATAAATTTTCGTCACAAATCCCAATAAGGCATTTATTCTACTTAACTTATTCTATTTACTCACATGGGTCTAATGTCCCTAGAGAGCCGAAAATAAGATCTTTCGAACATGGATATATGGGTTCACCTAAACAGTGGAATTTCCTCACTTATCTTATTATGTACTAACTTTTGATATTTGTCTATATTTCGGCTAGGGATCTATGGTCTCTAGGGGATCAAATATAGGGCCCCATCAATAAGGCCGTACAATGAATCTTCCCATACGAATGTAAATATAACATTAATTTCACTATTTGGCTAAATGGGAGACTCTTACACATTGTCCACAGAGTCCCGAAAATAAGGTCATAAAACAAATTGGTAGCATTTTCTTTTCAGTTTCTTATCGCTCTCACATACACGTCTTAGTTTCCAGATATCCATATGCGTCTCTACACGAAGCTATGTCAGTTGTTGAGTTTATTGAATGGCTTGTCAAAACAATATTCTGTCGTTGTTGTAACAACAATATATTTTATTTTGAAGTCTTGTTCGTCTATAGGGGATCTGCTTCGATATCCAGGTGGAGGAATCGCGCTATTTGAACTGGATGCGTCCACAGAGACGTGGGAGTCAGCTGAGGGGGCTTGGCCGAACAATTGAAGAGGTGGAGCACGTCATGTGGTCCCTGATGGCAGGCGAGAAAGATGTCAGGAACGTTAGCATCACTTCGTGCCCAGTAAGAATTGAGGCGGCTGCACCATCCAGATCTCAGCTGCGCCAGAACCACGCGCGTATGCCGAGATAGTACCTTCTCCTCAGGTGAAATCTCCGGAGGATGCTCCCCTTGTACTACATTGACACGCTAGCTGGATACTGATGCTGCGACTTCACCTTCGTGAATGTTGTTCAGACTTGCCTGATAATTTCGATGATCTAAAGGTTCTCTCTTATACCGCTGGACCTCTCTCTCTAGATCATTAAGATCGTACCTGATCTGCCTGGGCGGAGGCATCCTGTCCAAGAGATGGGGGTTAGGATCAAAAGGCTGTCCAATGTGACTCCAAGGAATTTGGGGTAGTTGGTAGTCGGGATGTTGACGTCATCGACTTTCGCATTGAGGGACAACCGCACCTCTGCGGTCAATGCAGTAAACAGTGTGGCTGATGATTTGGAGGCGGATATTTTCATATTCCTCGCAGTGAAAAAGCGTGCTAAGTCAGTGAAGTAAACGTTTATTTTCTCACTTTAGGTCCTGACGCCAGAATTGTGCAATCATTAGCGTACGACACAATTTCAACGCCGTCTGGTGGTGCAGAAAATTTAGAGAGGTAAAGGTACAACAGAGCCGGGGATATCACTCCACCCTGGGGAACTCCTTGTTTAACTCTACGGAGCTTCGACTTCTTGTCTCTAAATTCTACATATGACTGGCGCCCACACATATAGTTTACGACCCAACGTTTCAAACTGGGCTAGAGGGACGTTTCTTCAATGCCCTCCAACAGAGTGGCATGATTGACCGGTGGGAGGCCACGAGAACCGTCCTGTCGTTCGGCTTATTCTGATTAAGGCCGCGACTTATAAGTAAGGTGATGGCATGTAAAGCAGTTGTTGTGCTGTGCTGCTTGCGGAACCCATGCTGATGATCAGCACAAGGAAAGTGTTTGATCAGGCTGGGGAGGAGCAGTGCTTCAAGCTTCTATGCAACTGGAGAAAGCAAGAAGATCGGCCTGTACGAATCTGCTTTACTTGCGTCTTTGCCTGGCCTCAATTACGGAATCACTCTGCCTATTTTCCAGACATCGGGAACTAAGTGAGTGGCTGCGACAGATTGAGCACTTTGGTCATGTACTCTACTCCCGGGGTATCCAAGTGCTTTAACATCAGCATTGAGATTTTGTCCGGACCCAGCGCCTTTGATGACTTTGCGCTGCGGATGACATGGGCAACTTCGCCAACGGTAAATTGTGGGGGTGCCTCTTCGACTCAGAGAGCGCGGATACGACGCAGTACTCTCCTTTTCGCCTTATCACTCTCTGGGTTCTCAAAAAAAAATCTGCGCGCACAGCTTCGGATCTGTCACTGTTCTATCAGCGAACGTGACGGCTGTCCGATCATCCTTCTTTCCATGGTTGAAGAGCGATTTGTTCGTTGTACACAACTTACTAATTCCGGTACTTAAGTTGCACTGCTTCAAGTGGTCTAGCCATTTGTTCCGCTTATATTAGTTGACCAACCTACTGATCTCAGAGTTGAGATCCCTAATTCTAGGTCAGTAGGGTGGAGCGACGAATGCCATCACGCTCGTCTGCGAGTCCCGCTGCCTCTGCTGGGAAATTTGGTCGTACTTCGGGTACTCGACCAACGGCTGTTGCGTTGATGATGGCCCGGAACTTTTTCTCGGCTACCCGAACATCCAACGGAATAGCTATAAGTAGATTTTTAAAGCTGCGGTTGGTGGTTTTTCTAAAGGCCTCCCAATCAGCCTTTTTTTGATTGAGATATTTTCTTTCGTCGTTTCTGTTGCTGTTTAAGTCGATCTACGTACATTGGCGTCTTTCCATTTTTCTTTTCTTTCCTTGGAGTTTCTGCTTCTATCGTGACTTCACAATTCTCACATGCCTTATGGCTTACGTTACTCAATTTCATCTTCGTAGAATCTGTCTGCAGTCTAGCGCTGATGTTATCAATAAAAGGGGTTTCGCGAAAAGAATCTAAGATTTCTTCGTCACGATATATTGCACTGTCAGTTGCTGCTGCTTACATTTTACAATTTTTGGAACACTTCTCAATTGTCTTAATGTTTAAAACACTTATCGAACGACCCTCGTACCACAGGTCCTTAGAGCAATTTTCTCTCCTCTTTATGCTGCATCTGAGAAAAGTTTTTAAAACCTTTTTTCATTTTGCATAAAAGCTTTTGATGAAAAAGTTGACATTTGAAGATATTTTTTAAACGCAATTAAGTCAGGTGCAAGATAATTGCTCCTGCTCTCCCTCTTCCTCGTCCTGTGACGCTCCCCAGGATGCCTGTGCCTCTTGCCGGGGCACTTCATTCATTGCGTTTAAGTACTTAGATACTTCTTGTTTTCTTGGTTTACCCCACATTTTTCCCCAGAAACAAAACAACAAAACAGCGAAATACAACAAAAACACACTTAAATGTAGTTTGTTCGGAACAAACATTAGAGTGCTTGCTGCATATGAGTGCGAGACGTCGAGTGAGTGCCGGTTGCCATTCATATTTGATGTCATGTTGCATGTGCGACGTACATACACACACCCGTGTCGTCACGCAGGAGCACGTTATTGTCACTGCATTTGCCGTCTTTCACTTGCCCAGAAAAGGAACACAACTTAAGAATGGGATGCATCGCCAAGGAGGAGCTGCCGCAGCGGCAGTGGCACGTTGTGTGTGGAATGAATGCTTATTATAATGGAGATGAGGGGCGGCAACCGCATGCCAGCCAAAATGAAAGAAAGAGTCATTTTAATTTTCCAGAAAGCATATCCGTAGTAGTACTTTCCCACAAACACACACATGGACAGACGTACTTCGTTTATACTTATAAGCATGTGGGTGTATGGCTGTCTGTCTTTATCCCTATGACTATGCATTCTGTTTATCTTCTCCGCTTTGTTTTGTATTCTCCTTCGAATTTCCTTAGAGCTGAAGAACAAGTTTATCGCCTGTCTGATTTTTATAACATAATTTAACCACTATAAAAGCACACACATACATACACATGCAGCTATATATGCACGATCCCATCTATACATATGCGAATATCAACTCATAAAAATACCTTCCGAACATACATGCTTTTTAAATCAACATATGCACAGTGGAGCAAAAAAACACAGCGATTGCCGGAAACTGTTTTTGTTCAATTTATACTACCACTTAGGACAACATTTTATAAAAACTCAGATGAGATCATGAAAATTCCAGTAAAAAAACATGGTTATTTATGCACTGCACCCCTTGTAGAACTGGGTTTTAAAAGTTAGTTTTATGCCAAGTTTATTTTTACTAAAATATCAAAAAAATGTAAGCTGGAGCAATCTTAAGGTGTACCGCTCACCTCAGATTCAGCAGCTTATTCGATTTAAAGATATCAGCTTTCCATCGTAAGCTTAAGCTAAACTACAGGTGGCAATTGTGGTCCGATTTTGATGGCATTTTTAGAAGCAAATTTCTTGGTCCAAATATTCTCTACTATTCTCTCGATCAATGTTATATTTTAGTGCATGTGGCAATGTACTTAGAAGCGACATAAATACTGTTACACACATTTTATGCTGTAAAATAAAAATAAATGTTTTTTGACCAAATATTTTTTAATATATTGATTGATGTATATTGTATCCAAAAAAATATACTTATTCGAAATGTCCGCCTTTTGCCTTTACACACGCCTTAAGTCGCACTGGCCAATCGTCAATAGCTGCACGAACCTCGTCCATTGGAAAATTGGCCACAGCTCGAACCAAAGCAGTCTTAAGAGATCCAATGTGGGGTATCTTTTGTGACAAACCTTGTCCTCTAAAACCGTCCACAATTTGTAATCTAATGGGTTCAAATCCGGACTGCCTGAGGGCCATTCTTCAGAGAAAATGAACGCTGGCAAATTGTTTCGAGGCCAGGCTTGGGACGTTTTAGCCTTATGGGCCGGCGCAGAATCCTGCTGGAAAGTCCATGGCTGGTTTTGAACAGGGAATTGTTAAGGGGCTTCACAACAGCTTCCAAAACGGTTTCTTGGTAAACTTTGGCCGATGTTTTGACTCCTTGTTCGCAGAAATGCAGGTCAGTGACCCCATCGTAAGAGACACCCCATCAAACCATAACTGAAGCTGGGTGATGACCCTTTTTCACCCTTGTGATCAGTTCAGATGCTTCCTTAGATGACTGCGCATACACTCTATTATTTTGCTTGTTAAATTTTTCCTGAACGGTAAAAATTTTTTTCATCGGTGAACAAATTTTTTCTGTGCAAGTTATCAGCGTGCTTCACCAAAAGACGTTTGCATTTTTCAGTCCTATTTTTTTAAAGCTGCAGTCAATAAATGTCCGGTACGGCGTTTGAATGCCCCAAGTCCCAAGTCTTTTTTAATGATTCGACTCATGGACTTTTGCGTGATATTCATCGGGCCATGATTTTCTGTTTTCGGAGCGGATTTCTATGAATTCTTGATTTAACGGCTTTGATGACATGCGGTGGCGGTCTTTTACATCTCCAGTCTCCTCAAACAGTTTTATGCATCGGTAGACGAACATGCGGCTAATCCCTAGTGGCCGGAGCGTTTTGAAAATATCCCTTTTTTCATTTCAACCTTGAAAAGCTCTATTACAGCGATACGGTTCTCATTATCTGACCACTCCATGATGAAAGTTGAAACAATTTTAAAATCCCGTTACAGATTTACGCTATTGAGGTTAGCTTTCAAACCCAATATGACATTAACGGGGTATGTTCAGTTCTTCTATTGAAATGGCTGTGTTCAACGTTGTAACAGTATTTATGTCCCTACTAAGTACATACTTTTTAAATCAACATATGCACAGTGGACCAAAAAAGCAAAGCGATTGCCGAAAACTGTTCCTGTTTAATTTATACAGGGTGTCCGCCGGGAAGGTATACTACTTTGTTTTGCCGCCATTTTGGTAATCATTAGTGTTTCTTGACAGTTCATATTTGGCAGTCGTGAAGTAGAGACGTCTCAAATTTACTTATTATGGAAAACTATTCGAGAAACAACGTGCCAACAAAACGCACTTGTAGTGAGTGATTTCGAAGAAAGATGGTCTGTGCATGGACCACAACGTACTGCAAGATCGGCTGAAAACATAACTGCTGCTCAAGAAAGTGTTCAAAACAATCCATCAACAACATTTCGACGCCGTGCTCAGGAGCTTGGTCTTCTAAGAACAATTTTGGCACAATTTTGCACAAGAATTTGCATTTGTTTCCATTTAAGTTGACACAAGAGTTTCTTCCACGAGGCCATTAACGCATCTTTTAGCGAAAACGGTGCATCGGCCCTACTTGTTCCTTTACACAGCACCATGTAATGGCCTATTATGCAAAAATATGCGGTTTTTACCGGATTTGAGTTAAGTTGTATGACAGTCGTGCACACTAACCGTCGCACCATAGCGGCCCACAAACAGATGTATTTAATAATAACTTAAGTTATAGTTTAAAAAAAAAAACACGTCTTGAGTCTCAAAAAGACTGGAATAACACTTGTTCTTTCCGTACACGCAGAGAAAAAATATGGTTAGTATATGGTCACGGCAATAATAATATGTTCTTCGCAATAAAAGTATGTACGTCGCAACCATAGTATTGTTTTCTGAATTTAATTTTGACAATGGTATGATTGCCGCAATATTCATATTGTTGAAATGTAGCAATAGTATTATTGCCAAATTTAGAAATGAAAATATGGTTGTAGCAACCATATAAACATGGTTGATGCAACAAAAGTATTGTTGTTTAAAATTTACGTTAACAATAATATGATTACGGCAATCATACCGTATGGTTGCGACTATAAACATAACAAAACAGGTTTTATAGAGCACACATATATGTGTGTACGTATGTTTTTTTTTTGGTATACCAAAAAAAACACATGCACACGATACAGTGCATGGTTGTTGTCCATTTTAAAAAGCAACAATCGGAAGGTCGTTCGAGGGATTTTTATTGTGTTTATTCTGTTTGGTGAAATAATCTACTGCCGATTGGCTCTCGTGTTTTTAAAATCTGACTGCACTTAAGTTTAATCACATTCGTTACTTGGGGTCTATGGTTGGTGAAGTAGCATTTTCCCCAGCTGACAACTAAAAGTATTTTCGATTGCCGTTGGAATATATATTTTTTTTTCTTGAATGAAATGTTCAATAAAAGCAAGGCCTCAAATTTGGCTATGAACTAATTGTAATGAAATTTAAAATAACTTGCTTGATTAAAATATCTATTTTTGAATAACAACATTACCCAATCCTAATAAATAATTTTGGGGATCATAGTATGGTTGAGTGAATCATACTATGGTTGCATGAATAATAGCATGGTTGCGTGTGAATCATACTATGGTTGTGAAGATCATACTATGGTTGTTTGAGAAAAATACTATGATTGTGAGGATCATAATATGGTTGTGGAGATAATAGTATGGTTGAGTGTGAATCATACTTTGGTTGTGAGGATCAAAGTATGGTTGTGTGTGAATAATACTATTGTTGTGTGAATAATATTATTGTTGTGAGGATCATAATATTGTTGTGGCACAACCATATACCCAACAATAGTATGATCCTCTTCGAATATTGTCACCCCAACCATACTTTTTTTCAGCGTGTACATACAGCGAAAACCTCATTCGGGAATCATTCCGAACTACACAAATTCGGTCGAATTTACATTCTTTCGCTTGGCATCACCAACATTCCATGGTATTGATGATAACTTGGTTCGAAATACCATAAGGTGGCATGGTAGGTACGATAATATTACGGTTCTCACAGATAATAACTCGGTTATAACAACCGAGTTCCGAAAAACTATTATTCGCCACAACTGGTAGTTATGGCAACCAATCAGGTATGATGTGCGTGTTCGTTAGTACTTATAATCGGTAGTGACAACTGATAAGTTCTTTGTTGTAACTAAATCGCATTATTGGTTATCCCAACATCAAAATATTTTTCCTACAATTTGTCTCATTGTAACTAAACCCTATATGCAATATTTGATAATTTTGATCCACTGTCCATGATATTGTGTACTTGCATCTGAATCTCTGTACATATGGGTGCTCATACATAGATACATTTTATAGATATACGAGCGTGTATACATATATTTATTTTTATATATTTCTTGCTTTTGTGTGCGCGAGCTCATGAATGAGTCCATAGCCATCCGCTTTTTCGCGGAAATATAATTCCGTGCACCATCATCGAATGGAATTGAATGTTGTCGATGACAAACTCGCATACGAGTACAGGCGCACCCACCCACATATACACACACAAATACATACACAGACTCCGTGAAACGTTTAGTGAAATATTTTATGATCCGATTTCAATAAAAACTTAATAAATACAATTTGAAAACAATTTTTGTTTTAAGGCGCAAAATATGCAACGGGGGGAAACTTTTTGATTTAAGGACCGACCGTCAACAATAACATATAACAAATTTTATTCAAATTTAAGAAAGTTATGGTCTAACCGCACCATATCCTTGATTGCATTTTTAATACGGATATTGAAAAGTTTATTTGAAGATAATGAAAAGTTTTCCGTCAGTGAGTGCATGAATATTTTATGAAGCCGTTACGTAAATTTGAATAATTTTTTGAATCTTTGTTTTGATATGAATGAAATAAACGAAAATCGTTCGAAAGAATTTTTAATAGAGATTATTTCGTTGGTAAGGATAATATTCGGTGTATTACGTTTTTGTTGTGGAATCTTCCTTATTTTTTTAGTACCGGTTTGGTGGTAAAATTATTTCCTAAATGAATTTCGAAAATTAAGCAGATATGTTTAGTATTTCTTCACCTCCGATTAAAGTGAAAATTTTAAATATGCTTAAGCTATTTTCTATTAAGTGGATATTTGCTGATACTTCTTTACAATAGGTGTGTTCTATTGGTTTTTTTTATAATGGGTGATCCAAGTGGACATACTTTTTTCAATAGACTCCCAATAAACATTATAAACTTACTATAAATTGATTATAAACTTACATTAGTAAACGTAAGCTTGGAAATTCTTTATGGTAATCATTGTAACATGTTAATTTCCAATTATCGGATAAACAAAAAGGATCCCTTATTCTACAATTGTATCCATGCTTGGAAAACAATTGGAAATCAATTTGAAAAAACAATATTTAATAAATCATGTGGAATGTTTGTTGTAAATGTGTATATTTGTTTGTTTCAAAATTGGATGTAAATACGATTGTAAATACGGATGTGGCGACGATTGTAATTCAAGCAGGCCAGTATACTTACGAAAGTATTGTAAATGTCTATTTTAGTACATCTTTTACAAATCTATTATAAATACATTACAATAAATTTGTGAATTTTAATTTTCGTAAACTAGTTTGGAAATAGTGTTTGGAAAACAATTGTTAATAAACTAGTTTACGTCAATGTTTATTGGGCTTTTTAGACAGATTACGTATGAGTCGTGTCATGCTGTCATGTTATTCTTGTTTATTATTGTTTGGCATTTCATCGTGGAAAGACTTACGCCTGAACAACGTTCACTAATCGTTCAACTTTATTACGAAAATTCAAGTTTTAAATATGTTAAGCTATTTTCTATTAAGTGGATATTTGCTGAAACTTCTTTACAATAGGTGTGTTCTATTGGTTCTCTCTTATAATGGGTGATCCAAGTGGAGATACTTTTTTCAATAGCCTTTTTTGACAGATCACGTATGAGTCGTGTCATGCTGTCATGTTATTTTTGTTTAGGATTGATTGCATTTCATCGTGGAAAGACTTACGCCCGAACAACGTTCACTAATCGTTCAACTTTATTACGAAAATTCACGTTCTGTGAGAAAAGTGTTTTGTGCACTTCGTTCAACTTATGGTCCACATAATCGGCCTACTGAGCGTACTATCAACACCATCAACCATTTTGAGGCCCAGTATTCATTATTGGATAATATTCGACCGAATAGACCACGTCCAGCATGCGGTGAAGAAAATGTAGCGGTCGTAGCTGAGAGTGTACACCAAGACCGTGGAGTGTCGATTCGACGCCGTTCGCAGCAACTCGGACTGACGTATGGAACGACTTGGAGCATTTTACGTCGAGATCTTAAATTGAAAGCGTACAAAATACAGCTTGTGCAAGAACTTTAGCCGCCCGAAGTTCCCAAGCGACATCGCTTCGCTCTATGGGATCTTGAAAAGTTCCAAGACGATCCGAAGTTTTCGAGCTAAATTTTGTTCAGCGATGAGGTCCATTTCTGGCTCAATGGGTATGTAAACAAGCAAAATTGCCTCATTTGGGACGAAGAGCAACCAGAAGAGGTTTAAGAGGTGCCACTTCATCCAGAAAAAGAACGGTTTGGTGTGGTTTTTGGCCGGTGGAATTATCGGTCCATATTTCTTCAAAAATGATGCCGGTGAGAACGTAACCGTCAATGGTGACCGTTATCGTGCCCTGATAACCGACTGTTTGATGCCTGTGATCTCGGCGAAATTTGGTTTCAACAAGACGGTGGCACTTCCCACACATCGCATCAATCAATGGATTTTTTGAGAGAACACTTTGGTGAGCAGATAATTTTACGTTTTGGGCTGGTCGATTACCACCAAGATCGTGTGATATCACACCGTTAGACTTTTACCTGTGGGGATATGTAAAGTCTAAAGTTTATGCGGACAAACCAGCTTCGATTCAGGCCTTGGATCAAAACATCACGCGTGTCATTCGCCAGTTACCAGTCGAATGCTCGAACGAATCATCAAAAATTGGACTCAACGGATGGAGCATCTGAGACGTAGCTGCGGCCAACATTTGATAGACATAATCTTCAAAAAATAAATGCCAAAGAATGTTCTTTCAAATGGTAATGGTACATTCCCCATTCAATTTGAATTTTCTGGGCTTTTTTTCTTTAAGCAAGTAGGGAACCTAAATTAAGTGGTTGCTAAGGCGATAACTTTAACATTTTGGGAGCAATTTTTGAAATTCCTTTATTTACAAGAACTGTTAAGTTTTACTTATCGTAAGCAGTTTGATTTGAAAGTTTGTTATTTGTAGAAAAAAAATTTATTCAAGAAAGGCTATTAGTGAGTAATAACCGGGCTCGCTTAAACTCGCTAAAGTTTATCCTTAAATAACTTTTCTCCCAAAAATGTTAGTTATTTAAAACAAACGGGGTTTAACGCAAACTGTCTATAGTTTTCTATAAACAAAATCATTTTTCTATTCTTTTACAAAAGTTGGAAAAGCTTTTTGTATAGAGACTATTTAGGTTACGATCAAAAAAATCCGCTTATTCTGTTATTTTTTCCCACATATGGTAAGTCGTTAGCTATAATATAAATGACGGGACCGACTATGAGGAACCCTACACCACTCTAGTGTTAAGAAGATTTCGCGTCCTGTCTGAAGAACCATTGTATTGAAAAACAAAAATATGGACTGATATGTTCCAATTTCACCAGGTGATGTTGCTCCATGCGAAATTTTGTAATAATCGGATGTAACACGTGGCTTTTAGGGCAAAGCGGGAGGGGCGTTCGTGTGGGATCTATTCGAAAGCATTAGGTCGATGGTAAAATTTCATCAAAATTACCAGATGTTACTTGTGAGTCACACGTTAAACGTCAAATTTATTTGCCTAACTTAGTTTCAGTTTTTTTCAAATCTATCCATGGAGAGGTAAATTTTTAGGAAGTTAAGATTTTTGTAGGCGAACCACCACGCAAGAAAGAAAAGGGAGCAAACAAACGAAAATAAATGTATTTAAAAAAAAATAAAAAAAAAAAAATTTTTTTTCTTCATGCGCTTATTTTTAACTTGGAAACTATTACTTGTAAAGGAAAATAATATATGAACAGATTAGAGGAATTGTAATTCTTAATTTTTCTAAATTTGTTTCAGCTAAATCGGACGAGTGGTTCTCGAGTTATGTCAAACAAAAGAGCCTAAAACGTGACAAATTCCCCTATACGATACTTACTAACTTCAAATCGATATATCTCGATTCCTAGATGAGACCCAGCGAAACGCTGGAACACGTATGACTTTTTTTTTACCAATATAACTTTCCCCGGTGGTTTCATTCCAAACCGATCACTGACCCTTACCATTTGTCGCAGAGTGTAATGAGAGCTGTGTCGCTGTAATAGCGCTTTTCAAGTGTGAAATGAACAAGCGATATTTTCAAAACGCTCCGACCACTAGGGATTAGCCGCAGGTTCGGCTACCGATGCATAAAACTGTTTGAGTACACTGGAGATGTAAAAGACCGCCACCGGTCGGGCCGCCCACGCTCTCTTCGAACATCGCATGTCATCAAAGCCGCTAAATCAAGAAATTACAGAAATCCGCTCCGAAAACAGATAATCATGGCCCGTGCGATGAATATCACGCAAAAGTCCATGAGTCGAATCAGTAAAAAAGACTTGGGACTTGCGGCTTTCAAACGACGTTCCAGACATTTATTGACTGCAGCTTTAAAAAAAATAGGATTGAAAATTGCAAACGTCTTTTGGTGATGCACGCTGATAACTTGCAAAGAAAAACTTTGTTCACTCATGAAAAAAAATTTTACCGTTCAGGAAAAATTTAACAAGCAAAATGAAAGAGTGTATGCGCGGCCATCTAAGGAATCATCTGAACTGATCCCAAGGGTGGAAAAGGGTCATCA
This sequence comes from Hydrotaea diabolus, assembly GCA_963513945.1. Lineage (NCBI taxonomy): Eukaryota > Metazoa > Arthropoda > Insecta > Diptera > Muscidae > Hydrotaea > Hydrotaea diabolus. Next base: position 238,561,296 of record OY740716.1, on the reverse strand, counting down.
CCCAGCTTCAGTCATGGTTTGGTGGGGTGTCTCTTACGATGGGGTCACTGACCTGCATTTCTGCGAACAAGGAGTCAAAACATCGGCCAAAGTTTTCCAAGAAACCGTTTTGGAAGCTGTTGTGAAGCCTCTTAACAATTCCCTGTTCCAAAGCCAGCCATGGACTTTCCAGCAGGATTCTGCGCCGGCCCATAAGGCTAAAACGTCCCAGGCGAGCGAGCGTCGGCCAAAGGATCTACGCCAATTATACGACAAAACAAAATATCGGCTACGGCTTCGGTGACCATCTATCCGATGGTGCATATTTTCAATGACTCTGAGACATAATGTCACATGGTTAATTTGCCAATTTATCTCATCCTTTAGTTCTTGGCTTATTGCAGTGTACTTTTTCTTCTAAATATTCCCAAAGAAAAAAGTCCAACGGTCAAATGACATAATCGTGGCGGCCAATTAACACCGCCACGTCGTGAGATAAAACGCCCATTGAATTTCTTGCGGAAAAGAGCCATTGTTTCTTTAGCTGTGTTGCAAGTTGCACTATCCTGTTGGAACCACATGTCGTCCAGGACCATATGCTCAATATCTGGTCAAAAGAAGTTCGTTATCATCTCGCGATAGCGAGCACCATTAACGTTAAAGTCTTGGCCGACCTCATTTTCGAAGCAGTACGGCACGATGGCAAAACAAACTGGGCGAGCATAAACAGGTGTTTTCACATTTCCTACAGACCCGGTTTGCTGAGAGTTGAGCACAATTCTCCCGATTGAGCTGACCGAAAAAATCACAAAGTACACGAAATGAATTTTGATTTCAACGCCCATTTTCGTAAAAGGCTTCGAAAATCTTAAAGCGCTGTTAAATTGTGTACTTCTTCATGGTTGAAGAAATGTCGAATTTAGTTGGGCTAAGAACTTATCATTAAGGTAATTGGACCACCCTTATAATGCTGGTTTCAAAACAATTTGCCTGCGTTCATTTCCTCTGAAGAATTGCTCTCAGGCAGTCCAGATTTGAACCCATTAGATTACAAATTGTGGACGGTTTCAGAGGAAAAGGTTTGTCACAAAAGATACCCCAACATTGGATCTCTTAAGACTGCTTTGGTTCGAGCTGTGGCTAATTTTCCAATGGACGAGGTTCGTGCAGCTATTGACGATTGGCCAGTGCGACTTAAGGCGTGTCTAAAGGCAAAAGGCGGAAATTTCGAATAAGTAGATTCTTTTTGGATGCAATATACTAGTACATCAATAAATATATTAAAAAATATTTGGTCCAAAAACATTCAGAAATAAATGGCATAAAATGCCCTTCGAATGAACAATAAAGATTCCACACTTGATATGTATTTTTTTTATTTTGAAAAAAAATACCTTTAGATTGATCACCCTACATAAAGCGGGTTTTCCAATAGGGACATAACAATTTCGTATCTTTATGTCAACGCAACCTCAAATATTTTTAATGATTATTTAGTGTCAAAACATTAGTCGAAGTCAACCTTTCCATCATCACGCAGAAAAAAAGTATGGTTGGGATAACAATATTCGAAGAGCACCATACTATTGTTGGTTATATGATTGTGGCACAATAATATTATGATCATCACAACAATAGTATGGTTCACACACAACCATACTATGATCCCCATAACAATATTATGGTCCTCACAACAATAGAATTATTCACACACAACCATACTATGATCCCTACAAACATATTATTATTCACATTCAACCATACTATGATCCCCACAACCATATTATGGTCCTCATTACCATAGTATGTTTAACGTACAACCATAGTATGATCCTCACAACCATAGTATGACTTACATACAATCATACTATGATCCCCAACATTTTTTGTAAAGATTGGGTAAAGTTGTTATTAAACAATATAGAATTTTATTAAGTAAGTTGTGTAGTAATAGGAGTGATTTATTGAACAGTAAACAAATTATTTATTAAAAATATTTCAGTAATACTTATTCGTAGTTTGTTTGGAAAAATTTAATTTTTTTACTATTATTGCGTAAGATTCGTAAAAATAAAATTGTCAAACTAAAAATAGTACAATTTTGTCGGTATGAATGCCGTAATCATGTTATTGTTAACATAAAAGTCATGAAAACAATACTTTTGTTCCACCAACCATATTTATATTGTTGCTACAACCATATTTCCATTTTTAAATTTGGCAACAATACTATTGTTACATTTCAACAATATTATTATATCCGCAATCATACTATTGTCAAATTGCAATTCAAAAAACAATACTATGGTTGCGACTACCATACTTTTATTTCAGAGAACATACTATTGTTGCCGTGACCATATAGGAACCATATCTTTTCTCTGCGTGATGGTAAAGTTTACTTACGAGCAACGTTTGGAAATCATTAAAAATTACTACCGAATTTCTGAGTCGGTGGTCGCAACTTTAGGAGCGCTCATTTCTGGCTGCGTGGTTTTTTCAATAAACAAAATATGCGTTTTTGTACTGCAACAAACCCACTTGTGGTTCCAGAGACACAATTGCATCCGCAAAAAAATTACTGTGTGGTTTTCATGCCGGAGGTGTGATTGGGCCATATTTTTTCGTCGATGAAAACAATTGTCATGTTACCATCAATGGAGAGTCTATCGTGCCATGTTAGAAAGTTATTTTTGAACTTGACATCGCCGATATGTGGTTTCAACAAGACAGTGCCACTAGGCACACAGAACGCGTTACAATCGATTTACTGAAAGGCAAATTCGGTAAACGCGTTATCTCGAGAAATGGTCCTGTCGAATGGCCACCTCGTTCATGCGATTTAACGCCATTGGATTTCATTGTATGGGGCCACATCAAGTCATTGGTCTATACCAACAAGCCAACAACTTTAGGTGAGCTTAGAGACACCATCCATAGAGAAATTGCCAAAGTTCCGGTCGAAATGTGTGTAAGAGTGGTGGAAAATTGGATCCAAAGAATAGATTGCTGTACACGGGTACATAGTGGTCATATGACCGAAATCGAATTTCATTCTTAAAATTTAACATTTGCAGTACATCTGGAATACATTTGAACTCTATATGTTAAATAATCTGTGTTTTATTAATATATTAAATTGTTATGTCCTTTATGGAAAACCCTGTACTTTATAAGGCTCCAATCGATATTTCGAAGTGTAGCAAACGGAATGACGAATTTAGTAGACACTCCATCCTCTAATGGAGATTATATACAACTTAGAATTAGTATCCATTAGAGTACAAAATTATTTGTTGAAATTTAAATAAAAATCGATTGCAGCCACACAACTATTCCACTCCAATTGCCCATCTGTTGTTGCAGTTCTTAATTATGCACAAGTACTGCCAATTTCGAATTTAATGACGTTGTCTTTTTGTGCTTTTGCAAGCTGATGAGTTGTGGATGCCATTTGAATATTTGAACTAAAGTGCTTGCCAAGAGGGAGAATAAAAAAAATTATGGAATACGAGTATTAAATGAAAGTGATGGCCAAATAGTTGCCTAGGAACACTTATGGCTGCATTTAAATAAATACATTTAGTTTTTACAATTTATGGCTTTCGACAAGAACTTAATAACACACTTTATTTTTGATCATATGAAGTCTATAAATTCAAGGGCACACATGCCTGTAATCAAAATGACCCATGGTATCAGCACTCACATTAGTGATCATTATGATCCTTGAGAAAAGGGACGACGAATATAATTTATTACTTCTCTGTAAAAACGAGTGATAATTAATGCGAGTAAACAATAAACCCTAATTCTATTCTATTTTATAGTTTATTGTTGACACATATCTAATGGCTGTTGTCCAGAAACCGAAATTGAATGCAACCCCCACACCGAGTAAGTATATTTCCAACACAGATGGAGAGAATGGGCCAGGCCGGCTGGCAATTGGTGGCATGCGGCACAGCTGGACATTGTGTGGCAGATGCAAGTTCCAGGAAGAGCTGCTAATGAATGACGCGTGTGCGCAGAGAGTTTGTGTCCGACTGGAGTTGATCGAACTGAGTGGACGGAAGGATAGTCAGACACACATTCCTAGTTAATATCAATGAAGTCGTTGTGATTTTGATCTTTGACTAATTCAATATTGAGAGAGTGTATGTCTGTGTGTGATTGTGTATGCGTGTGTCTCGTCACAACAACATGACCACCGAATCTAATGGTGTTGTTATTCTCGCATCCATTAAGACCGAAAAAGTACAAGACATATTACAAGTGCACAGACAGACGAAGAGACAGACGTAGAGACGAAGAACGAACATTCGTTCATACTTATCTGCATCACTGACCGCAATTAGTCGGCATTTTTAAGCAATTATATGTACTTAACTAATTAAAAGCCGCCATTATAACCGACACTTTGACCGCAAACTTATTATTGTCGACAATATTTTACTGTCAGCAGTCGGCACTAATGCGAAACCGCAACAAGCAGTAAATATGAGTACTATTCGGACGGCAGCAGCAGCAACTACAACAACGACAACAACTGCAAAAGACCAAAACTGCACAGCAAATGAAAACAAAAAATTCACCCATAAAAACCTCGAAATGAACGAATGCAAAAGCCTCTGCCTAACCAAGAAAACGGGGATAAAAGGCAAATGCTTTTTGGCTAAAAACGAGAAATGCATAAAGTTTTCAATTGTTTTGCCACTTTGTGTTAGCCATTCATGCACTTCGGCTCAACTTTGTGCTCTGTTCTATTAGGCCACTGAGAATACCACAACAGGCACACAAACCCACACACACACACTCAGAGATACGAGGTGTACACCGAAGTTTGCGGTCCAAACAGAAAATATGTATTTTTTTATGTACTCGACTTTTAGTGGTTACATTTAGAAGACTCCCTAGGAGGGGTTTAGTTCGAGCGGATTGGGTTTTGTTTTGACCATGTTATGAATGTACATGAAGAAAAAAAAGTATGGTTGGGGTGACAATATTCGAAAAGCATTAAACTATTGTTGGGTTAATGGTTGTGGCACAAAAATATTATAAGCCTCACAATAATAGTATGATGAACACACATTCATACTATGACTCCCACAACCATATTATGATCCTTACAACCAAAGAATGTTTCACATACACCATAGAATGATCTCCATAACCATAGTATGATTTAACTTAACCTTAATATGATCTCCACAATCATATTATGATCCTCGCAACCAAAGCATGTTTCACAGACAACCATAGCCATAGAATTATGTACACGCAACCATGTTATGATCCTTACAACTATAGTAAGATTCACAATCAACCATAGTATGATCCCCACAACCATATAATGATGCTTACAACCATACTATGTTTCACAAAAAAACATAGTAAAATTCCCACAACCATAGTATCATTAACAAGCCACCATCTTATAATGCCTACAACCATAGCATGACCCCACTAAAACATACTATCCCAAAATTATTTGGATTGGGTTATGTTGTTATATCTCAATAGAGATTTTGATTAAGTGAATTATTTTAAATACCTTATAATGAAAAAAGTAGGAGTGGTTTATTAAACAAAAGAAACAATACCTTAAAAAAACTTACGTGCTTCATTATTTAAAAGTATTTCAGTTCTAAGCAGTTTGTTTTGAAAAATTTGAATTTAGAAATAACAAGTAAAAAATGTTAAGTTTGGCTGTGCCGAACTTTGGATACCCTTCACCACCTGCTACCTGCTTTATTGAAAAATTGCGCAAATTGGTGTTTATTGCTCTATAGCGGCTACATTTTCATAATTAAGGTAATAGGGACATTCATAAAATCGCCCTTGCAACTGCACGAATATAAGATGTCAACTTTACCTAAACTATTTTCAAAAAAACTAATTTATAAAGGTAAAATGAAACACAATCAGTTGACGTTATTTTTTAAATACCTGAATAAAGAGCAAAATGCAAAATAAATTTAGCAGAAAATTAATATAAATTGCCCGTGGTACTTCATGGCTGTACCCCATTGCATTGTCCAATTTTTTTTCTTGAATTGTGAACATATTGAGTTCAAGTATTGTTTTCACGTTTGGTGTAGAAGTGTGTATATAGAAATCGTTATTGGTAAAATTCCATCGCTATTGCAAAATTTCATTTCGATAGGTCAAGCTTGTGGTGAGTTATCGTCATATTATTTCTCAAAGCCCATGAGACCGTTTGTGTGGGAGGTACAAGAAATGTAGAAAATTTCATCTCGATAGGTCAAGTTTTTAGCGAGTTATTGTCATATTATTTCTCAAAGCCCATGAGACCGTTTGTGTAGGAGGTACCAGTAGGGCCTTTCCGATCTTAGCCAAATTTAGCGCAAAAGTCTGTTCTATATATTAATCTTTATGCCGAAAATTTCGTCTCGATAGGTTAAGTGTGTGGTGAGTTATTGTCATATTATTTTTCAAGGCCCATGAGACTCTTAGTGTGGGAGGTACCAGTAGGACTTTTCTGATATCAACCGAATGAGCGTAGAAGTGTGTTGTATATAGAAATCTTGATGTATAAATTTCATTTCGATAGATCCAGTTTGTGGTGAGTTATAGTCATATTATTTCTCAAGGCCCATAAGGCCGTTTGTATGGGAGGTACAAGAAATGGTGGCCCAATCTAAACCATTTTTACATAGATGATTGCGCCTATATGTGACAGCGAATAGAGAAAGGGACCTAAGGGTAAAAAAATCAATTTTCATTGTTTTTTCTTTTTTTGTTGATGTGGACAACATCGAATGAGACCGATCCCATGACCCAAAAGTGTTCCCTTCCAGAGATTTGCGCGTTTTATGAAAGTGAAGTCGACGATTCTAAGCGCAAATAGGAAGGGACCAAATCTTTAAAATGACTCTCCTGAACAAAACTGGTTTTTAACCTTAGGTCCCTTTCTATTTTGCGCGTCACATATAGCAACCCTCGTGCGTTGCCACTTTAACCGATTCGGTTGGCAAAAAAATCGTTTTGGTTTTAAAGTGTCAACAAATTTTAAGATAAAGCTGATTATGATACATGATTGAAGTGAAGTAAATTTTAAACCTAAATATTTCCGTTTTGGTTTTAAAGTGTCAAAAATTTTTAAGATAAAGCTGATTATGATACATGATTGAAGTAAATTTTAAACCTAAATATTTCCCGGTACATACGGGTTAGTGTGACACAAAGTAACTTAAATCAATACTTGAAGTCTTGGCTACAGGTATGATAAAAAAATTTTACATTCAAATAGATCATATTTTATAGGTTTTTTAAAAAAATGAGTCAACACAAAATTACTATTTAAATCGCCCCTCTGAGTCTAGTTTCGTTTCCATTCTAAACAACTTATTCATTAAATTTTGATTAAAAATTTAATTTTTTTTTAAAAAAGACGAAAAGGTACATTTTATCTTGAAGATATTCTGATTTTATTTTTGACGATCTATATTAAAATGATAATAGTAGTAATTTAGTAGTTTAACCCAAAAATTACCAGTTGTAGAAACATTTATTGAATATCATTAAATTAAGTGACCCAACTGAAATTAAATGGATTAATTTTTTTTTAAATTTTTATTCACTTTTCCGAAAAAAGGACACTCCAATCTTAGAGATAGGTGGTTGAAATTCTCTACAAAAATAAACTCCCGACAATTTCACTTAATACAACTCATCAAGACAACTCGGTAACACGAAGAAATGTTTACTACTTAACTAACTTATTTCATATGGTATAGCTTTGTAAAATAAAAATTTTCTTGGTCCAAAAATAACACGGACCTACCAGTGCTTTCATTTCGCGAAGTCCGACCTTTTGTTACATAGTGTAATACGTATGTTAGAACAGCGAACTTAAAAGGGTTTGGCGACTATAAAGAATTTATTTGTTGTCACCACTAATAATTGGTAACAATGTAACATGTACTTTACAATTGGTTGGTTGTCATAACCACCAGTTGTAGCAGCAAATAGTTTTAGTAAATTCGGTTGTTATAACCGACTCAATGGCTGTATAGATCCAAATATTGTTTTAGCTACCATCTAATGGTAAGACGAACCATGTAACCATTAAGACCATGGAAAGTTGGTGATTGAAACAGAAAGTATGTTTATTCAAGCGACTATTTTTAGTTCGGACCGATTTCCAATTGAGTTTTTCTCTGTGTGTATGTAAACAAAGTGGCCTAACAATCGTTATAAAGTTGTAATTGTATTAAGTAATGAAAACCGCGAGGCACTTTATAAGGACTTAATTTGACAAAAAAGGCGTGTCAATTGGAACTTTAATGCTTCCTTTATTTTAATGCTTCCTTCACTCAAAAAACAGGTAAACCGATTATTGTAAAAAGGGCTGCAATCAATGATAAGAGTATAAAAGCGTAGACATGGCCGAACTAACGAAGTCTCCACATATTCCATTCAAACTGGGAAATAAATTGCATGATAAACAGAATTCTTTTTTTAACCGCACTTTTAATAATTATCCGGCATTATTGGTACTTAGTGATCCACCCCTCGTACCGATATATTATACCAACTGCAACTAATAGAGTGACCTAATGGCCATTTTACTGAAATGCCATTTCGAGCTACTAAATATTTATTTCGCCATACAGCACAAACTTCTTCAGTCTCCCGGTCTATGGCCGTCCGTCTCTTTGGGATGTCTGTGCCTACGTCTGTCTTACGGCCTGTCTGTATGTCATTTGGCACTACTTGCATACATATAATAATAATGTAAATAAATTAATTTTCCTGGCAGTTGGCCAACGAAAGTATGACTTTAAATAAGGAAATGATACACAGACAGCCGATTCTCGGCTCTGTTGTATTAACTCGTTCGAATCTACCACCGTTCGGTTGGTCGAATGGCGGTGGCCATAGTCAGAGAGTGCTTGCACTTCCTACCACGAAATGTTGCAGGAGCTCGCTGTCAAACGTTGTAAGGCAAGCATTGCACTTTTCTATTCCTTCTCCAGTGCACGGACGTGGCAAGGTGGTTGGCTGCCTCCTGCATTCAATGGCATGTAAACGGTAAACGATGCGAATTGCTTTGAAATATCGCCTTCCCATTTGTACGTTCGGGGAGATTTGTGAATCATTTGCGTCCCGACAAGTTCTCCTCTTTGGTATAGCATCCAGTTGGCGGTCGTGTGTATTTAACAGTATAATGGAATTTAGTGTTTTTGGATGCGTGAACACAGAGATCAGGATCTGAAATGTCAGCGCCAAAGATTTCGCTATTCCGTCAGCAGAATATTAAATGCAGAATATTAGAATGGAAAGTCTCTTAAATTAGAAACCACAAGATTAGCTTTTGTGGGTCGATGAGCCTGACGACTTTAATAGAGTTTTACGAATTATTATACAGGGTGTTCGTCGGAAAGGTATACTACTTTGTTTCTTGATAATTTTTGATAAATCAAAGAGAATTGATCTTATATTCGTAAATACTTTATTTAATGTCGGCAATTTCTTATATGTGGCAGCGCATAGAGAAAGGGACCTAAGGGTAAAAAAATCAATTTTCATTTTCTTCTTTTTTTGATGTGGACAACATCTGAACATCGAATGAGACCGATACCATGCCCCAAAAGTGTTCCCTCCCAGAGATATGCGCGTTTTATGAAAGTGAAGTCGACGATTCTAAGCGCAAATAGAAAGGGACCTAATCTTTTAATTGGCTCTCCTGAACAAAACAGATAAATGTCCGCCTCTGTTAGCCTCAAAAATGCGAGCCCTTTTAGCACATTTTTCATTACATTCTCACACATTTCACGCGGTATTTCATTAATTTCATCATGAATATTTTGTTTGATTTGTTTAAGCGTTTCTAGTTTGTTTGCTTAAACCTTGTTTTTCAGATATCTCTACAAAAAGAAGTCCAGAGCATTCAAATCAGCCGACCGTGGAGGCCAATCAACAGCACCATTTCTTGAAGTATCTTGTTGGGAAAAAAGGTCTCCTACAATAACTTCTGTAACATCCTATTGGCATATGTACGTCGGTATAAATGGTCTTGTGGAAGAAGCTCTTGTGTCAACTGATTCATAAATGGAAACAAATGCAAATCCTTGTCCGAAATTGTGGCCAGAGTTGTTTTTTGAAGACCAAGCGTCGAATTGAGGTTGATGGATTTTTTTCAACAGCAGTAACGTTTTCAGCCGATCTTGCAGTACGTTGTGGACCATGTTTGGGCCTATCAGCTACAGATCCTCTTTCTTCGAAATCATTCACTACACGATAAATAGTGCGTTTTGTTGGAACGTTGTTTCTTCCAAAAATGTCACCTAACTTTCTCCACGCCACAGTGGATAAAATGTTTTAACGATTAAAACACGTTGGTTTATCTAATATATTTCCATAGTAAATTCGCCACGTCTCTACTTTACAACTGCCAAATATGAACTGTCAAGATTAATGTTTATCAAAATGGCAGCAAAACAAAGTAGTATACCTTCCCAGCGGCTGCCTGTATATTCTCAGTACACTGAAAGCAAAAGAAATTTAAAAATTGGTTTGGACGACAAAAATAGCTTTGGACTTAAAGAATTTCTGTTTGACATCCACATACACGCAGAGAAAAAACATGGTTACTACATGGTCACGGCAATAATAATATGTTTTACGCAATAAAAGTATGTTCGTCGCAACCATAGCATTGTTAACTGAATTTATTTTTGACAATAGTATAATTGCTGCAATATTAAAATTGTTGAAATGTAACAATAGTATTATTGCCAAATTTAATAATGAAAATATGGTTATAGCAACAATAATTATATGGTTGGTGCGACAAAAGTATTGTGTTTGGCGTTTTATGTTAACAATAATTTGATTACGGCAATCATACTGTATGATTGTATTTTTCCTTCATTTAAATATGCTTTTAAGAACAAATGTTATTGGTACGGATCTAATGGAATAATAGTACTTTTTTTATCGAAATTAAAATATTTAAACAAGCTGCTTTGGCTTTGTTTAACTGAATTTTTTTTAATAAAACCCTTACGTTTACTTAAACTTATTTTTTCTACTGTGAAATAAATCAATCCTATTATTTTGAATTTAATGTATTTTTGAATAATTTTCATAATTCAAATCTATTTGTGACAACTTAAACCAATTATAATAAATATTATTGGGGATCATAGCATAATTGTGTGTGATAATACTATGGTTGTAGGGATCATAACATGGTTGCGTGTGAATCATACTATGGTTGTGAGGATCATACTATGGTTGAATATGAAACATACTATGGTTGTGAGGATCATACTATGGTTGTGGAGATCATAGTATGGTTGAGTGTGAATCATACTATGGTTGTGGGGATCATAGTATGGTTATGTGTGAATCATACTATTGTTGTGAGGATCAAAGTATGGTTGTATTTGAATCATACTACTGTTGTGAGAATCATAATATTGTTGTGCCACAACCATATACCCAACAATAGTATTATCCTCTTCGAATATTGTCACCACTACCATACTTTTTTTCTGCGTGTAGAGAACAGATTTGTTGCCACAACCGAATTTTTTGCCAATCGAATGTAGGAGGTTGCACGTACTCTCTCTGTATACGATCGCTTCATCCGAATGTTGATTTGGTAACAGTTTTGGTTGAAGAGACAAAAAATAAGCATCCCTTTCTAATTAGGATGCTTATTGAAGCTGAACTTGTACATGCATTTGCTAACTGTACCAACTGATGGTTAAATTTTACGAATTCAGTTATCTGATCAAAACAAAAAAGGTTTTTTTTTTAATTTTCATATTAAACGATTTACAAATATTTATTCTGTTATTTGAATTGTGAACTGTTTTTTTTAAAAACTTGGTTTTTGCTTTCGAATAATAAAGTATGTATGCACAAGGGTCTAAAAAATGCAATTTTGGTATTAAAGTGTCAGTGTCATTTTAGAATGAGAATAAAGTTGAATTTTTTTTTTAAACCAAAATTTTTTAACTTTTCTTTACTTTGTCGAAAAAAAGACGAAAAGGACGCTCTAATCTTAGAGATGGGATGTTAAAATATTCTACTTATCTTTAAAATTCAGTAAAATGAAGGAATATTTACTACCTTTCAACTAATTTCATATGATATAGCGTTGCAAAATAAAAATGTCCTTGGCTCCTCCTCCTCTTGGGAGTTCACTATACGAGCAATCACCTTAGACTTTTATTTATAGAAGAAGACTAAACGGTGTTTGGTTAATACAAAGAATTTATTGGTTGTCACCACGAATTATTGGTATCAAAGTAACATGCACTTTATAATGGGTTAGTTGTCATAACCACCAATAGTTCGACTGAATTCGGTTGATACAACCGACTTAATGGCTGGAAGAATCGTAGTATTATTGTAGTTTCGATCTTATGGTTTATCCAACCGAATATTTGTAGTTTGAACCGATTTCCAACATTTTTTTTGTGTACCAAAAGATGTCTGATATTATAATATAGGGTGATCCATCTAGAGCTATATTTTTAGAACAAAAAAAATATAAAAACTCAAATCAAGTGTGGAATCTTTAATGGTAATTTGAAAGGACATTTTATGACATTTATTTTTTTATAATTAACTTCAAATATTAGCCGCAACTACGCCTCAGGGTTTCCATTCTGAGGGTCCAATTTTGGATGACTCGTTAGAGCATTTCGACCGGTATGGCTTTAATGACACGCGTAATGTTGGCTTCCAAAAACTGCATCGTAGCTGGTTTGTCGGCATCGACTTTGGACTTTACGTAACCCCAAAGGAAAATGTCCAAAGGATATCACTCGATCTAGGCGGCCAACCCACCGGTCCAAAGCGTGAAATTAGCTGCTTTTTGAAATGACTTCTCAAAAGATCCATTGTTTGAGCAACTGTATGGCTAGTAGCACCGTCTTGTTGAAACCAAGTGTCGTCGAGATTACGGGCTTCAATTTCAGGTAGCATAAAGATCGATATCATGGCGCGATAGCGAGCACCATTCACGGTTACATTCCGGCCATCATCATTTTTGAAAACATATGCACCGATGATTCCACCAGCTTATAAACCGCACCAAACCGTGGGTTTCTTTGGGTATAATGGCACCTCTTGAATATAATCTTGTTGCTCTTCAGCCCAAATGCGGCAATTTTGGTTATTGACTTTGCCGTTGAGCCAGAAATGGGCCTCTTCACTGAACAAAATTTTTGTCGAAAACAACGGATCTTCCCGTTTCTCACCGAACGCTCATTTCCATAATACAGTTGCCAACATTTGAAGGTAATTATTTTCAAAAAATAAATGGCATAAAATGTCCTTTTACAGGATTTTACACTTGATTTGAATTTTTATATTTCTTTTTGTTCTGAAAAAATACCTCTAGGTGGATCAGCCTATATGATGGGAAAAGTTACTACCCATTCGGCTGTACTAATGAAATAATGTTTAAACAATTGGTAAAATTCCGATACTGTTTAATTTTATAGTGGTGATATACAAGCAAAAACCTACAAATATATAAGTAGTGCTTTGCCTGAGGTTGACTCAGTTCAGATAACAGATTCGTTGCTACAACCGAATTTTTTGCCAACCGCATGATTAAGGTTGCATGCACGGCAAGTATTCCATCAGTGCAACCGAATGTTAGTTGGTGCTCTGTAATTTTCAGTTATTGGAACTGTAGTACCGGTGCAACATACGAAGTATTCGAACCTTCAGAAGAGAATTTTTGGATCTGAAAATCCACACACCGCAAGGAAAAAATTAAAATTTTAGTCAGAGGCAAAAAACTGTTTGCTTACACAAATCAAGTTCTTAAAGAGAAGGTCATAACGTGGAAAATGTGGAAAAGATGACAGATGATTTTTACTGGAAAAAAATTGGTTAAACAATTGCATTAAAGTAAGCAATACTCGTTATCGAATTCGAAATCGAATAACCATTCAACAACCTCTTTTGGTTAAAATAAAGTTTGAGTTAACATCAGTTATAATTAGTTATAACAACAAATTGTTTAAAAAACTATTGGTTGTCTCAACCTTTCTCGCATATTATTGGTATGACCGATCCATAACGTGGTATAATTACCACGTTATGGATACCATATTATGGTACTTCGAACCGAATATCCATTACGATTACAAACGATTGCGATTTGCTCTGCGCTCTCCAAGGTTATGGAGAGCATGGTAAACCACCATCTTGTGAAGTATTTAGAGACCAACGACTTGCTAAGTGATCGACAGTATGGCTTCCGTAGAAATCGCTCTACGGGAGACCTGTTGGCGTTCTTGTCGGAGCGTTGGAGTCGGTCTATCCACCAGTTTGGTGAGAGTAAGGTCGTGGCTCTAGATATCTCCAAGGCCTTTGATAGAGTCTGGCATGGTGCACTCATATCAAAGCTGATCGCTTTTGGAGTCGGTAATACATTTGCTCGGTTTATATCGAGCTTTCTTAGAGATCGCACTATTAGAGTTGTTGTAGATGGGTTCTCATCCAACACACATAGGCTGACCGCAGGTGTACCACAGGGCTCTGTCCTTTCTCCCTCTTTATTTCTTATTTTCATTGACGATCTATTGGGTCAGACCGTGAATCCAATCTACTCTTTCGCAGATGATAGTAACCTCTGTCATTCATATTCATTCGACCGTAGGCCGAGCCTTCAAGATATTGAAGACAAAAGGCGAATTATGCGACACTTGGCCGGGATCTACTGGCCATTCCCGAATGGGGTCGAGTGAATAGAGTAGATTTTAATGCACGTAAGACACAGTGCTGCTTGTTGTCTCACAAGCGATTCGCTGACCCAACAATATCGTCAATTTCTCTCGATGGTACGGATATTGAACAATCAGAAGCTTTCGATGTTCTGGCCATGAAAATACAATGTGGCGCTCGTTGGGCGAGACATGTATTCGAAGTGTCGAAAGAAGCACTCAAGTGCATAGGCTTTTTAAAGCGGTGTAAGAAATATTTCACTCCTTCTGATCTTTTCAATATCTATACAACTTACATCAGGCCAAAGATGGAATACTACTCCCATATATGGGCAGGTGCTCCAAAATCATCCTTGGAGCTACTTGACCGTGTTCAAAGGAGAGCGATGGTGCTCTCTCTCTCTCTTTTGCAAAGGATCATTGTAATTTCAACGGATTTGAAAATATTTTTTTTTCTGTGTGTGGGGGAAATTTTTACCTCGTGACCGATAAGACCCATTTTTAATACTAAGCATTTCTGGGCAAAATTTTAGTAACCTAGCGTCAATGGTGCGAGCTTTCTTAGATTTGTACGACGATTCAGAATATGCACTGGGTTCATCTGCCAGTATTTCGCGGCGTTGCAAATGGTATGACAAAGGAAATGTTACCTCTGTTACATGATGAAGGACATTATAGTGTAAGAGAAATTAAATATCGGATGATCAATCTAGATGTATTTTTTTTAAAGGGTTTCTTTTTACACACTCAGAGAAAAAATCAGTTGGCAAATGGTCGGTGCCAAAACTGGCGGTTATCGCAACCAATCAATTCTAAAGATCATGATACTTTTGACCAATAATTGGTTGTGACAACAGATAAGTTTTATGTAGTAACCAAATCCTGTTTAGTTCACTGTTGTTACATATTATCCGCAATCCCAACATCAGAATATAATCTCTATAATAAATTTATTGGTTTTAATTTCTACCAAATCTTTATTTAAAACAAAAACAGATTAAAGCCTAGGGCGCACTGAAGATTTCTTCCGGTAGTCTAAAAACCTTTGAAACAAGCGTCAAAAACTTACAACCAATATATGACAGGGCTTTTCTACGCAGACACTGCAATAATATGAACTTTGTGTAAGTTTTTAACATATATTTCAATGGTTTTCAGTCTCTACTCTCTGGACTCTACTGGACCATTTACTTTTTTTTCGCAATAGCATAGTTTTCCAAAAGTGGTTGACAAATAAATTATTTTACAGAATACTTGATTTCTTGTAATGGAAGAATTATAAAGTAAGTTTGTTGAGTAATAGGGGGTGATAATTTAGGAATGAATTCAATACTTGGTTTTTGCGATTCCTTTAAATCATTTTATTACTGCAGATTTTGTAGATTTAGCTCTAATAAAGCAAATTATAAATGTTCTGAAAATTTAACTTACATAAGAAACTTGAAAAACTGTTTTACCGATTTTTGTAAAAACCCCTTACTAAAATCCCCCCTAAAATAAAACTCGACTTTTAACAGTTAAACGAATTTTCATGTGGTTGAAAACAGCTGGGTCGATCGATTTGAGAAATTATAAGCATTTTCTATAGGAAAAACATTTTTTTGTTTAGCTCGTTTGTTTTATCTAATGCTTTTATACATTGAACAGGTCTAATGCTTTTACACATTGAACAGGGATTAACCGGCTCAAGACCTCTTGCTTTTATAATTAAATAGAAGACAAGTTTTTAACAAAATGGCAAAGTGACATTGATTTTCGTGGCTGCACACTGCTTTTATCACGATTTCGGGTCCGTGACAACTCTCTTCAGAAAGCTTTGCTGCAATTTTGTCAAAACTCCCAACTTAGTTAGGTGTTTTAATCTCATTTGAACTGTTTCTTCAAATTTTTTCGGACACTGTAACACCGAAATTTCACTTTATGTCCCACTACATCAATTAGGTTTATGTTTTCGTTCATATGAACCAAATTTATAAAATTTGACCATCAGTTGGTCCAGTTAACAAACGTTCGTAGTTACAGCAGACAACAAAATTCAGTACTCTAACCAACCATTTTTAACAACAACCAATGCATGTACAAATTTAGTTCCAATAATCACCTTAACTGGTTAGGGTTACCGATACTCTGCCTACATAACCAATAGGATCAGTTGCCTCTACTGAAAATCGCCGTGAACCCAATCAACATTCGGTTGCAGCAATGGAATAGGTGGATAGTACGTGCAACCACCATTATTCGGTTGGCAAACAATTCAGTTGTGGCAACAAATGTGTTCTCTGTGTGCAGGTTACGCTTAAGTTGTTATTAACTTAATTTTTTCGTTTCAGTATTGTTTGCCATTTCATCATGGAAAGACCAACAACGCAATAACGTCTCCAAATTGTGAAGCTGTGTTATAAAAGTGAGCGTACGGTGAGAAACTGATTTCGGCCAACATTTTGTTTAGTGGTGAGGCCCATATCCGGCTCAACGGCAACGTCAATTAACAACATTTCTGTATTTGGACTGAAGAGCAGAAAAGGTTTAAGAGGTGCCATTATACCCAGAGATAAGCACGGTTTGGTGCCATGAGATTGGCATGATTCGACTTAGCGGTTGAAATGCTCGAACGGGTCATGCAAAATTGGATCCTCTGAATGGACACCCTAAGGCGTAGTTGCGGCCAACATTTGAAGAAAATTATGTTCAAAAAATAAATAGCATAAAATCTCTTTTCGAATGAACAATAAAAATTCCATACTGATTTGGATTTTTGAATTTTTTTATTGTGAAAAAAAAACTACATACAGAGAAAAAATCTGTTGGGATTCGGTCCGGTCTAAAAAAATTCGGCTGCATAAATCGAATTTCTGTAGCAATAATCAACATTCCTCGAACATATCTCGAACCATTGATGGTATCATGGTTAGAGATTTCATAAGATGGTTGCTACAACCATATCACGGTATTGGCAGTCAATATTACAGTTATACAAACCGAATTCAGCTTAACTATTGACAATTATTACAAACAACCAATTGTTACTTTGGTACGAATAATTGATGCTGACAACAGATTAGTTCTTTGTAGTGACCAAACCCTGTTTAGTTGGCTGTTATAACATAATATTAGTTATTCCAACATCAACATACAACACCTATAATATTTTATCAGCTTTAGTCACAACAAAAATTTAGTTTACGATGAAAAAACATTTTTTAGGTGATTGATTCGGGACTCAATTCTGATAATTGTTTGTGAAAGTACCCCCCAAAAAAAGAACTTCTGCAACATTCGTTTGGTCAAGGTACATCAAATAATAATTTAATAATTAATTTAAAGTTAGTTAGTATCGTATAGGGGAATTTGTCACGTTTTAGGCTCTTTTGTTTGTCATAACTCGAGAACCACTAGTCCGAATAAGCTGAAGCAAATTTAAAAAAATCAAAAATTACAATTCCTTTAATCTGTTCAGACAAAGTTTCGCTACATAAACAACAGTTTCGCAGTTATAAATAAATGTATGAAGAAAAAAATATTTTTTGCCTAAAAAATTCAAGTTTTTTTTTAATTCATAAAAAATACAAAACGGTAAAAAGTGTCAAGACCTATCACTTTCACGTAAACAAAGTGAGACATAGACCATGAAAATCGATTTACATGTTTCGCTTTTATGCACAATTAAGTGAAGGTATGAATTTAAAAAATTTGCTCGAGATATGTACAAAATTCTTTGGAAAAAACATTGATGATTTTTTTTTATTGATTTTTTATTTTGCATGAAAATAAACATTCCGATCCATATTACAGCTATTCTTACACAGAAAATATGAGATTTTTATATGTTATCTATGCATGGAAACAAAATTTAGACCTTATTGACCTTATTTTCTTCGTAGGTTGTTCATATTCATGTTCTGAGTTTGCATCATCATCCGAGATAGACATAATATTCAAGGGCATGCTTTGTTCAGTGTGTCCACAAATTTCAGTGTCATCTTCGGTGCTTTCATATTCAAACAGCATAATTTTAGAACTCCACCAACAAAGCTCCGCAAGCAATGCATCCAATTTTTTGCCTTTGAATCGTTTTTCCATTGGCATGATCACCTGGTGGAACGAACCTCTCTCCTTGTTCCTGTGGTAATTGTGCCAAAAAGGTATCAAGAGGGAAATGCATGAAATGAATTTTTAAGGTCATGGATGCATTGATTTTTTCAAAATAATACAGCAAGTTAAACGCCTTTAATGACTTGTTTCAATGCGTCCCATGCACATAGGTGGTTATAATGGTTCGAAAGCATATTTGTGAAAGATTCGATTTTCATTAATTTTCGTATATCCGTTTCATTGAGAGTACCTGTTTGAAATATAAAAAATTATTGGTAATGCGAATATATCTAAGTGAACAAATTTAGATATGACAATATTAAAATACTGACAACGATACGTACCTTTTCTAAGTTTAGCTTCACTGAGTCGAGTTTCTGTAAAAAAAAATCATGCAAGTAGCCAACGGAAAAACACACACGAGTTATAATGCGCACTTTCCTTTTTTCCCATTAATTGACTGCGAACGGATTAGGTATCATAAATGAACATGAACACCAATTCAGCGTCCACGCACATTTATGAGCAATCATAAAAATCAAATAACTTTTGTTTATTACTTTTTTTTTAATTCTGAGAATCATAAAAAAGTCATAAACGTTGTACGAACAGATTAAAGAAATTGTAATTTTTAATTTTTTTAAATTTGTTTCAGCTTATTCGAACTAGTGGTTCTCGAGTTATGACAAACAAAAGAGCCTAAAACGTGGCAAATTATACGATACTTACTAACTTTAAATTAATTATTAAATTGCTATTTGATGTACCTTGACCAAACCAATGATGCGGAAGTTCTTCTTTTTGGGGCTACTTTCACAAATAGTTATCAGAATTGAGTCCCGAAATCAATTCTGATAATTGCCATATAAATAAACGAACTGCAAATAAAAAAATATTTTTCAGAATTTAGAAAGAGGCTTTACTGTTTTTTGGCGACATTACTCAGACAATTTTTGCCATAGGTACCCCTCCTTATTATTTAAAACAACAACCGATTTGTTTTTTGGTTTTTTGCCTAGTTATGGCAACCCAAAGCTTAACAATTAATATTGTAAAATACCGTATTTAATTCCTTTCCGACTGGGGCATCACTGCAATGCTTACAAAACATTTATCCAAAGACGGACTCGTATTTACTTTACTGATCAGTTTACCCATTGCAGAGCGGTAAAATATAATTTTTTTTTAAAATCTACTTATAACCAACAATCTACTTATAACCAACAATCTATAACAACAACCAATACATGTACAAATTCAGTTTCAATAATCATCTCAATCTGTAAGGATAAACGATACTTGTTTTTTTCAACTGAAAGTGTCAGTTCCTTCTACTGAAAATTGCTGTGTACACAATCAACATTCGGCTGTAACGATGGAATACATAGATAGTTCTTGCAACCACCAACATCCGGTTGGCAAAAAATTCAGTTGTGGCAACAAATCGGTTTTTTGTGTGTAGTTTTGTTAGGAACATAAGCATGAATTTTACGTGGCATAAAAATGGCACGCAATAAAAAAAATTTTATTAACAAATTTATCCACAATGAAAAAAATTCGTATTCACACATTTTTTATTAGATGCTATTTTTTGATTCTTTGATATTGATTAAACATTTCGATAACTAAGCAAAAAAAAAAATATTTGGCAGATAGTAGTTGTTTTTAACAACTGTTTTAGCTAAAATTTCCAGCTTTTCATTAAATTTGTAAACAGAATAAAGGAACCCTTAAAAAACACATGCAAATAAGTTTCAGATCTAAATATCTAAACCTAGTTCAAGAGATAGCTTCTAAACAATTCCATCAGCCCTTATCATATTTTTAACGACCATCCCTTTTCACATTCATAAGAGTTTGAGGCGTCAACACTTATGTAGACATCCCTAAATACTTAGTCCAACACCTTTGCTTTCCTCTATTTAAGCGGATAACAGAACGTCAATAAATTACAAACAGACAATGGGATTTGAATTTGAATTCATTGGAAATAAACGTGCGCCTAGATGTGCATCCTCCCATTCTGGCATTCCAACACAGAACATCAGCGCTAATAGAAAATAAAAAAAGCCAAACCCTCCGTTCCCCGTTCGGTATGGCAGAATAGCGTGTAAAAACATTTGGTGATGTGCCTGTTCAGTCTTTTTTGGTGCTGTGCGTCGTCCGTACCTATCCTTTCTTTCCTGTCAGTCATGTTCGCCCATTGTTGGCGGTTCCTGTTGTTGCCGCTGACGCTGCCGCCGTCGCTGCCGTAACCATGTTGCCAAGTATGTTTTTGACTGATCAATTATCAGTAATTAGCCAATACGGGCCTCTCGGGTACTAATTAGCGCTGCGTTGTTATGATGTATTCATGCATGTATGGGTATTTGTAGTTGTGTGTATGTGCGAATGTCTGTCTATGTATTTGTAAAGGACTCAGGCTAGAAACAAACGAACGAACGAATAAGCAAACAACAACGGCACGAGTGACAACAGCGACTGGGACGGAAACGAGCGGGAGGGAGGGGGGAAACAAGCGAGATATAATCTTGTGACCATAGTAAATGTATCATCATAATCCATTGTGTGCCTCCTATTGTTTATTGGCCATTTGGTGTCACTTACGGCTAACTAACACACACACACACATACAGAGAATGCTTCTCTTTGTGTGTGTGCGTGTATACTCAGAGAGTAGTAGTTCTCGAAAATATGTTGTACGTGTGCTTGTGAGAGTAAGTGTGTGTGTGTATATAAAAAACAACAATACGAAAAAACTATTAAATGATATTGCATTTCAACGCCATATGTTTCAAGCGTTTGAATATAACAAAACATAAAACAACAGAAAGGACATTCACACACTCGCATACCTAAACACTAGGCCACACATACCCATACAAAAAGGTATATGTATACAGTGGCCCAGGCTCTATAATTACGGCTACGTTTTTAAGCCTGGTCAGTTTGCCAATAATTTATATAGAATCTGGACCAAGGCATCCCTACTGAAACACAAAAAGCATAAGTCATTATCATATATATTACCTGGTAATAATCTCTCATTTCCTTTACATTATTTTGAAGCTACAAATAAGTTATTTGTTATTACGAGGCCTGCTATATATTTCTGGCCTAATAATGACAATGCGAATATTTATCATCAAACATGGTTTTATTGATTTTCAAAGTATTCTCCAGCATGATTTATACACTTTTGCATGAGCTCAAACCAATTGTCGAAGCACTTTTTCCACTCCGACTGAGACACCTCCAAAACATGGGTTTTGAAGGCCTCAACAGCATCTTCTGGCTATGAAAATCGTTGACCACGCATTTTTTTCTGTGCGGGAATAAAAAGAAGTCATTGGATGCCAAGTCAGGGCTGTACGGCGGATGACCCATCAATTCGATGTTTTGGCCGGTCAAAAGGGCGCTGGTTTGTGCCGATGTGTTTGTAACAAATATACTTAAGTGGTAGTAACTATTTTTAAATATGTGACGCGCTAAATAGAAAGGGACCTAAGGGCAAAAACCAGTTTTGTTCAGGAGAGCCATTTTAAAGATTTAAATACGTGTATCTTTGGTGTACCAACACTTTCATATCTCTGGGAGGGAACACTTTTGGGACATGGGATCGGCTTCTTTCGATGCTCAGATGTTGTCCACATCAAAAAAAAGTGAGAATTGATTTTTTCACCCTTAGGTCCCTTTCTCTATGCGCTGTCACTTATATAGATTTTGAAAAAATATGACTGGATTAAATTAAATTTTTTTAATGCCTTTATATTTGGATCGCAAAGAATGCGGTACCATTTCGGAAGGGCAAAATGGTTCTCTATATTTTGGGGTTAACTTTTGCCTTCCAGAAAGTGCCTCCTTGGAAGATAGCGTACAATAATTAAAAACAGTCACATTTTTTATACCAAAACGCGAATTACTCACTTTCTTTTTAATAACTTTTAAGAACGAACTAGGTATGCTTGGGATAACATTTAGCATATTCCTAATGCTAAATTTTATCCCAATCGGAGTTAATTTGCCCGTGCTATGTCCCAAATACCCCTAATAAATGTAGCAAATCGAATAACCGCAGGATAATAGCCCACAAGTACTACTTTAGTTCATTCACAAGTACACATTGACAAAAAAAAGTGCAATAACTCTTACCATGTATAAGTTACAGTTCGACAAAGTTAAAAATTATATCTCATCTTCTCTTCTTTCAAAACCTGAAAAATGAGAAAAACGGCAATAAGGAAAAAAATAGTTTTTGCGCATTTTACGAACAATTGCGTGCAAATATGTAAAAAAAGACGTTTGTTCTGGGTTTGGTATTTGAGAATTTTTTTTAAACTGTCAGGATTAAACTGAAGTTTAAAAACATATTATTTTAAAAAATAGTATATCTTGAAATCTTATTTTTTTCGCTATTTATGAATTATTGTGCAGTCCAGGCTCTTTAAGACTTCGGAGAAACGATCTAATCTACACTAGTGCTTCATCCGTAACAGTAATCGCGAACACACGCGCCCGAAAGACTGTGCAGAATTCCTTTTTCTACGTCACGTGGTTAAATGCTCTTATACGTGATCTTTAAAACAGTCAATATCAATCGCGGACGAACACTCAAAAAAGACGGTGTAGAATCCTTTATTCTACGTCACGTTGCTTAAATGCTCTCATACGTGATCCTAAAAACAGTCAACACGAAAAACCTACAAAACCTAAATTACGTCGTCCACTCTGCTATTCTAGAGTTATCCTTTGTACATACATTACTAGAGTTCTTCACTCTATATAATATCGCGAACACTCTGTAAGTGACCGTAAGGGTCCTCTGGTCTTTATCGCAAGGTTTAAGCCAAACCAGGTTTAATATTCTCAGACATGTTATCCATACCAGTTATATACTATTTTGACCAAATTAATTTAAATTTCTGCCAATTAGCAGAGATCCACATAACAAGAAATCCATACTAGGATTCATTATTGAATTATACTTAAGATTCGTATACTTATTGTTAGGCTCCTTTGGAGCAGATTCAATAATTCAAATAAAGCATATATATAAAAAAACATGAAAAGTAGAAGCGTGACCACCCAAACTTTTTTGTGCCATTAGTCAACATATTAAGCATTTACCAATTTTTTTTTTTTAAAAATCAAAGGAACATTTTTTTCAACATCGCAAAAAAATTTTTTTTTCCAAAAAAAAAATTAAAACAAAAGTTTTTTTTAAAAAATATTATTTTGTAAACCTCAAATAAATCTTGACAACTAAAAAAAATTCTCGAATATCGTAACTAGAACAAAAGTTATGAGTTTTTAACAAAATGTATTGAAAATGTTGCCACTGCAGTAATTTTCAGAATTCAAAATTTTTAAAAAACCCCAAACGGAAGCACCAAAGTGGGCCAATGTACAAAATTCTGTTAAAACCGAAGACCAACTTGTAAAAAGTGATCACAAGAAATTGACGAAGTGTTTTAGGTTTTGGTGACTACAAAGAATTTATTTGCAGTCACCACCAATTATACGTACCAAAGTAACATGTACTTCATAATTAGTTGGTTGGCATAACCACCAGTAGTGTCAATCAACTGAATAGTATTAAAGCGGCAATCGTATGGTTAATGGAACCATTTTACTATCAATACCATGGAATGTTGGTGATTGCAACAGATAGTACTTAGTAGGGACATAAATACTATTACACACGTTTTATGATGTAAAATAATAAGTACTGAAAGTTTTTGGACCAAATATTTTTTAATATAATTATTGATGTATATTGTATCCAAAAAGAATCTACTTATTCGAAAGGTCCGCCTTTAGCCTTTACACACGCCTTAAGTCGCACTGGCCAATCGTCAATAGCTGCACGAACCTCGTTCATTGGAAAATTGGTCACAGCTCGAACCAAAGCAGTCTTAAGAGATCCAATGTTGAGGTTTCTTTTGTGACAAACCTTGTCCTCTTAAACCGTCCACAATTTGTAATCCAATGGGTTCAAATCTGGACTGCCTGAGGGTCATTCTTCAGAGCAAATGAACGCTGGCAAATTGTTTCGAAGCCAGGCCTGGGACGTTTTAGCCTTATGGGCCGGCGCAGAATCCTGCTGGAAAGTCCATGGCTGGTTTTGGAACAGGGAATTGTTTCTTGGTAAACTTTGGCCGATGTTTTGACTCCTTGTTCGCAGAAATGCAGGTCAGTGACCCAACCGTAAGAGACACCCCACCAAACCATGACTAAAGCTGGGTGATGACCATTTTCCACCCTTGGGATCAGTATAGATGCTTCCTTAGATGACCGCGCATATAAATTTTTCCTGAACGGTAAAAATTTTTTCATCGGTGTCAAAATTTTTCTGTGCAAATAATCAGCATGCTTCACCAAAAGACGTTTGCATTTTTCAATCCTATTTTTTTAAAGCTGCAGTTAATAAATGCCCGGTACGTCGTTTGAAAGCCCTAAGTCCCAAGTCTTTTTTAATGATTCGACTAATGGACTTTTGCGTGATATTTATCTCACGGGCCATGTTTTTCTGTTTTCGGAGCGGATTTCTGTGAATTTTTGATTCAACGGCTTTGATGACATGCAGTGTTCGAACAGAGTATGGGCGGTCTTTTACATCTCCAGTCTCCTCAAAAAGTTTTATGCATCGGTAGACGAACATTCGGCTAATCCCTAGTGGCCGGAGCGTTTTGAAAATATCGTTTTTTTTTCATTTCACACTTGAAAAGTGCTATTACAGAGATACGGTTCTCATTATCTGACCACTCCATGATGGAAGTTGAAACAATTTTAAAATACCGTTACAGACTAACGCTATTGAGGTTAGCTTTGAAAATCCATATGACATTAACGGGGTATGTTTAGTTCTACAATTGAAATGGGTGTGTTCAATGTTGTAACAGTACCTATGACCCTACTAACTATAAGTATGTTTATCTAACCGAATTTTTGTAGTCCGGACAGACTTCCAACCGATTTTTCTGTCTGTGTAGGAAACGAAATGACGAAAGTTTTAGACCCTCCATCCATAGGCGGAGGGTCTAAAAAATAACAACTGTCTTTGTCATACACATGGGACGATAAGCATTTAGTGTCAACTGTAGTATACAGTCAGCGCAGTCTAGTGTCATTTGGTTAGTGAACCTGTGCTTGATTCTAAAACCTTACTGTAGACAAAGTTTACCTTCAAGTCCTTTTTTGTAACATTGGACAACTTAAGTTAAGTAGTAATTCTCTCTTTCAATATAATAACAACAAATGGTTATAACTAAGCAAAACCCCTAAAACGTTTTACGGTTATACATTTTCGGCGGACTACTGTACACAGTATTGGACACATGTGTATAATGCGGCGAGCTTCATACGTGTTGCCCATCTAGCACCTATGCTACATTTATTTCAATGTGTATCGTATTTATCTTGAATGTTTTTTGGTGGGGACCGTCGTAGACCATAATTAACCGAGTCAAACTGAACGGAATATATGTACTGGCATGTGTGCGGGTATGTAGCTACACACATGCTCGTATATTCCAAAGTGAATTATTATGGGCTTTAGTTGAAGTATGCGCCGGCCGGCCTGCCAGCCATTCATTCATTTTAGAAGCAAACCATGAACATTTTGTTTGGAATATGAGATCCTGTAAATATTACAGCACTTGGAAACTGAGCGATTTAATGTGAGCGCGGTCCTTTTGGTAGTTTTTGAGGTAGGTGTTTTCCAGGAACCTCTTTAGAATATGTCAACTGAAGATAGCACGTGTCTGACGTCGTCGGTTTTGATTAATAAACAAACATGACTTGTCAGTATGTAAGAAACACTTAAAGTGAAATTCGAAAAGATATTCAAAAATAATTTTGCTGTGACATCCTGACAATACTTCAATATCTGTATGAGCTCCATGCTCCACTGAATCCCTGCAGAGTATGTGCAAGTGTGTGAGCTTGACACACATACTCATGTGTTGAAATTGAGAGATAAGTTTATGCAAAGTGTTGTTGCCATTGTTTTCTGGAAAACGACAATTGAAACCTGTTCAATGGAGCAGCAGCACTCACTCTTCACTCTTGACTAGAAGTTCGCTCCAAGTGTTGTCGTTCGGTGTTGTAAAAACATATATTGACAGTTTGATTTGCACACACGCAGAGACTAATCCATAAATCTACAATCCATCGTATGCAGCAGTCAGTCCCCAGCACCCAGCTCCAGGTTGGGCGGGGAGCAAGCAGACTGGGTAAAGGGAGGCGTCTTTTTGGGGTAGCCACCTTGCGTCCTTTTATGTTAAGTGTGGAAAAGGTCAATGGAATCAAAATGTAATGCAAAGCATTCGAGAATGGATATTGATACGTTACGTTACGTTAGTTTGCCAGTAGTGACTTTAGCGTCACCATCACCACCACCACCGCCACCACTAAGGGATACATGAATCATAATGATGCTGATGATCCTCATCTGTATGCACACACACACATACCAACACAGACATACTCACATGCATACATACGTGCATATATCATGTTTGTGGTTCCATCTCGATGGAACGAACACTAGTTGAAGTCATAAACATTCTATGGCCTCGTTATATGTTAGTTGTGTTGTAGTAGGTGTGGTGTAACTACTAGTGAATGACGGACGAAAGGACGGACGGACTAACTGACTGTGCCTCTGTGCGTTCCAGGGACAATCAACACTTGCCGTACACGGACGACGACGCACAGCCACCAGCCACTGCGTAACCACTTGTAAGCCACAAGATGTCTACTGTTTTGTGACAGGCGAAAGTCTCCTGTAGCTGTCAATGACTTTTCATAAGGTACAACATTTTTGACAGCTCATATTACGCTTGACAAGGGACCTTCTACACACACAAACACACTCGCACTCTCACCCAAACCCACTCGCAAACCCACAAAAGTACCTGCTGTCTACTCGGTAGTATGTGTATTTGCTTTCATGTGGTAGTGCGTGTGGCTGTGTATGAATAAGAGTGTCACCATTGGTAGTACATCATTACAACGCTTCTGCTCACACCTTTCATTTGGTCGGGAGCCGTACTCCGGTAGACATGAATGTTGGTTAGGCAGGACTTGTGTGGTGAGCCGTTCGGATTTTGTGGGCGTTAGCGTCTATCCCCAGTGGGCACAGTGGTTTATTACAGATTATTAAAACATCCTTTTTGTTAGGCTCTTTATTGGTTATACTCACATATAAAAGTTCGGTGGCATTAACCAAATTTGGTGGTGATTTAATAGAAATTCGGTTGTGACAATTGATGTGTTGCGTTTAAACCGCATTCAATAAATGCATTCAGATGTTTCCACTTAATTTTGCTTATTAGGTTGTGATGACCGATTATATGGATTAAGCGCGTTAATTTGCTTATTTTGGAATGAAATCAAAAAAATTATGAACCTTTAGAAAAATGTATTTTACGGGTTTTTATATTGAACAGTAAGGGATTTTTAAAATTACATGTTTTTAAATAGTGTATCTTGCAAATGTCGACCTTCGCTATCCACACACGGCTGCATACGCATTCTGAACTTTTCATGAACTCAAACAAGCATGCCGACATGTATTCTGTCAAATTCAGCCTCAATATTGTTAATTGGGTTTTCCAAGGTGTTAAAACGGTTGATGTTCACCTTCGACTACAGGTAACCCTAAAGGAAAAAATCGCATGGGACTAAGTCTGGTGAGCGTGTCGGCCAGTTCACATCACCCCTCAAAGAGATAAGCCGTCCAAAAAACATTTGCCTCAAATAATTCATGGTAACCCTCGCTGTGTGTGCAGTGGCACCATCCTGTTGCATTGCCTCAAGAGCCGGCCGAAGTCTGGAAATGCCAAGAGCAAGTGATTTCTTTCGAGCAGAGCGTTTCGAACTATCTCTATGTTTTGTGGTGTTGTAATCCTTCGCTCATCAAATGACGCATTCTCCGCTGTTCTCAATGAAGTTACCCAATTTACAATTGATTGTCATCCAGGAGCACGTCCGCTTGGGGGAAAATCGAATCGTAAACGTAAAAGCACGCTGCACTGCTATGATCGAGTGCGCATTTAAAAAAAAAAAACGCTTCACCACAAAATGATCTCCCCTAACGTGTCCAATGCATGATGGCAATTGAAAGGCAGAAGAATACACATCTCCCGCCAGCCTCTATAAAACAAGCACACTCTCCACTCTCTTCGACCAACAGTGCTGCCACAGCCTGCATTGCAAAAAAGCAACTCACCGCGTTCCACCCTGTATGTAATAAAGCAACAGTAACGATGAAAGAGTTTCCACAGCCTACTCTCGATAATTTGAAACTTAAGGACCACAGATAAGCAAGAGGGAGGGGGAAAATTCAAACTAACAAGAATTTTTTCAAATCGTATTTTTTTTTTACATATTTTTAAAAAAATTTACGAAAATACATTTATAAAAAAGTCAGTTTTTTTCTTAGCAGTTAGCGACTTAAATCTATCATTCTTAAATTGAAATAAAAAAAATAAAATTAAATATATCATTTCCGATAGTTATGGAAGCGGAGAAAAAAGTGTTCTTTGTTTCCGTTCATAATACGTAGGAGCGTATATTAGAAAGAGGTGTCCTTATCCACTCAATGTGATTGGTGCTGGTTGTTCTTCTTCGTTTCCTGTTTTTAAACTTCAATATAATCTTGAAAAGTTAATTCTCCAGAGTAAGGTAGAAGTCCCCACCCTGGGTTAGAATTTGTAACATTTGGCGGCTTTGATGACACGTCTTCGTTTTCGGTTTACTTAAATTCACTCTTCATGAAGCAGTTATAAAGGGTAGTGGATTATCATTCATGTGGATTATCATTCATGGTTATACTTTTGAGGTCAAAACTATTATATTCGCCTTTTTTGACCTTACTCAATGCTATCCAGTACTAGAGAGACAATTTCTCTTCGGTAAAGAATTTTGAAATTTTGTATATTGCCAGTTCTAACGGTTGCAATCTTGATGTCGAGCTGGGGGATTAAATCAATTTTACGTGATCCAATGCTTGTGGATTTTTATGTACGGGTGCAGTTGTCCAAAAACAGTATTATTTTTTATGCCATTGTTAACAGAGGTCAGCCAAATAACTTTGTCGTCATCCATGATTGTTTGTTAGACCGATATGTTGTTGGCTATGGTTTTATTTATAAAAACAGCGTGGTTTTGCAGATTTCCCTATAATGAGGAGCTTCAGCTTTAAAGATCCGTCCATGTTACATGACAGAAGAATGGTTACTCTGTTTTTGCTTAGTTTCACTCCATGGCACTTGTCGTCTTTGAATGTCAGCGTGCGATCAGGAAGACATTTAGAAAGTAGACCGCTTGCGTCTGTGTTGAAAAATATTCCTTGGGTCATAGCCATACCAAAGTATATTTAGCTTGCCAATTTATTCGGAACAAATGGAATTATCAACGCTGGCGCTCTCTCCGCAGATCTTTTTAAATGTGATGTAGTGTCGGTTTTTTTAAATTTGAAAGCCATCCCTCAATTTCTGCAAATTATTTAATACCAAGGACTGTGCAAATGACTTTCTGCCAACGGGAACGTTTTATCTTCTACACTCAAGATGGGGAAATTCACTCTGACGTGACCTTTTTATACTAGAACTTAAGGCACTCCCTGTGTTTCGATCTTTATTCTTCAAAATTATATACAATGTCGACGGTAAAATGCCGAACTTATAGGCAACATCTTTTTTTTAATTGTCCATCCACGATATCTTGAATCACACGTTTTTAAACACTTATGGACTTACATTTGTTCTTTTTTAAATGATTTTAATATTCGTCAGTTAGAATTAAAATAACACACTTTAACCATTGAAAGCATACTCAAGACTGCGACGTCTTTCATATCTCGTTAATGTAAATCCAGACAATATCAAGCGTGTAAGAAATGACTTCATATTATCGACTTTAAATTATAGAGAGTACACTCAGAGAAAATAATATGTTCTACGCAATAAAGGTATGTTCGTCGCAACCATAGTATTGTTTACTGAATTTAATTTTGACGATAGTATGATTGTCGTAATATTAGTATTGTTGAAATGTCACAATAGTGTTATTGTCAAATCTAAAAATTAAATATAGTTACGGATCTAATGCAATAATACGAGTTGTACTCTTTAAATGGAAATTAAAATTTTTCTAACAAACTGCTTTGGCTTTGTTAACTGAAATATTTTTTAAAAAAACGCTTACGTTTTTCAAACTGAACTTTTCTACTGTTAAATAAATCACTCCTACTATTTTGAATTTAATGTATTTTTAAGAAATTTTCATAACTCAAATCTATTGTTGAAAAATTAACTCAATTCTAACAAATAATATTGTGGATCATAGTAAATTTGTGTGAATCATACTATGGTTGTAAGGATCATACTATGGTTGTCAGGATCATACTATGGTTGTATGTGAAACATACTATGGTTGTGAGGATCATAACATGGTTGTGGAGATCATAGTTGAGTGTGAATCATACTATGGTTGTGGGCATTATAGTATGGTTATGTGTGTATAATACTATTGTTGTGACAATCATAGTATGGTTGTGACAATCATAGTATGGTTGTTTGTAAATCACACTATTGTTGTGAGAATCATAATATTGCTGGACCACAACCATATACCCAACAAGAGTATGGTGCTCTTTAAATATTGTTATCACAACCATACTTTTTTTCTGTGTGTAGAAAGGCACGACTTCGAATTATAGAATGTCGGCGAGTAAGAAATCAATCCTACAACTTTTAATTAGTAAAGATAGCAAAATACATTGTTCTTTTTTCAATTTATCGAGTATTTTTCAAGGGAGCGGCCAAACACATCCAATTATCGAGTTATTCCAAACAACGAGTGTGAAAAAATCGAGAGTCGACGGTGCCGACTATGAAATACTCTACACCACCTTAAATTTTGAGCCAGGTCGGACCTACGTAATATGTTATCTCTAGAATAAAAGGAATGTGTTTTAAGAACATACGAGTAGACCGATAAGCGCGCATAACGCTCTATGCTTTATTTGAGATAAATCGAATTCAAAATGTATATATTTTACCATGAATCTCAGTTATAATTTGAGCCACAAAGTACGGTTGGGGTGACAATATTCGAAGAGCATCATACAAAATTTGGGCTTATGGTTGTGGCAGTGTGATTCCCTCATTCATACTATGATCTTTTTTTTTGCGCGCAGGACGGATGGGCCTGGGAAATACCTTTGTATGAGGATATAACCAAAATAAGAACCAATATGGTTCAGTTTTACTACAGTTGCAATAAGTGGTCCATCGGATGTACCATGCGAAATTGAAGCATTATAGTGTGCAATTTGTGACTAGAGCGACCGGACTCTTATTCGGAAGAAACCTTTGTGTAGGGGCCATACTTTAACATGAACCTTTATAGTGCAGTTCTACTAGATTTAGTTATTGGTCGGTTATAACGTGAAATTTTAACACAATCAGTGTCAATATGTGGTTTTTGAGTGCAGGACCTAACATTGGGAGGATCCTTTGTGTAGGGGCTATTTTCAAGATGTTTATTGGTCACTCAGAACATATTATGGAAAATTAAAGAATGATCGAATACAATAAGTAGAGGGCGGTTCGGAGCCTAGCACAAAAAGCGCGGCATAAACAGAAAAAAGTTAAGGGTTTTGGAAACTTCCATCTCTGCTATGAACACATGTTAAATTTTGTTTCGATCTGGCAACTCCTTCATATAGAAACAGGTATTCACAAAAGACGCATCCGCGAAAAAAAATAGAAATGCTTGGTGTCGTTAAATATTTACATAAAAAAGGTTTATCGGGACAAGAAATTCATAATGATATGGTGAATGTGTTAGGTGAAAGTGCTCCTTCATATGCAACAGTAAAAAATTGGGTTGCTGAATTTAACGAATTGGACGTCCAAAAACAGCAACAACAACAGAAATTGTAGCCAAAGTGCATGATATGGTATTAAATGATCGACGAATAAAAGTGCGTGAAATAGCTAATATCATGGGCATCTCAAATGATCGAGTCCATTTAATTTTGCATTAAGAACTACAGATGAAAAAGCTTTCTGCAAGATGGGTGCCGCACTTGTTAACAGTCGACCAAAAACGCATAAGAATGAACATTTCTCAAGCTTGTTTGAATCGTTTTCAGCGAAATAAAATGGATTTTAAGCGTCGTTTCATAACTGTTGATGAGACATGGATCCACCACTATACTCCAGAGACAAAAGAACACACGCAGAAAAAAAGTATGGTTAGGGTGACAATATTCGAAGAGGATCATACTATTGTTGGGTATATGGTTGTCACACAACAATATTATGATCCTCACCACAATAGTATGATTCACACATAACCATACTATGATCCCCACAACCATAGTATGATTAACACTCAACCATAGTTTTATCTCCACAACCATATTATGATCCTCACAACCATAGTATGTTCCTCATACAACCATAGTATGATCCTCACAACCATAGTATGATTCACACTCAACCATACTATTATCCCCAAAATTATTTATTAGGATTGGTTATTGTTGTTGTTCAAAAATAGAGATTTTTATTAAGTACTCGTATGTTATTTTAAATTGCATTACTATTAGTTCATAGCCAGATTTGAAGCCATGTTTTTATTAAACATTTCATTTAAGAAACAAAAATATATATTCCAACGGTCAAAAATACTTTTAGTTGCCAGCAGGGGTGAATGCTACTTCACCATCCGTAGACACCAAGTAACGAATGTGATTAAACCCCATGATCAAAGGCTATATACATAAGTGCAGGCAGATTTTAAATAAACGAGAACCAGTCGGTATTAGAGTATTTAACCGAACAAAGAAAACACAATAAAAATCCCTTGAACTACATTCCGATTGTTGTGGTTTTTTTAATGGACAGCAACCATTCACTGTATCGTGTGTATATGTTTTTTTGTATATCAAAAAAAATACGCACACACATCCATGTATGATCTATAAAACCTGTTTTGTTATGTTCATAGTCGCAACCATACTGTATGATTGCCGTAATCAAATTATTGTTAACGTAAATTTTAAACAACAATACTTTTGTTGCACCAAGCATGTTTATATGGTTGCTACAACCATATTTTCATTTCAAAATTTGGCAATAATACTATTGTTACATTTCAACAATAGCAATATTGTCGAAATCATACTATTGTCAAAATAAAATTCAAAAACCAATACTATGTTTGCGACGAACATGTTTTTATTGTAGAGAACATATTAGTGTTACGGTGACCATAGTGTAACCATATCTTTTCTCTGCGTGCAATCCAAACAATGGACTGAAGCTGGAGGAAGTGCCCTAAAGAAGGCAAAAACAATTCAATCGGCTGGTAAGGTTATGGCAACGGTTTTTTGGGACTTCAAATGTATTTGATTGATTGACTATCAGCAAAAGGGTAAAACAATAAATTCAGAGTATTTTTGCAACCTTTTAGATCAATTAAATGTACAAATTCGAGAAAAACGTCCTGGCTTACAACACAAAAAAATAATTTTTCATCAAGACAACGCACCAGCGCACAAGAGTGTTTTAACAATGGCTAAAATCAACGAATTAAAGTACGAGTTGCTTGACCACCCACCTTATTCTCCTGATTTAGCTCCCAGTGATTTTTACCTGTTTCCAAATCTAAAAAAAATCCTTGCTGGCAAGCGTTTTACCTCAAATGAAGATGCAATTACAGTTGTAAACCACTATTTTGAAGACCTTGAGGAAAACTATTTTAATCAAGGAATAGAATTGTTAGATAAGCGTTGAAGTTTCAGGAGATTATATTGAAAAATAAAAATATTTTTGAAAAGCTAACTATTCTCTTTCATTGATAGGCTAAGAACTTTCTGAACCGCACTCGTAGCTCTAGAACAGCTGTTCTGAAATCGGAAAAGACCTCTCAAAACATGCGTTAACATTAACCGCCACCAACCTGGGACAAAGATATGACAGGGTCGTTTGAAAGGAAATGCTTGCTAACCACTGTGTTGTGGTTTAGAATGCCTAAGTGATGATGGAAGACTGGGAATGTCATTGAAACTGTATCAAATCCCAACTCAAACTTATATACGCATAGACAGACAGGATCACATTTTTGTGCGGATAAATGTAACAGGCATCAAATCATCACCAGCAATATTGTCCTTAAAAATTATGTCGCCGGTTTAAAAGTTTTTCCCATTTATTTTAGCAAATGGTAGAAAAGGTCTACACAACACAGACATAAATTCGGCTGACATAATTGTCAATAATTGTATTGTATGGCATTGTAAGAAGGACAGAACGACTAGGCAGCATAGAAAACTTCTTTGTTCGATTCCCAATTCTCCAGTAGGTTAAAGCGTTTACCCGGAAAAGAAAAAAAGCTTTGATGACATGTCACTAATAAATCACTGCCTTTATAAGTACAATAACGTTAGTCTGGCGTCTACGGAGGTGAGTATAAGTAGAGGAGTCTGCAAGGAGGGCAAAGTAAAGGTAACTTTGTTAGGTTGAATCTCCTTGGGGGATTCAAAGTTCAAACTCAGCAAATGTTTACAAAATTGAAAACAATCACTATAGCAGCTGCTCACTCACATCCAAGTCAATATGCTTTGCTACGTATTGGTATTTTGTTGCTGTTCGTTCATTCTCTTTTCATATTGAAAACTATTCGAAATGATTAGTATCGTAATGTAAAACTATTTTCAATTTGTAATCAATTCGCCCCCAAAAAGTGAGATTTTCATTTCCATTAATGGCCAAACACTGTGACACACACGCATCGAAGTTTGAGCGTTGAGGACGTCAGTTGTGGCAATATTTTACCAGGTTTTCTCCCCAGAGGTACACCGCCCTTATATCAGCATAGCCACACTCTAGATGTCACCCGCTCCCTAGTTATCATTTCTTTTTGTGATATCCTGGTTCCGCAAACTGATAGAGAGAGAACAGCAAATGTTTGGTTTATTATTAATTACCCTCCAGGAGTGTGAGTGCAGCAAATGTTTCAAAACTCATTATTGATTATTGGAATTTGAGGTATTTTCCTCGCTCCTCTGTCATCCTCATCATCCTCCACATGACGTGTGCTGGTACCCTGCTCTTGCACATGACTAAGTACTTATGTGCACTTAGGGCTGTTAGGCCACTTTCGGGTATTAGGCTTACCTCGGCCATGTAAGTGAACGAAGGGTCCGATTGCTGCTCGAAGGGATGAGTTAATCAATGCATCTCCGAGTGTCAACCCAACAATAGAGATAATTGTCAAGATGTATTTTGTAAATCACGATTTATGTGCATCCATTGGCAGCGGGGCAAACATTTTAATTAAGCGTAAAGATGTTGTGGGAATTTCCTCAAGAGCGTGTGTTCAATTAGAGGCTGGTAGTTGAGGTTAGTGTGTTGACGCCAGTGTTAAGATTTGTGTGGGAACATAAATCACCCAATGTTTAAATAGCCAGGCAGCTGCATTATTATCGATGCTATTTAAATTGTCTTTTTTGATTTTGTTAACTTTAAGGCGTGATGTAATTCACTAGATTTGTCTGCGTACTTACAGTAATTGAAAAGGGGTGGGCTATACAAAATCAAAGTAAGTTATGAAGGGCAAACTTTTTTAAAATAGACAGCTGGGACAGTTATAATTACTATATTCTTCGACCGGGTTCTGCATCATTTCCCCCTATGATTCTCGCTGATTAGAGTTTTTTTTCCCGCCTGGGAATTCCCGGTCATATTTCATTCACCGGGCATTCCCGGAAAATTCATTGTTTTCTATTACCATAGTCTTGCACTACCAAATGGAATTCGATGTTGCCAATGTTGAAAAAGTTTTTACTATAAAAAAATCTATAAAAAACTAGCAGATCCGGCTAACTTCAACTCGCCTCAATTCCACGCCTCCAAATAAACTCCAGAGTTTAAGTTTCAATGCGATGTATTTGAATGGAATCGAAATCAGTAGAGAGCGATATTATAAACAATGCTTTTTGATTTGTTTTCCGGCGCAAAAGAAGACGGTTTCCCAGAACGCTGACCCTGCAAAAAACAGGGAAATGCGAGATTAATCCCACAGACTTCCAACATCGCAATAGCCAATCGAACGGGGAACTGAATCTGCTTGAATAGAAATGGAAGATCAGTGGGAATAATCGGAATTCGTGGAATAAGAACTTCCTCTCCTTTGAATTTGTCGTTGATGATCATCGCTTGAATCACATTGTTCATCAGTTTCTTGACGGACAACCGCGTACCGTTGCTCATTTTCGGATGATTCAGATTCCGCAACACGATTATGATCGATCCTAACTTCAGCTGTAAATTATGCGGCTGAGTTTATGGCACATCAAGCGAGTTCAAAAGTTTCGTCCATCCTCGTAGGTCACGCTTTAAGTTCATCGGTATAAGAAGATTTTGGGATGACCAGAAGCGTTTGACGAAAATCCCCGGAAAGCATGATATTGCCCCATCTTATTGTCTCGAATCACCTCGTAAATCCTTCATCGCTTGGTCAACTGCCTCAAAAGCACGTTTATGCGACATCATGCATTCATCCCAAATATTGATTTTGCATTCTCGCATCAATTTCGCTGTCGCCGAATTCTTGGTCATTGTGCCCGTTGGCTTGTCTATCGCGAGAAGATTCGTCGGCAGCTTTAAAGCGGAATACTAAAAATCAGTTTTCGATTTTTCTAATTTCCAGACTTTTTTGAAGAGTTTTTCCAAAATTTTGTAAAAACCTTCCCCTGGCAATTACGAACAACTGAACAAAAATTTTGAGCCAATTAATGAATTAATATACATTTTTCACAGCATTTTTATATGTGACGAGCAAAATAGAAAGGGACCTAAGGTT
Organism: Hydrotaea diabolus; assembly: GCA_963513945.1. Lineage (NCBI taxonomy): Eukaryota > Metazoa > Arthropoda > Insecta > Diptera > Muscidae > Hydrotaea > Hydrotaea diabolus. Next base: position 238,523,617 of record OY740716.1, on the reverse strand, counting down.
AAAAGCCTGTTTTGTTCAGGAGAGCCATTTTAAAGATTAGGTCCCCTTCTATCTGCGCTTAGAATCGTCGACTTCACTTTAATAAAACGGGCATATCTCTGGGAGGGAACACTTTTGGGCATGGGATCGGTCTCATTCGATGCTCAGATGTTGTCCACATCAAAAAAAGAAAAAAAATTAAAATTGATTTTTTTACCCTTAGGTCTCTTTCTCTATGCGCTGTCACATATATACATAAAAGTATATTCTTCGACCGGAATCAGCATTTCTGTCTTGATTCTCGCTGATACTAATTCATATAAAACGCACGATGTCTATTGTCAATAAAACAAAACGACAATTATGTGTGAAACAAACTATCGGCCAAACACGCTCGCCACGATTCGGTGGCATTCCTCTATCCGATGGTGCATATTTTCAATGTCTCTGCGACATAATGGAGGTTCAATGTCGTTAATGTGCCGAATTATCTCGTTCTTTAGCTCTTAAATTGTTTTTTGGCTTATTGACATACACCTTCTCTTTTTACTATCCCCAAAGAAAGAGGTTTAACGGTGTCAAATCACATCTGAGGCGGTCCCTTCCATTCGGACCGCCTCACTGTGTGGTGCGCCATATCACGAAAAGGTATTATTGGCCCTTACTTGTTCCACGATAACCGTCTTGCCGTAATGCATTAAACACATAGACGACAGCAAGCAGCGAGCGACAACCTGTCAAAATTAAAACACACACGTTTATATGAAAATGATTACTTTGACGGCGTCACAGCAGCACGACGGCACAGCAGCCGTTGCTGTTGTCGCCAATATAAACTAATTTCTATTTTGAAAGGCGACAATATCAGATACAGTGTTGGTAATGCACTAAAGTAGTTGTAATAATTTAGAGATTAAAGGCGTTTAACTAAAAACTGAAAATTTGCGTCAAACATTTTGGGATTTATTAAATGTTCAAGGTGTCAAGGTGTTTTTATATATCTTCTTGGTATGCTAAAATATAATTTCGCTATATAAAGATTTCTTGTGAAGCCGGTCTTCGTCCGGGGGTATGCCAAAATATGGCTTCGCCTTTTAAATATTTCCTGCCTCTTTGCAATCTATTCAATCCACTCATTAATAAACAAACTATAATGAAAATAAAACATATAATATATAAATAATATATAAAATACTCTGTTCCGGAATCTTTTTTTCAATGTGCTTCTTATCTGATACTTCGGCTTCACTACTGGGGAAAATACACGAAACATCCGATTGCTGCATAGTGAGTGAGCTATGTCTGGTTTTACACGGACAATTATAATTGTCACGATTGTTGAGTTGGTTGGAGAGAGAGGTAAGAAGTATGGAACGGGGAACAATGGCGACAATTATAATTGTCCGTGTAAAACCAGACTATGTATTTTGCAACGAAACTGTCAATCTGATGTACGGTCTATTTCCTATGAAGGGTGCACACGATTACAATAAATTATTATGTAGAACATAAATCGTTTGTTTGTGTGCCTCATAAACGTCATATTGGCATCACTGAAAAATACATTGCTCCAATAAACAGCAGTGCATACTAAAACAATATCAGCTGTTTACGCTGCTGCTGCCGTTCTCAAAATATTTTAAAAGGTGGCAGCACAATGACAAATGTCGCCAACGACATTTGAAGTCAGTCGTCGTGCTGCTTGCTGTCGTCTATGTGTTTAAAGCATAACTGTGGACTCCGGGCAAACAATATTGAGGCTGACATTGGCAGTATACCAGTCGACATGCTTGTAAGAGTTCTTGAAAACTTCAGAAAACGTATGCAGAAGTGTTTGAATAGCGAAGGTCGACATTTGCCAGACACTCTATTTAAAACCATGTAATTTTAAAATTCCCTTACTGTTCAGTATAATTAAAATATAAAATACATTTTTCTAAGTTTCATAATTTTTTTATTTTATTCCCAAATAATCAAATCAACGCGCTCCACCCTGTACTTTATAGAGTACAGTTAAGTTTTTCAAAATGTTAGAAACGGAATAACAAACTTAAATATAATCTAATCCTTTGCTGGAAAGTATAAAAATATTACAAATGATATTTCCAGAGCTTGACTAAGTCCTTGTGTAGTGGATAAATGTTTACCTTTTGACCGATCTGATATATTTTCAATTCCAACTATTCTACTCTATCAACAAATATTTCTTTAAAATTTCAGCCATCTATCGCCAGTAATGCGACCTATGGTTTGCTTTCAACTGTCAGACGAACATGTTTAGACCGTCTTCGAATTTTATGACGATTCGGAATGTATTTAGATTGAGGGGTCGTCGACCAGTAATTGCAGGTATTGCAGAGGGATTGATAAAGTGAATATACCCTCTTTGATAGAGGAATATTCACCGAGAGAGACCTGAACAACGAAATTGTGTTTAGTGATTGACCTTTTAATAAAACTACGATCACCCATCTGGTAAGTACTTTGTTCACATATTTTAAGCAACTAATTCCTTTTTGTTGTAAAATAATGCATAGGGCAATGAGAGATAATTATGTGGCAATGCAAATGATATAGAGTAGTACTTACTGATTTTTGGATATTATTGGCTTGGTGGTAGCAAAACCCCTTTCGATGGGATTTTTGTGTTGATGAACAGGTCCGGGGATCTGTGCTCCTTCCGGGCCTTTTGGGCATCGCTAAAAATCTGGGTGCAAAATCGACTTCTACCGCCTAACTTGTTAACTCTTAACATTAGACGCTTCTTTTAAGATAGCTTTCTCATATTGAGACGTGCATTCAGATCAGATTTGAGTTCCATATTTTCCAGTATTAGTTGCCATAAGTTGTCGCAAGTCCAATGCTTCTAAGCGAAGCATTGGACTTGCGAACCCAGAGACAACATCCAAAGCTAAATTGCCAACCTTCCGGTCGAAATGTGTGAAAGAGTGGTTGAAACGGTTGCTACCTTTATCCCACGCTAAGAGGTAGGTGAAACTTACACAGCTGAGCACCGTGGTTTAGGTCATAATGATGACAATCACGTAAAACTGACATTAATCTTTTGCGACTACAAGGTGATGAATTCAGTACTTCTTTCGAACTTCGGCTATTCTCTCCCCGCAAGGGTTTCAGCTAAAAAGAGCATTTCGGGCTTCGCTGAACAGCGTCCGTGATTTTACATGATTCTCGCTATGATAGTTTCAACCATGGTGAGCCCTCGCTCAGTAGCCATTATTTAGCCGAGACGCCCAGCGTCCCTCGATCTCGCCGGCACAACATTTCCCTAGGTCAGGGTCGAGGTCTTTCTACACGCAGAGAAAAAGTTTGATTACTATATGGTCACGGCAATAATAATATGTTCTTCACAATTAAGGTATGTTCGTCGCAACCATAGCATTGTTTATTAAATTTAATTTATTTTATAAAATTATTTTTCGGCTTGAGGTCATTTATTTAAACTCGTTGTTTTATGTGTTGTTTAATTTTTATTTATCCCAATATTTCGATTGACTTCGTCAATCATCTTCAGGGGTTGTCAATTAACAAAACAATGTCGTCCGTCTGTCAACTGACAATAGAATGATTGTCACAATGTTAATATTGTTGAAATGTAACAATAGTATTATTGCGAAATATAAAAATGAAAATATAGTCGTAGCAACAATACACGTAGTTGGGATATAAATACTGTTACACACGTATTATGCTGTAAAACAAAAGTACTGAATGTTTTTGGACCAAATATTTTTTAATATATTTATTGATGTATATTGTATCCAAAAAGAATCTACATATTTGAAATGTCCGCTTTTTGCCTTTACACACGCCTTAAGTCGCACTGGCCAATCGTCAATAGCTGCACGAACCTCGTCCATTGGAAAATTGGCCACAGCTCGAACCAAAGCAGTCTTAAGAGATCCAATGTTGGGATATCTTTTGTGACAAACCTTGTCCTCTAAAACCGTCCACAATTTGTATTTGGACTGCCTGAGGGCCATTCTTCAGAGGAAATGAACGCTGGCAAATTGTTTTGAAGCTAGGTGATGACCCTTTTGCACCCTTGGGATCAGTTCAAATGCTTCCTTAGATGACGGCGCATACACTCTATCATTTTGCTTGTTAAATTTTTCCTGAACGGTAAAAATTGTTTCATCGGTGAAAAAAATTTTCAGTGCAAGTTATCAGCGTGCTTCACCAAAAGAAGTTTGCATTTTTCAATCCTATTTTTTTAAGCTGCAGTCAATTAATGTCCGGTACGTCGTTTGAAAGCCCCAAGTCCCAAGTCTTTTTAATGAGTCGACTCATGGACTTTTGCTTGATATTCATCTCACGGGCCATGATTTTCTGTTTTCGGAGCGGATTTCTGTGAATTCTTGATTTAACGGATTTGATGACATGCGGTGTTCGAACAGAGCGTGGGCGGCCCGACCGGTGGCGGTCTTTTACATCTCCAGTCTCCTCAAACAGTTTTATGCATCGGTAGACGAACATGCGGCTAATTCCTAGTGGCCGGAGCGTTTTGAAAATATCGATTTTTTCATTTCACACTTGAAAAGCGCTATTACGGCGATACGGTTCTCATTATCTGACCACTCCATGATGAAAGTTGAAACAATTTTAAAACATTTTAAAACATAAGACATTAACGGGGTATGTTCAGTTCTACTATTGAAATGGGTGTGTTCAATGTTGTAACAGTATTTAGTAGGGACTAAGTAAATATGGTTAATGTGACAAAAGTATTGTTTCTTGTTTTGAAAGTTAACAATAATATGATTACGACAATCATACTGTATCATTGTAAATTTTCTTTACTTGCATATGCTTTTTAGAACAATGTTATTGTTACGGATGTAATGCAATAATACGAGTAGTTCTTATTATATGTGGAAAATAAAATTATTCAAGCAAACTGCTTTGGCTTTGTTTAACTGAAATATTTTTAATAATAACGCTTACGATTTTTAAACTGCTAAATAAATCACTCCTAATATTTTAAATTTAATGTAATTTTAAATAAATTGCATAATTCAACTCTATTGTTGACAATTTAACCCAATTTTAATAAAAAATTTTGGGGGTCATAGTATAATTGTGTGTGATCATACTATGGTTGAAGGGGATCATAAGATGTTTTCGTGTGAATCATACTATGGTTGTGAGGATCATACTATGGTTATATGTGAAACATAAAATGGTTATGAGGATAATTTTTTATTGTAGAGATCATAGTATTGTTGATTTTAAATCAAACTATGGTTGTGGTGATCTTTGTGTGGTTATGTGTGAATCATACTATTGTTGTGAGGATCATAGTATGGTTGTGAGGATCATAGTATGGTTGTATTTGAAACTTACTATTGTTGTGAGGATCATAATATTGTTGTACCATATACCCAATAATAGTATGATGCTCTTTGGATATTGTTATCCCAACCATACTTTTTTTCTACGTGTATACCTGTCTGCTGATGGGCCTCTTCGGTATCTACCTCCATTCCTTTAACGTGTTACAAACTTCGGCACTAAGTCACAATGAGCTGTAGGGTATAAAGGTCATTGGTGACAGCTTTCTGTCATTTAAACTTTTAAAGAGGTTTAAAAATGTAGGCTTATTTTTCACTTGTTGAAATCTTTTTTGGTCAAAAATGTAGTACGAGTACGAGTTTTCAAATATTCACATCAAAATTGCAAAACTATGGTTTCCCACAGCATTGTAGGGCATTGTAAGGTATTGTGAAATGTTTTACTGAAATGGGTTCTTGGTTTCGCATATTTACGGAAAATTACCATATTTATTATCTTGCATGTTTTCACAGCAATTCTATCAACCTTCTTTGGCTTGTGGCCTCCACTACACAAAACAATCGACGAGTTCAATTGAAAAACGTCGTATTCACAAATATGTGTGACTTCTTGTTGGTTTAAAGACTGAATCGCCGGGTTATTTGTAACATAAGGAGGCACAATAAGTCCTACATTTCGAATGGCATTTGTATACCCTCCCATAAAATATGAAAGCCGCTCGAACAAAACGCATTGACTTTGAAGGGGCGGCCGGCTTTAGACCGTAAGACCTTTGCAGTGAGTGTGTATCGGCAAACCTCAGAGATTCGAAGAACGTCCTCCATTGTCTGTCCATTTGTAAGATGTTAAAGGAAGTATTTGTAAATAAAGTTCGGTCTGGTTCATTTCCTTTTGTTTGTTTGCACATACTCACGCAACATACGTAAGCAATTCGAAAGAATGTACCACCGCGGGAGGGGTGGTTGGGATGGTTATGTCAAAGTAACAACAGCATCAGGACGAATCAAAGTAACGATTGGGCTGCCTAGTTATTTGACAAATATTTTGTTTGTCATCCGTTGTATTTTTAAGTGAACAATCGTATTGTGAAAAGAATGAGTTCACATATGTAGAATGTACGGGTATTTGAGGGATACGCTCAAAAGTGTCCCGGTTAAACAGGGAATATTCAGTTAAGCCATATGTGTAAAGTGAATCAAATGAATTGTGTCTGAGACAAGATGGGAAGATATACTGTCACACGAAGTAGAGGTTTCTTTGAGATTTCTATCGCAAAAATTACCTAGGCGACTTTATTGTAAAAACAATATCTAGGAGATTAAATTGGGAACGACTTTGTCGCATAAGTCAACCCGGATTATGGTATTCTCTAAAAAAGGGTTCCTAAATTTGAGTAAAATCACTACTAGAATGTTGTTCATAATCTTTACTCCAACGTAGTTAAATTTTAACTGAACTTATTTTTCCTAAATTTAAGGCCAGTTCACGTACTTGGAATTACGATGTTATGTTCGTTCAAAAATATTTCTTTTCTGAAGTAAAAATTTCATAAAATTTACGAGGGTTGCTATATATATTTCTAGCCTAGGCAACACTAAGTGTTGCCTGGCGTCATCTGACATTTCGATTGGAAAGTTTGACATTTTTTAGCATAAACGTACTCCAAACGTTTTGACGTGCGACCATCATTTGTGGTGTTTACAGTGACTTGAAAAAATCAATTTGACAAACACAAATGGGATTAACTCGTGAACATTTTCGTGCGATCATTTTTCACAACTTTCGACGTGGATTATCACGACAAGAGTGCATCGATGAACTTAAATCGTTGTGTGGCGATGAAGCACTATCATATAGCACTGAGAAAAACTGGTTTAATGAATTCAATCGTGGCCGACGCTCGCTCAAAGACGAAGGTCGTCCAAAAACGGCCGTTGTGCCAGAGAACATTTATGATTTTTGGTCGTGGTGGTTACAGCAACCATAAAAATGTAATAACCTTTTGTTTATTACTCTTTTTTTTTAATTCTGAGAATCATAAAAAAAGTCATCAACCTTTTTTCCAAGGAATTTTGAGCATATCTCGAGCAAATTTTTGAAATTCATACCTTTACTTAATTTTGAATAAAAGCAGAACGCGATAATCGATTTCTATGATCTATGTCGCATTTTGTTTATGGGTTATGTGACTTTACGTGAAAGTTATAAGACTCTACACGTTTTTCCGTTTGGGATTTATATGTTTAAAAAAAAAAAATTTTTTTTTTGGCCAAATTTTCTTCATAAATTTATTTCTAATTGCAAAAATGTTGATTTGGTAGAAAAACAGTATATTAATGGATTGAAGAAAATGTAATTATTTATTTTTCTCAATTTATTTCAGCAAAGTCGAACTAGTCGTTCTCGAGTTATGTCAAACTACGTTTTTGCCAACATTTTACAACTAAGCGAAAAAACATCAAGATAAGGAAAAAATGTAAAAGGTCATAAAAAAAACTGGCACATACGAACGCAAAACCCTTTGAGGGTTTTAATATACTAACCTAGTACCATCACCCTTGGAATTTCTCACCCCCCAGATATGCTGTTGTACTGTGTAATCCAAGATCGTCATGTTACATACCGTCAGATAGAGGCATCCTTGGGCATTTCTTTTTTACCAGCATACATTCGATATTGCATGAACACCTGGCCGTAAAAAAGGTTTGTTCTCGTTGGATCCCGCACAATTTGACAATCGCTCAAAAAAGGCCCGTGTAGACTTTTGCAAAAAAATTTTGAAAACATACGATCGCTGTTCTTCAAAGGACATTTATGAAATCGTCACAGGTGACGAATCATGGATCTATGAGTATGAGCCCGAAACAAAACAGCAATCGTCTGTCTTCAAAGACGAGCGAAATCCAACGAAAGTTGTTTGTGGAAGAAGCACTTCGAAGCATATGGTCGCCTGTTTCTTCGGCAAAACTGGTCATGTGGCGACTGTTCCGCTTGAGCATCGCAGGACGGTCAATTCTGAGTGGTACACCACACAATTTGTTTGCCTGAAGTCTGCGGAGAAATTCAAAAAACGAACAAGAGAAGTCGAATCATTGTGCACCATGACAATGCAAGCTCTCACACATCGGCTCAAACCAGCGCCCTTTTAACCAGTCAAAATGTCGAATTGATGGGTCATCCACCATACTGCCCCGACTTGGCACCCAATGACTTATATTTATAACCGCACATCAAGAAAAAAATGCATGGTGAACGATTTTCGTCGCCAGAAGTTAAAGCATCCAAATCCATGTTTTGGAGGTGTCTCAATAGGAGTGGAAGAAGTGCTTTGACAATTGGTTTGAGCGAATGAAAAAGTGTATAATTATTTATACCCGAAATCATGATAAAAGCAGTGTGCAGCCACGAAAATCAATGTCACTTTGCCATTTTTGTTAAAAACTTGTCTGTTAAATATAAAAGCAAGAGGTCTTGAGCGGATTAATCCCTGTTCAATGTGTAAAAGCAACAGACCGAAATAAAACAAACGAGCTAAACATATTCGGATTTTCATTGTTAAGCCAGAAATATATACCAGGGCGACCGCATAACTAACTGGCCTGGCACATTTTCTGTTTTACTAGCAATTTTTTGTTTTGTTTTTTAAAAGTAATCTTTTATAAGCCATCTGACAAAATTTCCGAAATATTTAATGATAATTTTCTTTGTTACAGGTGATTGAAGTAAACAAGTTTTATAATTTTTAAAAAATGGAAAATAAAGAGTTTCGTGCGGTAATTAAAAACTTTTATATGAAAGGTTATACGCCACAATTAATCAAAGATGAATTGGATTCTGTTCATGGTGATAATGCACCATCATACTCCACCGTGAAATCCTGGGTTCAACAATTTCAAATGGGTCGTTCAAGTACGGAAGATGAACAGCGCTCTGGAAGACCGAAAAGTAATACTACTATTGAAAACATTAGAAAAATATTTAATAAAGTGACTAAAGATAGACGAATAAAGCTCAGAGAACTTGCTGATATTGTTAAAATACAAGAAAAACAAGTTTGGAGTATTTTACATGATGAACTCCACATGAAAAGGCTATCCGCAAGATGGGTGTCGCGTTTGTTGACTTTGCCCCAAAAAACCGTCCGTTGGACCAATTCCGAGGAGCTTTTAGCGATTTAACAGCGTAATCCAATAGAGTTCTTGCGCCGATTCATAAGTGTTGATGAAACATGGATCACTACATCCCAGAAATCAAAGAACAGTCAAAACAATGGATAGAAGCTGGTAAAAGTGGTCCTAAGAAGGCGAAAACTGTTAAGTCAGCAGGAAAAGTAATGGCCACAGTATTTCGGGATGCAAGGGGTATAATATTTATTGATTATCTTGAGAAAGGAAAAACTATATATAGTGAATATTATTGTGCATTATTGGATCGGTTGAGTGAAGAAATCAAGATAAAACGACCGCATTTAGAAAAAAAAAGTTATTTTTCATCAAGATAATGCTCCTTCACACACTGCATTTTTTACTCAACATAAACTGGCCGAATTACGATTTGAAATTGCTCCGCATCCACCATATAGTCCAGATTTAGCTCATTCTGATTATTTCTTGTTTCTAAATTTAACAAAATTTCTCGGTGGCAAAAAATTTTCGTCCAATAGCGAGGTTATTGCTGAAACTGAGGCATATTTTGAAGGTCTTGAAAAATCTTATTTTTCGGATGGAATTAAAAAACTTGAAAAACGTTTGATGAAGTGTATTGAGTTGGAAGGAGATTATGTTGAAAAATAAATAATAATAATTCCAAAAAAACGGTTCTTTTTATGTTAGGCCAGTTACTTTTGCGGTCGCCCTCGTATATAGTAAGTGCTCTTGATTTTACGAAAACAATATTAGATAATAGTATTGGGGGTGGTTAAATTTTAATAGCCGATGTTGAATGTGAACCACACCTAAATGTCAAGTGTTTTTCTGCATCTCATTTGATATTTCTCAATCTTAGACTAACTCAATTTGAACCATGAAAAGATACACACATCACATGATCTTGTCGGCCAATTAACATCGCCACGAAGTGAGATAACACGGATATAGAATATGTCGCGCAAAACAGCTATTGTTTCGTTAGCTGTGTGGCAAGTGGCACCGTCCTGTTGAAACCACTTTTCGTATACATCCATATCTTTTAATTCGGGCCATAAAAGTTCGTTATCATCTCACGATTGCGAACACCATTCACAGTAACTGCCAGACCGGCCTAATTTTGGAAAAAAAATACGGCCCGATGATGCCGCCAGGCCATTGTTTTTTCGCCAATCATTCTTGGATTATCACTCGCCCAAATGCGGCAACTCTGCTTATTGACGAATCCACTGAGGTGAAAATGTGCCTTATCACTGAAAATGATTTTCTTCGAAAACTGATCATCCACTGTTGCCATTTCTTGCCACAATTCTGACCATTGATGACGTTTGGTATGGTCAAGAGGCTTTAGTTCTTGAGTCAATTGCATCTTGTAAGCGTGTAAATGCAAGTTTTTATGCATAATGATCATCAACGACGAGCGTGAGGGGTGCAGTTGTTGGGCACGACGACGAGTTGAGGTGGACGGACGGCTCTTCAGCCACACTATCGCGAACAGCAGCTATATTTTCTGCAGTACGAGCTGTACGAGCATGCACTGGTGTTTTCACATCTCCTACAGACCCGGTTTGCTCAAATTTCTGCACGATTTTTCCGATTGTACGCACATTTATACGATTAAATTGACCGAAAAATCACGATATGCATTTTAATTTGAACCCCCATTTTCTTAATAAGTCTGAATATTTTTAGTGTGTTGCTCGCTTGTGTATCTTTCCATGGTTCAATTGAATTAGTCTGAAATTGAGAATGAAATGCAGAAAAAAACACTTGACGTTTAGGTGTGGTTCACATTCAAGATCGGCCCTTAAAATTTAACCACCCTTTATTTATTATTTCAAATGTCTTTTACTCGCACTTTTCAAAAATTTTGAAAATTCGGCAACTTTTTGCTTTTAAGGCGGACACTTTCAGAATTTCCTAACCCACCCTCGCTTAGTCATTTCGGGCTCAAAATCATTGTACAATTTCTGTGGCTTTGGTTTCAATGAAAATGAACCGTTCGCTAGCACGGAGGCGTTTCCAGCATTTAAGCGCCACCATATGCGAATCGGCAATCATAGGCCAACTATGACGATGACGACAACGACGGCGACTATGGCGAATCCTTAGTGCAACAATCAGGCAAAATCCAATGTACACAAAAATAAGTAAACGAGACGACAGCAACACTTGATAACCTAGACCCATTCAAAAGCTGTAGCTCGAAGGTGTGTATATGTATAAGTACATACATACATATGTATGTGTGAGTATTGCATGCATATGTGTACAGCGTATACGAAATGATGACGAACGAGAGCGCCAGAGAGTATCAAGCAGAGAAAGGATACAAAACAAAAAGCGACGACATCACGGTGGGAACTTGGAGACCCTAGGATAGGAATAAAAAGCCTACTACAACTACTACTTGCGACATGCTGTGGTGAACTCACACACATATACACATGTGTGTGTGCGTGTAGTGGCATATAAGCATATCACGATTTATGTTTATCCTTGCTCTTATTTTGCTGTAGTGTTGTTGTAGTTTATACTCTTGTATGTTTGCTTGGATTTTGTTCCTTTGCCCCCTTCTGCAATTCCATTGTTTTCACTTTCAAAAAGTGTTTAGTGGTATACACAGAGACGTGTGTGTATGTGTACATGTGTGTGTATGTGTGTAAATGCATGTGAATGTGTTTATTGAGTTGAAAACGATGAGAAGAAGAAAAGCAAAAGCCAAGTATTTAAAAGGTGTAAATCTGTTGAACGTTTCTTTTCATTAAAATGTATACCACAGCCCACCTTTCCCCAAGCACCTTTGTCTCTCAGGCTCTCGAAGAAAAAAGAAATAAAACGCAGCATAAATACTAGTCGAGAGCCAAGCGAAGCCACTGAAGAACGCCGCGCCGTCCAAATAAACTGCCAGTATGTGAATGTGTGTCGATTGTCGATAACGCCAGACTGGCTATAGTGATAGTGAGCGCTGGTGTTTGTCCTTCCTACCGGCCGATAGGGCGCCTCTCATCCCCGCTGTCCACCCGTTGGACCTGGTCTCTTTAATTATTTCATTTATTTCCGTTTGCTCTAATGCTTGATGGGATCCAATGCGATGCGATGCATTGCGAATTTGCACAAATGATGCATGACAAAAATCCAACCGCAGTGATTTGTACACAGAATACTGGGATCCATTATGTCGGGATATCTATCAGATGGCATCTATTTATGTTTTTCTATCTAACTAGAGTGCGTGTGTATGTGTGTCTTTTAATCTATTAAAATTTTTTGGCTGCTGCTCCCTACCCATTCTGAAAAATACAAGCTTACAGACAAAGCCTGACACCGGCACACACACACACTCACATAACATGGCAAATATTTACCGAATGGCTATGGGTGCGTGTGTGTGTGGGATTAATTAAATTTTCTACTTATATTTCTAAAAATAGAACAAAAATTATTTAATTCTGCTCAAAAAAAAATATGAAAAACAAATCCATCCCAGTTGCCACAGAAATGCAAATAAAATGAAATGGAACAATTGACGAACTCACATACACACACACAACCATCGACATGGACCATTGTGATATTTACTGTAATTTCGGGATTTAACTTTTAGCAAATCGATTTGAAGCCCATTTTCTATAATTTTATTTTTCAGCAGCATTTGAATAGCAGCATTTGGTTGCGTTGCTTTCATAAATATCCGACCCTATCTCTAATGTTATTTTTCATTTCATACAAAAAAAAAAACTATGGTTGGTAATTGGTCTGAAGTACAACAACACACTGGTTGAAGTTGCACAGTGGTCCATAATCAATTTGCATCGATCAAAAATCTTTAACTTTTGAACTAGAACACATTTTTGAGTTCTGTAAAAGGGTCGATTGTAGCCATGGATTCAGGGATTGTTTTGAGCTTTTGATCGAAATATTTTAGAAATAAGCCTGTAGTTGACTTTTTTTCTTTTTTCTTATTTAACGACTTCAAAGAAAAGTACACTTATTTTTTTATGTTTTAAGTTTGCTTTTACATACTTATTGTTCATAAAACTCACAAAAAACTATTTTTCCTATTTCAGTTTTTATTTTTTCAGGTTTAGAAAATTTGGAAGATGTTATTAAATAAAACGTTTCTAGCTAGATCTAGATCATAAAGTATGCGAGGGCTGCTATATATATTTCTAGTCAAATAACGAAAATGCTAATTTTTATCATCAAAAATGGTTTTATTGTTTTTCAAAGTATATTCCATCATGATTTATACACTTTTGAATGCGCTCAAACCAATTGTCGAAGCACTTTTTCCACTCCGATTGAGACACCTCCAAAACATGGTTTTTGAACGCTTTAACAGCATCACGCATTTTTTTCTTGCTGTGCAGGAATAAAAAGAAGTGATTGGGTTCCAATTCAGGGCTGTTCGGCGGATGACCCATCAACCCCATTCGAGGTTTTTTTTTAAATAACCAACACTCAGGGGATGCCCCCTATACATGCGGTGCATTGCGTTGGCGAGTGGAAAGTAAAGGATCGAAGAGTAAGTAATGATTATTGACGCTTGCCTTGATTGTCGCAATTAGTGGGTAATACATTTGCCGGAAGTCGATTCCACATACGAACTGTACGAGCGAAAATCGAATATGATCTGTAGTGTATAGTGCGGTCAACTGGCCAATCGACAACAAACGGATGTGAACGCCTAGAAAGTCGAGTATCCCTGCCGAACATCCTCACGTCAGGAATAAGGCGACGGATGTCTGATGAACACACACCATGAAAGTAACGATAGAACAGCGTCACGCAACCCACATTCCGACGATGCTCAAGGGAATCAAAAGAGTTGGATACCCTACTGTCACCTATTAGCTCCATCGCTCTCCTTTGAACACGGTCAAGTGGCTCCAAGGATGCTTTTAGAGCACCTGCCCATATATGGGAGTTGTATCCCATCATTGGCCTGATGTAAGTTGTATAGATATGGAAAAGATCAGAAGGAGTGAAATATTTCTTGCAACGCTTTAAAAAGCCTATGCACTTGAGTGCTTCTTTCGACACTTCGAATACATGTCTCGCCCAACGAGCTTCACATTGTATTTTCATGCCAAGAACATCGAGAGCTTCTGATTGTTCAATATCCGTGCCATCGATAGAAATTGAAGATATTGTTGGGTCAGCGAATCGCTTGTGAGACAAAAAGCAGCACTGTATTTTACGTGCATTAAAATCTCTCTAATCACTCGACCCCATTCGGAAATGGCCAGTAGATCCCGGCCAAATGTCTCATCCTTAATTCGCCTTTTGTCTTCAATATCTTGAAGACTCGGCCTACGGTCGAATGAATATGAATGACAGAGGTTACTATCATCTGCGAAAGAGTAGATTGGATTCACGGTCTGACCCAAAAGATCGTCAATGAAAATAAGAAATAAAGAGGGAAAAAGGACAGAGCACTAGGGTACACCTGCGGTCAGCCTATGTGTGTTGGATGAGAACCCATCTTCAACAACTCTAATAGTGCGATCTCTAAGAAAGCTCGATATAAATGGAGCAAACGTATTACCGACAACAAAAGCGATATGTGTGCACCGTGCCAGACTCTATCAAAGGCCTTGAAAATATCTAGAGCCATGACCTTACTCTCACCAAACTAGTGGATAGTTGCTCAAGCGGAACAGTCGTCACATGACCAGTTTTGCCGTAGAAACAGGCGGCTATTTGCATCGAAGTGATTCTTCCACGAACAACTTTCTTTGGATTTAGCTTGTCTTCGAAGACCCACACGGTCGATTGCTGTTTTGTTTCGGGCACATACGCATAGATGCATGATTCGTCACTTGTGACGAATTTATAAACGTCTTTTGAAGCAGCGCGATCGTATTTTTTTCAAAACTTCTTTGCACGAGCATTTTTTTGAGCGATTGTCAAATTGTGCGGGATCCAACGAGAACAAAACCTTTTTCAGGTGTTCATGCAATATCGAATATATGCTGGTAGAAGAAATGCCCAAGGATGCCTCTATCTCACGGATAGATGACGATCTTGTATTATCAGTTTACGCACGGCCGTTTTTGGACGACCTTCACGACCTTCGACTTTGAGGAGCGTCCAGTTTGTCACAGTGCTATAGGATGGTGCTTCATCGCCATACAAAGATTTAAGTTCATCGATGCACTTTTGTCGTGATAATCCACGTCAAAAGTAGTGAAAAATGATCGCACGAAAATGTTTACGAGTTAATTTCATTCTATTGCCAAATTGATTCTTTAAAGTCACTGCAAACAACACGAATGATGGTCGTACATCAAAACGTTCTGAGTGCTTAAAAAATGTAAACTTTCCAATGGAAATGTCAGGTAGCGCCAGGCAACACTTAGTGTTCTTAAAGTTGTTTCAAATTTTTGGACTGAAGATTGTTTGGTGGGAGTGTACTAGGGTAATGTTCTGAATTTTTTTTTTCTTAAAAGTTAGAAGCCGAGAGGTCCTAGCGTTCCAACGTTTTGACTATTTGACTGAAACGCAAAACATTTTTTGTATTCATTTACAAAAACAAATAAATAGGTGCTGTTATTTCGCTTCCAAAAAAAAAATCGACCACTGGTTCAGAACTTCAGCAATTTTAGCCTAGTACCCTCCTACCTCCAATCCGAACATTTTCAAATCGCTGCCATTTCGCTTCCTTGCGTTTTAGGGCATGGTCGTAGGTGGACATATTTTCGGGAAATAAGGTAAGTAATACGCTGGTGAAATTTGTCCATTCGTGGAAGAATCACCTTGTATAGACAACATGGAAAACATGAAGGCTGGGTCAAGATTAGGAACGATATGCAATTATAGCCGAAAGAGGACGAATAAGCTCCTGGCTTTTGCTAATGGTCTATTAGAACTCTCATAGGAATCCTCACACACAAAGAAGTTTTTTAAAAGTATCGGCATCTTGAGATAGGATTACTGCAGGAGCTGCAGGTAGAATCAATAGAGCACTTGCTATGTGTCTGCTCACGGTTTTAAAAATCTAGACTAAACTTTCAAGAAATTCGATTTTTCCAAAGACATTGTAGATTTACAAAAGTACCCTTAGAACAGTTCTCGAAATTCATCGAAATGGCTTTGGATATCTTTTATCCAATAATTCTCTCAAATATCTCTGAAATCTTTCTGTTTTCTTGGATCGGCTTACAGGCCTCCAAGTGAATTCGAGAAACCCTCTTAACCTTAGCAAAAAATCCAAAAGGTGTACTATTTTGAGGTACCCTAAGTCCCTTTAAGGAAATGTTTTCCCCCCTGAGCTGACTTCGCGCATTTATAATTTTCAACAGTTTATGACTAAGTCATCATAATGCAAAGTATTTTCAAGATTTTAGTTTAATTCGTATGATATGAAAGTCCATGACCGAGGCTACATTTAAAATTGTCTTAAAGCAGTTTGGATTTTAATTTGCATAAACAATTGGCTGCCGCGTTTGTTGACAACCCATCAAAAACACTTATCAAAGCAGTGTTTGACCAGGTTTTACGTAATCCAAATGCATATTTACTTCGATTTTTTACTGGATGGTTACACTCACTAATTAATGGCTGGCGTTTGTTTCAAGTCAACCGAAGAAGGCTTACGTTTTTGTTATAAGTCAAAAGGTTTGATCAGAAATACAGAAAAATTACTGAACCCATCCTTTTTATGTTCTTGATTAGAAAATGTTGACAAAAATACAAATAAAAAATCGAAAAGCTATGATAGATGTCATACTGAAATATTTAAATCTCCAAAAGTCAGAACTCCCAATTTGTTCCGCTTGCTTTCTGTTTCCCCAGAGCCACTGCCAATTGATGGCACTGACAATATCCGTAATTCTAAGCCGATAGATACATAATATAATAAATTGTTGGTCAGCTCACTTATTTCTGCATATTACAAAAGGCATAGACCATCAAACGACTCCTGTTGCTTCCACCCACCCCTTGCGCTGAGAGCGTAATTCAATACAATTCAATGGAGGGTGACGCCCTGGTTTTAGCCATTTGAAGTGTTACTTTAGCCTGTTCACAAACTTCATGTGATGCCAGCATTTGATTGATTAGCGCAAAATCGTATTGGTTTATGTTGCTGGTATTGTTTTTTGTTTTTTTTTTTTATTGAAAGCACTCTGGTAATGAATTCATTTCGTTTCGGCAGTGCAACAAACGTTGGCTCCACAAGAAAATAAATGCGAATAATAAATTCTAACATCATTTGAAAATCGGCCGATGACCATAAATTTGGGGTGGCCATAAATTCCCTGGCATACCAATCAGTCGTTCATCATCGCATTAATTTAAAACGGGCGGTAAATAAATGTTTTAAAATTCTATTTCAAAAACTGATAAAACGAGTGCGTATTCCACACGTAAACAGCTTTGGTTGCCACCGACAGGCACCATTCCAGCAAGCCCTAACCGTCACCGTCACAACCACCAACATAACAACAGCAACATCATAACCACCACCGCCACCAACAAGGAACAGCAATAGCAGCAGCCCAACAACAACATTCAATAAGACTACAACAGCAGCGAGAGACAAAAACAGCTGCGTTTGATAATACAATTACACACACCCACAAACTCACCCAACTAGTTTAAATGAATGAATGAAGTCAATGTTTCTATGGTTCGGTTAGGTTAGGTTGTGTCGTCCTTTCAAAGGATGCCATTGAGAATCGCCGCTAACGCACGTCTCTCTTTGCGAAGCAGCGTATTCAGCAGCCAAAGTTGCATAGCAACATCATCTGTTTGTGTTGAGAGAAAAGCAATTCAACATTGTTGCTGAGTAGTGAAGAGAGAATATGCAAGATATACAGTTTTTATCTCTACATGTTGACTCAACATGTTGATATAAATTATTGTTGCCGGAAAAGGGAGCACGAGATTAACGTGTTGTCGTTTTTAAGGCAATATGTATATAAACATGTGCCTGTTAAAGAAAGGAAAAGCAGCATGATGCTGCTGTATTGCGGCCCATAGACTAATGATTTCTTACAAGTTGGAAAAAAATTTTCCGTTTCAAATATTGTCTAAAAAATATCTAGTTTAATTAATATTATTTACGTAATAAATTAAGGATATGGTCCTGTCCGAAATGTGGTTATAACAGGATGTTGCCAGTTGTCTAAACCAACGAAACAATGGCTCATTTGCGAAAGAAATCCAATGCAAACCAATCCTTGCCTTGCGTTGTTTATTGCCCGCCACCATCATGTGATTTGAATCCTTTGGAAAAATTTTAAAAAATAAGTGTACATCAATAATCCATGAACAATTTAAGAGCTAAAGGACGAAATAATTCGGCATATTAACGGCATTGAACCTCGATTATGTCTCAGAGTCATTGGAAACATGAACCATCGGATACAGGTATGGCGTTGAAGCCGCGTCGAGCATTTGGCCGATATTTTCTTGGTTGAATAATTGTCATAGGTCTTTCTATCATAATAAAAAATATTTCGATAAACCTTTAAAAAGTTTATGTTTTATTTGAAATTTATTTGAACAAATCGCACATAAAGCACTATGATTTGTTCGAGTAAGATCGAATTTGTCTGTAGTGTGGCAGCACCTTATATTGAAAAGGACCAGCGGTTATGATCGAGTTAAGGGTCAGCGAAGATTCTTACCACATACTAAGGACTCCACAGTCTTAAGGTACGTCCTATATTTCCAAAGTAATATCTCAAAATTATTAGCTACCCATATGTAGACATATACCGCTTCTAAAGTAAGAAACAAGTAAAAAGAATATTAAGTTGGACGTGGGCGACTATACTTAGTAGGGGCATAAATACTGTTGCACACGTTTTATGCTGTAAAATAAGCATGCTGCAGTACTGCATGTTTTTGGATCAATTATTTTTTTTTTATTTTTTGATGTTTATTGCATCCAAAAAGAAACTACTTATTCGAAATGTCCGCCTTTTGCCTTTATACAGTCCTTAAGTCGCACTGGTCAATCGTCAATAGCTGCACGAACCTCGTCCATTGGAAAATTGGCCACAGCTCGGACCAAAGCAGTCTTAAGAGAACCAATGTTGGGGTATCTTTTGTAACAAATCTTGTCCTCTAAAGCCGTCGACAATTTGTAATCCAATGGGTTCAAATCTTGACTGCCTGAGGGCCATTCTTCGGAGGAAATGAACGCTGGCAAATTGTTTCGAAGCCAGGCCTGGGACGTTTTAGCCTTATGGGCCAGCGCAGAATCCTGCTGGCTGGTTTTGGAACAGGGAATTGTTAAGAGGCTTCACATACAGCTTCCAAAACGGTTTCTTGGTAAACTTTGGCCGATGTTTTGACTCCGTGTTCGCAGAAATGCAGATTAGTGACCCCATCGTAAGAGACACCCCACCAAACCATGACTGAAGCTGGGTGATGACCCTTTTCCACCCTTGGGATCGGTTCAGATGCTTCCTTATATGACCGCGCATACACTCTATCATTTGAACAAAATTTTTCTGTGCTTCGCCAAAAGTTATCAGCGTGCTTCGCCAAAAGACGTTTGCATTTTTCAATCCTATTTTTTTTAAAGCTGCAGTCAATAAATGTCCGGTACGTCGTTTGAAAGCCCCAAGTCCCAAGTCTATTTTACTGATTCGACTCATGGAATTTGGCGTGATATTCATCTCACGGGCAATGATTTTCTGTTTTCGGAGCGGATTTCTGTGAATTCTTGATTTAACGGCTTTGATGACATGCGGTGTTCGAACAGAGCGTGGGCGGCCCGACCGGTGGCGGTCTTTTACATCTCCAGTCTCCTCGAACAGTTTTATGCATCGGTAGACGAACAAGCGGCTAATCCCTAGTGGCCGGAGCGTTTTGAAAATATTGTTTTTTTCATTTCACACTTGAAAAGCGCTATTAAAGCGATACGGTTCTCATTATCTGACCACTCCATGATGAAAGTTGAAACAATTTTAAAAACCCGTTACAGACTAACGCTATTGAGGTTAGCTTTCAAAACTCATATGACATTAACTGGGTATGCTCAGTTCTACTATTGAAATGGGTGTGTTCAATGTTGTAACAGTATTTATGTCCCTACTAAGTATAATACCCTGCACTGCTGGATGTTCAAAAAATGCAACTAAAAATTGGTTTTTGGACCAAATTTACCAAATTTAAAATTAATGCTTATTTAGATTGGTGAGAAAATTTAATTGTTGTTGGTAAAATCGGTCGAACATACATATTTGTAGGAGCTATATCTTAATCTGAACCAATTTACTCCAATTTCAGCAGCGCCCGCCCTTGGCACTAGGAACTTACTTGTGCTAAACTTAATATGTGGCTTCTAGAGCTAAGAATACAAAATCAGATGAACATATGCCTGGGAGCTGTATCCAAAGCACAACTTATTTTCTTTGTTTTCACTAACGTCTTTTCTTGGGCCATAAAACTTACTTGCACGAAAGTTCCGATACAAAGCTGTCGCTGATAAGCTTACCACTTCATCAATTTAGAGCGTTGTCGAGCCGTTTTGTGCTCTCTTCGAAACTATCAATGTTGTGAATCACTTAGTTATGTTCGCTATCACATCCGTGTTAAAGAGAGGGCATATTCATGTTGTAAAGTGCCGTGCGAGTCAGTGTTGTCAATAACTGATAAGCAACAACGGCTAGCTTGAAAATAAAAAAGGCTGGAAACCGGCAAGACTATCAGAGCTATCGTAGATACCATGTCGGTTTTGCCAATTGTAGTTTTTGCAAACCAATGTTGGTTTCATTTGGTGTCATGAAACCAAGTTGGTTTGTCCATTTCGAATGTAAATTAAACCAATGTTCGAATAAGCTGTTGCTGATAAAACCGATAACATTGGTTTTCATGACACCAAAGCAATTTTCTTATCGTTTTCAAAACCAAAAGTGACAGCATTGGTTTCTACGACAGCCCTGCATGAGAAAAAAGGCTAAAAAAGAGTAAACCCTTATTATACGATTTTTTTGCATGGAATTTTTAATTTTTATGAATTTGAAAATATGGGCAAACTAAATACTAAAAACTTTCGAATATCCATACTATTAATGCTAATATTATATTTGTTCAAATGGTTATTTACAATTTGGCCATTATTTTTATCGTATTCGGTTTGAGTTCTGATCATTAATATACGGTGGGTAGTCTTCTAATAATTAATATAAGGTGGTCAATAATTTTGTAATTAGCGCGTATTTTTTTCTACATCCCATAAAAGAAAAAAATGGTGATGGTTTTGGATTTTCGCCTTCAAAAATGTTTCTTCAAAACCAACACTGAACAAAATTGAAACATAAACAATGAGAAGTATATTAATATTAAGCAGGAAAACGCAAGTTTTGAATTATGATTGTTTTCTTTTCAAATAAAATTTATTAAAGAAACTGGGAAGCATATTATAGATCAAACAGAAAGCAAAAAAGAATTAGATTTGTGGAAAATATTTTCAAAAACCATGAAAAAAAATAATTTTTCCAACATTTTGCTTCATAAGCACCACAAAAATTTTCTAAAAAAATTTAATTGTTGGACAGGTCTCTAGAAATAATTTGGCTTTTACAGATTGAAAAATATCAGTTAGTCGACGAGTTGAAGCCAAAAAACCATATAAACAATATGCTGAAAATCGGCATTTGACTGCAAAGTTCGAAGGTCGATTAAAAAAAATTCGAACTAACATTAATAAACACCGCGATACGGGACTTCTAATTTAGCCTATATTTTCACCCCTCACTCTCAGAATCGACCTAACTTTTGCTAACCTGAATTTGTTCCACAGTGTTATTTGAGAAGCGAAAAATGGTATTAAATGAGTCGTGGGGGTACAACGGTACTCTGGTAAGTCATAAAATATCAAAAAAAGTACTAAAGTATCAAATTTATCATCCCTGCTTCATGCAGAAGTAAGTGCAACAATGTCATTAACTCCCACAAAAAAATACAAAGGAACCTGTCAGTCAGAACAACTGTTGGAACTAATGCAAGACTAAATGGGAATAACTGCTCGTCAACGGTCACTGCATCATGCCGAGAGTAAGCTACTGCCAAGTTAGACTGCAACATTTGCCAAATATCAGCAATAGCCGCAGTTTTGCTGTTGATTAGTCGCTGCTGTCGCGTATTTCCATTGTCGAATCTAAGTCATTGTTTTATGCACTTCATACGATCTAATGATAATGCAGCTTTATATATTGGACAACGCGTTGGGCCCGATAAATGTGAAGAGGTTCACTATTCGATTTAGTGAGTTCAGCATACAAAATAATAGCCAAAAAAGCATCGAACTCTTTCAAAGTGATTGGTTTCCATTCCTTTGTGTTGGTTAGATTTGCCAAATTCCATGCAGCGTTCACTTCCCTGCCTTTCCGATTTGATTCGCGTAGTATGATGTACGCCATGTCTTCGGTGATGAGCAAGCGAAATATGGTAAAGGGATCATATGTGGTTCCTACTGGTCTCGGATTCCTCCTTGTGTAGTCGACCACGTTATGAGCACGAGTACTGGAAGTCGGTGTTGCATTTGTAGTCCATTTGGTGCCATCTTTGGAAATGAAGTAATTGTCACTTGTTGACTAAGCATCAGTTTCTTCCTCTTCATCATCGTCGTCATCACTAATATCTTCATTGATGTCTATGTGTGGTTCAGTTTCCTCATCCGAATCATCAACATGAAAATTAGCTTGATATGTGAAATCGTCATCATCCCACCATCAAATGCAGGAACAGCACCTTCATCGTCATCACTCATCTCCGCACTTATGAAGTCTGAAAATCTGTCATCCACTGCACGTCTTTCATCCTCACTCATTAGCTGGTAGCGTGTACTACAACGTACCACAATTTCAGCAATGTCTAAATTTTCCTCTGCCACTTTTATTTACTTTTATTTCACTTTATAAAATTTAAAATAAAATTTCGCACTCGATGTTCACTGTCTCAACTTTCACTGGTTTGGTTTACGAAACCACAGCCGCTTTTATACCCTTTTCTACGTCTACCTGTCTTCTAGCTTGTACTTCTGCGCCTATGTGAAAGTAAGAGTAGGTAAAAAGTAAGGGTAAATTCAAACAACTCAAAAAGGGCGGTAACAAAAATTCAAAAAGGGACGGAAAGTTTATTATGTTTCTTGAAATTTCAGTACAAGATCCCAGCGGAACATTTCACACGTTCCCATACTAAGCACATTTAAATCTCAATAGAAACTAAACTATTGGTCGGATCGCTTTGGGTTTTTTAAAACGATTGTAGATAAAATTTCCTTGGAACACATGTGTGGGTCGGGTATACTTCCCATGGACCATCAAGGAGTTATTTCAGTTTGAAAATGAAAAGGTCCCCAGGAACCTTCTCACCCGCCGGAGAGTTAATCCTTAGGTTATGCTTACCTTCAAATTTAAAACACGAAGTTTGTTTCAATCCTAGTAGGCGATTATTTTAAATAAATTTCTTATGAAAATATTGCCTTACTTGTACTCGTATGCGACGGTTTTACGATGAATTATATTTTGAAAAATTTCGTTTTTAAGAATATTTTTTTTAAAAAGACGATTTTTTTGTGGAATGGTTGGCAGCCCTAGTACAAATTAATCATGCTGCTTAATAGTCTCTTTAAGATTACTCTTAACACGTTACGGCTTTCTATACGAAGAGAATCATGTTGATGAAATAGAACATGTTGAATCAGAGAATATTTGCAAGAGCAACATATTGGATAATGTATATGCCTCATAGCATGTTGCATAGGAAGAGTTAATGATTTTTATGTTTTTTGTTGTTTTGGAATGTCTCTCAAAAAGTCGAAGAGATGATAAACGAATTTCCTAGTAAACCAAGAGTTCAAGAACAACATGTTGCATTGGGAGAAAAGATTAGCGGCAACATATTGAAGCAACGGATGAATACGGTTGTCGTATGTAGCTGCCTTAATGAATTTATGGTTCGATTTTGTCCCGGCTTTAAGTGCTTGACAATCACCTGTTTGTAAATGCAAAATGTTCTCTTATCTGTATTTAAATACTCTCCGCCTGTTGCTGAATAACTTTAATATGCTCTCAGCTCTCAATATGCTGCTGGCTGATAAATATGTTTCCTCAACATGTTTCAGCTGAGAGCGGTTATTATCAACATGCTGTCTAGCAGAAATGTCTAATAGCAGCATGTTGTTGTAGACCTCGATTATGCTTCTTTTGTCTTTGCTTTGAGATTTTATCATCGTTTATAGTTTTGTTGTTGTTGTCATTCTCTTTCTCTGTTCTTATGTTTCATTTATTATATTTTATTATGTATTTAGTGAACCATCACAGATATCTGAACGCCCTAAGCTGTTTGTAATAATTCACACAATCAACCACACGCACATGTACGCACCCAGCGTCTCAGGCTCGCACACACAAACACACCCCCAGAGCCACACAGTTACAGGCCAACAGACGACCATGCTTGTGTTTGCGACAGATGGAAGAACGGTTGGACCGACAGACAGACAGACAGATATAGCGAACCTCAAGAGTTTTTATGTGTTCACTATGAAACTGTTTCTTTCGGCCGTTCGCTACGCCACGCACGAAGCGTTTGAGGCGTTAGATAGTGTGTGTGTGGGTGCTGGTTGGATGGCTGGAATTTGGTCGGTTCGGCCATCGATACAATTATCAATGATTAGAATGTTGCCCCGTTCGTTGTCGAAGTCTATCCAATGTGGCTTAGCAAGGACGCAAGAGATAATATTGGAAAATGTAAACATATTGCCATAATGCTCCAAGGGAAAAGCTAAATGAACCAAACGCAGACACACTCACGCCTTTATCCTTATACTCATAGTACAGGGAGAGTACACACGCACATACATACATACGCACGTATACATGCATATGTTTCTGTGCAGATAACTTGTTTATCTACATTCATATTTCATGTGATTTAATTTGGAGCAATTAGTATTCTTGGGCATATGATTTGTTTCCGGTTTCTCTTTGGGCCATACACACAAACTGCTGTGGGGTGCACGGCAAGCGAAAGACTCCAACCACTCAGCCACCTCAATAGTTTGGATTTGGAGGTAATGCCACGGTAATTGTGAAAATGTTTTTCATATTTTCCCCCTAGTCCTGAAGCGTAGGATGTAGTGCTTCTCCTCCTTGCTTAGGAATCTTTTAATAATCATACTTTGATTAATAAAAACAACTTGGTTATGATAGTGTGAACGTGTGTGTGTGTGCGAGTGTGGGCCTACTTTCTACCACACCCGGCAAAGCGGATGTTGTGGCGCCACCAACATAACACTCACACATATACACAATCGCATAATAATCTCATAGAATCGTTTATACGAAGAAAAAACAAAACATATTATTGTTATTTTAGAGCGGAAATAAAGCAGAGGGTGCCTCCGAAAAGAGGGAGCCACAAAGATATTGTTCAAGAGAGAGATCGAGAGAGTGAATTCCGGTAAAAACCACAATGTTGCTTTAAAGTCCATCTACACTTTGGTGTTGCAAATTAGCGATTTTTTAACCACTAAATCTAGCGTTTATTGGATATAAAATTAGTTTCGTACGCTTTTAAACTTTACAGAGAGATCTTGTAGTTATCAATCTAAGTCAAAACTCTAAAGTTAGAAGTGGCCAACTGAAATACTAAAATTTGATTTTAAAGTTTGATTTTTTGGGTCTTAAATAAGTTTTTAATCAAAGATGACTTGCAAATGATGGTGCCTAGAAGACTTAAAACTTTTATGTATTATTTTTATTTTATATGATATTAGTGATTGTAATAAGAAAAATATCCTCAGTGCTTGCTTCCGCCACTTACTGAATTCTAGTAGTTATATCTATTATAATAATTCTTAAAACTATATTATATCTATTATAATAATTCTTAAATTTCAAGTAAAATGCTAATCGCAGACAGATGGTTTGTATTTGACCAACTGTATGATTACTTACTTGTCAAAATGAAGCCTTCACAAATTGTTTAACTTAACTAAACATTTTTCAAAAAAAAAAACCAAACGCGTAATCAAACAAGGGTATCAACGAAGCTTTCTCGCATATGAAATGATTTGAATATCGTTTGTGTTATACTAAAACTTCTCAATGCATTTTCTTATAACTATCCTTTTGAAGATTTATATTTTTTCATAATCATGGGGTATATGGTAAACCGAACTGGAAATGCATAGAGTAAAAGTCAATTGATAACGGGTTTTTGGACTCCTTGGAAGGGTTCTAAATTTAGCCAGATTATAAAAATAATGGCATATTTGAATTTGAAAGAAAATTTCATATTATGTCGATGTTGAAATGGACGGATTTTCTTACCCGTCACCAAATTTAGTCAAATTGTAAAAGTAATTTTATTTTGGCTTCGTAAGAACCTGTTACTGTTAATTAATACCCCTATGTCCATGAAAGCTGGAAGTATGTTAAATCGGATGTGGACCTCTGTTTTGGTGCTATACAAAAACGTGTACCGATATCATCCATTTTTATCTTAGCTGAAAATTGTTGATCGTAATGAACTGCGCCATATTTCATCAAGATTGAATGTTTTATGTAGCATTAGAACTATGGACCTAAAATCGGATATATCTACATCTGAACTGATTGTCTTCAATTTCAGTAACGTCCATTCTTTGTCCACGAAATTTGATATGAATAAATTCCATCAAGATTACGTGTAATATGTACCTTTTAGATCAAAATATTTAAAATTGTTGAACATATGTAGGTGTGAAAACAAAAGGGTGATCCAGCTGGAACGTACAATGTTCATTGTAAATAAAACAAAAAGTTTTCACAGAATTATCTATTTTTATGATAGAAGGATCTATGACAATTATGTGTGAAACAAAATATCGGCCAAATGCTCGTCACGGCTTCGGTGTATAAATCTAACCGATGGTCCATATTTTTATTAACGTAATGGAGACGTAATGGAGGTTAAATGTCGTTAATGAGCCGAATTATCTCATCCTTTAGCTCTTGAATTGGTCCTGGCTTATTTGCGTACTCTTTATCTTTTTAACATTCCCAAAGAAAAAAGTCAAACCGTGTGAAATCATATGATCGTGGCAGGCAATTACCTTCGAAACGACATAAGATAACACGGCCATTGAAATTTTCGTGCAAACGAGATGTGTGGCAAGTGGCACCATCCTGTTGGAACCACATATCGTCCAGGTCCATATCGTCAATTTCTGGCCACAAGAAGTCCGTTAACATCTCTATAACTGCTTGGCCGACCTAATTTTTGAAAAAGTACGTCTCCATGACGCCTCAAGATTATACCACACTAAACAGTCACTCTTTGTGGATGCATGGGGTTTTCAAAAATTACTCTTTCTTACTCAATCATTATCATTTGGCCAAATGCGGCAATTCTGCTTGTTAAAGAATCCACTGTACCTACATTTGGTAGATTATGGTGACCAAAAGAAAAAAAACACGAAGTGCACGAAATACATTTTAATTTAAACGCCCTTTTTCGAAAAAGGCTTTAGTGGTGATCCATTTTCTATGTCTTCATAGTTGAATTTGTCAAATACTAAAACAAAGAAATGACATATTAAGTTGGGCATAAAATTTAACCTTAAGGTGTGACTCACAATAAACTTAGTGCATTATGATTGGAGCACCCTTTTATACACTTGTATTACCTATGGTTTTATATGGCACCGGAACATGGATAATATCAAAAACGGATGAAAATGCGTTGGAAGTCAGAACTAGACTCCGACAAAAAGACCAAGTGGAAGATGATTCAAAGATCTTTGGGATTGGAAACTGGACTAAGGACATCCAAGACCGAAGTGCTTTTAATCAGTTATTGAGCAGGCTGGACCCAGAGGTTGTTGAGCCAGCCTAAATAAGTAATTTTGCTAAGACCGAGCTCTCTAAGCCGGAAATACACTTTTAAGGAATCTCTTTTAATAATACATATTCTTTGATGCAGAGTAGCAGAAATTAATAAAAAAAGATTTCATCGGATTTTTTTTAAAAAAAATCACTTTTTTTATAAGTTGCCACTTCATGTAAAGCGTGTTTTTAGACGCGTGGTTTTCAAGAAGAATAAGAATTAAGCTGTAGTTTGATGTTATGGCCAAGAATTTTGCTTTTTATAAAGATAAGGGATTGCCATTATGATTTCGGGCAAGTGGCTGGCTTGAATAAATTCCAGCTGAGTGGCCCAATTTTCGACCAATGTTTGCATCATTTGTGGCCGTATGTCAATAAAAACGCGCCGAATATTCTCTTTCAAGGCGTCAATCGTGTCGGGCTTATCTGCTTAGACAGGCGACTTCACAAAAGTCCATAAAAAATACTCCAGCGGTGCACAGTGGGAAAATTACGAAAAAAATTGGAAATAATTCGGCCATTTCGTTTGTAATGGTCCGATTTAAATGAAAATTTACATTGACCTTCTTGAAGTGTTACTGAGCTTAAATTTTGAATTTCATGCATCTGTGTTTAACAGGTGCTGCACAGTGGGCCCTCAAAGTTGGTCACCTCGAGTTAAAAATTTTTTTTCAAGCCGCCAAAAGCGTATTTGTGGTCCGATCGTAATAATTTTTTCTTTAGTGAAATCTGCTGGACAAACCCAACCAAAAATGTTATTACAAATTTTTTCATATCTCGTACAATAAAAAAGATATCGGGACTTAAAGTTTTTTTTTCGAAAAATTTGCTTTGGATTTTCTGGGATTATTTTATTTTTGGGAATCAGTTTTAGGTGAATCGGGGAAAATTTAATCCTGGTTTAAAGAAAACACTTTGGTTAATGTTTTAAAAAAAGAATTGTAGCAAAATCACCAATAATATGAAAATGTCAGCTGTTCAAAGTCAACTATTGCGAAAAAAGTGGGATTTTGAGTGTTTTACGGCGAAAAGGTACCTTTACTCTTATGTCAATAACTTTAATGTTTCTTAAGTAACATACAAAAAATTTGCATTTATTTCAAAGAAAACTTTATGCTTAATACAAATAATAAGCAATTGTGACCCTAGTCGGTACTTTTCTTGCTCCAGGCGTCTCCAAATATGGGCATTTTTTTCAAAAAAAAATTGAGTTTGAGCTCAAATAAAAAAAATCGCCACACTGCTGGCCCAATTTGGTGCTATAAGTCAGTTAACTACATATGTTTTCTAAAATCCCAAGCAAAGAAATTTTGCGGGAGGCCATTTCTAGGACAAAAAAAATGAGTTTTTGTTAAAAAATCCCATTTCTGGGATTTTGTTTTCCCCTGTGTCAAATTTTAGAAAAGTGGCAACTCCAATTTTTTATTCAAGTTTTTCATTTTGTCACAAAAATATTGATACTACGTAAAAAAATCAGGTTTATATCTCCAACCAGCAAAATTTTACAGTGGTCTGAAATATTGACTTTTTTTGCTACCTTCACAAAAAAAATTTTTTTTCAATATGTCAATTATTATTCAACATATTGAGTTAATTGTATTCTTTTTTATAATCTGTTAAAACTAGAGGTAATTACCTTTCCATTGGTATATAAAAAGTATATCCTTTTACCTACACTTATAACAGCACGTGCGCTGGAATAAGACCCCTTTGAGTAAAATATTAATTTTTTTGGTAAATAGCAATTTCATTTTGTGAGAGATCAATGTTGTTGCATTTAAAAAAATCAAATTTACACATTTCCAATCGCAAAAAAGTAATTTAATTGTTGCAGATAGAAAATTTGAATAAAAAGATGCTATTGACTTCATTTTTTGTGAAAAACTTTTTTTTAAATAAATTAACATTTAAATAAATCTTATAATTAAAAAACATTAAACTTAAATGATTTTATTCCACGTCCAGCATATCTAATAAATCAGAAAATTCTTCTTCGTCTCCATGCGTCATTTCGTGGTACGAAGTCAACTTACTTCTCATGGAGGATAAAAAAGGATCTGAAGATAATAATAAACTATTAAGTAAGTCTTCGTTTTGTGCTATTCTTGAGCATTTTCTTGTGGAAAATTGTTGAACATATCTGAAGTCTCGATTTCTAGCTTCTTGTGGTTCTTCAGTTAACTCGCCTATAGGGAGAAGGTGAGACTCGATTATTTGTTTCCCATGGAACAGGACTCTGTGTATAGTTGGCGTTAGATCTTTCCAGGGATAGAGATCAGCAAGCATTTTTAAAATTCGTTCGGCGTAAACTCCAAATTTATCGGAATTAATCTTTTGTTTGGAATTCAGAGCTAAAAGCAATATATTAACCATTCGAATCAACTCCTTATTGATTCCAGTTATTTCTGCAGCTGTATTATAGTCTGCGAAGAATCTTCTGGCAGTGTTTCCATCATTTGTATTCCCAAAGTTCGAGCGTGGTTTAGAAATATTTAGGCCAGTTTGTTGTTTAAATGCATCTTGAATTCTTTTTTTTCACTTGCTCTCATTTCATGCATTTCTTTGTTAGCTCGAATGTTTTTCCTTTCATTTCCTGGTATAGATTTATACTTAATGTCATAAGCAAGGTTTAGAAAGTGTTCTAGAAACCTGATTCGAGCATGTAACGGTGCTATTCCAAACTCAAGGGTATCTTCATTGACTACTGAATTATTCGAAGCGTTTGAAAAATTAACTTTGCTTTTATTGCAAATGAAACACTTCCAGCTAGATTTGTTTCCTGTAATATCGTTTGCGGCTTTTCCATCTACCATTGTCAGGAACATTTTAAAAGATATTGTAATAGAATACCTGTCGAATTTAAATGCAAAATCTTCTAATCTCGAAATATCATCTTTTAATTTGTCTGTGATGGCTTTAGTTAAATCACTCGTTTCTTTATGATATACGAAGGAGATTGGTCTGCAATAAATTTTGGAGCCAGGTGTTGGATTACGCCATATTGCTTCAGTAGGGTTTGATTTTCTGCGCGAAGTTGAAGGTAAGGTAGAGTCTAAATTTAACCTCAGAGGAACCAAAGATGCCATGAATACGCTCTTGAATTCGATCTGGGTAGATTGGCTATCAGAGCATTGTTTGTATTCCGAAAGTGCTGACAAACCATCACATCCCCACTTGCATATTAATTGAAGATGGCTGTTGTTGATTTTTTTTAGTTGTTCCTCATTCAATGTTGTTATTATCCTACTGGCAGTATTTTGGAGAAGTAGTTCCAAACTAACGCTGCCGGCCTTTTCTGTAATTATCACTGGGTTTGGCAAAATTTCCATTTTTTGTTCCTTTATTCGGTTGTATGCGGGAAACATGTCACATCCTTTATCAAGCAGCATTCTTCTTAAATGAGTGTACTTGTTCTTACTCAATCCCAATTCGATGATTAAAGCTAATGCTTCTTCCTCGCTAAAACCAGGACATGGTGTTGCAATACTTCTTTCAATGCGTTGGAGCCGCCTTGGTGATGCTTCCGTTAACACGTCTGCAATTCTTTTTGCGCTAGATGGCCGATTTTCCACCGTCAGTAATTCCTTGAATGTATCACAAATCTTTGAAGGTGAATGATTTGCCATCTCAGCCGACAACCGTTGTTTCTTTGCCTTTGGACATAGATCGTCGTATTCCTTAGTAGGAGCACCCACTAAAGCAGGGACAGTTTTAAATTCAATTATACTGTCGAGCCACTCAGTTGGTAATCTTGAATAATTCCTGTGATACTTCTCCATGAGCCGGTCAAATTTTTTCAAAAAATTTAATACTTTGCTGCTTTCGTTAGATTGTGTTATCTCGCTATATGTTGACTCTATGCACTCTATTAAATATGCTACTCTGTTCTCCATTTTCCGAAGTTTGGTGTTTTTTAAAAATTCAACAAGTTCTTGAACAAGGAGTGTTATCGTCATGGCGGATTAATTTGTTATGATAAACCCATACAAAATCGGCGGTTCTTATATCAATGAGTAATACTTACAGGTAATCACAATAATATCCGCAATTAATACTTGACTAAAATACCAGGTATTCCCCAAAAATACATTTATAACAATGAATTTTTATGTACCCAGGTACATTCGCCTAAAATGTTGCACAATCATCCGGACATAGGGGACAGGTATTCCCCCAAAACATATAAGAATGAATGTTTAGGTACCTAGATCCATACTATACAATACTACCCATTTTCCGTTTTTACACAATAGGTAAACAATAATGGTAAAAATATATATTTTTGCTATTTATGGATAGGTACGAGAATTTTTAAAATTGGTATTCTTACCTATAAAATTCATACTTTACTCAAAGGGGTCTTATTCCAGCGCACGTGCTGTTATAAGTGTAGGTAAAAGGATATACTTTTTATATACCAATGGAAAGGTAATTACCTCTAGTTTTAACAGATTATAAAAAAGAATGCAATTAACTCAATATGTTGAATAATAATTGATAAAAACGAGAAAAAAAATTTTTTTTGTGAAGGTAGCAAAAAAAGTCAATATTTCAGACCACTGTAAAATTTTGCTGGTTGGAGATATAAACCTGATTTTTTTACGTAGTATCAATATTTTTGTGACAAAATGAAAAACTTATTCAAAAAAAAAATTGGAGTTGCCACTTTTCTAAAATTTGACACAGGGGAAAACAAAATCCCAGAAATGGGATTTTTTAACAAAAACTCATTTTTTTTGTCCTAGAAATGGCCTCCCGCAAAATTTCTTTGCTTGGGATTTTAGAAAACATATGTAGTTAACTGACTTATAGCACCAAATTGGGCCAGCAGTGTGGCGATTTTTTTTATTTGAGCTCAAACTCAATTTTTTTTGAAAAAAATGCCCATATTTGGAGACGCCTGGAGCAAGAAAAGTACCGACTAGGGTCACAATTGCTTATTATTTGTATTAAGCATAAAGTTTTCTTTGAAATAAATGCAAATTTTTTGTATGTTACTTAAGAAACATTAAAGTTATTGACATAAGAGTAAAGGTACCTTTTCGCCGTAAAACACTCAAAATCCCACTTTTTTCGCAATAGTTGACTTTGAACAGCTGACATTTTCATATTATTGGTGATTTTGCTACAATTCTTTTTTTAAAACATTAACCAAAGTGTTTTCTTTAAACCAGGATTAAATTTTCCCCGATTCACCTAAAACTGATTCCCAAAAATAAAATAATCCCAGAAAATCCAAAGCAAATTTTTCGAAAAAAAAACTTTAAGTCCCGATATCTTTTTTATTGTACGAGATATGAAAAAATTTGTAATAACATTTTTGGTTGGGTTTGTCCAGCAGATTTCACTAAAGAAAAAATTATTACGATCGGACCACAAATACGCTTTTGGCGGCTTGAAAAAGAAAATTTTAACTCGAGGTGACCAACTTTGAGGGCCCACTGTGCAGCACCTGTTAAACACAGATGCATGAAATTCAAAACTTAAGCTCAGTAACACTTCAAGAAGGTCAATGTAAATTTTCATTTAAATCGGACCATTACAAACGAAATGGCCGAATTATTTCCAATTTTTTTCGTAATTTTCCCACTGTGCGGTGTTAAATCGCACGATCTTGGAGACGCCACAGGCATACGAAACGAGATAATGCGCCCACTAAAAGTTTCCTTTAATAAACTGATTGCTTTGTTGGCTGTATGGCATGCAGCGTCGTTTTGTTGAAACCAAAGGTAGTCTGCATCAACATCCTCCAACGAAAAAGTCATTTATCATGGCTCTATAGCGTTCCCCATCGATTGTAACTTAATGGCTGGCTTCATTTTTAAAGGATGTAACAGAGTCTCAGCAATGGCCAGTGGATTTTCGTTGCTCTAAATGCGAAAATTTTGGTTTTTAACGTACATATTCCACCAAAAGTGAGCTTCATCGCTCAACAAAATTTTCTTGTAAAAAACTGGATCGGCGGGTGTCTCGTTTTGGGAACATTCACCGCGATTTGTAAACGTTGTTCCGGAGCAAGTCTCTTTATTATGAAATGACAAACCAAACTAAGCAGAAATCAAGTGACAGCTGTTAAAAGACCAACTCCGAAAACGTCTCAAAAACAAGCCTTTTATAAAAACGGTCTCCATCAAAAAAAATCGCTTAATTGAAAAGAACCCCACCAAAATTGGCAGCACTGTACGCAAAACAATTTCTGAGAACTTGCTTTATCAACATTGAGATGCTTTTTCTCGCCTGCAACGTCACTTGCTTTTATTCCTATTAGAATACAATTTGAATACCCCCTAGCAACATGTTGCGTCAACATGGCCAATATCCCTCACTTTATAAAAGTACGTGTGTAAGTAAACAACACGAAGTAGACGAAGTTATGACGACGATGTTATGTCCTTCTCCATGTTTGTGTGTGTGTGTGCCTTCGTGTGTGCATGGCGACCGAACAGCAGCAACACACAACAACGAACGACTCAGGCCGGGGTGGCGACAGCGGCAGCGGACGAGAACGACTGACATCAAAAGTATCTGCTCCAAAGATTGGGCTATCTCAGTTTATATTCGTGTCTCGTCTCAGCAACATCGGCGGCGCGCACTCTAGCTAGGCACTTTAGCAAAGAAAACAGAATATTTTTGTTGTCACCATCAACAGCAGCACTATTGTGGATATTTTAGCCCGTGCGTTCTACTGTGTGTGAATGTGTGTGTGTCTCCTCCTTGTGACAGCAGAGAGAAGAAAGTCTCCGAGTGTGTTTGTGTGTTTAAGAAAGTGAATGTCGGTGTTTGTTGTTTGTGGGGACAAATATTCCATGAACGGCATAAAAACGGGGGAGCCGTGAAAAACAACAACAGCAGCAGCAGCACAGGCCACAAAAGAATCAGAGGCGAACGTACAACATTTCATTGAATGAAAGAATAACAAGCGAAACGGGAAGAAGAAATACAACAACACTACATAACGGGAGATGAAAGTGAAATAGAATTTGTTTGTTGTGTTTCGTATATATGTGTGCATTGTGTGTTTGCTGTTCGCACGTGTGAGTGTGAGTGGTTTCCCCCCATCAACATCATCATCATCTGCAGCAGCAGCAGCATTTTCCTCCTCAGTGCTTTAAAGTTGACATTACATTTTTGTCTTCTGCCTAAGAAATTAAACGACGACAACAACAAAAAACCAGCCGGGGGATAAATCTCTATATATCTCTCTCTCTAGAAATAATAACAGCAAAAAATTTAAAATATTATGTTGTGCCTTTCCACGTTAACGGCTGCTTAATAAACGATTACGCCGCCCGCTCGCCCCTCTCAATTGCTTTGCTTAATTTTCCGCGTCGGTCGTCGGTAGGGACGTAGTACGCCCGCTCTGTTCTTCTAGGCACGGTACCTAGGCAGTCGGTCCGTCGGTTCGTTTGGTCGTTCTCGCTTTTAGGAAACAGTGTGCTTTTTATTTGGTTACTACTTCTGGTCGTTTTTTATTGTTGTTGTCCTCATATGTGCTTTTTTTTTTGTTTTTTTTTTTTTTTGTTTGTGATGTGCGTGTGTATTAATGCCTTCGGTCCATATTCAAAATACTAGAGAACACATCGACGACGTCGGCGACAGCAACAGCGACGACGATAGTGCGTAAAAGTGTTTTCCATTTTGCCGAGAGTTTAAAAATAAACAACACACACAACCCGTGCAGATATCTTAAAGATACACATTCACTCGTTGTATCTTCAAAGTGAAATTGGGGACAACCAACCAAAAAAAAGAATCGAAAACGAAAACAAAAAAAAAACGCCAACGAAAAAATAAAGAAACAAAATTCAGAAAATACACGAGAAAAACGACGAAATTTTCACACCCATAGTTCAACACGAATAAAATAAAAAATATAATTCATTACAGTAATTTACCCTAAAGTATGTTCTAAGCAACAGCTACCAAAACACCCAGAAAAAACAACCTTTTTGTGCAAAATAAATATCAAACAAAATATACTCGTATATAAAAAAATAAAAAATATAAATACCACAAGAAATTTATGTATTTAAGGGATATCAGCCAGGCAACAACAACAATAGGCCCTCATCATTCAAGCTAAAAAAACTCAAATTTCTCTTGCAATAATTCAAATTAATTAACGTTACTTAAAGTATTTCATAAAGCTTGCAAGTCTGTGCAACTGGGCATTATACAAGTTTGTGGCCCACACCACCGCCGACCCAGTGAATATCATTTATAATACTTAAGGGAAAAATCAACTGTCTTGTCATAAAGACATACAACAGTCCATAATGCATTCCCCCCTTTAAAATCGCCCATCACTTTCACATTCAATCATCATCAAAGTGAAGTTTGTGTTATTCCTTCAACAAGAAGTAGTTGAAGTAGTAGAAGAAGCAAAAAAATAAGAAAAATAATATTCAAATTGATGGCATTGCAAATGAGTGATGCATGAATGCAAACGAAAGTGAATTCAGTGTAAATTTATACGAAAATTAACGATAAAGAAACCAACACAAAAAAAGAAAGAAAAAAATCGAATACTAAAATTGAAATTAATACGTCAAGGATTCAATGCAGTCATCCATAATGGAGTTATCATCGGCAATTGACAGCAACCGCAGTGGATAGGAGTACTTCAATATATTGCCCGATAGTAGTAGACAACAAAATCAAAAGGTGAGTAGCAAACAAACAGAGAATATAATTGTCCTTGTGTTTTAATGTAAAAGTATTCCAACCGATTTTAATTGGTTCTCAAAAATGTTAAGTACCTAAAATTGAAGTATATCGCTAAAAGTTATTAAGTATCATAGCGTCTAAATAATCAGTAAAGTAATTAATTAGACAAGCTAAATAATACAAATATTGAGTTTTAGACTGCATTTTTAGAATTAGTTTCTAAATTCGATTAAGCAGTAGTTAATTAGACAAGCTAATAAAAAAAAGAATTTACAGAATCTTAGTTGCTGCTGACGAACTTAGCACCAACTGACTAATTTAGGTAGGCCATGGAAATATTGCGTATTCTGTTTAACAGTTATCCGATCCCTGCTAAGGAATTTTATGTAAATCAAACACAGAACCAGTAAAAATGTTGCAAAGTTAGACCAGGATTAATCAAAAATACCCTTCACCATAAATTCGCTATTGAAGTGGCCAATTTTTGTTTGGGCCCTTTAGTTCCTTGAGTCCTATCCTAGTTTCATCCAAATCTTTAAAATAAATCCTTAATAGGGTTCCCAGTAAAATTTGCATATTGACTTTCGCACGTTTTAACCATACGAGCTGCTTTTTCGTACCCTTAGGTCCATGAATCGGACCTCAATCTCAGCCAAACAAAAAAATAACCCACATTTAGATTTGTTGCCAAGCTTTCTCAGATTAAGGTACCCTCATGTCCATGTTGTATATTGATCGCCCGTTTTAACCATGAGGACCATTATTTGGGCCAAATGTGCCTGCAATTATGTATTTTTTGAAGAATTTTTTTTAAATTCAGCAACACTCAGGGAAAGTCCCTCATACATACAGTGTATTGCGTTAGAGGAAGAGAGTAGTAGTTTTTGACACTTGCTTTGAACTTCTAGATTCTGTAATCTAGTGGGAAATACATTTGTCGCAAGTCGATTCCACATACGAACTGTACGGTCGAAAAACTAATTTGATCTGTAGTGCATAGTGCGGTCGACTGGCCAATCGATCACAAACGGGTTTAATTCTCGGAAAGTCGTGTAGACCTGGCGAACATCCTAACGTCAGGAATAACACCACGGATGTCTGAACAACACACACCATGAAAGTAACGGAACAACATTCTAACAATGCTCCAGGGAGACCATAACCTACTATCACCTATTAGCACTATCGCTCTCCTTAGGATGGGGTCGAGTACTTCATAGGGTGATTTTGGAGTAACTACCCATATATGGGAGTTGTATTCCGTTTTAGGTCTGATGTTTTAGGTTTGAAGTTTTATAGATATCAAAGAGGTCAGAAGCAGTAAAATACTTAGTAGGGACATAAATACTGTTACACACGTTTTATGCTGTAAAATAAAAAGTACTGAATGTTTTTGGACCAAATATTTTTTAATACATTTATTGATGTACGAGTATATTGTATCCAAAAAATCTACTTATTCGAAATGTCCGCCTTTTGCCTTCACACACATCTTAAGTCGGACTGGCCAATCGTCAATAGCTGCACGAACCTCGTCCATTGGAAAACTGGCCACAGCTCGAACCAAAGCAGTCTTAAAAGATACAACGGGGTATCTTTTGTGACAAGCCTTGTCCTCTAAACCGTCCTTAATTTGTAATCCAATATGTTCAAATCTGGACTGCCTGAGGGCCATTCTGCTGAGGAAATGAACGCTAGCAAATTGTTTCGAAGCCAGGCCTGGGACGTTTTAGCCTTAGGGGCCGACGCAGAATCCTGCTGGAAAGTCCCTGGCTGGTTTTAGAAAAGGGAATTGTTAAGAGGCTTCACAACAGCTTCCAAAACGGTTTCTTGGTAAACTTTGGCCGATGTTTTGACTCCTTGTTCGCAGAAATGCAGGTCAGTGGCCCCATCGTAAGAGACACCACCACCAAACCATGACTGAAGCTGGGTGATGACCCTTTTGCACCCTTGGGATCAGTTTAGATGCTTCCTTAGATGACCGCGCATACACTCTATTATTTTGCTTGTTAAATTTTTCCTGAACGGTAAACATTTTTTCATCGGTGAACAACATTTTTCTGTGCAAGTTATCAGCGTGTTTCACCAAAAGACGTTTGCATTTTTTAATCCTATTTTTTTTTAAAGCTGCAGTCAATAAATGCCCGGTACGTCGTTTGAAAGCCCCAAGTCCCAAGTCTTTTTTAATGATTCGACTCATGGACTTTTGCATGATATTTATCTCACGAGCCATGATTTTCTGTTTTCGGAGCGGATTTCTGTGATTTCTTGATTTAGCGGATTTGATAACATGCGGTTTCGAACAGAGCGTGGGCGGCCCGACCTGTGGCGGTCTTTTACATCTCCAGTCTCCACAAACACTTGTCTGCATCGTTAGACGAACATGCGGCTAATCCCTAGTGGCCGGAGCGTTTTGAAAATATCGCTTTTTTCATTTCACACTTGAAAAGCGCCATTACAGCGATACGGTTCTCATTATCTGACCACTCCATGATGAAAGTTGAAACAATTTTAAAATACCGTTTCAGACTAACGCTATTGAGGTTAGCTTTCTAAACCCATATGACATTAACTGGGTATGTTCAGTTCTACTATTGAAATGGGTGCGTTTAATGTTGTAACAGTGTTTATGTCACAACTAAGTATTTAGAATATA
This sequence comes from Hydrotaea diabolus, assembly GCA_963513945.1. Lineage (NCBI taxonomy): Eukaryota > Metazoa > Arthropoda > Insecta > Diptera > Muscidae > Hydrotaea > Hydrotaea diabolus. The sequence goes on along the minus strand of OY740716.1, from coordinate 238,484,021 downwards.
ATAGAAAGCCTATACATTTAACTGCCTTGAACATACATGTTTCGCTCAACGAGCTTCACATTGTATTTGTATGCTTAGAACTCAAAAGTATCTGATTGTTTAAAATCCACGCCAACGATATATCATGATGCACTGTTAAGTGCGTCTCAACTAAAAGAAGCTATTTTAAGCATTGTTCGTTCAAAAAATGTATGGTTTATAAAAAAAATATTCAAGAAGTGTAAATTTTCCATAGCTACTGTTGGTCCCTTAAAGAGAAACTTCCCAATTATGCCCAATTTGATTTCAAACAAATTTCAGGGTCTTAGCACATTTCGTTTGACAGTTTACGTGCTATCAACTGACACACGGATAAACGGACGGACATACAAACGTGGCTAGATGGTTTTAGAAAAGTTTAAAAGGTCAACGAGCAATACTTCTAGTAAGTATACACTCAATCCATATTCTTAAAGACCCAGTACCAAATATCAACCGCAATTCAAAAAAATATCGCCACACATATCCCGGATATGTTAAAAGGTCAGAGACTTAAGACTTCCCGTAAATAGAAAATACATACGCTTGTTCACAGAAAGATCTAGGCTAGATGCGACTGGGAGTTTTGAAATCCACTTGTGAGAGAACTAGCATAAGATTTATGCCCTAGACTACCAGATCCTTTTAGAAAATCATTAGCACGTAGAAGTGGTGGGACTGGCTGAGACGAAACGCCGTACTATATATTTGTTGTATCCGGTGTTACGAGAACTGCTATATATTTTTCTGGCCTAATAATGAATATGCGAATATTTATCATCACAAATGGTTTTATTGTTTTTCAAAGTATTCTCCAGCATGATTTAAACACTTCTCCATGCGCTCAAACCAATTGTCAAAGCACTTTTTCCACTCCAATTACGACACCTCCAAAATATGGTTTTTGAACGCTTCAACAGAAGCTTCTGGAGTCGAAAATCGTTGAACACGCATTTTCGTCTTGATGTGCGGGAATAAAAAGAAGTCATTGGGTGCCAAGTCAGGGCTGTACGGCGGATAACCCATCAATTCGACGTTTTGGCGAGCCGGTCGAAAAGGAGCTGGTTTAAGCCGATGTGTGAAAGCTCGCATTGTCATGGTGCACAATAATTCGTCTTCTTTTGTTCGTTTTTCGAATTTCTCCGAAGACTTTAGGCAAACAAATTGTGGTGTACCACTCAGAATTGACCGTCCTACGTTGCTCAAGCGGAACAGTCGCCACATGACCAGTTTTGCGGAAGGCGACCATTTGCTTCGAAGTGCTTCTTCCACGAACAACTTTCGTTGGATTTGGCTCGTCTTCGAAGACCCACACAGTCGTTTGCTGTTTTGTTTCGGGCTCATACGTATAGATCCATGATTCGTCACCTGTGACGATCTTATAAACGTCTTTCGAAGCACCGTGATCGCATTTCTTTAATATTTCTTTGCAACAATCGATACGATCCTTTTTTTGAGCGAAGTCAAATTGTGCGGGATCCAACGAGAACAAACCTTTTTTACGGCCAGGTGTTCATGCAATATCAAATGTATACTGGTGTAGGAAATGCCGAAGGATGCCTCTATCTCACGGTATGTCACATGACGATCTTGCATTATCAGTTCACGCACGGCATCAAGGTTCTTTGGCACACTTCCGTTTATAGACGACCTTCGTCTTTGAGCGAGCGTGGCCGACACGATTGAATTCATTAAACCAGTTTTTCACAGTACTGTAGAATGGTGCTTTATTGCCATACAAAGATTAAAGTTCATCGATGTTCTCTTGTCGTGATAATCCATGTCGAAAGTAGTGAAAAATGATCCCACGAAAATGTTCACGAGTTAAATCCATGTTTTTGCCAAATTGATTTTTTCAAGTCACTATAAACACCACGTACGTCAGAACGTTCCGAGTACGCTTATGCTAAAAAATATCAAACTTTCCAATGGAAATGTCAGATGGCGCCAGGCAACACTTAGTGTTGCCGAAGCCAGAAATATATATATATATATATATCAACCCTCGTATCGGATGTTTTTGCCATATTACTTCTGGAATAAAAATAAATTTAAAACAACTAAGTCAACCATAGTCGTGATCTCTTGGTACTCGCTTATTAAACGAGTAGAGGTCGCTAAGGCGATAACTTAAAAACTGAACTAGAATTTTTTTTAAATTTTCTTTATATACAAGAACTTATTGGCCTTTAGCATCATATACCGTGTAACTTAAAAAATTGGATCTAAAAGTTATTCAAGAAATACTATAAGCGAATAATAACCGAGCTCGCTTAGACTCGCTAAAGTCTTAGATCCAAGATGCCCCGATGATGCCCCCTATTTAGAGTAATGAGATACAGTAATTCCTGTTGCTTGATCTTTTCTTAAAATTATTACTTAAAATATTTGTACTCAAAACAATGTGTCCTTCGACCTGGAACAACAGTTCATCACTGTCTTAACAAGTCCCCTCAAGACTTTTGCTGATATTTTTAAATTTTTTCGAAAATTTTTTAGAGATAATTATTTTATTCGGAATAAAAAAAATCCTCGTTCTGCATGTTGAAATATAATTCAATGATAAACAGCAAAAAAAAAAAAAAAAAAACAGAAAAACTTTTAAACTTCAACGGAAATCCCATTTCTCCATAATAACAAGGAGGCAATTATTTTACTTGGCATAAAAACATTTCCAGGATCTGTGAGTTGAGTACGAACTTATTTAGACAAACTCAGCATATTTTATGAGCATCATTGCAACTGGAATGTTTTTCTAGGTAATATTAACTATTTCATTTCGTAAATATGCACCTTTAAGTAAATACAGTAGGAAAATGGTGCAAGAATTTTTCTAAAAAAAAAAATAAAAAGGTCGTTTAGTTCGGCCAGGGCTCCATGGGTTCATGATTTTAAAAAAAAAACGCATTTGAATTCTTAACGATTACAATTAGTTCCGTTTTTGTAACGAGATTCCTTCTGTCCCTATCTACTACCTAGCGAAACCACAGCCAAGGGAACGGGCTTGGAATAATTAGCGGGTAAAGAAGACCCTGTTGAGCTTGACTCTTGTTTTAGAATAAGTGAGTGAATACCACTTTAGGCTCTAGTATTGGAAACTGGACCTGGGCATAATTGGTATTTTTCCAGTGGCGGTGTATGAGTCCCACCCCCATCTCAGCCAAAACTTATTTGTCTTTAGGTCTTTGACTCTAGATGGCTGCTTGATTTCTTTTACTTTTTGTGTGTGTTAACAATGAAACACTTGGAAGTCACGCAAATTTCAACATATTTGCCTTCTTTGCTAATGAAGGACAATTAAAGGCAATTGTTTTTTTTCTGTCAATTGGAAAAGTTTGCCCTAAACACCCACCATCGTTATTAAGACGGCTGCATGCGGTACCATATTGTTGGCACAACTTTCCCTAAAAAATTTCCATATATGAATTTCTATCAACCGAATTTGGTAGAAACCACTGCATTAACCTTCCATTTAAGCTGAGCTGTCTCTGACTGATTTGTTTTTGGAACAAAGACATTTTTTTCCTTGCCGCTTACTGTGGCACGTGCGTCAAACTTTTCAAAGTTATGAAAGTAACATTTTGTATTCATTCGACCAACGGCCTAGTTTTCAAGAGATTAAGAGCAAAAGGCCAATCATTTACTCGGCCAGCACCCCCTCCCCCCGCCCCATCACGGGGCTAATATGGCCAAGGGGGAGAAAGGGAAATCGTTGAAATGGAAACGAGTTTAGTGAATCGTTGTATTAAGGAGACGAAATATGGCCAATTCAATGTCAGCATCTACTATTGTGTGTCTGTTGTTGGTCTGTACGAGTCTATAGATATGATTGAGATGTTTTCGCCAATCTGGTCATGGATTCTTATTGGATTTAGCATGAATATTGAAAGTTAAGAAAGTAATATTCAAATGGTGATGGCCTCTAAAGTGGTTTAAGCAGTACTTCAAACCCAAAATAAACGTTCTGGTCTGCCGGTGTTGTTTTAGGATGTGTGAGTGAATACCACTTAAGGCTCTAGTATTGGAAACTGGATCTGGGCATAATTGGTATTTTTCAGTGGCGGATTTATCTCCAAAATTCTGGAGGCTTTGTTAGCTGCAAAAAAATATAAGGACTTTCATAAAAACGAGAGAAATATTATATCTTTCACAGTGTTTTGCAAAAATGTTCCTATTGGATTCTTAAAGAGGTGTCCAAGGAAATATTAGGATCAACGATGGACAATTAATTTTGTTTCGCCGTTAGCGAAGGTATTCATGAAAAAGGTAAAGTTTTAATTTAACTATTTCCTAAAATGTTGGAAGCTTTATTAGAAAGCAACATTGCCTTTGTTTATTGTAAATGGTGGTAAAATTTTAAGGTCCGATGCCATTTCTTGCCACTATTCTCATTGACGACGTTTGGAATGGTCAAGAGGCTTTAGTTCTTGAGTCAGTTGCACCTTGTAAGCGTGTAAATGCAAGTCTTTATGCATAATGTTCATCACCGACGAGCGTGCGAGGCGCAATTGTTGGGCACGACGACGAGTTCAGGCGAACGGCTCTTCAGCCCCACTATCGCGAACAGCAGCAATATTTTCTGCAGTACGAGCTGTGAGAGCATGCGCTGGTGTTTTCACATCTCCTACAAACCCGGTTTGTTCAAATTTTTGCACGATTTTTCCGATTGTACGCATATTTGGACGATTAAGTAGATCGAAAAAATCACGAAGTGCACAATATTCATTTTGATTTGAAGGCCCATTTTCATACTAAGCCTGAACAACTTTAACGCGTTGCTCGTTCAAATTGAGTTAGTCTGAAATTGAGATATTCAAATGAAATGCAGAAAAAAAACTTGAAGTTTAGGTGTGGTTCACATTTAACATCGGCTTTTAAAATTTAACTACCCTTTACAAAGAAGTAGCAAACGTGAGCGATTAAAAGAGAAGATCGTTAACGATTAACTGAACGAGTAAGACTAAACAACCAAGATGGAGGATATAAAGGCTGCTTCGAAAAAGAGCGAGTACTCACTCGTTAAAATCTATGCAAATACTCTTAGAAGGTTGCCATAAAGCGTCAAAAAGTTTTGAATCTCGATTTCAACACAGATTTTCTGCCAATTTTTCTTTGTTGGAATCGAGATTTATAATATTGAGTTGAAAACAAGAAGTCAGATGGAAAAACGACAGTAGGCGTGTTCGATGGCTAATTAAACGAGTAAGTGGTCGCTAAGGCGATAACTTCAAAATTTGACTAGACAATTTTGAAATTTCTTTGTATACAAGAAGTGAATTGCTTTCAGCTAAGTCGTTTGATTTGGAAATTTGTAATTTGTATACTAAAAGTTATTTAAGAAATATTTAAAGCGAGTAATAAAAAAAAGCTGTTTAAACGCGCTAAAGGTTATGCTTGAATAATTTTTTTCACAAAAAATTTAATTTTTTAAAACTACCGGGTTATAACTCAAATTTTCCAGTAGTTTTCTGTAATTAAAATCATATATGTATTTTTTCAATGGTGTAAAGTAATCACGTTAATGACCTCCTACGTGAGTTGTCAGTAGAATACGGCAAGTGTTTCAATGCTTTTTATTGACACGCCATAAGATGATTGACGAAGTCATTCAAAATATTGGGAAAAATTTAAATAAAATATAAAAAACACAACAAGCTTCATTTGGCATGACCTAAAGCCGAAAAAATAATAAAAGATATGAAATGGGGTTTTGGATTAAACACTTAGAGAAATTGTTTTATATACTAAGTGTTGTGCGTTATGATGCTAGGTTTACAGATTTGATAAAGTTTAGTCCGAACAGAGTGGTCGATGTCGTTTGTCAAATCTACGTGTAGTGCCTTAACGACATTAACATCATCATTAATTAAGTTGTAGTCAAAGCTTTCCACAGCTCAGAGGCTGTAGCTAATGGGTGATCAATCTAGAGGTTTTTTTTCAAATTAAGAAAAAAAATACAAAAATTCAAATGAAGTGTGCAATCTTTATTGTTCACTTAATAGGACTTTTTTCTCATTTATTTTTTGAATACAATTTTCTTAAAATTTTGCCCGCAACTACGTCTTAGGGTGTCCATTCTGAGGGACCACTTTTGAATGAATCGTTTGAACATTTCGACCGGTACGGCGTTAATGACACCCATAATGTTGGCTTCCAAAACCTGAATCGTAGCTGGTTTGTCAGCATAGACTTTGGACTTTAGCATAGACTTTCAGCATAGACTTTGGACTTTACGTAACCCGAAAGGAAAAAGTCTAAATGTGTGATATCACACAATATAGGCGGACGACTCACCGGTGCAAAACGTGAAATTAGCTTCTCTTCGAAATTACCTCTCACTAGATTCATTGTTTAATCAACTGTATGGCAAGTGGCACCGTCTAGTTAAAACCAAATGTCGTCAAGATTACAGGCTTCCATTTCAGTAGCAAAAAGTCTGATATCAGCTTCATTCACGGCAACGTTCCGGCCTTCGTCCTTTTAGAAAAAATATGGAACGATAATTCCACCATCTCATAAACCGCACCAAACCGTGGTTAACACTGAATATAATGACTCCTTTTCAGCCTCTTCTGGCTGCTTATCGGTCCAAATGCGATAATTTTGTTTATTGACGTTGCCGTTGAGCCGGGGTCTCATCACTGAACAACATTTTGGTTGCAAACAGCGGATCTTCTTTGAAGAGCCAAATCACTGAATTTTAAAGACGTTGTTGCATTGTAATTCTTTCCATGATGAAATGGCAAACCATACTGAAAAGAAAAAAATCAAGTTTAACACAATTCACGCGTAATCTGTGAAAAGAACCTCTTTGGAAAAAAATACCTCTAGATTAATCACCCTTATTATTCTTCTTCAAGCTTAAGGTTAGTTTTTTACTTTATTTTTTTTTTATTTATTTGCTTGCTTAAGCTTGAAGAACGAGTTTTTAAATAACAGGTCGAATAAAACTAACACGAAGTTTAATAAGAAAATCTTTCATAAAGTTCTTATAAATTACAAATTTTTTTCATCATCTGTTCGATTTTCGTAATTTTTATAATTTTTTTTGATATTTCTTAAGAAAAGTTCCTTTGGCTGAACAAATTAGACAAATTTCGTAATTTATATAAACTATTTCGTGGTTATTACAAACATAATTTTTTCAATATACCAAAGATCAATTAAAAGGGCGTTGGTGTTTTGGGCCCTTTCGGTCTTGCGTGTGCCTTAACCTCAACTAAAACAAAAAAAATTACTCTATATTTGGTCATACCAATTTTTTGTTGTTGCCATAACTGGTGGTTGTGGCAAGCAATTATATTTTCCTCCTTTTTCTCGGCATGACTTTCACTATGCTTAGGAGTACATCAAGTATGTATGGAAACAGTTGTTTATCTCTAATAAAAACTTAAAATGTCAAAAAAAATGTTCGATTTCATCGTATTTTCTAGCGAAATATCAGTTACAATTACTGAACATTACAGAGCACTGATGGCATACATGCATCCTCAATCATTCTAGTGCAAAAAGAAAAAATCGATTGTGACAACTAATCTGGTCTCTGTGTGCAGGATTCTAGGTTGATTTGTTTGACCGCTATTGTGCTCTCACCAGATACATGGACAGATGAACGGATGGGCGGACGGACGGAGAAGGCTAGATCGTCTTTCAATTTTAAAACGATATATCAATTTTACAATATTCCGCAAACGGAATGAAAAATATAGCATACCATCACCCTTTGGTGTTAACCAAGGTTCCCTGGATCCCTTGCATTTTTACAGCATAGCTTAAGTTAACACTCTTTTGTTGAAGAAGTGCAATATGTCTAAGTCGGTGGATTACAAAATATTTTTTTAAACTTCATACAAACATATTATGTTTTTTACAAAAAATGGAAATCGTTGCATCGTTTGTCAAAAACTTTGAATCCATCTTCATATTTAGCTTGCCTATATCCCAATCCTTTATGATACTGTCAGCAAATTATTTCTCTCCAGATAATGAAAAATGCTATACTTAAAGCATCCCGCTGTTTACGTTTTTTAAAAACCAAAAAAAGTCATTCTTAAATGCCCACAAAAGAATTACCTTTCCGTCTATCTTTGTCTGTCCGTCCAACCCGCCCGACCTTTAGACAATAGCGCCCTGTTGCCGTTTGCATCCGCTTTTTGCCTGTCTGCTAAACATTTCAAGGTGTGCAAGCAACCTAGCTAGCGACGGAGACAGCATGACTAACATATAATCCACTCCCCCTAATAGAACATCTATCCTTTGATGATGAATGGTGGGAGGTTGTTCAACAAAAAAGAAAACTAAAAAAAAAACTATGCAAACATCCAATAAAAATAAACAAAAGAGCAAAAAGCACGTTCAAAGCCAAAGCAGAATGATTCATTAACATCGGGCTACACCGAGTAACTAAAACTAAAATCTCTGTACGCAGCAAAAAATAAACTGCATAAAACACAAAAACACCCTGACAAAAAAAAAATTGTGTCTGCTAGCTAAAGTTTCGACAGCAGCAAGAATAACATGTAAAATAACAATAATAACAACAACAACAGCAGCAGCAGCAACAATGACAGTGACAGCGGAAACAGCAGCGTCTACAACCAACGCAAGAGCAACACGGATGGCCACGATGATGACGCTGTTTATACAGCAGCAACAACAACAGCAACAACATTTTAATAAAATGACACGATTTGAAGTGAATAGTTTTAGTTACAGTTTCAGTTTTCACAGCAGCAGCACCAGCCCCCATCAGCATCACTGGCAAGCACCGCATTTATCTGTTTCGCCTCCAATACCAACAGCTGGCAGGAGCGGGAGAACCAAAAAACTATATTCATCCAGGATACCACACGTATCCATGACAGGATCTAAAACTCTTACTAAAGTACGCTTTGACTGGTTCATGCTGGGAAAACTATCAAAAAAATTCCATAATAACAGTCAAACCATTCCGGTTCTCGCTCTATGGCTCTTGCAAGCCCCCATTTCCTTCTCCTCTAGAAACCACATTCCGCAGGAATAGCTGAAAGGCAAGTGTAGCTTCTATTTCAGAGCCAGAAAAAGGCTAAAACGAAATGAAACACCACCAACAAATTTATGTCCTTTGTGATCAGCGCGTCTATGTTTCGCAAGCCGTAAGTATGCATGCAAAGCAGCAAAATGCGAAACACTTTTGAACGCTTTCACTATTCTAAAGTCGTACTAGCCGACATACGTACGTATGTACGTACATATGGGCATTTCCAATGCTTCAGGAATGGCATGGAATATTTTATTTTGAGTAGTAGATACCTGCGGTGAACGGCGTTGAAAGAAATTTAAAAACGACACGTGTCACAGTGGCTGCAAAAGCATTCGCATCTGGTATGGGATATGCTGTGGTTTGGAATTGTAAAGGGGTACTAATTTTTTGTAATCCTGTTAGAAAGTAAATTGAAAAAGTAACAACAATTTTTTTATTTAAGAATGGGTCAGGACTCCGTTGGTAAAATACCTGTAGCCAACACCTCTCTCTGTTTTTATGCACACTGAGCCTATTTATGGCATCCAAGAGAGATCTTTTCTAAGGAGCACCCAACAGAGTCAACCTAGCCTTACATACCCCCAATTTTACACTCATATGACCAGGTGAAGGGTAACAGCCAATAGAACCAATGGTCCTAAATTGATGGTGTACCACATCTATAAATACAGAAAGACGTCTCCAAAACGCCTAAATAAAATCTGGCTGATCCTTGTGTGACATAAAGACATGCCGATATTCAACATTTCGATAAAAAATATACTCAGATTTAGGTTAAAAACCAGAAAAAATATCCTTGAATTCGACCAGGCGGAACCTTTGGTATCCTCCAGCGGCATTACGGTATTTAAGATCATAAAAAAATGGTGAGTTTTTTTGGGGCCTTTCAGCCGATGCGTCCCTCTCCAATCACAGCCAAATTGACAATACTTATATATTTGGATTCGTAGAAAAAATATTTTCAATTTGGGTTTCCGTATGTCCGTATTGACTATTAATCGCCAGATTTGACCATGCGACCTGGTCGAAGCTATTTTACTCTTTACCATGGATTGCGTGAGTAAGATTGTAGTGCGGCATTGTTAGGATTTTGGTAGTTGGTCGTTGATAGTTGGTCCACTACATTTTTGGAGTCCGAATAACCATTGTCCTATTTAGATTCGTTAAGAAAATTTTAATTATTTTTAAAATCCATATGACCATTGTTGAAGAGCGCCGAAAGGGTTATAAGTAGCCCGTAGATTAGGGCCTTAAATTCAGACACATTTTAAAAGTTTTTGCATATTGAGTTAAGTGAGTTTATTCCACTGTTTCTGAGTAGCCATAAGTCTATGTGGGAAAGCCCCATATTTTTTCAAACTATAGTCGAATCATTATCTTGATGTCATGTTTAGATAATTTAGAAAATTGTTTAGCTCGTTTGTTTTATTTCGGTCTGTTGCTTTTACACATTCAACAGGGATTAAACCGGCTCAAGACCTCTTGTTTTCTATATTTAAATAGAAGACAAGTTTTTAACAAAATGGCAAAGTGACATTGATTATCGTGGCTGCACACTACTTTTATCATGATTTCGGGCCCGTGACAACCCTCTTCAGAAAGCCTTGCTGCAATTGTTGAAAGTAAAACCGAACTCTCTAAGGCCAGGCTCTCCACAAACGAATGAGAACTACTGTTGTAAACCTTACTTTTCAAGTTTTCTTCACACAATTGCCCACGAAAATACAACTCACTCTTGCCAGCTCACTCTTGTAAGTATGTTTAGCTCGTTTGTTTTATTTCGGTCTGTTGCTTTTACACATTGAACAGGGATTAAACCGGCTCAAGACCTCTTGTTTTCTATATTTAAATAGAAGACAAGTTTTTAACAAAATGGCAAAGTGACATTGATTTTCGTGGCTGCACACTACTTTTATCATTATTTCGGGCCCGTGACAACCCTCTTCAGAAAGCCTTGCTGCAATTGTTGAAAGTAAAACCGAACTCTATAAGGCCAGGCTCTCCACAAACGAATGAGAACTACTGTTGTAAACCTTACTTTTCAAGTTTTCTTCACACAATTGCCCACGAAAATACAACTCAAGTTGACATAGTCAACTAAACTCTTTTTACAACACACACACACGTTGTTGTAAAAGAAATCTATTGATGGCTCTCGATGTGGAGTCTCTTTAGAGCTGGCAAGAGTGAGTTGTATTTTCGTGGGCAATTGTGTGAAGAAAACTTGAAAAGTATGGTTTACAACAGTAGTTCTCATTCGTTTGTGGAGAGCCTGGCCTTATAGAGTTCGGTTTTACTTTCAACAATTGCAGCAAGGCTTTCTGAAGAGGGTTGTCACGGGCCCGAAATCATGATAAAAGTAGTGTGCAGCCACGAAAATCAATGTCACTTTGCCATTTTGTTAAAAACTTGTCTTCTATTTAAATATAGAAAACAAGAGGTCTTGAGCCGGTTTAATCCCTGTTCAATTTAGAAAATTTCAATGTTTCCGAGTACCAATATGTTAATGTGCGAAAGGAAATCATTATATTGAAGTCATATTCAAGTACCCATATGTCCGAGTACTCATATGTCAATGTGCGAAAGGACCTATCTTCAGGCACCCTTTACCTAAATGGCACCCAGGTACCTTAATTTTTCGTATCAAAAAATCAATGTGATTAACTGATATGTGACAAAATGTTTATGTGTTTTAATAACCATATGTCCATAGTTCAAGATGGCCGATTTTGGACCCCCTAGAGCGTAAATGGATCGGTCTTAATCTCATATTGTTCCACATCTTTAATATAGGGTTATATTTGGATTTGTGTGAAAGTGTCAATATAAAGGACCTATCTTTCGGCACCCAAGGGACCTTACCCCCTCATTGGCCAAAACCTTAAACTTCTTCGAATTGAAATATCAATAAGACTTTCTGATTTGTGAAGAAATGCCTTTGTCCATAATTCAATATGGTCGACTTTTGTACCCGCTATGGCCTAAATGGGCCGGTCCAAATCTTAAATATAGTTACAAATTTGGATTTGTAAGAAGATTTTATTGTTTTTGGATGCTCATGCCCGAGAGCATTAGGGACAGACCTTTGGTCTGGTCTCGACCTTTTTTAGACCCTCAAAGGGGAAATTATTTCTCTTTCGCCTGAACTTTTTTAGTCCCTCAAAGGGGGACCCTTTTCAATACCAACCGATTTGCAACTACATCTGGTTGTTTATAGGCCTCTATCTCTTTCGTTTGTACTAAATCGTTCTTTCAACAAACTCACTGCCAGACATGGATACATCATCTTAGAATTTTAGGACGAATTATACTAATATGTACACTTTAGGGTCGAAGATATGTATTCTTATTATTCTTCCTGTTCACGGCTGCCGACCAAAATTGCAATTTCAGACAAAACTTCAATACAAAATGAGAATTTATTCCAGCGAAACTTTAATTATGATTTTGAATTTGCATGACACTTAACCATTTTCGCTGAAAGCATATCTGAACTCTAATCTAAATGACGTTCCGGACCAAGCTGGCTTAGATTCCAGATCATTATTTCTATCCACTCCAACCTATTTACGAGTATCTGGCAATTGTGTCAATATTTTGACAAAAAAAATTTCTCAAATTCAGTTCAAAAATGAGTAAAAAAGTCGTTAATTTCGACCAGACCGAAGCTTTTATACCTTCCAGCGTTACTACGCCACTAAAGCCTAAAAATGGTCCGTTTTTTTGGGTCTTTCGGTCCATTAGTTCCAATTACAGTTAAAACTTCAAAATAACTATATTTGGACTCGAAGTACTCTTAAGTAAGAGTACTGTGCATTTTAACTCTTAATCGCCAGCTTCGATCATGCGGGGCGTTTTTTGGGCCACATGAGGTCAAAAAGTCCAGCAACTATGCCCTTTTTAAGGTACGCATTTTAACCATTGGCTGCCAACAAAAAATTATAATCTGTGAAGCGAATATTAAAAAAACTGTACTTATTTACGAGGTACCTTAAGTCCCTAAAAGGGAAACTTTTTTCCCCCTGGGCCGATTTAGGCAATCCCAAACAGCTTATTACCATAAGCAATCATCATGTAAAATTCCAGGATCCTAGGTGTAGTCGTGGTTTCAACAGACACACACGACGGACGGACAAGGCTAGATCGTCTTAGAATTTTACGATGATTAATAATATATTTACTTTATAGGGTCTCCGGTCAATATTTCGTAGTGTTGTAAACGGAATAATCAATTAAGTTAACCATCCATTGAAGGGTATAAAAAGTTATAAGGTACCCAGCACAACTTTGCATTTCTCAAGGCTTCGGGCCTTTGTGTGGAGCTTGAAAACGCCGAACTTAATGTGTCATTTTTAGAGCAAAAAGGATGTAATTCGCGGAACTATAAAAAAATCAGTTTGACCAGATCTATTATTGATTGCCCATATTGTCTTAACTCATATTTGAGCGTGATCCAGTTTAATTTTAGGCGTAAAGAGCTGCAGCACTGCAGCATAGCAGGAGGGGCCTTTATGTGGGGTCTAATCGAAAATAAGGATCGCTAGTAGTGTTTAATTTAAAAATTGGTCTGAATATGTGGCTTCAGAACTGCAGTACCTAAAATCGGGAAGGGAATAGATCGGTTTACCTAATATGGGATATATCTGCATTTGTTTAAGGTGATACACATTTCAGTACTCTAAGTCAGTGGTTAGAGTATAAAAATGCTTAAGAAATATCAAAATTAAATTACGCATGCAGTTGTTTGTATAACTCAATATGAGTTAACCTTTACTAGAATTAAGTAAGCCCATCATGATGTGTATGCCGAAGACTCTATAAATAGTTTAACAATATTACTCTTTGCCTCAGAACCAATTATAAAGGGTGGTTCAACTAAAACGCACGATGCTAGTTGTTAACAAAACAAAGCAAATTCAGACAATTATCTTAATATTTTGTATTATGATAGAAGGATCTATGAATAAAGTGTGAAACAAAATATCAGCTTAATGCTCGACACGACTTTGGTGGCATATGTCTTTTCGATGGTTTATATATTTTTAATGACCCTGAGACATAATGGAGGTTCAATCATAGTTTTACTCTTTAATTGTCCATGGCTTATTGACATACACTTTTTCTTTTACATATCTCCAACGCTCATTTTTGCAAAAGTCTTTGACATGCTTAACACGCTGCTCAATTATGTGCCTCTTTATGGTTGAAATTGTCAAACACTGAAACAAAAAAATGTCAAATTTAGTGGGGCAAAAAAACTTGACGTTAAGGCGTGATTCACAGTTTACATCGTGCATTATGGTTGCACCAACCATTTTTATATCAATCTCAATGGCCTCAGTACCAATTTAATTGTTTTGATAGGAAATTTTCTCAGTGTAAGCTAAAAAATCAAACACAAAAAAATTGTACACTCGAAATCAGGAAATGTGTACTTATTTTAAAAAAAGTTAACTCCAAGAAAATGGGATGTAAATAAGAACTTAAATTGAGTATTCAGGTGAAAACATATATTAACTTAATTTGAGTTAACGGTGACTAGAATAGAGTACGCCATTTATTAAGTGTCTGACCAAGACTTATTGAATACTTCAATACAATTTTCCATTGTTTTAGTGTACTAGCGTACAGGTTGTGCGTTTAAGCACTATATCGGTCATTTTCAGACACTGATATTTCTTTTCTGTTGCCTAATATCTTCGTTTTAGCCCTTTTCCATTCTTAAAAAATTAACGAGGACATCCGTGTATGTTTTTCAAAGTTCAAGAAAATGTTATATATAAACAAAGTTCATCACTTCCAAATGCTGGTGTTTCATTATTTACAATTTTCCTTTTAATCACACAGTTTATAGAGGCAAATTGCCCAACAATTTCTGAAAGTATTTGTTATTAATGATTGCCCATTGCCAGTATTAAAGACTTTAGTCTATAAAAATGGACTTTATGTTACGAGGAAAAAACCATTTAAAATTTAAAGCCAATATTGTTTTTTTCATTTCCTGGAAATGCCCATATCCAAACTGTAAAATATGCTAAAAAGAGAGCGTATACTCAACATGAATTTAATTTTTGCTTTAGCCACACACTCACACATGTGCTTATTTAAAAATACTTATGCACACATGCCATGCCGCGCACACGCACATGCACATATTTGAACTTAGGCTTCCAGTTCTATCTCCTGCAGGTTTTTATGGCACACTGCAAACAATTTCAGAGTCGTTGGAGGTTGAATCGTTCTGGCGATGGTTCTGCAAATGCCTTTTGGATATTCTAAGAGTATAGAGGGATTCGTGTGCCACAGATCATACCGAATATTATTTTTTTCTCTTAGGAGCCCAAACACAGCTATGTCGTTTGAGGAATTTATTTTTACTTCAACTAACATTTCTTGTGTAGCTTCGTGCGGGCAGACTATCACGGCAGACCTTTACAGAGATAGTGAACAAAAATCATTTACACATTTGCTGGGAAAGATGAAAAAATAAGAAATAAGAATATTTTTCCAATTTTAAATTAAACAAAGGCAATTAGCATGATTACATGATTTTCAATGCGTCGAACTGATTACGATTCACTCGACGATTACATTAGAGTAAGAAGTGACGATAAAATTGCGAGTTCAATTCATCAAGAACATAGACAAAGCTTTTTGTCTTTAAAAATATATATTTTTTCTCTATTATAGTTTTTATGCTTAAAACTAATTTTGGAGTAAATCGTACGAATACGTATAAGGGAATTAACGCGTTAAACACGGATTTTGAAAATATATACAAATTTTATTATTTGAGTAGAAAGTTCAATAAACAAAAATAAAAACATTTAAACAGATTGCCACCACACCACTGAAAAAAATTATTAATTTATTATTATGACTTTTTTATAGCATTTTTTTGGAGAAACAGTTTATTTTAAGAAAACATTTTTTTTCAAAAAAAAAATATTAAAAAAAAACTATCAAAATCCACAGAAAAAAATGTTTGTCTTTTTAATTCAAAAATAAAAACAAAAAATACTATAGAACAAAATTTTTATTAATTTTTTTTTTCATTTTACTCATCAAATTATTTGTCCTTTTGAAGGAGGCAACTGCTCCACAAACCAATTACAGTAGTCTCGTTAATGTTTGTCAAATGAGACAGGAAAAATAAGATTAAGATAAAGATTGCTGGAGGACGTCTTATCAGCAGTACCTTTCTTGTCTGCTGCTTTTCGGCCTTTACTTATTTATCTCTCTATATGTGACGCGCAAATTGAAAGGGACCTAAGGTTAAAAACCAGTTTTGTTCAGGAGAACCACTTTAAAGATTAGGTCCCTTTCTATTTACGCTTAGAATTGTCGACTTCACTTTCATAAAACGCGCATATCTCTGGGAGGGAACACTTTTGGGGCATGGGATCGGTCTCATTCGATGCTCAGATGTTGTCCACATCAAAAGAAGAAAGAAAAATGAAAATTGATTTGTTTACCCTTAGTTCCCTTTCTCTATGCGCTGTCACATATACTAATACTATTAATTGGTTTCATTTTGCATATTGATTTTTTTTTTTTAAAATAAATCTGCAAAGATTTTTAGATGGCGAATTGTTTGTTTTTTAGGAAATGACTTTTTAAATAATTTTTGTTTGTATCTAATGGATGTTTTTGTCAAATAGCTTTTTTCATGTAAAAAAAGACGTTTTCTTAATTTTTTTAATATTAAGACTGGGCTGAATTTCATTACTGTCTTTATATACGAGGGCTGCTATATATATTTAAGGCCTAATAGTGAAAACGCGAATATTTATCATCTAAAATGGTTTTATTGGTTTTCAAAATATTCGCCAACATGATTTATACACTTTTGCATGCGCTTAAACCAATTGCCGAAGCTATTTTTCTACTCTGATTGAGACACCTCCAAAACATGGGTTTTGAACGCTTCAACAGCATCTTTTGGCGACGAAAATCGTTGACCACGCATTTTATTCTTGATCTGCGGGAATAAAAATAAGTCATTGGGTGTCAAGTAAGGGCTGTACGGCGGATGACCCATCGAAAGGCGCTGCTTTGAGCCGATGTGTAAGAGCTCGCATTGTCATGGTGCACAATTATTCGTCTTCTTTTGTTCGCTTTTCGAATTTCTCCGAGCACTTCAGGCAGACAAATTGTGGTGTATCACTCAGAATTGACTGTGCTACGTTGCTCAAGCGGAACAGTCGCCACATGACTAGTTTTGCCGAAGAAACAGGCGACCATTTGCTTCGAAGTGCTTCTTCCACGAACAACTTTCGTTGAATTTTGCTTTTCTTCGAAGACCCACACGGTCGATTGGTGTTTTGTTTCGGGCTCATACGCATAAATCCATAATTCGTCACCTGTGAAGATCTTATAAACGTCTTTTGAAGCACCGCGATCGCATTTTTTCAAAATTTCTTTGCACCAATCGACACGAGCATTTTTATTAAGCAATTGTCAAATTGTGCGGGATCCAAAGAGAACAAAACTTTTTTACGGCCAGGTGTGCATGCAATATCGAATGTATGCTGGTGGAAGAAATGACTAAGGATTCCTCAATCTTGCATTATCAGTTCACGCACGGCTTCAATGTTCTCTGGCACAAAGGTCGTTTTAGGACGACCTTCGTCTTTGAGCGAGTGTTGGCCACGATTGAATTCATTAAACCAGTTTTTCACAGTGCTATAGGATGGTGCTTCATCGCCATACAAAGATTAAAGTTTATCAATGCACTCTTGTCGTGATAATCCACGTCAAAATTTGTGCAAAACGATCGCACGAAAATGTTAACGAGTTAATTCCATTTTTTGCCAAATTGGTTTTTTCAAGTCACTGTAAACAACAGAAATGATGGTCGTACGTCAAACTTAGTGCTGTCTAGGCCAGAAATATATTATTTTATACTTTTATTTTTGTTTATTTCTTTAGATGTTCTGACCGACAATGTTTCGTATTGATTTTGAACATTTTAAACAAACAAAAATATAATTTTTAATTAGAAAATTTATGTCCATGAAAAAAAGTTGCCTATGCCAAAAAAGTACTGCCGAATATTTATTTTTTGAAAATTTAAAAAAAAAATTGTCTTGAAATTAAAAAAATTGCCTAAAAATGTTTAATATTTGCTGATGACTTAAGTTTTGACGTGGAAATAAAAAAAAATCGTACAAGAAAATTTTTTAGCTACAAAATTTTGTTTTGTCGTTCTATGGCAGACATTGCTAAGGAACTAAAAAAAGTCCCTACAAAAAAAAATCCAAAAAAAATGTATTTCTTTTTCAAAAAGTACCTTCAAAACAACTTTTTTGCTAAAAAAATGGAAAAAAGTACATTTTTCAAAAATATTTTTTTTTTAAATAAATTTATTTTACCAATGACAATATACGTCTACTAAGTGTTGGTGCGTATGGAAAATCTTTTGGCGATTTAATTCTCGCATTTGACAACAAAAAACTGAAATACGACTAGCTTTCTTCTATCCTATGATACCCAGCATCTTGATCAATAACAAAAGAAAAATATCTTAAATTTTTTTAAAAGAAAAAAAAATTAAGTGGTCAATTTTAATATTTTCTTTAAATTTATATAATATTTTTTTAAGCAGAAAATTTTTTTTAGTATTTTTTTAAGCAACAATTGTTTTTTTTTAATATTTTTAAGCAAAACAGTTACATTCTTTTAAATTTTTACATTTTTTTAAACAGTTTTTTTGGTAGAATAAATGTGTTTTGTTGTTCTCTCACTCGAAAGTCTTGTCCGGTAAGCCCAACCAACATTTTGTAAAGGAAAAAATATACAATTTTATTTTAGTTTTTAAAAAATAAATGTATTTTCATTCTCTCACACAAGTCTTTTTCTATATAGCAAGCGCAGGTAATCAATCGGGGATTCAGGGTTTCATACCTAGAACGCGTGAATGGCACTTAAAATTAATTTATGATAACTCTATAGGTTTGAAAACCGTACTCAATACCTGTTTTGGTCTTACAATACCGATATTGCGAAATATTAAAAATGTCCATACGCAACTTTCCACATGAATTCATGAAAGATGGCTTCGTCCAATTTCCCTTGGAAGAAGGTGAAAATTGCATTTAAAACAAACAAATATTTTGTAAATATTATGCGGAGCTCATGGAACTTCTGAGAGAAGCTGAAACGTGCAAATATACCAATTACTAATGAAATTCGAAAAAATAGATATGCTCCATCACTGCTTCTAGGAAATTTGCATGGCATTCGAAAATAGCCTCTGGCTTTTCCGAAAATATTTGATGTAGTTTCGATTGTAGTGTGACATAAAGATTGATTTGTTTTCCCATGTGTTGTCTATGGCACTAATTAGAATCGTGCACTCAATTCTAAATGTATGCAATTTTTGAAATTTTAACATTTAACTTAAAATTCTGAAGAAATTGGCGGTAACAAAATTTCGGATATAGATAATAAGGGGAAAGTAATAGGGGTTTGGAGTAATTTGGGTTTTTTGGTGTTTATTTAAATTGTGCACCTATTTATGATTGGTTACTGGATGCTAAGAATCCTCGCAACAGTTTGGTTAACAAAGCTGGATATATGAGCGCTTCAGTAATGATTACGCCGTCAATTAAAATCCTATAGCAGACGTTTGCCTTAAACTCTTTCGCATTCAAAAATGTTTGCAGGGTCATTCGCTGCATATGTCAGAACTCTGGATCACATTTGGGGTTTGTATGCAAACATTTTCTTTACAATGCGAAATAATTTTTTGTTTAAGAAATGAGTTTTTAAATTAATTTTTGTTTTTAATTTTAAGACTTTGCTTAAGTTCAAATAAGAAAAAACGTATTTTTAAAAATACAAAGCTGTTTTTTTATACAATTTTATGGGCGCTTCTGAAAAAATTATCGCCTTCAATTAAAATGCTATCGCAGACGTTTTCCATAAACTCTCCCGCTTTCCAAAATGTGTGCCGGGTCATTCGCTGCATATGTCAGAATCCTGGTTCACATTTGGCATTTGTATGCAAGTGCAAGTGAGTGTGTTTGTGTGTGCGTGTGTGCTCTTTTATATTGCAAGTACTTGGTTATGACAAAAGTGGTGCCGAAAGGATAACAGGGAATGCTCGCAAACACTCACATATGCCTGTGTGTATGCATGGACATACACAGCGCACATCTACATATGCAAACATCAGAAACTAACTTTATTAAAATAAATAAATAAAACCACAGGCATGATTCTGTGCACTAGCAATAGCAACAGAAACAACATTGCCGACAAAACAACAACAAGAGCAGCTTCAGCATCAGCAACAGAAACAACACAACGGCGACAACAACATCCTCCTTGCTTTAGAGAGCAACACAGCCACGCCTACCAATAGCAACAGCAGCAGCACATGGACTGGTAGAATTCCTAACATTTTGTAGACTATAAAAATATGAATGCATTTGTATCTGTGTGTGCATGTTCAACTGACAGCAACCAAACCGAGCCCCATGAAAAAACTGAAACTATTCGAAACTCACGAAAAAACATAAAACTAAACACGCTGTATAAACATAATCTTTGAATTTCTGTTTTTTTGTAATAAAAACTCATCGTCATCGCCGCCGCCGTCGTCGTCATCGTTGCTGCCGATATATTTTGTGTGTTTATTCAACTCTGCGATATAGCCATAATTACGCTAGAATTTCTATTTCAAACTATATCCCATAGAGTTCGACCGACAGACACATCGACATAACCGGCAGCTAGACGGACACACAATCGAACGCTCACTGGCAAATGTAGTTTAGTTGTTTTGAAAATTGTGCCAAGTATTTATTGAATTCATCGACAATTGCCAGTGCTGCTCTTCTGTAGCGCATCGCCTCGCATCGCTGTGCATTGCATTCAGCCTCAGTGTGGCAGTGTAGAATGTCCTGCAAGTAAAAACTTGTTAATTGTTTTGAAAACTAATTAAATGCGTGCATGAAATTCTCATCAGTTTTAGCCGTATCATGCTTGCCGTGTGCTCAATATTGCAGCAGGTTCGACATTAGAAGTCTTCGAGTTAATTGTTGTCCTTTTGCCACTTTGTGTGGGAGTTATTTAAATTGTTGGATTTTTAAAATAAATTTGTATAGAAAACAATATATTATAAATTAAGAGAATGAATCGAGTATTGTACCAAAAAAGGTAAACGGTTCATATTGGTACTAGCGGGTGATCAATCTAGAGCTTCATCATGGAAAGACTTACATCGCAACAACGACTACAGATTGTGCAACTGAATCATGGAAATGAGCGTTCGGTGAAAAACGTTTTTCGTGCGTTTAGACTTACAATTTTTTTCAGTAGTGAGGCCGATTTCTGGCTCAACGGCAATGCCAATAAACAAAATTTCCACATTTGGGCTGAATGGCAACAAGAAGAGGTTCAAGAGGTGTCATTATACCCAGAGAAAAGCACGGTTTGGTGTGGTTTATGGGCTGGTTGAATCGTCGGTCCTATTTTTTTTAAAATTGATGATGGCCGGAACGTAACCGTGAATGGTGCCCGCTAATGCACTATAATATTTGACTTTATGTTACCTGAAATTCAAGCCCGTTATCTTAACGACATTGGGTTTCAACAGGACGGTGCCACTTGCCATACAGCTTTTCAGAGGTCATTTCGAAAAGCAGCTAATTTCACATTTTGGACAGGTGAGTTGGCCGCCTAGATCGTGTGATATTTCAGCGATTTCAGTGATGAATCGTTTAACGAAAGAACAACGCTGGAATTTACTTTAATAAAAAAACTTCTCGCTAAGTTCATAGAGCTTAGTAAATTGGGATTAACGATAAGCTCATTTCTGATTAAACAGCTACCTCAAAAAGCAATATTGTAGTTTTTAGAGCGAAGACAATTCTCAAGCCTTTATAGAATCACCGTCAATATCATTGAAATTGGCTGTTTGTTGCGGTGTGCACGCTGTGGGCATCATCAGTCCGTATTTCTTTTGAAATAAGGATGGACCTGCTGTTACAGTGAAGGGTAAGCGCTATTATTGTGTCCAAAAAATGATCAGCTAAACATCAACTTGCCATGCAGCGCGCTTAACATTAAATTTATTGCAAAATCAATTTGATACCAGTAGAGATCCTGTTTCCTGACCCCCTAGTTCATGCGTGTTAAAATCACTGGATTAATTTTTATTGGGCAATGTTCACGCAGAGAAATAATGTCACGGCAACAATAATATGTTCGTTGCATAAATGTTTGCTAGTTGCAACCATAGAATTTTGTATTTTTAATTTCTTTTTGACAATAGTATGCTTATGGCAATAATAATATTGTTGAAATGTTGTAGTAGTAACGGGTGATCAGTCTATAGGTATTTCTTTAATAGTAAATATAATACAAACATTTAATTCAAGTGAGGAATCTATATTTTTCATTCGAAAGAACATTTTCTACCATTTATTTTTTAATATAATTTCCTTCAAATATTGGTCTCAACTATGCCTCAGCATTTCGACCGTTACGGCGTTAATGACACACATCGGATTGTGCAAGATTATCATATGACATACTGAGATAGAGACATCCTTGGGCATTTCTTCCACCAGCATACATTCGATATTGCATGAACACCTGCCGCAACAGAGGTTTGTTCTCGTTGGATATCGCACAATTTGACAATCGCTCAACAACAGGCTCGTATCGATTGGTGCAAAGAATTTTTGAAAAAAAAAATGATCGCGGTGCTTCAAAAGACGTTTATAAGATGGTCACAGGTGAAGAATCATGGATCTATACGTATGAGCCCGAAACAAAACAGCAATCGAACGTGTGGGTCTTCGAAGACGAGCATAGTCCAACGAAAGTTGTTTGTGGAAGAAGCACTTCAATGCAAATGGTCGCCTGGTTTTTCGGCAAAACTTGTCAAGTGGCGACTGTTCTGCTTGAGCAACGTAGGAGGTAAATTCTGAGTGAAACACCACAATTTGTCTTCTGAAAAATTCGAAAAAAAGAACAAGAGAAGACGCATCATTGTGCACGATGACAATACGAGCTCTCACACATCGGCTTAAACCAGCGCCTTTTTGAACGGCCACAACGTCGAATTGATGGGTCACCCAATGACTTCGTTTTATTCCCGCACATCAAGAAATAAATGCGTAGTCAGCGATTTTCGTCGCCAGAAGTTCCTGTTGAAGCGTTCAAAAGCCATGTTTTGGAGGTGCCTCAATCGGAGTGGAAAAAGTGCTTCGACAATTGGCTTCAGCTTATGCAAAAGTGTATAAATCATGCTGGAGAATACTTTGAAAAACAATAAAACCATTTTTGATGATAAATATTCGCATTTTCATTATTAGGCCAGAAATATATGTGGCAGCCCTCGTACTACCGATTTTTTTTCGTAAAACTATTTTATATTTTTCAATTTTTTCTCGACCTGACCTTCCATTTGTTTTGGAGTACTTTAAGTGTTTAATCAAACAGTTTTTTGCCTCTAAAAGAAGTTTTTAATAATGTCGTTGAAAAACTTCGGCATGTGGATTTTTAGACTTACAAAAAGTATTTTCTTTTGGTTACTTCCGATGCTCCACTAATACTTTAGTTCCAACTGTTGAAAGTTACAGAGCTCCAACTTCAATTTGGCAGAACTGATGGAATACTCGAAATTCATTTTACCTCCATCAATCGGTTAGCAAAATAATTCGGTTGTGCCAATGAATCTGTTTTCTGAGCCTAGTTTCATGGAAATCGGTTCATAATTTCGACCTGTACTTTGATTGCAACCGTAGATGGGCAGAAGGACGGATATGGCTTAATAGAATAAGATGGTAGTTCTCAATCGATCGGTATACTTAAAATGGAGATTCTCTCCATTTCTTTCAGTTGTTAAGAACATCAGTACTTAGTCATTATACCTTGTACCACGGTGTGATGTAGGCTTAATATATAAACCCATTCTTGGGTTTATTTTGGAATTTTCTTTATATAGACGATGCATTTGGTACAAGCGCCAGACATAACCCCTGTTTGTCCTTTACCAGAGATTGACTACTTTTGCCTTTATGGCAACCCTGAAATCGATTAAAAAATCCATCAATGAAATAATGCAACTCATGTTTTCGGCATGGTGTACTACACGTACATATCTGGCACATTCAACATCACACATGCTGGCCGATATGCATACCTCATCGACATACCGACACACGGACTCTCAGTGTGAGTTTCCATTGAGCTCTTACACTGCAGTTTGTTGAAAATTACCAATTATTGATGCAAATTTCAGTTTAATAATCAGTGGGATAACACCACCACCACCGCCGCCGCCGCCCTCGCAGCAAACAAATAGAGTGGGACATAGACAAGGGCGAACAAAACGGCGACCAAGTGAAAGGGTGAAAGGCATTGATGGCATTTTTTCACACAATATAACATACACACACACATATGCCGTGGAACCCATACACGGACGTATGTGTACATGCATATGCATACGTGAGTTTACATTAGATGCTGAATGTGCAAAAGTTAACGCACCGATGTGTGCATGTTTGTCTGCCACACAGCTGAACACTTGCCAATGTTGGTGGTGGTGGGGGCGGTGGCGCCCCCTCCTCTGTAGGTGGCGTGAAGCCACGTGAAGTCTCAATGCCACAGCAAACTAATGCAAGATGTTCGCTATGCAGCGCATCGCTTCAATTCGATTCGATTTTGTTTGCCTCGTTCGTTTGGCCAAACATGGTGCTGATGGGCCTAAACATTAAACCCGCATGTGGCATCCTTGTTCACACATACGCAAAAATCCTTGGGTGCCTAAGCGCTCGCGTGTGCGTGTGTATGTATGCGTGCATGTGTGTGGTGGAAGTAATGCATTCTCATCATTTTTCTCATTGCACTCATTAATGCATTAGCTCACGTATCCCCGCCGATTTGCGGATGATGTTCGAAAGGATAACAGAAAATATAGTGCCGTCATCAGTGTCATCATTGTCATCGTCATTGGCGTCAGCATCAGCACCAGTCTCAGTATCGGTATCATCGATCTTCGAGTTAATCACGGGGGGATTTGCCCCGTTCTGTTTTTTTCCGCATCTATATTTTATTGATAATTTTCTGCCATGTAGGCATTTGCAGAACCCGCAGTAATAGCTGGCAAGTGGAGGCATGCGACGCACCAGCTTTGTAGGGGAAGTTGGCGAGGGCTCCACTGACTAGAGCATGTGCATCATGTGCTTAGGGCACACACACACATACACTCACATAGAAATAAATATGTAGCTTTGAATTAAGTACTTGTTGAAAAATGTCATTAATGCAATTGCATAGATTGTTGCTCCATTGCACAGTGGCATGTGGAGGCAATTACGTTATACTTAGGAGTTATTGCAAATAACTAAAAATGAAACCAGGCCTTGAAATAAACACAGAGAAAAAAAATCATATAGGTATAACAACCTTACCGAAGCTTGACCCCTTCAAATGTCCCTATAAATTTAAGATTTTGCCGATCTACAGGTTCCATTTTTAGTTCGATATTGCTTACATTTAGCTTGCTGCGTAATAAGTCGCACAGGCGCTTGGTTATTTCTGAACACTGTAGTGGGGACGGGTGTCACATAGTCTGCCCACTTCGACTTGAGCTTTTTATACCTTCCATCATAGGATAAAGGGTATATTGACTTTTTCATTTCTTTTCGAATCGCCATTAAATTCGAAAATGGAAAATGGGTTCGTCTGACTGTCTGAGGAAAGAAAACTACAGATCGCACTAATGAAGCTAGGTGGCTGAAATAGACTCGTCGTAAAATTTGAAAATGTCTAGCCATGTCCGTCTGTCGGTCTGTCTAAGGAAAGCAAGCTACAGATGATGCTATTAAAGCTATATGGCTGAAAATATGCAGAAATATGGGTCGAAGAACTGAAACAACTGGTAATAAAAAAGTACCCGATCGGTTAAAAATATAAAAATTCTCCACACAAGGACTGAGGCAACCTCTGAGAAAACCTCTAACGGGTGATCAATCTGGAGGTATATTTTTCAAAACAAAAAAAAAATTAAAAAAAATCAAATAATGTGAAATCTTTATTATTCATTTAAAAGGATATTTAATGCCGTTTGTTTTGTGAATATAATTTGAATGAATATGTATGGCAAGTGACACCGTCCTGCTAAAACCAAATGTCATCAGGATTACTGGCTTCAATTTCAGGTAGCAAAAAGTTCGATATCATGGCGCGACAGCGAGCACCATTTACGGTTACCTTCCGGCTATCATCATTTTTGAAAAAATAAGGACTGATGATTCCACCTGCCATAAATCGCACCAAGTCGTGGTTTTCGCGGTGAAAGTCTTTCCATGATAAAATGACAAACGATACTGAAAAGAAAAAAATAAAGTTTAACATAACTCACGCGTAATCCGTGAAAAAACCCTATTGAAAAAATACCTCTAGATTGATCACCGGTTACAAATTTGAAAAAACTTGGACCGATGATTCCAACAGCCCATAAACAGCACTAAACCGTGTTTTTCTTGCTTTAAGTCTTTCCATGAATGGCAAACAATACTGAAAAGAAAAAAAATTTGCCGCAATAGGTTGTTTATTTGTGATAAAAGCCCTATTTTATTTGTGATAAAAACCCTTTTGAAAAATACCTCTAGTTCGATCACCCGATACAAATTTGAAAAATATGGACCGATAATTCCACCAGCTCATAAAACTCATTCAATGATGAAATGGCAAACAATATTGAAAAGAACAAAATAAAGTTTAATACAACTCAAGCGTTATTGGTAAAAAATACCTCTAGATTGATCTCCCGTTATATAAGTATTTATAATATTAGGTTTTTGCTTCTATCATTACACATTAAGGTACGTTCAGTTTGGTGATATTTGTAAGGTAACTGGCAATGTGATTTGGACAAGGGGGCATGGCACCAACCCTGGACTTAAAAAGATCATATTTCATGATCTGTGTATTCGAGATATGATCATGATATTTGGAACATATCATTTTGCCACCGAACGAAACACACCCATTTCCCATTTAAAAAATCGTATTTAATGCCGAAGTAATGAACCGATATCAATAAAATTTTAACAGAATGAACCGATGAGTAACACACACACACACACACACACACACACACACACACATATATATATATATATATATATATATATATATATATATATATATATATATATATATATATATATATATATATATATATATATATATATATATATATATGTGTGGTGTGTGTGTGTGTGTGTTACTCATCGGTTCATTCTGTTAAAATTTTATTGATATCGGTTCATTACTTCGGCATTAAATACGATTTTTTAAATGGGAAATGGGTGTGTTTCGTTCGGTGGCAAAATGATATGTTCCAAATATCATGATCATATCTCGAATACACAGATCATGAAATATGATCTTTTTAAGTCCAGGGTTGGTGCCATGCCCCCTTGTCCAATCACATTGCCAGTTACCTTACAAATATCACCAAACTGAACGTACCTTAATGTGTAATGATAGAAGCAAAAACCTAATATTATAAATACTTATATAACGGGAGATCAATCTAGAGGTATTTTTTACCAATAACGCTTGAGTTGTATTAAACTTTATTTTGTTCTTTTCAATATTGTTTGCCATTTCATCATTGAATGAGTTTTATGAGCTGGTGGAATTATCGGTCCATATTTTTCAAATTTGTATCGGGTGATCGAACTAGAGGTATTTTTCAAAAGGGTTTTTATCACAAATAAAATAGGGCTTTTATCACAAATAAACAACCTATTGCGGCAAATTTTTTTTCTTTTCAGTATTGTTTGCCATTCATGGAAAGACTTAAAGCAAGAAAAACACGGTTTAGTGCTGTTTATGGGCTGTTGGAATCATCGGTCCAAGTTTTTTCAAATTTGTAACCGGTGATCAATCTAGAGGTATTTTTTCAATAGGGTTTTTTCACGGATTACGCGTGAGTTATGTTAAACTTTATTTTTTTCTTTTCAGTATCGTTTGTCATTTTATCATGGAAAGACTTTCACCGCGAAAACCACGACTTGGTGCGATTTATGGCAGGTGGAATCATCAGTCCTTATTTTTTCAAAAATGATGATAGCCGGAAGGTAACCGTAAATGGTGCTCGCTGTCGCGCCATGATATCGAACTTTTTGCTACCTGAAATTGAAGCCAGTAATCCTGATGACATTTGGTTTTAGCAGGACGGTGTCACTTGCCATACATATTCATTCAAATTATATTCACAAAACAAACGGCATTAAATATCCTTTTAAATGAATAATAAAGATTTCACATTATTTGATTTTTTTAATTTTTTTTTTGTTTTGAAAAATATACCTCCAGATTGATCACCCGTTAGAGGTTTTCTCAGAGGTTGCCTCAGTCCTTGTGTGGAGAATTTTTATATTTTTAACCGATCGGGTACTTTTTTATTACCAGTTGTTTCAGTTCTTCGACCCATATTTCTGCATATTTTTAGCCATATAGCTTTAATAGCATCATCTGTAGCTTGCTTTCCTTAGACAGACCGACAGACGGACATGGCTAGACATTTTCAAATTTTACGACGAGTCTATTTCAGCCACCTAGCTTCATTAGTGCGATCTGTAGTTTTCTTTCCTCAGACAGTCAGACGAACCCATTTTCCATTTTCGAATTTAATGGCGATTCGAAAAGAAATGAAAAAGTCAATATACCCTTTATCCTATGATGGAAGGTATAAAAAGCTCAAGTCGAAGTGGGCAGACTATGTGACACCCGTCCCCACTACAGTGTTCAGAAATAACCAAGCGCCTGTGCGACTTATTACGCAGCAAGCTAAATGTAAGCAATATCGAACTAAAAATGGAACCTGTAGATCGGCAAAATCTTAAATTTATAGGGACACCGAAGGGCCACGCCCCTTTTTAAAAATCCCATTATAGTATATAACACCCATAACAGTAGTCTGACCGTTATGAAATTTTCACAGTATTTTACAGTTGCCCTAGAGATATGCATATACTTTTTGGAATCAAGTTTGCAAAAAGGGGCGTGGACCGCCCACAAATCTTAAAATGTAAAACGACCATATCTCTTAGACTATGAGAGGAAGGAATGTGAGGTTTATTATAAATACTACTTACTTTACCGTGAAATCAGGAGTCCGATGTCCTGATTGTACACATTTCAATGATACACACAGACATGCCTTTCGATGTTAAAAGATTACAGTTTCCGATTAGTTTGGCATTTGTAATGACCATTAATTAATCACAGGGCAGTCGCGATAAGTCTGTGGCTTAAATTTGACATATCCGTGCTTCCTCCACGGACAACTTCAGGTGTCGGTAAACCTTCAAACTTATACTTATTTGCACCAGATGTCAAAACTAGAAATATTGTATATCCTTGAGCACTTGATGTTTTTATGGAGTAGCGGATCACATCGGGTACAGATTGTTATTATATATAATTATTGTGTTAAAATTGCAAAAAAGGGCGTTGTCCGGCCCATTAAATCCTAAACTTTGAAATGCTGTACCTCGGGAAGTAATACCGTCATGGCGAGAGTAGTTATAACATATGTATGATGGTGGCATGGAAAGGAACGCACCCTGATGACTCGATATTGAATCGAAATCCTTGATATAGGGTATTTAAGCTTCCACAAGGCAGAAATTAATTTTTTCACGGGTTATTGTCTGAAAACTGAATAAGAAAAAACTAGAAGGTTAGTTCGGGCCCATTTTTTTGGGCTGTATCGGTCTATGAGCCCAACTCTAATCCGATTTATATTCAGATTCATAGTGATATTTGCTTTAGTTTAAATTTTGTCCATATGGAGCTTCTTTTTGCGCCTCTGCGGTCCGATAAACGCCTGACCCCAAATTTTAACCAGATTCTAGAAATTAATGTAATTAACTTTAAATTGGTGTTGTTAAGCCACAAGAGCCGAAACGTACAGCAACCTGTGCTTGTTTTATGGGGCATAACATGTATCTAAACTAACCGTCTACATTTAAGCCATGTTCAGTTTACTAGAAAGCTTTGGTAATACTCTTGTCTGATTGCGAGCTAGGTTTTATGGCAAAAATTATGGAGAAGTTGAAACATTTTGAAGGTCGCACAATGCAAGACATTTACACAAGTGATAAATCATGCAGTAGGTCAAACACAAACTTTCTGGCGATTGGCTTTTTAAAGAGAATATCGGCGCGCTGTCAGCATATTTCTTTTACTGCTTCCCTACTCTCGGCATTCAAAGAACATTTTTTTTATTTAAAAATGACTAACTTATTATTTTTCATCATAAGGAAGTCATCATTGGTTAATAGCTTTTGTAAGGCCCAATGATTCGTTCACAAAATAAAAAAGGTGATCAAATGTTCAAAAAAAATTTACTATTTTACGTGGCACTCTTTGTCCTTTAAAGGACAAATTTTCCCTCTGGTCATTTTCGGCCATTAACTTATTTTTTAACTCCTACACCATCCCTTTAAGGAACAAAGAAAACTTCTCTCAAATTAGTGAGCTGCACACCACATAATTCTTGTACTTACGGACAGGCACCTAATGGTAAACTCCGAACATTTTATAGCGAAGTTTCTACAAAGCTTAGAGGTAAATATTTTACCCGTAAAGACGCCGACATTTAAGAGGGTGAAACCCGTCGTTAGAAATTGCTATATATTCTTACCTGGAATTGAACCTGGGCTTACTGGCATAATTGCCGTGTACACTACAATCACACGTAGCTTAATTCTTTGGTAATTATCGTGCTTTAAAAAAACACTCTCCAACCCACTGTACCAAATAGATTTAGCCGCAGTTACGGAATACCGAATACGTTGCTGCAAGTGAAGGGGTGGACAGGCACTCAGCAGCAACAAAAACAACAATTGCGACAAAAAAAACGAACAATTAAATCGAATTCAATTTCAATCTCAATTTTCCGTTCCACATGCAACACACTCGTACATACAAACAAACAGACGGGATTTTTACGCCACTTGTATTGTGTGGCGGACAATGCGTGCAGCACTCGGGCCAAGCGGCAAGCGACATTCTAGCATCTAGGCTGTCGTCTGTCCTCTACTCTTGTGCAGAGTCTGTCCGCACTACTGTGCGTCTGACCGTCCGTCCGTTCATCCTCTGCGTCGATTGGCTGCAGCAGTGTGTCATTTGCGTTATGATGCTGTAACTAATTGATGGTCATTAGTAGCTTTGTCAAATGGAAAATATAATAACAACAATGATGCCTGTGATAAATACGACAAGCAGTGATTATCATTTAAGCCTAATTGTTTCAATTAGACTATGTGCTACATTGTTGTTGTCGATGGTGATATTATGGCCGTTCGATGCTGCTGTTGCTGCTGCTACTTTACCATTCTGTCAAAATATAGAAGGAGTTGACAGTGTTTTCAAAACCCTTTCACCAGACATACACACACCTAAACCATCACCGCAACCATGATGGAATTGGTAATAAGTTTGGGTTTATTCTATGGATTCAATGTCCGACACTGGCGTTGTCATCATTGCCTAATCCAGTCGTAACTTAAGCCACAACGAGTTAAGACATTGTTTGAAAACTGAATAACTACAAAAAACATCAATTGTGTCTAAACGAATGAGATAATTTTGACAAAGCACTCCAAGCCATTCAGACCCCCGGTTGCTATTCATTCTTAAACTAAACCATTATTGAATGTCCTGCTAGCGTATCCTCTTGTTCTCCTCTTCTCTCCTTATTTAAAATGTGCAGGTATACTTACATATCTCGTCTTGCCTGGCTTTTATCCTTTTCATGAGGTGATTATTCTTACCTTGATGCAACATGGTGCTGCTGCTGCTACATGCAGCCTGGCGACTGAATATCTACTCAAGGATGCTTAATGCATTTTTTTGGTGAGTGAATTTCCGGACGGTTTTTAATTTACGTACACAATAATTGCAAGTGCCAGTGTGTATGTGTGTGTGTGAAGAACGATGTCTACAAATTGATAACTCTTCCTTTGTGGCATGGCGATGCTCTGCAACGGCCTCCAAAGTGTGCTTTATTTTTTTCAGTGTTCCCTTTAGAATGAGTTAAAACGGGGCCATAGACTAACTACCCTCGTTGCATTACCACCACTATCAGCAACACTTATTTGTAGCTTACAATTGTAGTTTGAAATTGCATTTCATTTCGGTTTAATGAACAGCAACTCGGCCTGGCCGCATTCAACGCCCAGCATCCAACGGGAGCGCTAAGCAAAGGGGGAATCCTGAAAAGCAGGACGTTACTACAATATGCAGAAACTAGTACACACATCCTACATGCAGGAATTTTAATGTTTTTTCTCTTCCTCTCTGTCTCTTTGTCTTCCTCTCTCATTCTCCCTTTGTAGCTTTGTCTTCCTAGCAAAGGAATGTTTCATGTGGTTGCGGATGTTCCTGTTCCTCGGTTTCTGTAAACAGAGACTTACTTGCAAGGAATTCATGCAGCTCTTAGGGATTCTTCTTCGACGAAAAAGTAATGCCACTACATTATTTCACACATATCTGCAGGCACGTCTTTCTTACTTTCTGCTCCTTCGCCGTTGCCATTTCTTTGGCTCGGCTGACAATTGTAATTTGATTTTTAAATGGAAATTAAAAGGAACAAGAAATGAAAAAAAAACTAGAGCAATGTATATCATGGCATAGTTGCAATGCTTTCACGTTCTCATACATGGAAAGTATGTCTGTATTCATATGTGTACGTATGCGATTTGTGCGTATATGTGTGTGCAAAGCGTATGATTGGGGGAACACAACACTGGGACGAACACCATCACCATCAGGGGCGTACTGACGACACGGCTTCCAAATGCAATTCCAGCTAAACACGTATTTTTCGAAGATCTAGGCTACCAGGGACTACGTTGATTTTTAAGGTATATAAGGTTTGTCGTTGGGTTTGGTGGGAGCCTTTAAATATCCCGAAGGATGGAGTATACAGTAGGGTGGAGTGAAAACATGCTTTTTTTATAAATTGAAAAAGTTAACCTCGGAAAGAGATGTAGTCTGGGGTCCTAAAGAGGGGAAAAATAATGAAAAAAATTTAAAAAAATTTTTAGGGGTCGAGCCACTCCCTAGAAATTTGGAAATTATCGCTATTTTGGCGTTGATTTTAGAAAAATCCTAAAAATTAACGACTTAACTTATTCGAAATTTGAAAGTTTGAGCTTGTTTAGTGCCCAAACAAAAGTATTTGAGGCAAATATGAGGATAATCGACTAATATTTGTAGCTTTGGTGGCGATTTCATTGTTCAGTCAATTTTCTGAAGAAGGGACGATTTGACTTATTTTACTTTTTGAAATTTTTGAACAATGAGAAAATTTTTTTTAAATTTTTTCATGCCCTTATTTCATTGTTTACGCTATTGCAAACATTTATTGACATAAAACTTTTTAGGATTTTTCTAAAATCAACGCCAAAATAGCGATAATTTCCAAATTTCGAGGGAGTGGCGCGAACCCTAAAAATTTTTTAAATTTTTTTTCTTTATTTTTCCCCTCATTAGGACCCCAGACTACATCTCTTTCCGAGGTTAACTTTTTTTTTTGAATTTCACTCCACCCTAGTATACAGGGTGTGTCAAATAAGACTGACGGACTAACCACATTCATAACTTTTTTGTTTATAATTGTTTATTTTCTTTTTGGAGGTTATTGAGTTTTATAAGGAGATAGATAGGATAGGTAAATATGACATCAAAAGTTTTTAATTTCTTTTGGCAAATCTTTTATCTCAGCTCAAAGAAATTATCATCGTCATTTTAATGCCCGAATAGCACCTTGTAACAACATGATTAGAATAAAATCCTTCCTTTTTGAGGAACAGGGATTAGTGTCAGAATGGTAGTAGATTACATCAGCGTCAATTATACCCCTCTAGATGTACTGATACATTTTTCGGTCGATTTTTTTTGAAAATATGGAAGGTCAACCAGAAACCACTAACAGAGCGCTGTAAAGGACTATGATTGAATATGGTTTGCGTCCGCAAGTTAATAATAGTTTCAACATATCGTTCCAACAAGATGTAGCCACTGCACACACAACGAAAGCCACAGTGGAACTTCTTCGTAGAAGGTTACGGTGAACCCTTCAGTCTTATTTGGGCCACCCAGTATAACAACATTTATCATTCCATTTGCAGAACTTCGAAATATCATTTAAAAAATAAATAATTTAATTCGCAGTAAACAAAATTATTATTTAAATTTAGAAATAGTATTATTAAAAAGGATTGGCTTCTCTTAAAAGACTCATTAAAGTACATTTTGTATTATTGAAGGCAGTGGCATTTTAAGACAAACTAGCCATGCCCGATATACAGACGGGCGTGCGTATGTTCTGGCTAGTTTGTGTCTGTGTCTGTGTGGCTAGTTGGAGGCGGTTAAAACCACGACATAGGTCATTGGAATTAACATACGTCCGTACAATTCTGGCATGAAGATGTCCAATTCGGCTAATGAGGGGAACGTTTCCCATTAGGGAATAGGTAGGGTGCGTCCTCTAATAATATAATAATCATTTACTTCATTCTGTTTTAATATAATAACGATCGGTATATTACTGAAGCCATTAGTGCGATTTTTCAAAGAGGGTGTGGCACCACTTCCCTTTTCAGCAGATTGTGTTTCGCCAATATCTTATGTGCCAAATATCATCTTCATATTTCTATTAAATCATGAGATATGGCCTTTTTAAGTTCAGTGTTGTGCAGGCGTTGCCAAGCCTCATTGTTCAATCACTTCATAGTATACTTGTACCTTACAAATAACACCAGGGCGATTGTTACTTAATGTGAACATTTCGCAACGATCAGAGGTAATAATGGAGGTACTAAGGGTGAGCCATTCAAAATTTTAAATTTCAACTACAGCTTACTTTGACTTTGAAAGTCAGAAGAACATTTATTTTTATTTTTATGTTTATGTCTGAAATTTGCAAAATGAACCGCTATGCGCTCGAACAAAATAGGGAAATGAAAAAAACTTACATCCAAAGTAGTGAGTCTTTAACGCAAACTGTAAAAAATGTACGTGGAATATTTTCGAGAAAAGATCGGCCTTCAGTTCAGTTTGGGCGTAAGTTTGTAAAGCGAGTTTGTAAAAATTGAACGTTTTTGGACAAACCAACCCGAGTATCGCGTATTAAAAACATTGCAGCTGGGCTGAGATTGTCCAAAAGCATCCATCAACATCAACTCTTAGGAAGTGAAAATTTCACGCTCTTCTTTGCGAACAATTTTGCATAAAGACCTCGATGTGAAGGCTTACAAAGTTTAATTGTTCGAAGACCTGAAGCTTCATGACCATTCGATGCGTTTTCGTTTCGCCCAATGGGCTGAACATTGTTTTGCAATAGATGTACAATTTTACCTAAAAATCTGTTTTCAAATAAAGCTCATTTTCTTCGTGGTGGCTATGTCAATAAGCCAAATTGCCGCATATTGGGTTCAGAGAACAGACACTATTGAGAAGCTAATGCATCCACTACGAGAAACTCTTTGGTGTGGGTTTTGGACTGGTGGCATCAGTGGGCCATTGTTCTTAGAAAACGAGCAAGGAGCCGCCGTTACCGTCAACGATGAGCTTTACCGCGCCAACTTCAACGTTTACAATAAAACTCGAAATTTGGAAAAAATTATCAGTACTTTTTAAGCCGGTTCAAATTTTAGATGGCCCGCCCTGTGTAAGCATTTAAAAATCCAAAAAATACTACAAAAATAGAGATCTTTATAGAGATTTATTTAGTCCTTGTTACCTCTTGAAAAATTATAGCCATTTTCCAAATCAACCTTTTCAGTCCATCAACACATTTATTTGCAAAAATTTCAGCCATCTAACTATGACTCGCAGACAGACAAATGGACAAACGGTAAGATGGACCGACGGACATGGCCGACGAGTATTTCAAGGTGTTGTAAATGGAATGACAATATTATATACACTATATAATTCGGCTTACAAAAAAAAGCTTCTCGTCGTACCAGTTCGTGTGGCCCAAAAAACGCCCCATGTGGTCAAAACTGACGATCACTATTCAATATAGACGTATGGATATACTTAATGCAAAGCAAATTTCGCTACGAATCAAAATATTGATTTATTTTAAAGATTTATCTGTAATTGTGGTAGGACCAAAGCGTGTCAGTTTTTTTTTGGGTTATACTTGACTTGACTTTTTTTACTTGTTATAACCAGCAAGACTCTATGGAGCTTCTGGAAAAAGTTGGAGCTTTACCCATCATTTAGTAATTCGATTGACACAGTACCACGAGTGGATTAGATTTAACTATGTTAGAGCGTCCGTCCATCATCTTAAGTTAATAATTAGCAACTGTTACTTAATGGATTCAGATGAGGCTATTACAGTTCTGCCTGCTCTTTTCTGCTACTCTGTTCACGGAGATAGTTAAACCACACTTTTCCGCCTATTAAGATTTCAGTTCCAAAAGACCTTAGCCAACTACAAATTCAAGTAAACAGCTTACGAGTGCCTGAGACCTAGGTAATCTTTTGGAATAGCATCTGCGAAAGAGATTGACAAAATAAGGGTAATACAAAGAGTTATGTTTCAAGCATGACTAGTGTCCAGTGATTCATACTAGGCTTAATCTAGCACAAGCCGTCATCTCCTTTAACGACACCAGACATTCAGTAAATTTGCCAGTGAAATTGTTTGTAGTCCTTAGACCTACTTTGCAAGTGCTTTCCTGAAAATATGTTTTGTCTTCTAGTCATTTATTCTCTTTTTGGCATTCAACTTATATTTATTTTCAATCAAGATATATCCGTAGTATTGAAGAATAGTAGTCAAATGCAGGTCTGCAAGTAATATTGACAGGATTGACAGGCTGAATTTTGAAATCTTTTTTATGCCCCTGTTGCTATGTAATCTTGGATTGAAACTATAAATATTAGAATTTAATAACTTTTCTATCTAATAACAAAATATCCCAAGTAAGTGACCCATTCCGCATAGGGCATTTATACAATTCGTTACCAACGTTCGAGGATTATAAACTGCCTAACATTATCTCAAGTATTGAAAGGCAAATATACCCACGCCGCCCTCCGGTTGAACATTCTGAGAACTTCTGGCACACTTATAGATTCATGGTACACAAATGGAATAACAAAATATCCCTGTTCACAGGGTCCTCCCCTTTCATGTCAGGATGTTGCATTTTTGGACAAAACCAAACAAAAAAAAAAACTAAACAAAAAGTAGAAAACGCAAAAAACCAAACACAAAAATCAAAGGAAACCGCAAATGATTCACTAAAGTAAGAGCACAAAGATTAGGAGAGACAAGTAACGATAGGAGGGGTATAAGCAAGAGAGAGAGAGAGAGAGAGCGAGGCTTTGCATTGTTACACAATTGAGTTTCCTTGAATGAATATTAATAAAATGTAAAACAAGTCATTGGAAAATCAAATAAATTAAACATTTATTAAAAACCGCAAATCTAAACCGAGATGCTTAATGGAGGCAGTAGCAGCAAGGACTGTAATGATGTATAACAAACTACCACAACTACAAATAAGCACACACACACTGACTCACTCACACTTGCACACAACCAGATATACACATTTCAACTAATGCGGCTGCAAATGGAGTTCAGCACAAACAAATAAATAAAAGGCTTTCTTACACACACTCACACACACAGATTGGTACACCATACAAACAAACATCGTAGTCCATATGTAACATTCATATTGAATATGTAATCAAATACACAAACACATGTACACAGGCCACAATTACATATGACTGTGTGTGTCTGTGTATGTTTATACATACATTCCTACACATGTACATGACTAATATTTAAGATAAATCTGTTGAGTTCATGGCTATAAGAATAAACACACATACAAACGCACATACGTACGCACGCCTGTGTATGCAAACATACTCACACACACGCACTCATTCACATTTCTACACATGAACTACTCTATACATATACACATACATGCGGTGTGCGGTGTAGGAGTCTATGTTTAAGGAGGGAACTGTCCAGAACTAAAGCAAAAATTTAGCAAAAAAATGCAAAGGACCCTTTGTGAAATATGTGTCCTTTCTGCAATCTACATAAAATTCCTCAAATGATTAGCTTATGTCGTTGCTAATAATTCCTCCAAATTTCGTAGAGTTTGCAGCAAGGATATGACTGGCTCTAGAGTGTCCTTTTTTAGGAAGTACCCTAAATGAAAGTAATTTTTTTAAAGAAGTTTCTCAGTTGTATTTATCTGCTTTGTATTAAAAGGAATTATTACAATTCTCTGGAAAATGGTTTAATTTTAACATAAAGTACTTCTTGAAATACGTTTTTCCAGGCATATGAATTCTGCGAATTATGTAAAACGTATTAATGATATCACAAATGTGTCTTATTAGGATTTCAAATACCCGGAACGCATTGATAATTGTGTGTAATGAAGAGAAGGAGTATTTCTCTGCAAGGCAAATCCTTAACGAAAATTCACTGGAATTTGGCATTTACTCTAATTCAACAGTAATTCTTTAAATAGTACAAAAAGATGTTTAATTACCTAGGATTATTTTTTTTAATTTAAAATAGACATAAATTATCAGGAAACATGGTTTGCTTAAAAGTCCTAGAAACAATCTGGGTGAAATTTTACAAATGGTTAGTATAAAGTGAGAAGAGTTTTTGAGGCAATTCATAGTTTAGTTGGAAAAATGCTAAACACTGCCACCGAGTGTCCTTTTTTTTTTAAAAAATAGTAATAATAATAATAAATTGTAATAAAATTTTTTTAAATGACAAGTTGTTTGTAATTCAGCCCAAACATTTAAAGAAGCTTAATGATCATTTTTAAAACACATCAAGCAATGTTGAAACATATCATACGTACATATAAATACAAAAATGAGTAATCTAAATGTGTTTTTTGTTTATAAAATAGAAAAATGTTTGTTACAAGACCAGTTAAAAACTCGTAAAAAGTGTAATTTTGAGAATAATAAGTTTTTAGGGTGTCCTTCACCTAAGAAGATTAAAATTAGTGAAATGATTAAAGTGAGGTGAGGGTCCTTCGCACGATCTTTAACAATTTGGATAAAAAATAAAAATTTAAAGTTAGAGTTCCAAGTTATTAAAGTCTGCTTAGATCGTTTGTTTATTTAGTTTATTTTGCTTTAACATATTGACCAGGGATTCATCGTCCCGAGAGCTTTTGCATCTATATTTTAATAGAAGGAAAGCTTTTACAAAAGTTTGCGTAAGAGCTATTCCAAAACGTGCTCCGAGATCTAGAAATTTCAACAGAGCTAGGTGCTGGCCACTCTAAATGTTCTGTCCAAAATTTGATCGAAATCGGAAATAGGGTTGTGGGTTCGAAAATGGATAATAACCTATGTATGATATCAAAATATCTACTAAGGGGAACCAATTACAATAGTAGTCGTCCTTGGCCCAAACTTGAAGAATAAAGAAATTACTAAGTTCCTTCGAAATCGGCTTATAATTTCCACCTGTACTTTGATTGCAACGATAGATGGGCAGGCAGGCGGGCGGGTATAAAAATATTTGTTAGAGGACAACCTGGAGCCTGTTAAAAATTAAGGAAAGTTAAAGCTTTTTTGTCCTATTTCTAGTTAAATTTTAGCTTACAGGGCAATTTTGGAGTCCTTCGATCTTTCTACTTGTAGATGGTTAAATGATTAAAGTATACTGAGGGAAATATTTGTGTTAAATATTGCAATGTTTCACTACATGATTTGGCTGGCTCCTTTTTAGGTAGTTATTCTAAAGCGTTGTAAATATTTTCTTACTGTATGAAATGGCATATGCCTTAACCATTGCGGCCATGAGGTTTACAAAAATAAAATTGGAAACAGAAAAAGTGTTTAAATTAAAACAAAATATATTTTCAAAGGATTTTAAAGTGTTACCTAAGCATCAAGAAAGTAAGTCTTTTCATGTGGATTAATAGTCCACCATTATGTATAAAATTATATAAATTATTTTGGACATGCTTGTAATCTTGACATGACTTTATCAAAATAACAAAAACTGGACTACATTTTGGAAACATTTCAATCAGGCTACTGGCACTTCATTACACAGTACCAAGATAATCCTTAGAACAATCTGCATACAAATTTCTAAATGGTTGGCATATAAAAAGTGTAAAAATATGTGCTAATTTTGGTAGTGATCGTTGAAAGGATTTACCTAGTGCTGGAGTGTCCGTTTTTGGAAATTCAAGCAAAAACTACGTAAAAAGTAAATTAAAAAAAAAACAATAAAGTCTGGTTATTTCGAAATAATTTAACAAGATATTAAATCTATTTATAGAATACTTTATTTTTGAGTAGACAATATTGAAAAAATCGGACACTTGACTATTAGCATAATCCACAAATTATTAAAACAAAACTGCTTATGCGATTTTTATAATATAAAAGCTTGTTTTTAAAGTATATTCACAATTTCGGTTAATATCTAAAACTTGACTAATGGCTGCACAATTGATTTAATTTCTACAAATAAAAAGACTATAAGGGTAAAAAAAATATAACAATTTTAAATATTGCAACATTCTTGTAATCCTTTGATCACTGAGTTTGAAATTTTTTAAATGATTATTAAGTGATTATGATATTTTTACCGAATCAAGTCGTGCTTGATGGAAGCATTGTGTCAGCTCTTGAATGTTCTTTTTTTCAAATCCTCTCAAATTTAAGTAAAATTTTTGGTATGCCATTTACATGGTCCCTACCGCTAAGGTGATGAATTTCTAAAAAGTACGAGTATGCATTAGTATTAATTTAAGCGTTTCTACGAAGTTTGTAAGAAAAATGTCTATGTTAAATTATCCCACTTAAATCAGTCTCTTAAAGGCTTTGATTAAATCATTGTATTTTCTTTCTCTTGAATGTTAGTGCAATCCAATGTAAACAAGTGGAAATTTATGGTTCCCCAAAGATTAAAAAAAACAACGATTTTTGTCTATAAAATGAAATATATTTTAATTGCTTAAATATGACAAAATACTTCCGATTTATCTAAATTTTTTTTTCCAAAAAACTCTAGAAGCATAGAGGGCGTAATATTATGAATCAGGGACAATATGTAAAAAATCTATATCACTATATCCTAGCGATGTGATGCAGCCAAATTCAGAATGTAAAGGCAATTAAAATAAATAATTGCATTTCAGCTACACAAGAAGAAAAGTATCGATTCGGGTTTTGTTAAAAATTGGTTTCAAGGTACCATGTCCTACTAGTAAGGGTCGGTTCCCAGACAACAAAAAAAAGTTGCACCAGGCACCTCCTAGATTTAAAGATTATCTAGAGACGATTTGGGGAACACAACAATTTTTTTTATGTGCACCCTGCATACCGCCCTTTTAGTTTTTTGTTTTGTTTATTTGTTGTCATTTGAAGTCCGATCGTAACAAGATGCTACCGTTGTTCAAGTTTTGGCAAGGGCTGTATTCGTCCCAAGGTCATTTTTGGAACCGAGGACAAATTCGATTAGGTACCTCTGCTATCTCGTTTTCTACCCCCATGATTGGGACTTTTTTGAGACTTTAGTAAAGGCATTTAGAAATAATTAAACTTTTTCCTTTAAAGTACTCATTTTTACTTATAAACAAAAAAGTTCCATGGGGTTCAATATTTTAAAATATATACTAAGATCAAATTCGATTAGTTTCGTTTGACGTCGTTTTCCGTCTCACTCTCACCCACATACACACAAAAAAACACTTCCCGAAACGCACACCCACTAAGGCGGTTTGACTTAGTGGGAAGAAATCAAATTTGCGGGATTCACTAACTAATTTTGTAGCTTTCTAAGATAGAATTTCAGAATAAGATTGCATTGTTTTCCCCATGCACCCTAAATTTGACCAAAATAGTGTATTTGCCACAGCTTCCTTATTTATTGTTACATTCATGAAAAAATCAAAAAAATCAATTAATATGGTCGAATTAGGAGGGAAACATTCAATACCCATGATTTTTTATTATGAAAAAGACTAGCCAGTATTTGGTGGACCAAATGCAAGAAAGATGCAAACAGTTTCACTATATAAAGGTTAACATAAATATTAGATCTTAAGCCAAAGTTTATAAAATAATTTTTTTTTCGTTTCGTCTTTTAAAATTACACTGTTTTTGTTCATTCGAAATCAAAGGAAATCCACAAGCCATTGTTGAGACGCCATTTCATCTTAAAAAAGTCACTGTTTGTTGTGCTCTATGTGTAGAGCGAATCATTGGTGATTTCTTCAAAAATGAAGCCGGCCATAATGTTACAGTCTATGTGGAACGCTATAGAGCCATAATTAATGACTTTTTCGTGCCTGAATTGGAGAATGGTGATGTGGAAATGCCCTACAGCCAAAGAAACAATTAATTTTATGGAAGAAGACTTTTGGTAAGCGCATACTCTCGAGCAGTGGGCCTGTGGCGTGGCCTCCAAGGTCGTTCCAATTTAACACCTTGTCGCTTGTCTACGCAGATAAGCCCGATACGTTTGACGCCTTGAAAGAGAATATTCCACGCGTTATAGCTGACATGCGGCCACAATTGCTGCAAAAAGTGGTCGAAAATTGACCCTCTCGATCGGAATTCATTTGAGCCAAACGCGAAGGCCACTTGCCCGAAATCATTATTAAAACATAATGGCCAACCCTTATCTTTATAATAAAGCTAATTTCTGGGCCATGCCATTAAATTATATTTGTTTTTTTTTCTTCTTGAAAACCACACGTCCAAAAAACAACCTTTATTATTGGCCAACAACCAATGGTGATCGTTTTTTTTATTCATATGAGCTGGGCCAAACAACGGCTATCATCTTGACGGACCGGATATCAAATAACATTAAAATGTTCTCAGCCAAAAATGATATAATATGCATATATGTGCAATTTCCCTAAATTTTGTAAGCAGAATTTCCACCCTATTAAACATGGAGTGTACCAAGTTCAAATATGTCATTATTTGCAAAATCTGGGTAAATATAATTTAGGGCTTGTCCTGTTTTCGTAAGTGCAGGGTAAATGGGGATTTCCATTAATGAAATAACAATTTTATATACGAGGGCGACCGCAAAAGTAACTGGCCTAACATAAAAAGAACCGTTTTTTGGAATTATTATTATTTATTTTTCAACATAATCTCCTTCCAACTCAATAAACTTCATCAAACGTTTTTCAAGTTTTTTAATTCCATCCGAAAAATAAGATATTTCAAGACCTTCAAAATATGCCTCAGTTTCAGCAATAACCTCGCTATTGGACGAAAATCTTTTGCCACTGAGAATTTTTTATAAATTTGGAAACAAGAAATAATCAGAAGGAGCTAAATCTGGACTATATGGTGGATGCGGAGCAATTTCAAATCGTAATTCGGCCAGTTTTTTTTTGAGTTAAAAATGCAGTGTGTGAAGGAGCATTATCTTGATGAAAAAGAACATTTTTTTTCAAAATGCGGTCGTTTTATCTTGATTTCTTCACTCAAACGATCCAATAATGCACAATAATATTCACTATTTAAAGTTTTTCCTTTCTCAAGATAATCAATAAATATTATACCCCTTGCATCCCAAAATACTGTGGCCATTACTTTTCCTGCTGACTTAACAGTTTTCGCCTTCTTGGGACCACTTTTACCAGCTTCTATCCATTGTTTTGACTGTTCTTGCATTCTGGGATGTAGTGATGGATCCATGTTTCAGCATTCTGGGATCCATGTTTCAGCATTCATGTTTCATCAACAGTTATGAATCGGCGCAAGAACTCTATTGGATTGCGCTGATAAATCGCTAAAAGCTCCTCGGAATTGGTCCAACGGACGATTTTTTTGGGGCAAAGTCAGCAAACGCGGCAAACACCTTGCGGATAGCTTTTTCATGTGGAGTTCATCATGTAAAATACTCCAAACTTATTTTTCGTGTATTTTAACAATATCAGCAAGGTCTCTGAGCTTTATTCGTCTATCTTTAGTCACTTCATTAAATATTTTTCTAATGTTTTCAATAGTAGTAGCAGTTTTCGGTCTTCCAGAGCGTGTTCATCTTCCGTACTTGAACGACCCATTTTAAATTGTTGAACCCAGGATTTCACGGTGGAGTATGATGGTGCATTATCACCATGAACAGAATCCAATTCATCTTTGATTAATTGTGGCGTATAACCTTTCATATAAAAGTGTTTAATTACCGCACGAAACTCTTTGTTTTCCATTTTTCAAAAATTATAAAACTTGTTTACTTCAATCACCTGTAACAAAGAAAATAATCATTAAATATTTCGGAAATTTTGACAGATGGCTTATAAAATATTGCTTTTAAAAAACAAAAAAAAAGTTGCTAGTAAAACAGAAAATGTGCCAGGCCTGTTAGTTTTGCGGTCGCCCTCG
Source organism: Hydrotaea diabolus (assembly GCA_963513945.1). Taxonomy (NCBI): domain Eukaryota; kingdom Metazoa; phylum Arthropoda; class Insecta; order Diptera; family Muscidae; genus Hydrotaea; species Hydrotaea diabolus. Next base: position 238,439,533 of record OY740716.1, on the reverse strand, counting down.
TATAGTTAAAATACAGAATATTTTAGATATAGAGTATAAATTTATTCCAGGTGTAGTACAAATGTTACATGTTAAGAATGAACATGTTAAGAATGAAATTTCGGTCATAAGATCTATTCTTTGGACCCAATTTTCCACCGCTCATGCACACATTTCGACCAGAAATTTCTCGTTGAATGTAGTCTCTGAGCTTTTCTAAAGTTAACAGAAATCGCATGAACGAAGTGGCCTTTCGACCCGACCATTTCTCGAGATAATAAGTTCACCGAATTTGCCTGTCAGTAAATCGATTGTAACGTGTTCTGTGTGCCTAGTGGCACCGTCTTGTCGCAACCACATATAGGCCAATACAATTCTGGCCAAAAATAATATTCTAACATGGCACGATAGCGCTCTCCATTGATGGTAACATGACGATTGTTTTCATCGACGAATACGGCTCAATCACACCTTCGTCTGGCTTTAGCTTTTTTATCAGTTTAATAGTGAATCTGAACCTCCGAATTTTCGGACAGTCAAATAACGGTGGGTCAACAAACATCGTGGACCAATTTGAAGTATTGAGAACTTTTTCTTTTAGTAGAATGTCCATTCAAATGGCCCAGGGCACAAAAAAGGGTTCCACTACACAAGGGTGTACCTATCGAATAACAATATAATATTCTAACGAACCGAAAAGGCAAAAAATCTTGTTTATTCATATGGGTGTTAAACAAGAAATTAAACTTCCCTTAATGCCAAATACGGCATTATTTTAGAAAATCTGAGTAAAAACCTGACACTGAATTGAAAGGGCTCGAATACCAGTTTTTGGTAGGCTTTACTGCCCATCCAGTAGTGCAGGATATAATATTTTCAGCCTTGTCAGATTATAGATTGTTTAGTCGATTTTTTGTAGCTTATTTCAAAATCTTTCAGTTGTTGACTTGGTCAGTTCAGTAATTTCTCTGTCGCACTTATCTGTTTCTCCTAAACATAAGTATGTGATATAGCGGTCATCATAGATATACATACATACATACATACATACGTTCATATGTAAGTGTATATTCGATGTACATATGTATGTATGTGTAGCTGCATGTATGTATGTACAACCTTATGTGTATATGTATGTGGTTTAAGTTGGTTTGAAGCTTTTAATGTGCTCATATTATGAGCTTTTGCTATTTCAAGTCTGCATTCCATAGTCATACTTAACCACACACATACCCACGCACACACACACACTCACATGCGTACATAGCCATACGCAACAACATGAAACATGATTTCATTTCAAATCCTAGAAAATGAATTTCGAAATGGGTGTCGTGCCAGTGTGAGTTTGTGTGTGTGTGTGTGCGTTTAAGCCATTGCTAACATCGTCATGTGTGTGCGTTTAAAAGCAATTTAGGCCCCTCTCGCCCAGCTCCCAACCGCTCTCGAGATGAGTTGCTGTCGCTGGTCTCTGTGCAAATCTATATCCGTTTTTCGGTATTACGGATAAATGTCCCATTTCGATGAATGGCATTGCCGGGCTGTGTGCGTGCGAATGTGTCCTTGCTATTGTTTCCGATGTGTAGTCGCACTTTGCCAAGTAATCCTTAAAAATGCCAACAAACAAACAAACCTGACATACCAAGACTCCAAGGGTCGTTTGTATTATGATTTTTCGGTACATTGTGATTTCGTTCATATTTATTGAAAATTCGCATTCGTATTTGTTGTTGTGTGGTGACTTTGACAGACAGACAACGGCGACGACGTTGAGGACATGGTCTTGGAAACCAAAAAAGGAAGAACAAAACAAAGAGTTTTTCCATGTTTGTGTTTGTCTACACGCTCAGCAGGACTCATTAATTCATATGCAAATGGGAATATTCAAATTTGATGGTTATTCTCGTTTTTGTTTTTGGCAAAAGTATGAGCTTGTGTTAGTGTCTCTCAAACAGCAGAGGAGTATCCATTGCCACTAGACAACAAACGCACCAAATTTCCTGCACACACATACACACATATTTATCACACGTATGTGTGTGTGTGTGTATGTTATCGTAGTACTGGCTCTGGCTTTACCATGGAGCTTGCTCATGAATCGCTCACTTTCTCTATTACTGGCTCGCTGTGGTTGTATGGTTATATGAGTATATTTGTGCGAGTGTGTGTGTGTGTGTGTGTTTATGTTGTTTGTCTGAATTTGACTGAGTATTAGTACTTTGGAGTCCTTTTGAATAAATTAATGTCAAAAGTGCCTTTGCCTTTGATTTTGATTGATGCTCCAGCATACACTACGCATAGTGGCCTGGATACTATTCTTCTATTCTTTGCATAAATTTGCAAAAGTCCTTCAAGAATTGCGATTCAATATTGCCATTGCCCAAAAATTATCCTGGAACATTTGCCAGCCCTACACGACGGCACCGGCCGGTTGTTGATCAATTGCAATGTACACATTTTCGTTGGAAAATGCCTATTTGTTGTGTGGTAAATTCATTCATTTGGTCGTCAGTCGTTTGTTCGTCCAGCTCGGTTCAGACCAGTCCAGTCCTTCATTTCACTCATGTTATCCTAATCTATACATAAATGATTCAGTTTATGTTACGGCTTCTGCTCCGTGAAGAGACGACCCATAGTCGTCAATTGTACGGCAGGGCATTTGGTTCTGTTTTTTTTGCTTCTTCTTCAATTTTTTTTTGAGTTTCAAACAACTGAACTACAATTTCACCCGAACTGTGTGTTGTTTGCGTTCGTACACAAGCATAAGGATACTATGGGGTGTCATCTACATTAATAGTGTTCTGGTCAACAACAGCTCCCCGCTCCTCAGCTGCACACAATATCTGCACGAAACGGCTGCCTGAATGGGTGTGTGCTGACAATTTCTGGTTTGCTTGTTTGCCTCCATTATAGGATATGAGAACATTGAGTGCGGTTGGGTTATTGAGTTTAGGATCAGCTTGAAATTGAAATCATTGGAGTTTATTGGATGTATTGATCCATGTTGAATTTAAAGTGAGCTGTGGCTGATATGGAACTTTTCACACTTACACCTAATTTCTTTAACAACTTTCCTATCTTATTTCAATGAATGATGGTTGCCCATCAGTGGTCAGGTATTGGGCATTACAATAATTGTCCTCAATAAGGAATCATTTAGATACTTGAGGTTTTCAAGGAATTGGTTGCGGCCGGTTTTTTTAAATAAAGATTTCATGAAGGTAACAAGTTGATGGTCGTAGTTTTCGACCCTAGTTTTTTCCTTATTGTAGGCCAAAATTACTTTATTATAGATATATCAATAAGTTCTGTGAACAAAGGCAGATAGAAGGAGACTAAGTGCAGAATGGCACTATTTTGAAGTTTAAGAATCATCCCTATTTTATAGTCGTATGCTTTGCTAAAAGTAGAGTATATTTTTCAGAATGCAAATCCACTCGGCTTCAACAATAAGATCGTAATTCCAGAGTCGCACATATATATCGGCTGCATTCTCCAAATCTAGGTTTAAGCGATTAATATTCTAAAGCCCTATTTGATGCCAGACACCTCGAAATCCTTGAAGAAAATATGTCTGGAGGAACAGCGGAGGAAGCCGGCTGAAGTCGACGTTTGATTGCAGAAAAGAATGATGTTTGTAATGTTTTTTTTATAGACAAATAACGCAATTTATGTGAGGATTTACTTGCTGTAATATCTTTTGAAAAAATCTCCTAATCTGAACCTTATAAAGGTGAAATTGCAAATTAAAAAACTGAATTTATGCGAGGACTGGACAACATTTTAATAATAACAAAATTGGACAGAATAAGTGTCTTCCATCATGGCTATCTGTCCAATATTAAATTTTTTCCATGGTTACGTACATGGTACCGCCATACCACCATACCTACATCATACAAACCAACTAATATCGTCGTATCGTCATTAGTTCACTTGAAAGGACCTTGCAAAATTTAGAGCAGAATAACCGGTGCCAAGCCTTATTTTTTTTTAAAAAATTTTAGCTCAACATAGTCTAATATCGGGTGATCACTCTGGAGGTATTTTTTTCAAAACAAAAAATAACAAAAATTCAAATCAAGTGTGGAATCTTTGTTGTTCATTCGAAAGGACATTTTATGCCATTCATTTTTTAAATATAATTTCCTTCAAATGTTAAGCGCGACTAAGTCTCAGCATGTCCATTCGGAAGGTTCAATTCTGGATGACTCGTTCGAGCATTTCGACCGGTATGGCGTTCATGACTCGCGCAATGTTGGCTTCGAAACCTAAATCTTAGCTGGTTTGTCAGCGTAGACTTTTGGCCCCATAGAAAAAAGTCCAAACTCGTTATATCACACGATCTAGGCAGCCAACTCACCAGTTTAATACGTGAAATTAGCTGCTGTTTGAAATGACCTCTCAATAAATCCATTGTTTGAGCAGCTGTAAGTAGTCTTTCTGTTGAAACCAAATACCGTCAAGATTACGGGCTTTAATTTCAGGTAGCAAATATTCCGAGATCAAGGCGCGATAGCGAGCACCATCCATGGTTACGCTCCGGCCATCATCATTTTTGAAAACATATGGACCGATGATTCCACCAGCCCATTACCTGCACCAAACCATGGTTTTCTCTGGGTATAATGACAGCTCTTGAACCTCTTCTGGTTGCTCTTCAGCCCAAATGCGGATATTTTATTTATTGACTTTGCCGTTGAGTCAGAAAGGGGTCTCATCACTGAATAAACCGTTGTTAGAAAACAGCGGATCTTCTCGTATCTCATTTGCATAATTCAGTTGCACAATTTGAAGACGTTGTTGTGGTGTTAGTTAGTCTTTCGATGATAAAATGGCAAACTGATAAGGAAAAAAAGTAAAGTTTAGAGCAACTCTCGCGTAAACTTAGAAAAAAACCCTATGAAAAAATACCTCTAGATGGATCACCCTATAGTTTTCTAACCTTTGATTGCATTCTGCTAAAATAAACTGACGATCGGTCCATGCCTTGGCTATTATTATCATTTTTTAAGGGTACGTGGCACCGGCCTCTTTTGCAAGATGCGTCAAATCTTAAAAGTTCAAAAGATATGGCAGTTCAAAAGATAATGGGTGAAGCCACGCCTTTTGTAAATTGCTTACCTTTATAATCTACTATAATTTTCTAATTACTAATTTAATTCGGTTAAAATTTTGTAACGATCGGCCCAATGCAATGGCCAATAATACGATTCTTCAAAGTAGGCGTGGCACCACCTACTATTTCACCAGGATGTATTTTGATCCATGCCAATTTCATATATTCCATATATCACCATCATTTCGCTAATACCTCATAAGATATTGTCAGGCTTGTGAGGGCAGTGCCCCTTCGAAATGGGTGATCCAAGTAGAGATACTTTTTTCAATAGCCTTTTTTGACAGATCACGCCTGAGTCGTGTCATGCTGTCATGTTTTTATTGTTTAGTATTGTTTGGCATTGCATCGTGGAAAGACTTACGCCTGAACAACGTTCACAAATCGTTCAACGAACGAAAATTCACGTTCTGTGAGGAAAGTGTTTTGTGCACTTCGTTCAACTTATGGTCAACATAATCGGCCTACTGAGCGTACTATTCGCAATACCATCGCCCATCATTATTGGATAATATCGACCGAATAGATCCAGTGAAGACAATGTAGCGACCGTAGCTGAGAGTGTACACCAAGACCGTGGAGAGTCGATTCGGCGTCGTTCGCAGCAACTCGGACTGACGTATGGAACGACTTGGCGCATTTTACGTCGAGATCTTAAATTGAAAGCGTACAAAATACAGCTTGTGCAATAAATGAATTGACCTTCCCAAACGACATCGCTTCACTCTATAGGTTTTAAAAAGTTTCAAGAAGATCCGACATTTTCGAGCCAAATTTGGTTCAGCGATGAGGCCCATTTCTGGCTCAGTGGATATGTAAACATGCATAATTGCCGCATTTGGGACGAAGAGCAACCAGAATAGGTTCAAGAGCTGCCACTTCATCCAGAAAAAACAACGGTTTGGTGTGGTTTGTATGACGGTGGAATCATCGCTCCATATTTCTGCAAAAATTATGCCGGTGAGAACGTAACCGTCAATGGCGCCCCTTATCGTGGCATGATAACCGACTATTTGATGCCTGAAATTAAAGCTCGTGATCTTGGCGACATTTGGTTTCAACAAGATGGCGCCACTTCCTACACATCGCATCAATCAATGGATTTATTGAGAGAACACTTCGGTGAGCAGATAATTTCAAGTTTAAAGCCGGTCGATTTTCCACGAAGATCGTGTGATATCACACCGTTAGACTTTTTCCTGTGGGGATATGTAAAGTCTAAAGTTTAGGCGGACAAACCCGCTTCTATTCATGTCTTGGAGCAAAACATCACGCGTGTCATTCGCCAGTTACCAGTCGAAAGGCTTGAACGAGTCATCGAAAATTGGACTCAACGTATGGACCATCTGAGACGTAGCCGCGGCCAATATTTGATAGACATAATCTTCAAAAAATAAATGAATAAAGAATGTTCTTTCAAATGATAATAAACATTTACCATTCAAATTGAAATTTCTGTGCTTTTTCTTTAAAAAAGTAGGGAACCTCGAAATGGAGCACGCGTTACAATCACATAGTAATGTGCCCTAGAACATAGCCCCTACAAAGCCTGTAATTTGGGTCCAACCGACTGGAAATTTCATCAGATTTTTATGCAATCTGTTTTATAGTATAGCATTTTATTGCATGCATGTTTTGATATACTCGTAGCCTCCATACAAATGTACCTCTGTTTTGGTTTCAACTACATTTCTTTTTATCTCACTCCAATAACATCTGATGCCTAGTACATCGACTGCACATAGAGAATTTCCCCAAAATTAATGCAGATCGGTCTATGGCTTCTTGTAGCCCTCAGACATCCAAGACGGTAGCACATAGGGGTCCGTTGTTATTGTCCTTTGTGAATAATTACTAAAAATCAAAAAAAAAAATATATGTTTAAAAAAAAAGAGTAGCCTAAAGTTAGGCAGGAAGCTGCCACGACAAACCGTTTACAAAACTCAGAAGATCTAGCAGGAAAATAATTCTTACAGGACTTCAATAAAGTACTTCCCCGGCATCTACACAAAATGTGCTCCACAGTCACAAACTCCTCAATTTCCTTACACAGGCGCCTGTATTCGATCACTTCTACCTACGAGGGTTGCTATTAATATTTCGGGTCCTGACAATACTAGTGTTCCCAGATGCAAACTACGACTTCCATTGAAAAATTTGACATTTTTTAGCTTAACTTCACTCAGAACGTTTTGAAGGTGAATTATTATGTTTACAGTGTATTGAAAAATTTATCTCAGTCAAAAAATGGAATTATCCCGTGAACATTTTCGTGCGACGATTTTTAAAGATTTTCGGCGTGTGTTATCAAGACAAGAGTGTTTGAATCAACTTGTTTCGACTTTTGGCGATGAAGCACCATCAAAAACCACTGTTAATCGCTGGCACCAAGAGTTCAGACTCGGACGCCGTTCGCTCCATGATGAATTTCGTAAAGGACGTCCAACTTCGGTCTCTTTGCCAGGAACCATCGATGCTGTGCGTGAACTGATTTAGCAAGACCAACATGTGACATACCGTGAGATTGAACCATCCTTGGTATTAGTATGACAAGCATCAATTAGATATTAAATGTTCATTTGGCCATGAAAAACATTTGTTCTCGTTGGATCCCACATAATTTGACGAATGCTCAAACAAAGGCTCGTATGGAGAAATGTTGAAAAAGTATAACTGTGGTAGCTCAAAGTGAATAAAAAAGTGAATAAAAAAGTCACAGGTGGCGAATCATGGATGCATATGAACCCGAAACTAAACAGCAATCGACTGTATAAGTCTTGTAAGACGAGCCATATCCAACCAAAGTTGTTCGTGGAAGAAGTACATCGAAGCAAATGATTGCGTTTATTTCGGTATAACCGCCCATGTGGGACGTAGGACGGCCAATTCTGAGTGGTATACAACCATCTGTTTGCCAATAGTGTTCGAAGAAATGAGGAAAGATAATAAGAGAAGACGGATCATTTTGCATCACACACAATGTGAGCTCACACACATCAGCTGAAATGATAAGCTATTTGACCACTTAAGATGTCGAATTGATGGGCCATTCACCGTACAGCCCTGATTTTGAACCCAAAGACTGCTTTTTATTCCCTAACATCAAGAAAAAAATGCTTGGTCACCGTTTTTCATCGCCCAAAGCAGCTGTTGAAGCGTTCAAAAATCATGTTTTGGAGGTGTCTCAATCGGAGTGGAAAAAGTGCTTCGAAAAAAGTGTTTTTAAAGGAGAATATTTTGAAAAACAATGAAACCTTTTCCAATGATAAGTTATTGTGTTTTTTATTGCCGGACCTCGTAACTCTCATTGAGAAACTATTTGTCCATTTTGACTTTTGATCGCCGGTTTTGACCTTGCATGACGTTTCTTGGGTCACATGAGCCAAAACGTCTAGCAAATGTCATTTTTTGAGGTTCAAGGTTCGTCTTCAAAAAAAAAAAAAAATATTTGTTAAGCAAACAGTTAAAAAAGTGTACTTTTTCCGAGGTACCTTTAGTCCGTTTAACGAAAACTTTTCTCCAATTAATATTTCGTGGTGTGGCAAACGAAATGACAAATAAAATATACCATCCACACTACGGTGAAGGTATATTTAATCGATTTGGTGATTCTACCTTGAAATTATAGATCAGATATGTACCAGGACTGTGGGTCTAAAGTTTGTGGTGAAGGTATCGTGTAGTCAATCTCTACCGATTTAAGTCGTTCCTAACTTATTTTCGGAAAAACAGCCTAAATGTCGACAAAAAATTTTTCGACATTTAGGCTGGACGATTGTTTTGGTAAATATGTGAATTTTTCATCACTTATTTTATTTTTGTTTTAATTTTAATTGAATCTGAAAATTGTTTCTTTTCTGTGTACATTTGCCTAACACTTTTTTTGAATTACCCAATACCAGAGGAAATATATTTTTTACTAAGAAGGTATAAAAAACAGTATGTCTAGGATGGCTTTCTGCCCAAGATAAGGAAGATTTTTTCTTCTCATACATGTCAGTCCATGTGTTTTCAGTGCGATAGGACGAAAAAGGCATAAGTAAAGTGCTTAACTTAGCTTAGCGTTTTCTTAGAGTCTTTTGGAACATTAACGACAATGTGTCCTGTCGTACGGACCCCTTCCATTCTATTCCATTATAACACTTTGTCCTTAGACACTTCCTTGGAAAAAAAAACTTCAGCCCACACATGGTGCACGAAACTCAAACATAGACAGGGAGATACTCAAATGAAGCCCCACAAGTCACTACCTTCACTAATTGGAGTGCATTAGCTTTCGAATGTCTAAGACATTTTTAAATCCGTCTGCCATAAAAACTTACTTGGGCATATTGGCACACCAACCGAAGTCAATCATATGTACGGCATGGCATGGCTGGCTGACTGCCTATTCTAAGCCAGGCGATAAGAAGGAAAAGTTTGAATTTGTTTAACGCCGCTGTATGTTTGTTGTCGTCTGCAGCAGCGTGGCGTCTGTGGTGTTATCCTTGTTAATCCCTTTTTAACAATACTACCAAAAATAATTTGCTGCTTAGAAAATCGAACAAATGGATCGATTTTACCAATTTCATTGAGCCGCCATTGTCTGTCTGTCATTGCCAGAACGTTGTGTTGTGTGTGTGGAAAATTTTATGCCCAACACTTGAACAATGGCAAGAGGCCCTTAATATTCATTCATCTTTTAGCAATTGGGGATGCCAATGTCAGATCGTTGATCTCCTCGCAACTGCCATCGAGGCATTGTTGGAAAAGTTTGCTTTGGAAATGGAGGTACGAATGTCAGAGGAAGCCCTTACAGGAATTCTAAGCTGTGGTGTGATGAGTGGGTGGGTTGTTGGGAAAAAGCAAACCCATAAATATGTGGGCGTTATTTAAGTTTAAAAAACACTTGTCGTGAGAAGACAAGCACTTTTTCGGCTAAACGAAATGGAAAACTTTAGCAGCAGCGGCCGTTCATGTAAACGCTCACCCACTCATACTTTCGTACGGACCCCACACAGTGCGTGATGGCCCATTTTGTGCGTGTGCTGCGCTCTGACCGTATCACACTCGGGCCATCTGTTTGTCTGTCCGGCCCGCTATCGCCACCCATGGCCGCTTTCAATATTGTAGTTTAATGTGATAATTTATGTTAAACTCTGGGCCATTAAAAATTAATAAGAAACAAACCGAACAAATAAAATATGAAGAAGGCAAAAGTGAAATTTGAAATATCGTCCCTTTTCACAATACAATAAATTTCCAAAAGGAATTGTGCATTTGACAACTCTCCGGCTTTGAAAGCAAACACACACACACACGTACCCTCACCCATACAATTATAAAAGGAGAAACGCCAAATGCTACATCTTCTCTGGCCCAGCCTTCTTTGGAAATTTTTCCATTTTGTTGAATTTCTTTTCAATTTTAAGTTTTTTTTTTGCTTTTTTGGTTATTTGGGTCTCTGTGGAAAGTCAGGCCAAAAAGGGTTCATTAGAAAAACGCTTTGCTCTCGGTCTGTCAAATGTCGAAAAGTTGCATACACATACATGTGTAGCTTTACAATAGCAGCATAAGCGTGTCCTTGTTCGTCGCTCTTCCCTACCCCCTCCACCAACAAGCAGTATAAATGCGATATCTTTTGGTGTGGAAAGATATAAATTTTGATAGGAAACTCACAAGAAAACTAAGGTTTTTTGTTTTGAAACTTGGTTTCCAAGTAGAGTGGACGTTGATATCACAGAAAAAATATTGAAGTAGTGAAGTGTTATCTCCGGCATAAGTATGTGTTTTTAGGGAACTATTTTTTTTTCATAAGCAAAAACATTATATTTTGGTCAGTTGAGGTCACATTTTGTATGCATGTCTTTGAGAATATCAAAGGATACAGTGCGTTATCTGAGGATACTCTAAGAAAAGTCCTCTCCTTTGTGCTACAGACCCCTTATTGTCCACACAATTTACGTAGTACTCCCTTTTTTATTATAGCGATACACATTTCTGTCATGTATATAAAACCGAAAAGTAAAGGGTAACCAACTTGTGATGAGAGTTTTTCCAATTTTGGTATTTTTAAAGCTATCAAACTTGTAAATGGACTAGTTTGAAGTGGCTTTTAATCACTGTACACATTTAGTCCAATGGCGAACCGTCTTAAGACTACAAGCCGCTGTGTTACAATCCTACTTTAAAGCCTAAACGAACTTTAGATGGTTCACAATGTAGTTTGATATTTATACCCTTACTACACTCTGCATGAATTCGTTGGGTGCCAAGACAGGGCTGTATGGTGGAGGACCTACAAATTTTTCATCTTGAGTGCTCAAGTAGCCCATTGTTTTAGCTGTTGTGTTTCAACTAGCATTGTCATGATTTAAAATAATCCGTCTTATCTTTTTGTTTTTCCTTATTCCTCCAAACACTTTTGCAAACAGATGAATGTGTATCACTTAAAATTGACAGAGCTACGTTCCACTGCCCCCCAAATGATCAGATATAGCGAAAAAAAATCCGATCATTTGCTTCGATGTGCTTCTTTCTCGCACAACTTTTGTAGAATATGGCTCATCTCTAAAGATAAGCTAGTTTCTTTCGGGCTTATATGCATAGCTCCATGATTCGTCACCTGCGACGGAGACAACCGATGCATTTGGGTTACCGCGTTTGTACTTTTTAACATTTCTTTGCTTCAAACGGCTTTTTTTTTGAGCATTCGCCAAATAAAGTGGGATCCAACGAGAATAAATCTTTTTCACGGCTCTTTGAATATAAAATATCTTATTGATACTTGTCTTGCTATTGTCCAAGGATACCTCAATTTGTTACATGTCGGTCTGTTATCAGTTCACTCACAACATCGATGGTTTCCGGCCAAATTACCGAAGTTGGGTGACCTTCAAGAAATTCATCCTGGACAGAACGGCGTTTAAAACAGACTTGTTGGTACCAGCGATTTACAGTGGCTTTTGATGGTGCTTCAAGACCAAACGTTAATGCAAATTAATAAAACCACTCTTGTCTTGTGAGTCCATGTCAAAAATCGTAAAAATTATGGTACGAAAACTTTTACCAGTTAAGTCCATTTGTGAAGCGGGATTAACAGTTCAATACACTGTAAACAAAACAATTCGAGCTTAAATGGCAAATGATATGTCATACCTTTCAACAGAAATTCGACTTTGCATCTGGCAATAACAGTATTGCCAGGACCCGAAATATAAAAAACAACCCTGGTACAAGAAGTAAATGGTGGTCTCTTGTAACGCACAATGCAAAATTTAGTCAGATTTGTGCTTCTGAAATTGGAAAGGAACTTTGAGTGGGGCCTTACAAACATATGTACCTGTATTTATAGACCAGCTTCTCCGGAGATTGTAAAACTGTCCTGCAATAAAATCTTCCTTTGGACGAAACCAACTGGTCCTTAATTAAGTGTCTGTTTTGCCCCATCACATAAAGTTTTGGAAATATCGTGAACAAGAAATTTTTCTAACTTTTTTATTAATTTGCCCAAATCAAAATTTAAAAAAATCGAAATAAAATTTGTGGAAGTCAAATAAATGAAACCAAAATTTAGTTTATTTTTCTTTAAAAAAAATTTCTGATTGTAAAGAAACTACATGTTAAGTTTTAATCTCGTTCTTACCGTGAGAAAAAATCCTACGATTTTTTACGAAAACTGTTACAACTCGGGCAATTTTCGTCGGATTATCAAATTTCATGTTAACGATATCTCGAAAACTATAATCGATGAAGGAAAACGGACTCCACTAAAGAAGTGTGTTGGATACTTGTAACACTCTGTATGAGATTTGGTCGGAATCGGAGGTAATATGTCGTTTTAAGAGTTAGGACCTTTTGTATCGGCGTCATACGAAAAAGTCAATCTAAATAGCCTATTTTCACCACAGTTAATAAGTTACTGGTCGTATGGGTCGGAGAAGACATCCAACCCTTTCTTTTGCGATTGGTAGCGTGTAGTTGTCATTGGCAATGGTTTCAGGGGCTAATAATTTTGAAAGATGTGTGTTCCTGGGTCTTTTGCAAGCTCGACGTATAACTTTCCAGATTCGCAATCTTTATGCGATGCTATGCCGGTAAACAAGTCTTGTTTTGGTGTCTGAGGCGTTAAAAACATTTGCAGACGTCGTTTTTGTTGCCTAACTACTCGATCCCCTCACATCGGTATTTGTTACTTTTTTCCTAGAAATTAGGAATTCTTCTCCATAGGAGCCATTGTTGCCGTGTAACCTCGGTTCTTTGCTTCTGTCGCTGCCCCTATTTCCCTATTGTACCATTTTTTCCTATTTGTGTATCTTTTGATAATAAATTTCTTTCTTGGAGAATTTTATGAAGTCAAGGTGGTATCACCGAAAGAAGGGGTGTTTTTTGCAAGGACTAGGACAGTTGAGATAATGGGTGGTCCAAGCACAATGCACGATGTTAATTGTGACTCACACCTTAACGTCAAGTTTTTTGCCCAACATAATTTGGTATTTCTTTGTTTTAGTATTCGACAAGTTCAACTATGGAGAGGAACACAATTGACAGGCGCTGTTAAATTGTTGACTTTGGCACTTCATGGTTTTTGTTGTTGAAATAATCGAGCAAATGTGTCCTCAATCGGAAGAAAATATGCGCAAGTTTCAGCAAACCAGGTCTGCAGGAAATATAAAAACATCTGCGCATACTCACCCAGTTCGTTCTGCGTAAAACATTAATGTTGTTAGCGATAGTATGGCTGTAGAGCCGTTAACATCCACTCGTGAATGGTGTTTGCTATGGCGAGATGATAACGGACTTCTTGTGGCCAGGAATAGAGAATTTGGACCTAGACGATATGTGGTTCAAACAGGATAGTGTCACTTGCAACATAGCCAATACAACAATGGCTACTTTGCGAGTGAAATTTAATGGCCGTGTTATCTCTCGAAGATGCCGCCACGATCATGTGATTTGACACCGCTAGACTTCTTTCTCTTAGGACATTGAGAAGAAAAATTGTAGGTCAACAAGCCAGAAACAATTCAAGAACTAAAGGATGAGAAAAGTCGTCATATCAACAACATTGAACCTCGACTATGTCTCAGAGTCATTGAAAATATGGACCATCGGATAGGGGTATGTCACCGAAGCAGTGACGAGTATTTTGCCAATATTTTGTTTCACACATAATTGTCCTAGATCCGATCATCCACTTTTGCCATTTCTTGCCACCATTGTGACCATTCAGGATGTTTGAAATGGTCAAGGACGATTAAATTGACCCAAAAAAAGCACGAAGTCCACGATATGCATTTGATTTGAACGCTTCTGTATCTTTCCAAGGTTCAAATTAATTCAGTCTGAAATTGAAAAATATTAAACGAAATGCAGAAAAAAATCTTGAAGTTTAGGTGTGGTTTGCATTCAACATCGGCCCTTAAAATTTAACCACCCTTCATTAAAATAAAAATATTAGGATAATTCTTTAGACAATTTTTGTTTCATTTACAATTAACATCGTGCGCTTAAGTTGGACCACCCTAGCTTCTTGAAGTAGTCTTCTGATGACTGTTTTGAATGTAGCCTTTAGCCGTTAAACTTTACCTTGTTGTTGTGCATACATCTTTTGCTGCCCTAAAAGCTAGTGCATAACCGTAATGATACAAGTTTGTGGTCCAACTCAATGTTTCCTGTTCGGACCGTTGATCACGTCGATCGATTTCATTCCCATCTTTCCAACAGGTGACATCGCGATGTTTGAAACTGATACTTATTTTCGGCATTTTTCTTGCAGCGGTAAAATCGATCAGCTTCATTCGGTTGTCATGTAGGCTGTGCTTTCTGACTGTCGGGCCAAATATGCGTCGTTAAAATCGCCGAGATCGGGAATGAGTTTGTGTGTTTGTTCTTGGCCTTTTCTTCTTTCGTCGGATCATATGCCCAAAATAGGCTAGTCTAGAAAAATGTCCTTTAATAAAGATATCTAACACAGGTCGTATAGCAGAAATTGATAAAGTAATATAGGAACTTAGCGAGCGGTTAGCCGTTCGTCTATTGGGCTAAAACTTTTGTAAATTTCCTGGAAGTTCGTTTTGAAATTTCAACTTTTTTTGGGCTGTATAAAAAGCCACTGCTTACACCTTTCACATATATATATTTTTGATTCAATGAAGTGGCTTCCTTGGGGGTGTTATCCTTAACATTGCTCAAATATATCTTCTCCTGATAATCCATTACAATATCTATCACGTTTAATGTGGAATAGTAAAATGTATAGAAGGTTGGGACATCATTGATTCCGTCAATAACACTAGTTTACAAGTTATGATTTTTTTCGTGGTCCAGAGTATTAAGTATTTTTCCTATAGATTTTGGCCTATTAAATACGAAAATTAATTTAAAAAAATTTTCCTCTGATTAGTTTTCAAGATAGAATTTTTGGAATAGTTTTACGCTTTTTATGAGATGCCTTAGCTTTTTTGACCTTAACTCCCAAACGATTTGATCAATAGTGGTCTCAACTGAAAGGAAATTAGCGTTTCTAAAGCTTTTTCATACAAGATATCCTTCGTTATGTAGTATGGCTCACATATACTGATTGTCATAGCAATACCACCCTTCCCTATGGTGGAATTTAATAACTGAGAATAAATATTTATTCAGTTATCCTGTAGTAAATGTCACATCGAAAAACTTCCATATGAATCAGCAGTATCCTCTATAACTACATTTAATTAATTAAAATTTGTGAAAAAACCCATTAACAACAAACCAGGGAATTCATGATGTCAATCCATCAAAGCCGATGATGGCTTTCAACACCCCTCCCCCCGGCAAGCAGGGACAATCAAGAGCACAAAATAAAATATTTTTTTATTCCATTCACAAAAAATATTCGTGCAGTCAAAGGATAAAAAATATTGATAAAAGTCTATACAACCGCAAGCCAATCTACGATAAGATATTGTATATGCGTTTCGGTAAGGATCATAACAGGGATAAGAATGACACCATTCGGCCGGTATCCTCTTAAGATGGTGTTGCCACTACCAACGCCAGAAAACTTACCACACAAAAGGGGCAGTGATGCTCGGCTAAGGACCTGCAAACATACACAAGGACATGCATAGTGTACATATGTATGTATATACTCGTACATGTCTCCGAGTGTCTATGTGTGTGTATTTGTAAATTCCCCCCTATGTATGCATGTAGGCACAAAGTGCTTGTACAAAATGTAGCTTTTGTCGCATGTAAATTTCTTTTCAATTATGCCATTAAACGTAATTGAATTGAATATTTTCTACGTGTGTCTGTGCGTAAGTGCGCAAGTGTGTCCGTGTTTCGCTGTGAATTAAAATAATCCGCTCATAACAAACACACACTCGCACTCATACAATACCGGCAGCGCAATACAAGAGTTGACGATGTCTGAGATGTGAAATTCTGATAAATAGATTAACAATAACAATCAGACATGCGTACATGACTACTCGGCCGCTTGGGCCGAGGAGGAGGGAAGGCGCACTACGCCAAGGACCACGGACTTTAGGCATTCTTCTTGGGTTTTCTTTGCTTCTTTTTTGTATTGGTTTTATTTGGGGCTATAAGCTGTGAGTTGATTGTATGACGTGATGTTATAAATGCAAATAATTGTTCACTTTCTGCTTCGACTGTGTGTGTGTGCCAAATGTTTGTACATTAGAGTGGGTCAGATGAAAAATATGTTAGGAAAACACTATTTGGATCTTTTCTAAGTTTGGGATCCCTGCAAAATGTGTATCAAGAAGGATATTTAATAATCCTAGATACTCTAGCCATAAAATTCAGGGTAGGAACAACCAAAAGATTTTTCAGCGGCGTACTTTCACATCGGAAATGCCGGCGACCCAGGTTTAACTTCGGGTATGAACAACCAGCATTTTTTTCAGCGGTGAGCTTCTCCATCGCAGATGCCGGCGACTTAACGAATACGAAATTTATCTCTAAGCCACATAAAAAAAGTTACGAAAACACTATTTGGATCTTTTCTAAGTTTGAAATCCCTGCAAATCTTATACCAAGAAGGAGAATAAATAATTCTGGATACTCTAGCCATAAAATTTAGGGTAGGTACAGCCAAAATTTTTTTTTAGCAGCGTTCTTTCACATCGGAAATGCTGGCGACCCAGGTTTACCTTCGTGTAGGAACAGCCAAATTTTTTTTAGCGGTGGGCTTCTCCCTCGCAATTGCCGGCGACTTTACGAGTTAGAAATTTATCTTTAAGCCACGTGGAAACTTCTCTATAAAATGCATTAGCCGTTTGGATAATTTATCAGGGACAGCTCAATGATATAAGATATGAGAGAATGGGATGTTGTGTAAACTTAAAAAAGTTGAGATCCTCACCTCCGTATAAAAACATCTACAAATTCTACTACAGTGGGTCCAGACCTCATAATGACCTCATAATGACTTTACTTCTTTAGAGATGATTTATCTTCTTTAGAGAAGATTTATCTTCTTAAGAGAAGATTTATCTTCTTTAGAGAAGATTTATCTTCTTTAGAGAAGATTTATCTTCTTTAGAGAAGATTTATCTTCTTTAGAGATGATTTATATTCTTTAGAGAAGATTTATCTGCTCTAAAGCGGTAAAAAAACAATAGTCGAACATGACCTGCTATGTAATACCCTATAGGGTATATGCAACTCTTTTATTCCAAAGATTTGGCTCCTCTGTCTAAAGTTTTAGATTAATCAAATACATTTTCAATGTTGCCTTTAGAAGGGCAAGACCAGGACGCTCATAAAGTGCTTTGCTTAATTTGAGAGTGCTCGGTATTATTGTATGGCTTCGAGAGCAGCTGGACCTCTAATTTGGAGAGACCTATCAGTAGGACCGATATGGTCTTGTATGACCAAATATGGGCGTTGGTTGCTGGTAAAGCTCAGTAAGAAATATGTTTGGGAAATAAATAGATTTCAAAGCTGTAAGATTTGAAATCGTAGCTGCAGGTTCTGAAATCGAAAACAAATTTTGTATGATATCAAAAAGTTTCGTCCTTGAACCAAATTAAAACTGTCTAGCAAGTTTTATCGAAATCCTTTCATTATTGCCTTAGGTACGTTTATTACAACGATGGATGGACGGAGAAAAGGACGGACATCTCTCATTAGAATCAGATAGTGACTTTGAATCGATAGATGGACTTAACATGTGATCTATGTCCATTCCTATCATCATTACTATGCCCTAATACCCTGTACCACAGTGTGATGTAGAATAGTAAGAAGCAACCTCTACGAGACATATATCATTACCAAAAGGCTCGGGCATGACGGAAACACATAAGCGCCAAAGACGTCGTATATGCAGGCGAAGTCGACAAAGGAATGAAGCTAGATGTAATTGCTGTTGTATCAGAAATCAAGAGAAATCGGCCAAGATCGGAGTTAAGTTAAGGAAGACAAAATGTGTTGTTGCCAAAGCTTAAAAACTGCAACGTCGAAGGAAAGAAACATTTGTGTAGATCGCCAGTTACAATGGCGATGTAAAAAAAAGATTTATCTATGCACTGAAATTATGAGCTGTTTCGAAAATTTCCTGCATTTATCAGCAGTTGTCCTTTGAAAATGATGTTCAGCTAATTCGAAACTCAAGTTGAAACTTTTAAATGGTATGTAAACTACTCATAATGTGTAAACAGTAGTTTCTCTGGCGCAATGAGCTACACTAATATACACACCAACGTACTCGTACATCTACACAAACACACACTCAAACATTTGAACGAGTACGAGTATATATCTGCACATGCACATGATGAATGGCGAACATATCAATTGCTTCGCATGGAAATCCATCAAGCGTAGAGGCACAATCCCCCAAAACATTAAATAACCAAAACCGGCGCTGCGAACAAAAACACATAGAAAGCATGGCTACGCTTTCACGATGACTTTGGGAAAAGCCGAACATTTATTAACGTTGGACCCGGCGTGGAATGGTATGCGGCCCACTTTGAGTACATGCCATGATGTGAGGGTAATTTTAGCAATAAATGATGAATTCACCAAAAGTAAAATAATTTGTTATAACAATTAATTTAGTTTTATTTGCAAGCTTGGATGAGGAAGATGCACGCGAATTTATGATAATGTAAATGCGTGGCATTTGGTCATTTCGAAATAAAATAATACTACCAACAATAATGTGAAGCAATTCCCCATAGATATTGAACCATGATTTTGGGATTTCCACATGAAATTTCCTGGTATTGCAGACAAGATTAAAAAAATAATACTTTATATACGAGTAAGTACACTTTACACTATAAAAGATTAAATTCTATGGTGGAGTTGAGTAAAATATCTGCAAAAAACAGTATATGTGACGCGCAAAATAGAAAGGGACTTACGGTTAAAAATCAGTTTTGTTCAGGAGAGTCATTTTAAAGATTAGGTCCCTTTCTATTTGCGCTTAGAATTGTCGCATATCTATGGGAGGGAACATTTTTGGAGCATGAGATCGGTCTCACTCAATGTTCAGATGTTGTCCACATCCAAAAAAAGTGAAAAGTTAATGTAAAGTTTTGTTCAGGAGAGTTTTATTAAAGATTAGGTCCCTTTCTATTTGCGCTTAGAATCGTCGACTTCACTTTTATAAAACGAGCATATCTCTAGGAGGGAACACTTTTGGGGCATGGGATCGGTCTCATTCGATGCTCAGATGTTGTCCACATCAAAAAAAAAAGAAAAAAAAATGATTTTTTTACCCTTATGTCCCTTTCTCTATGCGCTGTCACATATAAATTTATTTGTAATATTTGTTTTTATTCAAACGGAAATACTCTAAGATTTGCAGATGAAATTATTTCTAACTACACATTAGCAATTATGGTAAGTAGGTGCAGCGTATCATGTGGCAGATGTTCAGTGAGGTTGTCTCAATTCTGACCCAATATGAACTGAGACGGCTGCATCATCCTGACCTCAGCTGTGCCAGGCCAATTACTTTGAGAAATGGTAAATACAAAATTATTTGGTATAGAAAATAAACCCAATTGGGCAAAGGGGACTAAAAAAGTCATAATTAAACTAATATTTTTTTGACATTTTTCTACGAAATTAGATTGATTATAGCATCCATTCTTTAACCTTTGCATAACCTTTGGGCGAGGTCATTAGGACCAGGGGCCCTAGTAGCCCAAAATCCGTCTTCTTTAGTATACAGATTTACAGCAATGGTGGAAAACCCTGTTTTCCATTAAGGACATAACAATTTTAAATATTACTAATATGTAAGATATAAAGTTCAAATTTATTCCAGGCATAGTGAAAATGTTTTATTTTTAAAATAAAATTCTATTTCGGTCATATGACCACCACGAGTCCGTATACAGCGAGATATTCTTTGGACCCAATTTTCCACTACTCTTGCACACATTTCGAACGGAACGTGGCAATTTCGCGTTAGATGTTGTCTCTAAGCTCGTCTATACTTGATAGCTTTTTGGCATAGACCAATGACTTGATGTGGCCCCATAAAAAGAAATGGCGTTAAATCTCACGAGATAGCAGTTCACCGAATTTACCTTTCGGCAAATCGATTGTAACGCATGCTGTGTGGATTGTGGCACTGACTTGTTAAAACCACATATCGACGATGTCAAGCTCATCTAGGCCAAAAATGATTTTCTAACATGGCACGATAGCGCTCTCCATAGACGGTAACATAACGATTGTTTTCATCAATGAAAATACGGCCCAATCTACCTCCAGCGTGAAAACCCGACCACACAGTAATTTTTTGCGGATGCAATTGGGTCTCTTGAAGCACATGTGGCTTTGTTGCTGTCCAATATCGTATATTTTGTTTATTGACAAAACCACTCAGCCAGAAATGAGCTTTATCGTTAAAGATGATTATTACGGCCGAATAATCTCTTAAAGTTGCGACCACCGACTCAGAACTTTGGTAGTCATTTTTAATAACTTTCAAACGTTGCTCGTAATCGAAGTTTACCATGAATAAAATGTTGACTTTGACTAACGTTTTAACACTAAAAGATCGTAAAAATCGTTTACGTTGCGAAATTGTTATGTCCATATTGGAAAACCCTTTATATCAAATTTGGGCCTTTTGAGAACTCGGACCTTAAAGGCCGATTAAGACTCAAGGGGTCCAAAAATCGAATCCATGTTAAAATTTCACAAACCTATCTATGTACCTTTAATTAAGATTTGAACCAATTTAGGATTCGGACCATTTAGGCCCATATAGGCTTAAGAGGCCCATTTAATTTCGAGGTTTCCTACTTTTAAAAAAAAAAAAAAAAATCAAATTGAATGGGGAATGTTTGTTACCATTTGAAAGAACATTCTTTGGCATTTATTGTTTGAAGAGTATGTCTATCAAATGTTGGCCGCGGCTTCGTCTCAGATGGTCCATCCGTTGAGTCCAATTTTCGAAGACTCGTTCGAGCATTTTGACTGGTAACTGCCGAATGACACGCGTGATGTTTTGCTCCAAGGCCTGAATCGAAGCGGGTTAGTCCGCATCAACTTAAGACTTTACATATCCCCACAGGAAAAAAGTCCAGCGGTGTGATATCACACGATCTTGGTGTCCAATCGACCGGCCCAAAAAGTGAAATTATCTGATCACCGAAGTGTTCTCTCAACAAATCCATTGATTGATGCAATGTGTGGGAAGTGGCGCCGTCTTGTTAAAACCAAGTGTCGCCGAGATCACGAGCTTCAATTTCAGGCATCAAATAGTCGGTTATCATGGCACGGTCGCCATTGACGGTTACGATGTTTCCACCGGCTCACAAACCACAACAAACCGTTGTTTTTTTCTGCTCTTGAACCTCTTCTGATTACTCTTCGTCTCAAATGTGGCAATTTTGCTTGTTTACATACCCATTGAGCCAGAAATGGGCCTCATCGCTGAACAAAATTTGGCTCGAAAACGTCGGATCTTCTTGGAACTTTTTAAGAGCCCATAGAGCGAAGCGATTTCGCTTGGGAACATCGGGCTGCTTCAGTTCTTCCACAAGATGTATTTTGTACGCTTTTAATTTAAGACCTCGACGTAAAATACGCCAAGTCGTTCCATACATCAGTACGAGTTGCTGCGAACGCTGCCGAATCGACTCTTCACTGTCTTGGTGTACACTCTTAGCTACGGCCGCTAAGTTTTCTTCACTCATGCTGGACGTGGTCTATTCGTTTGAATATTATCCAATAATGAATGCTGGGTCTCAAGATGGCTGATGGTGTTGCGAATAGTACGCTTTGTTGACCCTAAGTTGAACGTAGTGCACAAAACACATTCCTGACAGAATGTGAATTTTCGTAATAAAGTTGAACGATTTGTAAACTTTGTTCAGACGTAAGTCTTTCCATGATGAAATGCCAAACAATACAAAACAAAAATAACATGACAGCTGTCAAAAAAAGGCGATTGAAAAAAGTATCTCTACTTGGATAACCCATTACATATGAGTATTAATTTTTTGTAAAATTTCATCACGAATCAGAATAAACTATTCATTTTACGACTCGAAGACATTTAAGGACTTGACCCATGGGGACGGTCCCCAGGGCTCCGAAAAATGTAGCCCTTCGTAAAATGGGCAATGGGGGGTAATGTCCCTAGGGCGCCGAAGAATAAGAAAATTGATGAATTTGCGAAATTTTATAAAGAATCTAAATAAGACATTAATTTTACAATTCGGATAAACTGAAGGCCTTGATCCTGGGGTCCAAAACCCAGCCCGTAACGTTCGGTGACATATGGGTATGAAGAAAGACAAACAATTCTCACAAATGCAAACATGTATTTTAGATGTTTGCCAATTTGAAACTCAGACTGGCCCAATTCGATCATAGGGGCTTAAAATTAAGCCACGTTGAACTATATGGGTATGAAAAACAATAAAATTTCGTCACGGATCCTAATGTAATATTAATTTTAATATTAAACTTAGTTTAAGTCATTGACCCATCGATATAAATTCCTCAGGCTGCCGAATAATAGTTCCTTCAGGACCCATGTATATTCAGAAACAATGGACTTTTCTAATGATATTGAACTTTACGATTTGGCTGAATTAGAGGCTTTAATATTTGGGAGATATGGTTATCCAAAAACAGTAGCTTTTTCTTACATATCCACAAATTTGGATCTTTTCTTTATTTAAGATTTGCATTCGGATAGTTCCAAAGGGGCCCAAAAATCAGACTCCTTCAACTAGACATATGGGTACTTAAAAACAACAAAATTCATCTTTAGGAATCCAAAAAATAACATTTATTTCATATTTCGATTATATTTAAGGCATTGGCCTATAGGTCAGAGGTTCCTAAAGTTCCGAAAATAAGGTTGGACATATTATTACTCACAAACAGTGGAATGATCTAAATATGAATTAACTTTTAAGATTTGCCTAAATTTAAGCCCCTATTAATCAATAGACATATGTGACAGCGCATAGAGAAAGGGACCTAAGGGTAAAAAAAATCAATTTTTTTTTCTTTTTTTGATGTGGACAACATCTGATCATCGAATAAGACCGATCCCATGTCCCAAAAGTGTTCCCTCGCAGAGATATGCGCGTTTTATGAAACTGAAGTCGACGATTCAAAGCGCAAATAGAAAGGGTCCTAATCTTTAAAATGGCTCTCCTGAACAAAACTGGTTTTTAACTTAGGTCCCTTTCTATTTTGCGCGTCACACATGGTTACTCAAAAACAGTGGAATAATCTAAATATGAATTAACTTTTAGGATTTTCCTAAAATTAAGGCCCTAATCTACAGTCTAGACATATGGGGTTTCAAAAAAACAATTATTTTTTCTTCACATATAAATAGGACAATGGTTCAACGGGCTCCAAATATTTAGTTCTTTGAAACGTGGACTATCCCCAACTGACCAAATACCCAAATACAGTCAACGCAGTACAAAAACGCTATTCATGGTGGAGAGTATAAAAGCTGCGGCCTGGTGAACTTAAATACGTTTTTATTTGTTTTTTTTTATTAAATTTATGAAATGTTCATTAAAACAATGAAATTATTCATTAATGTTTTAAACATTATGACTTGGACAGTTTTAATTCTGGTTCGAGACCACTGTTGTTTCTTTTTCAGAATCAACGTAAAAATTGGTGAAAGGTATTGCCTTTAAAAATTGTTAAGTTGATTCTGAAAGAGAAACAACAAAGTTATCGAACCAGAATAAAAACCGTTCAAGTCCTAATAGTGATAAAATATAGAATAAATGAAAATATATAAACTATAAATATATAAAATATAGAAATAAATGATAAATAATAATTATAAAGTTTTCAACGACGACTTTTCATAGACTTGATGAAATGTTTTCATTAAATCTCTGATAATGGCTTATCAAACTTTTTTTAAAACGTTTTTATTAACCACTTTTCATAATAGAAAAATCAAACAAAATCATAGCATTGATGCAAAAATGTTCATTAATATAACTAAATAATTTTTGTCAGTGTAGAATGAGTAAAAAACCTGTATGAATTCCAATAAAACAATGACTGCATGGCAGCATATTGTTTTAAGTTTTTTTTTCTTTTTTAAGCTTCGTGTTTATTTTCCATTTTTACACTTTACCTGAATAAGAAGAATCTCTTGAAGTGAATTCCTTTCGAGCATTCTGCATTTAAAAATAACTTTTTATAAATGTATCGTATTTTTCTTTTCCTCCAACCGCAATGTTATTTCATCGCTTCAATAAAAAAAGAAAAACTCCATGAATAAAAATGTTATTTAAAAGTTATTAAAATCGTGTGTCTAAAATAGACTAGTGGTATTCTCGAGAATTCATTCGGGTTTGAACGATTTAGGGGGAGGTGGGTGGGTTTAGTCGGTTCACTTATTTTTATCATATTTCAATTGAGTCAATAAATATAAATTTAATTGCTGACTTTGTTTCTTTCGTTTACTCTTTCTTTACAGGTAATGTACGGATAAAGTTTTTACAGGAATTTGATGATTGTGCCAATACGGGACGAAGGATGACTGGTTTGGAAAATATTGAAAACTTAAGGTATATACACAAACTACAATTGGCATTCCAAAACATATTGTATAAGACTTTTTATAGATACAAAATCCGTTTAACTAAAAAAACATAAGTTTTATTTTGTGTTTTACACAACAAAGTTGGAAAATATTTAAATCTTCTTGTTTGTTAGCCAATTAAGAGGGTTTTTCTTAATTAGAACAATGTTTATATAAACCCAATGGCAAAAATGTGAACAGAAATATGTTTTACCGTATCGCAGTTACGTTATTCATTGTGTCCTGCAAGGTAGATTTCATCGCTGCTGTACGAGTATTGTACTCGTATACAAAGATACACTTTTTCTAAGTTGTTTTATAATCTATGCATTTATAATTAAAAAAAAATAATATGCTTAAATTAATTTAATGCAATGTACATTGCTAACTATTAAGTTTTTCCACCACAAAATATGAAACCGAGTCGATAGAAAGCATAATTTTTCAGCCTTCCCGCAAAATCGACTAAATTTTAAATCTTTATTAAGCCATGTGCAATCGATTGTAACATTTTTACCAATTTAAGATTTTTTAGTTCTTTTTTAAGGTTTACAAATTATTACCTAACAAATTAAAAAAAAATTCTGTAAAATATTCTTCACAATTCGTATGAGGGCTGCTATATATATTTATGGCCTAATAATGAAAATGCGAATATTTATCATCAAAAATGGTTTTATTGTTTTTCAAAGTATTCTCCAGCATGATTTATACACTTTTGCTTAAGCTCAAACCAATTGTCGAAGCACTTTTTCTACTCCGATTGAGACACCACCAAAACATGGTTTTTGAACGCTTCAACAGCATCTTCTGGCGACGAAAATCGTTGAGCACCCATTTTCTTCTTAATGTCCAAGAATAAAAAGAAGTCATTGGGTGCCAAGGCAGGGCTGTACGGCGAATGACCCATCAATTTGACGTTTTGGCAGGTCAAAATAGCGCTGGATGAGACCTTTCATTGTCATGGTGTACAATGATTCGTCTTCTCTTGTTCGTTTTTCGAATTTCTCCGAAGAGTTCAGGCAGACAAATTGACAAGCGGAACAGTCGCCACATGACTAGTTTTGCCGAAGAAACTGGCGACCATTTGCTTCGAAGTGCTACTTCTACGAACAACTTTCGTTGGATTTGGCTCGTCTTCAAAGACCCACACGGTCGATTGTGGCTTTGTTTCGGGCTCATAAGCATAGATGCACGATTCGTCACCTGTGACGATATAATAAACGTCTTTTGAAGCACCGCGATCGTCATTTTTTTTTTAAATTTCTTAGCACCAAGCGACAAGAGCCTTTTTTTGGGCGATTGTCAAACTGTGCGGGATCGAACGAGAACAAACCTTTTTTTACGGCCAGGTGTTCATGCAATATCGAATGACTTCCCTAGGAATATAAAACTGAAAAAATTATTAGTTTTTTGGCCCTATTGGGTTAAACCGACCTTGACTATTGATCGTCCATTTTGACTATGCGGGACGTTTTTTTTCGGCCAAATGAACCAAAACGACCAGCTAAAAAGGTTTTTTAAATAATTAAGAGCGTCCCAACTTAACATCCTGTTTTTACTATTATTCGTCAAAAATAAAAAAATATGATTTGTTAAACAAATACTCTGAAAAGAGTACCTCTTACCGAGGTACCTTTCGTTCCTTAAAGGGATCCGTTTTTTCCCATGTTTCGATTTCGCCTATTAAAAACCCAATACAGCTTATGATTATAAGCCATCTTCATGCAAAATGTTTAGATCCTAGGTTGACGAGTATGACCGCTATCTTGTTTGTTACAGTATATATAACATGTCTAGATCGTCTTTGAATTTTACGACGATCAATAATGTGCTCGAATATTATGTCTTGAACAGTTTTTTTGGTTTATGACTTTTGGTGTTTTTTTTTGAATCAAAGTAAAAATTGGCGAAATGTATTGGCTAGGTTGCCTGTATGGCTGACTGTAAAGCTGTTTCCAGACCCGCCAACGGTTTTCTTCAGCAGTCTTTGGAAACGATTACTTCGGCTACAAATCAAATTAATTATACTGGAGTCCCATTTGAATTACTAAGAGTTACCCTTCGAATATAATCTTCGAGCTGTGCTATTTAAATATAGTTACGATAACAGTGAACTTTGAGATATGGAACTAGTTAGCCTTATCGCCGCATAAGTGGGGATTTTACACTGCATCTAATAGTTCACAACCATCCTTAATATTATTTACGAGTCAAAAATGACAGTCACTTCTAACTTACTAATGTACACACACCTCCCCCATTCCTCCCCCCGATCCCACCTTCCCCATTTTTTGGCCCACGAATTTTTTTCCAAACCCCATCAAATAAGGGGGAATAAGAATCTCCATACAACACTATCCCACCCCTAATGTGGAGCCTATATCACAACATGGATCGATATATGTGAACTCAAATAGAGTGTCAAGTTGTGTCGAGTTCGGTTCTCATTTGTGACCTTAAATTATTTTTATTTTTGCAAGAGTAGGTGTATAAGTACTGACGGACAGGTCAAAACCGATTCAGAAAATTCTTTTTTGTACAACACAACCATCCTTAATATTATTTACGAGTCAAAAAATTACAGTCACCTCTAACTTACCTATTATGTGTTGTATATAAGACCTTTTGAATAAGAAAGCACTTACCATGAAATAGCTGAAATAGCTTTTGATGGTTATGTAGAAAATTCTTGGATTTTTTATTTAACCCTTTTTAAACTAGACATAAAAAGGACATATACAAAAATACGAATATACTATTTTCCCCTACCACCCAAAATTTTAAATTATTCCCAAACATAGCTACCTTCAATCCCGGTGTTTTTTTTTCAAATGTATTATTGTCAAGTTCTTTAGAATAGGCATTAGTTTTCTATTTCATTCAATCTATTTCACAATTTAATAAGTAGGAATAGAAAATAACAAAAAGCAAAACCGTTGGGCTAGCTGCATACCTGATAGTTCCTGAGAAAATGATACTGCGCTTGACCTTGATGGGCATTCCAAGATATTGTTTGAAAACAATAAACTGGAATTTTAAAAATTTCCTTTGGTTACTTGATCGATGAAACGTAAAGAACTGGAAACTTCTTGATTAAGAAGCAAATCTATTAATTCGCACTTATTGAACGAAAGGGTACGAGTATTAAATCGAAATTGTTTCAATTTTCAATAAAGGCATAAACGAGTATTAAGTCAATTTTTTTTCAATTTTCAATGAGGGCGAAAACCTTTATATTACAAAAGTTCTGAAGACGACTTCCTAAAAAAAAAATAAAAATTTTAATTTTGCGTTTAAATCCTTTTCTTCATTTGAAAGGATTATTTTTATACATCCCATATATGAAAACTCCTTCGTTACCGTTTCACCTAAACTGAAGCAATCTCATTTTTGTGATATTCTGTTAGCAAACCCCAGCTTAGCCGAAACTCATATAGTCCTACGCACTCTAAGATGCAGGATTTTCCGGAATTCCTACCGCAACACAATCACAACTACACACAATGAAACTTGTTAGTTTTATCATAACTCTGCCTCTCATTAATTTATCTCCCTTAAAAATTGTTCTACACTAAATAGCTCTTAATCCACGCCTCTATCTATTAACCAAGTCAGGGGGATTAGCTGCGACAAAAGTTTTTGCAAAACGTGCTTAAGAGTACGCCGGGGGATTATGGCGGAACATATTCGGACCGGCCGAAATTAAGCCCATTTATATTTACTTATGATTTGTTGGTAGCCGAGGACAATCAGCCAGGCAGACGGGCAGCCTTTAACTTAAATTTGGGACAAAGAGTGCCATGGCAAAGGCAAAGAGCACAAAAAGAAAGTTAGATCCTATACAATTTGTATAATCGTTCACTTAAGATGTGAAATTTATGGCATGTGTGCGTATGTGTTTAAGTGTGTGTCTCTGTATGTGTGTGTACATTAGCATCTTTTCATAACTTTAAAATTTTATTTGTCTGTTTGTATATACTTCCATTTTTCTATTTTAGTTTTTCTGTTGCTCTTTGATATTTGGAGAGTTGTGAACGTGTGTGAGTGTGTATGTCAGTCTGTCATTGGTTTAGTCTGTCCTTTTGTGTTGGCATTTCTATCCACACACACATACATACGCTTATGAAATGTGGGAATGTATGAATAGGTTCGCACATAAGAGTGTGTCATACAAAAAATATTGTTGTGGTGCTTAACAAAATTTTAAAAGCCTTGTTTTTTTGGCCCTGGATTTTTTGGAAGAGTATTTTTGGCGATATTATTCCAAATAACCATTACGACTTATTTATGTAATTTTAGAGGTTGGGGCGAAGATGGAACTTTTTTAAATATATTCAGAGAAGAATTCTTTAAATAAAATTTGGTCGGTGTAATTTTAATAAATGTTAGGGCCAGACAGGCAATGATCTGGAGATTATTGATTTAAATTTTATCCCTGAAGAAAATAATGTAAAGGGACTATGAAAAATTAAATTGGTTTCTTTAAGGTTTTGTGAAAGATCAATTAAAAAAGGCGAATCCTACATACCCTCCACAGAGAATTCGCTGTTAAATGTCCCTTTTTTTGAACCCAATCTCAGCCAAATTTTCAAAATACGTCAACTTTTTAAATTTCTTGTAAAATCGGCTTTAATTATTGCCCCTAATGATGTCCATATTCACTAGAGGTCAGATCTATTGCCCACAAGGGTCGATTTTTCCCCCTTTTGCTTCATAAGGCCGATCCAAATCTCAGTTAAAACTTCAAAACATTTTATATTTTGGTGTACCCTATATATTTTCTTCACACTACATATTCCACCGGAAACTGATTTAGATAATTTAAAAAAAATAATTTTTAGTAGGAAGATAGGCGGTAGTTATGTTTGGAACAAAATATTGGGAGGGAAAAATTAATGGGGGTCGGTCATTCATTTTACCCGTCTAGGTGCGAATCCTGGGTAGTTGCGGGGCTTTTTGAGAATATTTTCACCCATCCGACTTTTGACCTCGATGAGCTGTCACTTGCCCCGATCCCAACTCCCCCATTATTTGGCCCACGATTTTTTTTCCAACCCCCATAAAATAAGGGGGGATAAGAATCTCCATACAACACTATCCCACCCCTAATGTGGTGCCTATATCACAACATGGATCGATATATGTGAACTCAAATAAAGTGCCATGTTGTATCGAGTTCGGTTCTTATTTGTGACCTTAAATTATTTTTATTTTTGCAAGAGCTGTAATGTACAAGAACAAAACTGTTTTGTGATGCAATGTTAATAAATATCTTTAGGCATCCTGGAACTTGGGCAGAGGTAGGACTGCGGGAGCCTTTGTATCGCTAGCAACAGTCGGGTGGGGGGTTCGTGTCCTGCTCCAGCCAAGCCATGTTCCCATTACAAAAATTATTGTAGACTCCCTTTTTATTTACTAAGAAAATAAGTTAAATGTGGATAAAATTTAAAATTAAGATTCAAAAAAAAAATAAAGAACGAAATTAGATATACTATGGTTAAACTTTACGGGCATTTGTCGAGTGACGAATAAATATTTGATTACTCTCAGATGTCATTGAGAGAATATGCCTCAAAACCCTCGCCTACCTGTGTCCTTATGGCACTGAAAAGCTATATAAAAAAGGACCCCTAATGTTCTATCACTCCATATCTATGAACTCATCCCTTTCGTAAGAAAACGTCTAAAAGTAACTTAAAGATTCATCGTGAATCATAAATAGGTTTATTCAGGACATAATTCATTAAAAGTTAACTTTAAAGTGATAAATTATATATATGTTACTTCAATCTATTTGCATTTTTTATCTTTATAAATTGTATTCCTTTTTTTATAAAAATCTTATTAATCATAAGGTATCCCTTAAGGGGTTAATTTATAGTTATATTCAAAGAGACGGAAAAAGTAAAACAGAGATAACTACCAGAATAAGTTGTAAACAAATGTGGATACACAATATTAAGAGAACATACATATGTAAGAGAGAGATGTATTCAAGATAGCAAAAGAAAGGCAACAACAACAAAAGAACTACTGTAAATAGCTCTTACATATGTTTTCCATAATTAATTCTCTTAATATTTATCGTTGCAAGAAATGTGTTTGGTTTTTTTATTACTTTGGGCTACACACTTACCAACATACTCCGGTCATGCTGAAGGCCTCCCACACGATCTTGATGTTGCTGTAGGTTAAGAGAGAGAGAGAGAAGAATTTCTTGCAAAGATGATTTCCTAGCATGCGATAAAATGTATGAGTTCTCTGATTTAATTTTAAATGTGCTTTAACATATTATACCATCTTATTTTTACATGGACTTAATCAAATTTGTGTTTTACCATATAACTTTTGTTAGCGTACGATTCTCATTATTTGAATTTTCTAGAACAGACCGAAGTGAATATACTTGGGCTTGGATGTTAAAATATTGGCTAGATGTAATTAATGGTATAACATATGAATGCAACCTTTTTAATAGTATTTGTACTTAATTAAGTGTGATACTTTTAGGTGGTCGAGTTTTTTTTTATTAGGTAAAATACATCTTGATGATGGTTTACAGGGCACTCAGGAACATGTCACTTCTATATGGTTTTGCTTGGATACGCCTTGTGTTGTGTGGATAAGATGTAAGTTTACATCACTTCATGTACTCTGTACGATGACTAGCTGGATCGTTACTCTCGCTCTCAAATACGGTTTTTGTGGTTTCTTGTGAGATTGATGTTTTTGGTGATAAAGAGAAACACTGGTTGGGAGCGTACTGAGGTGATGCTGGCAGCGCAGGGTAGTTGGGGGACACTATCAAGTGTAGTTCTTTTTTTTATTGCTTTAAATTCGTATGCAAGTTGGGTTGTGTGTTGTTGGGGTTATAATCTGTTGGTGATTCTAGTACTCAACCAGATTAATAAAAAAATAATCCAACTCCAATCACGCGCCTCTTCATATTTTTCTTGTTATCTGATCGAATCCTTCCTCGGTGAGTTTTGCGAAATTAAAAACCGATGGGAAAGGTTAAAATATACGAAAAGCTTTCACTGATGGAAATGGGTTAATGTGTTATTTATTGGGGTTGATTGTAAAATCAATTTCAATTTAAAAATAACAGGCTCGTTGTAACTATGTGCACGAATTATTACGATTTTTCCCCGATCTTCAATTAATTTGAATTTGATCTTTTCACTTCAAAGGTTGTAAAGAAAAGGAAAGATCTGAATTTGGCTGCAATTGTTCTGGGTATCTGATTCAGTAAGTCTGTATACCGGTGAAAAAGAAATGTCAAATCTGCAATACCAACTACGTTGCCAACATTTGAGGAATAGGCGATATTACATAAAAACATTTTTTATACATCCATGTTATATATGTGGGTTTTAAAATGTAAGGATTATTTTTCACTTTTCAATCTTTTTTTTTGTCTGAATCTCT
This sequence comes from Hydrotaea diabolus, assembly GCA_963513945.1. Classification (NCBI taxonomy): domain Eukaryota; kingdom Metazoa; phylum Arthropoda; class Insecta; order Diptera; family Muscidae; genus Hydrotaea; species Hydrotaea diabolus. The sequence continues at coordinate 238,406,960 of OY740716.1, read as the reverse complement.
TGTTAATTTTATACAATAATCGTTGACAAATCTTAACAATTATGGTGAATATGAATATATACTAGACAGTACATATTGACGTTAGCTATGACATTTACACTTCTTTCGATACGGTGGTTGATTTATCCGCTCGTAATCAAAACAAAGTACATAAAACATTGAGTGGTCAGCTGACAACTCATAGAAATAGAATATCATGTGCAGAAAAGATAAAAACAGCAATCAGAAGAAACCTGTTCGATCATCATATCAAAGTGGAAGAAATTGAAGAGTTGGTGCAAAATTTGGTCAGAGATTAAAAGGTTTTGGTTGGTATTTGCAAAAAAAAAAAAAAAACTTATAGAAGATTTATTTAACTGTGCCTTCTTTTAGATGAATGTTGGACAAGTGCGAAAAGAGGAGAGCTCGTAAAAGTGATTGTGCCAATTATAATGCAATATATAAATGTTCTGCCTATCAAACATGTCCCGGTCAAGAATGCAAATCACAATTGCTATTATAAAAATAATAAATGAAAGGTTTTGGATCCTAAGCAATGTTTTGCCTTTAAAGAATAAAGATTGCCTGTTGAAATTGAGTTTGTCTAAGTTGAAAAAATGAAATAATTATTTGAAGGAAATCCAGTCCAAATAAAAATAAAAAAAATTGGAAAAATGGTCCACTACAAACCGGATAATTCAGCGACACTTTGGAAACTGAATTAGATGGAAAGGACGTTTTATTACGGTCTAATGTCTTTGCAATGATATGTTCCCATTAGTTTACCATCCATGTCTTCTAACACATAATAATGATTGCCCAACTTTTCTTTTACCCTCGCTTTAACGAAAACTGGTGCCAGTTTTGCATTAAATGCTTTCTCGAAATTACTCTGAGAAAAGTTTCTGCGGTAAACCGTTTGACCAATATTGAAAACTTGTGGTCTAGTTCGAAGGCTGTATTTATGCTGATTTTTCTCAAAGGCTTCTTTAATGTGCTTTCGTAAATCCTGGCGAATTAATTGAAGGTGATCATCCTTCGACAATTTTGTTGTCGGTTCATTTAAAAGATGCAGTTTTTTTAGTAATTCATATGAGGATGCATGAGTGATCATATCAAAACCAAAAAGGGCATGATATGGTGAACAATTTATAGATTGATGAAAGGAGTTACGAAGTGCACAACTGATTGAAGTCAAGTTCTGATCCCATTGCTTATGGTCATTTTTGAGGTAAGCTCTTATTCCAGCTATCAGGGAACGATTCACTCGCTCAGAGGCATTCGATTGTGGCGAGTACAGGGCGGTATACATATGATGGATTCCGAGACCTGTTAGAAAAGCGTTTAGTTCGTTGGAACGAAATTGACTGCCGTTGTCGCTAACAATTGTCTCTGGGACACCGTAAACATGAAAAATATGCTTTTGAAGAAAATCTTGAATTGCAGTGGCCGTGAATTTCCGTAATAAACAAAGCCAATGAAATTTAGACATATGATCAAGGACAATTAATAGACCAATATGTCCAGATTTGCTCCTTGGGTATGGGCCAAGTAAGTCAATATAAAGGCGTTGAAATGGGCGGACGGTTTCGGTCATGTTACGCATTGGAGGTTTAAGCACCATGTTTGGGGCTTTTGTGGTCTTACAAACCTCACAATTGCGAACGTACTCACGAACGTCACTAACCATACCAGGCCAGTAAAAGGTTCGTCTTAGTAGTTCGAGGGTCTTAGCCATGCCTCCATGAGCAGTGACAGGAGTATCATGAGCTTTTAAGATAGTTTCATTTCGGAGTTTTTGAGGTATCCATAGCTTCCAACATAGCTCTTCCTGAGTTTCGTCTCCCGAGTAGTGTTCCGTTCGATAGTAAACAAATTTGTCTACCACCTTTATATCGGGATATTTACTTTGACTATCCAGAATTCTGTCTTTTAGTTCAATGTAGTCTTTATCATCAAAACAAGGAGAGTTCAGATTAATGCCTGGCTCACTTATATCCAGCCCTCCGATTTCAAAATCAGGTATCCTGGAAAGAGCATCCGGAACTACGTGATCTTTGCCCTTTCTATGGCTAATTGAGAATCTGTAAGGTTGAAGTTTGAATACCCATCTAGCTAGCCTACCACTTAAATCAGGCTGTCGCATGAGCCATAACAAACTAGAATGATCAGTGACTACTTCAAATTCCTGAAGCTCTAAATAGCATCGAAATTTCTTGATTGCTTCAATAGCTGCCAAACATTCACGCTCTGTAACACTATAGTTACGTTGGGCAGCGTTAAGTTTTTTGCTCATAAATGCAATTGGTTTTTCATTGCCATCTTCGTCAAGTTGTACCAGGACTGCACCAATGCCAAAGTCACTAGCATCACAGTGAAGATAGAACTTTTTGGAAAAGTCAGGATTCGTCAACACTGGCGCTGAGGTAAGCAATATTTTGACTTTTTCAAAAGCACTTTGAGCCTCGTCCGTCCAATTAAACTTTTTTTTGGTGGACACAACATCAGTTATGGAAGAAGTTTCTGTAGAAAAGTTTTGAATAAATCTCCTGTACCAACCAGCTAGACCGAGAAATCCACGGACTTGTTTCAAGTTCCTGGGCACAGGCCAGTTGGTAATAGCAGTTATCTTTTCAGGGTCAGTTGTAATACCACCCTTACCAATAACGTAACCTAAGTAATTTACGCTGGTGACGCAAAATTGACTTTTTGATACATTAAGTGTAAGGTTAGCTTTACGAAACTGAGCTGAAATACGAATGAGTATCTCAAGATGAGTAGGAAAATCTTCCGATACAATTATTAGGTCATCCAAGTATCCGAAAACTGAATGACGTAGATCTGCTGGAATTAACTCGTCCATTAGGCGGCACATAGTTTGTGGGGCATTGCACAGCCCAAATGGCATGACCTTGAATTGGTACAGTGGTCTGCCTGGGACTGTGAATGCCGTTAGTGATTTAGACTTTTCATCAAGGCCAATCTGCCAAAAGGCATCCTTTAGGTCTAGTTTTGAAATAATGTTTGCTCTTGGAAGTCTGGCAAATATCCCTTCTATGTTCGGAAGCGGATATGCATCCTTTTTCGTTACCGAATTTAACTTTCGAGCGTCCAAACAAAGTCTGACTTTATTTGGCTTCACCACTAGCCTCATAGGTGAGCTCCATGATGAGGTAGATGGCTCGATGACTCCCAATTTCAGCATCCTATCGATTTCCGAAAACATAAGTTTCTCTACTGCTGGCGAAACAGGGTAAAACCTCTGCTTTATAGGCGTGGCATCTCCCACATCAATGGAATGTTTTATAAGGTCAGTCCTGCCTAAGCCCTGTGTTTCAAAATTTGGGAAAAGTTCCACGACAGCATCTAATTGCTTTCGTTCCTGACAGGATAGTTTACAAAATTTATCATCTAACTGGTCCTGTTTTAGTTGGCTATTCTGCAGTTCAACTGCAGCTATATCTAACGTGTTTATCCCACTGCTATTGCAGGCTAAAACATAGACTGGTGCTAGAACATTTTGTAAAAGATTAAACGATTTCCAAAAATCAATTCCCAGAATTAATTTTTGGGAAATGGTAGGAATTATAAATAATTTTATATTCTTTGTTTTATCTTTAAAGGTCATGTTAGTATCGATCCATCCTACGACTTTTTGAGACTTTCCATCAGCGGTTTTTACTACGGATTTGCAGTTTGAAAAATTAGGATATTTAGAAAAGTCCTGTCGGGCCAAATCTCCTCCGATACAGCTTACATTAGCACCTGTATCTAATAAGCCATATTCTTGGAAGTTTAAAAAAGACACTTTTGCATAGTATCGCATGTCATGGGGATTAGAAATTATGGTGGAAATTCTAATATTTCGACACAATTTTCGATTCCTGAAAAAGTTTCGAAGTCGGACAGTAGACCGTTTCGGTTTATTTAAAGCAGAAATTGAAGAGACATTAAAAATTTCGTTTCGTTTTTGGACGTACAATTGCCAACGCTTGTGAAAAGGTAATTTTGGAAAAATTATTCGTGAAACGTTCGTAGTAGAAATGTTTTCAGATGTATCTGGCCTTTTAAGTATTGAAATTGGTTTTGAATGTATATTTGAAGCGTTAAGTTTTAAGTCTATGCCGGGTAAATTTTTACTTTCGGGTTGGGTGTTTGAATCTTTGTAGTCAAGGTTAGGTTCTTGTTGAGGGCCAACATTTAGACTTGGTCCTTGGGATGGCCCAATTGTTTCACGTTTTTTGGCAAAGTTTGATTTCGAGAAATACAATTGCCACATTGCGGCTTATAAACGTTTTTGGTACCACAGCCGTAGCAGAAGATTGTTCTCTCCTCAAGACAATCATGCCAGTGGTGACCGGATTTATCGCAATTCCAGCATTTAAAATTGGAATCGGGTTTGTGGAATGCGTCTACCAAATGGTGTGTGTCAAAGTCACTCATCTCTTGTTCATCATTTTCAATCTGAGCTACGTGTCTACGTGGAGCAAAATTTGTATTCGAATTGCGAAAAGCGAGGTTCTTACGTACGTACTCATCACTTAAGAAATTCTCACGCATTTGCACTAGCTTCCGAAGATGCGATAAAGAGCGAATAGGTACATACAATAAGTCCTGACGTATCTCTGGACGTAAATTCCGAGCTATAATTTCGATTAATTCCTCTTCAGACATTGGTCTAGGTAATTTGTCGGCAATCATGGAAAGTGCATCAAAGAATACGTCGTAAGATTCACCGGGCTTTTGTTTTCGGTTTCGGATTTCTTCCCTTAGATCAAAAGTAGATTTTAGTTCCTTAAATTGGCTACGAATAGCCTCGCAAAACGAGTCCCAATTAACAGACGAAACCTGTTTATGGTACCGCCAGTACCATTCACGGGCTTTTCCTATTAGTATGGTATTTAGATTCCTACAAATGACCGAAAAGTCATCGTTAAAAGTCTCTCTCGTAAGAGTTTTGACACGATATAAAAATTCATCTATATTCAAACCGTTTGGTGAACCATCAAACTTGAGGTTCCAATTGTTTATAATAGATGTTATTTTCTCTGCATGCATGTTGTTAGCATTGAAGGTAAAAAATGTATTTGGTGACAAATTTGAAGCTTGAGAATTTGAGTGTACTTGATTTCCTTGCAGAATATTTGCATTAATGTTAGAAGGGTTGTTGTGAAGACTATGCATATTGTTGTTCAGTGGGTTATTAGGATTTGAATTAATATTGTTGTTGGGAATAGTGTTTGTATTATTTGGAAGAGGGCAGTTATTGCTAGAAGGATTGGGGAATCCATTCTGAAAACCGTTGTTGATGTTGTTTGGAGAAGGTTGTAATATATTGCAATTCTGAAGAAGACGGGCTAAACTCGATTCAATCATTGAATTAATTTGATTATAATCTATATTGTTCGAGGTACCGGCAATTTGGGTTGCAGGGTTTTGAAAGGGTGATAAACCAATATTACCTTGATTTAAAGCGCTTACGCTGCGATTAGGAGTGTGCAACTGATCTCCTGCAGAACTAGAGCTAGCGTTAAGTAAAGAATTCTGAGGTACCTGGAACAAGTTTCGACTTGTGCTCCGCGTATTGTATTGTCTAGCCATTGCTCCTCTACCTTTGGACCTATTTTGAGTATTTTTATTCAGTGGAAATGCTTTCGGTGCAATTATCAAAGCTCGTAACTCACTGAGCTCACAAGCGCGCTTGCAGAGCGGACATTCGGCAGATGAAGATAAATGAGTCTCAATACATTGCCTATGAAAAGGATGTGAACACTCTCTAATTATCAAACAATCTTGGCCTTCGTTCATCGTTTCATTGCAAACATTACAAAGCGTAGGCTGTATGCTTATAGGGGCCAATGGAGGCGCTTGGGGCAAGGTAGATTCTGGAGGTGATTCGGATGACATTTTGAAAAACGCTCAATCAGAATTTTTAACTATGAACTAAAAAAAAACTGGGAAAATAACTTGAGTATGTGGAAAATATATCTTAATAATATAAAATCGTTGACTTTCTAAGTATTTTGTAGCTAACGAGATTTGTATTGGGAAATAGTTTTATTCAATTAATTGACGTTTCTTACCAGGTGATGAGGATAACATAAATGGAGTGAAAGACGTTCGTCGACTAATGCTAATTTACAAAACTGGTTTATGGAGTTATGCGTATCTGAAGAAATCCATTTACACTGGACAAACCAGCATAGAGAACCCATATTTTTTTGTCCTCATCTGTTGATCGATGGTCACTAAAATGCTTTCGCTAAGATAATGAAGTCCGATACGTCCAACAGGTGCTGATACCTCAGTCCAAAATGTAATTGGAATAACAAAAGTTACACGAAACCAAACAAGATCTAGAATTTTAACTTATAATATACTATCAAACAATGAAAAGTTTGTCAAAATTCCAGCGGTCAGCTAATTCGAGGTTAACCTCAAATTACTGAATGTCCATGAAGGCTTTGACAAAGATTCACTTGCTTGGTATTCTACCATAAGAAAAAAATAATAATCTAAAAAAAAGAACTCTGAATTTAAAAAAAAACGAAAAAAGAGCCGAAAAGACAAGGTCGTCATCTTTCTGGCCCCACGTTGGGCGCCAAATTCTGTAATGTACAAGAACAAAACTGTTTTGTGATGCAATGTTAATAAATATCTTTAGGCATCCTGGAACTTGGGCAGAGGTAGGACTGCGGGAGCCTTTGTATCGCTAGCAACAGTCGGGTGGGGGGTTCGTGTCCTGCTCCAGCCAAGCCATGTTCCCATTACAAAAATTATTGTAGACTCCCTTTTTATTTACTAAGAAAATAAGTTAAATGTGGATAAAATTTAAAATTAAGATTCAAAAAAAAAAATAAAGAACGAAATTAGATATACTATGGTTAAACTTTACGGGCATTTGTCGAGTGACGAATAAATATTTGATTACTCTCAGATGTCATTGAGAGAATATGCCTCAAAACCCTCGCCTACCTGTGTCCTTATGGCACTGAAAAGCTATATAAAAAAGGACCCCTAATGTTCTATCACTCCATATCTATGAACTCATCCCTTTCGTAAGAAAACGTCTAAAAGTAACTTAAAGATTCATCGTGAATCATAAATAGGTTTATTCAGGACATAATTCATTAAAAGTTAACTTTAAAGTGATAAATTATATATATGTTACTTCAATCTATTTGCATTTTTTATCTTTATAAATTGTATTCCTTTTTTTATAAAAATCTTATTAATCATAAGGTATCCCTTAAGGGGTTAATTTATAGTTATATTCAAAGAGACGGAAAAAGTAAAACAGAGATAACTACCAGAATAAGTTGTAAACAAATGTGGATACACAATATTAAGAGAACATACATATGTAAGAGAGAGATGTATTCAAGATAGCAAAAGAAAGGCAACAACAACAAAAGAACTACTGTAAATAGCTCTTACATATGTTTTCCATAATTAATTCTCTTAATATTTATCGTTGCAAGAAATGTGTTTGGTTTTTTTATTACTTTGGGCTACACACTTACCAACATACTCCGGTCATGCTGAAGGCCTCCCACACGATCTTGATGTTGCTGTAGGTTAAGAGAGAGAGAGAGAAGAATTTCTTGCAAAGATGATTTCCTAGCATGCGATAAAATGTATGAGTTCTCTGATTTAATTTTAAATGTGCTTTAACATATTATACCATCTTATTTTTACATGGACTTAATCAAATTTGTGTTTTACCATATAACTTTTGTTAGCGTACGATTCTCATTATTTGAATTTTCTAGAACAGACCGAAGTGAATATACTTGGGCTTGGATGTTAAAATATTGGCTAGATGTAATTAATGGTATAACATATGAATGCAACCTTTTTAATAGTATTTGTACTTAATTAAGTGTGATACTTTTAGGTGGTCGAGTTTTTTTTTATTAGGTAAAATACATCTTGATGATGGTTTACAGGGCACTCAGGAACATGTCACTTCTATATGGTTTTGCTTGGATACGCCTTGTGTTGTGTGGATAAGATGTAAGTTTACATCACTTCATGTACTCTGTACGATGACTAGCTGGATCGTTACTCTCGCTCTCAAATACGGTTTTTGTGGTTTCTTGTGAGATTGATGTTTTTGGTGATAAAGAGAAACACTGGTTGGGAGCGTACTGAGGTGATGCTGGCAGCGCAGGGTAGTTGGGGGACACTATCAAGTGTAGTTCTTTTTTTTATTGCTTTAAATTCGTATGCAAGTTGGGTTGTGTGTTGTTGGGGTTATAATCTGTTGGTGATTCTAGTACTCAACCAGATTAATAAAAAAATAATCCAACTCCAATCACGCGCCTCTTCATATTTTTCTTGTTATCTGATCGAATCCTTCCTCGGTGAGTTTTGCGAAATTAAAAACCGATGGGAAAGGTTAAAATATACGAAAAGCTTTCACTGATGGAAATGGGTTAATGTGTTATTTATTGGGGTTGATTGTAAAATCAATTTCAATTTAAAAATAACAGGCTCGTTGTAACTATGTGCACGAATTATTACGATTTTTCCCCGATCTTCAATTAATTTGAATTTGATCTTTTCACTTCAAAGGTTGTAAAGAAAAGGAAAGATCATAATTTGGCTGCAATTGTTCTGGGTATCTGATTCAGTAAGTCTGTATACCGGTGAAAAAGAAATGTCAAATCTGCAATACCAACTACGTTGCCAACATTTGAGGAATAGGCGATATTACATAAAAACATTTTTTATACATCCATGTTATATATGTGGGTTTTAAAATGTAAGGATTATTTTTCACTTTTCAATCTTTTTTTTTGTCTGAATCTCTTGTTAATTTTATACAATAATCGTTGACAAATCTTAACAATTATGGTGAATATGAATATATACTAGACAGTACATATTGACGTTAGCTATGACATTTACACTTCTTTCGATACGGTGGTTGATTTATCCGCTCGTAATCAAAACAAAGTACATAAAACATTGAGTGGTCAGCTGACAACTCATAGAAATAGAATATCATGTGCAGAAAAGATAAAAACAGCAATCAGAAGAAACCTGTTCGATCATCATATCAAAGTGGAAGAAATTGAAGAGTTGGTGCAAAATTTGGTCAGAGATTAAAAGGTTTTGGTTGGTATTTGCAAAAAAAAAAAAAAAACTTATAGAAGATTTATTTAACTGTGCCTTCTTTTAGATGAATGTTGGACAAGTGCGAAAAGAGGAGAGCTCGTAAAAGTGATTGTGCCAATTATAATGCAATATATAAATGTTCTGCCTATCAAACATGTCCCGGTCAAGAATGCAAATCACAATTGCTATTATAAAAATAATAAATGAAAGGTTTTGGATCCTAAGCAATGTTTTGCCTTTAAAGAATAAAGATTGCCTGTTGAAATTGAGTTTGTCTAAGTTGAAAAAATGAAATAATTATTTGAAGGAAATCCAGTCCAAATAAAAATAAAAAAAAATTGGAAAAATGGTCCACTACAGAGCAGATGTATAAGTACTGACGGACAGGTCAAAACCGATTCAGCAAATTCTTTTGTGTAATTTTCAACGGGTCTCTTTGTATACTTCAGTAATTGGTAGGCTATTGACGATGTTCATCGTCTCATGTGGTCCGTGGTCGAGTACCTACCACTCTGGACATCAACGATTTGATAAGACCTGACCTAAATTAGGGAGAAAACTAATTCTAGAAAAGTGGACAGTCCGACAGTACACATTAAACATGAACAGGACGGTCTACGTGTGAAGCAGGGGGCCAAGTAGAGTAAAACTGCATTTACAGTTTTTCGTCAAGTCATTAAGTTTCCGTTTTAAAGGATTTTCGATTTCAAATGATAACATTTAAAAAAAAATATTTTAAAATGCTTCTGTTTATCCTGTGATCAAATTGGTGTCAATGTGATCAATGATATTTTTGTTCAATCACTGCAAAGGAAAAATGATGCAAATAATAACCTTTCATTATCCTTCGGAATTTCCATCCAAATTTTTTTAAAAAAAAAATATGTTGGCGACTTACATATTACGAGTATGTAGCAACAGTATGTTCTCATCAGATATTGTCATCCCAGCCATACTTTTTTTCTTCGTTCATTTCGAAATAACTCCGGTTTTTAAATTTTCATTCGTTGCATAAGGACAACCCACTCTAATGTCTGGCTATGTGTAGTCATTGGGTAAAATGTCACTATACAAATTTCTCGACCGTAAAGCATTTCTTTTCCATTAAGCAACGCATGAAACAAACGTAAGGAAATAAATAAATAAAACAAGGCAAAAAAGGGAGAGCTAGACAGAGAGAGTATCGAGAGAAAGATAAAAACTTGGTTTGAGTAAGAGAAAGGAATAAAATGTACCAAAGATATACGTTTCCTTTTTTTTGGGTTGTTGCTGTGTTATTTTATACTATTCTATTTTTGTTGTTGTTGTTTTGAATTCAAGCTCGAGCGAAATGTAACAAAATGAAATTTTAGGGTCATTTTGGGATCAATTTGAAAGATGGATGTGTTTAAGACAGACCATATAAGCAGAACTAATGGCAACAGCAATAATCATAACAACAGGAGCAGCAGTAGCAGCAGCAGCAGCAGCAACAATGGCAAAAACAATGATAATGACAATGACGACAACATCATTCGGAATTGTGCGGGGGGGTGCAAAAGATAAGTTTGATGTCATTATGTCGGCATACACACGAGGGATTCTATGGCGCTTCGACGTCCTCACTATCTGTACGTATATCTGTATGTATTTGTAATTTTAATGGCTATCAATTTTTTTCACAACAAATTCAACATTTTGAATTGTTGGTCGGACGCATGATTTGCTTGCCCTCGTCTAACGCCGTTAAGGCAAGGACTCAAAGGAAAAATAACTGAGTGCACGCGCCCTTGTGTGCGTGTGTGTGCATTTGACGGCTCCAAGAAATGTGTACGACCATTTGTTTTGCCTGCTCCTGATGGAGCAGAAATGATTTTTGAGAAATTCATCGGGCCCAAACCAAAAATAAACCGAACCACCCCGAAAATTCTAGGAAAATTCTCAACATAGCGTACATCATCACCACCACAGACACCAGTGCAAAATTCAAATCGAATACATATGGATGTATGTGTGTGTGTACATTTCATTTGTATAATGGAAAATGAAATGAGAAAAAAAACCGTCCAAACATTGTATCTACATAAATATACGTACGAGTGGGTATGTGTGTATGTCTGTATAGTTTGTCCCCATCGATTTGCATTCAATATCATCGTATGAAGGAAGAACACATCCCGTCTCAGATGTACTTGTAGATAAGCATACGTAAGTGTATGTACACTACGTGGCCTAAGGCATTATGACGGTTTACAACAGAAGTTGGCAGATAACGGATTTCACTCCTTTTTAGTTTCCGTCTTGGGTACGAGCATCAATTGCTTGCTGAGTGTATAATGGGGATTGTGTACCACCAGTTCGGCGCCAAAAGCCATAAAGGATATTTACAAGCCTTGTTTACCAGTTAAGGTATTTCTACTGTTAGACGCCAATTCTATGGCTAAAATGTCAACAAAAATAATTTGTAAACCTAAATAATACTAAATTTGGCATTATGTCGAAATATCGATTGAAGGCCTTTGAATTATATAGGGTGATTCATCTAGAGGTATTATTTCCGAAATAAAAATAAGATATAAAAATTCAAATCAAGTGTGGATATTTTATGGCATTTATTTTTTGAATATAATTTCCTTCGAATGTTGACCGCAACTACGCCTCAAAGTTTTCATTCTGAGAGTCCAATTTTGGATGACTCGTTCGAGCATTTCGATATTAATATATGTCATCTGTCCGTGTGTCTGCTAAAATTTTGATAGCGATCAACTTATAAAGGGTGTTTTTTTAGACGTGTGGCCAGACTTTCTTCGGACTTGGTCTTTTTTACAGCTGTCAATTGATTTATGTTCTGTTTGGTTTGCCATTTCATAACGAATAGACTTACTGCGGAACAACGTTTGCAAATCGTGGTGAATGTGCCCAAAACAAGATGCCCACCGATCGTGATTTTTACAAGAAAATTTTGTTCAGCGATGAAGCTAACTTTTGTTTGAATGGGTACGTTAATAAGCAAAATTGTCGCATTTGGAATAATGAAAATCCACAAGCCATTGTCGAGACGCCGTTACATCCACAAAAAGCCACTGTTTGGTGTGTTCTATAGGCAGAGGGAATCATTGGTCTTTATTTCTTTAAGATGAAGCCGGCCATAATGGTGCAGTCTATGGGGAACGCCATGATTAATGACTTTTGCATGCCTGAGTTGGAGGATAATGATGTGGTTCCAACAAAACGGCACTACATGTCATACAGCCAACGAAACAATCAATATTTTGAAGGAATATTTTGGTGAGCGCATTATCTCGCGTCGTGGGCATGTGGCAAAGCCTTCAAGATCCTGCGATTTAACACCGCTTTTTTGTGTGGGACTATGTAAAGTCACTTGTCTACGCAGATAAGTCTGATGCGATTGACGCCCTGGAAGAGAATTTTCGTCGCGTTATAGCTGACATACGGCCCTAAATGCTGCGAAAGCCGCCTCTCGGCTGGAATTTATTCGAGCCAGCCGCGGCGGCTTCTTGCCTGAAATAATTTTAAAACGTATTGGCAAACCCTTATCATTATAAAAAAAAACTAAATTCTGGGCCATTGCTTAAAGTATGCATTTTATTTTTTCTTGATAATCACACCTTTGAAAAAATATCCCTGATAAGCTAGAGACCGGAAATATGATGTCTGATTGGCATAATCTGGAAGATGGTCCAACGAAAACGCACGATTTTAATTGTATATAAAACAAAATGTTTTCAAAGAATTTTCTTAATGTTTTTTATTGTGATAAAAACATCTAAGACAATTTTGTGTCGTACAAAGTATCGGTCAAATGCTCGACTAGGCTTCGTTGGCATACCTCGATCCGATGGTCTATATATTCAATAAATCTGAGAACAAAATGGAGGTACAATGTTGTTATTGTGCCTAATTATCTCACCCTTTCTTAGCTTACACGTTCATACACTTTTTTTCTTATATATCCCCAAAGGAAGAAGTCCAAATCACATGATCGTGGCGGCCCATTAACATCGCCACGACTTGAGATAACACAACCATTGAATTTCTTGTGCAAAAGAGTCATTGTTCATTGGCTGCGTGGCAAGTGGCACCGTGCACTTAGAACGACATATCGTCCAGGTTCATATCCTCAATTTCTGTCCACAAGAAGTGCGTCATTATCTCACTATATCGAACACCATTCACGGTAACTGTTTGGCCGACCTCATTTCCGAAGAAGTGAGGTCCGATGACGACGCCAGCTCATAAACCACAACATTCAATCCTTGTGGATGCATCGGCTTTCCAACAATCACTTGTGGATTCTTATTGACTCGGTTTGCTGAAGTTTGCGCACAATTCTCCATTGGATACATTTGCTTACCAAAAAAATCACGAAGTGCATGAAATGCATTTTGATTTGAACGTCCATTTCCCTTAAGGCTTCAACAATCTAAACGAGCTGCTCAAGTGTGCACCTCTCCATGGATGAATTAGTCAAACACTGAAACAAAGAAATGTCAAATTAAGTTGGGCGAACAACTTGACGAAAAGGTGTGACTCACAATTAACATCGTGCATTATGGTTGGATCACCCTTTATTTGGGATGTTAATGAGTAAAATCGGCAAAGGTGAAAGAACTGTTATTTTAATGGACAAAGGGTAACTCAAGAAACAACCCTTTTTAAGGGTATTTGCCTTATGGTTGAGGGTTTAAAATATTCGGCACAGCCAAACTTAAAGAGCCATGCCACATTGGCAATACGACTGGGTAAAACTTACACATGGTCCATTGGCTACTGGTATTAAACATTTAGTACTATGACATACGCTCCATTATATCTTTCACCAGCACTGTAGTGGCGTTTTCTATCTCGTGTCATAGAACAATAGTAGCATGTGTGGAATTGCCACAGTTTTATGCAACAACGACAGCAAGAAAAAAATAAAAAAATGGATAGAGAGATAGATACGTACCAACCAATCCCATTCCATCCACAGATGTTAGCCTGCACAAGGAGAAAAGGCGAAGGCCATAAAAAAATTGTTATGCTCTTTTCCTGCCCAGGCGCTTACACTTGTGAACGCCGCCAATGAATGGGCAAGGGGGTCGGGGTGGGCGGTGCATGTCGGAGCGGCTATAAGGTACGGATTGGCATGTATTACGCACTTGCATAGGAGTGCATTGCATCGGATTGCAATGCATCGCATTGCATCACATGCCTCAAATCGCAATGCGTCTGAAAAATGTTTAGAGGAAATTTGCAAAAGAAAAAAAAAAACAGAAAAACAACTGATGCTTGTCGTTTTTGCCGAGTCCATTAAGGGGGAAAACATGTAAAATTGAAGCAGGCAACACAACTGATCGCATACATATGGACAGTGGGGCAAAAGAACATAAGTGGAGGAAAAATTCAATGAAGATAGAAGTAGTATTTTTTCTAATTTTTTCTTTAAATTCCTTAAAAAGCTTTTTAGAGAATAGTTCCAAAAAGATTAAGCGTTGCTGCAAACTGCTTGTTTCTAGCAAAGACGATAAACTGTACAAGATTGGCGATATGCTTCTTCTTTGCAATATCATAGAAAAACAACACTCACTAAAGCACAAATTTGCGATTTATTTATACAATTTCGTTCGATCACATTCACAAGAACTCAAAAAAGGAAAATCGAAACAGAAAAAACAGTAAATTCGCACACTTTAAAATCATAAAACAGCTCTCCTGAAAATGTTTTTGGGTTTCTAAAACTCTTGTAAAAGCTTATTTTTGTCTTTGGTTTTTAATCAACAATTTCATTTGAGACGACAACTGTCAGCAGACCAAAAATCAATTATTTTGCTTTTTGTGAGTTACTCGAATTTGGTCGTCACATTCAAAATTACATTAGAAATATTGTAAGTTCGACTTTTAAAAGTTCAATTCGTGTTATAAAAACGAAATAAAAGATAATGAATTTTGCGTACGTTGTTTGAACGAAGTTGAAGTTACAAAAAAAGCGAGTTTTGAAAACAAATTTATCGGATTCCTTTGGTGATCTCTCTCTCTCTCTCTCTCTCTCGCATATTTAGGATTCTTCTATATGCAGAAGTTTGATAGCATGTTTTTCAATATATCTGCGTCCTCACTTTTCAATATCTAATGGCTTGTCATATCACTGCACCCATTATGCCTTATACAATTTTCATACCTCTGACTTTAAGTAATTTGTTTCCTGTCTTTACTTTCAATCCTGATACGATATGAACGCCATACATACTACCGCGGCGAAGTTTATGTGGTCTCCTACCTGGTCATGGT
This sequence comes from Hydrotaea diabolus, assembly GCA_963513945.1. Taxonomy (NCBI): domain Eukaryota; kingdom Metazoa; phylum Arthropoda; class Insecta; order Diptera; family Muscidae; genus Hydrotaea; species Hydrotaea diabolus. Next base: position 238,391,588 of record OY740716.1, on the reverse strand, counting down.
GTATCTCACGAAGTTATAGGCCAACTTTTAAAAAAGCTATTGTAGGCCTTTTATTATATGCCCTATACAGCGGTTCGGCTATTGAAACTGGAAAACGCACATTACTAATATTTATAGTCGCTTTGATGGTCGGTTAGTCCAAAAACAAATTTATATTAAACTATTAAAATAAATGCACATTTGAACTCATAATAACTTTAGTACTCTTGTGTTATTTATTATTGGTCAGTTGTTTTGACCATAAGGGACATTTTTGCCCCCTGTGACCATTTGCTTGTGCTCAAATTTGAGGCACATCTGACAAATTATTTCATATTTTATTCTTTATATTTAGTTTTAGTCGCTTTTTAGGCCACAAATGACGTTTTTCTGGTATCCCGAGCTCACGAGTGAAATCTGGGTCTAAATATAAATCGTTATAAGAATGTAGCTGCCAATACGCCCCTATTAACTGTTGATCGTGCGTTTTGACAGTAAGTGTCAGTTTTTGGGACACTACGCTCCACAGAACAGAGCCCTAACAATTCATTTAAATGGTCACTCTGGCAATGGAACAGAGCCCCCTCATAAGTGAGTTTCTAAAAATACTTGTTACTACTATCGAATAGCAAGGGCATTTTGTTGGCCATGTCTCCAAGTTTAATATCTAAATATTTCCGAGGACCATTTTTGGGCCAAAATAGTCTACAGGTCCATCCCCCATGCCGAATTTTTTGGGTATTACGCGTTTCTCTACTAACAATCCCCGGAACATGGTTGCTATGGGTTTCCACCTAAAACTCAGGTAAAGTGTACACTCCACGAGGAGTTGTGTATTAACCGGGTGCTACGATCCAAAGAGTAGCAGAAGTTTTAGATAGATCTCATCCCTCACCGAGCGGTTGGTGAAGTCCGCACTGCTGATTCCTAACTTGGTGCCTTTTTTAATTGGTGGAAAGGCGCTGGTAGTCGCATTATTGTCTATCTATCCTCCCAGCCTAGATGTTGAAATAAAGCGAATCTTTGGTGTAATCATTCTGCTACTAACCCACCAGAATTGTTGTTGTGGCCTGCTCAACTGAAAATTGCTCTATTGGCAGGGCCACGGTGGTAGTGGTTTGTATCTAAAATAACAGGGAGAGTTTCGACTTAACATAGTGTTGAAAATCAATCGAGAGTGTTGGCCCATAGAGAATCACTTATTTTAGATATCTCACAACCCCTTAATAAGAGCGAAAAATAAGAAGAAAACCAACTCTGACAGCAAGGTTAGGTTTAACTCTGCTTTTATGAGAGCAAACAGATCATTTTGCAACGTCCGTGTCTGCGTCGCTTGACCCATGCTTATGACCCATCAAATCGCGAAGAAAACCTTTTGTTGGAAAATATAGTTGTCAATTACTCTAATAAACTTAAATAAATGTATCCATGTCTGTTCTCTTATTCCGGGAGGAAAAGTATGAGATTTCCGTCTGTCTTTTTTCAAAAATACCTTATTTTTTGAGGTTATTTTGCCAAGTCCATTTTTTACCCCCAACCCTGTAGAGTAAAAGGAATAAATATTGCAAAAGAGACTCAGTTTCCTTAAAAAGTTTTTGAACGGCAATTTTACCTCGCAAATGTCGTCGCATTTTAAAGTAAAAGAAACCTTTTTAAAATGTTCTTTAACATTTAAGTTATCCCAAAGTTTCTACTTAAGATTCTGCGATTATGTCTTCATCAGCCCCCTGATTTGATAAGAGTTTCCCCTTTGTTTCGTAATGCATCTTTTGATCCGACAATGTATAACATCCCATAATGCTGCGTGGCATTTACACCATATTTAGGTTCGGCTGTTCCATGCCTTCTTTCATAGTCTTCGCTTCTCCATGTTTAAGGTGAATGTAGAAATCACACCACGGTGCAGGGCATCTGAGATAAACAGCAGCTGCACAATAACACTTTTACTTGTTTTGCTACTTGCAACGAAAAAAAGCAGTGATTGAATCCAAATCTCCTCCATTTCGATGTCAAAAACCATCTCGGAGTCATTGTCGTCGTCCCCCCTAAAATACTGTTGCTTGGCAATACGAAACACAATCTTAAAATACATGTCCATGTACACGCAGCCGGGGCGACTATTTTTGGCATCTGTGAGGAGCATATCCTGGCCATAAATGAGGATCCCCTAAAACCCAGCAACAAGAGCAAGAAGAACAGAGACACACGAAAATAAAGCAAAATTGCAGCAAATTACACTTAAAAGTCATTATCATTTGCGAAGAGTTTCGCAAAAAAAGCACCAAGTTTTTGAGCACGCCAAACGTACGCACTTTGCGGCAATGATAGGCAGCACGAGCTGTATGGAGCATTCCTATTACATACAGACAGATGTGGGTATATACCACTTCTATGCCACAGCTCATACATATGCCTAGACTGGTTTGCTCGGTTCTTCTTTTTTTTCGTACTTTTTTTGCACCAGCTGTTGGCAATTTGTCAGGAAGAAGAGACGAAGAATTGAAAATTTTTAAAGATAATTTGTTTTTATTTTGCATAAAACAAACGTTGACGTTGCCACAACCGATGGAAATGTATCCTCTAATGCGGAGAAGGATATTCTGGTTGTTGGGTTGTATTAGTATTTTGGATGAGGACAGTTATGTTGATTTTATGTCAGTGATTTGTCGAAGGTAATGATGTTAAAGGTTACCTTGGGACTTTACCTTAGTCGAGTTTTAGTTGAATCGATAGTGGATAGAAGGGGATTTTCTAATCAGTTGAAAAAAGTCATTTAAGCTCGTTAACAAAGGATATAAAATACTGGAGGGTTAACAAATTAAATGTTTATAACTGCGGTAGACAGCAAATCGAAGTGGAAAGATATTCGTAACACTAGTATTGGTACTTAAGATAATTTTGGTAACAAACGTAACCTTGAATGAATTAAGAGAACATTTCGCAAAATAAAACAACTTCTTACAATCCTGTGAATGTTTATTCTGATCTACATACGCTTTCCATTGAACAGGCCTTCTCGTTCCATTGTGTCGATGAATCTGAAATGTTGCATACTCTTTTTGCTATTAAATCTATCGCCGTAGCAGCAGAAGAAATGAATCCAATTTTTCTAAATATGGTTTCTGGCATATTCACATTTCTCTCCAATTTAAGTCTGCCTTTCGTCTGCACGAAGAAGAAAAATATGGTTTGGGTGACAATATTCAAAGAACCTGATACTATTGTTGGATATATGGTTGTGGCACAACAATATTATGATGCTGACAACAATATTATAATTCACTCACAAAAATGCTATGATCCCCACAACCATATTATGATTTACACACAACCATACTATGATTTCCACAACCATATGTGACGCGCAAAATAGAAAGGGACCTAAGGGTAAAACCTAGTTTTGTTCAGGAGAGCCATTTTAAAGATTTAAATACGTGTATCTTTGGTGAAGAATCGTCGACATCGCTTTTATAAAACGCGCAAATCTCTGGGAGGGAACACTTTTGGGGCATGGGATCGGTCTCATTCGATGCTCAGATGTTGTCCACATCAAAAAAAGAAAAAAAAAATTAAAATTGATTTTTTTACCCTTAGGTCCCTTTCTCTATGCGCTGTCACATATAATGATTCTCACAACCATAGGATGTTTCACCTACAGTCATAGTATGATAGTCACTCACAACTACAGTATGTTTCACATCCATAGTATGTTTCACATGCAGTTATGTTATGATCCCTACAACCATGGTATGGCATGACCGCCATTCTATGATCCCCAAAATTATTAGCAGCATTTGATACTCGATTTCGATACACACCATGCGAAATATTAGCAAGAGCGGATTCAATTCGTTCCTGTTAGAGCGCCACGTCCTCAAATCAAATGTTACTTTGTCTTGCTATGTAATTGAAAACGTCAAAATAGAAAAATTCAGGAAATTCTATCGGTTCATTCGGACAAAAACTGATTTCCATCTGAAATTGCGTTTTTCTCCAATAACTGAAAGTGGTATTTGGATTGAAATATTATGAGAGTCAAAGCCGACAACGTGGCGTATAATAAATATTAATTATGTTTCATATATACGTATGAATATTATTAAAATAACCATGAAATATTAATCATACGCCACAATACACCAAAATAATAATTTAGCACCAATGTTCGAAGCAACGGCGAATAGTTCTACATTTAGTGAGTCGGCTTGCGCTATGTGTCCTTGACACTTTTTTCTCCTACAGTGCCATATATGGGCCAGGCCACGAGAAGTGTGACATAGTGGGTCAGGGTTTTGACCTGTTGTTCAAATATCGAAAGGGTATGTCAATATATAAAAGTAAAATTCCTTGTTGGCGCAATTTCAATATTAAAAATTTCAGATATGTAGAATTTTTCGAAATTTATTAAAATGCTATATCTCGAAACTGACTTGATATAATTGAATTTTTTAATTTTATCTTTTTGTTTATAGTTTTTTTTTTAATTTTTTAAGATTAAGATAACAATTATCAATTACATTTACCTCTATTCAGGTACTTATACATTGAAATCTTTTTCATAAAAAACTAGAACAACGCGCAAGGTAGAAAAATTCAGAAAATTCTATCGGTTCACTTGGTCAAAAATTAATTTCCTACTTAAATTGCGTTTTTCTCCAAAAGCAGAAAGTGGCATGAGAGCGACGATTTGTCAAATCTGACACGGTGGCGTATAATTAATAATAATTATGTTTCATGTACACGCGCGAGTTTTATTAAAATAACTATGAATTATTAATCATACACCACAATAAACCAAAAATAATAATTGAGCACCAATGTTTGGAGCAACGTCGAGCATTTCTACAGTTTATTGACTCGGTATGCGCTATTAGGGTGTCCTTGGCACTTCTTTTGTCTCTCACAGTGACATATAGTGGGTATATATTTGGTTAATATAAATACTTGTGAATATTTCTTTTTGATCCAAAGTCTCAATATCTTCACAACCTTGACCGTAGACGATGGTATGTAGACAAACGCTTAGATCAGCCACAGTAGAAAGGACATTTCAAGAATGATAGCTGCTCAGAGGGAAGCTGATTGAATAGCACTCTCGACGATTTAAGATACCTTTCAACGATCACTGTCGCAGGTGTGGCAACAAAAAGGAGGGACGTATAATTTTACACTTCAATTTCATTCACATATCAATCAATACATATATCAGTTTTATTTGCATCTATCGAGGCCACAGTCTGTGAGAAGAGTGAAGAGTGAACCCGCGGAAGACGTCTGTAACTTCGGACTCCAGAACACCAGAAAGGCAATATTATAGTCCTAAAAAAATTCTTACAATACCGATAGAGTTAGAATTTTTTTAGGACTATAATATTGCCTTTCTGGTGTTCTGGAGTCCGAAGTTACAGACGTCTTCCGCGGGTTCAATTTTTGGTTTTCATTCTTCTCACAGACTCTGGCAAACCAAACCACAAAAAGAAATTTAAATAACTCTTTTTTTAATCAATGTTTTTCGCATTTTTTTATTGTTTGGAAACTAAATTTAATTTTTTTTATTGTTTGAAAATTTAATTAAATTTTAAATTACTAATTGTGTTTGAAGATGATAGACGTAAATGCTCATATACGCATATGCGACTTCTGATCAGAAAATTATTCATTGCGGCCTGAAGTGTTGAAGTTGGGACCGCTTCACTTATTTTGTTAATGGACTGTTTCAACCCAGTCAAATTCTTTGGTTTCGTTTTGTTCACCCCTTGCTTAACATAGCCCCATAAACAAGTCTGGTGCAGTGAGCTGCGTTGACTTTGGGGGCCATCGGAAAGTGAAATTTTTGGATATTAATTTGTTTTGAGAATTTCGTTGCAGCTCTGCCATAATCGGCACAGCACGAAGCTGAAATATAGGGTGGCGGATGAAAGCCGCTACCAAAAAAAAAATTAATAACTTTTTTTCTATTTAATGAATCTGGTTAATTTTGATTTTTAGATTGAACAAAACTTAATAATAGAATATTTAAATTCCATTATTTTTAATTTAATTAAACTATATTTAATAAAATTCAAAGAGCTTTAACATGAATAAAACAAAAATGAATTCGATCTGTTGAAAAAAGAAGATATTGTAGTTTCTTAATGTGGCAATATTCATCAGCCACCCTGTATTTTGAACATACGATTGTTAATTAAATAAAAACCCTTTGATTTTCTTTTTTCAAGCCTTTGGTTAATAACTGCACCAAATTAGCAATAATTAGTCATTTTGTCATAATAGGATGATGTTGTAGTTTGAACTGAGATGCTGTAGCTACTACAAAATCAGTGTCGCTCCGTGTGTTTAGTCCATCAAATGTATATTGATTTTGCAAAACGGTGTCGCAGAGGCAATCTGACTATTCCTGATTGGCATATTTAATATCTGATCCCACTTCTAGGGGCGACATATACAATTTATTCCTTCGTATCTTTCGTAAGATTCCAAAATTGCGTAGAAAATTTGTTAAGAATTTATAATTTTTGCAACCATTGTCTATTTCGAAAATGTTGTATTTCATTTCGGACTGATATGATAATCAATTAATAATGAAAATTCAAATTCTCAAGGATCTTTTTGGGTAACTTCTCCATACAGAAATGCTGTCGGTTTGTTTGTCCTTTCCCCATATCCTACACACTTCAAGAAGTCCACCATTTGCAGTGGTGCTGTTGAAATCCCTGCAATGAAAAAAAAGGAATGCGAAGATGCTGCCGTAACACCGATACTAATGATTTCATTTCAATTCTAGGGATATTCCGAGAAACCAATTTCCCCGAGCACCAAACACCGGCTGAATTCCGGCGTACTTACCCAGATGCGCCGGCATAAAAACCAATAAAAATCTTAATAAAATGTTTATTAGAATTTGTTACTGTCTCTTTGGCGAGAAAAAAAAGCGGAGAAAACAAAAAAAGAAGAAAAAGAACATATTCAACAAACAAACCGAAGCGGGCAACAAAGCTACAATAAAGATTATGCGAATTATATTAATACATGTGTGTGTGTGCGTGGGTATTCTGTGCGTCTGTGTATGTTTGTTTCATTGGGAATCCAATTGGACCGACCAACAACCAAATAACGTTCTCATTTGTTTTCATATTCATGCGATTTCAGCACATGAATATGTAAATTTCGATTTTGGTATTTTTGCTGCTGCTGCCGATGTTGTTGTGGTGCCGCTGATGCTGATGCTACAGTAGCTGTGACTGGCGGCTGGTGGCCGGTCCTGCTCCCGTTCTTGGTCTTGCTCCTCTGCATGTAATAATAAATGTGCTCCTCTCTAGCCGTTGGTGCTGCTGTAGCTTTAGATCGTGCCTGGTGCGCCATGATGGTGCGTTCGTTCCATTCCACGAGCGTGTCGCCTGTTGTTTCCGATTTGGGCATTTACGCACCCAGATGAGAAAGAAGCGCACCGCACGCCTCCCAGAGCCATGACAGTTCAAATTCATATGAATGTACTGTTCACATATACTACAAACACACATGCATACATATGTATGTGTATATGGACACACAATATTACTCACACACGGCTCGCACGATAACATGATATTTAAATTTATATTATTAATATTAAACACAATAAAAAGAAAATACATTCTCGTACATGTACGAATCAAATCCAAGGATAACACCAACACCGGCAGCTGCCGAGAGTTGCACAGAAGGACGAGAGTCCATGCTGTTGCTGCTACCCACCAACGATAGTTGGAAAGTGTCAACGTGGCCGACAGGTGATTTGGTAACATTTCTTGTGACCCTGGTTCTCCCTGGGTGTAATGGGTGCGTATGACAAGTGCAAAAAACAAAAGCATTAATTTGAATGGTTTTGTTTCCGCATAGGAAGAGTTTAAGGTAGTTGAAGCACTTATTTTTATGTATGTATATGTGTGCCCAGTCATTGGGGGTTGCGTGGAATTGAATTGTTTAAATCACGCGGTTAACTTCAATGCATAACATGCCTTCGTTATGGCATATTGGGGGGAGGATGGTGAACATGTCATTTTATCTGTAAAAACCAAATAATATCGGACTATAAAAAGTCGCCACTCAGGAGACAGGGAAATATTTACATTCAAAATGATTTTATGATATTGTGTTGATTTTGAACACAGTGCGCCATCTGGTTGTTGTTGAAGATTTTGCGATCGATCTTCTGTATAAATGAACAAACCGCAATCTTTTTTTCTCTTTCTAAATATATATTTCCGGTAGATTTTTTATAACTTCCTGGAATGCTTAAAGTTGTGACTTTCCTTAGTTTCTATGGGTAGAGTTACAGCCGATGTTGAATTGAGTATTCTTTTATGCGTTTCCGGTAAATTTTTTCGTTCATCATAAAGTCTGGGGCACGACTGCTATGAGGCTCGTATTTCTCTATTTATTGAGAATACTTTCCATACCATAGTTGAACTTCTCAGGAAAATTTGGACATCATTTCCATAAAAAATGGAGCAACAATCATGCTACAATAACAAAATGTAAAACTTTTTTTCTGTGTGAGCAATCGGCTTATTCTTTTTTTAATTAGAAGGTTAGTTTTAAGATTTATAAAAATTAATGTTTTGAATACCGAAAAGAAGATTTGTATAGTGCAGCGATGCAGTCCGGCATTTCCGTCCGAAGGAAATTTAGGCAGGAGTTTGGAGGAACTCCATCTAGTAGATGGACCATGGTAAACGTGTTTGACGAATCTGGTAGCATCGCACGATGACCGTAACATCGAAATCCCTATGTTCAGGTTCAAGACACCATTGCGCCTGCAGCATTGTCAACTCAGGCAAATTCAAGCATTTCGAATCGAAACTTATCGGCGCATATTGCTATTAGCAGACGGTCATTACTTTAATTCATAAATAATTAATAATGTTTCCGTGCAATGTCCAAGTTATAAGCAAGTTAAGCCCTCTGTCTCTATCTAATCGAGTGGAATTTTGCTGAAAATTATTAATATGGCCGATGAAGACAACAGCTTGATAAAGGTCCTCTTTAGTTCTGATGAGGCCCATTTTGACCTAATTGGCAACGCAAACAAGCAAAACGTCGTATTTGGAGTGAATCTAATTAACAAATATTCCATGAGACATAGCAGCACGCTGAACGAGTTACTGCATGGTGCGTATTTTATCAAGTTGCATTGTGGGTTCATAGATGAAGAAAGGGGTGTAACACTGACTGTCAATGGGGAAATATATTTACAGATGTTGAAGGATTTTTTCTTCTGATTCACCAGCACTTGGTTCCAGTTTGATGGAGCGTAAATTCCCAAACAAATTATTATCCAGAAATTCGATGTTCCGCTGGCTCCAAGATCATCGGAACTGACTACAGCAGATTTTTTTTGAAGCGATCCCAACTTCAACCCTTCAGGCCGCAACAAATAATTTTCTGATCAGGTGTCGCATATGCGTGGATGAGCATGGAGGTCACTTACGATCTAACGTCTTCAAACACATTTAGTCATATAAAATTAAATTGAATTCTTTATTTTTATTATTATTCAAGCTTAAGGTCAGTTTCTTTTATTTTTATTTGTTTGCATCTTCAGGAAATCTTAAATTATAATAAATTACAAAAAACACGTACATTACATTATTATTATTTCACATGACAAAGAGGAAGATAAAAAACTTACAGGAGTAACAATAACCAAACGTCACATTAAATCAGTCTGTACTTAGTAGGGACATAAATACTGTTACAACATTGCCCACGCCCATTTCAATAGTAGAACTGAACATACCCCGTTAATGTCATATGGGTTTTGAAAGCTAACCTCAATAGCGTTAGTCTGTAACGGGATTTGAAAATTGTTTCAATTTTCATCATGGAGTGATCAGATAAAGAGAACCATATCGCTGTAATAGCTCTTTTCAAGTGTGAAATGAAAAAAAAGCGATATTTTCAAAACGCTCCGGCCACTAGGGCTTAGCCGCATGTTCGTCTATCGATGCATAGGACTGTTTGAGGAGCCTAGAGATGTAAAAGACCGCCAACGGTCGGGCCGCCCACGCTCTGTTCGAACACCGCATGTCATCAAAGCCGTTAAATCAAGAATTCACAGAAATCCGCTCTGAAAACAGAAAATCGAGGCCCGTGAGATGAATATCACGCAAAAGTCCATGAGTCGAATTGTTAAAAAAGACTTGGTACTTGGGGCTTTCAAACGACGTACCGGACATTTATTGACTGTAGCTTAAAAAAAATAGGATTGAAAAATGCAAACGTCTTTTGGTGAAGCACGCTGATAACTTGCACAAAAAAATTTTGTTCACCGATGAAAAAATTTTTACTGTTCAGGAAAACTTTAACAAGAAAAATGATAGAGTGTATGCGCGGTCATCTAAGGAAGCATCTGAATTGATCATTAGGGTGGAAAAGGGTCACCACCCAGCTTCAGTCATGGTTTGGGGGTGTCTTACGATGGGGTCACTGACCTGCATTTCTGCAAACAAGGAGTCAAAACATCGGCCAAAGTTTACCAAGAAACCGTTTTGGAAGCTGTTGTGAAGCCTCTTGTTCCAAAACCAGCCATTTACTTATCAGCAGGATTCTGCGCCGGCCCATAAGGCTAAACCGTCTCAGGCCCTCAGGCAGTCCAGATTTGAACCCATTGGATTAAAAATTGTAGACGCTTTTAGAGGACAAGGTTTGTCACAAAAGATACCCCAACATTCGATCTCTTAAGACTGCTTTGGTTCGAGCTGTGGCCATATTTTCCAATGGACGAGCTATTGACGATTGGCCAGTGCAACTTAAGGCGTGTGTAAAGGCAAATAACGGGCATTTCAAATATGTAGATTCTTTTTGGATACAATATACTCGTACATCAATAAATATTTAAAAAAATATTTGGTCCAAAAACATTCAGTACTTTTTATTTTACAGCATAAAGCGTGTGTAACAGTATTTATATCCCTACTAACTAGTCTGGTACAGGGTCTGCAGAAAATATGTTTCGCTTTTTTCGGTATTGTCATTCATTAGCCACCCTGTATGTCTTCTGTGTGCATTTCCACCAGTTTCCTTTCTAGATTGACCTGGCCTCAGCAATATAAAGTTTTGTATCTGGTATCCAGTCTTAAACTTTGTTTAAGTTTCGAAAAGGGTCTGATTTAAATTATTACCCCTACCCCTTCACTACTGCCCTATGAGAAAGTGTGAACAACAAAAGAACACTGGCAAAGCACTTAAAGCCGGTAGTATAATAAAAAAAAGTGTTTGCAAGTTTTTAAGTGTTGTTCAGCGGGCCATAAAATAATCGTTTACCTGTCCCTTTTTTCCCAAATGGTCAAATGGACGAAGAAGCCGAATTGATAATACCAAAAGTGATTTCCTGACTTAAAGGATAAAAGTTTTTTTTAAACGCTGGAAATATATTTTTAATTTACATCATTTCGCCAGTACTTTGTTATAAAATTGGCCTAGCGAAAATTGATGTTATTATTTGTGACACTTTGGCAATACTCATTCTTTTAGGTCGTACTCTTTGTCAGTTCTAAACTGAAATATCTAAATTAGGAAAATTTCCAAAGGAACAAATCATTTAATTTCAATTTAATCAATGCTTATTATTTCTTAATTTTCTTGTGACAATGTTCTAAGGGCATTAGTAGGTAAAATCACAAAACCCATTTTCAGTTTCTTTTTCAATCTTACAATTAAGAAAAGGTTAATAGAAATAAACCATGTGGTTAATACATGCATATAAGTTTATGCATTTGACCCGATTTTCGATCTCAATGAATCATTCCTTTTTCTACCCTCGTAAAAAAAAACTTCATGTGGAGTAGAGAGAAAGAAACAAAACGAAAAAAAACATACAGCGTGATTAAACTTCAACAATTCCAATTCAGTTGGCTTTGAATTTCTTGCACTTCAAGCTGCTCGCTCTTTTTGTTTTTGTTATTCATGCATGACTTACAAATACCACCGAAGTACGAACTGGCCACTTTGCCACTTGGCCTTAATTCACCATCAACCGATTGACGGCTGCTCTAATACAGCCCAAACGTGGGGAGGACCACAAGCACTAGGACGAGATGAAGAGTGGAGCCGATTTCAAAGGATTGAAGTATGAACTGATGGCTAACATTGAGCAGTGTATGTTTCTGTTGTTGTTGTTGTTCTTCAAACGTTGGAAAATGCAAGAATTAACTTTGAAAATCCAGCATCCAAGTCAAGAGACGTTAGGAAAAGCCATCATAAAAAGCATAAAACTCAATTATACGCTGGTGATGGCTGGAAATGGCATTGCTTTGTGATGGCCGTGGTGGATATGACGATGCCTGCCGGTAGCTGGTATGAGACTATAATTTTGGTTAACCCTTTTTGCCATTAGTTAAATAAATGAAGCCACCCACATGTACAGACATATTAAGAGATAGACACTTAGATACGAGTGTGTTTATTAGAGCGGGTCGCAGAAAAGCGACATGCCTTCGCCAACCACGTGTCAATTTTAATTTTTTTCTTTTTAGAATCTATCGGATTTGGCTTAAAATATTTGTGCGGGAACAGAATTTTTTTTCGTAATTTTTCCTAAGTCTGTGAAATCATTTAGGTTCACACACTCTCTGCCATAACATAAAAGGGGTATTTAAGTAATAATATTTGGTGAGTAATAACTTGAGGTTTTTCATGTGAGGTACGTAGTGGCCAGACATTAAAATATCTTAAGTCCGCCTAAGAGAATGCCAATTTAATTGGTTTTTTTTAATGCCGTTGCTCATATATGAAGTAGACCAAATAAAACTGAAGGGTTCACCATTGTAGCTCTTGCTGCATGCGCAGAGGCTCAATCAAAAAATCATATGTTAGGTTTATTCGCAACTTGCGGACGAAAAAAGTTTTCAATCATATTCAGAGGTTTATGGTTTACACTCCTTTTTTTCAAAAAAAAAAAAAAATGTGGACCGATAACTTTATCAACCATAACACCTAACCAAACGGTACATCTGTACTGACGTCCTAAACAAGAAAGCCGCAAGCACCAAAACTCTAAAATTAAGTGAACAACAGATTCGGTACCCTGAATGAGTTTCTGATTTTTGTGTTAAACATAAAAGACCCATTTTTAAATGTAAATGAAACATTCAGTAAAATGGTCATTTCTACTACTTACAGAGTGTTTTGAAGTCAAAAAAGCTAAATATCTCAAAAGTAGTAAAATGGAGATATGACTTTCTTTCATAGGACGGCAGTGTAGGTGTGTAATCTAAAATTTTCAATGTAATCCCTGTTCCTCAAACCGAAAGACTAAGATACCAATGATCCTGTTACTGTTTGCTGTTCTCTTCGATGAGATAATATAGTAATAATAGAGTAATAATATCTAAAAAATTGACGCGTTGGAGAAATATATATAGCCATTATAAAGGGTTGTCCAACTAAAACGCACAATGTTAATTGTAAATAAACAAAAAATTTTCCGAGAATTATTTTAATATTTTTTATTCTGAAAAAAGGATGATGAAAAGTATGTGTGAAACAAAATATCGCGCAATAAAGCCTTATTTCATTGGCTGTAGGGCAAGCTGGAACTACACATCGTTCAGGTTTATATCATCAATTTCTGGCTACAAGAAGTCCGATATCATCTCGCGATAGCGAACATCATTCAAAGTTACTACTTGGCCGAACTCATTTTCGAAGAAGAAATGCGGTTGGAAAAACACACTTTCTGCTGCAATCACCAACATTCGATGGTATTGATTTATATATGGTGGCAATTATCGTAAGATGGTAGCTACAATAATATTACAGTACTCCAAACCAATAAATCGGTTATACTAAACGAAATGAGTAAAACTATTTGTCGCCACAGCTAGGGGTCATAGCAACCAACCAATTATGATATACATGTTACTCTAGTACCAATTATTTGTGGTGACAACAGATAAGTTCCTTGTAGTAACCAATCGCCGTTTTGTTTACTTTTGTTTTATATTATTGATTGTCCCAACATCAGAATATTGTACCTATAATAATTAATCGGTTCTAGTAGCTAGAGATCTTTTTTTTTCCAAATTGGATGGTAGTATTTCTAAAATACAGTATTTTTTAAATTTTTTGAAACTTGGCGAGAACTCTACTACAGACTCTACTGAAACGTACCACTGGCTGCAGGCCAATTTACAAATGATGAGATTTTATCACCGGAAGTCAATAATTTTATAAAAACATATACTCATCTTAATTACTTAGGGTAACCGATATTTTGGGATCTGCCACTTCAGCCGTTAGTGGCAGATCCCTCTGCTGAAAATTGCAGTGTACTTTATCAACAGTCAGTTGTGGCGATTTTTGGCCTAGGCAACACTCAGTGTTCCAATGACATTTCCGTTGGAAAGTTTGACATTTTTTAGCATAAACGTACTCAGAACGTTTTGACGTACGACCACCATTTTTGTCGTTTACAGTGACTTGAAAAAATCAATTTGGCAAAAAAATGGAATTACCTCGTGAACATTTTCGTGCGATCATTTTTCACAACTTCCGATGTGGATTATCACGACAAGAGTGCATCGATGAACTTAAATTTTTGTATGGCGATGAAGCACCATCCTATAGACTGTAAAAGACTGGTTTAATGAATTCAACCTTGGCCGACGCTCGCTCTAAGACGAAGGTCGTCCAAAAACGGCCACTGTGCCAGAGAACATTGATGCCGTGCGTGAATTGATAATGCAAGATCGTCATGTGACACACCGTGAGAAAGAAACATCCTTGCGCATTTCTTCCACCAGCATACATTCCATATTACATGAACACTTGGCGGTAAAAAAGTTTTGTTCTCGTTGGATACCGTACAATTTGACAATCGCTCAAAAAAAGGCTCGTGTCGAGAAATTTTGAAAAAATACGATTGCGGTGCTTCAAAATACGTTTATAACATCGTCACAGGTGACGAATCATGGATCTATGCGTATGAGCCCCAATCAAAACAGAATCGACCGTGTGGGTCTTCGAAGACCGCACAAATCCAACGAAAGTTGTTCGTGGAAGAAGCACTTCGAAGCAAATGGTCGCCTGTTTCTTCGGGAAAGCTGGGCATGTGGCGACTGTTCCGCTTGAGCAACGTAGGACCGTCAATTCTGAGTGGTACACCACAATTTGTTTGCTTGAAGTTTTCGGAGAAATTCGAAAAACGAACAAGAGAAGACGACTTATTGTGCACCATGACAATGCGAGCACTCACACATCGACTCAAACCAGCGCCTTTTTGAGTGACCAAAACGTATTGATGGGTCATCCGCCGTACAGCCCTGACTTGGCACCCAATGCCTTTTTGTTCGCACATGAACAAAAAAATGAGTGGTTAGCGATTTTCGTCGCCAGAAGATGCTGTTGTTCGACAATTGGAAGAATACCTTTGAAAAACAATAAAACCATTTTTTGATGATAACTATTCGCATTTTTATTATTAGGCCAGAAATATATATAGCAGCCCTCGTATGCATATACGAAACCACTAGCATTCAGTTGGCAAAAATTCGGTTGTGGCAACAAATCTGTTCTCTGTGTGTATGTATTTTTAACCTAAATTAAATGAAATTGATTGAAGATTTTGTTAGACCGTTCTGCCGACAAGTCATTTCGTTCAACAGAAATTCTGTAGTTTGGACTGATTTTCAAATGACATTTTTTCTGGGAGCGCACGAAAATATCCCTAGGATTTAAAGAAGCGTTGACTGGTTAATATGAGCATGTAGCAATTCAATTTTAAGCAAATATCATTACGTATCCAAATATAGTTTTATTTTTGATTATTTCGCCAATATTGTGTTCGGACTCATGGGCCCAAAAAAGGCCCGTTTTAATATCGAACTAAGGGTATATAATATTCGGTCAGGACCAACTTCACGTTTTTTTTACTTGTTTAGCTTGCGAACGAAAACAACAAGAGTTCATTAAACGAAAGTAATCAAAGATTGATTTTTTTCGCCGGCGGGCTCATGGCCCACTCGTATGTACATATAACTCTATAAGGACACAGGATTCATTTTGTAGATTTGTTTGACTGCTGCCTGTCAAAGGGTGTGAGGAATAACAGCGACGCAGTACATTTGTGGTTTTCTTTGCTGGGGGTAGCTGTTGTTGTTGTTGTTATTTTCATTCGTTAGCTGGCAGCGAGTAGAAAAAGTATGCTGCTGTTGCTATCATTTTGAATCACATTTGCTTAATACTGCTTACTCAGGCTTATCACTTTATAAACACATGCGTTGTCACTCATGCTTATGATAATTTTTGAGAAAAAAATACCACGCACACACATACACACACACAGGAGTGTGGCTGTATTAAGGACATACTCACACATAGATACAGTAGTATACAGCATACCTGGAGACACTTACAATGTACGGCAAAGAGGATCACGCGTATTGTCAAGGAAACGTACGGAAGTTTTGGTGGATAAAGGGATGGCAGCTCGGTGGGGTCTTTTTTCTTGATGGAATTAACCGGTGTATGTGGGCGCTGTTGACTGCCTTCCTGACTGGCTGGCTGGCTGTTTGTTTCTTACTGCTTTGGTCGTTGCTGCTGTTGTTGCTTTACAGCTTTTCTGATTTGATTACTTAAACCACACCCACAGACAACTCTCGATAACTCCAAGACTCGGAGGTGAAATATGTAAACCACCAAGGTATATGTACACGTCCTCCAACATCTGTACTTGAGGAAGCAATTTTGTTGTTGTTGTTTTAAATCACAAGCACGCCGCACAAAGGGCTGCGCCTGGTTATGCCAGTGAGCTTTGAGTGTCTTCTCGCTTACTTGACATATGACATAATAATATTCCAGCCAATATGTAACAACATTGCGTCTCCGGGTTGCCATTGCCATTGCTGTTGTTGTTGTTCTTGTTTTAAATATATATTCACAATAAATCTCTTCCGTTTCCCGGTGTTTGGTTTCTTTTCCCTACTGCCACACATATGGACGCAGGAGCCAGGCGGCAGGCAGGCAGGTTGACAATTGATGACACCGTTCACACAAACACACACATACCCACACATATACGGCGTTGACATTCCTTGAATACTTTTGTGGCAAACCGACCACACATATGCAACGTAGCACATCTTGTCGGCTAAATTCTATTAGAGAATATAAATTTTCAAAAACAAAAAAACAACCAAGACAGGAAACGAAAAACGAATAAGAAAAAGTTTAAAACAAAAACAATAACAAATTGCGTTAAATTGCAAGGATAAGGTATGCTAGGTATGGACTTGTATCTACTGTACATATGTACACATGTTGTACATATGTACGAGTATCTGAATACTTGCCACATTCATAAATATGCCTGTTCACAGTGGGGATATTTTCATAAGGTTTTGCCGCCCTAGCGGTTGTACTGCTAGGCTATTCTGAAAACCCTAGGGGTAGTTGTTGTAATTATTTTTGGAACTCGGAGCCTAATTCGGTATTGATACTGGAACGAAACAGCGGGTATGAGTAAACGTACTACTTTACGAGGGCTGCTATATATATTTCTGGCCTAATAACGAAAATGCGAATATTTATCATCAACAATGGTTTTTATTGTTTTTCAAAGTATTCTCCAGCTCTTTTACATGAGCTCAACCCAATTGTCGAAGCACTTTTTCCACTCCGATTGAGACATCTCTAAAACATGTTTTTTAAACGCTTCAACAGCATCTTCTGGCGACGAAAATCGGTGACTTCGCATTATTTTCTTGATGTGCGGGAATAAAAAGAAGTTATTGGGTGCCAAGTCAGAACTATACGGCGGATGACCCATCAATTCGACGTTTTGGCCGGTGAAAAAGTCGCTGGTTTGAGCCGATGTGTGAGAGCTGATATTGTCATGATGTACAATGATTCGTCTTCTCTTGTTCGTTTTTTGAATTTCTCCGAAGACGTCAGGCTCATAAATTGTGGTGAACCACTCAGAGTTGACCGTCCTACATTGCTCAAGCGGAACGGTCGCCACATGACCAGTTTTGCCGAGGAAACAGGCGACCATTTGCTTTGAAGTGTTTCTTCCACGAACTACTTTCGTTGGATTTGGCTCGTCTCCGAAGACTCACACGGTCGATCGCTGTTTTGTTTCGGGCTCATATGCGTAGTTCCATGATTCGTCACCTGGGACGATCTTATAAACGTCTTTTAAGGCACCGCGATCGTATTTTTTTCAAAATTTCTTTGCTCCAATCGACACGAGCCCTTTTTGGGAGCGATTGTCAAATTGTGTGAGATCCAACGGGCAATATCGAATGTATGCTGGTGGAAGAAATGCCCCAACCGACACGAGCCTTTTTTTTTATCGATTGTCAAATTGTGCGGGATCCAACGAGCACAAACTACTTTTACGGCCAGGTGTTCATGCAATATCGAATGTATGCTGGTGGAAGAAATGCCCAAGGATGCCACTATCTCACGGTATGTCACATGACGATCTTGCATTATCAGTTCACGCACGGCATCAATGTTCTCTGGCACAACGGCCGGTTTTGGACGACCTTCGTCTTTGAGCGAGCGTCGGCCACGATTGACTTCATTAAACTTTAGGATGGCGCTTAATCGCCATTCAACGATTTAAGTTCATCGATGCACTCTTGTCGTGATAATCCACATCGAAAGATGTGAAAAATGATCGCACGAAAATGTTCACGAGTTAATTCCATTTGTTTGCCAAACTAATTTTTTCAAGTCACTGCAAACAACACAAATGACGGTCATACGTCAAAACGTTCTGAGTACGTTTATGCTAAAAAATTTCAAACTTTCCAATGATGACGTCAGATAGCACCAGGCAACACTTAGTATTGTCTATATATAGCAATTCTCGTATATACTTACTTAATTCCCTCTACATCCCTTTAAGGATCAAGGGGAAACTTCTCACAATATCAGTAAGCTGTGTGCGATGTAATTCTGAAACTCACTGACTGGGACCTACTTTTAAAACAAACGTCTAGTGTATTTTTCACCGAAGTTTTTACAGGGCTTTTATCTCCATCTCTTAATCGCCAAGTTACCGGCATTTATAGGTGGAAACTCTCCGCTGAAAATTAGATAGATTTTCTTACCCGGATTCAAAGCTGGGGTTAATGGCATGCTAGTCGTGCACACTCCCCTCACACCGCTGCGTTCACGCTATTTATATAGAATGATCCATCTAGAGGTATTTTTTTAGAACAAAAAAATCTTAATAAAACAAATCAAGTGTGGAACCTTTATTAACAATTTGAAAGGACATTTTATGGCATTTATTTTTTTAAATATAATTTCCTTCAAATGTTGGCCGCAACGCCTCAGGGTTTCCATTCTGAGGGTCCAATTTTGGATGACTCGCTCAAACAATTCGACCGGTATGGCTTTAATGACACGCGAAATGTTGACTTCCACAACCTGAATCGTAGCTGATTTGTCAGCATAGACTTTGGACTTTACGTAACCGCAAAGAAAAATGTCTAAATGTGTGATATCACTCGATCTAGGCGGAAAACTCACCTGTCCAAAACGTGAAATTAGCTGCTTTTCGAAACGACCTCTCAAAAGAACCATTGTTTGAGCAGCTGTATGGCAAGTGGCAGCGTCCTGTTTAAATCAAGTGTCGTCAAGATTAAGGGCTTCAATTTCAGGTAGCATAAAGATCGATTTTATGGCTCGTTAGCGAGCACCATTCACGGTAACGTTCCGGCCATCATCATTTTTGAAAAAATATGCACCGATGAGTCCACCAGGTTATAAACTGCACCAAACCGTGGTTTTCTCTGGGTATAATAGCACCTCTTGAACCTCTACTTGTTGCTGTTCAGCCCAAATGCGGCAATTTTGTTTATTCACTTTGCCATTGAGCCAGAAATGGACCTCTTCACTTTGGTCGAAAACAGCGGATATTCCCGTTTCTCACCGAACGCTTATTTCTAGAATACAGTTGTCAACATTTGAAGGTATTTTCGTGGGCAATTGTGTGAAGAAAACTTGAAAAGTAAGGTTTACAACAGTAGTTCTCATTCGTTTGGGGAGAGCCTGGCCTAATAGAGTTCGGTTTTACTTTCAACAATTGCAGCAAGGGTTTCTGAAGAGGGTTGTCACGGACCCGAAATCATGGTAAAAGTAGTGTGCAGCCACGAAAATCAATGTCACTTTGCCATTTTTGTTAAAAACTTGTCTTCTATTTAAATATAGAAGCAAAAGGTCTTGAGTCGGTTTAATCCCTGTTCAATGTGTAAAAGCAACAGACCGAAATCAAACAAACAAACTAAACAGGTAATAATTTTCAAAAAATAAATGCCATAAAATGCCCTTCCAAATTACCAATAAAGATTCCCCACTTGATATGAATTTTTATTTTTTTTGTTCTAAAAAATAGTTCGTTCTAGATAGATCACCCTATACTTTGCTAATTTTTTTCAGGAAATAATTTTATTTCTTCCAAAGAAACCATATGTGCTATTTTTAAAGCAAATCTATGAATAATTACCAGAAGTTATGTGCCACCAAACGAAAGATTTCTCTTGTGGCCTTCGTGGCGCCTGAGGTAATATTAATTATTAATAGATTATGGGATATACAGATAGACCACAAGCACAAGCTATTGATTTATTTTAATAGATTTTACGTCATATATATTCGTACGAGTAACGTACGATATTTATGGAAAGAAACTGCAAATATAAAACTGTCACATGAATTATGGTCATTCGTTTGGTATGTGGTCATAGATTTTCTTTACGAATACCTTGTTTCCTTTGGGATTATTAATGGGTTTTTTTGGTATTTATTATAATTTTTTAAGAATTATACAATTTGCATGAATGTAAGAATCTCTTCCAGACAATTCGTTCGACAATTGTTTAATGCGAATATTTCTATCAAATGTGGCAAGTAATGTGGCGTTTTAAGTACCATTGATAGTTTTCACCACTTATAATTTGAAAGCGTTTCGATTTACTTATACAGGGTGATATAAATAGGAAAAGTACTTCCACTTAGGCATACAGGAAATTAAAAAAATAAGTTAATTTCGTTGTATAGATTCAAAGATATAATTTGAATGTAGTGCTAGAACGGAAGTGAGTGAAAAGGGTAATTGAGAAAGTGAGCAAGAGATTTAGTTTAAGTTAAAAACAATTTTATGAGTGAAGATAAAAAAATTCAACCTACGCCAATAAGAAAACCCAATATTCTAACATTATTTCCTATATTATTTTGGTAAACATTACTCACTCTTAGAGAGGAACAAAAACCCTTTCTAGAAACAGACGACTCTTTGCAGACTCCAAAGAAATACACGTTGTGATTAACAGAAGTACAGTTTACTAAAAAGAGTCCCAAATAACTTTATTGTTATAGAGATTGGGAGATCTGAAGCCTTTGAAGATTTCCCATTTCCTTACTCAGCCTTAGCATTACCCTTAGCATTACCCAAGCATTACCCAAGCATTACTTAGTGATAACATCACATTACTCCCAGTTTACATTGAAAGTAAAAAAGTTAAATTCTGTCGTGGCCGACTATGAGCTACCCTACACCACTTTGCAATTCAGAGGAATAAGCACCTCTGTCTGGAACTTGAGCAAGGTCGGACTCAATGTTATCAAGTTAACGTACCACACGGAACTTAAGCGTGATTAATTCAGACTTCTGTCTTCTGGAGCTGCAGGCAATTAAATTGGGAGAAAACCTTTGTATGGGGGCTATTCGAAAGCATGGACACATATAGTCCAATGTTACAGGTCGCTCGTCACGGTCCATAAGAAAATTGATAGGAGTCGGATGTAAAATGTAACTTCTTAAACTGTAGGTTCTGAAATCGGGAAGGACCTTGTATGGAGGCTATACGAATTGATCGCTCATAACGAAACATGCCAAAATTTGAGCGTGATAAGGTGTAATTTGCGGCAGAGCTGCAGGACATTAAATCGGGAGGGACCTTTGTGTGGGATCTGTTCGATAACATGGAGCGATATTGCCCAATTTTACCAGAGATGGATGTTGAACACTTGCAATACTCTTTGCAAAATGTGATTAGTATTGGGTGTAATATGTGGCTTTTAAAGATGTAGGGTCAGACATCGAAAGGACCTATTTAGGGGGACTATTCCAAATGATAAACCTTTGTGGTCCAGTTTCATCACAGTTATTAAATGGTCGCTTATGCATGCCATGAGGGTGATCGTTCGTAAATTGTGGCTTATACAGCTGCAGGACCTTAAATCGGGAGTGGCATTTGCGTGGGAGCTATTCGCAAACTTGTACCGAAATGAACATATATCCTTAGAAATTGATGTAGGTCACTCCTAATGCACTGTGCGAAATTTGGTCGATATCAGGCAGGTGCTGCAATCGGTTCTGCTATAATATTAAAATATGAACCGAAGTGGACCTTGGGCCAAAACTGAATAATGTACCAAGTTTCATCGAAATTAGGTTTATAGTTGAACCGAAATCGATGCATAGTCCGACAGTACATCGGACGGACGCACGGGCATCGATTAATGGAATTACGAAATGATTCACGCCTTTACGGTGTTGCAATCATCAGCACTAAGTCATAATAACACACAGAGCGGTGTAGGGTATAGCAATGTAATGTACGGTGTAAGAGCGTTGAAATTTCGAGAACCGCAAGGCCGATAAACATCAAACGATTTCATTCAAACTCAAAAACAAAATCGTTTAAATGGTGGTGCGACAAACTGGTGATTCCAATTTGTTGATTGCAGCTTAAATTCTTCTTTTGCCACTGTATTGTTGTAGCTCTAATTGATTTTTAGCCATATGTGTGATCAGTGTGAAATGACGGTCAACTGCAGAAACTCCCGGTCAATGGCCCCTAAAATTACCAAAAATTGCAAGTAACTAATCTGGAAAAATATTTGCAATAATTGCCCATCAAAAGATTACCTGGGACTTATACAGCGGACTGGGTTCAGCTAGTAATGATATAAATGAATGATACTAGTTAGGTTTCTATTTAATTTATGTTTTTCACTGTGGAACAGAGAAACTATCAAACATATTTGAGCTAGTCCCACTTTTAAGTATGGCAATCGACGTATAATTACCAGCTGATTCCCTTCATTCGTCCTTTCGTCCGTCCTTTTGTCCATCTGCCCGTCCGTCCTGCAGTCTGTTCTTCAGTCCGTCCTTCAGTTCGTTCTTCAGTCCGTCCTGCCGTCTGGCCTTCCGCCCGTCCTTTCTTACATCCATCAGACCGCCCGTCCATTCGTCCATTTTTTTATCTGCCTGCCCATCTTTGCGTCCGTCTTTGCATTTGTCCCTGCGCCCGTCCTTTGATACGTCCTTGCACCCGTCCTTTCGTGCGTCTTCGCCCGTCCTTGCGTCCGTCCTTCTGTCCATCTGCCCGTCCGTTCTTCAGTCCGTCCTTCAGTTCGTTCTTCAGTCCGTCCTTCCGTCCGTCTTTCCGTAAGGCCTTCCGCCCGTCCTACCATCCGTCTTTCCTTACATCCATCAGACCGCCCGTCCATGCGTCCATCCTTTTATCTGACCGCCTGTCCATCTTTGCGTCCGTCTTTGCATTTGTCCCTCCGCCCGTCCTTCGGTACGTCCTTGCACCCGTCCTTCCGTGCGTCCTCGCCCGTCCTGGCGCCCGTCTTTCTGTACGTCCTTATGTCCGTCCCTCCGTCCACCCTTTCATCCGTACATGCGTCATCCCGTACTCCCGTCCGTCCGTCTTATCGTCCATCCTTCCTTTCATCCGTCCATACTTGCGTCCATCCGTCATTCCGTTTGACGGAAGTAAGGTTTTTGGACCAAGAACAGACGCTAATGAAATAGAATAAAATCGGTTCAGATTTAGATATAGCTGCCACACATATGAAGAAGAAACATGTTACATCCAATAATGCAGAATCAGGATTGGAGAATCAAGGATGGACGTTATTGCAATTAAAAGGAATAGGGTCAGATATATATGGTATATACAAGTAACTCCCACACAAATATACGCATGCTCAACCGTTTTTATACCTCAAGCTCCAGAAGTCGCGTAAAATATCCAATCTTCATAAAATTTGGCACTGTTCATAACGATTGATCAGTGACCAGCTCATTTAAAAGTGATATCGGTTAACGTTTTGATAAGATCCCAGTACAAAGGTCCTTCCTGATTTTATATACAACCGCTCCAGAGCACTCATTTTAAGTTCGATCAAATTCGTTGGAGTACATGTCGACGGACAAGCAACCAATCTTGGAGAAAACTAAACAATGTCAGCCTCATTTTTTTTTAACTCCTATACAAATGGTATGGGGCCCAAAATTGCCTTGCAGTAGACATATCGTGGATATCAAGTAACAGTTTATTTTTAGTTTCGCCTCCAGTACTATTTCGTAATGTGAAGTTTAGCTGAATAATTGGGAACTATTAGCCGTTTATCAGGTAAATAAAGTATTTATTATTTGTTGCATTAAAGCCATTAAATTGTGCAAAGGGTGATAACTTATATGTTGTAAGTTGAAGGAAGTGATCAGAAGATGTCATAATCATATTTCTTCTGTGTTAACATACTTACCCTCTCTAGTGATTAGTCCCATGAGGTTTGCAATCAATAATAACTTTCTTTCAAAGTAATAACAATTTCTGCCACTGTGCCTGATACATCACCCGGTTGTCAAGCTTGCCATTCACTCACCACTCCTTTGTCCACTTTTTACTCCTCTAATTCAAAATACTTCATATATTTATTAGATCGTGAAGTTATGCAAAAATTTAATTTTGTGCCATTTATGTAGACTGTCAAGTTGACGTGAGCACCAGGTTGTGTTGCTTTCTTTTCGTTTTGTTTTTGAGTTTGTGTGAAAATTTTCCACACATACAAACTTAGCCTTTGAGGGTCCTTAACGGGCTGTGCCCTTCCGGCCAGATGAAAAAGAAAACCAAAAACGAAAAAAACACAAATATCGTACAGACAGAAGGTACGAGCGAGATGGAAGTTAAAAATATTTCCAAAAAACAAAAAGATTGATGATATATTTTTTTTTGGCCGTTTCTTAACAATATATTAAAAAGCCAAAAAGTCTGTTTTGGAGGCCACCAAAAAGCCGAAGTCGAAGCCGCCGACGCCACAGCCGCTACTGCTGCCGATGGTGCTGCTTTCTTAATTTATTATGCTGCCATTTCTTCAAAGTTTGGGGAGAGGTGGCATCGTTTTTTTTTTTCTTGCCGCTTGCCTCGCTTGGGCTGGTAATGTGCTTTAATTAAGAGTGAAAATACCGCAATTTATATAAAAATAAAACGCACAACAACATCAGCAACGCCACCAACAAACTGTTGGGCTTTCGGATTAGGAAGGCCGGTCGAAAAACGCTCACACACGCACACATACATAAAACAAATAAGGACGACCGGAGCAAAAAAAAAAGGAAAACTTGAAAGAGGAGATTGTAATAACTGAAAAGTATAACGCTTAGCAGCCTAAACGCCAACATCTGAGTCGGAGGCATAATTTCTTAAACATTATGCTTGAACGAGGCATCAAGCTTTAGTGTGGAACAGTGGTATGAATGTAAGGAAAATGACGATAATTCTTAGTTTTGTTACTTAACTGGTGCAATGCTCGACTTGAATAATTAATAATTATTTACTTACTTAAGTCCATGAATATTCTATTAAGCAACATGGGAGGAACCTTTCTTAAATTAGCGAGCTGTAAACTATTCAATTCTTATACTCATTGAATTGGACCTACTATTTAAAGTCGACTCCGAACGGCTAATGAATTTTATAGAGAAGTTTTAAGTGGCTTAGATATAAATCTCTTACTAGTAAAGTTGGCAACATTCACAAGGTGGAAATCCGCCGCTGAAAAACTGTTAAATATTCTTGCCTAGGGTTGATCCTTGGGTAACTTTAATGATAGTCGTGCACATTTCTATCGCACCACGGCGGCCCAATAATTAGTAGGACAGTGGATAAAAAAGCATGAAAGGTACTTCGGGCACCTTCGATCGAGAGAATTATATCCAGGCAGACTTTTTGCTTACTTATATGGCTATTCACTACCTTAAGCAGTCGTTTGCTGCGATATGACTGGAATTTCTCATGCTAAGACAAAGTACTTGCGTGTAATTTAGTGTGTTTCATTGAGATTCATTAGTTCTTATTGGACTTGGGTATTTCACCGTAGCCATGGTATGCCCCTAGTGCTTTCGATCACGAAGTCGTAGTCAAAGATTTTTTTTTTGACAGAACATTTTTATAAGTTCATACAATACGATATGCCCCATTGTTGATTCAGCGTCGATATTTATCATTACAGCAAAGGTGCCCCTAAAATCTACAAAGGACCTTTCTCTCCTCGCCTTACTTTATTTCCTCGATATACAGAAATTTGGTATGTTCGAACTTCGAGGGGTGTGCCTTCTGTCCGTCGAGATAGGGCATCATAAGTCAGCTGCTTGTAAAGCTCAAAGTGGAACATGTAAGCTAATATTCGTTTCATCTAATGGCTGACGTATTTTTTTTAAATTGTTATTCTTTATGACGGATCGGAGGTGGACTCGTCACTTATCCGAAAATATCGGCTGCCGCCATGTTATCTACCTCTACTCAGAGACAGCGTAGCGTGGCTAATGGAGAGTAGCGTAGCTAAATGAGAGAATCGAAACAGTCGTAGCTCATATGTTTTATTGTATTGTTTGTGGCAATGTGCTGTGGTTTAAACCAAAATCGCGGGGAGAGCTTCGGCTCGGTGTGGAGTTGCATTGCAACCGGGAGCTGTGACCCATAGAACAGCAGAGGTGTTAGATAGGCCTCGGCCCCTGACCAAGGGGGAAGTTGTGTCCATAAAACACGCTTCGAATTGGTACCGGCGGGTTTGGCCTTAAGGGGCGCTGGCCGTCGCTTGGTAATGGCTCCAGTACGATGGCGCACCATGGTTGAAGCTATCACAGCGAGAATAATGTAAAACACTCGGACGCTGTATGTGTCAATATATATTTGTATGTATTGTAAGCCACAATGGAAAGGTAATATTTAACCTTAAAAATATAATGTTGAGATAAAGTCCAATAATGGAATTTAGGCACCTCGAAAATGTTTTTTTAATATGACGTAGTGAAACTCAAGCCAAACGCTATCAAAAAAAAGCGGGCACAATTTCGACAAATAGTTGTCCTTAAAAATCGGTCCACCCTAGCATATACTGAAAATTTTGCCAAATCCGCTATCTGTTTCTTTTACAAAGCAATTAGGGCCCTTAGTCAAAATAGAAAGGAGCGGAATCAAAACCCTAACGTAGAATAACAATGGTGAAGCAGGAGTTACTTGAAGGTATCCTGACAGGACATTGTAATTATACTGTGTAAGGATAAATAAGAGATAAAGGTTGTACAAAACCCAGCTCTCTAGAAAAGAAGTCATTGTTGCCTAGGAAGTACTTTTTTTAAGATCTGGAGGAGCAATCCTCATACCCGATTAGATGTAGCTCAAGCAAAATAGACCGAAGAATATGTATCGCAATAGATCAGACGAAGAGCTGATGTTCCAGGTGTTAACTTTAAACCTCGCACTAGTACAAGTCCTTCTAATTAAACCTGGTTTAAAGTTGGAAAAATCAAAACGGGATAGGAATTTATTTATGATAATTTAATCCTTGTGTCTGTTGGTAGCATGATAGCGTTCAAGCGAATCAAACCAGGATCCAGAAAATTTGCACGATGATTGCTTATGAGCATAAGCGGGTTGGAGGAAAGTTTCCCATTAGGGGCTAAAGGTACCTCGATACAAAGTACACTTCTTTTAGTATTTTCTTAACAAATTAAAATGTTTAATGAACGGACATTGGTTAGAATAGGTACTGTTAATTGGAACGCCCTAAGTAACCAAAAAAGAGCATATATGCTAGACGTTTTGGCCATGTTGTCTAAGGTAAAAAGGGAGATCAGTAGTCAATATGGACATATGGGAAATTAAATTAAATTAAAGCAAATTTTGCTACAAATCTAAATATAAAACAATTTTGGCTAAAATTAGAAACGGAAGCATGGAGCGATTGAGCCTAAACGCGGACCATTTCTTGGAGCTTTAGCCGTACCTGAAAGAATTTACAAATTTTGTTTTGTTTTTTGCCAGAAGACAATTTCTAATACACAATTATTGTTTAATCCTATTTTGCTGTATAAAATTGGGAAAAATCGATTTAAATCGACTTAAAATTATGGAAAAGACGATAAATCGAAAAAAAGTCACAAAGTCGACTATTAATTATAACTTTATGGCCTTAGCACCCGGTGTGTATATGCCCGCCCTTCCAG
The DNA here is from genome assembly GCA_963513945.1 of Hydrotaea diabolus. Lineage (NCBI taxonomy): Eukaryota > Metazoa > Arthropoda > Insecta > Diptera > Muscidae > Hydrotaea > Hydrotaea diabolus. The sequence continues at coordinate 238,363,312 of OY740716.1, read as the reverse complement.
AAAAGAGGGCAATAGGAACTAAATTCCCATTGAGGGACTTAAAAATATCCCAACCAAATTTATTTTTTTGACATTCCGACAATAAATTTTAATTATTATATTTTAAATCAGCTTTTCTCGCAAATGTTGGGCAAAGATGATTGAATCTTCTGATAGCTACGCATGGGGCTTTAGGTGTTCTGGGGGCTCAAAAACTGTACGCCTTATGATTGGCTGCTTTTAGGCATCCAGAAAAAGTGCAATCTTTTCAAAAATCCAAATGTACACCAAATTTAAGATTAAGTCAAATCTAGGATTCGGACCGGTCCATGTAAACCCTAAAAGCCCAAAAATCTGGCCACTTAAAAGCAAACAATACAATTTTCATGATTCGAAGACATTTTGAGGTATTGATCCATAAGTCTAAGGTCCCTAGGGGGCAAATAAATATTGTCTCTTTGAACTTGGGCATATGGGTAGTAAATCAATTTTACGATTTGGCTAAATTGGAGGACTTAACCTATGAGCGTTTTCAATGGGCCCAAAAGACAAAAAACTTCCGCTCCAGAGACAGTAAAATTTGGACAAACAAAAAAACGCATATTGTTGAGGTGACTGCCTCTGGACGAAGACTGTTTGTTTGGAGTCCATCCGGTACATAGGACCGGCATTTGCGGAATTACCGCCCTGAGAGCATGAACAGAGTGTGTTCTTATGCCTTTTGGGGGTCATCTACATGAGGGACGAAGGTCCTTACCATGTACATGCACAATTTCTTGTTGTCTAAGCAGCATCTGCTTGGGTGTCTTCACAGTAGTTATCCCAACCACCATCTCATGGACAGGATGCCTCCGCCTAGGCAGATCAGGTAGGATCTTCATGATCTAAAGAGAGAAAGGTCCAGCGGTACAAGAGTAAGCCTTTCGATCATTGAAGCTACCAGGTCTGAACGACATTAATGCCAATGAAGTCGTAGCAGCAGTATCCAGCTATAGCGTGAATGTAGTGCTAGAGGAACATCCCCCGTGGATTTTACCTGATGAGAAGGTGCTACCTAGGCAGACACGCAGAGTTATTTCTCAGTTGAGATCTGGATGGTGCCGCCGCCTTAATTCATATTGGGGCGAATTGATGAAACTTTTTGTATAAAGTAAATTATTTAAAAATGCATTAAACTCTTATTAACAGGAGTAATTTATTTAAATTTAAAAAAATTATTTATTAAAAATATTTCAGTTATACTAATTCGTAGTTTGTTTTGATAAAAGTTAATTTTCATATAAAAAATATTATTATTGCGTAAGATTCGTAACAATAACATTGTTAAATTAAGAAAAACTAAATCATACCGACAAAAATAAATTTTGTCGGTATGATTGCCGTAATCATATTATTGTTAACATTAAACTAAAAAAAAAAATAGTTTTGTCGCACCAACCATATTTATATTGTTGCTACAACCATATTTTCATTTTAAAATTTGGCAACAATACTATTGTTACATTTCAATAATATTAATATTGCCGCAATCATACTATTATCAAAATGAAATTCTAAAAAAACAATACTACGGTTGCGACGACCATACTTTTATTGCAGAAAACATACTATTGTTGCCGTGACAATATATTAACCATATCTTTTCCCTGCGTGCACTCCAGCTAACCCCCAGGTATCTTTGTTTGCATCCAGATCAACTGGCGCGTTTCCTTCAACTGCATACTTAAACAGATCACCTTTAGACGAGAAAGGCTTCAAAACAATAACAATTACTTGGTCCCTTGTATTTCATTTAATTAACCTTACAGTGAGATAAGAGTGCGTTTCCATTTTACCTTCAAACTCCTTGATCTGAGGCTTTGCCACTCTCCAAGTTAGCCAAGACTTTAATGGCAGTCAATAGAAGCTGTTGCCAAAGAGTTGCCGAGGAGAGGTAAGAGAGTAGATTTGAAATGCATTCATCAAGTTGATTTAAACAGGAACTCAATCTTATTAGAATATAAAATTTAAAGAATAATTTCTGCTCTCTCAGTGTAGGACATGAGCGGAAGCTGAGTATCCCTAATTCTAGCTCCTCTCTATTAAAACTTTAGTTCCTATTTCATTGTTCAGGCTCTATGCTCTATTACTAAATAACTTACATTTTTTCCGCTCATTTGCTACCACTGTGCAATGTCCTTGCCGTTGTTGTTTTCGTCATCGTTATCCCTAAACCCTTTTTTAATTTTATTTGCAGATTAAGTTGTTTTGAAGTTGTTTTCCTTTTTTCTTGCTCCCCTGTTTTCAGTTTTATTTCCGGCTTTCCTTTCGGACAAATATGCACAGTTGTATATTTGAATTTTTATGCTCTCAATTGTTACACTTCATTATTGTAAACTCTTACCATTAAAATGGGATACGGGGAGGATTAAAAGTTAAAGCTGCTCCTTGACCAAATTGATATGTGGCCGTAGTGGCAGGAGGGCTACGGACTACGTTCGTCCTACGCATTCTAATAATTTAAAATCTATTCCTGCCTTTCCTGTTAAGTAGAATATATTAATATATTCAGGATTTGAAATCAATCTTCCAGTGCCTGAGTGATGTCCTGCTGTTCTCGTGTCCTGGCATTTGTTTGCTCGATTGTCCGTTCTCATTGTAGTCAATCTGTTGATATTTCATTTCATATTGTAAGCAGCAAAGGAGTGCTTAAAAATTTGTATTTGAAATGTCTGTATGTACGTACGCAGGGCATCTGGTTAGGGATTGGAAAGGATCAAAATCTGTGTGAGAAGGCAGGAAAATAAAATAGAAGAATCTGCTGAAATATCACATACTTTGTAATATTTAAAAAACGATTATTAAGAAAGAGAATACTGTTGGTTTGTTTGAAGGGATTTGTGTGGGCACTTTTAAAGGATATCATTTCGTTTGTAAATGATATTTCTCTCATTGTGGTTGCAGTTTTTAATTGTCTCTAGCGGAAACCAAAGCAGCAACAAAATGTTATCGCTCATTTTGTAGTAGATTGAAAAATGACCATAAAACCTTAAAGGATAACTGTGATAATTGTGTTGTGTGTGAAAAATGTTGGGCGTTATAATTGCAAAAATTGCTCTTAATACAGGGTGGCCCAAATCTAAGTCTCATGCGAAAAGAAAAAATTGTTTTGAAACTAAGATTTTTGGCACATTACACTAGTTTACAAATTATTCTTTTTTCCTGGTCCAGAGTTTTAAATAATTTTTTCCTATTGATTTTGGCCTCTTAAACACGAAAATGAATTTTCCTCTGAATAGTTTTCAAGAGAGAATTATTGGATTTTTTTTTTATTTTTTTATGAGATATCTCAGCTTTTTGGACCATAACTGCCTCGAACGTAAAACTATTTAACTAATTTTAATACCTTGTATAAAAAAGATTCCTTCCTTTGATACCAGTCTTGATCAAATCGATAATATAATTCGGGAGTTCTGGTCCAAAAAGCTAAGACATCTCTTAAAAGAACCGTAAAAAAAATCCAAAAATTCTATCTTGAAAACTAACAAGAGGATGATTTTTTAAAATTCAATTTCGTGTTTAGGACGACAAAACCTTTATTAAATAAAATTAATACTCTAGACCAAAATGGCTCTAAACTAGCATTATTTGCTTATTCAAAAAAGCAAAAAATTGCGCATAGATTTTCGGCATACTCGTATTATTGACTTATTCAAAATAGCAAACATTCCAATTATTTATGGAACACAATTTTGGTTACTTTCCTGGGTTGGCTGACTTTTTGGTACAGCATTCTGTCTATCTAAATTTTCAAGAAGAATGTTTCTGGCCTATTCTCATGAGTGGTTCGTTCGATATTCGCCTTAGGGGTCTGAAACTTTAAAGAGTTTTTCAAAGACATTTCTAGGAATGCTGATAACATGATTCCCTTACTGGTAGCTCAAAACATCGATTCGGGTGTGGGCTGTGTGGGATCCATAGATATCTGGGCTAAACCAAAGATCGCCTATCTCCAGCCAGAATATTATGCCTCTAGTGTTTCTAGCAGCCTTTTTTCAGCAGAAGGGGAATTTAATGACACTGCTGCATCACTGCTTCTGACTATCAAGTCCGAGGTTTTTGAACTCAGTGATAGATAAACACTGTTCGTAAGAAATATGATTGCTTCCTATTTCGAGCTCTGAGACCCGTAAAATGATGTTACTAGTTTCGAAATGATACTAATATTTTGTCACGATTTCGAGCGGAAAAGAGTTGGCACTGTTTTTATTCCAATTATATCCTAAACCGTCTGAAGGAGTCTATATTCTCTACGATGAAACACAAATAAAAAATAGATCAATTTTATCAATTAACTAAAGAGTTCATTTAAGAAGACGCACTGTGGTCCAGAATTACTTACCATCGACCAAAAGTCTATAACTTTTGATTTAGATAACAATTGTGAGTTCTGTAAAGTTTTTTGCCTTTTGGCATTTCAATGATTTAGTGCGAAAATTGTTCAGCGCGTGAAAATTGTTGAAGCCTTTTACGAAATTGGGCGCTCAAATCAAATGCATTTCGTGCACTTCGCTATTTTTTGGTCACAATCGAAAAAATTGTGCTAAAATTCAAACTGAAGGAAATGCGAAAAAACCGGTGCTCGTCGAAGTGAGAAAACGGACCTGGACGAAATGTAGTCCCAAAAGAATGGTGCCACTTGCCACACATCCAACGAAACAATGGGTCTTTTACGCAAGAACTTCTATGGCCGTGTTGGCACACGTCATGCTTAGTCCCAAAAATTCTTAGTCAAAGGATGCAGTACCAATTTGGTAGGACGGAGTGTTCCTTATTAATTGGGGATAACTTGGAAGATAGGGTATATTTAGTGCAGAATTCCTTTTTTAAGTTTTAAATCTCTAATTTCTCATATATTTCTATACAACATTTAAAATCACAGCTTAAAAAAATTGAGCAATTATCATTTCTCTGTAAATGTAAAATTTTGTCCCAATCGGAGTTTTTTTTTAATTAGACAACACTCAGGGGTTTTCCCCTATACATGCAATGCATTGCGTTGGTCGTTGGAAAGCAAGGGATTCGCCTTGAGTTTCTGGATGTCGTAATTGGTGGGAAATACATTTGCCGGAAGTCGATTCCACATACGGACAGTACGGGCAAAAATGAATTCAATCTGTAGTGTATAGTGCGGTCAACCGGCCAATCGATAACAAATGGGTGTGAATTTCTGGAAAGTCGTGTATCCCTGCCGAACATCCTCACGTCAAGAGCACACACCATGAAAGTAGCTATAGAACAGCGACACACAACCCACATTCCGACGATGCTCCAGGGAAACAATAGAGTTGGATACCCTACTCTTTCCTATCAGCACCATCGCTCTCCTTTGAATACGGGCCAGAAGCTCCAATGATGATTTTGGAGCACCTGCCCATATATGGGAGTTGTATTCCATCTTTGGCCTGATGTAGGTTGTATAGATATCGAAAAGATCAAAAGGAGTGAAATATTTCTTGCACCGCTTTAGGAAGCCTATACACTTGAGTGCTTCTTTCGAAGCACTCAATGCCGGCCCGACATTTATTAGTTTGCGGGACTTCTATACGACTTCCAGATTTAATTCCTGGTTAAAACGTATTTCTTTGTTAATTCCTTAATGGGGTATTGAGGAAAATATGGATGTCCGTCTTCGTAACATCCGTCCTACTTAACGTCAGTGTTTCATATCTTTATAACGCCCTTTTTTATGGTGTCCTTCCTTAGGCCTATTTCTTCCACTGATCAAATCTTTAATTAGTCCACCCTTCCTATTTTTCCTCTTATAATTTCAAACGTACTTCCTTCCAAACGTTTGTGCTGCTTTAGATTTGTTCTTCCTTAAGTCTGGTTCATTGTGACGTACGTAATTCTTTTGTTTCTTTCTCACTTCTCCCCTTACAACGCCTCCCTACTCTAAAGTCCACTCTAAAAAAAGTTGCTGGTCCTTCCTTAGGCCCCTTCTTCCTCATATCCATTGTTTTATTCGCCCATCCTGCCTTACTCTTAGTATTTCAAACGTCTGCCCTTTAATACATCCATACATAAAAATATGATGGTCCTTCTTTAGGCCGCTTCTTTTGCATATCCATTCTTTAATTCGTCCATCACGTCTTACTTTTCTTTTATAACTTAAGTCTCGTCCATTCCGACGTACGTCTTTCATATATTCTTCCCTAACTTCTGTCCTTCCTTACGCCTGCTCTATCTATCTACCGTCTGTTATTCCTAACGTCTGTCCTTCTTAACGCCTTAGATTTCCGACGTCTGTCCATTCCAACGTTCATCCCTTCTGATGTCCGCTTTTCATTTGATCTTTACTTTCCTACCTCGATCCTTCATACGGTCCATTCTCTCTTTAATTCGTCCTTCCTAATTTTCTTCGTTCTGTATGCCTAGTCTTTCATACTACATCTGTGAGAGCGCAAAGAGAAAGGGACCTAAGGGTAAAAAATCAATTTTCATTTCTTTTCATCAACTTTTCACTTTTTTTTTGATGTGGACAACATCTGAGCATCGAATGAGACCGATCCCATGCCCCAAATGTGTTCCCTCCCAGAGATTTGAGCGTTTTATGAGAGTGAAGTCGACGATTCTAAGCGCAAATAGAAAGGGACCTAATCTTTAAAATGGCTCTACTGAACAAAACTGGTTTTTAACCTTAGGACCCTTTCTATTCTGCGCGTCACATCTGTTCTCTCTAACGTTGGTTTTCTCCTGAGTAAATCCATTCTTGCCTTCCTTATGTCCATAATTTCTTACGTACGTCCATGTTTTCTTACGTCCGTTCTTTCTCAGGTCCGCTCTTATTAGCGTCCGTCCTTCGTTACGCCCGTCCTTTCGCACGTCCGTCCTTTCCCACCTCCGCTGTTCTTTCCAGTCGTCGTCAGTCCTTCCTTTGGTCATTCCTACTCTACTAAAGCCCAACGTCCTACCATCCTTACATCCGTCCCAATTTTTGTATGGTTTTTCTGTCCTTTCCTTTCGCACTTGCATGACCATCCTAGAGATATCGTCCCCTTCCTGCGTACCGCTTAACACTCATTATTATCCTGGTTGCCGCTGTCCCCCCCTTATCCCCTGTTTAGGAACGTTACAATAACCTTTGTTTTCAAGGTAATTTTTTGTTTACAAATGGAAGGAGGGATACATTTTGTCTACAGAGAAAAGATTGTGGTTGACACAAAACCAATCAAAGATAATTTAGAGAAAATATCTATTGGGAAATATATTTTTATCAGATTTCAGTTTTCTCAAATCCACTTTTGGAGCCCATTTCTAACCTTTTATAAAAGTGTGATTTTTTGCTACAGATTTTTTCTCTTAGTGCCCAGTCCTTTTATACAACTAAAGCGTTCATTGACGTTCATTGAAACCTGATATAAAATCAAAGGGTTTCTGAGAACAAACAAGTGTCTTCTCTGACCGGAACTAAGCCAGACTCCTTTTGCCATTTTCAATAATTTTTTTTTAAACCTGACAACTTTTTTTCTTAAGACATCAAAGGGAAAGGGGATAGCCTTTTGTTAAGCTTGGGGTTTTATTGTTTAAAAGATTCAACCCAGCCCGCGCTGTTACATTTTCCTCTTAATTTATTTAAATTTTTGTTTTGCTGTTTATGTTCGGTTATGCGCGGCCTTCACGTTTGTCTAATTAATAAACTGTGATTTCTCCGGCCATGCGGCAAGGCATACATTGTCTCGCCTAAATCTCAAATGCAAAGTTGTCCTGACTCGCGACACAATGGAAATCTGAAATAAGCCTCCATAATCTTGAGCAAGGCCAAGATTCCACTCCGTGTCTCTTATGGATGTTAAGTCCAGCCAAAAAAAAACAAAAAATAAAGGACAAATGATGAAGAGAGAAAAAAAACGGGAAAACAAAACAAAAATTAAAGTGTCCGACGCGTAAATTTTGCATCATAAATTAATTTTCATCTTCAGTTGGTGATGATGATTTTTCTTTTTATCCACTTTTGCAGTGGCGTTCTGAGAAAAATGACTGCTGCCCGCCCACTTAGTGGTGTTTTCGTTTCGATTAAACTTTTATGATATCCTTTGGCTGCGGTATGGGTGGTCGGCGATCCTATTTACCCGAACGAAGAGGGTGGTTGCAAGGGGAGTCATCCCGCCCTAGCTCTCCTCCCAAAAAAAGGGAAAACTTTCCCAACCACATGGAGTTCTTTTGAGGCATTATTTTTTTTTTTTTGTTGCTGCTGCTACTTGAATTGTGGTATAATTTAACTTTGGCAAGTGCGACGATTCTCGCTCTCTTCCACTTCACCTCTCGCTTCCCCTCTTGCTTCACACTTTTTTAGTCGGTTCATCCTAGAATTCCATTATATTAATTGCTGGGTTAATGACGGGCCACCATAACAGGCTACCGAGGGTGTGCTGGAGTAAAGGCAAGTGGGGAAAATAAGCGGCCAAGGATATGCGGACTTTCTACACAAAAGGGTTATAGGGCAACTTTTATCATTTTGACTCAATGCATATGACAGTTGTGGGTTTTTATGTGAATTTTTCCAAAAAGCAAATGAAATGGGTTGTTAATAAATTCCGACAATTTGTGCAAACATATGTTCGTTCGTACGCTCGTATGTCCTTTTTAAAATAGTTCATTTCACTACAGTTCAGCTGACTTGAGTTGAGTTCATTTCAGTTGTTTGCAGTGAAATATGGCCCTCTTCAGAAAAGTTCTTAATTTTTGCGGGGATACGTCGGGTAGTGTTTAAACTTTTGGGTAAAGTTTTGTTTGGCCAAACGAGCATAAGTTATTTGTTGTATTTACCAAAAAGTCCTTGTGGACCCTCAGCATCAGTTGGTGTTGGTCTTTTGTTAATTTGTCGAAAATTTAATGAAAAATAATTGTTATTCCAGGACAGCGCCGAATCGAAAGCAATTAATTCAGATAGTGTTTGCCAGTCGTTGTCTTTAGCCAGCCATCATTTGTTGTTATAATCAAAAGTAAATACAAATGCTAACAGTTGGTCGTAGTTACCTGTGTGCTGAAGTGTCCCGGGTAGAAATTAGGGAACAATGCCAATTTCGTTTGCTCAGACTTTTTTTTGTATGTTTTGAGTTTTTTAACAAAGAAGTCCATATTTTTCACATTAGACACACTGAGGGAATGCATCCTATATATGCAGTATTCGATTTGATACATTCATAAGGGGTTTTTAGGGCATAGTACGGCAAATAAATTCCAATTGGAATAGAATTTACCATCATGAAACAGAAATTCGTTTATCTTTAAAGCTGCGTGTCCAGATTTCAAAAAAAAGTTCGGTAAAATATGAGAAATTCGCGTTTTAGAAAAGTTTAATTTTTGCACTTAATGTATTGCTAATTTCGGGCGGACAAAAGGAAAAGAGTTCTAGAAAAATTTTCACCTTTCTAAATTGGAACTGCAACCTTTTAAGCCTTTTGAAGGAAAAAGCTTTTTGGGCCAAAATCATATTGTATTTTCAAAATTGATATTATTAAATTGTTACTACAACCAGAATATATATTGTTCACACAAAACGCGGATTAGCCAGACCGAACCTTATATAACCTCCCCCGTTCCTACTTCCTAAAAAGTACTTTTGTGGGTCCTTTGGGTTCCAGCTTCCGTTCCTTATCTAAGCTTTATCATCAAATTTACTCTATATATTTGAATCGTAGCGAAAGTTGATTTAATTTGCAACCGTTCCTACTAAAGCGAAAACAAAATAACAAAAAAGTACGTTTTTATGAAATTTTGGTCCCTGCGTCCATCCCTAAGCCCAGCTTTATTATCAAAATTACTCTTTATTTGGATTCGCAGCAAAATGTGCATTAATGTTCGAAAACATATACTCGTATTCATATTGACTATAATTCGCCCGTTTTGACCCTGCGATATGTTTTCTGAGCCTCATGAGCCATTCAGGGTGTCTTAACTATCAGTACCCATTTTAACCACTGTCCATCAACAGAATTTTTTTATTTGCTCAGGAAATACTCCAAAAAGTTTATTTTTACAAAGGTACCTTTAGTCCCTTAAAGTAAAACTTTTGCCCCACTTAGCCGATTAATCCCAATATGACTATAAGCCAACACCATGCAAAATTTCAGGATCCTAGGTTAGTTCGTTTGACCGCTATCGTGCTTTCAGCAGACACAAGGACGAACATGGCTAGATCGTCTAAGAATATTACGATGATCCAGAATAAAAAGAGGGCCGATGTTGATTTTGAATAAAACACAAATTATTTAGGAAATTATTGTCAATTTGTTCATTATGATAATATTGGTAGGGTTCAATTATGCATGGAACAAAACATCGGCCAAATGGCCGTCGCGGCGGCACACCTTCATCCGATGATCCAAATTTTCGATGACGCTGACACATAATCGGGGTTCTATGCCATTAATGTGCCGAATTATCTCATCGTTTAGCTCTTGAGTTGTTGCTGTTCCTTTTCTTTCAAATAACTCCAAAGAAAGAAGTCCAACAGTGTCAAATCAAATGATATTGGCGGCCAATTAACATCGCCACTACGTGAGATAACACGGCCATTGAATTTGTCCCACAAACGAGCATCGTAAGCTGTAAGCTGTGTGGCAAGTGGCACCGTCCTGTTGAAACCACATATGGTCCACATCCATATATTCCAATTCGGGCCATAATAACTTCGTTATAATCTTACGATAGCGAACACCGTTCACAGAAACTGCCTGATAGGCCTCATTTTGGAAAAAAATACGGCCCGATGATGCCGCCAGGCCATAAACCGCACCAAACAGTCAATCTTTGTGGGTGCATTGTTTTTTCGACAATCACTCTTATCATTCTGCTTATTGACAAATTTACTGAGGAGAAAATATGCCTCATCACTGAAGACGATTTTCATCAAAAATTGATCATCCACTGTTGCCATTTCTTGCCGCCATTCGGACCATTGATGACGTTTAGAATGGTCAAGAGGCTTTAGTTCTTAGGTCAATTCCACCTTGTAAGTGTGTAAATGCAAGTCTATATCAAATGTTTCCAGTTGTACGCACATTTGGACGATTAAATTGACCAAAAAATCAAGAAATGCACGATATGCATTTTGATTTGAACGCCAATTTTCATAATAAGCCTGACTAACTCTAACGCGTTGCTCGTTCCAAGGCTCAAATTGAGTTAGTCTGAAATTGAGAAACATCAAATTAAATGCAGATAAACGCTTCACGTTTAGGTGTGGTTCTGATTCAACATCGGCCCTTAAAATTGAACCAAGCTTCAATTACTTTATAGGACCTCAGATCAAAGTTTCGCAGTGTTGCAAACGGAATGAAAAATTTAATATACCATACAACCTTTGGTGGAGAGTATACAAATCATAAGGTCCAACCGCACTTAAATGTTAGAGATACAGTTTGAGAAAGACGAAAAATTAATTTTCTATTTATTTGTGTCGTTCAGACTAAACTTATTGGTCATTTCCAAATTTTTCTTTTTCAAAATCTGAAATTTAGTAATCTGTACAATTTTTTTTCGTTTTTTATAAATAATTACTTTTTTTAAAAATCGCTAAATAAAAAAAGTATTTAACTTTGGGCTTATTTCGAAAACATACTAACATACCCGATTTTGAAATTCAATTCTTCAAAATAATTCTTGAGTCCTTGGCAACAATCGTCCTTGTCACAGAACTCAAAAATGCTGGCTAGGTCGCCGTGCAGCCATGGTTAGTGTGCACGACTATCGCACAAGTAAACACAGGCTCACCTCCTTAAGCAGTAGGTCCCGGTTAGTGTGAATACGAATTTCCCCTTGTACCTTAAAGAGATGTTGAGGTAAGCGGATAATGCCGGCCTGTCTTTTCATTAAGCCCTCATAGAAAGGACCCTTCCGGGGTCTTACTGTTATATTTAGAATGGTACGTTAAAGGCCATGGTACGTTAGAATGGTACGTTAAAGGCCACCTGTGTTTTTTTGTTTATTTAATTACTTCAAGATTCAAACTTACTAGCAGTTTTGAGAATTTTGTGATACGTTTGTATTTATATGTTTGTTAGGGTTGATCGATTTTACAATCGATATTGTGCCATCGATTTTGTTAATAGCTTTTGACATAAGGAAAAAAAAATCCACTACGACATATCAAAAAAATCATTTTCGAGGCGCCCAAATTTTAATAAATTTACTTTTAATGTTAAGGCTTATTTAGTAGGAATAAAAAAATATTGTTTTTAATATTACCTTTCCAAGGTGACATACAATACATACAAATATACATTGCCTCATACAATACTTGTACAATATATCATATGAGCGCGGAAGTATAGAAATACTTCTGGCTGAAACGTACAGAATCGGTGTATTTAATCTGTGAAGAAAGTTGACCCTTTATGAAGCATATCACCTAAGAAAACTACGAAAAGCCTTAGTTGTGTCCGATTTTTTTTCATGAATTGAAAGGCCTCTGGCTTTGTAGAAGATATAAGCTCACAAGGAGCGCATTAGGCTCAGTCTATCAACTTAGATCTTTGTGTTGGGTTATGTTTGGTTTGTTGAAGCATATTCAAGTGCAGCGGGGAGACAAATCAAATTGTGTGTCCGCCTGCTATACAATTATATGTGTACTCTCACAAATAAATGATTAACGAAAAATCTAATAAACGATCCAATACGAGGGCTGATATATATATATATATATATATATATATATATATATATATATATATATATATATATATATATATATATATATATATATATATATATATATATATATATATATATATATATATATATATATATATATATATATATATATATATATATATATATATATATATATATATATATATATATATATATATATATATATATATATATATATATATATATATATATATATATATATATATATATATATATATATATATATATATATATATATTTCTGGCCTAATAATGGAAATGAGAATATTTATCAACAAAAGTGGTTTATTGTTTTTCAAAGTATTATCCAGCAAGATTTATACACTTTTGCATTCGCTCAAACTAATTGCCGAAGCACTTTTTCCACTCCAATTGAGACACCTCGAAAACAACGCTTCAACAGCATCTTTCGGCGACGAAAATCTTTGTCCACGCATTTTTTTCTTGATGTGCGGGAATAAAAAGTAGTCATTGAGTGCCAAGTCAGAGCTTTACGGCAGATGACCCATCAATTCGACGTTTTGGCCGGTCAAAAAGGCGCTGGCTTGAGCCGATGTGTGAGATCTCGCATTGCCATGGTGTACATGAATTCGTCTTTTCTGGTTTGTTTTTTGAATTTCTTCGAAGACCTCAGGCATACAAATTCTGCTGTACCATTCAGAATTGGCTGTCCTACGTTGCTCAAGCGGAACAGTCGTCACATGACCAGTTTTGCCGAAGAGACAGGCGACCATTTGCTTCGAAGTGCTTCATCCACGAACAACTTTTGTTGGATTTGGCTCGTGTTCGAAGACCCGCACGCACGGTCGAATGCTGTTTTGTTTCGGACTTATAGGCAAAGATCCATGGTTCGTCACCTGTGACGATCTTATAAACGTATTTTAAAGCAAAGCACCGCGATCGTATTTTTTTCAAAATTTCTTTGCACCAAAAGACACGAGCTTCTTTTTGAGCGCCTCTCAAATTGTGCTGCATCCAATGAGAACAACCCTTTTTACAGCCAGGTGTTCATGCAATATCGAATGTATGCTGGTGGAAGAAATGTCCAAGGATGCCTCTTTCTCACGGTATGTCACAAGATGATCTTGCATTATCAGTTAACACAATGTTCTCTGGCACAACGGCCGTTTTTGGACAACCTTTACGGCCTTTCTCTTTGAGCGTGCGTCAGCCACGATTGAATTCATTAAACCAGTTTTTCACAGTGCTATAGGATGGTGCTTCATCGCCATACAAAGATTAAGGTTCATCGATGCACTCTTGTTGTGATAATTCACGTTGAAAGTTGTGAAAAATGATTGCACGCAAATGTTCACGAGTTAATTCCATTTTTTTTTTGCCAAATTGAACACCTTCAAACTAAAACTCCTCAGGAACTCCTTGAACCAGAATAAATGTACTCATCATTTAAGTAAAGAAATGAGTTTTCTTTTACATATTAAGGTTTAGGTTGAACATTATGTGGTAAATATTTTTCGATTTCTCAATCAAGAAAGCTTAGCCTATTTAGTGCTTATGCGAAAAAAGTGACTGACTAATGTGAATTGAAGTGTGTCTTTATTGTGCCTGTTTGGCCTCTCGCATAGGATTTTTCGAATGGTTCGGAAAGCTTTTAACTTAGCTGGTGATAAGCCCCACAAGGACCCATCGATGTTCCACCAGTTAAAGCAATCATCAACTTAACATCTGTCTAAAAAGTGGCCCTTGTTAAGGAGTTTCTGGCCTTGTTTAGGAGTTTCGGTTGAACACTTTGTGGCAAACCTCTTTCCATTTTTCAAGCTCGACAGCTCAGCCAAGTTTCCGCATATGCAATACAAACAAACTAAGCAGTGACTGTGTGGTGTGAGTATGAGTGTGTTCACTTTTGTGGGTTTTTGGTTTACCAACACTCTATCATTTCGTCATTCCAACATTTATTGCCTGTTTATCAGGCAGAAATTGGAGGCAATGGGAGCGAGCTCGCGCTCGTTGGAGATGGGAATTGAAGTTTTTCGTCATTAATTGTAAGACAAACTCAACTGAAAATATCTAATGAACAAACTTTTTGTAGGCTTGATTGTGCCCACGTAAGTGAGTGAATGAGTGTGTCTGTGTGTGCGTTTTCCGCAAAATCTACGTATAAGTAATTACGCACACACACACTTGCACACTCATGTACATGTACACTAATTTTCCACAACGTATGTATTTTTATCTCAGCGCACAGACAAACAGTCATACACATACACACTCACACCGTCTCGCTTATGTTCATTATTATGAGCAGCGTTGATAGCAAACAGGATACAACTTTATATGCCTTCCCCCGGTCTTGACGCGGGCCTGCGGCTCTGGCCCCAACTACAAAAGATTTAGTTTTGCAGCGAAATCAAACTGACACATACACGCAAATATAAACAAACTCAAGGTACTCACACACACATACACTTACACTTAGAAACATGCGTAAGTGCGTATTGTCGGGAATTGAACATTTAAACATAAATTAACCCACCTTCTTGCAAATTAACATTAGACACGAGCCAGCAACAACACTAGTGAAAAAAAGGTAATTGTTGTAATCTTTTCATCATCATCATCATCCGAGGCTACAGTCCTCGTGTTCCTGGCTTTCGCTTTGGCTGCTGATGCCAGTACTGGCGTTTATTCCGGCTGCTCACCTCTCCCGGTCGCCCCTCTGGTCCTGTTCTATGCCATTCCGTTCAGTTCGTTTGTTACCTTAACTAATGATAAAAGTTTAGGCAAAAAATTAATAGGAAAACATTTTTTTTTCTCTTCTGTTGATTCTCTCTCTCACCCTATCTCTCTCTCTCTGCTCCTGTTTTGCGAGCGGGTGTCGATTGTTTTTAACAAGGTCGTGTTGGGCGTACCTTCGGTGAGGGCTGGCACCGGAGGTTTGCCTTGTAATTTCACTTTGCTGCCTTAAAAATGAAGAAGGAAGAAAAAAAAAGACAGCAACACAAAAAAGGGTACCCGATTAGCTCTTTAATACTTCGAAATATGTTTACGTTCCAAACCAGAACGGTAAACAAATTAAATGTGATTAAACATCTTAAATAATTTATCCTAAAATCACAAACAAACAGAAGACAGAAGACAGAAAACAATTCCCTTTTATCTTTGTGCGTTTCTTCGAAAAAGCAGGAAAAGTTTTGATGACAGTGTAGTTAACGCAAAAAGTTACAGTCAAATTAGGGGTTTGAGCCTCAATAAAGGTTCTTCTGGATATATAATGGAATAGATAATAGATCATAAAAATACACAAGTGGTTAATTAGGCGCTAAATTTGCTTGGGTCGAGGCTGATATAAACTCTTTGTCCCCAAGGACATTGGCAGTTGAAAAACATAAGTGCTCAAAGTACCTGAACATAATAAAATCTTAGAAAAACTTTCTTTCATTGCCAAGTTTAGATCATAGTTTTGAACTCTTTGGGGATTTTTTAGTTGTGAAGCATGAAAGTGAGTATTTCTCTTAAGGAAAAAACGAGAAAGTTCTCTCTTTGCACTGAATTTTGCAGCATAATTTTTCTTTGATGAGGACCATCCACTTTATAGCCGGCTAATGCCAAGTAGCTTTTACTTGACTTAAATCTTAGATTCCTCTTCGTAAATGGGTTGGTATTTAGTGGGTAGAAAATGCTTACCAGAAAACTTTTGATATTCGAAACCGAATTGTGATTTGAAGTGGTTGGTGTGATAGTCGAGCACACTAACTGTAGCCCACAATCTGTAAAAGAGTAATTACTCAAACCAGCTGGAAAAGGAAGAGTCCATCAAGGCCCTTTAACGGGTGATTAGTATAGAGGTGTTTTTTCAAATTAAAAATATACAAAAATTTATAAATTTAAAGTGTGGAATCTTTATTGTCCATTCGAAAGGACATTTTGTGCCCTTAATTTTTTGAATATAATTTCCTTTAAATTTTGGATACTATATTATGGAAATAAGCGTTTGATGAGAAACGGGTAGATCCGCTGTTTTCGACCAAAATTTCGTTCAGTTATGAGGGCCATTTCTTACGCAGCGGCAACGCCAATAATCAAAATTGCCGCGTTTGGGTTGAAGAGCAACAAGAAGAGGTTCAAGGGGTGCCATTATACCCAGAGAAAACCCCGGTTTTGTGTGGTTTATAAGCTGGTGGAATCATCGGTGCATATTTTTTCAAAAATGATGATGGCCGGAACGTAGCCGTGAATAGTGCTCGCTATCGTGCCATGATATCGATCTTTACGCTACCTGAAATTTAAGCCCGTAATCTTGACGACATTTGATTTCAACAGGACGGTGCCACTTGTCATATAGCTATATCTATTGAGAGGTCATTTCGAAAAGCAGCTAATTTCGCGTTTAGGACAGGTGAATTGGCCGACTATATCGATTGTGATCACAGCTTTAGAGATTTTCTTTGGGGTTACGTTAAGTCCAAAGTCTGTGCTGACAAACCAGCTAAGATTTAGGTTTTGGAAGCCAACATTACGCGTGTCATTAAAGACATACCGGTCGAAATGCTCAAACGAGTCATCCAAAATTGGACCCTCAGAATGGAAACCCTGAGGCGGGCATAGTTGCGGCCAATATTTAAAGGAAATTATATTTAAAAAAATAAATGCCATAAAATGTCCTTTCAAATTACTAATAAAGATTTCACACTTGATTTGAATTTTTATATTTTTTTTAATCTGAAAAAATACTTCTAGATGGATCACCCTATATTTATAATAAATCTAAATTCTTCGCCATATCTTTAAATTATATGTGTTTTATTTTTTCTTGAAAACCACAACTCTGATAAAAAAAAACACCCTTTACATCATGGGTTAATATTAAATTTGATTCTTACAAAAGTTCGCCTAGATCGTTATAAGAGACAAATAAACAATTTTGGTGAAATTGGACCTTGTCGGTCTATGTTGTGAAGAAAACTTGAAAAGTAAGGTTTACAACAGTAGTTCTCATTCGTTTGGGGAGAGCCTGGCCTAAAAGAGTTCGGTTTTACTTTCAACAATTGCAGCAAGGCTTTCTGAAGAGGATTGTCACGGACCCGAAATCATGATAAAAGTAGTGTGCAGCCACGAAAATCAATGTCACTTTGCCATTTTATTAAAAACGTGTCTTCTCTTTAAATATAGAAGCAAGAGGTCTTGAGCCGGTTAAAATCCTGTTCAATGTTTTCGAATACCTTCTATACAAAGGTCCCGATGAATCGATGGATCTCGAAGCCAAAATTGATATCCAACTAATCTCAGATCTTGATGGACTACGAGCGACAAGTTACCAACACTGGTAGATTAAAACCATAGCTCTCCTGGTTTGGATTCTTCGCTTCAGCCACATTTCCGAGCATGTCCAAACCTTGGACAGCGCATTTTGAAAAACCTTTAAAAATTGGTTTTTATCGAACAATGTTTTCCTATAGCACCCATAGCAACAATTTCCCGATTTAAGGTCCTATTGCTCCAGAAGCTACACATTAAATCTGATGTTGTTTAAATATCGCATGGTCTGTAATCAGCGCCCAATAGGTAATCCTTGTACAGGATTTCATATTAAGGACATAACAATTTTATATATTAATAAAACAAAGAATATTTAAGATATAGAGTTCAATTTTATTTCAGGTGTAGTGCAAATGTTACATTTTATAAATGAAATTCGATTTCGGTCATATGACCACCACGAGCCCGTGTACAGCGATCTATTCATTGGAACCAATTTTCCACCACTTTTGCACACATTCCGATTGGAATGTTGCCAATTCGCGTTAGATGTTGTCTCTGATCTCGTCTAAATTTGTTGGCTTTTTGGCATAGACCAATGACTTGATGTGGCTCCATAAAAAGAAATCCAATAGCGTTAAATCGCATGAACGAGGTGTCCATTCGACCGGACCATTTCTCGAGATAACACGTTCATCCAATATGCCTTTCAGTAAATCGATTGTAGTGCGTGCTGTGCGGCCAGTGGCACCGTCTTGTTGAAACCACATATCGTCGATGTCAAGCTCATCCAATTCTGGCTAAAACTAATTTTTGTGCATAGCACGATAGCGCTCTCCATTGAAGGTAACATGACGATTGTTTTCATCGACGACAAAATACGGCTCATTCACACCTCCGACATGAAAACCACACCACACAGTAGTTTTTTGCGGATGAAATTGTGTCTTGAAGAACATGTTGGTTTATTGCTGTCCAATAACGCATATTTTGTTTATTGACAAAACCACTCAGCCAGAAATGACCTTCACTGCTGAAGATGATTTTGCGATTAAATTCGGGATTTTCGTGAAACTTTGCAATCGGAGAAATTTTAATATTTCAAATGATCAAGTGGCTTTATTTTTTGAGTCAGTTTGGTCTTATAAGGATGAAGGCCAATATATTTTCGCAAAATACTCCTCAGTGTGGTTTGAGAGATGCCCACTTCCTGAGAACGACGTGGAAACAACTCATTTGGCTCATTTTGAACGGATACACTTATGGCTGCGATAATGTGGTCGCTTCGAGCGGTACGGTGTCTGTTTGGCGCCAGAACATCCAAAAGTAAAAAATTTGGACGCAAATTTATCCACTTTAACACGCACAGCCTGTCGGGTGAGACGATTATTATGGCAGAAAATTGGAGTAAGCGCTCCTTAAGTTGCGACCACCGACAGCCCCCTAACAAATTCCTCTCACGATTTGAGGTCCAGCCGCTGAAAAGCCACAAATAAAATAGGATTTTTTCTGAAAATTCTGCACGGTTCGTTACGAGCATCCTATAACCAACTATTGGGGAAATTAGGCCACATTTGTCGATGTTTTCCTTTAGCCCCAAGCAGAGGGAGCTTGCAGATCTGCGATACCGATCCGCTATACCGATTCGATCGGTACTAAAAATAGGTTATTTACATTTTTGAAATACTTATATATAGAGTGGCACCGCCCTTCAAAATTTTAAAGGACCATATCGCATATACCATATCGCTTATTAAGGTTAGGAATATGGGGTTTATATATAACGGGTGGCCCAAACAAGGCCAGCTGATGTGAAACACAAATAACTTTTTTTTATTTTTTAACATAATTTATTTTTCTCTTTGCAGATTATTACTGAACTCTTGGAAATTTAAAATGAAAAATTTCACACATAGTCAAGTTAAATTTCCATAAAATGCATTTAACATATAAAAATAAATCATTTACAAGAGTTATACGTGTTTAACATCACTACGTCTCATTTGGGCCACCCTGTTTTTAAATGACATGATGCATTCTATTATTTTTAAATGGGCGTTACCACGCCCTTTGAAAAAGAGAGTTATAACAGTCATTATTAAAGTATAGTCTGATTGTCCTGAAAATTAAGTATATAACGATCGTCCTAGAGACATTAACAGCCTATTTGAAATCAAGTTTGAAAAATGGGGAGTGGCCCAGACCACATACCTCAAAATGTAAACCACGATTATATCTCACAGATTAGTGGCCAGAATGTGACAATCGCTTTTAAACGAAGATCGTTATAAAAGCCATAACGATAGCTTGGTTGTCCTGAAAATTTTACAGTCTCAAACACTTTGCTATTTGCATCAAATAAATAAATAAAAAGGGGCGTGGCGTCGCCCACACGCTTTATTATTTGAGTAGTAGATATAGGAATGTTAGGTTCTACAATGATGATGTATTATACTTATGTATAATGCAAATACGGCTGTTAAAGAGGTTGGACTATGCAGCTAAAAAAGTTACCAGAGGTGCGAATAAAAATGAGTTTCTTTAAAGTCAGCTTCACTTGAAATTATAAAGGAAACGATGTCCTGATTCCTGCTATTAAAAGAGATTGCAAGTTTTGCTTCGGCTCAAATAGCCTGAAAAACTCACACGGCTTCATAGCAGGTAGTCCAGCACTCGAAAAGTGGGTACCATGACCATTGGGGAACATCACTAATGTATATTAAGGGAAAAGTTGTTGTGGAGTAAAGCGCCTTTCAATAAACAGAAGGTGTAGTTTTTAGTTCGCCGCCATAGGTAATGATAAATTTAGAATTTGTTAGACAAAATTTGTTTAAATGACCCTTGAGTTGCCATGTTCCGGTATCGAAACCTCCGCTTTGTTACAATGTCTGTAATATTTACTTATGAAGTTTGTACAAAGGACTTTATACAAATGTGGAAATTTAAATATTTTTTTACGGCGTTTCTTGCCATGCCTTCTCCGGCACCTACTCGTTTGTCAGTCAGTCACATTTGTTTTACATATATACATATTCATACATATATATCACCTTGAATTGTATGTATATACAACTTTTGAGTAAATATTGCCAGTTTACATATGTATGCGTATCCTTGTTAGATGTTATTACCCAAAAACGAGAAATGCGTGGGTAGACCCCAACAGATCATTAACTCCCCATATATTTTATCACCAATCAAGCCACTCACTACTGCCACTAGGCGGCAGTGTTGTGTTCGAGGACACATCGTTCACAGCGACAGCGGGTGCTCGAGGCAAGCAGCTATTTTAAAGGTTGGCTCATCATTAACAAGGACCTCATTAAATTCACAAAGCCTGAAATGCCATAATATGAGAGATGATGTGTGAAGAGACGATACAAGACGGATGGGGTCGGGTCGGTTAGGGGCGAAAGATGAAATATCCTTTTCATTAAGTCTTATTTTTGTTTATTTGTTTGTTTGTTGATGCATGAGTTCACATACAGTATGACGGTCGAAATATACACCCGCACCCGCACCCAAAGCCTCACCCATACACATACACAAGCAGACACCAACATCTCCTTAATTTGAGATATGTGATTTATAAATAAAATATTACAATTAACGAAAGAAATCTTGAACAAAAGTTTAGCAAGACCAAGGACACATGAGGGGTGAGTGTGTGTGGGGTGCGGGAAAATATGAGATCTTGTCTGACATGCTTCTTATATGACAATTATGAATTGTGCGGCTGAGTTAAAAGGAAACTCACACACACAGACGAGGACGGACAGATAGAAAGACATTCGGCCAAAACGAATGGATAGCATTTATTGCCATTCTACCATAAAAGTCATAAATTCCAAGAAAAGTTTTTGTTTATGATGTCATTCGATTATATTTAGTTTTGGGATTTCCACACCGAATCTCTAATAGACGTAAATCATGGGTTGTTAAAAACGCTTTAAACTTTTGCTGGACTCCTTTTTTTGATTATTTTATTTTATTTTTTTTTGCCAAGGAAACTTTGCTTTGTAACGCCAGGGCCCATCGATGTTTTGCTCCTCTGTGGCATTGGCCCATCCGCATCCCAGGCAACATCCGGTATTGACACTTTTATGACTTTTAAGATCTTTGCGAATGGAAACAATGGCAACGTGTTAAACTACCCTTTGCCATATGTTGTTTTAGGCTGATGTGTAAATAAAATAGCATGGATTAAACATGTGTAGCCATGCATGCATACATACATCGGTGTGGACATACAATTGTATGTGGGTGTCCAGGTTTAGAATGAAAAGAAGGCCACTGAGACTAAGGTGTAATATAATGTCCTTTTTATAGGCTTTAGTAAAGTTGTAGTGCCCTTTTTCATTCTGTTTGTTTTCGAAGGTTTGCCATGTACCGAGATCTCATGATAAAAGTGTAATTAACACAGAACACTTAGACAAATAGGAGCAAGAGGGAACAGTCTGTCGGCTTAAAGTGATTTCGCCGCTACGGCTTCAATTACGGTGCTTCATAGCAGTCCTTGTATTTTGTTTTGTGACTGTCAGCGCTTTAGGTTTACAATTTTATAATCGGCTGTGTGAAAATCTCCTACACAGGGGTTGAGGAGTATCTAACACATCTGTTACTTTATGGGTCCTAGCACTGGCTGGAAAGTGCAATTTAACGCAAGCATTTTGCTTTACCTCCAATTTTGGTGCTGAGATATGCCGTTCCGTTCACAGCAGGTCCGGCTAGAATTACAGGTTAAAGGTATTGCGACTAACCGAGGTACAGCACCTAACTCTCTGGTCCGACCTTCTAGCATATGACTACTTCCAGCTCGATCTTCACCTACTCTGACTGGTGACAACTTTGTCTATACCTAGGATTTGCTCGATGCCACCATCAATCTTAGATTAGATGACTTCTTATTCAGGTAATTTAATCTTGTAGGACAGCGTGGATACACTTTAGAGGATTCAAGTGCCCGATAAGAGGTCCAACCACTGTAAAAGCCTCAAATTAAATATAATTATCCTGAAATTTCACATGGTTCGTTACGAGCTTCTAGTAAACAACCATGAGAAAATTGAGCCACAAAAGTCTATGTTTTCCTCTAACCCCAAGCAAAGGACCTTTCCGCTCTAGGTCCTGTCGCTCTACAAGCCGTATTTTACTCAAGCATTCTGCGACGGCATTCACTCTGACTGGTGGCAACTTTGTCTAAACCTTGGATTTGATCGATGCCACCATCAATCTTAGTTAAGATGACTTCTTATTCAGGTAATTTAATCTTGCAGGGGAGCATGGATACACCTAAGAGGATTCAAGTGCCCGATAAGAGGTCCAACCACTGTAAAAGCCTCAAATTAAATATAATTATCCTGAAATTTCACATGGTTCATTACGAGCTTCTAGTAAACAACCATGAGGAAATTGAGCCACAAAAGTCTATGTTTTCCTTTAACCCCAAGCAAAGGATCTTCCCGCTTTTAGGTCCTGTCGCTCTACAAGCCGTATTTTACCTAAGCAGTCTGCGTTATAAGTGTTATTAAGACATGATCGGTGAAATTAACCTCACTCGCCCCTGCAGGATGAGCAAAAAGCAATACATTCACTTTAGTGTTCCTTAAGGATCAAAAAGGAGCTTTTATAAAATAATTAAGCGTAGACATCAAAATTCTGTAACTCGCTGTTCGATACCGATCTTTTTTAAAGCAGGCTTGGTACTGCTAATTATTTTTTAGACAAGCTTTTAAAAGACTTACAGATAAAACTCTTACTTGAAAATGCTGCCGGTAGTAACAAGATAGAAAATGCTGCCGGTAGTAACAAGATAATAATAAATAACAGGATTTGAGCCTACTTTCAATGTAATAATAAGGTTATACATATTAACAAAAATCTGAAATTCTAAAAAAAGATATCATACCAATTCCAAGTAAGTTTGAAGCTTTAAATAAAATATTCTGTTCCAGGACCTATGAGCGATATGCGAATCCTATGACCAATGTTTGAGAAATTTAAAATATGAATAGCTCGAAGTCCATTAAACAAATATGGCGAGTTTCGCTCAGATTGGACAAAGAAAACTCTTTTCTCTAGAGTGTCCTTTTTTTGAAAAATATTTGGAATAATTGAAAAAAAAAGACTTGAAAAGACTTTTGAAAAGAGACTACTAAGGGAGGCAAGTCAACAACACATCGAGCCCTAACCGCGAAAAAGACGTAAGCACCAAAAAGTAAATTTTACAGGAGAGGGTTTTTTTTGGAGGATTCCGAAACAATTTGTAAATATAAATATTTAATTATTAATATGCAATATAATTTGCTTTATCTCTGTAAATTTTAATATTAAATTTCTATTACTTATGCTTAATAGGGTTGTACGAGTACAATTTCCTAATGAACTTCATTTAAAAGCGAGTGGCGCTTACGTCTTTTTTGCGGTAAGGGCTCGACATATTAGGAAGTTGTTGAAAACTATGAATTTTTAATGATTCTTTAAAATAAAATCAAAAGTCTTACAGTTTCCAAATGCCCCGACAATATTTTGTTATTATGAATGTTTGAAGCCATCACAGAAATATTCTTTTAAAACAATTACTTGTTGTTGGTTTTATAGAAGAAAATCAAAGGTCCTTTACCTTTTTCAGCTGCCCCGGCAACAGTTTGTTATTGGTAATGCTGTCTTTTACTCTAAGCTGATTTTTGTGAAATTTGGCACAGCAATCATTTCCTATTCATGTAGAACACGTGTTCAGCTTTACGATTTATTTTTGTCTTTCATTCAATTAAAATGAATTTTGCAATTTAAGGATGTGAGAGTTCTTGACAAATTCTGTGCCCAATTTAAATGAAATTTGCTATAGGAGTAGCATATATTACAGTGACTAGATAAGTTTATTTTCAATGAGATTGGGCAAAGTCAAAGCTTAGCTTTAGAGTATCCTTTTTGAGACATTTTTTAAAATAGTTCAGGGCATAACTTAAGGGTATATATCAGCACCGGGGGATAGTTTTCAGATATCCTTATTAAGAAAGTGTATGGACATAATTGAAGCGAACTTAGTAAAAATTGTTTTTTGATATCAAGGGCGCACGAGTGTAACCCAAGCTATGTTTTAGAAATGCATGGGAAATTAGAATTTAATGTTTCCTTTTTAAGTGCAACACTTTATAAAACCTGTCATTCGAAGTAATTACATTTTTCATTTTCAAAATAAGTTAGCTATACACGAGTGTAATCAAAGTTATGCTAGGGAAATGCATGGGAAAATAAAGTGCAATGTTTTCTATTTAAGTGCAAAAGGTTATAAAACATCACCACGTTTTGTTGTCCTCTATTTCTTGTCATTAAATTTTTCATTTCTAAGATAAGTGAGCTGTACACGACTCCTGCGAGTAATGCTTATACGATTTAGTAAATGAAACAGACATAGTAGAGTTATAACATATACCGAGTTTCGTAGAGATTGAGAGAAGGAAGCTGTTATCTCTAGAGTGTCCTTTTTGTGAGAAACATTCGGAAAATTTAATTTATACATTTTATGAATAAATCAATTCTGATTTATTCATAAAATGTTAAGAGGACCCACTGTGTATCATTGACGTGAGTTTAATTTTTATTTTATGGAAATTCATGGTAAATTATTAAGGATAATAGAACTGCAAGGTAATCTTTGCATATCATTTGAGTCATTTAAGTGAGCTGCACCTGAATCCTGCGAGTAATGCTTACAAAATTTAGTAAATGAAACAGACGTAGTAGAATTAATACATATACCGAGTTTCGTAGAGATTGGGTGAATAAAGCTCTTACCTCTAGAGTGTCCTTTTTGGAGAACTATTTGGAAAATTACTAAAAAGAATGTACGGTTTATTAACTCATAGTAGGATGCATTCTCATAATAGTTATTCGAAAATCTTTCTGCTATAATACAGTTCTGATTTATTCATAAAATGTTAAGAGGACCTTCTGTATATCATTGACGTGAGTTTAATTGTTATTTTATAGAAATTCGTGGTAAATTATTAAGGATAATAGAACTGCAAGGTAATCTTTGCATTTCGTTTTTGCGAACTGTGATAGGGCAATTATTTCCTATTCAAGAGTAACAAGCAGTTTAAATAAACAAAATTTTGTATGTATTTTTTTAACTTTTTCTGCATTAGGATGTGTAGTGTGATCCATCTAGAGGTATTTTTTCAGAACAAAAAAAAAATATCATAATTCAAATCAAGTTTGAAAACTTTATTAGTTATTTAAAGGGAAATTGTATGGCATATAATTTTTAAATATAATTTTCTTCAAATGTTGGCAACTGTATTATAGAAATGAGCGTTCGGTGAGAAACGACGAACAGTGATGAGGCCCATTTTTGGCTCAACGGCAAAGTGAATTAATAAATTTGCCGCATTTGGGCTGAAGTGCAACAAGAATAGGTGCAAGAGGTGCCATTACCTAGAGAAGACCACGGTTTTGTGCAGTTTATAAGCTAGTGGAATCATCGGTGTATATTTTTTCAAAAATAATGATAGCGGGAATGTAACCCTGAATGTTGCTCGCTATCGCCTCTTGTTATCAGACTTTTTGCTACCTCAAATTGAAACCCGTAATCTTGACAATACTTGGGTTCAACAGGATGGTGCCACTTGTCATACAGCTGCTTAAACAATGGATCTATTGAGAAGTCATTTCGAAAAGCAGCTAATTCCACGTTTTGGACAGGTGAATTGGCCGCCTAGATCGAGTGATATCACACCTTTAGACATTTTTCTTTGGGGATCTGTAAAGTCCAAAGTCTATGTTGACAAACCAGCTACGATTCAGGTTGTGGAAGCCAACATTACGCACGTCATTGACGCCATACTGGTCGAAACATGAGGTACCAGTGGATGAGGTACCAATTCAATACCTAATTCATGCAATTTTGCCAGTAACACTGAACACGTGTACACCCGTGCATAATCTTAATTTTTCTAGGCCACATGGGGCCGTTTTTTCTAAATCCTCCTTAAATCGGTCCAGTAAGTTGGCATAATTCTCCGTTTATTGTTTTTCCCTTTTGAAGGTAATCGATGTGGATTACCCAGTGTACACCCCAAAAAACTGTTCACCTTATTGGCCGACAAAGTCACCTTGACCTTCTTCGGTGCCAGCTGAACCGGAGAAACCCATTATTTAGAATGCTGCTTGGTCTTCGGAGTATTTTTATGGATCCACGTTTCATCCACAGTTACACAACGCCGCAAAAACTCATCCGAATTGCGGTTAAACATCCAAACAATGCTTTAAAGTTGTCACACGATACGTTTATGGTCAATTGATAGCAAACGCGGCACTGATTTTGCAGACAGCTCCCTAAACTCAGCTTATCATGTAAAATCGAAACCACACTGCCATATAAAATGCGTATGGCAACAACAATCTCAAGCACTTTACTCTTCAATCGACCAACACCATGGATTTTTTCGACATTTTCGAGTGTATCACCCTCATTGGCCATCCAGAACGTTCAGCATCATTTGTACTTGTGCGACCACAACGAAAGTCAGTAAACCACTTTTTTGCCATTGAAATCGATGGTGCAGAGTCCCTATAGTATTTATCAAACCTTTCCTTGGTTTGATTGACGGTTTTTTTCCGCAAAAAATAATGTCTACTGAGCACTCAAAAATTCACTTTTTTCCGTTTTTGGCAAAATCCACGAGGTTGTATGTTTTCTCTCTCAAAAGTTGACAGTAGTCTCTTAACAGATGGTACTTGATGGGAGCAGTGTTGTATTTCATTTAACTACGAGGGAAGTTGGAATAGTCACGGAATTATTGATATGCCCTCGTTGCTGAAACACATACTTATAGCCTACTAAGGGATCAGTATTCACTATAATAAATCCTGTAGAACCAATAGAGCGAATATCTGAATGCCTGCTCATATTCCTTTTAATGGTTTTCATTCTCATCCAGTTAGAGTACACTCGATAACATTAAAATGGGCGGGCTATTTAAAATCCTTCTGAGAGAAAACATTGCAAGTATACTCCGTACGGGCTATTTAAAATCCTCCTGAGAGAAAACATTGCAAGTACACTTCGTATGGCCTGAAGCCATTAACGATTGCATAATAAGGATAAATTAATGTACGAATTAGTGGATGACAGTTTTTTGTGTTTTAGGGGAAGCTTAAAAAAGGATATTCGTAAGTTAGGCGTATCTTTGTCTCAAATTTCAATCATTTCGGCACAGAACTTTAGCTTGCTATGCTCGTTAACCGAATTTGGCGAAGGTTTAGTCATCATTATATATTTTTTTCAATTTTCCATTTTTAGTATTTGTGGGTCGCTTGAAAGTGCTTCCTCCGATTTGAAATACATTTTATTTATAAAACACATATGGTGCTTTCCATGTATGCCCCAAATATCTCAATGATTGTGTAAGGAAAACTTAAGCTGTAGAGTAACCTTTTTTCGAAAAGTGTTTTTCTAATGCTGTGCAAACGATTTTTAAATGACAAAACAATAGTTTATAGAACTATCCTTTGATCTTTAACTTTTTTTAGTAGATTCCTTGAAATATTGATATTTTCCTATAAATGCAAAAAATAAAAATTTTCAGCGGCGAGTTTTCCACCTCCTAAATTTTGACGACATTAAGAATAAAATATTTATCTATAGGCCATGTAAAAACTTCTCTTTAAAATGCATAAGTCTTTCATAGCCGGCGTTTAACAGTAGGTCGCCTTCAGTGAGTATAATAAGTGAATGATGATTTGAGAGAAGTTTCCTAAACGTCGTAGCACTTAACTAAGTTAGAATACAATTTGGTTGATGATAATTTTCGTTTAAAAAAGGACATTCATAAGATATGCGTATCCATGTCTCAAATCTGACTCATTTCGTTAAACAACCTAAGCTAACTAGGCGTAACCCTTTTACGGAACTTGGTAAAAGTGTAGTCATTTCCATACATTTTATTTAATTTTAATTTCCAATCCACTTCTGTTGATTGGAAAGACATTTTTAATATAAATACCATATGGTGCGTTCCATGTATGCCCCAAATTTTTCCAAGATTGTGTACGGTAAAGGTTTACCTATAGGGCATCCTTTTTTCGAAAAGTGTTTTCGTTAATGCCGTAAAAATTTTATTGAAATGATAAAGCGAAGGTTTATAAAAATATCCTTTGATCTTTTATTTAATTTAGTATTTCCCTCGAAATATTGATATATTCCAATCATTGTTCAGATATACAAAAGTGGCAACCAGCATTATATTATGTCAATAGGATCCTTTTAAATTACTTATTGTTTCAATGGCCCCATGACAAACGAGATAGGCTAGGTTAGCAGGACTTCTACTTGCATCATGCTTAAAATTTGTCATGAGTTACGAGGGCGGTTCGGAAAGTTCTTAGCCTATCAATGAAAGAGAATAGTTAGTTTTTCAAAAATATTTTTCAATTTAATCTCCTGAAACTTCAATACACTTAGTCCAACGCTTATCTAGCAATTCTATCCATTGATTATAATAGTTTTCCTCAAGGTCTTCAAAATAGTGGTTTACAACTGTAATTGCATCTTCATTTGAGGTAAAACGCTTGCCAGCAAGGAATTTTTTTTAGATTTGGGAACATTTAAAAGTCACTGGTAGCTAAATCAGGAGAATAAGGTGGGTGGTCAAGTGGTACTCGTACTTTAATTCGTTGATTTGAGCCATTGTTAAAACACTCTTGTGCGCTGGTGCGTTGTCTTGATGACAAATTATTTGTTTGTGTTGTAAGCCAGGACGTTTTTCTCGAATTTGTACATTTAATTGATCTAAAAGGTTGCAATAGTACTCTGAATTTATTGTTTTACCCTTTTGCAGATAGTCAATCAATAAAATACCTTTGAAGTCCCAAAAACCGTTGTCATAACCTTACCAGCCGTTTGAATTGTTTTTGCCTTCTTTGGGGCACTTCCTCCAGCTTCAGTCCATTGTTTGGATTGTTCTTTTGTCTCTGGTGGTGGATCCATGTCTCATCAACAGTTATGAAACGACGCTTAAAATCCATTTTATTTCGCTGAAAACGATCCAAACAAGCTTGAGAAATGTTCATTCTTATGCGTTTTTGGTCGACTGTTAACAAGTGCGGCACCCATCTTGCAAAAGCTTTTTCATCTGTAGTTCTTCATGCAAAATTAAATGGACTCGATCATTTGAGATGCCCATGATATTAACTATTTCACGCACTTTTATTCGTCGATCATTCAATACCATATCATGCACTTTGGCTACAATTTATGTTGTTGTTGCTGTTTTTGGACGTCCACTACGTGGTTCATCTTCAATGCTTGTACGACCACGTTTAAATTCAGCAACCCAATTTTTTACTGTTGCATATGAAGGAGCACTTTCACCTAACACATTCACCATATCATTATGAATTTCTTGTCCCGATAAACCTTTTTTATGTAAATATTTAATGACACCACGCAATTCTAATTTTTCCATTGTAAAAAAATCGCGGATGCGTCTTTTGTGAACACCTGTTTCTATATGAAGGAGTTGCCAGATCGAAACAAAATTTAACATGTGTTCATAACAGAGATGGAAGTTTCCAAAACACTTAACTTTTTTCTGTTTATACCGCGCTTTTTGTGCTAGGCTAAGAAGTTTCCGAACCGCCCTCGTACATGACAGACAATATAGTTCAATCAATTGTAAATTAAGTCTGTTGCTTTTGCTAATGACAAAGTTGTTGCCCTTTAATGTTAATGTAAAGTCGAGGTGCTATATATCACTGGAGTATATTTACGGTGTGGTCAACCGCACTTTTCCCGTCTTTACCAACTTGAGGTATGAGGTGTGGTCATACTCCTGCTTCTTTGTAAGAGGGCCTGGCTACTCTAAGGCGCTCTTGATCACCCCAGAAACTAGGTTACGCCCTGCATTCGGACCTCATTGTTGCAGAACTACTTCCTGTTTAAGTTTCTTACCATTTGACTTACATTGTCTTTACTTTTACAAACGCGGACGACGAACATGACTTTCTGGGATGGGGACTATATGGTTTTACCTACGAGAATTCAAATGGACGAGAACAATGGAATGGACAAAACAATTGTTTTTTTTCTAGCATCATTTTTTGCTTTCTACCAAATCTCAATTTATTTTTGTAAATTGTCATCATTTGACCGGAACACTTCAGAAATTCGTTAACCCCCACATGCACATACATAAAATGTTTACGACCATTGTTATTTATGAGGTTCGAGTTGTCAATAAAACTTTCACTTTTTTATTACTTTCCAATAATGGGAGGGCAAATTTTCTGTTCGCTTATAAATGAGATGCTGCCCTTACGCACTTAGGGACATATGCTTGACTTAGCCCCCTAATACGGGCAGGGCGTACATTTATACATATAAATAAAACAAAAATTAAGAAAAATAAATCTATATCTATATAAATATAAAAATAAAATAACATTATTAATTTTTATGTTTACAGGTGGTCACCTTAGTGACTGAATCCAATTATTTCGACGCCAAGACGATTTCCACAAACATATCACAACAACGAAAGGCAGCCACAAGGAGTCGTTGCCGGTCACCTCCAAATATTCGGTGTGTGTATCTGCCACTCACTCTTATCGCATTCTTTCTTTTGGGGGCTTCCAATTAGGAGAGCTTAGAATAGATATACCATAGTTTCCAGTTGGACACGAACAAGCAAAAGGAAGAACTATAATTGGCATTTGGGTTTCTCATCTACTAAATGACGTATTCTGATGGTATTGACTGTACGGCGATTAAAAATGGAAGCTTGGCAATTTTATACAAATACAAACGAAATCAAATTAATGCCAGACCAACAAAGTCAATATCAGCAACAAAGGACACTGCAGAAGCAACATCACATACATCATCATCATCACCATCAACAGCAGCAGGAACATCAGCAACATCAACAGCAGCGCCATCGGCCACATCAGCCAAAACTACAGCATCATCAAACTCAACAGCAACAACAACAACAGCAGCATCTGAAAGAAAAAACCCCACAACGTCCACATGCAGAAAATCAAATTTTTATAACAAACGTAAATCAGAATTGCTTCACTGCCTCCAGTCTTGTGAGCAAACAAAACCAAAAAATAAAAATATCGGCCACGGTATCGGCGAACGGCCCACCAGCATCAGCTCCACTAGCAACAACGCCATCATCAGCATTAGTCCCACAACAGTCAACAACAACAGTAACAACAGTATGTCAGCCCAAGTGCAAACAAATATCCTCGCAGAGCATGTACCAGCATCATCGTCATCATCATCAGTCTCGAAAACAGCCTCACCAGCGCCAGCATCATTACGACTACCTGCCATCGTTGTATGCCAGCAAATTGGCGGTGAGAACAAGGCTTTCGACTTTCATGGAGCATCTGCTCGTGATAGGATCTTTGCTGATCGCCTTAAGTGGCATGGTCATGGGCGACGAATCTCAGGATTTCCAGAAGAACAGTAAGTGACAAAATATGAATTTTTCAAACTAAGATAAGAGAGATATTTTTAATACAAGCCGATGAATGATAGACTTGAAATGTTAGGAACCCAAACCGGTGGGATATAAACAATCCGTAGACGTCGTTGTTTAAATGCAAGTACTGTATATATATTCGGACTTTATTATTTTTGTTCCTCATGCCAAAAGCTATCGAAAAATCAATCGCATTGCTAAATCGATTGCTAAATCGAAGCACCCTAATATAAAAGTTTGTAATTCCGTTTGTAACACTACGAAATACTTATCTACGACAATATGAAGTATATTTAGAATTGTTCGTCATTAAGTTCTGGGACGATCTATCCATGTCCGTCTGTTAAAATGCGAATTCAGTAGAAACGAAAAGAGCTAGAGTATTCAAAGATTTCAGATAATGTCTAATATTCGACGTCGGTATTAAAAAATAGACCCAATCGGTCAAAAGTTGCCCCATGAGGGAGTTAAAAAAATCCTGATCAAATCTTAAATTTGATTTCTTAACCTTCCCATTAAAGGGATTGGTCATTAGGACCCGTGGCCCAAGGGTAACAACAACCATCCTCTTGTGTGACAAATAAATATACAGAAACGGTGAGATCTTTTCTCAAATCCAAATCTGATTTTAGATTTGGACCTATTTGGGATATGCAGCATGTGGAATCAAGGGGCCTAAAAGTCGGTCTTCTTGAAACATGGACATGTGAGTAGAATATCACATTAACTTTACGATTCACAGAAATTTGAACTATGGACATTTCGAATATGTCATGGGTCTAAGGTTCCTAGGGCGCTGAAAAAATTGTCCCTTCGAAAATAGTCATAAAGGTTCTCAGAAATAGTGGAATTTTATGAAGAATCTGAATATGACATTAATTTTACGATTCGGCTGAATTGGAGGCCTTGAAATATGGGCGTGTCCTATGGCCCCTGGGGTCTTAAACCGGTCATCTTATGCTCGGGAACATACGGAAAACAGTCAAATTTTCATTAAACACAAATATGTATCTATAGGGTGACCTATCTAGAGGAAGAAAACGAGTCAGCCAAAATTGGACCCTCAGAATGGAAACCCTGAGGCGTAGTTGCGGCCAACATTTGAAGGTTATTATTTTCAAAAAATAAGTACCATAAAATGTCCTTTTAAATAACCAATAAAGATTCCACACTTGATTTGAATTTTTATATATTTTTTGTTCTTAAATAATACCTCTGTGATCCATACCCTATATATTCCGGATATCTCTCCATTTTAATCTCGGAGCTGCCCATATACTAGGCCCAAAAATCGGTCTTTTTGAACTATATTCTGTCACTTAGCAGAATATCTCATTTATTTTACCATTTGAGGAAGTGTAAGGCCTTAACCCATGGAGGTAATAGCCCTTGGTCGCTAAAAAATTTGGTCCCTTCGAAAATAGCCATATGGGTACTCAGAAACTGTGGCATTTTATTTAGAATTTAAATATGTTTAATTTTACGATTCGGCTGAATTAGAGGCCTTGACCTATGGGCGTGTTCTATGGCCCCTGGGGTTTAAAATCGGTCACCTAATGCTCGGGAGCATACGGAAAACAATAAAAATTTCATTAAACACAAATATGTATCTATAGGGTGACCCATCTAGAGGAAGATAACGAGTAAATAACGTAAATAAGTCCCCGGGCCCGGATGGTATTTCGGCTCTTGTCCTGTGTAAGTGCTCCTTGATGCTAGCCCGTCCATTACGCAACCTCTTCAAACTTGCTTATCGTGCGGGAGTCTTCCCAGCGTGTTGGAAGGTTGCGAACGTCCAACTAATCCCTAAAAAGGGTGAAGCCAATAAACCTGCAAATTATCGGCCAATCGCGATTTGCTCTGCGCTCTCTAAGGTAATAGCGAGCATGGTTAACCACCATCTTGTGAGGTATCTAGAGTCCAACTGCTTGCTTAGTGATCGACAGTATGGCTTCCGTAGAAATCGCTCTACGGGAGACCTGATGGCTTTCTTGACGGAGCGCTGGAGTCAGACTATCCACCAGTTTGGTGAGAGTAAGGTTGTGCCTCTGGATATCTCCAAGGCCTTTGATAGAGTCTGGCACGGTGCACTCTTAACAAATCTGATGGCTTTTGGTGTCGATGATACTTTCGCTCGTTTTATATCGAGTTTTCTTAGAGATCGCACTATAAGAGTTGTTGTAGATGGGTTCTCATCCAACAAACATAGGCTTACTGCAGGAGTACCATAGGGCTTTGTCCTTTCTCCCTCTTTATTTTTAATTTTCATTGATGATCTGTTGGTTCAGACCGTGAATCCAATCTACTCCTTTGCGGATGACAGTAACCTCTGTCATTCATATTCATTCGACCGTTGGCCGAGTCTTCAAGATATTGAAGACAAAAGGCGAATTATGGATGAGACACTTGGCCGGGATTTACTGGCCATTTCCGAATGGGGTCGAGTGAATAGAGTAGATTTTAATGCGCGTAAGACACAGTGCTGCTTGTTGTCTCACAAGCGATTCGCTTACCCAACAATATCGTCAATTTCTATCTATGGTACGGATATTGAACAATCAGAAGCTCTTGATGTTCTGGGCATGAAAATACAATGTGACGCTCGTTGGGCGAGACATGTATTCGAAGTGTCGAAAGAAGCACTCAAGTGCATAGGCTTTTTAAAGCGGTGCAAGAAATATTTCACTCCTTCTGATCTTTTCAATATCTATACAACTTACATCAGGCCGAAGATGGAATACAACTCCCATATATGGGCAGGTGCTCCAAAATCATCCTTGGAGCTACTTGACCGTGTTCAAAGGAGAGCGATGGTGCTGATAGGTGACAGTAGGGTATCCAACTCTATTGTTTCCCTTGAGCATCGTCGGAATGTGGGTTGCGTGAAGCTGTTCTATCGTTACTTTCATGGTGTGTGTTCATCAGACATCCGTCGCCTTATTCCTGACGTGAGGATGTTCGGCAGGGATACGCGACTTTCTGGGAATTCACACCCGTTTGTTATCGATTGGCTAGTTGACCGCACTATACACTACGGATCAAATTCGTTTTTCGCTCGTACAGTCCGTATGTGGAATCGACTTCCGGCAAATGTGTTTCCCACTAATTGCGACATCCAGAAGTTCAAGACAAGTGTCAATAAACATTATTCACTCTTTCCCCCCTCCGATCCTTTACTTTGCACTCGCCAACGCAATGCACCGCATGTATTGGGGGCAACCCCTGAGTGTTGGTTATTTAAAAAAAATGTCCTTTTAAATAACCAATAAAGATTCCACACTTGATTTGTTTTTTTTCATTTATTTTTGATCTGAAATAATACGGATCACCCTATATATTCCGGATATCTCTCAATTTTAATCTCGAACCTGCCCATATACTAGGCCCAAAAATCGGTCTTTTTTAACTTTGGGCGCATGGGTTAACATTTTTGTCACATTAATTTTACTATTTGAGGAAGTGTAAGGACTTAACCCATGGAGGTAATAGCCCTTGATCGCTAAAAAAATTCTCCCTTCGAAAATAGGCATATGGGTACTCAGAAACTGTGCCAATTTATGTAGAATCTAAATATGTTTAATTATACGATTCGGCTGAATTAGAGGCCTTGACCTATGGGCGTGGTCTATAAACCTTGGGGTTTTAAATAGCCAATGCATGTTTGGAGGTAAATTGGTTTCCATTAAGAAACATTCGAACGAATCCATATATGTACCTAGATTTAAGATGTTGGCCAATTTTCTATCACCATCCTTCAACTATAGCCTTTATTGCCATTAATTCTAAGATTCGGTTATATTTAAGGTCTTGGCTCAAAGTACGAAAGAGATTCCTCACTAATATCAATATCCTTAAATTTTAAAATTTGTCTCAATTTAAGGCCCAAATCTACGGGTTCACTACATGTCCACAACCAAAAACAATGTAATTCACACCTCTAAACAGGACCACGATTTATAATGCCTTAAATGTAGTTCTGACTTGAACCCACCGCCAACAACAACATACCTCGAAAGCGTCAGTTCCATACAAAATCGCCATCCATGGTGGACCATATATAACTTCGCCCTGGCCGAATGAATTGTCCACTTGTAAGGGGGCAACTTTTACCTGGCCAAACTTTCCCTTGGAAGATGGGTAGAATTTCTCATGTATTTTTTTGCACTTCTTTCCAAATGTCTGTACTGAAGCTTTACTGTAGCTAAAAAGATGAGCGAATGTCCCAGTGACACAGTTTTTCCCAAATGGCGTTGATAAGCTGGTGGTATGTCCCAAAAACCCAATAAAACTCTAAAATGTTAGCTGGGTTAAAACCTGTAGACTTTTAGCCGATTGAAATTGATTCCAACCCACTGTGCAACGACTATGAACTACAAGGCGGAGCGTGGTATTTGCTCATTTGGGAATGAAATAAAAAAATGATGAAGCTTAGAAAAATTTATTTTGTATTTTAATTATATCGAACAGTAAAAGAATTTTTAAATTACATGGTTTTAAATATTGTATGTGGCAAACGTCGGCCTTCCCTATCCACATTCTGCTGCAAACGTTTTCCGAAGTTCTTATGAACTCTAACAAGCATGGCGACTGGTATTCTGCCAATTTCAGCCTCAATATTGTTAATTAGGTCTTCCAAGGTGTTGGGACGGTTGATATATACATTCGACTTCAGGTAACCCCAAAAGTCCAAAGGGTAAGTCTACCGAGCGTGCCGGCCAGTTCACATCATCCCGCAGTCCAGGAAACATTTGCCTCAAATAATCCATGGTAACCCTCGCTGTGTGTGCAGTGACACCATCCTGTTGGAACCATGTTCGTGGGTTCTTATATATATTCCTGGTCTAGGCAACACTAAGTGTTGTCTGGTCCCACCTGACATTTCCATTGGAAAGTTTGGCATTTTTTAGCATAAACGTACTCGGAACGTTTTGATGTACGACCATAATTTGTGTTGTTTACAGTGCCTCAAGAGCCGACTGAAAAAAAGTCTGGAAATACCAAGAGCAAGTATCGTAAACGAAAAGCACGCTGCACTGCAATGATCGAGTGAGTATTTGTAAAATACGCTTCAACACAAAATGGCCTCTCGTCACTTGACCAATGCATGAAGGCAGCTGAAAGGCAGACAAGTACAAATCTTCCGTAAGCCACTATAAGCCACGCACACTCTCCACTCTGTTCGACCAATAGCGCCGCCACAGCATGCAGCGCAAAAAAGCAAATTTTAGCGCTCCACCCTGTACATATTTTGCAAGACTTAGAGAAAAACTTATAACTCGTTAAGTCGCTGACATTTACGCGGTTAAAAAAACTGCCGCTAAAAATGTTCAATTTTCCTGCCCGTCATTAATACTGGGATAATGATGTGAAAGTCGAACACATAAGAATGTTAAAAAATATCCAAAATTTTGACAATAAACGGATTTATTGTAAGTCCCCTTGTTAAAATCACCCCATTAAGCCAAGTGTGATTTTGTTTACGACACGCGGTGGCGATAAATCAGAGCTAATCTCAACTCAAACCAGACGTCTTGACGTACTACGAATTTCGTTACCAGCACCAACACCGTCCCCGTCCGGTGCTCAAAAACCCAGAAACCACAGAACGCGCTTCGCGATGGGTGCCCATAAAAATAATTGAAAAACATCTCAAAAGTCCCAGCTACACCAAGTCATAACGAATTCATCCGCGTCCTTGTCCCCTCACCCCGGTGGCACTACCAATTACATTTACAACATCTACAAGAAGACGACGAAAAAACTTGCGGGTGTATGCGTGTTGTGTGTTTGTATTTACGAGTATTTATTTGTCTTTTGTGTTGCTCTGGCGTAATTTCAATGTAAACAATTTAAATTTTTGAAACGATTCCAAACGAGCGTGTGGGTTCACATTCCCATTGAATTGTTAAACAATGACCAGTGTCACGACACGACAACAAACAGACAGAGAGACGGACGGACGGACAAAGAGCCATTCGCAGGCAGGCACGCACGCACGCACAGTCTGTCTCTTAAACGAACACGGTGAACTTGTGGCCATTGTAAATGCTAAAAAGAACTTCTTTAATCTGCCATAATTCACCTGCTGCTGAGGCCAGCGCTGTCCTTACAACTGTATTTACTGTTGATAGAGCCGGGCACACATTTAAGGAGGTCTTCTCGCGTACACTTCCTCGGCCACCTCTCAAAGTGGGCCAATAAGGAAACCCAGTTTCTTGTATTGTAGCCCGAAAAGGAACACAGCGAAAGGAAACCATACCAAACCAAGCCAAGCCAACAAGAAGCTGCGGCACAGGATGCCACAAGCCTGGCCATGTAGTAGTTGTAGTTGGCTCTGGCTCTGTGTCTGCGGCAGGCCCCAGCGAGAGCTCAGGACCATTTATCATGGCATTCATGAGGAGCGGCAGCGGCACAAACTTAAAGTCATAAATATACTACGTACGCTCGTATATTCCAAACATTCGTTCGTTCGTTCATTCACTCAGCCATGCCGGTGTACTTGTGAAATGTGAATACGATAACAAAACGAAATTATGACGTTTAAACCCCAGAGCCTCATTGGCACTTAATCATGCTGAAATAAATTTCACATTTTCGAGGTGATGCCTTCGCTTGGTCATCCATCCATCCGTCCGTCGGTCTGTTTATGTTGAAGTCCTTTTCGCCTTGCCACTAGCCACGTTGAAGTGGCATATTTGTAATGCACACACACACACATAGAAGTACCAAGTTAAAGTGCTATTCGAATTATGATGAGCAAAGTGTTTGGAAACATGTTGTATTTAGTAGATGGATGCATTGCTCGTTGGACCATTCACTGGTCGCTCATTTCGTTTATCTACTTTAAGGATTTGACTGAATGGAAATGATTTCTGTGTCGAGATTTTCTGTAATGGGACCGGGGAGTGTAATGGGCTCGGCCTTAAGGGGGGCAGAGATTTGTTGCATGTGCATAAAGGATAGTTCGATTGAAGGTACGATTTAAAATAGAAAAAGGGCGTTGATTTGTTCATAAAAACAAAGAGTGAGTCTTAGTGAGGTGGAGTTCAGTCACTCTGAGAAGATTTACACGATTTTAAAACTTTCATTTAATTTTGTAAGAGCACCGTTTATCAATGGCATTGAATAAGACGTCCTTCAACGATCTAATGAAATATGTATTTATCAATTCTATAGGAAGCGACTAGAGCTATGATTTAATAAGAGTAGAGCAGTCCTACATAGTAAACTTGAGTCAGCCTGGTCGACGACTCAACTCTACGGGCGAAGATCTCTTGGTGACACCTTGAACTAGGAGCCAGCTCACGGTGGTTGGAAAAAATAGATACTGCAAATAAGTGTCTAGTTTCTGTTGTTGTGTTTGTTGGAGATCCTTGCAATTTACCACATCTACTCGTATAGGTAAGGTGCACTTGAATTTACAAGAACACTTTTATAAGAGGTGTTTTTTCAGACGTGGGTTTTCAAGAAGAAATTAAGTGTAGTTAAATTTTAAGGACCGATGTTGAATGAGAACCACACATAAACGTCAAGTTTTTTCTGCATTTCATACGATATTTCTCTATTTCAAACTAACTCAATTTGATCCATGGAAATATAACACAAGCGAGCAACGAGTTTAAGTTATTCAGGCTTATTATGAAAATGGGCGTTAAAATCAATGACTCCCTTCAATGACAAAGCCATATAAAAGTTACCGGTTCTTTTCATAAAGTTGCGTCAGTACTGAGGGACCTGGTCCCCTTCCATGAGGGACCTGTCATGTGACTGGTTCTGTACCAGTCTAATTTCCCGTAGGGCCCCTCTGCCCATAAGTCCACCTAGACAGTAGAGTAGGACTGTAAAAAGTTGGTGTCTTCGCGGTCGTTTCAAATTTAATTAGATTTGATTTTGCATTGCCCCTTAAGACTTGAGGTTTCAGAATTGCATATGTACACACCTTTTGGAGTTCGTCTGTTCTTAAGTATGTGTGAGGTATGTTTTCTTCCCTGCTTCAAGAGAGTTTTTCATAGCCATCTCGGTAGTCTTCTGAAGGCAACATTTAAATGCATTCCATAAACATTGCTTTATAACCCTGAAAGATTCTTTTGAGGTCAAGCTATTCCAGTCAGAGTACGATTTTGTAGAAACGATATTTATAATAACAGCGAGTTATAGAATATAAGGCCGACTTTCTCCTAAAAACTCACGGCTGGCAAGGAAATATTTTTCATTACATTTCTAAACTTTGCTCACTACAGTGTACTTCACTGTTAACCCAATTAGTTGATTAACTTTTCCAGTTACCCAATATCAAGACCAAACTGAACAACAGCCAACGTTTATAGCCAGCACAACCCAACCTTAGTGTAGTGACCACATGCGCCGCTTTAATTTGTAATCTCCGATATAAACACCCTTTTACTGACTTTGCTTGCCTTTTGTCGTCGTCGCATTGGAAACTCTTCTAACCCAGATTTGTTAGGATTTTGTTTGGTTTGGGGTTTTTGTTTTGTGTTGATTTTAGTTATTTGTTTGGCAAAAAGTATTATTGTATATAGACAAACAAAAAAGAAAGAAAGAGGAAAAACTAGGAAAAAAAACAAAGCAGAGCGTTATGGCGTAAATTCAAGTGTAAAAAATGGACAAAACAAAAAGTTTTTGCTTGTACTGCCGCTGCTAGATCACAGCCACAAAAAGAAAATTTATTCATTTCGTTCTGTTCGATACAGCTACCGATCCAGCTTGGAGCCGGTACGAGTATCCTTGATACGTAGTACAGTCGCTACAGTTCAGTGGAGGTTATGCCCACTGTTGTTGTTGCAAGCTGTTTCGGATATTTTTTTTGTATTTGTAGGAAATTGAAGAAAATATAACTTTTGGTAGAGTTTGATTTCTCTTTATTTTTGGATAGAGTAGCTTCGGGGAAGGGGGAAAAAAACTAGGAATCATAGAGGGTATGGGGGGCACTGGCAAGTGAAGAAGGTTGAATCGACTTAAAATAAGCATTATAATCTTAAAATATTCGCTCGTGAATCAAATGAAATCAGACAGTTTTTGGGCAAAGTAGAAAAACTTTTGCCATTCTGCACAGTTAGCAAAAGTACACTAATGTGTACATGTGTGTGTGTGTATGTCGCTATCTTTCTCTGTGTGTGTGTGTGTCTGTGTGTGTGTGTCTGTGTGTTTGTAGACAAATGTACATGTATTGATTTTTATCAATGAATCTATTTATCTACAATTTGTGAAAAGTTTTATGCTTTTGTTCGGAACCTCCTCCTGGGCCATCCTTCATTTCTTTCGTTTCTCCCTTAGACCACCTCCTTGTTGTCATTCGACCCGCTCTTCGTGCGCACCCCTGATGTTTTGCAGTGTTTCCCGCATCGTAAATGATCTATGACTTCCAGGGAGTTGGAATTGGTAGAGACCCCCCCCCCACCAGCCAAACTCTGGCATTTGTCTTTACAATATGAATGGTTATTCAGGGTATTCAGAGGACATCTTTGGTGTTCTTTGGGTTGCAAGTACGTCCTCTGTTGAAAAT
The DNA here is from genome assembly GCA_963513945.1 of Hydrotaea diabolus. Lineage (NCBI taxonomy): Eukaryota > Metazoa > Arthropoda > Insecta > Diptera > Muscidae > Hydrotaea > Hydrotaea diabolus. Next base: position 238,321,403 of record OY740716.1, on the reverse strand, counting down.
CAGCGAATTGTCATTATGAAAATGACACATGTGTCGCTTGCATTCAAAATGATGCTTTATGTGTCCCTCCCCGCCAGCCAGCCCCGGTTAGTGCGGTGCCATAAGACGGAACAAGGAACATGAACGAAAATAGGGAGATCAGCCAAGGCATTCATTCATGGCAGCCAAGAAACTAAAGACCCATTAGTGTTCGTTACGCGACGTCAGAGTTTTACCATCACCAACTAGAAGCAGCAAATGCCAAAGATGTGTATGGAGCAGAGCATTAAGAAAGAGCAGAATACCAGAAATCACATGAACAAAAAATAGCATCAAATGACTAAAAGTGGAATAATCTGTGCAACTTAAAGTGCTGCGAAATCTCTTAAGGAAATCATTGTTGTTGGCTGGAAACGGAGCTAAAAGGAAAACTACTATAGCGCTGCGAACAGCAAGCAATAGTGCTTCAGAGAGAGAGAGAGAGAGAGAGAGAGAGAGAGAGAAGGAAGGAAAGCTGAACGACACAGTGGAGTTTTGGTAGATAGGTTGGGGGAAATATCATTTTCACAAAGGCTGTTATTTGTGGGTTAACTTGAAGAAGTTTGCCAAAAATTTTCATTATTTTTCTCTAGATCATTATGGCCGTGTGTACGATGAGTTTGGAGTCATTACTTCTTTATCTCTTGTGCCTGCTTAATCTTACTGGGATCCAGGTGCATAAGCTTACGTTGACCTTGAGATTTTTAGACGTCTAATCGATAAGTTTCGACCTCAGCCAAACTACATGCATTCGTCTATAAATCGTTTATCTGATTGCTAGCTAGGACGATCATGTTGCCTAAATGTATGTCTAACAGTTTCGACTGATACTTTGCTTACAATAACAGTTCAACAGAGGATAAATCGAGCGATAGAGAATTTTATACCCTCCACCGAAGGGTGGATGGGTGGCATATATAATTTTTTCAATCTGTTTGCAATACCTCAATCAAAAAGTTTACCTTTTAATGAGGAACCCTTTGTTCCTTCAAGGGAAACTCTATTTCCCCTGGGAAACTTTTTTTCCCAAACAACTTTTGACCATTGTCGTAAAATTCTATGACGTTCTAGCCATGACCGTCCTTTTGTCAGTTGAAAGCTCGATAGCGATCAAACGAATGAACCCAGGATCCTTGAATTTTTCCGTGGCAATGGCTTATTATAAGCTGTTAGGGATTGCGAATGGGTGAAGTCGGGCAAGGGGGGAAAGTTTCGACTTTTTTTGAGTATTTTTTAACAAATCATAATTTTTTATGGGCGGAAAGTTAGTTAGGGCTCATTAAATACCTTAAAAAAACATAGTTTCTAGACGTTAAGGCTCATGTGGCTCAATAAGCGCGCCTTATGTTTATGGGACAATCGATAGGCAATATTCACTAAATAAAAGCAATTTTTGCTACGAATCCAAAAAAGAGTAATTTTGGTCACAAAAAGCGGATTAGTTTTACGAGCTTTAGTAGCGTAGGGACTGTGAAGGGCATATAAGCTTTGGCTTGCTCGATTCTAATGATGAATTGTGACCGACTGCTGAACTTATACCAATGTGAAGATAGTTCTTGGTATACTTAGTGGGGACATAAACACTGTTACACACGTTTTATGCTGTTAAATAAAAAGTACTAAATGTTTTTGGACCAAATATTTTTTAATATATTTATTGATGTATATTGTATCCAAAAAGAATCTACTTATTCGAAATGTCCGCCTTTTGCCTTTACAAAAGCCTTAAGTCGTACTGGCCAATCGTCAATAGCTGCACGAACCTCGTCCATTGGAAAATTGGCCACAGCTCGAACCAAAGCAGTCTTAAGATATCCGATTTTGGGGTATCTTCTATGGCAAACCTTGTCCTCTAAAACCGTCCACAATTTGTAATTTAATGGGTTCAAATCTGGACTGCCTGAGGGCCATTCTTCAGAGGAAATGAACGCTGGCAAATTGTTTCGAAGCCAGGCCTGGGTTTTAGCCTTATGGGCCGGCGCGAATCCTGCTGGAAAGTCTATGGCTGGTTTTGGAACAGGGAATTGTTAAGTGGCTTCACAACAGCTTCCAAAACGGTTTCTTGGTAAACTTTGGCCGATGTTTTGACTTCTTGTTCGCAACAATGCAGGTGACCCCATCGTAAGAGACACCCCACCAAACCATGACTGAAGCTGGGTGATGACCCTTTTCCACCCCTGGGATCAGTTCAGATGCTTCCTTAGATGACTGCGCATACACTCTATCATTTTTCTTGGTACATTTTTCCTGAACGGTAAAATTTTTTTCATCGTTGACCAAAATTTTTCAGCGATACGGTTCTCATTATCTGACCACTCCATGATGAAAGTTGAAATAATTTTAAAATCCCGTTACAGGCTAACGCTATTGAGGTTAGCTTTCAAAACCCATATGACATTAACGGGGTATGTTCAGTTCTACTGTTGAAATGGGTGAGTTCAATGTTGTAACAGTATTTATGTCCCTACTAAGTATATGATGTTGGTAAGGAAAGGAACATACTTGTACTCAGGGAAGAGGAGCAGCCCCTTGACAATGTTATCATTGTCGACCGAAATCCATAATGCAGGGTGTTAATCTTTGCCCGGCCGAACTTAATTTGTCATCTTGTAAAAATACGTCACAGCCAAAGTAATAATGGTTAAAATGATCTCAGTGATATTCTTATGATCAGCAAGTAAAAACTTTGTTAACTTCGACCAGGGAGAACCTTATATGTCCTTTACCTTCCTAATGCTACAATACCGCCGAATGGGCCCTTTCACTTATTTTAGCCAAAACTTCAAAAGTACCTTATATTGGGATTCGAAAAAAAATTGTTTTAATTTGAGTACCCTAATGTCCATATTGACTATCAAGCAACCGTTTTAACCATGTGGGACTCCTTTGAGCCGCATGAGTCAAAACGTCTAGTGATCTTTTGTGAGGTTTTAAATTCGTCCCAACTAACACACAAAAAAATTATGATTTGTGAAGCAAATACCTAAAACTGTATTTTTTCCTAGCTACCTTAAAGGGAAACTTTTTTCTCCTTGGCCAATTTTATAATTAGGTTTTATTATTGACAGGCTTAGACCATTAGCCATTATTGTGCAAAATTTCAGAATCCTTCGTTGATTAAAAAAACGCAAAAGCATTGCACATGGCATAGCCTACGAACAGTTTCCTTGATCCTACATTAACCCATAAACAAAGTTCTTGCTTTTAATTTCGTAAAATTAAAGACGAATTTCTGTAGAAAACCTCAAGATGTTTAAAAAATTCTGAACGTTTTCTCATTCTAGGAAAAAAACATCCTGGAAATTTTTAGAGTTGACCAAATATACGGAAACAGAAACTAAGGCCTGGTTTCCAAGGGGGGGGGGGGGGGGGGGGCATCAAAATTTTTCCCAAGAGCATTTCAAACGGAAGAGAAAATGCTTCAAACGAAAACTGTCTACAAACCACTGTATAGTGAAAGCAGAAGACTAGCTATATATAAGTATGCAGAGGGGTGGGTGGGTGTTTTTGGTGAGGGACTGTGGCGTCATGCAACAGCGAATGCTATTTACAGTTTATAGTCGAGCTAAAGTTGAAAAGTCATAAAAAATGATTTCTATTTTATTTCATTCACTTCAAACCGTTGCACTTTATAGAAATTTGAATGTGTTGGTGTTTATATATGCATATGTGCATGTGTCTCTCTTTGTGTGTTCGCGAGAGAGATTGGCGGTGCTATAGTTAATCTTACCGCCAGAAAGCCAAGAAAATGTTGCTTGTTCGAGTGTCTTTTGCATAAACATCCATGTATCCACACACACACACTGGCATACCTCGAAATTGGGTGGGCCGGGCCATAGAGTTCAGCCACAGACTCTGGCATATTCATAGAGCCACCGCCACTGCCACACCATCGTCGTCATTATCATCATGATCCAAGCTATAAACGAATGAATTTATTCATATTTTGCATACGAGAAAAGAGTGAAAGATAAACAAGGAGAGTGCTCAGGGTTGCCACATATTTTCAGAAGAATCGCGCCCAATTTGACTAAAAAACGCTAGCAAATGCTAAATTCTTCAATAAGCTAGAATAATTTAAAAGAAACCGCTAAACTTGTAAAAACTTTTTCAAATCATTTGAAACTTACAATATTTAAACAAGTTTTTAATTAAAAAAAGGCGAATTTGAATAGGAAATTAAACTACGATCTTTAGTAAGTCCCGATATTTATCATGTATTCGGTTTTTGCCTAAGTGTGATAAGTTACATTTCTCAGGCCATCCACCTTCTCGCCATTTTGAAATTCTGTTTTCGTCTACTTCAGACTTATACAAAATGGTTCCTTATGTGTTGTTTAGTTTGCTCTTTCCAGCTACCATTTGCACGTTTAAGTAAATCTTTTAAACATATGCACTCTAGGATCCGGAATAAGTATGATTTATCATTTGCAAACCTCTTATTGTAAACAACTCAATACTCCCCTGTCTTTTATAATTGACGCCCCTTATCGGCTCCCTGGGCAATTACATAGTTTAACTACAGGGTTGGTCGAAGAGAGTGTTCGTGGCTTATAGTGGCTGGCGGGAGATTTGTTTTCATCTAACTTTCAGTTGCCATCATGCACTCGACACGTGAGGACAGGTCATTTTGTGTTAAAGCGTTTTTTCCAAATGCGCACTCGGTTATTGCAGTGCAGCGTGCTTTTTGTTTACGATTCGCTGTTCCGCCACACGGACGTGTTCCTGGACAACAATCAATTGTAAATTGGGTAACTTTATTTGGTAACTTCATTCGAGTCACTGTGTGGTGCACCATATCTCGAGTAGGCATCATTGGCCCCTTACTTTTTCCAGGACAACCGTTTGCCGTAAGTGTGAACTTCGAACGGTACTTGACTATAATACAGTTTTTTTTCAGCCGGCTCTTGAGGCAATGTAATTAGAGGACACATGGTTCCAACATGATGCTACCACTGCACACAAACCGAGGGTTACCATGAATTGATTGAGGCTAATATTTCTTATACGGCTTATCTCTTTGAGGGGTGATGTGAACTGGCCGGCACGCTAACCAGACTTAGCACCATGTGATTTTTTCCTTTGAGTTTAGCTGAAGTCGAATGTGTATATCCAACTTCACAACACCTAGGAAGACCTAATTAACAATATTGAGGCTAAAATGGGCAGAATACCAGTCGACATGCTTGTTAGATTTCATGAAAACTTCAGAAAACGTACGCAGCAGTGTGTGGATAGCAAAGGTAGACATTTTTCAGACACACTATTAAAAATCATGTAATTAAAAAATTCCCTTACTCTTTAATGACAATTGAAAATAAATTTTTCTAAGTTTCGTAATTTTTTAATTTCATTCCCAAATAAGCAAATTTCGAGCTCCAACCTGTATCTTGTAAGTCAGGCCCTGAATGTTGCTCGTAAAGAATAATGTTCATTGAACAGGCATTAACCGGCTCTTGCACCTACATTTTAAGACAAGTTTTTAACAAAATTACAAAGTGACATTGATTTTCGTGGCTGCACACTACTTTTATCTCGATTTCGTCTCCGTGACGACCTTCTTCAGAAAGCTTCGCGGAAATTGTTGCAATTGTTCATTGCACTATTTACTTTGACAATCTGCCACAATAATCTGCATAAACAATCGCAAAAATAACTAGAACTTTACTTTAAAACTACAATGGGCAATAAAATTTGATAAAATAAATCATCGGCTAAAGGTTTAATGGTCTAATTTGGCATATTCGCTCTTGTTTAGGAGGTATTCATCCACAAAAAAATCAATTTTCGGTCTTTCTGAATAGAAGGACCCTTAACTGTTTTTTTGCTAACCGATTTTCAAAAAAATTGAGCGCGGAGTTTAAAGTAGAAATTGACCTGTTCAAATGTAAAATGTAAATGCAAAACAACTTTGGCTGCTCCAAATCAACTTAAGATTATCAAACCTTCTGCCGCAAATTAAGTGTTTACCTGTTTTATTTGAATACCCCGCTAAAATTCCCATAACCGCCAAAACAATTTTTTTCACTATGAGCATTTAAAAATCGCTAAATATCAAGGAACACCCGCCAAATTGGCCACACTGGAGCTGCTTTGAACCAGTGTCTTTGTTAGTGTGACAACATAGCCGAGCATTCAACACATTAACGCTGAATGTGTGAGTGCCTGCGAGAGGGTGCTGCCAAAAGCGAAGATATCGATCGATTTCCGTTTCCCGATTAAACATCAGCAGCCACCCAAAGTGAATGCATTCCCAAGCAACAGACATTGCTCTTCTATGTGTGCGTGTGTGTGAAAAGATTCCACTTGTTCAGCCACTATTGTCTTAGACATTGACACGACATTGGTTGTTGGCATTGTTGAACAAGCTCCTGAATATTTTTAGTTACTCTTGAGTATTTATGTTCCATCATCTTGGGCGTTTTTTTTGTGTTCCAAGTTTTTCCTTCCTATTTCTCTAGGAGTGAGTGTGTGTGTGTGTGCGTTATGCACCAGTCCCCTATAATGGAGGTTTTTTCTTTTGTGAAGGAGGATGAGGTGGGAACACCGCATTAACTCTGATGTTCTTCGGGCGTATCATTTTGGCATTTATTTGTTTCTTCCTTTTGCTGTTCTGTTGTTGTTGCTCTTGGCTTTTATGGGTTTCCTTGAAAAAAAGCAAAAGGGGTATTTGGTCTTCTTCAGTATAGGGAGTAAACAGATCACAAACGCAATATAAAAACGAACGGATATCAAGAGTTGTTGTTTTTACATTTGCTCCGTTGTTGTTCTTGTTCGGTTGGCTGTATGGAATAAGCTGACTTAGCTTTTCCCTATGTTCATAAGTGTGTTGCCTCGTATCGGCCAGCCAGCCAGCCAGGTTGTAAGTTGTTAGATAATTCTTATAGCTTCCCTTACGGAAACTAGTCACGTTCGAGTGGTCATCATCACTTGATATGAATGAGTGCGTAACAGGATCCTTATCTATGAAATATTATGGGTTTCCTTCTGGTAGATGGTATCGCTGCTATCGTTGTTGCCGTTGTCTTTACCTCTACCTAGGTAAACATAAGTGGTATACGAGCAACGTGTCCATGTGCCCATGCGAGTGTGTGTAGAATCACATTTCAGAGAACGTGCGTCCATAGGGAATGTCCGTAACAAATAACTTATGTTTAAAGTGAAAAATCTCATATAAAAACAAAAAAAAAGAATCGATGGAAGTAACAAATTATGCAAAGTTGATCAGCGAGGGACCTTAAAATAACCTACAGCATTGCCTTAGCATTTGTGTGGTTGGACAAGCAACAAGGGTCAACCCCAAAGTCGGCATATGTTTGGTAAATACTCTCTACTCTAGGGAGGAGTGTCTATTGAGGTTGTTAATCCTTTTGTAATAATGCAGTGAAGTACTATTAATGACCATTTAAATTAGAAGAAGATCTCCTATAGAATGTGGGCCAGTTTGGTTGTGTAGGAGCCAATTTCCAAATGAATACTTTATGCTAGTAAGGGGTGTTTTTTATTGAGGTATAGAACTTCGAATTGAAATAAAACACAAGAAAATCGTTTTAATGTCCATCAATTTGGCTTTATTGGAAGGATAATTTTATGCCATTAATGTTTAAATATGATTTCGGGCATGTGGCCGCCGCGGCTGGCTCGAATAAAGCCAATTCTACAGGTCCAATTTTCAAACACTTTTACGAGCATATGGGGCCGTATGTTGGCAATAACGCCACGAATGTTGGCTTCCAAGTCCCCTAACGTGTTTCTGGTTTGTTGGCGTAGACGAGCGACTTCACATATCCCCAAAGAAAATAATCCAATGGTCCATGTTAACCAATCAATGGTTAACCGAATTAATTGCTCTGATGGACGATTATGTCGACCATAAAATGGACGGAGCTTGCGGTGAACTTCGCGAACTGAACCATTACTTTCGAAATAAATTTGCACGATTTGCAAGCGTTGTTCTTTTGTCAACCTGTTCATGATGAAATGGCAAACTAAACTAAATATTAATCACTTGACAGCTGACAAAATGGCCGCCAGTTAAAAAAGTGATGCCAACTTAAAGTTCTATACCCCAATAAAAAACACCCTTTATTACTTTTCTGTTAAGAATCGATAACGAAGACTGGATAGCAAACCTGCTAAAGTTAAGAAAATAGGCCAATTTTATTTATGTCTTTAGGAAAGGACCTGCTTTTGTCGACTTTAAAAAAAAAAAAAAAAAATAAATAATGTAAAGGGTGTTTTTTCGACGTGTGGTTTTGAAGAAGTTATAAAACACCTATGATTTAATCATATTGCCAAGAATTTAGCTTTATTGTAAAAATAAGGCTTTGCTATTATGTTTTGAAAATAATTTAGGGCAAGTGGCCGCTGCAGATGGCTCCAAAAAACGCTAGCCGGGAGGCCCAATTTTCGGCCACTTTTTGCATCATTGGGGGCCGTATGTCAGCAATAACGTGCCGAATATTCTCGTCTAAGGCTTAAATCGTGTCGGCCTTATCTGCACAGTGAATAGACTACTCAAAACCCCACAAAAAATTGTGCAGCGGTGTAAAATCAATCTTGGAGGCCACGCCACAGGCCTACGACGAGAGATAATGCGCCCAGCAAAAGTTTCCTTGAATAAATTGATTGCTTCCTCAGCTGTATGGCATGAAGCACCGTGTTGTTAGAACCAAAGGTCGTCCACATCAACATCCTCCAATTCAGGCACGAAAAAGTCATTAATCATAGCTCTATAGCGTTCTTCATTGACTGTAACATTATGGCCGGCTTCATTTTTGAAGAAATATGGGTCACTGATTCCCTCTGCCCATAGAGCACACCAATTAGTGACTTTTTGAGGATGTAACGGCGTCTCAACAATGGCTTGTGGATTTTAATTATTTCAGTCCAAATGCGTCAATTTTGGATATTAATGTATCTATTTTGCCAAAAGTGAGCTTTATCGCTGAATAAAACTTTCTTATAAATATCAGGATCGGTGGCCGAACCAGACTGAGAATAAATCAAGTCACAGCTGTCAAAAAACCAACTCCGACAAAACTGAGGTCAGATTGAAAAATAAAAAAAAAAACCTTTAGAAATTTGAGTACTTGTCCTGGCTTACAAAATTAGTCTTTTTCCAGTTATTTTCCAAGTATTTAAACATACACAATACATTATTTTTCTATAATTTTTTTTTAAGAGTTGAGTTCTGTAGCGCTTTTCTTATACTGTCCAGAGTATTCTTGATGTTCTACTTAGGCAGCGGTTGACTAATGGTTGTATTCTATTAAGAGCGGCATTCCACGTCTTGCATCCATATAGAAACAACAGATTTAACTTTGCAGTTGAATTATGGCTTGAACAATTTTACGAAATTCTTGAAATGTATTAGCTAAGTTGCCAGGCAGACTGCCCAGCTGTTTCTAAACCCTCCAAGGATTTTCTTCAGTAATCTTTAGCAACGATTACTTCGGTTACAAATCAGAGCACTTATACGGGAGTCTCATTTGAAGTACTGAGAATTACCCTTTGCGTATAATCTTCGAACTGTGCATAGAGCAATCTCCACCGAGCCACATACGTGTTTTCTGGATATCTTAGAAGGAACCGTCAGTTTTTCGAAATGCCACAGCTCAAGTCTGTAAAGGATATAAGGTTTTCAAAAGGATGGTCCAAACGGAGAAAAGGTGGACGAATTTTGGGTCCTAAGCAATCATCAATCGAAATATCATTTGAATATTTTTACCTGCATCCCAGTGGAGAGTTGATTGAAGTTCCATACCATGCTTAACGAGCCACCCAAGTACTTTGTCCTTTATTTCTTAAAAGGAACTGACAGTTTTTTAAAATGCCACAACTCAGACTTGGGAAAGGACAAACCGATTTCAAAAGAGCAGTGCAATAGTACAAAAGGTTGACAAATTTTTAAATCTGCCTTTCAATACACATTGACAAGAATATTTATGCTGAAGGTGAGAGCAAGCGACTCCGTTCTAAAACATCAACTCTCTAGCTATCTCTACAACTCAATATTTCATGGAGCAGCCTTATGCAAATTTTAGTTAAGAGGAACGCTTTATTTGCCTACAAGTTACAGTTGGCTCCATACGTTATCCTTTCATTAAAACGTTATCCTTTTATTTCAATATTTTCAACTAGAAATGGACTGAGATTTTTCTCGAAAAAACATATTTGCTAACAAAGCGCATTCTTATCTCGGCGGCAAGTAAAACTTCATCTTATGCGGGTCGAAAAATCCGTAAGTTATCCTCGAAAAACCAAAAAGACCATCTGCTTAAAAATGTTCCCCATCACGCCACTTCAGGTAAAAGTGAACGGCGGAGATTGAAGAAATAAACTTTTAAGATCTTTGGTGTCAGCAGAATGGAGGGTATGCGGCATAATCAATACTTTGCGAGCCACATTCGGTATTAGTGCTATCAGTCCTCTCGGTAATGGCAATTGTACACTATACCGTACCATCTTACAGGTAAACAAAAAGAGCTCTTCGTTCACAAGGTAATAGTGCAAGTTTCGAAAACAAAACTATTTTTTTTTGCCGAACGTAGGTGTTGCCCTTTAACAATTTTTGTTAAATCTTATGCATGAACAGTTGGATTTAAATGTGTGATACGTCGATGTTTTGTTTTGAACCTCAAGCAACCTCCTATAGTACTGTCCAATCATATCGCAATTTCTACTATCCTAATGGTTCACTCTAATATGAGGAAATTAATATGTGGGAACTAACTTGTGCCAAATTCCATCAAGATTGAATTAAATATGTGGCTTCTAGAGCTAAGGTCATTAGATCGGATATACATATATGTGTGCGAGCTATATCTAAATTCAAACCAATTTTCTTCAAATTTTAACATCGTCCTTTTTGGCCCATAAAACTAAGATGCTTCTAGAGCTAAAACATAAAATCAGATGAACATATGATTGCGGGAGCTATATCTAAATTCGTACCGATTTTTTCCAAATTCATTTTCAACCGTCATTGATTCAATAAAACATCCATTTGCCAAATGATAATCCGACATCAATTTTGACCTGTAGTTGAGTACAAGCTTTTTATGGGCGGAATCATCTAGTGATACTGAGTCGATTGATACACTTAAGGAGGTAGTTTCAGTAGTTTCAAGCATTTGCCTTGAAACTAACTTAAGTGGTGCAAGATATAAAAATACATTTTAAAGATACAAATTTTTTAGAACCTCTATAAATACTGCGCCCATGGCACAGTAATACAGGAAGTGCCATCAGCTTCAACGAGTGAAGTGTGGTCCAAATAAAACTCACAATGTTAATTGTTAATACTTTAAAATAAAAAGTTTTCAGAGAATTTTCTTCATATATTTTATTGTGATGGATGGATGTATGACAATTATTATTATAGCTCGCCACGGCTTCGCTGGCATACCTCAATCCGATGGACCATATTTTCAATGAACCTGACACATAATGGATGTTCATGTGCCGAATGTCGTAAATAAACCGAATTATTTAACATTACAGATCATGAATTGTGCTTGGCTTATTTAGGTACATTTTTTCTTTTAAATTTTCCTTAAAGAAAGAAGTCCAACGGTGTAAAATCACATGGCGGCCAACTAATATAGCCACGACGTGAAGTAACACGGCCATTGCATTTCTTTCATAAATGAGCCATGGTTTAGTTGACTGTGCGCCAAGTGACATCATTTTGTTAGAACCACATATCGTCCAGTTCAATATCTGGCAAGAAGCCCATTATCATCTAGCGGTAGTCGAGGTTGACGATTTTTCTGCCACACGATCGCGAACAACACCAATGTTCTCCTGAGAACTAATATGGCGAAAAATAACAAACTTTACCCGAGAAACCATGTCTCTATAACGAATTCTGATGTCCCGACTTTTGACCCGTAGGTTCAAATTTTGAAAAAACCCACTTTGACCCATTGGGTTTTCAATAGGTGTTGGTGTTGTTGATGCTTCCTATTGCGGGGTAGAGGATGGTGGATTCATTGTAAACTAATGAAATGACAAAATTTCTTTGTTTTAAAGAAAAATTTCTTTTGTAGTCGATTGGGGCACTCTAAATGGGTCAAAGTGGGATTTTGCAACATTTGAGCCTACGGTCAAAAGACGGAACTTCAGAATTCGTTTTAGAGATATGGTTCCTTGTGCAAAGTTTCTTATTTTTAACCCTAGAATACGATTTTATTTGTCACTTGAGCAATTTTTTGCTGACTAAAGAACACGAAATGCATTCTGATTTAAAAGCCGATTTTCGTAAAACATTTTTACAATCTTAACCATGGTTGAATTTGTCAAACACTGAAACAAAAAAATGTCTAATAAAGTTGGGCAAAAACTAGACGGTAAGGTGTGATTCCTAATGAACATCGTGCATTTTGGTTGAACCTCCCTTGAAAACTTCCCAGAGAAATGATAAACAATGAAAAAAGAATAAAACGAACTGATTAACGACACTACCTGTATTATTGTGCTACGATTGCGCCACATTCTATATTGATAGACTAACAGATAGAATAAAGTGAATCAATAAAGACAAACATCACTAGATCATTTCTAATAAACACTTCTGATCACATCTTACCTAACCAAAAAAACCTTATTTGACAACAGAATGGACAGCTCTTAATCTGCTTAGCATAATTTTGCGTTGACGATAAACATGATCAGAACATCGGACAGATAGACAAATAACGCTAAATCATTTTGAGCCCCAAAAAAAAAATTAACATAGCGCGGTGGTACTCGTACATGTACAAAGCGGCCGTCGCCTGTCGGATGGCACTAAATCATTTCGAAAAGTAACAGATGAGCCAGTGCTTAATCACTTGCAAATGAGATTCAAGAAGGAACGGCTAACAAATTGCGATACTTGTACAGTTGAATAAGTGGGCTCTTGGAGGAGTGCTTCAAAATCAATTCAAATGTATGCCTAAGATTTGAATAAAAATTTAAAATGAATTTGCAGAAATCAATCAAATGTTTGTTTCAGAAAAAAAGAAATGGGGTATCGAAGGCTGCTATATATATTTCTGGCCTAATAATGAAAATGCCAATATTTATCATCAAAAATGGTTTTATTGTTTTTCAAAGTATTCTCCAGCATGATTTATACACTTTGCATGCGCTCAAACCAATTGTTGAAGCACTTTTTCCACTCCGATTAATACACCTACAAAACATGGTTTTTGAACGTTTCAACAGCATCTTCTGGCAACGGAAATCATTGAGCACGCATTTTTTTCTTGATGTGCGGGAATAAAAAGAAGTCATTGGGTGTCAAGTCAGGGCTGAACGGCGGATGACCCATCAATTTGACGTTTTGTTTGGTCAAAAAGGCGCTGGTTTAAGCCGATGTGTGAGAGCTCGGATTGTCATGGTGCAGAATGATTCGTTTTCTCTTGTTCGTTTTTCGAATTTCTCCGTAGACTCAGGCAAACAATTTGTGGTGTATCACTCAGAATTGACCGTCCTACGTTGCTCAAGTGGAACAGTCGCCACATGACCAGTTTTGCCGAAGAAACAGGCGACCATTTGCTTCGAAGTCCTGGATTTGGCTCGTCTTCGAAGACCCACACGGTCGATTGCTGTTTTGTTTCGGGCTCATACGCATAGAGTCATGATTCGTTACCTGTGACGATCTAATAAACGGCTGAAGCACCGCGATCGTATTTTTTCAAAATTTATTTGCACCAATCGACACGAGCATTTTTTGAGCGATTGTCAAATTGTGCGGGATCCAACGAGAACAAACCTTTCGAATGTATGCTGGTGAAGGAAATGCCCAAGAATGCCTCTATCTCTAGGTATGTCACATGACTATCTTTCATTATCAGTTCACGCACGGCATCAATATTCTCTGGCACAACGCCCTTTTTTGGACGACCTTCGTCTTCGAGCGGGCGTCGGCCACGATTGAATTCATTGAACCAGTTTTTCACGGGGCTATAGGATGGTGCTTCATCGCCATACAAAGATTTAAGTACATCGATGCACTCTTGTCGTGATAATCCACGTCGAAAGTTGTGAAAAATGATCCCACGAAAATGTTCACGAGTTAATTTAATTTTTTGGCAAATTGATTTTTTCAAGTCACTGTTAACAACACAAATGATGGTCGTACGTCAAAACGTTCTGAGTACGTTTATGCTAAAAATAGTTCTCCCGATTGTGAACACATTTGGTCGGTAATGCTGACCAAAAAACCACGATATGCATTCTGATTTAAACGCCCATTTTTGTAAAACACTTTAACACTTTTGGTTGAATTTGGGCAAGAAACTTGACGGCAAGGTGTGATACTTAATGAACATCCTGCATTATGGTTGGACCTCCCCTTAAAATAATACAAGAACAACAGGCAATTTGTCGTACGTCAAAACGTTCTGAGTACGTTTATGCTAAAAATGTCAAACGTCCCAATGGAAATGTCAGCACTTACTGTTGCCTGGGCCATAATTATATATAGCAACCCTCGTACTAAATACGAGGTTTCTGAAATAGCTGAAAATGCACAGCAATTGTGTCCTCTAACACCCTGAGGAATATCTGTCGTCCTTCAATTAGTTGATTTCTAATAAAATGTGTTTCATTGGAATCTTGGTCAAGGGTTTTTCTATGTCCTTCTCTTTAAGCAATTATGTTCGAATTGAATGTTCCTTGTCAGGGTCAGTTCAACTTTCGTTTTTGGCTACTGCTCTTAATATCCTGAGCCATAAAGTAAATCTATGAAACACACGAAGCAAAAAGTCATCTTTAAATGACCTCTCTCGCATTAATTGCAGCAAATGTTCTCGTACTACAACTAAAAGCAATTGGTCGAATGTGATGTGGCGACTTTCCGGGAAATGAATGTATGAAATTTAAATACTCCGTAGAACATGTAACGAACTGAACAATTATGAGTGGGTACTACCACGAATCATACTGCAGAGTGCTTACTTTCACATATACCAACAGACATATCGTACATGTGTTTATTTATATATACCCAACATGTACATACTGGTATACATACCTACGTACTCATGTGGCTGTGTGCGGGTATCTGTGTAAATTCTACAATCTGCAGTTGCACACTTTTTAAATTTTTTGCTCCCCGCTTTCGGTTGTAAGATATTTTTAATATGCTACAAGAACATGTTTGATATTCAAAAACAGAATAAAGAATCAGTCGTGTAAAAAAAACAACAACAACAACAAAACTGAACCGAAATGAAGGGACCAAATGCGACAACTGAATGTGTTGGAATTGGAATGGGGGGCGTTGGTGTTTTTTTATTCATATTTTTCTTCTCTGGTGTGTTCGTAAAGTCGTATCTTTTCTTTACAGCAGCAACATTTCATGTTGCATTCGCAGAGGCGAGTTTGGTGGGGGTGACAGACATGTCGTTCTTAAGCGCCATCGCAAAAATTTTGTTGTGATTTTTTTTTGTTTGTTTTTTGGGTTTTACTCAGCCCCCCCCAAAAAAAAACTGTGACGTAGCACCTCGTTATTGGCCAGCCCTACCAAGTGTATCATTATTTACCAGATTCTGGATGAAAGATTTTTTGGACTTTGGATTTACTGATTTGGGAGATGTTTCCCAGCTGTTTCTGAATGGAATGGTTGAGTAATTATGAAAAATGGACTTGCCCAACACCTTCAACGTACCTAAAGCTGCTAGGATCGGTTGGTGGTTTTGCATGGCGGCTATGTACGAGGTCTGTTCAATACAAAAGGTGAATTTTAAAATATCTCTAGCTACGTGTATTCGATTAGCGTTATCTTTTCTTTTTGATGTAAGCAAACTTGTCTCCAACATATGTTCTTAGTTGGTTTTGTTTGTAATAAGTGTAGTTCGTTTGCAAGAAGCTTAACAAAGCAGTAAGAAGTGTTTTCCTAGCTCGGCGATTTTCTGCTGTGGAAAAAAATGGATTAAAGAATTTTCCTCAAATTTTGTGTAAAAAATGGAAAAAGCACTTGAAATGTTAAAGTGCCATGTGGCTATTGTTCTTTGAGTCAAAAAGATGTTTACAAGTGGTACAAGCTTTTCAAAGAAGGCGAGAAGTTGTTAATGATGACGCTCCTCCTGAAAAATCCATCACATCAAAAACGGACATACATTTTGAGATAGTAATGAGAATTGTTATGGAGAAACATATGTGTGGATGCTTAATCTAAATCGGAACCGATTGCCTTGAGTCGAGAAGATATGATTGACGGCGCTTGCCATAGATAATCCATCACATCAAAATCAGATAGAAGGTTAGCAAACTAAAGAAAATTGTTATGGAGAATCGTCGAATTACTATTAGAGAAGTAGCAAAGAATATCGGCTTATCGGTTAGCTCATGCCAGATAAGTTTTTCGCAAGTTTTAGGAATGAAGCAACGAAGTTCGTTCCAAAATTGCTGCGCCCTAATCTTTTTCGTTATTTTTTAGTCGATAAGAATGCTAATTATGCCTCAGCCACCGTGTTCACCAGATATGACCGCTTGCGACTTTTACCTGTTCCCAAAATTAAAGAGACACACGAAAAGACGGCGTTTTCTGACGATTAAGGTGACAAAAACCGAGTCGCTGAAAGAGGTCAAGGCCATACCAAAAAGGGCATATCAGGCTGGCGTAGAGGATTTGTAGCCACAACCAATTTTTTTTGGCAACCTACTATCCATGTATTCCATAGCTATAACCGAATGTTGATTGGGTACACGACAATTTTCAGTAGTGGCAATGTACAGTATCGGTTGGAGTGATGATGTATAGGTGACCCTAACTATTGAGGGTGATTATTTGTTCATATATTGGTTGTTGTTATAGATTATTGGCTGTACGAACTCCTTGAATTCGGTTGACATTACCACAAACATTTAGTAACTAGACCATTTGATGGTTTTTTTTTGTATATATACGATTAATTGACCGAAATAATACAGTTTTTTATTTGATTTTTATATTTAACGTTTTGTTAATATTTATGCAGTTGTTTAAATTATGAGCAAGTTTTTTTTTTAAACTTGGTCTTGAATTTCGAATATATAAAATAGTTTGTCTGCACAAGTAGAACGATTTTATGCATCACTTTGATAAAGTGGGTGAAGAAAATTCAATTAAAAGCATTTTCGAGATAAAGCTGAGTATGACAAATTATCTGAGTGAAGTAAAATTAAATTGTAAGCCTAAAGTATATACAGGGTGATTTATTTACGGCTTGACAAATTGTACCAGCGTATTCCTTAGCTCATTTCATGAAAATATGTCCGTCTTCTACAATGCCTGAAAATGCAAGGGGAAAAATGGCAGCGGTTTTTAAATTTCGGATTAGTGGTCGGAGGGTACTAGGGTAAAATTGCTAAGATCAGAACCAGTGGTCGGATTTTTTTGTTTTTGGTTTCTCTTTAAAAATAGCCCTTTCTCTTACTTGAGTCGATTTTGGCGTTTTTTCAAAACATAACTTTTTAAAAAAAAATTATTAAAAAATATTTTGTATTTCAAAAGGACAAAAAATACAGTTTATCTTGAAGATCTTCTAATTTTATTTTAGACAATTTATACTAAATTATACAATTTTATTAAACAAGAACACAGCCTAACTGAAATTAATTGGACAACAGTTTCTCATTTGTCATCACTTTTTCGAAAAAAGACGAAAGGACACTTCAATACTAGATATAGCATGTTAAAATTCTCTACAAAATAAACTCCAAACTCCATTTCACTTAAGACATCTCATCACGACATCAGTAAAACGAAGAAATATTTACTACTTTTTAATTTATTTCATATGGTAGTTATTTCCCGGCCCATAAAATATAACTCGAACCTAGAGGGCTGTCCTTTATCGAATTTACTTTAATTACATAAGTCTCTCATTTCTAGAAGAAATCATTGACACCCCGAAAAAATCCGAACAGCGAACTAAACGGGATTTGATTACACAGAATTTATTTGTGGTCACCACCATTTATCGGTATCAAAGTACCATGTTATTCTTAATTGGTTATTTGTCTTAACCATCCAATTCGGTTTATTCTGTAATATTATAGTAGCTACCCTCTTATGGTAGGTTGAACAATGTAACCATCAAAACCATGGAATGTTGATAATTGCAACCAAAAGTATGTTTGTCCAACCAAATTTTTGCAGTTCGGTCCGATTTCCAACAGTTTTTTTTCTCTGGTGTGTGATAAAACGTCAGTGTTTTCGAATACCCTTTTATCTTTGAACTTAATGTATTGACTTTGGGCCCCCATTTATTCCCAGGGTCCAAGACCACTCATATCTATGGGACGTTTACTGCTTCTGTGTCTACGAGTTTTAAGAAAGGCTAATTTAAAAGATTATTTTTTAAATCCAACCAAATTTTTGCAGTACGGTCCGATTTCCAACAGATCTTTTCTCTGGTGTGTGATAAAACGTCAGTGTTTTCGAAAACCCTTTTATCTTTGAAAATTAATGTATTGACTTTGGGCCCCCATTTATTCCCAGGGTCCAATACCACTCATATCTATGGGCCGTATAATACGTATGTGCCTTTGAGTTATAAGAAAGATTAATTTAGAAGATTATTTTTGAAGTTATTAGTACGAGTATGAAAAATAAAAAAGAGGAACTCAAAGGGAAACTCCCTTCAGTTTTAGTCGATTTCAAAACGAATTCAATACTGGTTGAACCAAATCGTTGTATAAAAAGACAGAATGACGGATATGGCTTGATCGTCTTGGAATTTATGGCCAGATTCGTTTTCTTTGCAGACCGAATTTGTTTACCAATCGAATGATTTAGGCTGCTTGTACTATAACTTTTCCATCAGTACAACTGAATGTTGATTAGTGCACTGCAATTGCCAGTTATGGGACTGAAAGTATCGGTTAGAGTAAACAAATATCTATAAAGGGCATGGTAAATTATTAGTAAAAACACCTTTTAGTACACTTAAACACAAGGGCGAGCATTTCGATTTTCGACGAAAGAGTTGTCGATTCTCGATGAGAAAATCCTTTAAAGAAAAAGTGGGATTTATTGAAATCAAAAATTTAAAGATTTTGAGGTAGTACCATTCGTCTTTTGGACAAGTGCGTCATATTATTTTTATGCTCAATACTAGTCGTCATATTCAATATTAGGCATGAGAATATCAGTTTTTTCATCTATAAACCTTTACCTAGCTTGATAAAAACAATTTCATTAAGAACATCTTAAATGAAAGTTATATTTTTAAATTTTAGCTCAAATTGGTATAATTTAAAGCCTCATCTTGGAATTACATTTCCGACTACTTCATATATGCCCTATTCTGATTGGATTGAACTTATACTAATTGGCTTGAACCTAGCCTACTTTGGAACTAGAAATCCTATGGTAACAAACAAGCCGATATTTTGAATTGTGTGCTATCATTACCAATAATTGGTTTCTACAAATAATATTCCGCAAAACTGGTAGTTGTGACAACTAAAGATTTATTTTCATTTCATTTGTATGACCGATCTATTGGTTGTGTGGACAATACTTTGATCATATTAATTATCTAGTGGTATGTCGAACCGAACATTCATTAGGATTGAAAACATTCGGTGATGGCAAAGGAAATTATTCTTTTGCAACGGAATTTTTGCAGTTCCAACCGATTTCAAACTCACTTTATCTCCATGTGTTTATACTTAAGTACTTTTCAGGGAAGTAGCTAATTATTTGCAAAGTTCCTTTATTTTAAAGATGTTAGACCGATTTAGTTTCTCCCGAAAGGCCTTACATCTTCGGATTCCGAGTTTGGCGAGCCGCGTTTTGTGAGCACAAATAAAGGGAGTTTCAGAATAACATTGACCAGTGCATGTCATGTGGTTCGATTAATTGTAAGGGTTATTGTATGTAGGGTGCTTGGACTCGCATACTTACATAGCAGTCGTAATTGAGTTAGGTTGAGGGCGTTGCAGTACTGGCGTTGTTGCTGAGTACGGTGGTATGTTGTGGGGGCATTTTTCACCCCCATGCGCTATTTATCCGTCATTGTCAGCGATGCTGTTAAAATGTATTTTGACATGTGCTTCCTTTCGTTCCATTGCTTCCTTGTTAATACGAAATTTGCATTTTTTATTTTTGTTTATTCTGATCTGTTCGCTTCGGTCGGTTCTCGGTGCTCTTCGCTTCTCTTTTGTTTTTTTTTTCTGTTTTTATCATGTTTTGTGTGATTCGATGCTGTTGCTCTGTTCAGTTTTATTTTTTGATTTCGATTATTTTTTTTTTGGGTTGTATTTCTGAAGTTGTAGCTGATGATGGTTTTGCCAGTCGTGGCGTTATCTCCGATGATTCTGGCCTCAAATGAACGTTCAGTTCCAACAGCAGCAGCAGCAACATGTGTAGTGTACAACAAACAGCATGTCAAGGCAAATGCAACAGCATATTTTGATGGTTTTGTAATGAAGTTTTGACATTTGTCTGGTTCACATTTGATTCTTGCTGCTCGCACTCTCTTGTCCTCGTGCGGGGCTGAAGTTGTTGTCTCCAGTGTGAAAGGCTTGTATGTATATGAGTTCATAAGCACGTAGATGTGCATGTGCCTGTATCTATGTGTGTGTGTGTGCGAGCGTGTGAGTATGTAGGTGGCATTCATAAATAAACATGTTGTTTATTTTATTTCATAAATATATTTATTCCACTTATCCTTATGGGGTTTCTTCTCAAATGTCGCAAGGCAGCCAGCTCAGCTCAACGCTGCGCAGCGCGTACCCATTTCAACTGTCAACTGAAGCTCCACGGCCACCGCCGCCAGCCTGTGCATTGTCCCAGCAGTACCAGCAGTTCATGTATCAATTCCAGTTACATGGGACCGGGTCGCTTTTTGTATCCATATGGTTACATAGGCGGCTCCCCGAGGAAACTTCAAGTAACGACAAATTGTCGGTTTTAAAGTGTTCATTGTATGCACGAAATGGCCAGGCATTAAGTAGCAATTCTGTGAATTTTAAACTTTATATATATTTAGTAGGGGGTGGGGGAGGGTATTTTCTCTCTTGCTCTCACTGTGTATTATTGAAGATGGTGTCCCGTGTTTGTCTAAGTGTGAGAAGGGATTGATTTGTCGGGTGTCGTTTGGACAGGGTTCACTTCCTTTGACTTGTGTATGCTTGTGTCAGTTAAGTCAGCCAGTGTAACAAATTTAAAGAAGGTTTATGCGCAGAGGATGTGGCAAATGGTAACCCATTCCTGTGGTGTCATTATGTCATGTATTTAAAATATGGAAACAAAAATTGAAATGTGACATTGTTTTTTTTTGGAGATCATGGGAAATAATACAACGAATGTAATGAGAAATAGATAAATTGAAAATTTTGGAAATTGAATTCCAGAAATACATAAAAAAAAAACTTTGCAATAAATCTAAGGACACTGACTGGGGGTATATTCTAAGGTAAGGTGATCAAATCCCGAAAAGCTCCTTGAAGGTTACAATCAATATTTTTAAACCGAGAAAGTTTTTATATACACAGAAAAAACTATTTGCTTTGTCTAGAGCTTAAGCAAGTTCGTACTTAATATGTTGCTTGTAGAGCGGGAAGAAAACATTTTTTAGGGCTATATGAATTTTTCCAGGCCGCGCATATCGCACTCTACATCATTTAAGGTAGATTGGATTCAAAATGTTTTCTTTTGAGCGTCAGAACCTTAAACCGAGCGAAAGCTTTGTGTGGGGGCAATTTAGATACATGGACCAATATTTCAAAAGACATAAGTGTTGGTCGCTCATAACGCTCTGTGGAAAATTCGGTCGTAGCTGCAGACTCTGTAATTTTTTAACCACCTTACTGTGGGAACATATTACTATAAACGAATATATAAGGGGGCCGATTTGACATTTTAAATTTGAGTCGGCTGTAAAAAAAAGTACTGATGTTTTTTTTCTTCAAATTTCTAGTTTTATTAGAAAGCGTGAACTTTGTCATTTGTGCATGGGCTATACAAAAATGTGAACCAATGTAGTCCAGTTTTACCAGATTTAATGGCGTAATAAAAAATTTTAATGTATTATGGTTAAGATTGTAGCTTTAGAGCTGCAGCAGCTTTAATCGGACCTTTGTGTAAGAGCTATACAAAAAGATTTAGCGATATGACCCAATTTTACAAGAGATGTGTGGGTGGATTTACTTCATTTGAACCACATATTGTCCAGGTCCATATCCTCAATATCTGGCCACAAGAAGGCCATAATCATTTCGCTATAGCTAACACCATTCACGGCGACTGCATGGCTGACCTCATTTTGAAAGAAGTACGGCAGTGCCAGCATGTACGAATTGGCCGAGACTGTATAAGTACTCGTGTTTCACATTTCCTACAGACTCGGTTTGCAGAAATTTGCGAACAGTTCACCCGACTGTGGACACATTTGGTCGCTTAAGCTGACCAAAAAAAAAATCGCGAATTGCACGAAGTGCATTTTGATTTTAACCCCCATTTTCCTAAGAGGCTTTAACTTATCATAACGCTCTACTCAATTGTGTACCTTTCCATAGTTGAATATGACAGACAGAAAAAAAATATCAAATTAAGTTGTTCAAAAAACGTGACGTTATAGTGTGTCTTAAACTAGCATCGTGCATTATCGTTGGACCACCCTTTATAATAGGGGTCCTTTTGACCTTTGCTTATCTCATTATTAGGCCTACAACTACTACGTAGAATCAGTTAAATTTAGCCATATTCTCTCTAGACTCTTCTTAATTTTTTAAATCTTCTGAATGTTGCATTCGATAAATGTTTGCCCATTAAAGAAGTCAAATCTGGTTAAATTTGCCAGACACCGAAACAAAGAAAAGTCAAATAAGTTGGGAAAAAAATGTAACGTCAAGGTGTGACACACAATTAACATCGTGCATTATGGTTGGACCACCCTTTATAATAGGGAAAGTTTTAAGCTTTGCTTTTCTCATTATCAGGCCTACAATAACTACGTAGAATCTGTTAAAATAAGCCATATTTGCTCTAGACTCTTCTCAATTTTTTCAATCTTCTGAATCTTGCATTCGGTAAATTGTTGCCCATTTAAGAAGCCAACTTTCTCGGTAATTATAAAGAACCATTTAAGATGGTACAGAAAATATTCCTTGGGATTTTTTTTGATGTTGAATATGGCTCAAGGACGATTTCTCCTGATAAAGGCTGCTATCAATCATCACCTTTTTACTATCAGTGTCCTGTATAACTTGAGACACTCTCACCTGACATGCTTTTCCAATTTCGGTACTAACTAGACCGTGGGAGCTAAATACAATCTCCCGGAATATCTCAAAGTAAGTGCCTTATGTTCTGACCTGTCTTTAAGTTTTAAGCGATTTTCGGAAATTATGTTAATTTCAACGCTTACAACGCCTTTTCAGATAACGCTACTTTTAAGCCCTAATGTCTCTTTAACATGCCCCTTAAAGAACTTTGCCAGTCGCCGGGGTAAGTTTTTGTCCTTTTAGGGTAGTTGCCACACGCAGCCAACCAAAATCGTCTATGTCCGTTCAAGTGACTCATTCAAAGGTGTTGCTTCTTGGTCAGTCATTAAATAAATACACCCTAAGTGGCGGTGGTTTTGGGAACACTCAGGATGTCTGCCAATTTAGATACAATTACCACGCTGACCACGAAAGGATGTATCAAACTAATAAAATGTCAATATCAATAACTTTTGACACGGACACATAGACACATGAACACGTGGATGTCCAACAAGTCTGCAACAATAGCCGCTCGTCGTGCTGCGTCCCCCTCCTGTGCTATGTTTAAGTGGCGAGAGAACACTTCATGTCAGCCATGAACCCTCTTCCTCGCCCTCAACACTATCCATGTGATTATTGTAGAGCCATCGAAAAGGTTTCGTCTGTTGACTGACTGACTATTTTTATCAGTTTCAGTTATTTTTAATGGATTTTGTCAATATCGTTGTAAGCCGCCACCAACAGCAACACCATGGAGTGCAGCACTGCACACTGGGCGCGGTGAGCGGTCAGCTGGGCGGGATGGGAACAACCCTTTTGTTTTTTGTTTTTGGTGGGTTTGAGTGTTTGCTTTGGATGTCACGCCCTGGTGATTTTCATTGTTTGCTCTTCGATGAGGTTGGCGGCGAAGGCGCTATCAGTGGGTGGTGGCGGGCAAGGGGTCAAATATTCATGCTGCTCGTTTGTTTGTTTGCCTTTGGTCTTGTCCATTGGGTGTCTCCCGGTGTTCGGGTTTTGGACGAAAATCATGTTTGTCCACACTTGTAGCCTTTGCTTGTAATACATGCCACATTCACACGCTTACCGATTACGGCTGTCGCTGTTTCTGCCTCCGCCAACGACACCCCACCCCTGCGACTAATGTGCGTGCATCCATTGTTGATTAAACGGAAAATTGATTTAATTTTTATTCCCTTGCCCCGGTAAATGCCACATCGTCGTAGACCAGGGCAGCGCCCAGCCAAAAAGGTGTTGACTAATAACATGATGTCTGAGTGACCCTTGACACGTCATTGCCACATTAGTGACGTGTGCTTCGAGTGTCGATGATGATTCTACAAAAAGCAGATGCTTTAGCACAGTGACTGACCGGGAAAGGTACACTCCAACACCATCTAATATCTTTGCCTCCCCCCTCTCTACATGGGTTTGACAGCCCTTTTGTCATGGTCGTTTGTGGTTGTTTAGGAAAGCATAATAGATCTTTCATCGTTGAATGCCACTTGCCGCGGCCAGTAGGGCAGCCGCAACGTTGGTCTAGGAAAAAAATAAATGGTTTGTTTTTTTTCTGGCTGAGTGTCGCAAATTCCCCCTCTCCGCCAGACGCCACTAATAGTTGGCTCTTGTAAGCGTATAAATACTTTACAGCACAATCACTCATAAACGTAATGAAGTGTTGTTACGTGATGTTTACACATGTTTGCGGCTCCGTGCTCCGAGTGTCATGATTTAACCGTCGAATGTCAGTGTAAGCCATACAAACGATCACTTTTGCCTCCCACCCAAAGGACAATAAAAATGGACAGGTCCGGAGTTAGGGCAGGACAAACAATTGTTTTGTTCAGCCATCTGACAAAAGCAACTACAATAACTACAACTACTGTGAACCGAGTGGCAGGAAACAAAACGGGTTAAATATGTCAATGGCCATAAATTAATGGCATAGCATAAATATTATGAACTTAATAACTTTGAAATTAATGGCTTTTAATAAAATAGCGATAATAAAGGCAGCAACGAAATAAATAAGTTCAAAAACACCCTGTATACCTTTAGTAAACCCCACTTACCAGCTGAACTAGTAGCCTTGAAGCCTTTTTACTCCCATTTGAGTTTAATGATAATTGAGGTGAAGTTTTGCGAACAGGACGATTTGACCTCCCAACCCCTTGCCCCTTTGTTCAGTTCTCTTCTGTTCTGCTTGTTAACACAACAATCAGTGAATTTATCGTTCGGACTTCCTGCAACTACGAATTGCTTCCTCAGTCAATTTTTGGTTTTCCACACAATGCAAATATTGCGCTTTTAAAATTCTAGTGAATCATAAATTTCCACTCAAACTTCAATAAGATTGTGATTGGGGCCAATGTGACCCAATTGAACTTTTTTTTCGGGGTTGCTCTTTGTCCACACAGAGCCAAGATAATCATAATAAAGTCAAATTGAATGAGCAAGTTTTGTCTATGGTTAAAAGGATGACTATATTGGAAATGGCACGAGTCAAATTCTTCTAGACAAACTTGAAAACATTTTCTTGTCTTGTTGTGCAATGACTTTTTTGGAAGATCAAACAGTTTAAAGAAACAAACACAGTGGATTCAAGCAAATTTCAAGTAAACTAAGGTCATAAAAATTTGTAAAGTAAGCTCAGGGGTTTTTACAAAAAAAATTGGTTGAAGATTTTATTGTAAAGAGCACTAAAATCAAATTCTGGAATAGGTAGGAAAGGGCTTTATAAAGTGGCCATATAATTACAAAATTTCTGGAAATTATTCGCTCTCCACAAATTTGATTTAAAAATGTCATTGCTCCGTCCTGCTGAAACCACTCAGGTCTGTTTTTTTAAGAGCAGGACGTACAGAATTTTCTATCATAAACCGATGCCGCTCTCTGTTTACGGTTACAGCACTTCCATCTTCATTCTTGAAGATGTAAGGCCTAAAGATATTTGCAGATGGGATCCCACACTGTACTGTACACCTAATGGGATGCAATTAGCATTAATGTATGGCTTTAGGATTTTCAGAACCCCAGAACCTACAGTTCTGCTTATTAGCAAAGCCATTCAAATGTAAATGAGCCTCATTTTTCTCAATTTATTTCAGCAAAATCGAACTAGTCGTTCTCGAGTTATGTCAAACTACGTTTTTGCCAACATTTTACAACTCAGCGAAAAAACATCAAGATAAGGAAAAAATGTAAAAGGTCATAAAAAAAACTGGCACATATGAACGCAAAACCCTTTAAGGGTTTTAATATACTGACCTAGTACCATCACCCTGACTTGGAATTTCTCACCCCCAGATTGGCTGTTGTACTGTGTAATGAGCTCTTGTAAAAATGGACTATGTTGATGTATGTTTTCCTATAGCTCCAAGCAAGAGTACCTATCAATTTGAGGGGTTCCTTCACTAGCTACATTTTACTTTCGATTTTGCCCACGTTTAGTACATCGCCTCATTGGATAACTGAACTAAAGCCTGCTAAAATTGGGCTAATTGATCCATGTTATTATATAGCCACCACAAAAAAGTTTCTGCAATTATGCTCTCTACTTAAAAAATAATTGCTGATTGTGCTGAAATTCTGCATCCCACGCTACGTGGAGTCAGCTTTAAAACGCGATGTAATTGGATCGCACTGGTCTGTAGGACACTACTTAGTAGGGACACATACTGTTACACACGATTTATTCTGTAAATTAAAAAGTACTGAATGTTTTTGGACCAAATATTTTTTAATAAATTTATTGATGAATATTGTATTCAAAAAAAAATCTACTTATTCGAAATGTCCGCCTTTTGCCTTTACACACGCCTTAAGTCGCACTGGCCAATCGTCAATATCTACACGAACCTCGTCCAGTGGAAAATTGGTCACAGCTCTAACCGAAGCAGTCTTAAGAGATCCAATGTTGTGGTATCTTTTGTGACAAACCTTGTCCTCTAAAACCGTCCACAATTTTTAATCCAATGGGTTCAAATCTGGACTGCCCGAGGGCCATTCTTCAGAGGAAGTGAACGCTTGCTAATTGTTTCGAAGCCAGGCCTTGGTCGTTTTAGCTTTATGTGTCGGCGCAGAATCCTTCTGGAAAGTCCATGGCTGGTTTGGGAACAGGGAATTGTTAAGAGGACTGCCGAGGGTCATTCTTCAGAGGAAGTGAACGCTTGCAAATTATTTCGAAGCCAGGCCTGGAACGTTTTAGCTTTATTGCCCGGAGCAGAATCCTTCTGGAAAGTCCATGGCTGGTTTGGGAACAGGCTTCCAAAATAGTTTCTTGGTAAACTTTGGCCGATGTTTTGACTCCTTGTTCGCAGAAATGCAGGTCAGTGACCCCATGACTGAAACTGGGTGATTACCATGACTGAAACTGGGTCATGACCCTTTTCCACCCTTGGGATCAGTGCAGATGCTTCTTTAGATGACCGCGCATTCTTTCTATCATTTTGCTTGTAAAATTTTTCCTGAACGGTTAAAAATTTTTTCATCGGTGTACAAATTTTTTCTGTGCAAGTTATCAGCGTGCTTCACCAAAAATCGTTTGCATTTTTCAATCTTATTTTTTTTTAAAGCTGCAGTCAATAAATGTCCGGTGCGTCGCTTGAAAGCCCCAAGTCCCAAGTCTTTTTTATTGATTCGACTCATGGACTCACGGGCCATGATTTTCTGTTTTCGGAGCAGATTTCTGTGAATTCTTGATTAAACGGATTTAATGACTGGGGTGTTCGAACAGAGCGGGGGCGGCGGTCTTTTACATCTGCAGTCTCATCAAATAGTTTTATGCACCAAAGCGTTTTGAAAATATCGCTTTTTTCATTTCACACTTGAAAATCGCTATTTCAGCGATACGGTTCCCATTATCTGACCACTCCATGATGAAAGTTGAAACAATTTTAAAATCTAGTTACAGGCTAACGCTACTGAGGTTATCTTTCAAAACCTATATGACATTAACGGGGTATGTTCAGTTCTACTATTGAAATGGGTGTGTTCAATGTTGTAACAGTATTTATGTCCCTACTAAGTACAGCCTCCATCCCAAGAACACTTTTGGTTTGACGTCTTGTGGCTCTACTGGCCATAAAACTTGCTTATCTTTATTACACTAAGTTTAAAAAGCCAATCAACTTTGTTTACATTGTACATTTTGGCCCTGCCGCATATTTAAATTCAATATTGCTCTAACTTGATGCACAACTCTACGAGAAAGCTAGAAGAAACCCTTTTAAAATTAAAGTATTGTTCCATGCTTTTAACTAGCACAAGTAGCAATTTCAAAGATAACGTAGAAAAACAATTATGTTCTTTAAAAAATAAAAATGAAACAAAAACCACAGTTTTGGTTTAAAATTATTTATTTCAAATGAAACGAGCTTTAATTCATTAAAATCGGGTTAAAACTTTGACTTTTGTTCACAATTTACTGAGAAAACTGAGTTAATAAAAATGGCAATTTCCATAGAAAAATAATTTTTTTTTAATATGTTCTCGTATGTTTGTGTTTGCTGATGTAAGTAAATGAAACTTAAAAATGCCAGCCAGTGGAGAAAAAATGGGATTAGATTTTTAAATTAGCGACGACAAATTTAGTGAAAAAAAATGCTTTAAAGTTCCAGTCAATACAAACAAAGTTTAATTTTGTTTTCTTGTATTATCCATCAAAAAGAGATTATGCTTTTTCGCAATATTTTTCAATGTTCATTTTTATTTATCGAACTCAAGGATATCTGCAAAAGAGCTTTAAACAAACCCCTTACCACCTCTATGACGATAATCGTCCGCACAGCCTTTCACGGCGAGCGTTGGCAATTTAATAAAACGCATTCAAACCTGTGGCCATATCTAATGCGTGAATTTTGCTGTGGTAACTCTCGGACGTGGGGCATGCGTGCACTAGGCACATATGGCCGTTGTATTTTTAACGAGTCTTCGGGGTAAACTTAAAATAATGCATTTTTAATGCACCAGCGACAATAAAAATGCCATTCATTCGCTGCTCACAAAGCATTGTGTGGCATTGCAATCGTTCCAAGCAATACCGGGGGCGCTCTTGACCAACTGCAGTGAGTTCACTACGAAAAAAACAACAGAAAAACAAGTGAAAAAACAGCAAACAAAAAAAGAAACACGAATGTTGCATAAAATGTGTGCAACCTCATGGAACAATGAAACAAATTAATATTCATGTACGACTCTTTAGGTATGTGCAAATATGCGGTACAGATGTTTGAGCATAATGCTGTTGTCGCCGTGCTACGGCGAGTACGAGTGGCTACAGATGATTTGATCTGGAAAATGGCAAAATAAACACTAAACTCAGATGTTTAGTATTTAGTGAATGGCAATAAGGAATTAACGCTTATGTTTTGTAAATACCGTATTGACCGAAAACGAACAACCGGACACACCCACAAAACCATGGTCATATGCCACAATGGATGAAGGGACAGTGGCTCTAGGACTACAGCTAAGGTAGGAGCCTATGGCATTTTTTTTTCAAAGTTGTTTGTAAAATGGTCATGTTGGAGAATTTGGCAGAAAACAAAGGTTTGTTTGTTTTTTGAAGTATTTTGTTTAAAAGTTCAAAATTAGGTTTTCCCTATTTTCCCTTGCAAATTATCAACTTCTATTTAAAACGCCATACCAAAATATTTGTGAAAATGTCTAGAATAAAATCTCAAACAAATAAAAGAAAATAACCATATTGTTATAGATTATAGAATTTAAAAATTGTTAAGCGTACACACAGGGAACAGATTTGTTGCCACAACCGAGTTTTTTGCCAACCGAATGTTGATTGGGTACACGACAATTCGGTTAAAGAGACAAAGTATCGGTAACCCTAATTTTTTTTTTTTAATAACCAGGGGATGCCTCCTATACATGCGGTGCATTGTGTTTGCGAGTGGAAATTAATGGAACGGAGGGGGGAAAGAGCGAGTAATGTTTGTTGACGCTTGCCTTGAACTTCTGGATGTCGCAATTAGTGGGAAATACATTTGCCGGAAGTCGATTCCACATACGGACTGTACGAGCGAAAAACGAATTTGATCTGTAGTGTATAGTGCGGTCAACTGCCCAATCGATAACAAACGGGTGTGAATTCCTAGAAAGTCGCGTATCCCTGCCGAACATCCTCACGTCAGGAATAAGGCGACGGATGTCTGATGAACACACACCATGAAAGTAACGATAGAACAGCGTCACGCAACCCACACTCCGACGATGCTCAAGGGAACAATAGAGTTGGATACCCTACTGTCACCTATCAGAACCATCGCTCTCCTTTGAACACGGTCAAGTAGCTCCAAAGATGATTTTGGAGCACCTGCCCATATATGGGAGTTGTATTCCATCTTTGGCCTGATGTAAGTTGTATAGATATTGAAAAGATCAGAAGGAGTGAAGTATTTCTTGCACCGCTTTAAGAAGCCTATGCACTTGAGTGCTTCTTTCGACACTTCGAATACATGTCTCGCCCAACGGGCGTCACATTGTATTTTCATGCCCAGAACATCGAGAGCTTCTGATTGTTCAATATCCGTACCATCGAGAAAAATTGACGATATTGTTGGGTCAGCGAATCGCTTGTGAGACAACAAGCAGCACTGTGTCTTACGTGCATTAAAATCTACTCTATTCACTCGACCCCATTCGGAAATGCATTGGTTGTTGTTACAGATTATTGGCTATAACAGCTCTTTGATTTCGGTTGTCATTTGTTGCCTCCTCCAATTATTGGTACCAAAGAATCGTGTTGGTAGTCATAATTGATTTGTTGTCATAACCACCAACTGTGGCAACCAATAATTTCACCGAAATGGACTAATGGAATCATAATGTTTATGTAGTTTCAACCAAATATTTGTAGTTCGGACCGATTTCCAACTGATTTTTTTCGCTGTATGTGAGTTGTTAAAGTCTGAGCAGATATTTCAGAAGATCATTAATAAACAGTTTTATAACTCGGTTGCATTTAAAGCAAATGACGTTATTTTGGACGACACACTACATGAGTCACTCAACTTCCCGCGAAGGAACAAGGGAAAACTTCTCTAAAATCAGTTAGCTGTGCACGATATAATTCATATACTCAGCTACTACTTAGTAGGGACATAAATACTGTTTCACACGTTTTAAGCTGTAAAATAAAAAGTACTGAATGTTTTTGCACCAAATAGTTATAAATATATTTATTGATGTCTATTGCATCCAAAAAGAATCTACTTATTCAAAATGTCCGCTTTTTGCCTTTACACACGCCTTAAGTCGCACTGGCAAATCGTCAAGAGCTGCACGAACCTCGTCCATTAGAAAATTGGACACAGCTCGAACCAAAGCAGTCTTAAGAGATCCAATGTTGTGGCATCTTTTGTGAAAAACCTTGTCCTCTAAAACCGTCCACCATTTGTAGTCCAATGGGTTCAAATCTGGACTGCCTGAGGGCCATTCTTCAGAGGAAATGAACGCTGACAAATAGTTTCGAAGCCAGGCCTGGGACGTTTTAGCCTTATGGGCCGGCGCAGAATCCTGCTGGAAAGTCCATGGCTGGTTTTGGAACAGGGAATTGTTAAGAGGCTTCACAGCAGCTTCCAAAACGGTTTCTTGGTAAACTTTGGCCGATGTTTTGACTCCTTGTTCGCAGAAATGCAGGTCAGTGAGCCTATCGTAAGAGACACCCTACCAAACCATGACTGAAGCTGGGTGATGACCCTTTTCCAACCTTGGGATCAGTTCAGATGCTTCCCTAGATGACCACGCATACACTCTATCAGTTTGCCTGTTAAATTTTTCCTGAACGGCAAAAATTTTTTCATCGGTAAACAAAATTTTTCTGTGCATGTTATCAGCGTGCTTCACCAAAGGACATTTGCATTTTTCAATCCTATTTTTTTTGAAGCTGCAGTCAATAAATTTCCGGTACGTCGTTTGAAAGCATCAAGTCCCAAGTCTTTTTTAATGATTCTACTCATGGACTTTTGCGTGATATTCATCTCACGGGCCATGATTTTCTGTTTTCGGAGCGAATTTCTGTGAATTTTTGATTTAACGGATTTTGTTCGAACAGAGCGTGGGCGGCCCGAACGGTGGCGGTCTTTTACATCTCCACTCTCCTCAAACAAACTTATGCATCGATAGACGAACATGCAGCTAATCCCTAGTGGTCTTAGCGTTTTGAAACTATCGCTTTTTTTCATTTCACACTTGAAAATCGCTAATACAGCGATACGGTTCTCATTATCTGACCACTCCATGATGAAAGTTAAAACAATTTTAAAATCCCGTTACAGACTAACGCTATTGAGGTTAGCTTTCAAAGCCAATATGACATTAACAGGGTATGTTCAGTTCTACTATTGAAATGGGTGTGTTCAATGTTGTAACAGTATTTATGTACCTACTATGTATACTCACCTACTATTTAACGCCGAGCGGCTAATGCATTTTATTGTCTAAAATACAATCACAACATCTTCAAATTAAATCGACCCTATTATCTTTTTTTAAAAAAAATAATTTTTATATAAAAGTTAATTAAAAAGTTATGTTCAGCACGGAAATCAACGTCTACACAGAGGAGCAATATGATTTTTTAAAATTTTTAAACCATTTTTAATAAATGACTCACAAAATATAAGCGATATGAAAGCATATTATTTTTATCAAACAGACAAATTTACCAGTGTGGAACCCGCTGCAGAAAAATTGATGGATGTTCTTACCAGTGAATGTCAGTTTACATCTAAGTGTCCAATTAACCACCACATCATGGCGACCCTAACATTACTTACTCCTTCCAGTACTTTGTTTCTTCCACAGGTATTAAATTATTACCACCTTCAGGAACAATAATCTGGAACAGCAAAATCCTTTACGAGCACAAGATCATTAGCCGCGAAGTGCACATAGTCCAACTAACGTCATGACAAATCTATGTGGCTTCTAAACACCACAGGTCTTCCTTGAATATATTCCTAGCTAAGATCATCTAGGCA
Organism: Hydrotaea diabolus; assembly: GCA_963513945.1. Taxonomy (NCBI): domain Eukaryota; kingdom Metazoa; phylum Arthropoda; class Insecta; order Diptera; family Muscidae; genus Hydrotaea; species Hydrotaea diabolus. Next base: position 238,288,197 of record OY740716.1, on the reverse strand, counting down.
GATTTTTTCAGAGCACTTATTGCTTAAGACGGCTTCCAAATTTTCGAAGTATAAAAAGTGCTCGATTATTTGCTTAATTTTTTTACCAGTTTCAAAACACTGTGCCACATGATCATTGTGTAGTAGTGCGGCTAGAACATTTGCTACATAATGCCTCAAAGCATGAAATGGTTTATTTAATTTATTAGTTTTTATTAAAGTGAATACAAATGAATAACATCAAGTGGAAACCACAGCAAAATACACGCACAAACACATACACACGCGACACACTTACACACAGAGGACACAAATTGTGTGCGGATGCACACCTCCTCCCTTGTGGTGGCCATAGAGAAATTAGGTTAAAGTCCACCTAAAAACGCTGGTCCACGGACAAAAGACCGTGTGGCAAAGGGTGTCAGATGCAATATTTAGGTAAACACACACACACTTACACACAAAATGATAATGCTTATATACATATATTGTATTTATACATATGTACGCGAGTGTGTGTGTGTGAATTTATATACATGCCGGATTATTGTAATAGATACGCAGCTCGCTGGTGTTTTGGGTGGCTCCATTATCTGTGTAACAAAGTTGACCACAATGCTGATGCTGCCCGCAGGCCGCCGCCGCCCGTTGTCCGTTGCACGTTGCTGTGGCAGCAGAACTATGGCCAAACGGCAACATGCATTAGTTCGATATTAGACGCGGACTTATTAACCGCTAAACAACATGTGCCACTTGCATCGCATTTTGTGGTTAGATAATGATATGTTTTTCTCAAACTCAATTACCTTTCAAATGCTAGTGCAACAAAATAATAATCAGGCGGACATGCAACACTTACACACACACACACAGGCAGTCTAACTAACTATCTGTACACATACACAATGTAGCACACACACACTTGCGAAAGACCTCATTAGATTTCGCACCCTCCCACAAACGTATAATCTCGTCCTTTCAACAGAATTCCGGACAAGGGACAGATAGCGCGAGGGATTGTAAGCGCCAGCGGTGGCGGACATTATAAAACAACTAAAACTAAATGAAATTTTTAATAAATCTGTTATACAATTCCATATAATTTAGAGATTTTCGACGGTCGACAGAGAGAGTCTGCAAACGGTGCTAGTTTTAATAGCATTTGTATAATCTGTGGTTTTCGGGGCTTTTGGCGGCAACAAACAAATGCCAACCGCACGCATACAGGGCTTACACATATTTTACTTATGTAAGTATGTGCGTGTGTTGTGTTTGTAATACACACACTGATACAATTTATTATATTTAATTAAGTCTAACAGCTCATATTGATACAGATGCATTATATCCTGCGGCAGATAGTTATGTATGCCACACAGCATCATATGGCACGGCTTGGTGGTGGTGCTTTTGGTGTCGGTCAAATTTGCTGCCGTCAGAATATGTCAGCCGAAACCTTTTGCAAGCCGCTGACAATTATGGGTATAAAATAGAAATATAATATGTTAAAATCGTCAGCATTATGGTACAGCGGTTTGTTTCAGGAGCTTGTGCTAAGCAAACACATAAGGCAACATTTTTTCCTGCAGGTTACCCCCAAAAAAAACATTTTGGTGTAGTTTGTAAACAGGAGTGCAGTGCTACAAAAGGTTTCGGATTTCATTATAGAGTTTCCCTCTTCTTAAGGGCACAGATTCCCAATTGGAGTGGCTTAACTGCGTAGACAAACAACTTATAACCCCACAACAATAGTCCAGCGGTGTTAAATCGCAAGATCTTGGAGGCCACGGCACAGACCACGACGCGGGATAATTCGCTCACCAAAAGTTTCCTTCAAAGAATTGGCCGGCTTTATTTTCAAGAAATATGGCTTTATTTCAAGAAATAAATCCAAATGCGATAATTTTGGTTATTTGAACAACATTTTCTGATATAAATAGGTGGCCATCTCCTTTTAGGCCCATTCACATATGGTGCGTCGTGCTTGATGATTGTTTGGATTCGATTCTCTCACAAGTTGGATTTTGTAAGCCCGCAAACCAAGATCCTTTAGCAAAATGTTCCCTAAAGTGGATGGGCACAGCTTCAATTGCTGCGCGCGATAACTGATGGAATCATTCAGGTCTTCCTTGATACTCTAATCCACAGCAGCAATAGCGACTTGGGTACCCAACTGTACGGCGTCTAGAGTAAACGTTGTGCGAAAACGATCCATGCTTGCTAAAATTAACGATTCTAAAGGGTAATTATGTCGACCGAATATTGGACGTAGCGCGCGATGCATCGCTGGAACCGAACCATTATTTTGGAAATAAATTTCCACGATTTGCAAACGTTATTCCGGAACAAGTCTCTTCAATATGAAATGGCAAACTAAACTTAGCATAAATCAAGTGACAGCTGTCAAAAAGACGAGCTCCGAAAAAAGTATGGCCAGATGAAAAACCACACGTCAAAAAAAACACCCTTTACAAGAGTGAGCCAAGAAGTCCCTAGGGTATATAAGCAGTGTCTTTTACAATGGCAACCGTATGTCAGGGGTCATGTACTAGCTTTAACATGAAAAGAAACTAGTCTAGATCAAAGCAGTATCTGGGAGTATCTGGAAGAGGTCCAGCGGTACAAGAGTGAGCTTTCAGATCATTGAAACTATCAGCAGGTCTAATCGACATTCACGCTGATGAAGTCGCAGCTCCAGTATCCAGATACAGCGTACATATCGAGCCCTTACCGCGAAAAAGACGTAAGCGCCACTCGCTTTCTAATGAAATTCGAAAGAAAATTATACAATTCTCTTAAGCTGTTATATTAAAATTTAAATATTAATATTAACAAAGATATAGCAAATTCAATTGTATCGAAATCTTCCAGATGAATTAGGCAAAAAACCAAAAAAAAATACTCTCCGGTAAAACTTTTTTTTGGCGCTTACGTCTTTTTTGCGGTTAGGGTTCGATATAGCGCTAGGGGAACATCACCAAAGGAGAAGACGATACCTAGACAGATGCCTAGGTTCTGGCTCAGCTAAGATCAGGATGGTGCAGCCGCCTTAAATTATATTTGACTCGAATTGATACCAGCGTTCCGGACGTTTGTCCCCCTAGCTATCTGCGAGCGCATGGCGTGCTGCACTAATGCAATGGCCAAATCCGGCCAAGCCCACTCAGCTGACCCCTAAGTCTCGTAAGACACATCCAGTTCTAATGGCGTGTTTCCTTCGATCCTTTCGATTTCGTTTTCTTTCCCACAGTGAAAAAAAACTGGGTTTTTGATCCGCTTCTTCAGAGAATGCCTCAAATACTGTTGAAATCACAAAATACTCATATGTGACAGCTCATAGAGAATGGGACCTAAGGGTAAAAAAATCAATATCATTTTTTTCTATTTTCGATGTGGACAACATCTGAGCATCGAATGAGACCGATCCCATGCCCCAAAAGTGTTCCTTCCCAGAGATATGCGCGTTTTATGAAAGTGAAGTCGACGATTCTAAGCGCAAATAGAAAGGGACCTAATCTTTAAAATAGTTCTCCTGAACAAAACTGGTTTTTAACCTTAGGTCCCTTTCTATTTTGCGCGTCACATATACTGTTGAAAGCACGATTCTAGCTTACACTGTGCAGCACATTTTTTGGAGGATGTATGAACCCTTAGGAAAATGAAGGAACTTTTATATAGTGAAACTCCAGGGTCAAGCTAGGTGTCAGTTATTTTTTATGGGCCGGAAAACTTTTTATTTTGCAGTGCCATATGCAATAGGTTAAAAGTAGTACTTTATTTTAGCGAAATTTCTTGTTAAGTTGTCTATTGTGAAATCGTATGAAGATTATTTTTGCAGAACATTTCAACGTGCTTTCTCTAAATTCCTTATGTAAAGTTAAGAGAAAAGTATTTCAAAATATATGATAGCTGATATATTTCTTAAATACAACTATGTACATTTCATATTTTCTTTATCTAAATCTATTACATATTTTGTTGAATTTATGCTCTAAATTCTTGCCATGAATTGTAACTAAGAATTGAATATGAAGAATAAATGGATTCAGTCTTTCTTTAGTGAGCACAAACGCAACATATTGGCGACGAGGTGAAAAAGAAATTCTTGCGAGTTAAATCCACGATGCCTGAGACAGACTCAAATACCTTCTCTAATGCAGAGACATTTAAGGAGATACTTATACAGCAACAACAATGGGCCAGCAAAATATTTGCCGAGCAAAAACAATTTATGCAGTCCATTTTGGAGAAGACTCAAGCCTCCGACCCCCAACGAAGCGTGCTGCCGCCTTTTCACGTATTCAACAAAGAGTCTCAATCATGGGACTCATATTTGGAACAGCTGAATCAGCATTTCCATGCGTATTCTCTAACAGACGAGGACAAACAAAGGTCGTTGTTCCTATCGTGGAGCGGAGCAGAGACATTCGAGTTATTGAAAAAACTTTTCGGCGGGGAGAAGCTGGAGGAAAAAACGTATAAAGAGCTGACAATTAAATTAACGGAACACTTCCAGTCAAAAATACATGTAGTAGCGGCGCGCTACGAATTCCACAAGTGTGTTATGAAACCCAATCAGAAATACAGGGAGTGGGTAGCAGACCTTCGCGGTATTGCTCGAAATTGCAAATTTATTTGTGGAGCAAATGAAAATTTACATGATTACACCGACGAAATGATTCGGGACATGATCATACTTCAAACTCCACATGACAGCGTACGCACCTCTGCTTTGCAGAAAATGCAGCCATCATTGGCTGAAGTCTTGCTCATAGCTGAATCTCACGAAGCGACAACAAAGAGTGTACATATGATTAAAGAGAAATGTGAGAGTAATGTCGCTGACAACATGACAGTTGTCAACGCAGTTCAAAATAATACCAACAAGTCCTCTGCAAATTTCAATAGAAAAGAAATAAAATCTTGTTCTGGCTGTGGATTGTCACATAAAAGAGAGCGATGCAGATTCCGCAATGCTGTTTGCCATAAGTGCGGTAAACAAGGCCATATAGCTGCAGTGTGTATGCAAGAATCCGATAAAAATAGAGATAATGTGAAGGGCAAGAAAAACAAAAGAAATGTCAAACATCATTTCAACAACAACATAAATTCTAACGATTTTGTTTTGAGCCTGACAGAAGCTGTACAAAATGTAAACAACAGAATGTTTGTAAATGTGAACATCGCAAACAAAACGTTTAAATTTCAACTAGACTCTGGTGCTAGTGTGTCGATAATTACCATGGATACTTACGAGAAACTAAATTACCCAAAGCTTCAGAAGTGTACAAAAGAAATTTTTGGTTACGGAAAGAAAAAAATTGGTACTCTTGGTGAGTTACAGACAGTGATGAAATGTGGTAAGAGAGAATGTGAAGCCAGTCTCGTTGTATCACATATTCGCAATGGCAATAATTTGCTTGGTTCAGATTTGTTCGAGAAATTTGGTTTCGCCATATACCAGGTGGCAAACGTTGAAGCCGGCATCGAGCAAGAGATGAATAAACTGAGTGCGCGTATTTGTGAGAAATTTCAACCAGTATTTGAGCCGTCGATTGGTACAATTTCAGCGTTTAAAGCTCGAATATATTTAAAAGCTGATGCAGAGCCAAAATTTTTCAAAAGCAGATCTGTTCCATTTGCACAGCTGCCTAAGTTCAAGCGAGAAGCTGATAGGCTTGTTCAGCAAGGTATATGGAAGCCGGTGCAGTTTAGTGAATGGGCGTCTCCCATAGTTCTGATCACTAAACCAGATGGTTCACTTCGAATTTGTGGTGATTTTAAAGTGGGTGTAAATAAGCAAATCGATATAGAACAATTCCCATTACCTAAACGTGAGCAATTGTTTTATAAGATTGGTCAAGGCAAAATTTTTTCAAAAATCGATTTGAAAGACGCTTATTTACAAATGGAGTTGGATGAACGGTCCAAAAGCGTACTGGTTGTAAATACACCACTGGGATTATTCCAATACCAACGCATACCATATGGTGTGGCTAGTGCACCAGCAATATTTCAAAAATATTTGGAGCAGCTACTTCAAGGTATCGAAGGTTGCGGCAACTATTTAGATGACATCATAATTTCATCGTCTACTTTGGATGAACACGTTCACCGCCTCGAAAACGTGTTAAACATTCTATCCTCGAACGGCATAAAATGCAAGCAATCTAAATGTGTTTTTTTCAAAGAGATCATTGAGTACCTGGGTCGAAAGGTGAGTGCAAGTGGCATACAACCAGATGAAGCCGGAGTAAAAGCTGTCAGTGACTTACGTGAGCCTCGCAACCTGAAAGAGGTTGAAGCCTTTATGGGTAAGGTAAATTATTACCACAGTTTTATTCCCAATTTTTCTCAATTAGGAGCACCCATCAACCAACTACGTCGTAAGGGAGAGTCGTTTCGTTGGGGAAAACGACAGCAGAGCGCATTCCAAGCCCTAAAAACTCACATAGTGGAAGCGACAAAGCTGGCGCATTTCGAAGATCACCTTGAACTTATTTTAGCGACAGATGCCTCCTCACACGGCATAGGCGCAGTAATTTCGCACAAATACCCCGACGGCAGTGAACACCCCATAGCCTTTGCATCGAAAACTCTGGATCGTCATCAAGAAAAATATAGCCAAATAGAAAAAGAAGGGTTGGCCATCGTATTTGGTGTGCGGAAGTTTCACGATTACTTGTATGGACGAAAATTTACACTGATTACTGACCACAAGCCGCTAGTCAGTATCTTTAGCCCCGATAAGCAGCTACCGACAATGACAGCTAATAGAATTCAACGTTGGGCGATTATATTGATGGCATACCAGTTCGACATAAGGTATCGTCGTACATCAGACCATGCCAACGCTGACGCATTGTCCCGCCTGCCGATTGGACCAGACCCTGATTTCGACAACAGTGAAATTTGCAACAATGTCAATGAAGACTTCGAGACACCGATAAATGGAAATGAAATAAGAAAGTGCAGTGCCCAAGACGCAATTATCCGAAAGGTAAGGAAATACATCTCAGATGGATGGCCAGAAAATGGTAAGCACATTGACAAAGAACTTTTACCATACTACAATAAAAAACTGTGCCTTACCATTCACAATGATTTGGTATTCTTACAATCATCTGGGGTGTCTCGAGTGGTGGTGCCGTACGCTCTTCGAAGCAAGGTACTGCAGTTGTTGCATGATGGCCATTGGGGCATAGTAAAGATGAAACAGCTTGCGAGGCAACACTGCTGGTGGCCTGCAATTGATGAACATGTGGAAAAGCTTGCAGCATCTTGTGAAATATGTAAGGTTCACAGTGCAAGCTCCGCTAGGGAATTTAGTAGCTGGCCAGAACCAGAGAAACCTTGGCAACGAGTGCATATAGATTTCGCCGGACCCATTTTTGATAGCATGTGGCTTATATGCGTGGATGCATATTCACAATATCCATTCGTAAGTCAAATGAGTTCTACAACTACAACTGAAACTATAGCGTCGTTGGCCACAATTTTCGCCATTGAGGGTTTACCAGAAACGTTGGTAAGCGACAATGGGCGACAACTAACATCAGATGAATTTAAACGATTTTGTAGCAGCAATGGCATACAACACTTGACGTCCGCACCATTCCATCCACCATCTAATGGCTTGGCAGAGAGGTTTGTACGCACCTTTAAGACATCTGTACGTAAAAATGTCGAAGAAGGGCTACCGATCAGAACAGCTGTTTTAAAGTTTTTATCAACATATCGCTCCATGCCTAATTCTGATGGTAAATCACCTGCTGAGTTATTGCATGGACGTAATATACGCACTCTTTTTACTCAATTGTCATCCTTTTCTAAAGAGGAAGAGAAATGTAAACAGGTACCAAAATTTAAACCAAACCAAAGAGTATACCTTAGAAACTATGCTAGAGGCCCGAAATGGATAAAAGGTGTCATTGATCGCATTTTTGGAAAGATGGTATACATAGTAAAAACGCATTTCGGCTTTTGCAAGCGTCATCAAAATCAGCTAAAAGCTAGAGACGACAACGAGCATTTTTACTATAACGTTGAGCAGCCATCTGAGAATGCAGCCGATGTCGAATGTCCAGCCCAGGATGCGGTTATCGAAAAAAACCAACAAGCGTTCAGCCCAGTCCTCCCTGAACCGAATGCTTTAGTTCAGCCGAAGACTTCACCATCCAGTGCTGTACGTCGAAGCCAGCGTACCCGTAATCCTGTTAGACGATTCGAAGCATCCGATTTCCGAAATGTAAGGAGGGATGAATGATATATTTCTTAAATACAACTATGTACATTTCATATTTTCTTTATCTAAATCTATTACATATTTTGTTGTATTCTTTATGCTCTAAATTCTTGCCATGAATTGTAACTAAGAATTGAATATGAAGAATAAATGGATTCAGTCTTTCTTTAGTGAGCACAAACGCAACAATAGCGATTAATCAATATATATTGACGGAATTATAAAAATTCTTGAAGAGGGATCAAAAAAAGAAAACAAATTTGTTATCACTTTTGTAGAACATTTTAACTTTCTATCTTCAAGTTTGAAGGGTCCTTTTCAAACCTTTTTCATGAGCCGATAAAGATAGCTTTTTAATAAAAAAAATTCAGTAAGTTATGCTCTTCAGAAATGTTGCACTGTCATTTTAAGAAGGCGTCACTGAAAGCGAAAACTCTATATCAGTAATTTTAGAGTGTCCCTTTGGTCGTTTTTTTTAAAGAAAATTAAGTAAACATGGGTAACAATGGTAGTTTTAGTTCAAAGTGTTCACTAAAAGTTCCACTATCATCATTTGTGTATATGTCGTCTGAAGTTACAGCAAAATAATTCTTTTCGTCCTTTTTCAAAGAAATTTAATTTTAAAAGTTTATAAAACTTGTTTGATTCTAAGAAGACACCTTTAATATTTTCTTTGTTTTTTAGTTAGTAAATTGCATAATTAAGTTGTTATTATCAACTGGCTAAATTCGAAGCCCTGACTATTGGCCAGAGGAACATAGGGTTTCGAAAATATGGCCCTGATGAACATTAACCGACCACCAACATCCATATGCCAAAATACTGATAGTGCCATTCAGAAGTATAAAATAGAGTATAAAAGCTTTGGCAAAGCCCATGCTGGCGCTATTTTTTATTACAATACGAGTATTGCTATATATATTTCAGGCCTAGGCATCACTTAGTGTAGTGGCGCCATCTGACATTTCCATTGGAAAGTTTGTCATTTTTTTAGCACAAACGTACTCAGAACGTTTTGACGTACGACCATCATTTGTGTTGTTTACTGTGACTTGAAAAATACCATTTGGTAAAAAAATGGAATTAACTCGTGAACATTTTCGTGCGATCATTTTTTACAACTTTCAACGTGGATTCACGACAAGAGTGCATCGATGAACTTAAATCTTTGTAAGGCGATGAAGCACCATCCTAAAGCACAGTGAAAAACTAGTTTAATGAATTCAATCGTGGCCGACGTTCGCTCAGAAGCGAAGGTCGTTCAAAAACGGCCATTGTTCCAGAGAACGTTGCTGCCGTGCGTGAACTGATAAAGCAAGATCAGCATGTGCCATACCGTGAGATAGAGGCATCCTTGGGCATTTTTTTCACCAGCATACATTCGATATTGCATAAACACCTGGCCTTAAAATAGGATTGTTCTCGTTGGATCTTGCACAATTTAACAATCGCTCAAAAAAGGCTCTTTTTAATTGGTGCAAAGAAATTTCGAAAAAATATGAACGCGGTGCTTTAAAAGACGTTTTAAGATCGTCACAGGTGACGAATCATGGATCTATGCGTATGAGTCCGAAACAAAACAGCAATCGACCGTGTAGGTCTTCGAAGAAGAGCCAAATCCAATGAAAGTTGTTCGAGGAAGAAGCACTTCGAAACAAATGGTCGCCTGTTTCTGCGGCAAAACTGGTCATGTGACGACTGTTCCGCTTAAACAACGTAGGACGGTCAATTCTGAGTGGTACACCACAATTCGTTTGCCTTAAGTCTTCGGAGTTATTCGAAAAACGAACAAGAGAAGACGAATCTTTATGCACCATGACAATGCGAGTTCTCACACATCGGCTCAAACCAGCGCCTTTATGACCGGCCAAAACGTCGAATTGATGGGTCATCCGCCGTACAGCCCTGACTTGGCACCCAATGACTTTGTTTTTATTCCCGTACATCAAGAAAAAAGGCTTGGTCTACGATTTTCGTCGCCAGAAGATGCTGTTGAAGCATTCAAAAACCATGTTTTGGAGGTGTCTCAATCGGAGTGGAAAAAGTGCTTCGACATTTGGTTTGAGCGCATGCAAAAGTGTATAAATCATGCTGGAGAATACTTTAAAAAAGAATAAAACCATTTATGATCATAAATATTCCATTTTCATTATTAGGCAGCCCTCGCACTGGGACATTCCTCACCAGTTATTCGCCAACTTCAGTTTATGGGCCTTAAAAAACCTTTTCCTGTCCAATAGTGTTTTTTTGTGCGTTATTGAAAATTGACAATTCCTAGAGAAAATTCTTCATGTTGCAAAGTCGTTTTTCTTTGTGAACAATAGACATTTTGTGCGATATTCAAAACTGAATTTCTAAATGAAAATTCTTCAGGCTGCATGCGAATGCTACCATTGTCCAATGAACTTTTCTTTTGAATATCCTTGTGTCACACAGTTTTCATGTGATATTCAAAACTACAGTTTTTTATTTTTGCTCCAGCTGTAAGGGATTGCCTTCCATTGACCACTGGCTGGCCTGAATCAAAGCTGTGTGCCCCACATCTACCCTTTACAGGGGTAGAGTGGGCAAATCACATGAATACCAGGGCAATCACATGAATGTTTCGAATTAAATGGTATTTTTTTTGCTGATGGTTTTGTATGGAAACACTTGTTGTTTTTTCACCTGGCTCACTCACTCTGACGTTCTTTCATTCGTTTGTTTGTTATTATTTATTTATCAAACAACATGCACACAGAGAGGTGCAGCAGCAACAGAAACTGTGGCACATTTATTGGTGCCACATAGTGGACCGCTTTGTTGGGTAAAAATTTTATATTTCCAAAGTTATCTCGGGCAGAAGCATTTCATGTCACAGAAAACTGAAATGAGAGAAAGCAAAAAGAAAAACGCAAACACTGAATAAAAAAAGTTGCACCAACCAATTGAATGTTTCAGGAGGCAACACACCGGTAAGAGATTGTATATCCTGCAAAATGACAACGGCAACAACACAGAATGTTGGTGATTTGTAGGGGCCCCGGCCAGGCCGACCGACCGAATAAGGGGCACCGAGGATGTTTGTAAATGTTTTGTGTGACTTGGTTGCCACAATTATCAGTGATAGCCAGGGTACACATGATATGCCTTGTACACGGGGTAGCCCTTCCGCTACCCCTCCCAGTGGAACTTCGTGCGAGGGTGTATGGAGTGGGGCCGGGGGTGTTTTGTGGTATTTGAAAATAAACATGCATAACATTTGCCTTTGACCCACATTTGAGAGAGTAGTAGAGTGGTAGCCGTTATATATATATGTGGCTGCTGAACTGACTGGGTTATTTAGAGGCTATGGATGAGGGGTGAGTTGGGGGGTGGTGGAACCCAGTTTGTCAGCCATGAATGTATTTGGCCAACAATTACAGTTTTGTAGGCTTTTTGCGGCCTGTGTCTACGAGCTGAGTACACATATGGAAATTTTTGTTTTCCACAAGTCAGTGGGTCCACCGATGGTGCTACTACTGCTGGAGCTGGCGCTGGTGCTACTGTTGCTATGTTGCACCCTAACGATGATGATGGCTTGGCGTGCGTACAAGTGTGGCTGTGTGTGTGTGTGTGCGGGTGCATGATGTCAAGGTACGCTTTTATGCATAATTTAAATATTTAAGTGTTACGCCCCACACTTTATGCTCAGCTGGTGAATTGTTGCTGCTGCTGCCATTGCAACATGAATTGCTGCTGTTAACGTTTGCTGGTCGCCGTACTAGTGGTAGCTGTTGTTGCTCGTCCTGCCTTTACAACACAGCAACTACATACACTTTGTATTATTGCTAGTGGTGCTGGTAATGGTTGCGAGGGACGAGGGGGGCGCTTTAAATGAGCACGTGTGATATTTATGAGCTGCAAACATAAGTGCAATTTCGTCAGAGCGCGTACATTTAAATTAAAATTGAAACGAACTAAATGGAAAATGTATGTATGGAACAGCAAGTCTGTCGCTATTCCATTTGTCTGCTCAGCACTGTGCGTTTCTCTGTGTATTTGTCGCAAAATGAACAAATAAATCAAGAGCAGGAGCAGTACGAGCAATGGCCGCATTACAATAGCAACTATTATGTACCGCTGGAAGTATTCGTTAATATCAGTTTGCTGCATGTAGTCAGCCAGACCGACTGCATCATCATCATAGCAGGGCTCGGGCACAGTGGTTGATTTATTTTAGTATTTTTCTTGTAAGGTTGTTTTTGGAGGGGGATTAAAGCGCTACCGAAAGAAGTAACCAAAGGAAATAAGCTGAAATTTTTTTCAGAAGAATACCACAGCTTGTTTTTACCAACGCTAAGACTTCAGTATGTTGACATCTAGAATTTCCGGAAGTAATAATCTAAGGTTTTTGGTTCTATAGATAGTTATTGTTAAATCTTTAATTTTGAAAATGCCTACTGGCGCCAAAGTACTCCATTTCATTGAAAAAATCAGTAAACTGACCAGCATGGAATTTAATTTTGTTGGTAACATATTAAAGATGGTACGCGTGGTCCAACCAAAAAAATTCCTCAAACATTTTTTTCATAGGAATAGTTTTTTTGGGCGCTAGAGCTATCGAAGTGAGCGACTTGTATCCAGAATTAATAAATATTGTTCTTTCGTAGTTGAACGAAAATATTTGTCAAAGACGCATTTGTAGACGGATTCGAATTGGCTTATAATTTTTAAAAAGTTAGGGAAAGCGTTTTTTAATTTTTTTAAGACTTAAAAATTATTTTTTTTTAAATTTATTTTTTAATATTTATTTTTTTTACATTGAACAGGGATTAAACCGGCTCAAGACCTCTTGCTTCTATATTTAAATAGAAGACAAGTTTTTAACAAAATGGCAAAGTGACATTGATTTTCGTCATAGTCAACTAAACTCTTTTTACAACACACACACTTTGTTGTAAAAGAAATCTATTGATGGCTCTCGATGTGGAGTCTCTTTAGAGCTGGCAAGAGTGAGTTGTATTTTCGTGGGCAATTGTGTGAAGAAAACTTGAAAAGTAAGGTTTACAACAGTAGTTCTCATTCGTTTGTGGAGATTTGTTTACTTTCAACAATTGCAGCAAGGCTTTCTGAAGAGGGTTGTCACGGACCCGAAATCATGATAAAAGTAGTGTGCAGCCACGAAAATCAATGTCACTTTGCCATTTTGTTAAAAACTTGTCTTCTATTTAAAAATAGAAGCAAGAGGTCTTGAGCCGGTTTAATCCCTGTTCAATGTGTAAAAGCAACAGACCGAAATAACACAAACGAGCTAAACATTTATTTTTTTTTTAAGAAAAAAGACAGCAAACAATTCGGTGGAATTTTTTTTGCACAATCAATTAGTTTGGGCTTTTGTCTATTGGAAAAGAATGATATCTTCGCCGATTTGGTGCGAATCTTTTTGATTTCAATTTTTTAAAAAGTGTCTGTGACGATTTTTTTGTTAAAAAAATTCGCAATTTTTGATGCCGAAAGCAAAAGCACCAAAAAAATCAAAATTAGTTTTGTCTAACGTCTTTTAGAACGAAACAAAATCTTCGCCGATTTTATTCAATTGGTTTTGATTTTTATTCTTAATGAATTTTTTGTTCGAAAATTTTTAATTTTTGATTCCAAAAAGCAAAAACCATTCGGTCAAATTTTTTTGTACACTTAATTTTTTTTGCACAATCAATTAGTTTGGGCTTTCGTCTATTGGAAAAGAATGATATCTTCGCCGATTTGGTGCGAATCTTTTTGATTTATTTGGTTTTGTTCAATTGGTTTTGATTTTTATTCTTAATGAACTTTTTGTTCGAAAATTTTTAATTTTTGATTCCAAAAAGCAAAAACCATTCGGTCAAATTTTTTTGTACACTTAATTAGTTTAGACGTTCGTCTACTATAATATTATTTTTTAAAAGTGTCTATGATGAATTTTTATTCGAAAAACTCTCATCTTTTGATTCCAAAAAACAAAAAACTTTGGTGACATTTTTTTGCAAAATAAATTATTTTGGACTATCGTCCATTAATAAGGATTCTGCCCGATTCTTTTTAATTTTTATTTTGTTCAAGTGTCTATGATCAATTTTTGATTCCAAGAAGCAAAAAACTTGAAAAAAATCGGTAATTTTTTTTAGTTTTTACCTCGTGAATATTATTATAAATGGAAAAAGTAAATTTCGAGTGCTCATTAAACAGTATTTTTTTCCAAAAAGAAAAACCATCTATCAAACCAATGAAAAGCTTGATAAATACTATGGGCCCCCTACACCATCGATTTCTAAGGTAAAGAAGTGGTTTACTGACTTTCGTTGTGGTTAGGTAAGTACAAATGACGCTGAACGTTGAGTTAAATACACCCGAAAATATCAAAAAAATCTAAGATTTGGCGTTGTCCGATCGAATAGTAAAAGTGCATGAGATTGTTGATGCCACACGCATTTTATATGGCAGTGTGGCTTCAGTTGGGTTTTAAAAAAAAAAACAGTCTGCAGGCTGCCCATCGCGTTTGCTCTCAATTGACCATAAACGTAATCGAGTGACAATTTTAAAGGATTGTTTTGAATTGTTTACTTGCAATTCAAATGAGTTTTTGCAGCGTTTTGTAACTATGGACGAAACATGAATCCATTACAACACGCCGGAGACCAAGCAGCAGTCGTCTAAACAATGGGTTTCTTTGGGTGAAGCGGCTCCAAAGAAGGCCATGGTGACTTTTTCGGCCAATAAAGTGATAGCAAAAGATTCTTGGGACGCATCGCATCACATCGATTACCTTCAAAAGGGAAAAAATAATAAACGGCAAATATTATGCCAACTTATTGCTTCAATTAAACGAGGATTTAAAAAAAAACGACCCCATACGGCCTAGAAAAATTTCTTTTTCATCAAGATAATGCACACGTGTGCAGTCTCAATGGTTAATGAATTGGGTTACGAAATTGAGCCTCATCTGCCATAACCTCCGGATTTAGCGCCCAGTGATTTTTCCTTTTTCCAAACCTAAAGAAATGGCTCATTGGAAAGAGATTCAGCTACAACGATCAAATTATTGATCAAAAAATGCATATTTTATGAACCTTGGAAAATTCTATTTTTTGAAAGAGATACACAAATTGGAGAAACGGAGATTTTGATGAAAAATAGCTTTTTTTCCAAAAAAACTGTGTTTTTTTTTAAAAGTCACGCAATTATTGATATGCCCTTTTACTATAAATTAGTTCAATAGATTTCTAATAGCAGACTTCCTGTTGTTATTTTTCTAAAAATGTTAATATTACTAATTCCTGGTAAAAATCGAAATATACTGTAAGGTTTATCATTTCATGATGGAAACTCTGCCGAAATCCTGTTAAAGATACTCCAAGTAAATATTACTCTTTATTAAAAAGAAAAAAAATAATTTAATACTTATCCTTGTCATATGTCCGTTCCACAATAAAAGCTAAATTTCAAAATCAAAATTGAACACGGACGAAACAAAACAAATTCTTGTACAAATACTAGACCTGACAATGAATACTAGACCTGACAATAAAACACAATATCGTCGGTGTTTCCAGCAGAAGGCTTTGGGGTTTTTTTCGATACTTTTAGGATTCAGGAAAGCCAAAAACCTGCTGCATTTATAAATTTCGCGGAATTTCTGAAAATTAGTAATTGCAGTCAATTCGTATAAAGATTTGCCACGTTTTTATTAAAAAAAATTGAGTTTAAGGCGCGATTTTGAATGACACAGTACAAAAATGTCACATTGCCCATGGCATTGCCTTTCGGTAAAAATATAAAAAAAAATAATTTTTCACATAGGCCTTTTTATATCCCCCACCGGAGGATGGAGGTATACACAATTTGGCAGTTCCTTACACCTTAAAATATTGATCTGATACCATATAAAATAAATATGTTTTTGAGCAACGTCCAATTCTAAGACACTTTAGCTATGTCCGACCGTCCGTCCGTCAGTGTGTCTGTTGAAAGAACGATAAGGGTCACAATAATCAACTTATAAAGTCCAAACTTTACAGAGAAATGTACTGTTGTTGCAAGTTGTTTAGGATTTATATTGAACCAAATCCATTGAGAGGAAAAAGGATTTCTAAACAAGTACTCAAAAAAAAAAAAATCTGTAAATATCACACTTTCTTGGGGATATTTTGTATAAAGTCGGTACATGGGTTTAAACTAGGCTGCTGGAACTAGGTATAAAACTGAACTAGGTATAAAACAAGGCATATTTAGAATTTAATATGGGCGAATTCGGTAAATGTTTTCATATAGCCCCCATACAAAGTACTTTCCCGAGTTCAGATACCGGTACATTTACTGCATTTATGGTATAATCTCGAATTTGACAAGAAGTAGTTTCATGGTTGTTAATTAACTGTTTATAATTAAGATCGGTCCATGATCTTATACAGCCATCATACAAAGGTCACTCCCGATTTTATATGCTGACCCTCTGGAAGCCACATTTATTGTCCGCTCTGGACAATATATTCAATAAAGTAGTTCTATGGAATGACAGTTAACTGTCTAGGACAAAATTGGCCCATGATTTAGTTTAGCTCACACACAAAGACTCGTAATTATTAGGATTATTGCTTGAAAATTGTCCATGGAAGAGGTTCAACCGAACGATTAGGTCCAACCGAACTTAGCTCGGTACTTGTTAACCATTATTATTATTTTTCTGTCAATTATATGGGCAATATAAAAAGGGCTAACTAGAATTATTGATTTGGAAATTAAAAAGGCCTATGCGAAGAAAAACACATAAGCCTTTTAAAATAATTTTATGATAATTTCTATATGGAAATGCTTATAGGCCTTTTCCTAAATTCTGAACTAATAAAGCTATCGAAAAACGATTTGTATGACCAATAGAACTACTAAAAGCGCAATACAAAATAACATCTGAAATTTACTCATAGGCCATCTGCTGGGAACTACGACAATATAATGTTTGCATACTAAAGAACTGAGTCGATAATGCCAAGTTGGGTTAGCATTTTCTGAAAGACTTTCAGAATTCCACATGCATTGTAAGATACTGTAATGGATAGCCTGAGTGTCTTGAAGACGCGACGCTAAATTTTAGGTTGTATTTTATATATGATCTCTAACAGCCTAATTGCTATTACTTATTTGAATTTTGTCTTAACACAAAGGCACGCATTCAAGTTATTTGTTTTTAAGCCACACAGACATACTGGATTTGCATTTAAATAGTACCTGCAAATATGACATCACAGCAATAGAACCATGCCCCATTATTTGCAAAAAAAAGACTATATCAAGATAAGTAGACATCTTTCTAGAAGGTCTTCTAAGAGACTGCATCGGAAATGATCTGCCTAGTTTAACAGGTTGGCAACACTACCCGCAACAGCTTCAGCCTATGTTTCTGGTTTTTGAACCTCACCCCGCTATTTGCAAGAAAAAGGCTTTAGCAGCTTGCGGTTGAATTACATTCTACTTTGAAACATCCCAGAGGATTTATCTATTCTAGAAGTGGGAAAATAAGGAAAATATTTTGTGACTCTTACCACTAAACATGGAGACAAAACTTTAGGACGAAAATACTAGCTGTGTACCCGAGTCCTTACTTATGGATCGTACAGCCTAACAATTTTCCCAGTTTCTCAATTTTTTTCCCATAACGAACCAACAGATTTCTAATAATCGCACACAGTGCACGCCCACTATTCATTGCATCTGCAAAAGCATGATCTAGGACGAAAAAAACGACTGAAAGAGACTGCTTCGAAAATAGTATGGCTAGTTTATTTGGTGGGCTACTCTACCCGTAACAGCTACAGCCATTAATACTGCTTTTTGAACCTCGTCCCACTATTTCCAAAAAAAAGAAGATTTTATTAGCTCTTGAATTAAATTCAACTTAAAAACAACCCAGAGGGATTGTCTGGAGAGGTAGGAATATAAAAAGGAGTTTTTAATAAGGATAATAAGGAAAATAATATAAGTTGATGATGGTTCGTACAGCAAAACAATTCTCCCAGTTTGTTTAGTTTTTCCCTTGAAGTACCATCAGTTTTCTTATCATCTCGCACTGTGCACAGCCACTGTTTATTGCATCTGCAATAGCACGATCTTCGACAATAAATTTTAAAGCACACGCACACACACAGAGATAAACGTACATTAACATTAACACATCGTAGATTTTTACAACATACCACACGGTTGCATTAAACCACAGCCACAATGTGGTAGTGGAATTCTACATCTTTGCAGGCATCTCCTGGTCCGTCCGTCCGTCCATCCACCCATCCATCCGTTCGTGCTCCCATCAAGCTCTTTGTCTGTCTATCGTTGCATGCGTACATTGTACCTTGTGAATGTATGCGTGTACGGCCAAGAGGTCTATTGTAAGCTTCCCATTCTGGCATACGGGGTGTAAAGAGGAGTGAGGTCGGCGCCGAGGCTGATAATGTCGATGGTGCAGTGTCTGACTGTCGAGCTAGCGTGCATAAGGTGCATTTTGTGCAGTTAATATAAAATTTAATAAAAGGCTACCGCATTGTTTTGCGGTTGTCATCCTGGCACACGCACATAGACACACGCGTATTTAACCTACGCACATGCCACTGGGTGCATGCACATGGGCATGGGCGACATTAAGGCACTAGCACTTGTATAGACGCACACTCTACCACAGATGCGTAATGAACGTGTATATACGATGTTGAACATTCACACACACAGACACACATGTGTACGCTGATGTTAACGTTTTGCGTAATTTGGTATGTCTGTTATAGGCATCTATTGTTATGGCCCATCGCTGTGTTCGACCTCATCACTGCCGCCCGCTTGTGATGCGGCTGTTGTTGTTGTACTCCAGCTGAGTTAATTACAATTTAAATAATTGCCTGAATATTGTCCATATCAGAGAATGTGCCAGTGGCTGCCGCCGCATTTATAAACAATCAATTGCATGTAAATGACAAATAATTTGCGCTCTGTCGACGGCGCATTCAGCGTTCGACGTTCAAAGTTCAAATTCAATACAATTTCATGCCATTCGTTTCGATAGTTTTACGACTGCCTTGTTCTGTTGCAGTTGTTGCCGTTGTCATTGTCGCTGTTTTTCTGTGTTCAATTACGAAAATGTTTTAAATTAAAAACCAGCCAACCAACAAAGCAACTACTTTAGGCCTCACGCACACACACACTCACATACCGCCCGGGCAAAACGACGTATACGCAATAATAATGAAATCAAATTAAAGCCGCATCACTCATACGTCACCGGTGACAAGTGAACATGATTGTCAGACCGACCAACAAGAAAAAAAAACAAACATTGCGATTAAACCCAAAACTCAAACTGGCGCCACTAGCTGGAGGGCGGGGCATGTGATTATGCCTCAACACGTGTAATGCCCTAAATTAAGTCTTTAAAACAATTTAATTAAAAAATATTAATAGAGTGTAGGAGTAGACACCTCAATGGAAGGGCATTATTATTATCCGCGAAAGCTCGGGCCTATATTCGGACATTTTTGCTAACCGAAAAGGACTTCTTAAAAGTTTTTGCTTACGATAGCTCTAAGCAATAGCTAGGCCTGAACTTAAAGCTTGACCAGTAAAGAGATTGTAAAGTAATAAAGCATACATTTGGGTTTTTGCTGACTTAAAAATTTTTTCTTACGATAGCTAGAAATTTTCTTTAAGCGATATCAAGTCATACTCTCTGAGCGACAACTAGGCACTCTTAATGATAACTATCAAATTTCTTAAGCATTACCTGGGAACAGTACAGATAATTGTCAGACTGAAAAGGACCGGCCCTACATTTAGGTATTTTGTCTTATTACAGGGTGTCCCGGTAAGAGTGCACTTTTAACATTTGGTGTAATTTTTTATTGTGCAATTGGCAACTCTGCAGTTTGGCAGCTGTCACACATGTTTATTTTGATAATTAAAATGGGAACACTTTACGTAATATCAACGCGTACAAATTGTGCTCGCAACTTCAAAAAATGTTTAAAGTTTGGTTGGCACCTAATATGGCAGCCATTCGTAGAGTGGTTAAAATTAAAAGAAACTTGGTCGGTTGTAGACAGAAAGTATCCTGTGAGTCAACAGCCGATCACTTGAAAATATAGCTGCTGTAAGAGTAAAGCCTTGATTTCAACAACTAAAAATTTCACGAAGAACTTTCCAACGAATTTTTAACAAAATACATCTACCTTCAAGCATACAAAACTCACATTCCTCCGGAGCATCCGAGATCCAAGGCGTCATCGGTGAGATACTGCCACATACTGTGAAAAGAATATTTCATGTAGAATATTTCAGTCCATACTTTTTATTAATTTTAAAACGAAAAGAGCAACCCTCTGTTTGTTTGCATTCGAAGCCGTCCGGAACGATTACCATAACAATAAACAAGTGTCGACGTTGTATCGCCCACCCCTGAACTCAGGAAGAAATCGGAATTGCAATAAAACAGCTCAAGAACAAAAACACGGCAGGAGCAGACCGAATGTCTGATAAGGTCGATGCGTCAGCTGTCTTGCACTACCTGGCTAACTGAACGAATGCTCGATAATTGAAACTTCAGGTGTCTATGACCTAGTCATTAAAAAAGGAGTCAATACAGGTACCGCAGAATAAGTATGCTATGCATTGATTGTAAACACTCTCAATTACTCGTAATAAAGACTTTAGGCTCCATTGCTTGTTAATTGCCATCTTGTAAGCATGTTGTACAAAGCATTTAAATTTCCTCCACAGAAGGATTCGATTACTCCTTAGAATGCGTAGCTAATATATAACCTTTTCTGCAACATACAACTTTAAAAAATTCAAAAATTAAACTAAACTTAACACACCTCTCTTGAGAGGTTCCTCCGTACTCCTTGGCCTATAACCGAAATTGATATATTCAGCTCCTTTCTACGACAAAAGACCGGATATTGTAGTCCAATATTAACTTATGGCCACCAATTTGATTTTTAATTGCCCGGATCACGAAGCATTTATTTCCATGCGTTTCAAAACCATTCCTATTGAAATCTTATAAACAAATCCCAACCACCCCTATTCAGCAGCCCAACGATTAGGTTATAATAAGTCTGTCAAAATGGGTGAGATGAACTTTTCCCTGACCATGTGTAACTTCGCACTAATTTGGGGACATTTTTTTGGGGGGTCGGCGACCAGTGCTTCAAATCGAATTTGATATTTTATGAGAAAATTAAAATAAACGA
Organism: Hydrotaea diabolus; assembly: GCA_963513945.1. Lineage (NCBI taxonomy): Eukaryota > Metazoa > Arthropoda > Insecta > Diptera > Muscidae > Hydrotaea > Hydrotaea diabolus. The sequence continues at coordinate 238,266,744 of OY740716.1, read as the reverse complement.
TGGGGAAACTCAATGTCTGCAAACGAGCGAGGGACACACCCAAACATACGTATATACATACATACTCGTACATACATATTTTTCTAATTAGTTTTCCCAATTTGTGTTGTTGCGCCTTAAGCACAGTGGTCTGTGGCAAAACAAAAAAAAAAAGAATAACAAAAACTCACAACACACATGACGAAATTAGATTTTGTCTAAATCCAGCCAAACATAGTCGGGGATCCTAGTGAGAAAGCGCTAGTCGTAGTGCATATTTGGGGTGAATAACTTTCACATGACGTCAGATGTGTGCTGAGCAGCGCCGTACTGCGCTGCTTAGGGAAAACGAAAACGTCCACGTTCACACTAAGAAATAGAGAAAAGGAAAACAAAAACAGTGGAGAAACAGTTGAACTACATTTGAAAATAACGCAGAGAATTGCGTAAAATTTTAAAAGCAAATACAAAAAAGAAAACAGAGAAAATCTCTTGACATTTTGCCAAGAATTAAATGGAAGCAAATACATGTCGTTCATTAGACCGGGTTGTACAAACCGAACACATTTCAAGAGGTAGTCGTCATTCAAATTCTTCTACTTACATGCCCTATTGAGGGGCGCGGGCGAACGGGCGGCGACACTTAAATGAAACAAAACAACAACAATAGCAGCGGAGGGGAAATAATAATAACCATAACACCATCGCCACGCCACCTTCGTTCCTCGGAAGACAAAGGCGAAATAATTCAGATTGTGCCCAGCCTTGTGACTAATGACAAAAGCCTCTTTGCATGCATGTGGAAAATATTAAATTTCAACAGAAATCATATGTTTGTGAAGCCTTTAAGAGCCAACAGACCTGAACCGAAGGCGCCTTTGTGCCACTGTGCCCGCCCGCTCCCCTTTACTCCTGGTGGTTGCAAATGAAACACTTCGTGTAAAATCTTAATTAATTTGAAATATCAAATCGATACTCATACTCCGGATATTACGGCGACTATGCTGTGCTTCGCTAGGCCATGACATGATGACAGCCGGAGACCGGGCATAAAGCAGGCGATGAAAAAAATTAGCGCAACGAAAATTTCAATATTCCCTAACTTGTTACTGTGAGCCGCACACTGGGGGGAGAAGTGACTTCATTTGCATTCATTACAAGGCCATTAGATGAAAGCAGATATGCGGGCAAATGGTAAGTCTCAGTTGGGCGAGACGATGTGGTCCACCTTAAAGGCAGACAGATTTTGGATAGGCACAAGATGCTGCGGTAACGATAAGAAACTGTTATAAAAAAATTTAGTGTTAGCTGCAAACTGGAGGTTTTGGTAAACTAAAAGGGCTGCTTAAGATCGTTTCAAAGTTCTGGTTTCATTAGGTTACAAAAAATAGTTTGAGCAGAAGCTCTTAAGGGCACTGAAGGCATGGATTTGTAACAGATAGTCCCAGGCTTTTAAAAGAAGGAGGTATGCGCAAAATAGCAAGCTTCTGTCATGAACTTGTAACAGATAGTCCCAGGCTTTTAAAAGAAGGAGGTATGCGCAAAATAGCAAGCTTCTGTCGGATCTTTTTTGTATAGGGATCTTTTTTTGGATATTTTTTGTATAGGGTGGACGATTTGACATTTTATATTTAAATTGGATGTAAAAAAGTACAGATAATTTTTTAAAATTTCTGGTTTTATTGGAAAGGTTAAGCTTTGTCATATAATAATGAAACACTATCCGATGCGTTTTTGCTTCACCGAAAAATCGTCTTTTTAGATGAAGTGCATTTTCTTCTCGGTGGCTATGTCAATAAGCAAAATTGCCCCATAGGTTTATAGAACCCACATGGGACTATTAAGAAGCCATTGCATTCTCAACGAGTCACTGCTTGCTGTTTGAGCTGGTGGCTTCATTGGCTCATTTTCCTTCGAAAATGAGCCATTACTGTGAAAGTTAAGCGTTAACGCGCCTTGGTTAAGAAATTTTTGTTTCCAAAAATTCAATGGATTGACATGGACGACATTAGGTTTGAATAAGACGGGGCCACATGTCATAAAGCCAACGCAACTATCGATATTTCCGACACTGTTTTTGAAACTCGAATGATCAGCAAAATATTTTCACGAGCGCTTGGGATTATTTGCTTTTTTGGAGCCGTTAAGGATAAATGTTACTCCAAATATCCAGAGACTTTTAAAGCGTTGAAGCATGAATTGCCATGCCATGAAGTTGCCATTGAAGAGATTCTACCCGAGGTATGCGAAAATGTAGTGAAAAAAGGGTTGGATACTTTTGAGGTACTTCGGAGCTAGTTTTGGTAGGCATATGAATTATATTTTGTTCCACTATTGTCTAAAAAGTTCAACATTTCCAATAAAACCAGAAATTTGAAAAAAATATTAGTACCTTCTTTACAGCCGTTTTAAATTTAAAAAGTTAAATCGCCCACCCTGTATAAAAAAGAGCTGATCCAATATGTCCTATAACATGATATCTAGAAGTTTGTTTGGCTCCCGAAAACTATAATCTAAACTAATTGTTTCACGAGATACAGATGATGTTTGCAAAACTAACAAAAAAAGTCGAGGTCTTATTTCTGTAATTTCAGGCTACACTGCTTTCACTACCTAACGAGGAATGATTTCCTTTAAATCCCTCACCATCGCAAGAAGCCGCAAGGATTCGTTTATATGTAATTTTGTTCCCCGCAAAGAAAGGTTTATGGAAAGAATACTTAAGCGGAGTATTTTACGATATATGGCAGATTTTCAAGCAATTAAAAGTGAAATAGTTGCATGATGATTTAAAAAGAACGCTAGAACTGCTTTAAAAGTTCCTTTAAGTTTAGCTACAGCTTAGTAAAAAAATTAAGTTCATCGGAGATACTGAATTATTTTCATAAAACTAAAAGGTCACCATAGAAATGATGATTTGCAAAGAACTACAGAATTTATTTTGTGGCTTTCGCTTGTACGTGGATTTCCGAAAAATACTTTGAGTAGAAGCCAAAAGGAGCTCTTAAGGGAAAGTGCTGTAAGAAGAAGGCGAAACAAAATTATCAGGACTCTAATATATGGCAATATAAGAGATTTTCTCACAAAGCCCATTTTAAGGTATGAATGAATTTTTAGTGACTTCTCTGACAAATGGACTTTGATAGAATGAAGTTTTATTAAAAACCACCTGACTTTTCTCTAAATATTCAATTTATATAAGGCAGGGATCAGTCTCAGAATTCTAGGGTATTACATCAGTGTCAATTACACCTCTCCAGATGTACTGTTTGGTGCTGTGTTATGGCTGATAAAGTTATCGGTCTATATTTTTTTTGAAAATGAGCAGGGCCAACCACTAACGGGTCCTAAATACGACTAGGTTTGAATATTTTTTGGGTCTGCAAGTTAATAATAATTCAAGCTTGTGTACAGTGGGCATACAGCAAAAGCCACAATGGAACTTCATCGTTACCTTTCTGGTAAACCCTTCAGTCTTTACTGGGCCACCCAGTACTTGTTTAAGCGACCAGCAGGAAGAAATTCACCACCGCCGGCAACACTCGGTTTATTTGTGGTCTCTTGAAAGATTAAATTGTTGACCTGTGTAAACTAACACTGCCACTGTCAAATCTGTGACAAACTAGAAAAACTATTTAAGACCATTTAGGGTAACAAAAGGTCCTTATCTGATACTTCAAGTGATAGCCTCTGCACTATTGTACTTCGAAATAATTTAGTAATTTACTCTAAATTAAAAGGTCTACAACGGAATACGTCAGCTATCTATAGAATCGGTATATATAAGAAAATTACTAATCAGTCCTTTTTTCAAATTAGTAGTAGTAGGTTAAACACCAAGCTTAAATTTCCCATTGGTTGAACCCTGTGGCCCAAAAAACTTTTGACCTCCTTTTCAGATACCTGTCACCCATTGTCGCCGCCTGCGACGGGAACACCAGAAGTAGTACCCACTTATGCGACGAATATTATAATAGAAGAACACAAATATGAACGAATTCAAATGAGAACATTCGTTTTTTTTGCGCCAGAAAATCCCTATTAAGTGAAAATTGCCGAAAGCCATAAATGCGACAAGATTGCGAAGGATGACTTGAGTGCCGGAGTGCCATAAAGCAAACAACGCAAAATGTTAATTTATTTCTATAAAAGGCGCCACTTTTTCACGTAGCCATAGTCCGTCCGTACCCAGCCCATGCCGTTAGGCAACGGCGCCCTCACCGCCATCGAAGCGGAGCGCGAGAGCTTCGACCACAACCTCACAGCTCACAGCATGGCCAAATCAATTTTAATTGAAGCTGACAATTAAATTTAAATACATTTTTATTTATGAAGACCTTTATATTTTGCCAGCGCACCCCAATGCCACCCCACAAAATTTATTCGTTTTATCCATCCATCCAACATTCATTCAATTGCCGTCCACTTTCACTTGCTGAAGTGGGTCCGGTCCGTTGGCCAAGTGTGAGTGTGTGCTAGCTGCTGGCTACTGCTTCCAATTAATATGGTTGGACCGAATGAATGTCGTTAAAAAAAGAGTCCCTGCATTTCCATTTAAATAACTGCTAAAGAATGGTGTCATCACCTCACGCTTATGGCTGGTCATCAACAACTCATACACGTTCGTGTATGCCGGACTCTGATTTGCCATTCATTCAATCATTTGAGTCGCAGTTTATTGAGTCCTGCATATGAGTAAGTTCGTTTGTTTGAATACGTATATGCGATAACGAAATAAATGGATCTTGTGCCATTTCCCTGGTTATTCTTTTTTTATTTCATTAAGTTCCTTTTTATTTTTGTCATAAATAAACTACGCTCAATAGGATGTTCAAAAAAAAAAGAAAGGGTGCACATGTTAAGTGTAACACTTTATTTGTATGCCAGAAATATATATAGCAATCCCTGCAAAATAGACCAACAAAAAAGTATTCAATCGAACAAAATTTAGAGGTTGTTCAACTCTCCCATTTTTTTTGTTAGAATTATAGAATATCCTGAGCCCTGTCCAAGAATCGACATTTATGGTCAAATTTGAGAGTATGTTTCAATTGAACATGTCATTTAAAAGAAACCAAAAGTAACTCAAAAGGTAGTCGAAAATACTGTAAGTTACAAGCAAGATGACTGCAGTTTACGTGAACGCTCCCAGACAATCCACAGACCCCAAGCAGCGAATGTGATTAAACAACGATCTGCGGCTATAGCCTCTAAAGGAGAACATTTCCATTGAACGAGAACTGTCGGCAGCAGATCAATCCACCGAAAAAAGTAACACACTAAAAAACCCTAACACTTCCTTTTTTTGATTTCGCATAGGTTCAAATGACTAGCCATATGTTGTTGTTGCTTTATAATGGTCAACGACCATGAACTGCATCACACGGATCCAGGTACGGATTTATTTTGCGATTGAGGTTGGACTCAAGGTTTTAGCTGCCAAATCAAGCAAATCAAATTTACTTTAGGAATCCAAGTATATTTATTGGTGCACGTACCAAAAAAGGCCCCTATGGCCACCAGTAAATACGGGTACTCAAATTGTTACTTTTTTATAGTGGCCACTGTATCGAATTATTTTTTTTTGAGATTGAGGTCGAACTCAAGAATTTAGCAACAAAATTCAGCAAATCATATTTACCTGAGGAATCCAGATATGATTCTTTTTTGGGCATGTACCGAAAAACAGCCCTTATGGCCCGCCCGCTAGTATACATATATATGGGATTATTTATATGGATTTGTTTAAAAATTTAAGCTGAGATAAGGATCGGATCATGGGCCGAATAAGGGATTATGGTTACTTAAATTAATGTTTCAAATATAAACTTATTTCGAAGATTTGGCTGAGATCGCAGGACTAATGAAAGGGACCAAAAAAAAACAGCGGGGAGTTAATAAGATTTGACCGGTCCTAACGACTTAACTTCTCATTCTTATTGGTCTCATACATATCCACTGGTTCAGGGTTATATAAAATCGGCTACGTCCCTGTCAAGTGTCCTTTGATAGTTACTTGTTGTGTCTTTTTTTGTTGACTCAATTGTCATATTTTTTCATAGGGCGCAAAATATTCCACCAAACCTTATACCTCCTATTCTCATTTGATTCCTCGTATTTGTACTTTTTCTCCAAATGTTAATCTCTGCTTTTATGGCATGGCATTTTGTGAAGGACCCGTCATCGTCGTTGCCGTTGACCAATTTCAATGTGAATGTATTCACACCCCAGTGAATGGACGAGCGTGGTCTCTTTTTTCAGAATTTTATTTAATTTTTTTCTGGCTGTTGCCGTTTCAACAGTTCCACTTAATATTTAAAAATTTTTGCTCGTAAATTGCTGTAAAGATTCAAGTACACTCCGGGATGTTTATGTTCTTCTCACATCTTTTGATGTTTGCCATGCTGAGGAGGAGGTGGAGAGATACGATGATGATGTTGATGCTGCCTGACATTCATTCATGCATTCATTCGCTTCCCTCGCACCGGTCCATGGTCCATGTTTAATGAAAAGACATGAATGTCGCTTCACAAAGATATTTGAAATACGCGACATTATGACCAAAGGACTTTAAGAGCTGCTATTTAAATAAGCTAAACTTTAAAGTCTAAGTGCAACCGCGTAGATATGACTTTCCACAAATAATAATTATAATTTCATTTAAATAGCTTGGTGCTTGTAAATGTTAAAGACTTGACAAAACATTACGCCACAGTGACTCATGAGATATTCCAACGAAATGATTTCATAGGAATTTTTTATTTTTTATTGTTTGCCGGGTAAACACATTTGCCAGGCATCTGCATACACTCGTACGTATGGGCTGGGCCGTTAATTAGCCCAGAGGACTTTTGCCAAATGTTTATTAATGTTCGAAATACTCAAGAGACCGTACATAGTATGGATACGATCGTGAGTGTACGACGCGCTACACTTGCCACTTAATTACAGACGCTTCATTAAGAGGCGCCTCAAATTCGCTGTTCATATGTCAAACGTACCAAATTTTCGAATTATCATTCCCGTTCGACAGCATTTTGGGGGCACTTCAAGTGGATATCATGTTTTTTTGCGCCGTTTCATCTGTGTCCTACCGAGAATTTCACAAGTTGATGAACGCTAACGTAACATGCGTATTTTCGTTGTACAACGCGCCATAAAACTTGAGCGTTCTGTAGTATTTTTTTCGCCTTAATTTACAGATTATTGCCATTCAATGCGAACGGGCCCGCTCGGCGGCAGGGAAGCAAGAACGCAACAGTAGCTGTGAGTATGAAAACAAGTGCATGCCACATGTGAGTGTGTAAGCGTGTAACATGTTGCAAGAACATGTGAATGGACGCATGGATGGATGGGTGGATGGACGGAGGGAGGGACAAACCCGAACATTTGGTGCACTTCTGTGTCTTGTTTACAGTTTCAGTAGGCATGAAACAAAAACCGAACCGGCGTAATAAAACTGATGTTGTTTTACTTTGTTTTGGCTGTTTGTTTATAAACAACATGAAATAAAGTGATTACAATTCGGGGTTTTCACATAAATTTCGTTATTAGGGTGTCACTTGGCTAGAGGAGTTAAAAAACTGTTGGCCAGTTGACACCTTGCTTTGTTGTATTTCCTCTATACATCAAATGTTCGAAACTGTCCAGAATAGGTTTAGTTTAATAAGCCACCCTATAGTTATGATTACAAATGCGTCTTCATTAGAAGCCAACTATGTTAGGTCCATTGTAGTTCCCTTTAGTCTAAAGTAATAGAGATGGTATTAAATAAGAGAAGAGAAGAGAAGAGAAGAGAAGAGGAAGATTATGAACAGAAAATAAAGTGAAATATTTCGTACTTTGTTGCTCTTATTGGCTCTGTGGAGCCAGGAGGACTCCTTAATGAATTTAAAGAGAGGTTAAAAAGTAGCCTCTATTTCAGTTATCGTAGTCGACGTCGTTTTTAAGTCAACCTCGCATCGTCGACTTCACATCGACAACAATATGGTACAGGTATTCTGTAAGATCGACGCCTGTTTATCGTGAAGTAAGAAAACAAAAATCACATGTTTAACACTTTCATCAGCTGAAAGGATTTGAACATATCAAAACTAGTATTTTAGACGAGAAACTATTTAAATTGTATGCAAACAGAAGTGATTTAAAAAGGAAACTAACGTGCAAGATGCTATTGAACGTGTATAATATTCATTTTTCCAAAGATTTTAAAGTTAATTTCGACTTTATAAACAGCCTTTACGCTGCCGTGCCAGGAACAACATCACCGTACTTTAACACAAAGTCTGCAATCCAAAGACAGCCGGTTCTATGTACCGGATTGACCCGAAACAGTAATTCTTCGACCAAGGGCTGTCATCCTGTCACTGTGTGCAGCTAACAACAAAAACAACACGAATTCTGATTGACAATCTTCTCGCAAGTACTCATATTGGCTGAAACATTAAAATCGTATGCCCATGGATCGTATCGGCTGAGTATTGGACACGAATTTTACTTGCGACTGACACATGCTGTTATTTTCAAGGTACTTTTTGAGACCCTTGAAAGCTCAATTTGTTTTTGGTGGTAACAATTTAAAATAAACGCTGATGGAAATAAAGGCAATAAATCCAGTCTTTCATAGTTTTACTCATATACTCGTATATGTGTGCCACAGTAAAACATTTCCTTTGTTTCAAAGAGGAAATGTCCATAATTTTTTTTTCGCAAAGAACAACTGTTGGCTGCTTATAATTCCTGAGCACAAATACTTTTCGAGAATGACCAACAATTCGGCTTTGATATCCAAAGCATGTTCTATGACCGAAACCTCATCTACGTTGCCCTAATGGTTAAGTATTTTCTAAAACTAGCAGACTCGCCACAGCTTTCTGCAGCTTGCTGAGTGGAAATTGATTACAGTTTCCGCAACAGTGACTCTACAATCATCATTGTTGGCAGTTACTTCTTAGCGCTATACACACAAAGAACAGATTCGTTGGCACAACTGATTTTTTGGCAACCGAATAAAAGAGGTTCCATGAATGTCGAGTATGTCGTCAGTACACCCGAATATTAGTTGGTCCTCTGCAATGTTCAGTAATTGAAAAAGAAGTATCGGAGCAACATAAAAAGTATCCGAACCTCCAGAAAGTAATTTTTGGATACATTTGCTTACGGAACACCAAAAATGTGACAGTACGAGTATTATTATTTGATAATTGACGACAACGTCTTCGGAAATACAAAAATACAGGACGACATCGTCTTGCGTCGCCAACGAGACGACAATGGGAATAGGTCTGAATATTCTCGCAGTTTTTTTATGGAACATAACAAGTTCTGCACAGATTCCTTTTGCTCAAGATTTAAACAGTTACTAAAGAGGTCTTTAAAATGAAGTCTCATGTTCGCAGCAATTTGGCTTATCACTCTGTCCTGTGATGACACTTGTACGAATACTGAGCGTACTCTTGCTGCAGGAAAGCAGCGCGTCACATCAATGACTGCCCAAGGAGATCTAACAACCCTTAAATTCTGTACTGAATTGCACCTACTTCCTGAGGGTGAACGATATTTTTAAGTTTCGAAAATGGAATAGGCAGAGCCGGGATTCCTTCTTGAGCGCAGAAGTCAAAAACAGTATAACAGTCAGAATCAGTTGCTTAGATTTGATTGCACTTTTAATAACTCGAGTGTTTTGGGTTACAAATATGGTATCTCATTGACACATGGACGGATGGAAGGACATGGCTAGATCGCAAAATCCCTGAATTTAACAACGTTCAGTAATATATACTTTTTTTAGTTGATCAATATTGCAAACGTATTGATTTAATACACGTCTTATTCTTCATCCAGGTGCAGGGAAACTATTTAATGGCGTCGCGTTAATAGCGTACTGCTTGAGGTATTGATTAAACAATAATCGATTTAAATGAAAATTGTTTGAAATATTTTTATACAAGAGTCTGTCATTTTGTAATTGATTAATCGTAGTCAATAGTCGAATTCCGTACAAAAGCGAAGTTGTTAAATCGACCACTAAATTTTCTTCTTTTAAGCCGTATAATACTCGTATTTCGATTTTAGACTGTAATCCAAATGTACTTACCAGTTCCTAGTTTTTAAACCAGATTTAGGAGCATATAATAGCATCGTACGTTTTTGAATCAGTTTTAGGTTTGGTTGGCGAAAAATGTTTCAATAGATAACTTGACATTTTAAATAAAACCAATTTTTTTACACACTTTACAAAGACGATAGGAGCTGGACAAATTGCTTCGTAAAAAAACATCACTTCAGTAAGAACAAATGATCGGCTTATTTTTCCACATTCATTTGTACACAATCACAAAAAAGCAAAAAAGACAAAATTTAACACAGAAAACTTTAAATTCACACTCTCTAAACACAAAAAAAAACATTTTGTAAATTAATACATTTTTCAATATTTTAAATAACTTTTCCCGAATAGTGGTACATTCACAGTTTCTATTTTGCTGGGATATTGCGACCTTTTCAGAGTTGCTCCACGATGTCTGCTACTTATTGTGTGTTTTTCAATTACGCGTAAAGGCTCGTTTTATCCAACTTCTGTAGTTTCTACGATATAAACTTACATTTCAGAGTTGATGCCCGATGTCAGCTGTTTATCGTGTGTTTTTCAATTTCTAGTAAAATGTCATTTCGTCCATCTTATATAGTTTATCGTCTTTGCTCTTCAATATCTACACCGATATCGATTTTTCAATGTTAATATTTTCATTGTTAATATTTTTCATTGTTAATATTTTTCATTGTTAATATTTTTTATTGTTAATATTTTTCATTGTTAATATTTTTAATATTTAATATTTTTCCAAATTTGACCTTTGGGAGCGATAACATCGATTTTCCAAGATCAACCAAACGGACTTGCCAGTCCTTTATTTTTAAATCAAACGATATGAGTTGGATTATAGCCTTTATACTCGTTCGTAATGCAAAATATGAAAATAAATACTTATCTCAACATCCTTTTAAGAAAAACATGAAAAATTCCTTTGCAGCGAGTGGATTGCGCATTTTAGGATGCTTATACGCCCTGATTGGGAACTAATGTCAGTGTATTGCATAGGAAAGCTTTTACGTAGTCTTAGATGTAAATCTCTTACTCGTAAATTCGACGTTATTTTCAAGGCAACCTCTAAGAAATGAAGTTGTTCTTATTGGGTTGAGAGCTTAGTTTTATATTTTTAAATCTGGTTTAAATAAGTTACACCCTAATATGCACTAATATGCATAAAGACAAATGATGCATATTCGAGGGTCAGGCTAACGGTCACAGGCGATGTCATAATGAGTCACAACCTTTGTGGGTGTGTATGGGCGTGTATTTATTTACGAGGGGGCAGACAAAAGTACGCGTACGCTTATCAAATTAAAATCGGCGTTGATAATTTTGTGCGTGCCCCCGTTATATGAAAGATTTTATGATGTGACATTTTTGTTGCATCCGGTGTGGCGGCTTCAGCATATTAACGGGTTATTTGACAACAGGAATCGTTTCATTTTGATTTCCTTTGAGTAATAAATACTCTTAAGGGCGGTAAAGGGAGTGGGTTTGAAAATGTGGATAGCCCATCATTAGTTTATTCTATGACGATATTAAGTTGAAGGTATATACTTAGTTATACCCTCCATCATAGGAAAGAGGGTACATTTACTTTGCAACATATCCAAAAACTGGTCGGAGACCCCATAAAATATAAAAACAGGGTGATTCATTCAAGACTGTACAAATTTCACACGCGTATTCCTTGGCTCATTTTATGAAAATATGTCCGTCTAAGAACATGCACAAAAATGCAAGGTGCAAAATGGCAGCGGTTTGAAAATTTTCGAACCACGGTTGATGGACTAAAACGGTTGGTATTAAAAGTGGACCAGATCGGTCAAGGGGTTAACAATTTTGCCATCACAAGGACTGGATCAACCTCTGAAAAAGTCAACAAGTTTGAACTTACGAACAAAATATCTAATAAACTATTAGAAGTACTCATATGATGATAATATTTGGAACATACGATGTTGGCATGGATCGAAACATATCCTAGAGGAAAAGTGGGCGGTGCCCCTCCTTTATAAAATCGTGCTTGTGGCCAAACTAATCAGTCCATTAGTTCTAAAATTTTAACAGAATGAAATCAATGACTAGGTAATTATTATAGACTATATAATGGACAAATTGGACAAGTGGGCGTGGCACCACCTCTACGTTCCTGAATTTAAAAAGATAATATCTAATGAACTGTTGGCTTATGACTCAAAAAAGAAATTGCGTGAAACAGCTGTTAAAGATAAACAATGCATTTCTTCAGTTTCTTAGTTGATTTTCTTTTTTTTTGAGTCATAAGCCACCTTTTCATAGGTCGGGTCACATATGATGTTGGCATGGATCAAAGCACATCCTGGGGAAAATGTGGACGGTGCCAAGCCCCCTTTAAAAACGCATTCATGACCAAACTAATGGATTGATCGCTCTAAAATTTTAATAGAATAAAATCAATGAATGAGTTAATTATTTTAGACTATATGGACAAATTGGACTAGGGGGCGTGGCACCGCCCACACAACCCTGAGTTTAAAAAGACAAGATCTCAATAACTTTTGAAAATATGATGTCGATAATTGGAACATATGGAAAGCATGGAACGAAACACATCTTAAAGAAAAGGGGGACGGTGCCACGCCTCCATTTAAAAAATCGCTTTTACGGCCAAACTTATGGACTGATCGTTCTAAAAATGAGACAGAATGAAATCAATGACTCGGGAATTATTATAGACTATATTATGGACGAATTGGACTAGGGGGCGTGGCACCGCCCACACAACCGTTAATTTAAAATACAATATCTCACTAACTATTAGAGATATAAGGATGATATTTGGAACATTTGATGTTTGCATGGATCGAAACACATTTAGCAGGGAAAGTGGGAGGAGCCACACCCCTTCCGGTTTACGTTGGTCTGCGCACCGATTGTTCTGAATTTTCGACGGAATGGAATTAATGAGTAGGCCAATATTTTGAAATATATATTGAACAAATTAGACAAGAGGGCGTGGCACCTCCCTTTCTTTCCTGACCTTTAAAAGGCTACAATTCGTAAACTACTAGTGCTATGACAATAGTAGTTGGTAAATATGTTGATACTAAAAAAAGACACCCTGATAGAAAAGATGCCGGCGAAAGGCTTCCTTGGCAATATTTTCGTATTGGACCATAATCCATGATATAGGGTATATAAGCTTCAGCACGGACAAACTTAATTTGACCACTTGTTTAGGTCGAACATATACTTGGCTTGTAAGTTGGCTTCCTAAGTTGTTAGACAAGTAGAGGACTTCTTCGTGATGTTAATGGTTTATTCTTTCATCAAGTTTGAGTAAGCGGCCTAATGGTAAGTCATTTACTGTGAGTAAGACAATGAGTCAGACTCTTCTGCACTCTAATGGCTGCTCTTGAGACTTGATATGTCGGCCATGAAATACGAGGTGCCCCTGACACAAAGTGTTCTCAACGATTGTTACATGAAATTCCATATATAAGTTATTCTTTCGTTGCTTTTTTTGATCTGTATTTAGACCCGGACATATGGAAATGTGTCATCATTTATGTGCATTTTGTCTCTTTGTTTGTTTATTTGTTTGAATGAGTTCTGTTTTTGTTGTTGTTGTTGCTGTATATATGGCAATCCGCCCGCTCGCTTTGATGTTTGTTTGCGTTTTGTGAATGCTTAGCGTTAATTTATTTGTAATGTCAACAATGAGGCAGAAGCAGCTAGGCGGGCGGGCAGGCCGTCATGCAGGCCTGTGAGCTTTTTTTCTCTCGCTCTCTCATTTCAAGTGAATTTGAAATTACAAACGGCAGCAGCCGAAATGTGTTTGCCATGTGTTGTAAAAAGTTCATTAAAAATGTTTTTTTTGTTGCTTCTTCTTGTTTTATGATTATTATGATGTAGCGTATTTGTTTACAGGCATACATGGGTTTACACTCCAGTGCAGCTGTTTTTTTGATCATCATCAGCGAAGTCCTCATCCTCGTCAGCAGCTAGTCCGCTTCCCCCTCAACAACAAAAAAAACAAGGAGCCCACTCTCTATATCACATTTGTATGATGACACATGGACAGACGTCTGAGGGGGAGAGGGGAGTGCTGTATAGCATGCAACAATTCCACTTTCAATTCCATTTACATCTTGCATGCAGTTGCATTTTAATTGATTTATTCATTGATGCGTTACACATTCATTTGTGGCAGTAGCAGCAGTTGTTGTTGCTGGCTGCTGCATGCATTTAATCGGTTTGTTTTATTTCGTTCCGCCTGTCCGTCCGTCCATCTCACACGGCCTGTGAACATTTTAATGACCTGAAATAAAATTGAAACGAAGATGCAACTCAAGGCCCGCTCGTTTATCTTAATAAGTTGCTTCGCAAGTCAGGACAAGCGGAAAAGGAAGAGCGAGGCTGTGCCGTGCCTCATCCCATAGGGGGAAGTTGGCGAGGGTGGTGTTAAATAGCTTATGATTTGTAGCATTAATGAAATAAATCTCATGTTGTTGTTATCTAAATGCTTAGCTAACAACACCATTGTTGAGTTGTTGCCTGTATGCGTGTTGTTATCGACTGTGTGTGTGTGGGTGTGTCTGCGTGTGCTAAGTGTAGAGTGGATTTTTTCTGTTTTATTCCATTCTGCCCTATTCTATTCTATTGCTCTCTATTCTAGTCTAGTCTGTTTTATTCTTTAGCTGTTCTACGTTTTCTATTTTTTCTGCGAGTTGTTATCTTTTCAAAAACACATTCACGTCGCTGAGAGTTTGTACGCGCTCAGATTTGTTTTACTTAATAATTCACTTGACTTGGCTGACACTGGCTGTTGCATGCTGCAGCTGTTGCACTGTGGTTAACAGGTGATAAAGAGTCAATCTATACAAGCTAAAAACATTGCGTTACGTCCTCTTTATGGAGGTTTTTATGATCTGACATTTTTGTTGCATCGAGGGTGGCGGCTTCAGTATATGAACGGGTTGCTTGACAATAGGAATCTTTTCAATTTTATGTCCTTTGGTTAATACTTTTAGTGGTAGGGTGATACAGGGAGTGCGGTTGGAAATGTGGATAACCCATCATAAGTTAATTCTATGGAGATACGGAGGTGTAGGGTTAGGATTGGTTATACCGTCAATCATAGGATAGAGGTTATATTAACTTTATAGTTCCGTTTGTAACATGTCGAAATACTGGTCGGAGACCCCATAAGTATATATATTAATCGTCGTAAAACTTTTGGACTATATAGCCATGTCAGTCCGCCTGTCAGTCGTTGGTGTCGAAATGAGTCATTTGGGTAAAGTTTCCACTTACACAACAAAAATAATATAGATATCATTCTTTCAGGAAGGCATTTTTGCAAGCCCGCTTGAAGGACTGGTCACAAAAGGGAGACATGCAGACTTACAAGGGGGAACTTCTCTTAAATTAGTGAGCTATCCCCGATTCAATTCTCAAATTCACTGGCCGGGACCTACTGTTAAACGGCGGTTCCGAACGGCTAATGCGTTTTTATAAAGAATTTTTCATGGATTTTCTATCTAAATCTCTTACTTGTAAAGTCGCCGGCATTTACGAGGTGGAAACCAGCCATTGAAAAATTGTTAGATGTTCCTACCGTGGTTAAACCTAGGTTAACTGGCCTGATAGTCCTTCACACCACGTCGGCCCATACAGTGCTTACCTGCCATTCCTATAACGCCATATGTAAAATGAAAATTGCATTGGAAATGAGGGCATCCTGACTACCTTTAAAGGCATACTAGAAGCCTCTCTTTAATTTCAGGAAACTTATGTATTCTTGCAAAACTATCATTTGCTTGGCCACATATAAAGTAGAATAACGCACTAAAACGAAGGGGCTTATTACAATTGGTGAGGGCAACCTATTTTTATTTGCACCAAGGTGCGCCAGGTTGTATGGAACTTGACATAACTTAACATCGAATATTGTTATATTCAGCATGGCCTTCAAATATAACTCCGTCACATTCTAGCAACCAGGCTTAAAGGCTTGCATCTGTCGACAGGCCTCATCTAGCAAATCGGTCTGTAAACTTCATTTTCAAATAAATGTAAACGTCACTTTATTAAATAATCCGAATTAGTCTAAAACTTCCATAAAGATTGCTTGTGTAGGTGTTTTCAACTTAGGGGCAATACATTTTATTCCCTTCGCCGAAGGATGAAAAGTATTACAAATTTGTCATTTCGTTTACAGCATCACGAAATATTGATCGAAGACCCTAAAGATTCTGAAATTTAATATGATGGTGGCATACGATCATAAGCAGCTTTGGATTGTAAATGCAAAATTCTAAATGAATGCGAAATCGTCCAATGGGACCAAAGTGTTTCTTTAAGTGACTTAAGATACCCCGAGACAAGTTAAATTATTTTAGTACTTGCTTTACAAGTAATATTTGTTTGTGGAAAAACCATGGTTACAATGGTTTATATGAGATGTATTCTATACCTCAAAGTGGCATAGCTATTAGACTTTTGGCTCAAGTGACAGAAACAACGGCCCGCATAGTCAAAATTAGAGATCAACAGTCAATATAGGTACTCAAATTAAAGCATATTTTCCTACCAATTATAAAGTGTGTTTTTTTTAGAAGTCTGGTTTTCAAGAAGAAATAAAACGCATATAGTTTATAATGTAATGGCCAAAATTAAGCTTTAATATAAAGACAAGGGCTTGCCATTATGTTTTAAGAATGATTTCGGGCTTGTGGCGAATAATTTCCAGCCTGGAGGACCAATTTTCGACCTCTTATTGAATCATTAGGGGCCGCATGTCTGCAATAACGTACCGAATGTTCTCTTTCAAGGCGTCAATCGTGTCGGTCTTATCTGCGTAGATAAGCGACATCACATAACCACACAAAAAATAGTCCTGCGGCGTTAAAACGCACGATCTTGGAGGCCATGCCACAGGCTTACAACTCGAGATAATGCGCTCACCAAAAGTATAAATTGATTGTTTCCTAGGCTGTGCGGCAGGTAGCGCCGTCTGGTTGAAATCAAAGAAAATCAACATCCTTCAAATCAGGCACGAAAATGTTACTAATCATGATTCTACAGCATTCCTCATTGGCTGTAACATTATGACCGGCTTCATTTTTGAAGAAATATGGACCAATGATTCCCTCTGCCTATAGAGTACAGCATTCCTCAGCATTCCAGCAGTGACTTTTTAGAGATGTAACGGCGTCTCAACAATGGATTGTGGATTTTTATTAATCCAAATGCGACACCTTTTGTTATTAACGTATCCATTCAACCAAAAGTGAGCTTTTTCGCTGAACAAAATTTTCTTGTAAAAATCAGGATCGGTCCCGTTTTTGACCCATTTACCACGATTTGAAACGTAGTTCCGGAGTAAGTCTATTTATTATGATATGGCAAACCAAACTGTGGTTTGCCACTGTCAAAAATCCCAACTCCAAAAGTGTGAACAGTTTTTGGAGATTTGACAGAGATTGAAGCTTAGACTCATGAAACGAAGGGGCCCAGAAAATGGGTATAAACGTAAGATTCGTCCTGCTAACTTAACTAAGTTTTGACTTGTTTATCCTCCTAAGCGCCAGAAGGGTACAAACGTAAGATTCGTCCTGCTAACTTAACTAAGTTTTGACTTGTTTATCCTCGTAAGTGCCAGCTGCTTTACCATGTCGTAAGAGATTTATCTTTTAAAACCATGTACAAAATGCCTCTAGCAAAATCTTCTGTCGTTCGGAGCAACCATTAAACAGTAGGTTTCGATTAAAACATTCCACCCTTTATAGCTCACGGATTTTAGAGAATTTCTTCATTTCCACTTTAAGGAATACGAGTTTTGTGGGAATTCCGAACGATTGCCTTTAAGCCTTTTTTAAATCCAAACTATTGTTGCGATTTTTTGTGCTAAAGCCACTGTGCGATTGCTTTTAACTGCTGGCTTTGTTGCAATGCCATTGTTAGTGGTCGTGGTAGTGGCGGTATTAAGATGTTGGCCCTGTATTTTCATGGTGTTGTTACTCTTATGAACGTGATGTTTTCAACTGTTTTGCTTATTTTTTTTACTTCTTGCGGCTTCCCGCTTCACATAAGTCACTCGTACTGGGCTGGGCTGGGCAGGGCTGTGGTGCATACATGGACTCAACAAACGGCCACGTTAATGTGTGTGTGTGTGAGCGTGTGTGCTTGTGTATGCAACGTGTGGCAAATGGCAAAAATCCTACAGAAATCTCGAGCGAAAAAATATCAACGAAAAAAAATAGAGTAAAACGTAATGCAACACACAAGAAAAGAAAATAAAGTACTGCGAAGTGTAGTGGATAAAACACGTTTACTTATTTATTATTTTCACAGATCTTCAAAGAAAAGTATTTCACAAAGTGCATTATGGGTGCGTTGTGCGCTGGCTGCCATTGCTGCATCACTTCACTCCATTAAGGCATCCAATAAAAATGTACAACGAAGCAACATCGTCTGAACGACGACCGTATGAGTGCTGGAGCTGCAGGGCAAAATACTGTTCGCTGGCCGTGTAACTGCAACACACATACACTCACATACACATATGGAGCATTCATGTATGTGTGAGTGTGTGTGACTGGTCACAGTGTTATCTGCACATGTTTGTAAGTTCACAATGTAATGCAAAATGTATGAAATTTGCAATAGATTATGAAAAATGTCTGTATCCTGCTTTCATTTCGCAGAAGGACCCAAGAAACAAGAATCCGACCGAAATGAATTCACATGAACTGCTCGTGGGGTGGCAAAAATACAATCAAAAAAACTTTCCTTTTGGGTAGATACAAATATCACTTGCTCCAGATTAGATCAAAGAATCCCATATATTTTTCATTAGGATTTAGGATATTTGTTAGAGGAGTGCAAATCTTTTAACGTTGCAACAATTTGTAAATGGCAACAAATTTAATATGCTGACATTAACGTCTTTACCTACTGTTGTTAGAAGATAAGGTGTGAACCTACCAGGCACCGTCGTGGATACTATGTATGTTGTTACATTTATCCTGCTCAGAATCTTTTGCATCACTGATTGTATTACGATCACAATATTCATTACGATGTCCTTTCCTTTATTTGCATTAGCCAAACGTAAGCGATAGATGGCGCTGTGTTTGGAGATCAACAGTCCGATTCGTGAAGACATACAGAGACACTATTCTTCCTTTTATATCCTCTACCGGAGAGTGAATGAGTAACTCAATTTGTCATACCGCTTACAATACCACGATCGAAGAGGATGGCTTTTCTAATTCTACTGAAAAAAACAAAATTTTTGAATATAAACGATTTTGTGCGACCACTAAACCTAGATTAGCTTTCATGTTGTATATACAATTTTTTTTTTATAGAATTAGAAAAAAAGTCCTCTTACTCGTATTGATTTATATTATCTTTTTTTGAAATGGCCTAGTATTTATATTATGGATCCTCGTAAAATTTTAAGACGATCTTGCATTTCCGTGGAAGCACGATATCAGTCAAACAAATCAACCATGGATACTGCAATTTTGCATGATACTCGCAATAGGTTATGGCCATAAGATTCTAATGGGAAAGAAATATAGGAGAAGAAAAGTTTTCCTTTTAAATACAAAAGGTACGTCGGTAAAACATGCACTTCATGAGTATTTGCTTAGGAAGTTATACATGTATGTGAACGAACAATATTCAAAGTGGATACTGTAAGTTGGGGCACAGAACATCTCAAAAAGTACATAGCTGTTGGACATATTGACTCATGAGGCCACAAAAACGTCCTGCAAGGGCGTCCAGTATATTTAGGTCAATATGGAGATTTGAGTACTAAAATTAAAGTAAAATTTGCTCCGAGTCTAATTACAAATAAAGAATATAATTAGTTCTGAATCGTCGTTGAATTCTAACATAAATTAGCCCTGTCCGCCAGTCTGTCTGTGGAAAGCGCACTACAGGTCGCATTTTAAAAGCTAGGTGGCTGAAATTCTGCAATAGTATCTTTTGATAAACTAGTGCAGTTTGTATTGAAAATGGGCCAAATTGGTCAAAAGATAAAAATTTACACGTCACTAGGTCAACCTCTAAAAAAAATCAAAAATCCTGAAGTTCTAAACATAATATCTGAGCCATGAGGCTGATATTGGAATGTATGATATTGGCACTGATCGAAACACTTCGCAGAGGAAAAGTGGGCGGTCCGCATTTATGGCCACAGTAGTACTGATCCTTATAAAAATTTAACAAAATGAAATCTATGATTAGCGTATTGTTATAGGCTGTATTGTGTTATAATTCGATTGCTTATGCAACCCTGAACTTAAAAAGGCTGTATTTCATGAACTCATACCGCAAATACGATAGTATTTGGGTGTTTTTTTAGACGTGTGTTTTTTTAGACGTGTGGTTTTTAATCTGGTCACACTGTTTTCGGAGTTGGTCTTTTTGACAGCTTTTACTTCGTTTATGCTCAGTTTGGTTTGCCATTTAATAATGAATAGACTAACTTCTTAACAAGGTTTGCAAATCGTGGTGAATGGGCCCAAAACGAGATGGCCACCGATCCTGATTTTTACAAAAAAGTTTTGTTCAGCGATGAAGCTCACTTTTGGTTGAATGGGTAATTTAAAAACTAAAATTGTCGCATTTGGAGTAATGAAAATCCACAAGCCGTTGTCGAGACGCCATCCTCCATCCATCCTCAAAAAGTCACTGTTTGGTGTGCTCTATGGGCAGAGGGAATTATTGGTCCATATTTCTTCAGAAATAAAGCCGTCAACGGGGAACGCTATTGAGCCATGATTTATGACTTTTTCGTGCCTAAACTGTAGGATTTTGATGTGGGCGACAGCCAACGAAACAATCAATTTATTGAAGGAAAATTTTGGTATGCGCAAGCTCGTGCGAATTAACAACGCTGGACTATTTTTTGTGGGGTTCTGTGGAGTCGCTTGTCTACGCAGATAAGCCCGACACAATTGACAGAACACTCGGCGCGTTATTGCTGATATACGGCCCCAAACGCTGCAAAAAGTGATCCAAAATTGGGTCTCTCGGCTGTAATTTATTCGATCCAGGCGCCGCGGCCTCCTGACCGAAATTATTTTTTTAAACATAATGGCAAACCCTTATCTTTATAATAAAACTAAATTCTAGGCCATAACATTTGATTATATGAAATTTATTTCTTCCTAAAAACCACACGTCTGAAAAAAACCCGTATATGATGTTGGAATATAAAGAAACACACCCTGATAAGAGAGGCCGGTGCCTCGCCCGTTTGGTAAAATTTTCATATTGGATCGTAATCCATCATATAGGGTGTATACGCGTTGGCACTGCCAAACCTATTACGTCCACTTGTTAATGTTTTAAAAACTATTTTAGTTTTAGGCTAATTTGGCATTCTTGGTGATGAATTTAATATTGACAAAAAGCTGGTAAACGAAGTTGGAACTCACAATTAATAATTTTAATATTTCCTAAAGATGATCAACGACGTTGATCGCAATTTTGAAAAAAATTAACAATTATTAAAGCAAATGTAATTAGTTTTTTATTTTTGAAGAAAGACCTAACAGCCAGACGAACTCAATACAGTTTACAACATAAAGGTCTACAATACACACAATTCTAATATTCGGAAAATTATTTTATTTTTTGTCTAAAGACAAACGGTTTCCTTTGCTTATTAGATTTTTTAATTAGGCATAATATAGATTTAGTGTAATAGATGAACGCGTTTCTCCATGAACCCAGTAAGATCCGCTCAATAGCGGTGAAACTTATTTTACACAAACTATATTTTGAAATTAGTAGCTTATAGTAGTAGCAATAATCTGGCGAATATGACGGAAGTGTTTCCATTTGACCTCCAGCACGCTTACGAGAACATTTTTGGTAAATTTTATTTTCTAGTTAATCAATATTCTTAACATTTTTTCACACAAACTGAATTCCAGCATAGGTAGCTTAGACTAGTAACAACAATCTGGCAGTAGTCTTATTGATGAAAGAGTTACTATTTGTCCTCCACCCTCCATGTAACCACTAAGATCCCCTCTAGAGAAAATTTCTAACAAATTTAACTTTCTAGGAAACGAATTTCATATTCTGAAAAATATTTCAGACAAACGGCCCCCTAGAATTAGTAACATAGTGGTTCAAGCATAATTCAAAAAATTCAAAAAACGACATAAACAAACATAATGCACTATGTTTTTTGTGAGTCACAGCTTAGCTTTAAGTTTTTCGGCCAACTTAATTTGACATATATTTGTTTCAGGGTTTGACACATTCAACGATGGAGAGGTAGACAATTGAGCAGGGCGTTTAGATTGATTAAGCCTTTTACGAAAATGGGCGTTAAGATCAAAATGTATTTAATGTACTACGTAATTTTTTTGGTCAGCATTCGCAGCACTTTTATCTCAGTGGATCCGTTTACAAACAGAATTGCCGCATTTGGGCAAATGAGAATCCACTTGTGATTGTTACAAAGCCAATGCATCCACAAAGAGTAACTGCTTGGTGCAGTTTATGGGCTGGCGGCCTCATCCGGCAGCACTGCTTCGAAAATAAAGCAAAGCAGTTGCCGAGAATGGTATTCGCTATCGCGATACGATAACGAACTTCTTGTGGTTAGAAATTCAAGAGATGGACCGATATGTGGTTCTAAGAGGATGGTGCCACTTGCTACACACACGCAGAGAAAAGATATAGTTACTATATGGTCGCCGCAACAATAATATTTTCTCTACAATAAAAGCATGTTCGCGGTAACCATAGTATTGTTTTTTGAATTTCATTTTGACAACAGTATGATTACGGCAATATTAATATTGTTGAAATGTTAAAATAGTATTATTGCCAGATTTAGAAATGAAAATATGGTTGTAGCAACCATGTAAACATGGTTGGTGCAACAAAGATATTGTTGTTTTAAATTTATCTTTACAATAATATGATTACGGCAATCATAACGTATGGTTACGAATATGAACATAACAAAAAAGGTTTTATAGAGCATACATGTATGTGTGTGCGTATGTTTTTTATTGATATACCAAAAAAACACATACACACGATGCAGTGCATGGCTGTTGTCCATTATAAAAAAACAACAACCGGAATGTAGTTCGAGCGATTTTTATTGTGTTTACTTTGTTCGGTGAAATACTCTACTACTACTCTATAGCCATTGATCATGGTTTAATTACATTCGTTACTTAGGGTCTACGGATGGTAAAGTAGCATTCACCCCCGCTGGCAAATAAAAGTATTTTCGACTGCCGTTGGAATATATATTTTTGTTTCTTGAATGAAATGTTCAACAAAAACATGGCCTCAAATCTTGGTGTGAACTAATAGTAATGCAATTTAATATAGCTTACTTAGAACAAATCTGCATTTTTGAATAACAACATTACCCAATCCTAATAAATAAATTTGGGAGTTCATAGCATGGTTGAGTGTGAATCATACTATGGTTGTGGGGATCATAGTATGGTTGCGAGTGAATCATACCATGGTTGTGAGCATCATACTATGGTTGTGAGCATTATACTATGGTTGTGAGCATCATACTATGGTTGTATGAGAAACATACTATGGTTGTCAGGATCATAATATGGTTGTGGAGATAATAGTATAGTTGAGTGTGAATCATACTATTGCTGTGGGGATCATAGTATGGTTTTGGAGATAATAGTATGGTTGAGTGTGAATCATACTATTGCTGTGAGGATCATAGTATGGTTGTAGAGATCATAGCATGGTTAAGTGTGAATCATACTATGGTTGTGGAGATCATAGTATGGTTATGTGCAAATCATACTATTGTTGTGAAGATCAGAATATTGTTGTGCCTTCAATAATACACCCAACAATAGTATGATCCTCTTGAAATATTGTCACACCAACCATACTTTTTTTCTGCAGCCAACGAAACAATGTCTCCTTTGCGATTAAATTTCAATGGCTGTGTTATCTTACATCGTGGCGATATTTATGGACCGCCGCGATTTTGTTATATGACACTGTTGGATTTTCTTCGTCAATATACATATTTGGTTTTAAACGTTATTGTCCTTCCATCATAACAAAAATATTAGGATAGTTTTCTGAAAACTTTTTGTTTTATTTACAATTAACATTGGACTAGCCTTTAATAATACCAATAAGCTGAAGGTAGTTTAACTGACGACAGTAATCCTATTTGTCTTCCATGGACGCGTCTTAACCAGCTTCCTGCAAATCATAGAATTTATGTTCCTATTTTATAACATTAATAAAAATATCTAGTGCCTTCTAGCTCAGAGCGAAAATGTATCAAAAACTTCTACCGAATATCCCGCTAACCTTCAACATGATAGTGACAGTGCTTCTGCATCAAATAGGTCAACTTGTTATACTGAAGCCAATTATTTTCCGGTTGCTATCAAACGAAAATACTTTATTTTCGCTTTCTTTCTAGCGCTTGCCATGTCATGAACATAAACCCCGACATGACAGTTTAAATGCTCCCAGCTAGCACTAAATCCACGATGTCTTCAAATTAATTTAATTTCTGCATAACGAAGTGCCACCACGTCGTACCACGTACACTGCGGCAGGAATACCAGCGCTCACGCGCGCGCTTCTTTTGCAACGGACATGTATGGCAAACGATGCAAATGTGTTTTAACCCCCCCTACTCCCAAATAAAACCAGGTAGAACAGCGCCATGCTCAGCTACAATGCGCTGTGATGTGATGAATAAAATATGATAAAAATATTCCAACCAGCCAGACATACACTCCAAAGGCCCCCAAAGGACATTGGGGGAGGGGCATGTTGAGCAACAGTTACAGACAGGACAGTACGGGTAAAGGCAAGCAATGTTTCATATGTCAAGTGCGTTTAACTAGAAAGTGAACATGTGACAGATTTGTAGCACACACTCGTACATGCGGGCAACAGTGAGTGGTGGTAGCTCTACACATAGCCAAAAGGCACTTTTGCTTTGTTTTTGCATAATAGAGTGATTTATATTTTAAAATATGTTTAAAGAAAAAAGGAGGAAAAAAAGATAAAAACGAAATTACGTTGTCTTTTTCTGCCAACAGGCCGGAAGGAAGCATAAGCTTTTCTTCAGTCGATTCCGGCACACAATTTGTCCCATGTGGATTTTGTTGAAAATATATTGAATTTGTGTGTGTTGTTGTGTGTTTTTCGGTAGGGTTTATCTTAATGAGTTGCCTGGTCAGTAGTAGTTAATCCAATAACTTCTACCGGATTAGATTGCGTTTAAATAGATTATGGTGTCTGAGTGCAATAGCAGCAGCAGCAGCAGCTATCTAACAGCTACCAACAAATTGTCTTTATTCTTTTGCATGTCCTACTCCTTCGTTATGTGTGTTTGTGTATGTGAGAGTATTTTGCCTTAGCATATGTTTTATAGTAATTTCATTTGTTGCAAGTATTGCTTGCCTTTTAAGGCTTCTTGGTCACTGTGGAGTTCGTTTCGTTTTGTTGATGCTGCTCCGGCATTTGGGTCTTGCCTGCCTTGGTGCTGCCGGACGGATGCTATGCTTTCCGGTCTAATACTAAATGGCATCACAATTCAATTTCTTCTTTCAATTCCACATATCTTTTATGGTCCAGTGATATTTGGGGAAAAAATAGAAGAATACACTCAGTTCGTATAAGTTCAACACTGAAAGAAACGGAGGAGATGCAAGTTTTTAAAAGTGTTTAATTAACCCGTCAGTGATAGAATGGGAAGATTTTATAAAAATTATCGTTTGTTGTAAATGTCTCCATGATCTGTAATCTAATATAAGTATAATCATCACTTATGTTACATGGCATCACAATTCAATTGCTTCTTTTAGTTTCACATATCTTTTATAGTTCAGTGATATTTAAGAGAAGAAAAGAATACATTTAGTTCGTAAGAGTTCGACACTAAAGGAAATGGAGTAGTTAGTTTTTACAAAACCTGTGAGTAATTAAATAAAAATAAATCCAAAAATAATTGTTTTATGTAAATAAACTTTTAAAACAATGAATACGTTATTATCTCAGTAATATCCTCCAAGAGAGGCATTTGGAAAGGTGGATTTTTCGACATTTCTTTTCATGTCCTGCCTGCTTAGGTGCTCCCGGACTTAAATTAAATGTCATTACAATTCAATTTCTTTTTTCAATCAGAGTGGGAAATTTTTCACTTTAAAGACGATTTAGTAAAATTTATTTTCCGGACGGCCCGACTCTATGATACCTTCATCAAACTCTGTAATTTTGGGAAAAAATAATAAGGATATGTGACCCGGTCTACGAAAAGGGACCTTCGGTGTAAAAACAAGTTTTCGAGAAAACAGCTGTTAAAGATAAACAAGTCATGTGAAATGAGTGTAGATGAAGAGGTTAGTTTCGTTCTTTGACAAACTTCTTTACGAGTTGGAAACTTCTGCTTTGCGCCATTAGAAAGAGCACACATTAGTCTATCCGAATCGCCAAAAAAGTGAAAAATGATATTTTCACACCGAAGGTCCCTTTTCGTAGACCGGGTCACATATGATGAAAATTCCCAGCCAGATTATGAAAAGGAAAAATAAGGAAAATTGAAGATACATACATTTTTGGTTCTTGTACAAATGTTGTAATTTAAGCGCTGTTCGTGCTGAAGTCATTGAATCACACAAAAAACACAAAGAAACTTGTCGGACAAAACGACTGTTGATAACGATGCAAGACTAAATTAGATTGGCCTGTGTAAAGCCTAAGGTTAAGTTTAAATCACGATTATTGCTGTAAGTTTGTTTCAATCCGAAATTCTTAAGGAACCCATTCTTGTGTTTGTATGCGACGATTTTACGAAGGTTTAAATTTAAAAAATATAAAAAAGTAGGCCGAAAGTGTTAAAGGGAGCACTTAGCTGAGGGCCACAAGTTTAGAAGATCTTAAATGTTGGTCAGGTAATTACACTGTTTCTGTGAAACTATACACCTATATTTGAAAGGACCTTTTTTCGCAGCACTATGGACCATAGACACATGCGTTCTGGCCATAAATTTCTTCGAATCATAAAACTAGTGTGATATGCTGATTAATGACTAAGTTTTACTAGGCTCTAATATCAATATGTTTTTAGTTCAAGGTGGCCGATTTTTGGGGTATTAAAATTGGTTCAAAGCTCAAAGGTCCATATTTAAATTTGTAGGAAAACTTCCTCGGTGACGATTTTTGGGTCCAGGACCCATTAAACACGGGTCAACGTCTCCAATTTAGTTAAATCGTAAAACTAATGTCATAAGCAGATTCTTCAGAAAATTCCACTGCTTCTGACTACCCATACGTCCTTGTACAAAAGCAATGACATTTCGGGACATTTTGTGGGATCCTAGGTCTCATAAAGTGTCTACGTCTATTACTTTCAAAGCAATTTTTCATTTCAATTATTAATGTTATATAGCGGAAAAGTCCAAAATAATGTTTTTGGTTAGTTTTTTTTTATCCCAAAAGGGGAACCTTTTGTGGGCCCCAAGGTCTCATAATGCGTCTACGTCTATAACTTTCAAAGCAATTTTTCATTTCAATTATTAATGTTATATAGCGGAAACGTCCAAAAAAATGTTTTTGGTCCGTATTTTTTTGTTTCTCCCTCAAAGGGCAACATACCTGCAACCATAATACTTTTCTATAGTAATCGATAAGCCTTTAGCCCTTTTCGTTTGAACTGCATTGTGCTTTCAACATATCGACGCACGTACTGACGGACTCATGCCCGTCCATCGACAAAGAATACGATCAATAATGGTTGCATATAAGTATTTCGAAATGCAACAAACGGAATGACAAACTTATATATTAGGCTGGGTCGATTTAGCAATCGATATTGTGCCATCGATTTTTCGATTTATTCGAGAATCGTACTCCTATTTATTCGAGAATCGTACCGTTTTTCTATTCTTCCGCGCTCATATGAGTATGTTTTATTATATTGTATGTGGCCATGTATATTTGTAACTATTGTATGACTGTATGTCACCATGGAAAGGTAAAATAATAATAAAAAAAACTTATTGTTTTTATTACCTACTAAAAAACCTTAAAAATAAAAGTTGAGAAAATGTCAAAAAAAATTAAAATTTGGGCGCTTCAAAAATTAAATTTTTCATATGTCGTAGTAGAATTTTTTCTCATGCCAAAAGTATGCCATAATTGATGGAACAATATCGACAAATTTTTGTCTTTACAAATCGGCCCACCCTATTATGTATATTCCCCTATTTTGATGGAGAGTACAAAAAGTTACCCTAATGGATCAGTGTTCAGTCATTCAGGTGTAGTTAGATTCTAAGTATGATCTACGTTAGCTATCGAAAAATGACTACGAGGGCGACCGCAAAAGTAACTGGCCTAACATAAAAAGAACCGTTTTTTTTGGAACTATTATTATTTATTTTTCAACATAATCTCTTTCCAACTCAAAACACTTCATCAAACGTTTTTCAAGTTTTTTAATTCCATCCGAAAAATAAGATTTGTCAAGACCTTCAAAATATGCCTCAGTTTCAGCAATAACCTCGCTATTGGAAGAAAATTTTTTGCCACCGAGAAATTTTTTTAAATTTGGAAACAAGAAATAATCAGAAGGAGCTAAATCTGGACTATATGGTGGATGCGGAGCAATTTCTAATCGTAATTCGGCCAGTTTTTGTTGAGTTAAAACTGCAGTGTGTAAAGGAGTATTGTCTTGATGAAAAAGAACTTTTTTTTTCTAAATGCGGTCGTTTTATCTTGATTTCTTCACTCAACCGATCCAATAATGCACAATAATATTCACTATTTATAGTTTTTCCTTTCTCAAGATAATCAATAAATATTATACCCCTTGCATCCCAAAATACTGTGGCCATTACTTTTCCTGCTGACTTAACAGTTTTCGCCTTCTTGGGAGCACTTTTACCAGCTTCTATCCATTGTTTTGACTGTTCTTTGCATTCTGGGATGTAGTGATGGATCCATGTTTAATCAACAGTTATGAATCGGCGCAAGAACTCTATTGGATTACGCTGATAAAAGCTTAAAAAACAAAAAAAAAAAGTTGCTAGTAAAACAGAAAATGTGTCAGGCTAGTTAGTTTTGCGGTCGCCCTCGTAGTTATCACAGTGTTTAG
Source organism: Hydrotaea diabolus (assembly GCA_963513945.1). Lineage (NCBI taxonomy): Eukaryota > Metazoa > Arthropoda > Insecta > Diptera > Muscidae > Hydrotaea > Hydrotaea diabolus. The sequence goes on along the minus strand of OY740716.1, from coordinate 238,237,525 downwards.
TTTAGTTTTATCCCGGCTGCAGCGTTTTATTAGGGATCTTGTTTAACTCGAGTTTTTTTTCTGGACTAAAATAAGTATGTCAGTATATGTATTTGATTAAAGTGCAGAGTGTATAGAAATCAAATCCGTGTCTCTGATAATCAAATGCTCGCTCTTTGCCACATAAGTTTGATTTCTCGGGAATTAAGATTAATGAAACTTGCCTTTATTTTGGTACCCATGGCAACATCTCATTTATATTCTTCCACATGTAATGATTGGTCGTTAAGACTCTGTATTCTGTATTAAATAGATGCCATCTATATGATGGGTCAACCGGTTTTACGCATTTTTATAATATTTCAACATTTCCAATAAAACATTTGTCATCTCCATAAATATTTCATTACATTCGGTACCTATGCAATGTAGATCAATGTTAGCTTCAAAAATACGTAACTCGTAAGGACCGGTTAAACTCATATAGAGATGACCAAATTAATGCCGCTAATTATGACAAATAGCTGTCGCTTAAGGCTTCGACGGCATATTTTAAAAGCGACATCTATATGTGAAGACTAGTATGGTAAATCACATTAATGGATATCCGATTTTGCATTCTTCATTGAGTTTAGATTATAACAATTATCATGGAAACAATAATACAACTTACTACATCATGCAAGAAACCTCTTCTGCCAGTGTATCACAGGGTGTATTCAAAAATGTACCATAAATATGTACCGAGTAAAAGGACTACATCGTACAGAGTATATGTTCATGAGTGTGTTCCCAGAAAAAAAGAAAAGAAACACAAATACGCACACATCATCTCGCAGTTTTAAGGGAAAACAACTAAAGTTTTAAATCCTTTTGCTACCTACTCTTCCTTCCATGTCCCAATTCTACTAATTCCAACAAATATTCAAACAGATTTTTTTTGCAATGCTGCAAAATGCCACAATCATTTTGCATGTGATTGAAAGTTTCTTTCAATGTTTTTTCTGTGTAAGGTTTTTCTTTCTTTTCGCTTTTCGTAATTTTTTTTTGAAGACGACATAAAAATACTGGCAAAACATAAGAAAGAAATTGAAAAATGCCAAACAATAATGCCTGAAGATTTTAGCTGAAGGTGCTAGAATAATACATAAGTGCTGCACTGAGTCTGTATGGCAAGGACTCCACTCTTTTTTGGCTATGTGTGCGTCGTGCTTTTAAAGAACACCATTCAACTGAGTTCCACTAGAGTACACTTGCAGCTCAGACATACACAGACGCTCACAGCCCTCGTACTCTGAACATCTTTGTCATCATAATTTTTGAGGGAAATATCATGGCAACTTTCATGGTGCTGTATGTTTTTCTTCTTCACATTTGCATTTCTGTTGCACAAATATCCTGGTATTTCCTTCTTCATCTCTTCCTTTTTAGTTGAATCATTTTTTTCGTTCTTTCCTTGGCGAACAGTGAGAGAGAAATTGTATATTTAAATGTTTTTTTTTTGAAAAAATAGCGAGAAATCTTTAGCTGCAGGACTTTTTTTTTTAGGATTTGTAAAGTGGGGTTTACAATTGAAGTTATTGGGCTCTGTCAGATACTTATGTAGAGCATAAACCTATGCTGATTCTATAGGTTATCGAGCCACGTTGGGCGTCCATACTATATGTTTTTTTTATTAAAAGGCTTATCAATATTTCTGTAGTTCCTTTTTCATTTCTTTTAAGGTAATAATAAGTATCCTTTCACGTTGGGCGCCAATATAATATTTTGAAAGTTCTGTGCAAGAGTTTTATGTGATGTCTGCCCAACCAATCATCTATTATATCATATCATATTTCTTTCAAAATCCACCTACCTACTGCATTTTGAGGCGCCAAGACACGCCAAAACTCTCTTTCAGCTAAGAGGCTGAACCGTATCTCCATCCATTAATTTACCCTCTTTAGGGTAATGATACGTTTTCTTCCACGTTGGGCGCCAATATTTTCAGTGTACGAGATTTAAGTCATGTAGGCAGACAATCATCTATTCGTACGTATTTCTTTCAACATCCACCTATTGTTTATAGCTGGACAGAACATTGGCGAGGCGGAGGACCCCGTCGTTGAAATTGTTTGGAGTTTCGTACCAGGATTCGATCCTGGTTTTACTTCAATGGAAGTGTACTCTATTCACCGCAGCACGGTGGCGCCTACAATCGGTTTACAAAACTGGCTGCTAAAAATTGTTTGTAATTCATTCGCAGATTTTAATTGGGGTAAGAAGTGTAATAGACGCTCACATAGCCTATTACACAGCAGAAGACCCAAGTTATAAAGAGTGGTTCAACCATAATGCACGATGTTTATCGTGAGTCTCAACTTAACGTCAAGTTTTTTGTCCATCTTAATTCGACATTTCTTTGTTTCATTGTTTGACAAAGTCAAAAATACAAAAGTACACATTACAGTAGCGCGTTAAGATGGTTCAAATCAAAATGCTTTTCATGCACTTCGTGCTTTCATGCACAGTCGGGTGAATTGTGGTAAAATTTTTAGCAAACCTGATCTGTGAGAAATGTGAAAGCTGCTGTGTATACTCGCCCAGTTCGTTCTGCGGAAAATATTCATGTTGTTCGCGATAGTGTGACATTAGATCTGTCAACCTCGTCACGTCGACATGTCCAACAATTCTATATCGCAAAAACATCACTGAAGCGAACTTTAAATAAAGATTTCACTTTACACACTTTGAAGTTTCAATTGACTCAAGAGCAGAAGCCAACTGACCATATCAAGCGTTATCAATACGCCGAGTGGTTGGTTGAAATGACAGATGTGAATGGTGACTTCACAAAGAAAATCACACTTTTACCTCAGTGGATTCGTTACAAGCAGATTTACCGCATTTAGGCAAATTTGAAATTGTTAAAAAGCCGATGCATCCACAAAGACTGACCATTTGGTGCGGTTAATGAGCTGGCGGCGTCATCGGGCCTAACTTCTTGCAGAATGCAGTTACGTCAAGCAGTTACGTCACAAATGGTGTTTGCCATCGTGAGCTGATACGGACTTCTTGTGCCCAGAAATTGAGGATATGGACCCTGACGGTATTTGGTTTCAACAGGACTTTCCATACAGCTAACCAAACAATGGCTCCTTTGCACGAGAAAATCAATGGCCGTGTTATCTCAAGTCGTGGCGATGTTTATTGGCCGCCACGATCAAGTGATTTGACACCGTTGGACTTAACAAAAAGTGTACGCCAATAAGCCAAAAACAGTTTAAAGGCATATACTCGTATACTTAGTAGGGACATAAATACTGTTACAACATTGAACACACCCATTTCAATAGTAGAACTGAACATACCCCGTTAATGTCATATGGGTTATGAAAGTTAAATTCAATAGCGTTAGTCTGTAACGGGATTTTAAAATCGTTTCAACTTTCACCATAGAGTGGTCAGATAATGAGAACCGTATTGCTGTAATAGCGCTTTCCAAGTGTGAAATGAAAAAAGCGATATTTTCAAAACGCTCCGGCCACTAGGGATAAGCCTCTCTTCTTCCGATGCATAAAACTGTTTGAGAAGACTGGAGATGTAAAAGACCGCCACCGGTCGGGACGCCCACGCTCCGTTCGAACACCGCATGCCATCAAAGCCGTTAAATCAAGAATTCACAGAAATCCGCTCCGACAGAAAATCGTGGCCCGTGAGATGAATATGAAGCAAAAGTCCTAGAGTCAAATCATTAAGAAAGACTTGAGGCTTTCAAACGACGTACGGGATATTTAGTGACTGCAGCTTTAAAAAAAGGATTAAAAATGCAAACGTCTTTTGGTGAAGTACGCTGATAACTTGCACAGAAAAAATTTTTTCACCAATGAAAAAATTGTTACTGTTTAGGAAAAATTTAACAAGAAAAATTATATAGTGTAAGGAAGCATCTGAACTGATCCCAAGGGTGGAAAAGGGTCATCATCCAGCTTCAGTCATGGTTTGGTGGGGTATCTCTTACGACGGGGTCACTGACCTGCATTTCAGCAAACAAGGAGTCAAAACATCGGCCAAAGTTTACCAAGAAACCGTTTTGGAAGCTGTTGTGAAGCCACTTTACAATTCTCTGTTCCAAAACTAGCCATGGACTTTCCAGCAGGATTCTGCGCCGGCCCATAAGGCTAAAACGTCCCAGGCCTGGCTTCGAAATAATTTGCCAGCGTTCATTTCCTCTGAAGAATGGCCCTCAGGCAGTCCAGATTTAAACCAATTGGATTACAAATTGTGGACGGTTTTAGAGGACAAGGTTTGTCACAAAAGATACCCCAACATTGGATCTCTTAAGACTGCTTTGGTTCGAGCTGTGGCCAATTTTCTAATGGACGATTTTCGTGTAGCTATCGACGATTGGTCAGTGCGACTTAAGGCGTGTGTGTTAAGGCAAAAGGCGGACATTTCAAATAAGTAGGTTCTTTTTGGATACAATAAACATCAATAAATATATTAAAAAATATTTGGTGCCAAAACATTCAGTACTTTGTCCCTACTAAGTATACTACGTTGAACCTCCATTATGTCTCAGAGTCATTGAAAATATGGACAATCGGGGAGAGGTATGCTACGGAAGCCATGGCGAGCAATTGGCCGATATTTTGCCTTAAACATAATTGCCATACTTAGATCCTTCTATCATATTAAACAATATTAAGATAATTTTCAGAAAATATTTTGTTTTATATACAATTAATATCGTGAGTTTTAGTTAGACCACCCTGTATATGGGTCTTAATTAGCATGGCTTACCACTGGCCATTTATTTATTAACCCCATTACCTTCTTTTTATTATATTTAATCACGTTGGTCGCCAATGTATTATTTTCTTATAAAGAACTGAAATTCCTATATATGCGTCAACCCAATATTCAGTTGTCCGTTCATCATTATATTCATAAATAGCCTACCCAGATTCCAGGTATACTTATATATAAAGCAACGTTGGGCTTCATTACAAAACAGTTTTTGTAAGGTGTGAGTAACTTGCGAATATATTGCTTTCCGCTCTTTATTAAACTAAACGATCACTGATTTTCCAATGTCCAAGCAAAACATACCACGATGGGAGCTAACAAATTCTGTTCTTTTAAGATTTTTGCTAGCCAATCCAGATACAAGTGTTGGTATATATAAAGCCACGTTGAGGGCCATTCAAAGGCAGTTTAATTAAGTTGTAGGTAATTTGTGAAAATATTGCTTTCCGCTCTTAATTAATCTAACCGTTCACTGGTTTCCTAATATCCAAGCAAAACATACCACGTTGGGCGATACAAAATTATGTTCTACTGAGATTTTTTGCTAGATTGCAAATGGCTTTCTTTGATCCAAGCGCATATTTTTAAATCGCAGCTTTTCTATACATACTACCCCACTGTGCGGCGTTTCTTACTGTATCCGCAAAAGCATTTCCATGAATCACAAGTTTCGCTGAAGTTGTTGAATGCGTCTTTGTGTGTGTTGTTCGTCTGTATGTGTGTGTGTGTACGGTGTGTTCTATGTGCATCTGTATCTATGGCTGTGATATTATATTTAGTGGGAAATTGTAAACTGTGATTGTTGCCAACATTGTTATCAAACTATTACGTAGAAGTAACACTATCGCATTGCGGAAGGATACTTTAGCGTCATGCAAATTCGGGCAGATTCTAAGGAATGTGCGCGAACGTGTCGGTACCCTAGAGGCGCAACACCTACACACACAGAGAGGTGAGTAAATAGATACATACATACACACTTGCATATATTTTCAATATCACCCCAACACAAGCTCATTTAATGCTTAAGTGTGAAGTAGTTTTGGGTGATAAAGGTTTCTCACGCGGTAAATTGGGCAATCTTCTATGAGGTGGTTATAATCACAAGTATGACATAATAATGTGGCAACTTCTTAGCAGATGAGTGATTACACTATAGTAGTACTCGTCGAACACCTCTAATGTAAAGAGAACGTCTTTAGGTGTTCTTAAATATTGTACTTATACAAATTAATTTATTCTGAAAGTTCAACATTTGAAGGTCGTCTGCAAAAAGTTTGAGTTTTGTTCGTAAAAGAGTTCAGCTTTCTCAAAGATGATTTTTATATTAACTCTGAACGACTGTGTTTTCGTTATTAACTAGATCGATTTCTTTTCTTTGAATTCGTATTTCTATTGCAAAAACAAAAAATCAATTCAATTCAGATACTTTCTGCTCGATCACACCGAGCAGTATTTCTTGAATAACACCACACAAAAGATAGCAAAAATAGACTTGTATTTGTTGTTAAGCTTTAGATCATAAGTAAAAACCAGATGATCGTTTTAATAATTTATAGATTTTATGAGACTCAATATATCGTATTGACTTTATCATTCATCGTCAGGAGTCAATCGACTTAAAAAGTTGTGTGCCACTGTCCGGTTGTGAAATTATACCTTTGTTATTTTAAGGCAAGTATTCCAACTAACATTTGCCACATATAAAATTTTTGAGTAAAATTATCGAGAGCCGTCTGTTTAGGCTCTCGATAATTTTACACTAGTTAATTTGAAAATCGATAGTTTAAAGTCCTTTGCCGATACCTTGAGAAGTACTCAATAAATTGAATAAAATCAATGTGAGTTGCTGCTCTCGGTAATCTAAAGAAGTAGGTTTGTCATTTTACTCGCCGACATTTTATAATTTGAAGTCGTGTTTTTCTGCTCTGTTTAATTTTCAGAAAATAACTTGACAATGGTAATTTGAAGTTGGTAATTTTAAGACGGCGATTGCAACGAATATAACATGCGGGCTATTGTCAGGAGTTTACATCAATGAAGAAGAAATCGAAGAAGAACCACCGGCAATTCCAGTCAAATAGCTCGAAGCCAGGGCAGCTTTTACTACTACTAAATGCTCCAACGCCCTTAGAACAGACACAAAACGATTTCGTCTTACCTCTAGTCACAGTTAAAAATGCATTTGATCACTCAAAAGAAAAATAATGTCTTTTTATCCTAAATGATTTTTGCAAACTCTCTTGAATTTAAGTGAAGTAAAGACTGCTCTTTAATTGAACTTTTGTCTATTTCAACTCTTTTTATTTTGAAACTTTGGAAATTTATTTGTTCTTACTCTGAATCAGAGCTGTTAGAACTAACATCGTCGTCTTGCATGTTTTGATCTGCAAGCAAATTTAGTACCGCTTCATCTAATTTTATATTATTCCGTGAGTAGTTTGAAGGTCTCTTAGATATCGAGGATATAACTGGATCCGAAGAAAAAAGAAGCGCGTGCATCAAATCCTCCATTGTACTTTCCCTTGAATTTTTGCGGGTATGGTGTTGTCTGTAGTTCCTTAAATCCTTGTTTCGTGCTTCTTGCGCTTCTTCCGGCATCATACCAATTGGGAGGGATACATTACATATGATGTCAGTGCCGTGTATTAAAGTTTTTTGCACTGAAGATGAAGATTTACGAAAAGTTCTGCTGTTTTCAAACAATATATGCGAAAAGCGTCAGTATTAACCTTATATCCGCCACAGTTCGTAATATGTGACCCGGCCTATGAAAAGGTGTCAGCGTTCAATCCTGTTTTTAAATTTTTCAATTTCATTTATTATCTTGATTCTGGATTTCTGTTTTTCTTTCATTTGTGCTCTTCTCTCTCTACATTTTTTGTACACTTCTAAGCAAGTTAGGAAAGAAAAAGCGTCTCAAATACTATCGAAACCAAAAAAAGTGGAAAAATTTTTTTTGGTCGTCCTGCGTGGTGCAACTCTATGGACTTGGCTTTTAAAAGTGCATTCTGGGAACTCCGTTAGCGTTATTAGAACTTGTTGGGTCAATTAATAAAACATCACCATTCAAGCAATCATTTTTACTTTCTTCGAAAAAAAGTTAAAGTCCTGCTGCAATTTTTCCATTTCTCCACTTATCTGCTTATAAAGCTCCTTATTTTTTTTTGAATTCCGCGGCATTGCTCTTCATTATATTTGGTTTTATCTATTATATTAGTAAATACAAAGGTTTCCACAGCCAACAATTTTTAGTAGGTACGCTTTCATTGTGCCAAATTGAAAAAAGGTTCGCTTTGAAACAACCATTTTTGAATCCTTTGAATCCTTAAAAGTGCATTTATCAGTAAACTTGCAAAAACTTGCAGACCATTTATGACGATTCACACCCTTAACAGGCCAAATAAATAAACAAAAGAAGTTTTGGACTGAATCCGACTGAGTCTCAAAAGTTCAGCTACACAAAATATTAGTAAAGGCCATTTGAAATATTCTATTACAAGGTTAAATATTACTTTACATTAATTTTTTATTACGCGTGTTCATATAACACAGGTCACAAATAATAGTTATTTTCGTCAATACATACCTTTTACTATAAATAGGCCCCTTAAGTTACAAAACTACAGATCAATTGCAATTTTTTCTCAAAATTTGTTCACTGTGTAAAAAAGTGCCAACTTTTTGTACCCGCCACCATACAATAGAGGGTATATTAGTTTTGTCATTCTGTTTGTAACATCTTGAAATAATCAAAGTATATATATTCTTGATCCTCGTAAAATTCTAAGACTATCTAGCCATGTTGTCTGGCTGTACCATCTGTTGAAAACAAGATAGAGCCTGCATGAAAACAGCTACGGAGCTGAATTTCGGCTCAAACAGGTGTAGTTAACCTAGCATGGTTGGTATAGAAAATGGGCTATATAGCTCTACGGGAAGTTGGTGTTGGAGACCCTCAACCGACACTACCTCATAAAAATTAGTTTTTTATTTGGAAATATCCGTCCAGTTTCTTGAGCAAAATCACTGAAATTTTGCAAATAATGATCTCTATATAGGCGCCATCATCTATGTAAATATGGTTTAGATTAAGCCACCATTTCTTGTACCTCCCATATAAACGGTCTTAGGGGCCTTGAGAAATAATATGACTATAACTCACCACAAGCTTGACCTACCGAAATGAAATTTTACACATCAATATTTCTATACACAGCACATTTCTACGCTGAATTCGTTTGAGATAGGAAAAGTCCTACTGGTACCTCCCACACTAACGGTCTCATGGGCCTTGAAAAATAGTATGACAATAACTCACCACACACTTGACCTATCGAGACGAAATTTTGGGCATAAAGATTAATATATAGAACAGACTTTTGCGCTAAATTTGGCTAAGATCGGAAAGGCCCTACTGGTACCTCCCACACAAACGGTCTCATGGGCCTTGAAAAATAATATGACAATAACTTACGACAAACTTGACCTATCGAGATGAAATTTTCTACGTAAAGATTTTTATATAGAACACACCTCTGCGCCTCTGTTGAGATCCGAAAGTCCTACTGGTACCTCCCACACAAACGGTCTCATGGGCTTTGAGAAACAATATGACAATAACTCACCACAAGCTTGACCTATCGAAATGAAATTTTGCACATAAAGATTTCTATATATGCTTTAAATAAATTACAATAAAGAAATTACAAAAATTAAAAAATATTTTTTTATTTGGGAATCTGGTGGAGGGTATCCAAATTTCGGCACAGCCAAACTAAACATTTTTTACTTGTTTTAGTTTAATTTCTTCAACATATGTTACGTTTGCAAGCTAACAACTATGCGAATATTGATTACACAACAAAAAAGGAAAAACGTCAATGGGTAAAGTGGAGTGTTGTTAATCAATAACAAATTATACATCACATTTGAATTAAATTCCGCTAGATGACCCATTTCGACCACTGTGAAATGGGCTGAAAGGACGCAAAAACGGATGACATTTAATGCCCTCTATTAGCGTGGAGGGTTTATAAGGATAGACCTGACCAAACTAAACTACGTTTTTACTGGCTTTCTACAAATTCTAAACACCAGTGCTTGTGTTCAAAGAAATGTTAAGAGTTTTTTGTAATAATTTGAGATAAAAGCCTTTACTCTTACTCGCCGAGAACCAATCAGACAAGCCTATATTGTATGTGTGTTAGGCGTCAGTAATAAATAGTATTTTTTATAGTTATGTGTTACTTTCCACAAAAATATCCGGTATAAGCATAACCGGAAACTGTAAGCAATGTTTTAGATGGGCTTTGCCGTTCTTTGTCTATGAGAATACCTGTATGGTCACCATTACTGGGTCTAGTTTTCCGTATATTCCGAGCATTATCCTGATTTTATACACTTCTTTTTTAAAAATAGGCTGCAAACTAAATAGCATTTATCACAAACCTTTGAGCCTACATATACATTTGTTATCAGCCACCAAAATACTCTAATGTAAATGAATAAATTCGTAGTTGGCCTAGTTCTCCGAAATGGGCCCCAGGCAAAAAAAAACTCAAAAAATACGTCACATGACTATTCACACACACACCCATTCACGGCAGCTACATGTATATTTATGTCCGCAACTACAATTGAAATATTCAAATGCATTCGATAATAATAAAACACTCGGCTGGCAGTTATGCCATCATTTTCAAAGCATGCTAGCCGCAATTACAGATAAATGTTGTATAAAAACGTGAAATTAAAATGTTTTTTTTTTCGCTCCCTTTTTTTGTATTCAGCTGCACACAGCCAGCGAGTACAAATAAATTGTAAAAAATGAACTTCCGCATCCGTTCATTTATATAAATGTCAAAAAAAAACCAAACACACACGCACACAACAATCGCGCACACAAGTAGTAAGAGCAATAACAACAAAAAATGCCCCGAAAGGACAGCAAGGATAACAGCAGCAACAACAATGGCGAGTTTTACTAGTGCAATAATAACAACAACAGTGCGACGATGTCCGTTGCAATTTGCAGTTCGGTGAGAGTTTTTCGTTGTTTTGTCGCTTCGTTGTTTTGTGCTTTTGGTTTGCCTTCCTCTGTGTATGAGTCCCTTTGTGTACGTGTGTGTGTGTGCCGAGTTGTACAAAGTGTGGATGTGGAATATTTTAATGCGTCGTGCCCCATTGTCCGTGCGAACGGACTGAAATGATGAACAACGCCAGAATTTGCCACTGCTGTTGCTGGCATTCGTGTTGGTGGTGGGCTTATGTCCATTCAGGCATGTGCACACACAGCCATTTACGAGGGCGACCGCCAAACTAACTGGCCTGGCACATTTTCTGTTTTACTAGCAACTTTTTTGTTTTTTAAAAGCAATCTTTTATAAGCCATCTGTCAAAATTTCCGAAATATTTAATGAATTTTTTCTTTGTTACAGGTGATTGAAGTAAACAAGTTTTATAATTTTCGAAAAATGGAAAATAAAGAGTTTCGTGCGGTAATTAAACACTTTTATATGAAAGGTTATACGCCACAATTAATCAAAGATGAATTGGATTCTGTTCATGGTGATAATGCACCATCATATTCCACCGTGAAATCCTGGGTTCAACAATTTAAAATGGGTCGTTCAAGTACGGAAGAGGAACAACGCTCTGGAAGACCGAAAACTACTATTGAAATCATTAGAAAAATATTAAATGACTAAAGATAGACGAATAAAGCTCAGAGAACTTACTGATATTGCTAAGATACACGAAAAACAAGTTTGGAGTATTTTACATGATGAACTACACATGAAAAAGCTATCCGCAAGTAGGGTGCCGCGTTTTTTGACTTTGCCCCAAAAATCGTCCGTTGGACCAATTCCGAGGAGCTTTTAGCGATTTATCAGCGTAATCCAATAGAGTTCTTGCGCCGAATCATAACTGTTGATGAAAAATGGATCCACCACTACATCCCAGAATGCAAAGAACAGTCAAAACAATGGATAGAAGCTGGTAAAAGTGGTGCCAAGAAGGCGAAAACTGTTAAGTCAGCAGGAAAATTAATGGCCACAGTATTTTGGGATGCAAGGGGTATACTATTTATTGATTATCTTGAGAAAGGAAAAACTATAAATAGTGAATATTATTGTGCATTATTGGATCGGTTGAGTGAAGAAATCAAGATAAAACGACCGCATCTAGAAAAAAAAGTTATTTTTCATCAAGATAATGCTCCTTCAGACACTGCATTTTCAACTCAACAAAAACTGGCCGAATTACGATTTGAAATTGCTCCGCATCCACCATATAGTCCAGATTTAGCTCCTTCTGATTATTTCTTGTTTCCAAATTTAAAAAAAAATCTCGTTGGCAAAAAACGTTCGTCCAATAGCGAGGTTATTGCTGAAACTGAGGCATATTTTGAAGGTCTTGAAAAATCTTATTTTTCGGATGGAATTAAAAAACTTGAAAAACGTTTGATGAAGTGTATTGAGTTGGAAGGAGATTATGTTGAAAAATAAATAATAATAATTCCAAAAAAACGGTTCTTTTTATGTTAGGCCAGATACTTTTGCGGTCGCCCTCGTACACACACAAATTATGCACATTTTTATGGTGGCTGTGCATGTATGTATGGGTTTACTGTGTGTGAGCTGGTGTTTGTATATTGAATGTATGAACAACCATGTTGGCGACAATAAATTTTAACAAATTTCTCATATTTGCACAATTTGTGCTGCAACGAATAAAAAAAAGAATAAAAATAATAGCAACAATATCATTGTTCACACACACACACAGAAGGCAACAAATAAACATATAAATAAAGAGAACTACAACAATAACAAGTACAATTAAATAACAAACGACTTTTCTGTCGTACACACAAATTAAAATAAATATGAAAATATTTAAAAACATCTACAATTTCCACAATAAATGCGACCCAGTATATTTGTGCGTATGTCAACTTCATCAGCAGCTACAACTGTACTAGAGTAACCAAAACCGAAGGCGAAAACCGACATACCGGTTTTTATGTTCAAACCCGACAGTCAGTTTCTCAAAAATTACTGAAACCCAACATGTCGGTTTACCCGGGTTTTTGCTTCCGGGTTTTCTGGGTTTTGGGTTGTTGTAAACAACAGCAAAGAGAAACCATAATTTTCAACTACGTTATACGTAACTGCCAATAATATTTAAGTGTACCTCTGGACTCATAATCACTAGTTAATTTGATTTAATGCTTTTTGCCTGTCGGCCCCTTTTTTCGTCTGATGTCTATCTATAGCTTGTTTTCAATCTACAGATCACATTTGCTGCCCGATCTTCATAAAATTAGGTAAGTAAGTTTTTTGGACAAAAGTTGTTGACTTTTATGAAAACCGGTTCAAATATAGATATAAAGCCGGTTCCAACTTAACGCACGATATTAATTAAAAATAAAACAAAACAAAATTCAAGGAATTATCCTTATTTTTTTCATTATGATAAAAGGATCCATGACAATTATGGGTGAACAACAATGCTAGTTTACCAAATGCTCGCCACGGCTTCGGTGGAACACCTCTGGCCACAAAAAGTTCGTTATTATCTTGCGATAGCGAACACAATTCACAAGTCGATGTTGAAGGCTCTTCGGATATACTGTAGAGCATGCAAAGATATTTTCAAATTTCCTACAGACGCGGTTTGATGAAATTTTCACACAACTCTCCCTATTGTGGTTACATAATAGAGCAATTATGCTGATCACAAAAATCACGAAGTGTACAAAATGCATTTTGATTTGTCAAAATTAAGATGGGCAAAACTTGTCGTTTAGATGTGACTCACAATTAACATCGTGCGTCATGTTTGGAACACTATTTAGTCCGCACTTATATGTTCAAACGATTTGATGTCGTTAGCTTTAGAAGCCACATAGTACATACAATATCGATGAAGTTTGGCACAGTTCACTTCGATCGATCAGTAATCAGCTCAGATAAAAATGGTTCTCGTTTTGTTATAGCCCCAGTGCAAAGATCTCCTCCGATGTTATATATAAGTACAACCCCTCTAGAACATTCATATTTATTTCGATTTCAATCACATTTGGTATGGTATGTTACGATGGAAAACAACTAATCGGGGCCGGTCTGAGTCATAGACTCAATTTTGGATGAAATTCAGTACAAATTAGCTGGGACACATGGAAATGAGGCTTCAAAATTTAAGTATTAACATATGGATACCAAAAACAATAATATTTTCACTTAAATTTAAATACGACCTTATTTTTAAAACCTTATTTTCCAAACCTAGGTTAACTTTGGACCATTTCAAGGGCAAATGACTTTACTTTTGATTAGGAAAAAGTTTCCATTCTTTAGCCAAAGGCTAAAAACGAAATGTGGGTTAATGTCGGTTTTTTCATAAAAAAACCAGAAACGCCGGTTTTTTAAAATGCCATGTTTATGGACTCTAATCTATACATACTTGTCTACATGTAGTTGTGTGAGAGTGTGTGTTTCTAATCAGCGGTTCATGTAGGGCGTTTGGAACCCCATTTAGTTTTTTTTCGCTAGTAAATTTTTAAACACATCTACGAAGTGCTTCTTTGCTACTTCTTAAGAATCTATGGCTTGAGTAGGCTAGAGAGCATAATTAGCACACGCAGAGAAAATATATGGTTAATATATGGTCACGGCAACAATAGTGTTTCCTCTGCAATAAAAGTATGGTCGTCGCAACCATAGTATTGTTTTTTGAATTTTATATTGACAATAGTATGATTGCGGCAATATTAATATTGTTGAAATGTAACAATAGTATTGGTGCCAAACTTAAAAATGAAAATATGGTTGTAGCAACAATATAAATATCGTTGATGGGACAAAAGTATTATTTTCATGGGTTTTATGTTTACAATAATATGATTACGGCAATTATACCGACAAAATGGTATTTTTTTGATTTGACAAAGTTATTTTTACGAATCGAAAACGCAATAATAGTACTTTTTATATGTAAATTATTTTTTTTCAAAACATACTTAATAAAAATCTCTATTGTTGAATAACAATTCCATGTCCTATAGCTTTTTGACCATCGTTGTCTCACAAAAGGTTCCGTGGAAACACTATTCTTGGCTAGCTGCTTACTTACTTCCCAAACCATTTTGTTTAGAAACAAAAGGGGAAACCTTACAAATAGTACAAGATATAATATTTTTCTCGCCAGTGAGAATCTGCCGTTTAAGGCCGAATGCAACGAGTCAAAATATTTAATAGAGAAGCTTCAACATGGCTTAGAGATTAATCTATTTCGAGTTGAAAGTTTCGACTCTAAACGAATATGTAGATGTTTTTTTTATCTTATTTCAACCTGGGTTTACTTGTATGAAAGTCGGGCCCATATCAGCCCACGAATAAGGACATAATGGCAACTCAAGGGCCATTTATCCTGTCTTTTTCACATTTCCGTTCTTTTGAGAAAATTCTATTTTTTTTGAACATTTACTGAAAATCAAAACGTATGTCCTTGAAACGTTTTAAAATAGGACAAATTTTTGTGCCACCCAACCTCTTAACGAAAAATCATACGTTTTTAGACAAAAAGTCCTGCAAAGATATTCCTTATTGCTTTAAAAGGAAAAAGTTATCATTAATTAACCATTCAAACACGAAAAAAAGAAAGAGTAAATTTCCGCAAAATTTATCACTTTGATGGCATTAATGGCTTTTATCATAAATTCTGTAATAATATTGACTGAAAAAACATAACTTTAATTACAAATTGAGGCAAAATATGAGGCGTGGATAAAGAGCGAGAGGAAAGGAGAAACAACAGCAGCAACAACAATTGCTGGCTTCATTACAGAAAAATTGTGACTGGAAGCTGTTGGATATTGTGTTTGTTTAACGTTCATCGCCCCGCCGCGCCGCGCCGTGACGACTGCTTTTGTGAAAAACCAACACACACACACACACTCACACTCTTGCGTTGGTATATGGGTCAGTCCATGGGCGTTAAGGCAAACACTACTAAATACTTTTTAGCTTCTTCTTCTTCTTTTTTCATTGTAAATAAAACAGCAAAAAAAAAGGGTAAAAGGAAAAAAAATACAAGTCGGTTTTTAATTGTGAATGGTTGGTGCCGTGGTTGTTGTTGTTGGAGCTGGAACCGGAGCCGGAGCAGACCTGATTCATAAACAATTGCCGTTTACATTAAAACCGGCTTACAGTAGTTATTTTAAATTAAAAATAAAAACGAGCCCACAACGAAAGTGGTCAAACAAACTGCAAAAAAAACATGAACGAAGTCCCCCCTGCGTCTGTGTGCGTGTGTGAGTGTGTGTGCGAGTGTTTCGGGGGAAAAGGATATACGAGTATCTATGAATATTCATGTGAATGTGTATGCCGAAGCATCCTTTTTTTGGTCGGAGGGCTCGAAAATTAACAAACAAACAAAAAAATAAAACCAAACGAACACATTTCGTTTTTATTTGAAACGCGTAAAGTCACTTTATGTACGTGTATGTATGTCGCTGTGTATATATGTGTGTCTGTGTAATTTAAATACCCAGCAAAGTAATTTTTGGGTTTTTGTACGCAGGTAGACATACTAGAACATACTTTTGAGCTTACGCGTGTATTCCATAAAGATTCTGCAAAGGCATACTTCAGCAGGATACGTTGAACAAGTTGAGAACTGCCTTTTAAGCCTCCTTTTTTATGATCAAAACTTCAGCGTGGTAGCGGCACTTTAAGCTTGACTTCTCTACGCATTCTGAATTTTCCTCATGCTATGTTTCAACAGATCGCCTTCCCTTCACAAAAACATGACACACTGTGGGTCTACTACTTAATGGGTGACCCTAGTCACTACGTGGCAATTTAAGTTTAAGATTGTTGTCAAACACTTACCATGATTGAGGAATAACCCCACATAGCGCATTTCAAATTGGTATCCTCGAGGCAGACTTGACGTGCAATGGTAATGTCCTTGATACTAAGCGTCCCTGCTTGAAATCCGATATCGATGTGGGAATACCTTCTTGGAACTTAGAGGCTTAAACCTTAAGCTAGATGCTTTATTTAAAAGTATTTCTCAGTTACACAAAAACCTTATGGTTCGGTGTAGCCAGCTAATGAAATATGGAAGTCAGATTACGACTTTAGAAAAGCGCTTATGGTTAGTTTGAAAGCCTAATTTGCTCAGAACCATTTAAGGCACATGGGGTTGTATAAGATGACCTCTTCGGATAGGTGAAGTGAGGAATTTTACTAGAGTTAAAAAGTAGTCGATTAAAATGGCTTTATAATAAAGAAAATAATGATTGTAGAGGCGGGGCAGTTATACATCTAACCATTGTACGAAATTCATCTTCTTCAGGTCCACCATCCCATGTGTTCTAAGACGACAAATTTATCATATGTTTGGTAACCCTCCACCACAAGTGGAAGGTTTTAAAAAAGACGATCTACCCATGTCTGTTCTTGTGTCTGTTAAAGACTTGATGGTGGTCATATAAATCAACCTAGAATCTGAAATTGACGATCATAGCTAATGGTTCTAAGCTATTTAAAATTGTAAATGGGCGTAATCTGCTTAAGGGGTAAAAGTTACCCGTAAAAGGACTAACAGTAACTCGGTAAAAAGTACACTGTTTCGAGTATTTGTTTTACAAATCTTAATTTTTTGTAGACGGAATATGGTTTACATGGGTACAGTTTGTTGGAAAGCTCTAAAGACCTTAAAAAGGGCATAGCTGCTGGACATTTCCCGCTTGGACAAAACGGGTGATTTAAGGCTGGGCATATGGTTAAATTTAAATTAAAGAAAATTTTGCTATGAGTCGGAACATAGACTAATTTTAAGAGTTTGGCCGAGTTTAAAAAAAAACCATCTTCAGTCAACAACCAACATTGAATCATTTGTCCTAAAAAGTAAGATATAGATTAGTATATTAAGTGGCTCATACAGGGTGAATAGCGGTTATTTGGTTATTTGGGAATGAAATAAAAAAATTACCAACCTTAGAAAAATGTATTTTATATTTTATTTATATTGAACGGTTTAATTATAATTTTTAAATTTCATGGTTTTAAATGGTGTATTTGGCAAATGTCGACCTTTACGTTTTCTGAAGTTTTCATGATCTCTAACAAGCATGTCGACTGGTATTCTGTCAATTATAACCTCAATTTTGTTAATTAGGTCTTCCAAGGTGTTGGGACGGTTATTATACACCTTCGACTTTAGGTAATCCCAAAGGAAAAAATCGCATGGGACTAAGTCTGGTGAGCAGCGTGTCGGCCAGTTCACATCACCCCTCCACGAGATAAGCCGTCCAGGAAACATTTGCCTCAAACAACTCAAGAGAAACCTCGCTGTGTGTGCAGTGGCACCATTCTGTTGGAACGATGTATCCTCTAATTGCATTGCCTCAAGAGCGGGCTGAAAAAATCTTGTATCATAGCCAAGTACCGTTTGGTGTTTACAGTTCGGAGTTCACAGATTGCAGTCACAGATTGCAGTACTGCTGCTCTAACTCTTTCGATGTTTTGTGGTGTTGTAATCCTCCCCCTTCGTTCACATGACTCATTCCCTGCTGTTCTCAATAAAGTAACCCATTTTACAATTAATTGCCGACCAGGAACACCTCCGCGTGGGAGAACAGCGGATCGTAAACGCAAAGCACGCTGCACTGCAATGATCGATTGCGCATTTGAAAAATATGCTTCAACACAAAATGTGAAGCGGTCATTGCGTGTCATCGCGTGTCAAAAGCATGATGGCAACTGAAAGGTAGACGAATACAATTCTCCTATCAGCCACTAGAAGCCACGCACACTTTCCACTCTCTTCGGCCAACAGTGCCGACACAGCCTGCAGTGTTAAGAAGCAAATTTACGCGCTCCACCCTATTACCATAGTATGGACCTACAAACCATGATATTATCAACTACTGAAATTACGTTCAAAACCATATTTTGATTCACATACAACTATATAAAAATCTTTGAAAACGAACAACTATTTTATGGTTCGTTACAACCATATTATGGTCAAGAAAAACAAAAGCATGACAAACTGTTTCGCATTATGATCTCCACAATAATTTTATGACTCCTACAGAGGTGTAATGTTACAACATATTTTAGGATACGGGGGACACAACTATCGTTTCCCATTACCATATAATGATTGCTACATACCCATTAAGAAACAAAAAGGGAGACCTCTCTCAAGGAAGAGACAATTATTTTACTCACTGACTGGGACGTACTATTTAACGCCGGCTACTTACGGCTAATGCATTTTATTGAGAAGTTTTTACATGGCTTAGAGATAAATCTCATACTCGTAAAGTCGTCGGCATTTACGAGGAGGAAAACCCACAGCTGAAAAATTGTAAAATGTTCTTATCCGGCGTTGAACCTGGCTTAACTGTCATGACAGTCGGGTACACTTCCATTCTAACACGGTGGCTCGTATTGTGATTCTCACAACCATATTATGATGGCTAAAGTAATATGATTTTAAAAACAATATTAGGATTTCCATCCACAATAATTTTTTCATACCGCAACAGTCCACAACTAAAATATGCTTTCCTCAACCATAGTATCAACCTTTTAATTACATTATGATTTTTACAACAAAATGTTGATCCTCCCAACCATATTTTAATGACCAACCTATATTATGATTTCGAGAAACTATATTATGATCAACCCACTCAACCATAACTATAGTTTAATTCTACGACAACTATATCAAGATTATGCTAGGAAAATTTAAATGTAATTTTATTTTGGGGGAAAATGCATTTTCGCGTGAAAAGAGTGAGAAGATATCGGGGATTCTAAAATTAAGATCAATAAGCGTAAAAGGCAATTAAGCGTGGAGGTAATGAAGTGGAGAATACTATATGTGACGCGCAAAATAGAAAGGGGCCTAAGGTTAGAAACCAGTTTTGTTCAGGAGAGCCATTTTAAAGATTAGGCCCCTTTCTATTTGCGCTTAGAATCGTCGACTTCACTTTCATAAAACGCGCATATCTCTGGGAGGGAACACTTTTGGGGCATGGGATCGGTCTCATTCGATGCTCAGATCGGTCTCATTCGATGCTCAGAAAAAAATTAAAATTGATTTTTTTACCCTTAGGTCCCTTTCTCTATGCGCTAATCTTACGTTAAAAAACGGCGATAATTTCGCTGCGTCAGAACAATTGATGGTTGAGAAGAATAATAAAAATCGATAATTTTAATGCGTTGTTGTGGACTGTCAGTATTCATTTTAAATTTCCAAGAGTTCAGTTAAAATTGCAAAAAGAAAAAAAAATTATGTTAAAAAATAAAAAAAAAGTTATTTGTGTTTCACATCAGCTGGACTTATTTGGGCCACCCGTTACAAATTTACTGAATGGTCAGCGCGTTGTTTTGCTGGGATTCACCGTACACATACAGACACTCAGTCACACAGATAAATGTTGTATAATAGCCATTGTCATTGTCCATTGGCCACCATTGTTATCACAATGAACGAACAAGGCAAAAAAAAACACACAGAAAAAATACCCGAATGTGTTCATCGAAAAAAAAATGAACAGAAATGCTTGGTATGCCAGGCCGAGTGTCCCGACCGGCCCGGTGGCCAAGCGAATCAGGACAATCAACGTAGAAACGTTGGCAAAGTTTATCATCAATAACAATAATACAAATATTATGCCTGAATTATAATAATACTCGTTGTCAACCTAGACTCATTCATATACGCGTAATCCTTCAAGCGAAAGTCGGTTAGTTAAATAATTCATGTTTCTCGTTTTGTGGAGCTATTTTTTTTTTTGGACGGTTTGGTTTTTTACTACGCCTGAACCGAGGGGAAATCTGGGGTGATAGATCTTTGCAAAATTGTCTCACGTACCAGTAGATGACAATGGCAGGCAGGGCATTGTTCTGGCTGACTGTTTGGCATGCTAGCGGCACCAACAGCAACAGTGGGTATAACAATGGCAACCACAACAAATGAGGCCAAAAGTTGTACTTCTTTACCAAACTTAAGTAATGTGCAAAAGTATTATGTAAAATTAGTTAATTTATGAGGTTATCCTGGCTTTTATAAAGTGTCTATAGGAGTATGTGTGCGTGCGCATATGGTTGTATGTGCGTGTTTTATTGTCTGTGTGGAGAGCATTACACTTTTGAACTCTTTTTGCGAACGTGTCTATAAATTGTAAGTTCTCGCATTCCCATCTGCAAGTGCTTGTCTTGGCCCTGCTGCGTTTTTGCGTTTATTTTCGCTTTGCCTGCAATATGAGATGTAAACTAACTGGGGGAGGTAAAGATCCTTAGCCCATCCCCTCACCAGCAGTATGAAATGTGTGTCTTTATAGGTGCGATTGTGTGTGTGTTATATAAAAGTCCTGTGCTTTAAGGATTCATTTAAGTCGTATCTCAGTTTAGCGGTGGTATGTGTATTCGTATAAACTCATTATCCGGCTTTTGTGTGTGTGTTCGCTCGCTGTAAATCTTTTGTGGTAAATTACTGGCAATTGCGTAAATACGAGTAAATATTGAAGTTTCTTTCTGTTCTTTTGCACTCCCCCTCTCTATCGTTGTAGCAACAACATTATTTATGCACAAATGATGAAATGTAAGTAAAGAACGAAGTGGACGGGGGGTTGCGAAATGAAAAATGAAACATGTTTCCAAGTAAACATAACTAAATTGTATTTACATTATAAACATGCACACACATACCCACACTCAATTTTCTCTCACGCATCACTCAGGCCAGCCCGTATCGTCCGCAGCGTCCCTTTGTTTGTTTGATAACTCGTCCCCTCGTCATGAAGTAGGGCGACTTTTAGGCTCATGTAGTTGTATGAGAGATCGCCAGTGGATGTTATGGCATATATCCATATACCTTCCACCAACCACATTCTTTATTGTAGAAGAGGGGAGAAGGTGACGGGCGTATTGAGTTTGACTTTTTCGCTGGAAAAAAATAATCATTATTTGGCAGCCAACTTGAGGTCTTAAGTGGATAGAAAAAAATAGGAAACTCCTTATCAGGACATCACATTCTTTTCGTTAATAGACGCCGCAGCAAAAGAAAAATTCAATAAATACTCCCAGATTCGCAAGGTTAAAGTACCGGAGGAATTTATATGTCTCGGCTCAGCTATAAAGCAAAAGAATGGTGATGGCAAGGATCGTCTTAGCAAATAGGTGCAACTTTGGGCTCGGTAAACAGCTTAAAAGGACTAAAATTTCGCTTTATAATATACTCATGCTAGCCACACAAAGCACATGGAGTAGTATTTCAAACATTTGAAAAGAATATTCTGCAGATAGTTTATGGCACGAACGAGCCTTAAGCATGCATGTAGTAAATGGTGGACCTACTAAAACGCACGGTGTTAATTGTAAATAAAACAAAAAGTTGTCTATGAATTATCTTGATATATTTTATTGTGATAGAAGGATCTACGAGAATTATTTGTGAAAGAAAATATTGGTCATGTACTGGTTACGGCCACGGTGGCATATTTTCAATGACTCTGAGACATAAAAGAGGTTCAATGTCGGTAATGCATCCACTTATCTCGTCCTTTAGCTCCTGAATTGAAATATTCCTAAAGAAAGAATTTATTTTTTTATGCAAAAGAGCCATTGTTTCATAGCTGTGTGGCAAGTGGCACAACACTGTAGATCCATGTAGAACTAGGCTAGCGTGCACAGGTGTGTCAAATTTCTGACAGATTCGGTTTTCGAAAGATTGAAATTCCCTTAATTGTGGACACATTTGGTCGATTAAATGGCCAACAAATCACGAAGTTTACAAAATGAGCTTTAACTTGAAAGCCCATTTTCGTAAAAAGCTTCAACAATCTTAACGCGCTGCTCAACTCAAATTCAAAAATTGCAGACGTGGTGTACCACCGAAACTCAGCTGGAGAAATCAATTGGACTACGATGCGAGTGTCCTTGTTATTGAATGCTGGATAAACTTTACCCAAGACCGATGGGTACTTCGGTCTTGGGTTAAATTTCTCCAGTCCATACATAAACGCTTAACTTTGATTTTTTGAGGTCACATCTCTAGCATTCACTCTACCATTCACTCTAGCATTCTCTCTAGCATTCACATTACTATGAGCTTTCATACAGGGCGGGCCATTTAAAATTTTAAATTTGAATCGACTGGTTTTATTGGAAAGGTTGAACTTTGTCACCTCATCCGATCAACCCAATTTTACAGTGCATTTTCGATTGTTTCGGGTGGAATCTCTTCAATGACATCTTCGATTTCATGTTTTAATGCTTCAATTGTCTCTGGATGCTTTGCTTAACATTTATCCTTAATGGCTTCCCATAAAGGGCGTAAATCCAATTGGCAGATTAATCGATTTTCAATAACAGTGCGTAAAATATCGATGGTCACCAAACAGTGACTCGTTGTAGATGCATTGGCTTTTCAATAGTCAAGTGTGGGTTCTCTGAAGCCCATATGCGGCAATTTTGCTTATTGACATAGCCACCTAGATGGAAATGAGCTTCATCTGAAACACGATTTTTCGTTAAAATTCTTCATCTCTTGCCACAAATTCGTAAGCCCATTGGGCGAAGCGATAACATATCGGATGGTGTTCCATTATTAAATGACAAAGTTCAACTTTTCCAATAAAACCTGAAATTCAAAAAAATTATCGGAATTTTTTAAAGCCGATTCAAATTTAAAATTTTAAATGGCCAGGTGTGTTTTCTTAGAGACTTAGGAATTTTTATAAAAACATAAGTTTGCAAAATTACAACATTTTTTGTCATTTCGGGCATATGGGAGCGTCAGCTGGCTCAGGTGTAAAGGGGACCTTGTACCGTAAGGACCTTGTTCCGAAATTTCAAAAAATTATTAATAAATGCACTTCATTTTGGCTTGTTTTTAGTATGACATTAATTTTACGATTTGCCTGAATTGAAGTCTTTAAGCTATGGAGGGAGTCTATTGTCTCCGGGGCCTCAAACCGTTGATTTCCATCAATTAGAGAAAAATACGATTTGAAGCGGTTGCACATTTTTCAACTGAGCTAGAATCACGCCCTTCTGCCGAGATATCGTCTTCTCCTCTGATGAAGTCTCCAGGGGATATTTCCTAAGCTTTACATTCATGTTGTAGCTGGAAACTGTCACTGCAACTATATCTGTGTGAATCTTGTTTAGACCTTCATAGTGATTGAGATGATAGAGGCCCATCTCTTAAACCGCTGGACTGCTGTCTCTCCGATCTCCCTGGGTGGAAATATGATGTACACGTCATGGTGGTTGGGATGACTACTGCGAAGAAATCCAAGCAGATACTGTTTAGATAGCAAATAGTTGTGTCTGCATGAAAGGACACCTAGTTTATAATTTCAGGACAGCTTTCTGGCGGGTCTTAATTTCCCTCCACTGCGTCATATTCACGTTTATCAAATACATCGGCACTGTATGGTTCGACGCCTTGTCAAAAACCAACAGGATTTCTTTATTAGTATTAGTTAGTTTTAGATAGTTGTGGAATGTGTAAAATCTCGAAAAATGCTGTTTAAGGAGACCCCAAGGATTTTGGGGTAATTCGCGGGCAAAATGTTGACGTGATCGTATTAAAACATCGAAAGGCCGCTCTGCAAGCCGTGAAGTGAAGAGGGTGGCAAATAATTTGAAGGCGAACATTTTCATAACTCGTCTTAAATTAGGTTAGAGGTTATAGTCGTCATCTACTTTTGGACTTGACGCCAGAAGTGAGCCCACATCAGCATATGACACAATTTAATGGCCACCTGGCGTTGCAGGCATGTTAAGGACACAGTGGTTAAATAGTGGTGTATATATCACCCCACCCTAGGAAACTTCCTGCTTAACTGTATGCGGCTTCCTGTATGAAAAAATTAGAGAGTTTTTGTCTTAAATTCTACAGAAGGCTGGATCCCTAGCATAGAGATTTATCCGATGCAGCTGGTCGTGACTACTTATTTGAACCAAAGTCGTAATGGTTTTAAAATACAAAAATACCTCTAAGGACGTTTATAATTCTGGCTCCAGTCGTTCGGCAGTTTGAGTTTACGTACGAGCAGAAGCATTTAGAAGGTTGCCTGTCACTACATCTTTCTAACCAATGGGTTATTGTCTCCACAAATTTAAGTTAGATCTAAACGAACAACTGGCAGGAAATTTGTGCCAAGATATGTCCCAAATGCTTGCTTAAAAAGATTTTCTACACTCTGGTATTTCTGAAAATATCTGTCAAATATGCAAACCTGGCTTTGCTTATCTTGCAAATGCTGTGTTCGTAGTCCATTCTAGTGGTAATCACTGATCCTTCGCCACATTAAGTCCAGATAAATGCAGCAGTACCAAGTGACTTGACTAGCCGTTGGTCGAGAAATTACTGAGAGCTGACCCTAATGTATATTTTCGCACTTTTTAACGTTCATTACGTTTTACATTTGCCAACTGACACCCTTGGCCGCAACGCCGAAGAACGAAGTGTAGTGGAATATAAAACAAGAATAACAACAGGGACTGTATGTGTGGGTGTGTTTAAGTGTGTACACATACTTTCACATTTTAACCGCATACTTTTAAAGACCATCATATTACACACACACACAGGCACACAACGACACCGGGATCGACACAAACAAACACAAGCTGAGATTTGTTGATTTTTTTTCATTTTAGGTTGGCCTCATGCTTTTGCAACACATGTGAGTGAGTATGTGTGTGTGTAAATGAATCCACTAAATTACAAACACACATACGTACACACACATGTATGGTCTTGTAAAAGTGTTTACGTTAACACTGATGCTACTCAGTCTCCCACTCTGAGTCAGTCTCTCTCCGACTCTCTCTCTCTTTCTCCGAGTTCATGTTAATGTTAAGCAGTCTTGGGGTATGCCTGTAGTTGTGTGTGTGTTTGTGCGTCCATACATATGTACAGCTCTATCCTTTAAAATGCCTTTCGGTTGCTTTGTAACAGTGTGCGTTTATGTGAATTTATTTCTCTGTAGGTGTGAGGGGGTGTGTGAGTGTGCGGTGTGCAAATAGCTTTTTAAGTGTTTCGCTTACAGTTTCCCCCCCATCATCATCATCATCATCATCCGCAGTACTTTGCATTTTTCCGTTGGTCTCCAAAGCTACCCGCAAACATACGCACACACACACATAGCTCCATATCCTTTTTGTATAACCTTACACGTACTCACGCCCATAACTCCATCATTGCGCGCCTCCTTGTCTTGTCGTTATCCTCCACCCTCCGTTGCTGCTGCTGGGTTTTGTACTCGTATTTACACAAATGTTTATTTAATATTGTCAGTTTATTTATCATTACAAGTACTTAAAAAGTCTTCCATTCTCCTCGTATTTAGCCAAGTCTAGTCTGCATGTAAGCCAACAGTTGTAAAGTACTCGTAGTAGGTGCATTAACTGCTTGTTGACGGGCGAACGGGCGTGTTGTTTGGAGCACATCTTTTGCACAGGCTGCTAGACAATCGTCATGTTACTCCCTCCCCACGCCGCACTGGTAATTATGACTTTCTTTAGACAACGTTTTCTATAGAGTTGAAGCCATCAATCACAGTTATCAACGCTTCCCTCCCATTCATGCTCCAGCACACACACACACATACACACTGGGCGAAGATTGATGATTCGTCCAGTGCATCGAGACAAATGATTTGCATTCGAATGACAGCTCAAATCAGCGCAAATTGGGGAATACAAATTGAAACAAAACAAAAATATCAAATAAGCAGCATTTTTGCTACATTCAATTTGTAGGAGGGGCGACCGGGTGATGGGTATCCTTTCTAAGACTCGTGCTACATCATCGGTAATCCGGTTGGTTGCTTGATAAGCTCATTTCAACATGATGTAATT
Source organism: Hydrotaea diabolus (assembly GCA_963513945.1). Classification (NCBI taxonomy): domain Eukaryota; kingdom Metazoa; phylum Arthropoda; class Insecta; order Diptera; family Muscidae; genus Hydrotaea; species Hydrotaea diabolus. The sequence goes on along the minus strand of OY740716.1, from coordinate 238,210,847 downwards.
CCTTATAGTAACCCATTAGTCTTTGTGGCAAATAATGGAAAAGCTGTGTTATGATCCCTGCCCTCTCCCATCGGTTTCCAAGGCCAATTGATACGGATTAGTGTTGAAGAAATTGGAAGCGTTCAGTCAATTAGTTAAACATTTCGGTTTAGGAGGAGGTATGCTTGAGTGTCTTTGAAGTTAACACTGGAATGGTAAATGACCGTAGCAGCACTAAGTGCTCAATTTGTTTTTGTTAAACTAAAAGGCAGAATATTGTTACTGATTTACTTTGACTATGGTAAAACAATGGCAATTCAAATAGGAATGATTTTTAGGTTTACAGCTAGAGCGACTGTAAGACTTTATCTCAGGATATGTAAGTACTTCAGGGTGGTCCAACCTTCACCAGTGTTTTTATTTTTGCTTGACTTTAAAAGGTCATCAAGGTCGTATTTAACAGTATGTGGAGTGTAGAGCGGCAAGATTTCAAGCCGGGATGGAAATTTAAATGGGGCTTTATTAACACGCAGAAAAAAAGTATGGTTGTGATGACAATATTCGAAGAGGATAATACTATTGTTGGGTGTATGGTATGTGGTACAACAATATTATGATCCTCACAATAATAGTATGATACAAAAACAACCATACCATGATCCTCATAACGATAGAATGACCATACTTTGATCTCCATAACCATATTATGATCCTCACAACCAAAGTATGTTTCGTATGCAACCATAGTAAGATCCTCACAACCATAGTATGATTCTCGCGTAACCATGTTATGATCCCTACAACCATAGTATATTTGTGATCACACACAAATATACTATGATCAGCAATATTATTTATTTGAATTGGGTTAAATTGTCAACAATAGATTTGAATAATGAAAATTATTTAAAAATACATTAAATTCAAAATAATAGAATTGATTTATTTAACAGAAGAAAAAATCATTTAAAAACAAGCGTTTTTATTGAAAATATTTCAATTTAATTTTTAATTTCCATACTCGTTTAAAAAGAACTACTCTTGCATTAGATCCTTAACAATAACACTGTTTTAACATTATTTTTAAATGAGGAAAAATTACAATCATATAGTATGATTGCCGTTATCATATTATTGTGAACATATAACCAAAAAAAAACAATACTTTTGTTGCACCAACCATATTTATATTGTTGCTACAACCATATTTTTTATTATTAAATTTGTCGATAATACTATTGTTACATTTCAACAATATTAATATTGCAGCAATCATACTGTTGTCAACATTAAATATAGTAAACAACACTATGGTTGCGACGAACATACTTTTATTGCGGAGAACATATTATTATTGTTGTGACCATATAGTAACCATGTTTTTTCTCTGCGTGAAAGCATGACCAACTGCATTTTAATTACTCTGAGGTAAGAATTATTTTGCTTGAATTTTGTCCGATATTTTTTTTGGTTTTAAACAACAAAGACGAAACTGAATACTCGTATATATCATAATATGAAGTCATAACTTGTCGATGGGAATAATAATCTGGTTGCAGCGTTTATAATAAAATTGTGGGCATCACAATGTTATCATTCAATCATTATATGGTTGTGTGCATCATAATAAGTAATTTTATGGACCTCATCACATTCCCTGATAGAATTATACTAAGCTGTGAGCATCAAAATATGGTTGTGTGGGATGATATTAATATAGGTTCAATAAAGTTAGAATCATACAGGGTGGAGCGCGAAAATTTGCCTATTTGCACTGCAGGCTGTGGCGGCACCATTGGTCGAAGAGAGTAAAGAGTGAGCGTGAATAAAGTGGCTGACGGGAGATTAGTATTCGTCGGCTTTTCAGTTGCCATCATTCATTGGACACGTGAGGAGCGGTTATTTTGTTTTGAAGCGTATTTTTTTAAATGCGCACCCGAGCATTGCATTCGCTGTTCCCTCACGCGGACGTGTTTCTGGATGGCAGTTAATTGTACTCGGGAAAAATGCATTATTTGCAGGCAATTTTTCAACCAAACGAATAAAAATTATAAATTACGGCTTTTGTTTAAGGTTGTTTTTTTAAGACGTGTAGATTTAAATCTGGCCACTCTGTTTTCGGAGTTGATTTTTTGACAGCTGTTACCAGACTTATGCTTAGTTTGGTTTGCTAACGATCCTGATTTTTGCAAGAAAATTTTATTCTGCGTTGAAACTTTGCTTGGATGGGTTCGATACTAACCAAAATTGTCGCATTTGGAGTAATTAAAATCCACAAGCCATTGTTGAGACGCCGTTACATCCTTAAAAAGTCACTGTTTGGTGTGCTATATGGGAAGAGGGAATCATTGGTCCATTTTCTTTAAAAGTTAAGCCGGCCATAATGTTACAGTCAATGGGGCCATGACTTTTTGTGCCTGAACTAGAGGATGTCAATGTGGACGACCTTTGGTTCCAACAAGATGGCGCTACATGCTATACTGCCGAAGAAACAATCAATTTATTGAAGAAAACTATTAGTGAGCGCATTATCTCGTACCATGGGCCTGTGGCGTTGCCTATTTTATTCGACGCGTTATTTCTGATACAGGATAGAGCGCGGCAATTTCCTTCTTTGCATTGCAGCCTGCGGCGGCGCTGTTGGTCGAAGAGAGTGAAGAGTGCGCGTGCATCATAGTGGCTGGCCGGAGATTGGTATTCGTTAGCCTTTCAGTAGCCATCATGCATTGGACGTGTGAGGAGAGGTCATTTTGAGTTGAAGCGTAGTTTACAAATGCACTCTTGCTCATTGCAGTGCTGCGTGCTTTTCGTTTACGATTCGCTGTTCAAGCACGCGGGCGTGTTCCTGGACGGCAATCAATTGTAAATTGCGTAATTTCATTGAGAACAGCAGGGAATGTGTCATGTGTACGAAGGGGATCCGGGATAAGGATTACAACACCACAAAACATCGAGAGAGCAGCAGTACTGCAATCTCCGAAACGGTCTGTTTTGAAGCAAACTCTTGGCATTTCCAGACGTTCTCTCTACCGGATTCTTCATGATGAAGTGAATTTTTACTCGTTTAAAATGTGCGTGGTCCAACAATGGTCAGCACGGGACTATTTGATAAGGCGGAGCTCTTGTATAGATATTCTTGCAACTATTCCCCGTGACGCAATGGTGTTCATTTCTGACGAGGCACATTTTCACCTCAGTGGCTGTATAAACAAACAAAATATGCGGTACTGGAGAGAAACAAACCCCAGAGATCTCTGCATGCGGACCGCGTCACTGTGTGGTGCGCCATATCACGAGTAGGCAACATTGGCCCTTACTTTTTCCAGGATAACCGTCTTGCCGTAACTGTGAACTCCGGCTCTTGAGGCAATGCAATTAGAGGATACATGGTTCTAACAGGATGGTGAAACTGCACTCACAGCGTGGGTTACCATGCATTTTTTAAGGCAAATGTTTCCTGGACGGCTTATCTAATTAACAATATTGAGGCTGAAATTGGCAGAATACCAGTCGAAAGGCTTGTTAGAGTGCATGAAAACTTCAGAAAACATATGCAGCAGTGTGTGGATAGCGAAGGCCGACTTTTGCCAGATACACTATTTTAAATCATGTAATTAAAAAATTCAATTCTATACTGTTCAATGTAATTAAAATATAAAATGAAATTTTCTAAGGTTCATAACTTTTTTATTTCATTTCCAAATGAGCAAATTATCGTGCTGCAACCTGTACTACTGTTGTTGTGTACATGGTTCTGAGGACCAAAATAAACATACTAGAGTTTGTTATATTGTTGCGGACAATAAAATAAAGTTGCGGGAATGAGAATATGGTCGTTGGTGGAGATCCTATTATGCGCATAGAGAAAGGGACCTAAGGGTAAAAATATCAATTTTCATTTTTTTTTGATGTGGACAACATCTGAGCATCGAATGAGACCGATCCCATGTCCCAAAAGTGTTCCCTCTCAGAGATATGCGCGTTTTATGAAAGTGATGGTACTCCAAAGATACACGTATTTAAATCTTTAAAATGTCTCTCCAAAACAAAACTGGTTTTTACCCTTAGGTCCCTTTTTATTTTGTGCGTCAAATATGCTTTTTGAAATCACTATACTTTGGGCATCGTAATATGGTTGTTAGGTTTTAATAATTTAGCTGTAGGAACAATAGTACGGCTAACGGCGAACTCAAAAATGTTTTTTTGTGTTGTTTTATTTGTCGTTATACCACCCCTAATCACTGCCAGACTTTCAAAATTATATATGGATTCGTAGCAAACTTTGCTATAATTTGAGTACCATTATGTCTATATTGACTTTTTTCGCTTGTGTTGACCATGTGGAACATTTTTTGGGGCCACATGAGCTAAAAAGTTCAACACTATGCCCCTTTTTAGGTATTAAGTGCATCCCAAATAACAGTGCTCATTTTACCTATTGTCCGTTCACAAAAAAATAATGATTTTTTAAGCTAATGTTCAAAATACTGTACTTTTCACCAAGGTACCTTTAGTCCCTAAATGGGAAACTTTTTACATACAGGCCGATTTCGCCCATTTACAATCCCAAACAGCTTCTGACCGGAAAATGTCATCATCTTAGATTGATTAGTTTTACCCCTATCCCCTACGGACGATCGGACATGGCCAGATAATGTAAGAATTTTGTGGCTATCAATAACGTAAATACTTCAAAAGGTCTCAGATCAATATTTTATAGTGATGTCGGAATGACTAATTAAGTTTACCAACAACCACTCGTCGGTGGAGGGTTTACAAATCCCAAAGCTTATGTCTGCAATAGGCCGAGAATTTAATATTGATACCTCCTACGTATAGCGAGTTCTGTAGTCTGTCTCGAATCAATTTATTCGGGTTTTATTTCGAAGAAATTTATACCAGTGATGCCAAATTCAGTGAAAGCTAAATTCTGTTCGAATTCATGTCCTTTACCCATGTAAACAGTCGCTTCGTCGGGTTTCATTTTAATTAATTTGGAAACGATAAAACCCTCAGCTCACTATGAATTAGTTTGGGAGAGACTGGGAACTTAAACGCGTTTTGGAATAGACTGCCTCAGATTAGATTTCGAAGTGGAATGAATCAATGATAATGTCGAACAACGCATAACAGTGTCTTTCTGTGGTTTGTTGGACAACGATGACGATTGCTTTTTAGTATACCTTCCACTGATGCAATGCTTAATTGTATACCTTCCACCAAAACTAGATGGTATATTAAATTTGTCATTCTGTTTGCTATATTTCACCACGAAATATTGAAAGGAAAGGAAAATTTTAAGACTGTCTAGCTAAGTGAGTCCGTGTTTCTGCTAAAAGTACAATAACGGTCTAACGAATCAAGGTAGTATCCTGAAATTTTGCACGTTGATGACTTATGGTCATAATCAGTTTGGAGTTGAAAATGGGTGAAATTGACCCGGGGATAAGTTTTCCTTCAAGAGACTAAAAGTACCACGGAAATATTTTAGACTTGTGTGAGTACTTTCTTAACAAATCATATTTTTTTTGTGTGCGCGGACAATGTTTAAAAGTGGCACTGTATGTTGGAAATCAATTAGTACCTTAAACATAGCATATTTGAGCTACATTTTGCCTCATGTGTCCCAAAAACTTTAAGTCAATATGGCCATATGAATACTTAAATTAAAAAAAATAGCTTCAAATACAAATAACGAGTCATTTTGAAAATTTGCCAGAGATGTGGTATAAAAGCTTGGGCCGAAAACGACTAATAAATGGTTATAAGCAAAAAGTCAAACCGACAAACGACAGTGTTTCTTTACTCAAAATTGACACCCCTAAAGATGATTGACAAAGTCAATCGAAATATTGGGAAAAATTAAAAAAAAAATATATAAAAAAAGCACCGAAAGTTTTTCATTACATGACCTCAAACCGAAAATAATTATAAAAGATAGGAAATTTCAACTATCTACACTTAACCAAAAACCGATAAATTTTTTGTGCATTAGTAGCATTGAGAACGTAAGTGGGATTATAAGGTTTGGCCTGGTCGAACTTAAAGACGTTTTTACTTGTTTTTTTTTGCTGAAATCAAGTCCACTTGCAACTAGATATATAGTACTTCTTTAACTTAAAGAGTTTGTTGTTCTTCTTATGGAAGAAGGCTTAAGTACTGAGTACAAATCGCAATTGTCTGCAAAGGTTTTGTACTTGTTGGGCCCTTACCGTAATCAACTGCCTTGATTTTGTGTTAAAAATTAATGAAAATCTATAGGAAAGTTGGCTCACAGTTCACACGAAATAGAGTCTTTCCGTGGATATAGTCCCAGTTGAAGGACTTCGCGTAGATTGGTCTGAGCCTATGTCCGAACATTTAGCTTGTTAACTCAATACTGTGATTTTGCCAAGTCCGAGGCTTGTGCCAAAAACGGTGTCCGCTATCAATTGCTCCGTTTAGAGCTTGAGCAATGTATAATCCAGGACTAGGTTTATTCTTTGCTGATGTAGGCTTAAATGTAATGAATTATAACTGCGGAAGGCAGAGTCAGCATCCACTGCAGCAACTTTTCCTTTACACTCCCATGACTAGCTCTGAAGTTTTCGAAAAAAATTAGCCCATAGAATCTAATGTTAAACCATAAAGATCTCCCTCTCCTACTTTGAAATAAAATTCATCTACTTATCTAGGGAATATTGAAAATTTATGTCGCCTGCGTATGCCTTTAAATATAGCTTCCAATTCCCTTTTAAGGGAATACATCGTCCAACTGTTAAATTCGTATCTTTTAGGGGGGAAAAGATAGCATTTTACAGTTCCAAATGTCGGTGTTTCCTGCAGTCTTCAATTAAGTGTATATATAGAGCTCTTAATTGAATATTTCCAAGTTGATTATGGACTTTGAAGTTTCCTTTTTCTCGTTTTCGGGCTCAACATTAATATAAGCGCATTTTCCTATAGACAATGAAGGGATCACAGACGGTTTTTCTTTGGTGTTTCTTTTTCCACCCTCCACTACTCTCTGTCTCTTGCTATGCCTTATGAAGCCAATCCACTTAGCAACACGGAGGCAGCATATGTACATATGCACGTCTATAAAAATACATATAAGTATATATGCACTTGCAACAGCAGCAACAACTGTGCGAGATCGTATGTCTGCTTGTACCGGCAGCCCCAGGCCCAAAAACGACCAGCACCATCATCAGTGGCAGCAGCAGGTATCCATCATGGCAGCTGTCAGCAAAATGTGCCTGGCGAGTGCATCATCCTCCGAATGGCTCGCTAAGCCCCAGAACCTGGTGGAGCAGTCATCACCACGTTGATGTGTCTCCCTCTCTCTTTTTCTCTCCCCTAAACTGCTAAATTTAAACTATGACTGTCTATTTTTAGTTAGGTGTCGTTCGTCTACGTTTGTACATGTTCCATAAATTGAATCAAAATGGAAAGCATAAATCATTAAAATGGAAAACATCACAGATAAAATACAAAGTCGCCTATGTTCCAAATGAAATCAAAATGAGTTGGGCGGGCGAGACGACGAAGCACAAACGTTTGCAATGAAAAAGAATCATTCCTGTTTTTGCTTTGAATGGAAATTGTAAATGCATGAGCAGTGATGAAAGCCATTCAGTTGCATGTACCGGCCCTCAAAGGTCCATTAAGCAACCTAAGCATAAATAAACCTAAGCATAAATAAATTCTTTAAACGCGTTTTATGATTAGAGATGTATTCATTAAGATATACCAGCGTTACATAGTTCGTTCCCTATTCACAATTTACTTTTCCTCAGGAGTTTTAGTTATCTCATCATCAGAAACTATTGCCAGTTTACATATGCATGCGCTCCGGCTCATCATTAATCAGCGCCCGTATCACTCCATCGCCAACAGCCGTCACATTCGATTTGTGTCGAATTTCTGTCATTTATTTTCAAGTTATCGCAGTGATAATTAATCAATTACCCAACAATAGATCCACAAAGATCTCATAGTTTATTCATATTGTCCATGCTCGCATAATCATCGCACCCGTTGATGAAATCCCCACAGAGCAGCATAGGATGTTAAACAGGCCCGGTGTTTTTGACACCATCTATTGCCACCAAAGGCAGGGGGAGGGGCTTAGGTAGCCTTATTGCTACCTTGCTGCTTCCTTAGCCACAGTGACATCAACGTGATATGGCTAAAAGGGACAACAAAATGTAAGCCAAAAACACTGGAGAAAAAAGGAACCGGATAAAGTTGCAACAAATAAAAACAAATTGCACTGGTTTAGGGCGCAGGAGGATGCAGGATGCCCAGACAGACGTAGGCGACAAGCCAAACAACGTTAACACAACCATCATCGTCATGACAGCAACACATTTCCCCGGGATTAGTAGGTGTGAATAACTTTTATGACTTGGATTTTGTGCTCATGTCTGCTGGCAAACGAGTGAACAAAAAAGAAAAAGAAAAAAACGTAAAGGAGACACTAGCGACAACTAGGAGATACTTGAAACTAGCCATGGAAGCCAAGGAGTATTAAATGTTGAGTGAGTACCAAATGGGCTAGTTGCTTTCGATGTGCCATCGGAAAGGTGTACCTGATGAGGGATATTTAATAACATAGTGAGTCATAGTTTTACAAAATTTCAATTGAGATCATTTAGAGAACTGGAAACTTTTAACCGTCAAGGCTAGGCTTCATGGAATGAGAAACTTGAGTGGAAAGGCCAATAAAAGTCATATCAATATATCAAACTGTTTGCTGAAATTTCTTTGAAGCCAAATCAATCCTTCTTTTTGGAGACCGGAGTTATCATTTTATAGGAGGGACAATGGACCAGATCTAGAAATTCTACGAGTACTTCTAGTCTAACTGAAACGGATGAAAATGGCAATAATACCATATTTGCTATGGCAATACAATACAAATGGAAATAATCCCATATATGATAAAAAAGGATGAAAATGGCAATAATCCCATATTTGCTATGGCAATACAATACAAATGGCAATAATCCCATATATGCTAAAATATCTCTGTAAATCTCTTCAAATAAATTCAAAATAGTTAAAACCTTCTTTAAGATTGTCCAGGCTGCAGGCTTTCATCCAACCTCCAACGTAGATTCGTTAATGAAATAGAAAATTTTTGCGCTCCTTGGATACATAAGCCCGACCACAATTTTAGGCCAAACTTAAAAATCAATACATCTTTGAACACGTAGTTAGGAAGAAGTTGGCAGACTCATTTAGACTATATAGTCCATTGTCATACAACGAAAACTAGCAGGAAAAAACCCCCTAGCTTCTCCTATTGAATCGTTGTCGTCGTCAGTGCCGATATCAGCCAGTTCAGCTAGATCCCTATAGAAGAACGATCCTAATGTAGATCTCCACCTAATTGCCAGGACAGGGCACGTACTGAGAAGGTGTTGCATAGATTTCTCCTCTTTTCATCCCCACAACTTGGCTACTTTTAGTCTTACAACATGTCTTCCGATCAGACAGTGTCACGCCATGACAAATTTGACCAGCGTCCGAGTGTTTATCATGATTCTGGTGTTGAATAGATTTCTCCTCCTCTTCATACCCACAACTTCGCGACTTTTAGTCTCACTACATGTCTTCCGGTCAGACAGTGTCACGCCATGACAAATTTAATCAGCGTTCGAGTGTTTGATAGCTTCAACCATGGTGCACCATCGCAACTTGGTGAGAGGCCGAGGTCTATCTAAAACCTCTGCTGCTCAATGCGTCACAGCAGCCGATTGCAGTGCAACCCCACACCGAGCCAAAGCTCTATCCACGATTTGGGTTAAAGACATATTTGCCCAGGGAGGAGTCAGGTCTTGATAACTCCATCAGTGTGCGAGAGCGTTTTATATCCTGTAAGCGGATTAAACGAACCTGTTACTGAAACCCTCTTATTATTAGCTTTGCTTTAAGCCCTCTCCAGTTAAATGCAGGAAAATACCAGTAGACTTAAACACCCCTCGAGTAGGTAAGGAATTACCGAGTGTTGGTAATTCATATGATCTACAGTTCCTTGGTTTGTCCTTTGGCCTGGCACCTAAATACATTTAATTTTCGACTGCTGAGCCATCTCGTTAAAGTTGTGCAGTTAAGGGCTGGTGTTTAAGTCAAAAAGACGAATTCCACGGATTTTATAGCAGTCTCACTGACGGAGAAAACATATATCCACATTGTGGTATATTAGCCTTACTTCATAAATGGCCAGAACGAGTGTCCTCTACTTGTTTAGATAGCCTTAGAGCTATCTATAGCCTTAGGTCTTTTGAAAAGACACCGAAACCTAGTATTCGTTTACTTTCTTTTTGGCCGGATCTCGGCAGTTCCATGCGTCCCTGTAATGGCTGATCAATCTAGAGATGTTTTTTTTTATAGTGAAGAAAAATACGATAATTTAAATCAAGTGTGAAATCTTTACTATTCAATAGAGGGCTGCTATATATATTACTGGCCTAATGATGAAAATGCGAATATTTATCGTGAAAAATGGTTTTATTGTTTTTCAAAGTATTCTCTAGCATGATTTATACACTTTTGCATGCGCTCAAACCAATTGTCGAATCACTTTTTCCACTCCGATTGAGACACCTTCAAAACATGGTTTTTGAACACTGCAACAGAATCTTCTGGCGACAAAAATCGCTAACCACGAATTTTTTTTTTTGATTTGCGGAGATAAAAAGAATCATTGGGTGCCAATTCAGGGCTATACGGCGGATGTCCATCAATTCGATGTTTTGGCCGGTCAAAAAGGCGCTGGTTTGAGCCGATGTGTGAGAGCTCGCATTGTCATGGCGCACAATGATTCGTCTTCTCCTGTTCGTTTTTCGAATTTCTCCGAAGACATTAGACAAACAAATTGTGGCGTACCACTCAGAATTGACCATCCTACGTTGCCCAAGCGGAACAGTCGCCACATGACTAGTTTTGCCGAAGAAACAGGCGACCATTTGCTTCGAAGTGCTTCTTCCACGAACAATTTTCGTTGGGTTTTGCTCGTTTTCGAAGACCTACGCGGTCGATTACTGTTTCGTTTCGGGCTCATACGCATAGATTCATGATCCGTCACCTTTGACGATCTTATAAACGTCTTTTGAAGCACCGCGATCGTATTTTTTCAAAATTTCTTTGCACCAATCGACATGAGCCTTTTTTTGAGCGATTGTAAAATTGTGCGGGATCCAACAAGAACAAACCTTTTTTACGGACAAACCTTTTTACCAAAGGATGGTATTAGTACACGCACGGTATCAATGTTCTCTGGTACAACGACCGTCTTTGGACTACCTTCACGACCTTCGTCTTTAAGTGAGTGTCGGCCACGACTGAATTCATTAAACCAGTTTTTTACAGTGCTATAGGATGGTGCTTCAACGCCATACCAAGATTTAAGTTCTTCGATGCACTCTTTTCGTGACAATCCACGTCGAAAGTTGTGAAAAATTATCGCACGAAAATGTTCACAAGTTATTTTCTTTTTTTTACCAAATTGATTTTTTCAATTCACTGTAAACAACACAAATGATATTCGTACGTCAAAACGTTCTGAGTACGTTTATGTTAAAAAATGTCAAAGTTTCCAATGGAAATGTCAGATGGCGCCAGGCAACACTTAGTGTTGCCTATGCCAGAAATATATAACAACACTCGTATTTATATTGTAAAATTTAGTTCAAATATATATCGGATGGGTTTTGAAAGGTTTCAAAACGAATTTAATCAGTTTGAAATGCTGCAAATATTTTCAACCCAATTGTATATGAATATAGGCAAAAATACTTTAAAAAAGATTCTGGGTGGATCGGTATAATTACCATATTTTGATGTTCACTCAAAAGTGTTGTCAATACTCGTATGATACTCTTCTAAGGCTCTTTAATAATTAATGGTGGTTCTTGTAGGATTTGACGTAGAACAGGCAGATTATTGAAGAAATAGCCCTTTAATACTGAACCTCAATATTGCGTTAAAAACTAAACTTTTAGCAAAAATGATCTGTAACTTCGCTCTAACGTTTCACTTATTGTTGTCTGGTCTTTAAATTTAGGGGAATCAAAAACAATTAAAAAACGTCGGTTATTTCGTTTCGGAAGAATCTTATAAAACTATACCCTCCACCATTGGTCATATACTCAAGAAGTGTACTTTTTGTAAAAAGCTTGGGTTGCTAAAAGGGGAAAATTTGTTCCACTGAACTGGTTTTCCAATTAACAATATGACTATAAGACACTATCGTGAAAATGTTGGGACTCTTGCTCAACTTATTCGACCGCTTCCAACAGACATACGGACATGGCAAGATTGTCTACGATTTTTAAGACGGTCAATTTAGGATCTTTTCTAAATTTTTCAGGTTTTGCCATCGAAATGTCGAATTTAGTATTCACCCTATCCTTCGGTCTAGAAAATAATAATAATTTCTATCACCTCACTTTTAAATTTTTTAATATCCCCTCTCAGAGTTGTGTTCGTCACATTTCGCCAAAAATGACTCAAAATCCTCTAAACTGAATGAATGATTGCTACACTACAACTGCAAGATGAACCCTCTCGACGCGACAGGAACGGTGAAAGGATTTATTCTTTTCCTTTTTGTTGGTACACGAGTGTATTTTAGAATTTAATGATGCGCTTTTATTTCTAAATGCTTGTTTCGTTGGCTAAAGAAAAAAGGCGACATCATCATCGCTTCATTAGTGTAATGAAGAAATATAAGCTCACACTACGAGTAGTACGAGCTTGTGCTGGTGCTAGTGGCACCAAGGCTTTCTTGGCATGCAACACTCCGCTGCAAGGATCTTCATGTACAAGTGTGTGTATGCGTGTGAGTGGGTGTAGGTGTCTAAAGAAACTTACAGCGACAGGCAGAGAACAAAAGAATCCATGCACAAGGACACGGCAGTTCACAGTTCGGAGACAGAAGCAACACTAGAGCACGCAGTGGCGGCCCTCTAGAGAATGCAATAAAATAAGAACGTACAATTAGCAAATTAAAGTAAATGATTTGTGTCGGTTCAGGTCACACCATACCGATTGCAACGAAGATACTTGAATAATTGACTTCTTGTCGGCAGTTTATCTGCCTGTTAAATTGAAGTATGTACGAGTACGTGTTTTTTTTTAAATTTAATACTTTGTTCGGTCGACTGGACAGTTGATGATAAATGGCTGGGTAGATGGTTTTTTTTCTGTAGAAAAAATCTCATGATATCAGTGTAGAAAGATGGAAAATGACAAAGAATGACTAAATGGCAGCGTTTTGTGTCGAATAATAAAATGCCGTCAAAGGTGTCATGGCAATACTTAAAAGAAACAAAATATCTTCAAAAACTAGTAGTCTTAATACCAACATCATTTTGGTAAAATCCTCATGCTTAATTAAGTATTTCTTTGAGATCTTATTATGATTTTGGTTGCGTGTATTTCATTTTTACAACCAAATGTTAGGCCATGTGCTGCAATTTTCAGTAATTGGAACATTAGTCACTTGCAAAGTACATGGAACTTATTTATCAATTTTTGATTTCTCTTGAGGTTGCAATTAAGGGAAGTCATGTTGAAAAAACAAAAGTACCAAAGTCGTCACTTCGCTGCCCAAGCCCAAAAATTGTTTAGGTCCTTTCGCTTATTTAAGCAAACAACCTTAAGAAATGCTACACCTTTACTGATTTTTTCAGAGGTTGACTTAGTCCTTGTGTTGACAAAATGTCAACCTCTTCAACGATCTGATCTTTATTTAACAAAAATTTGTTTGAGGGTATTAACACATATCTGCAAAATTTCAGTCACTAAGCTTTAATAGTGCGACCTATAGTTTGCATTCCTCAGACAGAAACGCAGACACATGGACATTAGAGCGTACCAGGTTACAAGTAAAAAAAAAGTTCGCCGTACACCTTCGAATATGAAGTATTATTGAAAGGTAGTTTAAAAAATTTTTTTTTTTATTTTTTTTATGCCGAACGTAGGGGTCGCGCTTTTACATTTTTCTATATAACTTCTGCATTTATAAACGGATTTTAAAGTGTGATACATCGATGTTTTTGTCTCGACGAGGCCGATTTTTGTCTTTGAATTCATTTAGCTCAAGCACCCCGCGCGAGCTTTAATTTTCTGATATTAGAGTGGTACATTTGGGTAGTAGCAACTGAGATATGATGGGTAAGTACCAGAAGGGGGTGCTTGAGCTCAATGACTTCAAAGACAAAAAAATCGGCCTCGCCGAGACAAAAACATCGATGTATCACACTTTAAAATCCGTTTATAAATGCAGAAGTTATATAGAAAAATGTAAAAGCGCCACCCTACGTTCGGCATAAAAAATAAAAATTTTTTTTTGAAACTACCTTTCAATAATACTTCATATTCGAAGGTGTACGGCGAACTTTTTTTTTGAGGTACGCCCTAATGGACATGGCTAGATCATATTAGATTTAAGATAAATCAGAATAAACCTAAGGGTGGGTCGATTTAGCTATCGATATTGTGTCATCGATTTTTCTATAGCTTTTGGCATGAGGTAAATGAATTTACGCTACATCATATCCAAAAAAATCATTTTCGAGGCTCCAAATTCCAATTTTTTAACTTTTTCTGAACTTTTTTTTTTAACCTTTTTTAGTAGGTAATAAAAAATATGTGACGCGCAAAATAGAAAGGGACCTAAGGTTAAAAGCCAGTTTTGCTCAGGAGAGCCATTTTAAAGATTTAAATACGTGTATCTTTGGTGTACCATCACTTTCATAAATCGCGCATATCTCTGGGAGGGAACACTTTTCCACATCAAAAAAAGTGAAAATTAATTTTTTTACCCTTAGGTCCCTTTCTCTATGCGCTGTCACATATATATTTCTTTTAATACGATATTGCCTTTCCAAGGTGACGTACAATACATACAAATATGTATTGCCACGTACAATAAAACATATAAGCACGTGAGAATAGAAATATAAATAGGGAATCGTAAAGAATCAAATCAGTCTTATTCCTATTCTCAAGCGCTCATATGTTATATTGTATTGTATGTGGCAATGTATATTTGTATATATTGTATGTCAATTTGGAAAGGTAAAACTTTAAAAAGGATTATTATTTATTACCTACTAAAAAACCTTGATAATAAACAATTAGAAAAGGTGAAAAAAATATTAAATTTTTGCGCCTCAAAATTAATTTTTTTGATATGTCATAGTAGACATTTTTTCCTTATGCCAAAAGCTATCGAAAAATTTATGACACAATATCGAAAAATAATTGCCCTTACAAGACGGCCCAACCTAATATACGTACATACATTTGGGGTGACCGAACACTATTTTCAGCCTATATTGAAGGGTATAAAACTCCAGGGCACGAATTTTAATTCCGTTGGATTATTTTAAAAAAAAATGCCAACACAATTTTTGTGTCAACAAATCTGATCTCTGCAAGTTAGTCTTGGTTTAAAGAAATTATCCTTTATTTATCATACACCACAGGTAAGGCTATTACAATACGAGGTTTACTGCAAATAAAACACAATAATTTATCATTGGAAATGGTTTTATTGTTTTTCAAAATATTCTCCTTTAAGATAAATACACTTTTGCATGCGCATAAACCAATTTTGGAAAAACTTTTTGCACTCCGATTGAGACACCTCCAAAACGCTTCAACAGCTGCTTCTGGCGATGAAAAACGTTGACAACGCAGGTTTTTCTAGATGCCAGGGTATTAGAAGAAGTCATTGGGTGCCAAATCAGGGCTGTATGGTGGATGGCTCATCAATTCGACATCTTGAGTGGTCAAATAGCTCATCGTTTCTGCTAACGTGTGAGAGCTCACATTGTCGTGATGCAAAATGATCCGCCTTCTCTTATTATCTTTCGTCATTTCTTCGACCACTGTTGGCATACCACTCAGAATTGTCCGTCCTACGTTCCACTAAAGGCACTGTGGCAACATGGCCGGCTATACTGTAAAAAACCCAATCATTTGCTTCGATGTACTTCTTCCACGAGCAACTTTTGTTGGACTTGGCTCGCCTTGAAAGAACCATACGGTCGATTGTTGTTTGGTTTCGGGTTCATATGCATAGATCCATGATTCGTCACCTCTGACAATGTTATACACTATCTCTAAGATACCGCAGTTATACTTTTTCAACATCTCTTTGCACAAACACATACAAGACTTTTTTTGAGCATTCGTCAAATTATGTGGAATCCAACAAGAACAAATTTTTTCAAGGCCAAATGAATATGCCGTATTTTATTGATGGTTGTCATAGTAATGCCCAAAGTTGTCTCAATCTCACGGTATGTCACATGTCGATCTTGCTTAATCACTTCACGCACAGCATCGATGGTTTCTGCCAAAGTGACCTAAGTTGGATGTCCTTCACGAAATTCATCCTGGAGCGAACGACGTCCGAGACTGAAATCTTGGTACCAGCGATTGGTGCCAGTGGTTTTTGATGGTGCTTCATCGGCAAAAGTCAAAACAAGTTTATTAAAGAACACTCTTGTCTCGATAACCCACGCCTTAAAAAATCATCGCAGGAAAATGTTCACAGGATAATTCCTTATTTTGACTGAGATCAATTTTTCAACACACTGTAAAGAAAACAATTAGCCTTCAAATGACAAAACGTTCTAAATGAAGTTATGCTGAAAATGTCAAAGTTTCTAATGAAAGTTTCAGTTTGCATCTGGGAACACTAGAGTTGTCAGGACCCGAAATATGAATAGGAACCCTCGTATCATGATGGTGTCTGATTTGTTTTTACTATCCGTTAAATGATTTCCTGATTTCTACCAGCAGAAAGGTGAAACTGTCCTCTTTAAGCCCATATATACTTTTCTACCTCTTCTGACCCATCTGTAGAAAACTTTGATAATTTTAATGAAATAACTCGAGGAAAAATGCAATATTTACAGGCAAATTTCCAACCCAACGAATAAAAATTATAATTTACTGCTTTTGTAATAAAGGGTGGTTTTTAGACGTGAGGTCTTCAAAAAAAACACTGTAATTTAATGTTATTGCAAACAATTTAGCTTTATTATAAATATAAGGTTTGCCATTATGTTTTTAAAATTATTTTGGGCTCGATAACCACCTTTTGCAGCATTTGGGGCCGTATGTCAGCAATAACGCGCCGAATATTCTCTTCCAAGGAGTCAATCGTGTCATGCTTATCTGCGTAGACAAGCGGTTTCACACAACCCCACAATAAATGGTCCAGCAGTGTTAAAACGATCTTGGAGGCCACGCTACAGGCCCACGACGCGATATAATGCGCTCACCAAAAGTTTTCTTCAATAAATTTATTGTTTCGATGGCTGTCTTGTTGGAACCAAAGGTCGTCCACATTGACATCCTCCACTTCAGACATGAAAAAGTTATTCATCGTAGTTCTATAGCGTTACCCATTGAAGTATGTCCCAATGATTCCCTCTGCCCACAGAGCACACAAAACAGTGACTTTTTGAGGATGTAACGGCGCATCAACAATGGCTTGTGGACTTTCATTACTCCGAATGCGTAAATTTGGGTTATTAACTGACCCATTCAACCAAAAGTGAGCTTCTTCGCTAACAAAATTTTCTTGTAAAAATCAGGTATGGCGGCTATTTCATTTTGGGCCTATATTCAACAAGATTTGTAAACGTTCGTCCGGAGTAAGTTAATTCATTATGGAATGGCAAACCAAACTGAGAACTTGGAAAAAAGTGTGGCCCGATTAGAAATCACACGTCGAAAAAAACAGCCATAATGAGCAATAAAATATTGTTTTCTCATGTTATTTAAAAAAAGAGTGGTTAAATTTCAGGGGCCGATACAAATTATATACAAATTATATAGGAAATAATTGTCATTTCTTTTTATTATGGTAATACTTATATGAGGGTGACCGCAAAAGTAACTGGCCTAGCATAAAAAGAACCGTTTTTTGGAATTATTATTATTTTTTTATCAACATAATCTTCTTCCAACTCAATACACTTCATCAAACGTTTTTCAAGTTTTTTAATTCCATCCGAAAAATAAGATTTTTCAAGACCTTCAAAATATGCCTCAGTTTCAGCAATAACCTCGCTATTGGACGAAAATTTTTTGCCACCGAGAATTTTTTTTAAATTTGGAAACAAGAAATAATGAGAATGAGCTAAATCTGGACTATATGGTGGATGCGGAGCTATTTCAAATCGTAATGCGGCCAGTTTTTGTTGAGTTAAAAATGCAGTGTGTGAAGGAGCATTATCTTGATGAAAAAGAACTTTTTTTTTCTAAATGCGGTCGTTTTATCTTGATTTCTTCACTCAACCGATCCAATAATGCACAATAATATTCACCCCTTGCATCCCAAAATACTGTGGCCATTACTTTTCCTGCTGACTTAACAGTTTTCGCCTTCTTAGGACCACTTTTACCAGCTTCTATCCATTGTTTTGACTGTTCTTTGCATTCTGGGATGTTGTGATGGATCCATGTTTCATCAACAGTTATGAATCGGCGCAAGAACTCTATTGGATTACGCTGATAAATCGCTAAAAGCTCCTCGGAATTGGTCCAACGGACGATTTTTTGGGGCAAAGTCAACAAACGCGGCACATATCTTGCGGATAGCTTTTTCATGTGGAGTTCATCATGTAAAATACTCCAAACTTGTTTTTCGTGTATTTTAACAATATCAGAAAGTTCTCAGAGATTTATTCGTCTATCTTTAGTCACTTCATTAAATATTTTTCTAATGTTTTCAATAGTAGTAGCAGTTTTCGGTCTTCCAGAGCGTTGTTCATCTTCCGTACTTGAACGACCCATTTCAAATTGTTGAACCCAGGATTTCACGGTGGAGTATGATGGTGCATTTTCGCCATGAACAGAATCCAATTCATCTTTGATTAATTGTGGCGTATAACCTTTCATATGGAAGTATTTATTTACCGCACGAAACTCTTTATTTTCCATTTTTCAAAAATTATAAAACTTGTTTACTTCAATCACCCGTAACAAAGAAAATAATCATTAAATATTTCGGAAATTTTGACAGATGGCTTATAAAAGATTACTTTTAAAAAACAAACAAAAAGTTGCTAGTAAAACAGAAAATGTGCCAGGCCAGTTAGTTTTGCGGTCGCCCTCGTAAGTATATAAGTGTGGTTCAATTATGTATGGAACAAAATATCGTCCAAATCGCCGCCGTGACCTCGGCAACACACCTCCATCCGATAGTCCAAATGTTCGAAGACGCTGAGGCATAATTGAGGTTCTATGCCGTTAATGTGCCTTTAGCTTTTGAATTGTTGCTGGCTTATCGAGGTACACCTTTTCTTTCAAATAACCCCAAAGAAAGTAGTCCAACGGTGTCAAATCACATGATCTTGGCGGCCAATTAACATCGCCACCACGTGAGATAACACGGCCATTGAATTTGTTGCGCAAAAGAGCTATTGTTTCGTTTCGTGGCAAGTGGCACCATCCTGTTGAAACCACATATCGTCCACATCCATATCCTCTAATTCGAAACATAAAAAGTTCTTTATTATCTCACGATAGCGAACACTATTCACAGTAACGGCCTGACCAGCCTCATTTTGTAAAAAATACGGCACGATGATGCCGCCAGCCCATTAACCGCACCAAACAGTCACTCTTTGTGGGTGCATTGTTTTTTTGTTTATCATTCGCCAAAATGCGGCAATTCTGCTTATTGACGAATCCACTGAAGTGAAAATGTGCCTCATCACTGAAGATGATTTGCTTCGAAAATTGATTTTCATTTTCATAATAAACCTTAATAACTTTAACGCGCTTATGTATCTTTCCACGGTTCAAATTGAGTTAGTCTGAAATTGAGAAATATTAAATGAAATGCAGAAAAAAACTTGACGTTTAGGTGTGGTTCACATTCAACATCGACCCTTAAAATTTAACCACCCTTTAAAAAAAAAAAAAAGAATTTTAAAAAAGATCGCTAAGTAAAAATTTTTTTTTAATATCGAGGAAAAAAAATGTTAGCCCAATTTTTTTTTAATTTTTAAAAATTTATTGTAATGGTTTATTTATCAACGGTTTATGACCTGCTTTTAATAAATAAAAAATATAAATAAAACAAAAAAGCTCACATTTCCATGAAAAATCTTAAAAAAAAAACCAAAAGTGCCAGTTTGACCTTTGAAATTGAATTGAAATTGAAACTAGAGAAAAGTCTAAGGACTTATCTGCAAATATCAAAAGTTACTGAGTTTTGGCCAGTAAAGAACGATTCTGAGCCACTGTGCAACGTATGAAATTATTAAGATCCTCGTAACAAGCCTTTTCATAATAAGCTGCTTTGTACCATGCAGTGATCCGAATTGGCAAGAGTTGGTGGAAGATTATCCCCCAATTTATCTGGACGTGAGCTTAAGAAAGTTCAACGTGTATTGCAGACTTGCTCTTCGACACTTTAATTACCCATATATAACGTTTAATCAACAATCTTAGTATGACTGACATCATTCCAATTCCTTACAATTAAGCAAAATAATTCTGTAACTACCAACTAATTATTCTGATTCTGCTGAAACGTTCTAGCATTGCCAAAGATGTTTCTTTCTCCTGAAATCAAAAAAGATGAACCAAAACCGAATTGAGTGGAAACTCAATTTTAAATATAAGCTGCTGGCAATTTGTCATCCTACAGCCATAGTCAGTGACAACGACTCGACTTATTCATTCACTAATTTCCATGATCTGAACAGATGTGATGTAATGACGACGACGACGATGATGATGATGATTGATTGAGAGGAAAATGCCAGTTTGAACATTAAATGAAATAGAAAATTAATAAAAATAAATGAGCAAAAATTAAACACAAGTACACAAGCAAAATGGCAACAGCAACAAACGTCATATTATTTATCAAAGTTGTAAAACAAACAGAAATGATGGACGGGAGGAAGCTGAAGCAAAAGCCGTGGCCGTATTCAGTTGTGGCAGTGTATGTGTGTGGGTAAGGGAAAATTCATTCAATTGATGCGCCGGTATGTGCGTATGAATGGCTGCGTGGGTGTAAGTGGGTGATTGTGTATGTCTAAATAAACGAAGGCAACGGATGTCATGGGAAAAGCGCAACAGTCAGTTCCAGCTAGAAAAGTAGGAGCAACAGCAGCAGTGGCAGCAAAAAGGAACAAATATGGCCAAAGCAATAAAGGAAATTGTGGTGCTTGTACGTATAGAAATCGAACAAACTGACTACTCATGCTCATGTTCGAGCAGAGACACACCCACACAGACGCACACTCACTTAGCCTTGGCGTGTCCATGTACATAAGTGTGTGCCGGCAAACGTGAAGTCCCGCCATGTCCTGTTCTAGTCGTTTTCTATTTTCCTCTGTGTGTGTGTTTTTTTCAAATTTGAAATATAAATTAAAAAGAAAGCCATAGAACATGAACGAACACAACGAGGACTTGGTTTATTAAATTTATTTTTGCTTCAATTGAATTTAAACCATGTTAACGTTACATGGCTGGCCATGTTAAATCAGTTCATAGGTTTCCGCTAAACACTTTGAACGTTTGTAAGTAGGACGATTGCCGAGAGTTTATGAGCATCACCTTTAACAGCCGACAAGCCCTAGTGTCATAATCAGTAATGAAATGAAACTAATATCCGTTCTGTTTTTTGCAAATCTCTTTTCCTCGTACTTATGTATTTATTATAAAATCTCTTTTTCACTTTTATTTTTTCAGTTCCTGCACGTCTTGTCTGGGCAGCAGTGGGCAAAAGCGTCGATTTGCCGTGCGATCTGACACCACCAACACCGCAGGATTCCGTGAAACTACTGCTTTGGTTCAAGGATACAACAGGCATACCGCTCTACAGGTAACTACAAACATTTCCTTATTTTGTGTTCTCTCTCTGTCCCTCGCTCTCTCTCTTTAGCCTTAGGGAAACACTTCCCCCTAGAGAAGCCTTACACCTTACTCACACTAGTGCAAACGTTCTATATTTTATTTCTTTTTTGTTGTTATTTTTTTTTTTAAAGCATACTTCAGTTCAATTTATGTTGCCTCCACCCTGGCCCATACTGCCCGCAATAACACAAACGTTAACAAAGCCAAAGCTAGCTGCGCCTTGCCGCCCCCGGTCTTTGGGGCCACAGTTTATTGTTAATGCCTTCATAATCGTAAATGTAATAAAATTTAAAAGGAAATTGATTTTTCACTTGCTTTCGTTGTCGGAGTTTTACACACAATTCCCATCACTGCAGTCAGATCCTTCTTTTACACACACACCCCTACTACGTGTTTGCCTTGTCAAAGGATACACAGATACATTCCGTTAGTGTAACCACGCTTTTGGCGGAGTTCTTACTCTTTCGCTCCTCTGCTCTCTCTCTCTCTTTTACTTTTTGTCAGTGCATTTATATCCTGTTAAAGAATGGCAAACTATATTTACGTGGTTTTTAACGACCACTTAAGAATCTTCCTGTTGTCCTGAAGTTGGCGTTGCAGTATAAAGCGACACTGCACAGTGGTCGGAAACGACAAGTAAAAACAATGGGCAAATTCCGAACGTCAATTCTGTTTTGCTCAAGAGAACCTTAAAGCTGCTTTCTGAAATCGGGCTCATCCTTACGACGACTTTTTCTAATAAAGGACAGTTGTGTTTTTTTTTCTTCGTATGAGCATCTAGACATTTTGCTAGATGAAATGATGTTTAGGGTTTTAATACTTATAACCTTATAACACTTTAATCGTGGATCGTAATAAATCATAAAATTCCTTTGGTTATGAACTATTTTTCTCTGCGTGTGGCAACATAATATGACAACATTGTTACTCTGTGTATACCACACAGAGACCTGAACAAAAAGAGGGTTGATCGACGAATTCCTCAAAAGCAGACAATAAAAACTATCTACTGTAAAAACCAACACTAGCCAACATAATTTGAAAAAAATAATATTGCGGCAGAAGGTTTAATATTTAGATTAGTTGAGTTAAAAAAAATGCTGGTTGATTTTCACTGGAAAAACATTTGGTTATGCGATTGGCTTAATAATTTTATTTTTAAAAAAATATTATTAAATAATTAGTTACAGAACCAAAACTATTGGTTGCCACCAGAATTAACCGAGGTGGTTAATTCTGGTGTCCTAAGCTACATTAGGGCTGTGACACGACAATATTATGGTTGTGGGGATCATAATATTAGTGTGCCACAATCAAATAGTATGACGCTCTTCGTATATTATTACCTAAACCATACTTTTTTATGAGTGTATGCCATCATAGGATTAAGGCATAATTTGCCGATAGTTAAGCTTCTCATCTACCAACCCTTTAAGTATTTTTATATAAAGCAAATCCCTTCTTGATCTGAAACCACGCTCTGGTGTCCTAAGATACACTAGGGCTGTGTATAGGGTTGTGACACGACAATATTATATTTGTGGGGATCATAATATTAGTGTGCCACAATCAACGATCACAATCAACGATCAACAATGACGCTCTTCGACTATTATCACCTAAACCATACTTTTCCATCACAGGATTAAGGCATAATTTGCCGATAGTTATGCTTCTCATCTACCAACCCTTTAAGTATTTTTATATAAAGCCAATCCCTTCCTGATCTGAAACCACTGTCCATGGCCCAAACTTACTATACACCAATACAAACATTGACTGGGTATACGTGTGCTGAAGCGTACATGTCCTAAAGTCGTCTGTGTTTTCGTACCTCATGTTGTTCCGGATTACGTGTAGTTTTGTTTTTTTCGTTTTCTTCGACATCAACTTTTCATCGTCCATGTTGACAATTTGTTTGGAGGACTCTTTTGTGGATTTACCCGGCTGTGGTTATTTCTTGAAACCTTCTTCGTTGATTATGGCTTCAAGGGAGTGGTGGGTGGGTGGTTGGTTGGTTGGTGCGTTCGTTGGTTGGTGGCTTACTAAGGTAACTGGCTGTCTGCAGGTTTAGTTTGCCGCTTGGTTAACGGTCGTGTTTGCCTTAAATTTATTACTTTTTGTGGCTCAAAGCAATCGGCCTGGCCAGTAATCAAAGCGGTCTTTATGGCAGCTACGTAGTAAAAGCTGTAATGATATCAAACATCGTTGCAAGTTTAATATTTACCACATTTCGAATATATAAATTGTGTGTTTAAATTATGTTGCTCGTTAACTGCCGGCAAGATGGAGCTCGACTTCCTGCATTCCCCGACCATTATGGCTGCAACTGGAAATTGCGTCATAATCCTAAACTGGCGGTTAAAAGTGTTAAGTAGGTATACGTACCGCAGAATTGCAGCCATTATGCGTATGCGAGTGTGTCTGTATTTATACATCCGTTTCCATATGAAGTCCACGCACGCTCGTATCTGTGTACATATGTATTTTCAGTGTATATAAATGAAGTGGCCATGCTGCCAATTGGCTCTTGGGGTAGTTGTCTTTTATTACCTGTACGAGTATATGGTGAGCACTTGTCGACAATGGGTCTGTCGACATTCTTCTGGGGCATTTCCGTTTTTAAAATTCCCAAACTGCAGTCGAGCCATGCTGGCATTTTTATTTATTGCAGTTGCTGTTGAACACAATGAGTCATGCACTTGTGTTTCATTTGTTGAATTAACAAGTGGTCCATCGTAAAAGTGTTTAGCTATTGTAAAACGCACAGTTGGCCACTGACTAAATGAAAAACATATCTCAGTAAATATTTAGTAGTATTTGGATGAGACGAAACTGACATTGTCAGTTTGTTTAAGAATGTGTGGGTCGTTTATTAAGGGGTGGTATAGCATGATAAAAAATTTTTCTTAAGTGAAATTAACCAAAACTTCTTGAGGGCAGAAATTGAGGACAAGGACCCAGAAGATATGTGGTTCCAGCAGGATGGTGCCACTTGCCTCACAGTCAAAGAAATAATGTCTCCACTGCTCGAGAAATTCAGCGGCCGTGTTACAAGTATCTTAGCTTGTAGCTACGAGTATCTTGGTCGCCACGATTATGTGATTTCACACCGTTGGGCATCTTTCTTGGGGGCCAAAAACTATTCAAAAGTTAAAGGATGAGATAATTAGTCACATGTACTACAATTATGTTTCAGAGTAATTAAATATATGGACCATCGGATAGAGGTGTGCAACCAAAGTTATGGTGAGCATTTGGATGATATTTGGTTTCACAAATACTTGTCATTGATTCATCTGTCATAAGAAATATTTTAAAATAATTCTCTGAAAACTTTTTGATCTATTTAGAATTAACATCGTTTTATTTTAGCTGGACCACCCTATAAAAGATTCTTTTCTTGCATTTGGGTCTTTTTTACCAACTCGATTCCGTTAATAAAAGTAAAATTTGTAAACAAGTTCTTATTTTGATTTGAATATGTTTTGATAAGTGTCTACATGTTCTTTTCTATGACGGATTGGGGGGTCTCCTTTTTTGGCTTCTAGTTATAAAAACTAGGAAACATTTGGAGTAGCTAAAATATTAAGTGGCTTCTTAGTACCCATGTGAGAATATGCATATGTTTGTGGCGGGTTACTTGAAAATAACATTTTGCGAAAGTCTAATTATGGTGACGGTGATTTTTTTTTCTTTACCTACGCTTACTTTATTTTCCTTCCTCAAATGGCAAGCAACAACAAACATAATCCAATTAGCTTGTGAATATAACAAAACGAAAAACCGGAAAAATATTCACTTGGAAAATGTCCATGGCCAGGTAAATACCGTAACCTCAATCCTCCAATAAAAAAAAATTATAATAAATATAAAGCTAAATAAAATAAATATAGGATGAACCACCTAGAGGTATTTTTTCAGAACAACAAAAAAATATAAAAATTCAAATCAAGTGTGCAATTTTTATTGGTAATTTGAAAGGACATTTTATGTCGTTTATTTCTTGAAAATAATTTGCTTCAAATGTTGTCCGCAACTGCGCCACAGGGTTTCCATTCTGAGGGTCCAATTTCGGATGACTCTTTCGAGCATTTCGACCGGTATGCCTTCAATGATACGCGTAATGCTGGCTTCCAAAACCTTAATTGCAGCAGGTTTGTCAGCATAGACTTTGGACTATACGTAAGTAACCCCAAAGAAAAATGTCTAAAGGCGTGATATCACTCGATCTAGGCGGCCAACACACCTGCCCAAAACGTGAAATTAGCTGCTTTTCGAAATGACCTCTCAATAGATCCATTGTTTGAGCAGCTATATGGCAAGGGGCATCGTCCTGTTGAAACCAAGTGTCGTCAAGATTACGTGCTTTAATTTCAGGTAGCATAAAGATCAATATGTGACAGCACATAGAGAAAGGGACCTAAGGGTAAAAAAAAACAATTTTCATTTTTTTTTGTTGATGTGGACAACATCTGATCATCGAATGAGACCGATCCCATGCCCCAAAAGTGTTCCCTCCCAGAGATATGCGCGTTTTATGAAAGTGATGGTACACCAATGATACACGTATTTAAATCTTTAAAATGGCTCTCCTGAACAAAACTGGTTTTTACCCTTAGGTCCCTTTCTTTTTTGCGCGTCACATATAATGGCGCGATAGCTAGCACCATCCGGCCATCATCATTTTTGAAAAAATATGCACCGATAATTCCACCAGCTTATAAACCGCACCCAACCGTGGTTTTCTCTGTGTATAATGGCACCCCTTGAACCAATTCTTATTGCTCTTCAGTCCAAATGCGCCAATTTTGTTTATTGACTTTGCCGTTTAGCCAGAAATGGGCCTCATCACTGAACAAGATTTTGGTCGAAAACAGCGGATCTTCCCGTTTCTCACCGAACGCTCACTTCCATAAAACAGTGGCCAACATTTGAAGGTAACTAATTTCAAAAAATAAATGCCTTAAAATGTCCTTTCAAATTACCAAAAAAGATTCCACACATGATTTGAATTTTTATTTTTTTTTGTTGTTCTGTAAAAATACCTCTAGATGGATCACTCTATAGAAAAGCCTTTACACAAAGCTTCTTCCTGATAAGCTCCGATGGTCTTTAAATTTCGCACTGTACGTTAGGAACGTCCTGTGATTAACCCTGGTGAAACTGGACATTTTCTTATAATGATTTGGGGTTATGTCTCCCAAAAAGTCTCATTTAAAATTTGACCGGCTTCACATTTTGATTGGCATGTTTTGAAAGCCCTACTTCTGAAGAAGTCCTACAACACAACATATCTTTCTCAATTGCTTTCAACTTTGGCAAAATTAGACTATATAGGGCGATGTTTTCATATTTCATAGAACAGCTCACGATTTATATTTTTGTCGCTCCGAAAACTTCATCTGGTACATAACTTAGGACCGAAAATTAACTCTGGTGAAATTGGACCATATAGGTCCATGTTTTTTTAGAGGTCTCTGTGCAAACTACCCTCCCGATTTAAAGTCCTGCCATTTCTTATTCAACTAATTCTAATTTTCAATCTTTCTTAAATTAAGTATAAAACATTATGGGGGAGATATTAATTGACCTGGAAAGACTAATCTATGTCGGTCTTTGTTTTCCACACAGATACAGGGTGGCTGATAAATATTGCTACATTAAGAAATTCAAATAAATTTGTTTCAGTGCATGGAACTCATTTTTCTTTTATTCAAGTTAAAGTTCAATTTTATTTATTTTATTAAATATAGCTTAATTAGTTTTAAAAATAATGGAATTTAAATGCGCTTCCCTGCTCTTTGCCCTGCATGTGCGGCATCTTACCAAAAAGTTGTTCGTTACTGCTTGTAGAGTTGAGACAGGAATAGCCGCAATTGTTTCTCGTATGGTTTGTTTTAGTTTGTTTAAATTTGTTAGTTTTGCTTGTAGACTTCCTGTTTGCAATAAGCCCATAAGAAAAAGACCGGTGCATTAAGATTAGGCGACCTGGGGCGCCAAAGGTATGTAGAGTTGCTGGATATCAGCTTATTGGGAAATTTTCGTCGCAATTCTGTCATAACAGGCCGGGCTATGTGAGGAGTTTTATCATCTTGCTGAAACCGACCAGAGTTGAAAGAAATTCTTATTCGGCATAACTCTGGATAGAAAAACTCTCTCAGCATAATCAAGTAGCGGTCTCCAGTAACCCTAACGGTATGACCGTTTTTTTTCGAAAAAGTAGGACCCTACTATGCAGCGTGACGAAATTTTACTCCCCATTGTGACACGAAGTGGATGCAATTCCGTCTCATGGAGTATCCGTGGTTTGAAAGCACTCCACACGCAAAGAAAAAATATGGTTGCTATATGGTCACGCCTACAATAACAGTTTCTTTGTAAAAATAGTATGTTCGTCGCAACCATAGTATTATTTTTTTAACTTCATGTTGACAATAGTATGATTGCGACAATATTAATATTGTTCAAATGTAATAATAGTATTATTGCCGAATTTAAAAATGAAACTATGGTTGCAGCAGTAGTATAAATATGGTTGGTGCGACAAAAGTATTGTTTTTTGGGTGTTAAATTAACAATAATATGATTACAGCAATCATACTGTATGATTGTAGTTGTTCTTAATTTAAATATGGGTTTTACAACAATGTTATTGTTACGAATCTTATAAAATAATAATGGGAATTAATATTTTCCAAAAAACTGCTTTAGATTTGTTTAACTGAAACAATTTTAATAAAAAAGCTTACGTTTTTTAAATGGAGATTTCTAATGTTTAATAAACACTCCTATTATTCTAAATTTAATGTATTTTTAATTTATTTACTTAATAAAAATATCTATTTTTGCCAATATAATTGAATCCTAATAAATAATTTTGAGGACCATAGTATGTATGTTTAGCTCGTTTGTTTTATTTCGGTCTGTTGCTTTTACACATTGAACAGGGATTAAACCGGCTCAAGTATGGTTGAGTGGGATCATACTATGGTTGCGTATGAACCATACTATGGTTGTTACAGTCAAACTATGGTTGTTAGGATCATAATATGTTTGTATGTCAAAATATACTATTGTTGTGAGGATCATAACATGGTTGTGGGGATCATAGTATGGTTGAGTGGGATCATACTATCGTTGCATGTGAACCATCTTATGGTTGTTGGGATCATACTATGGCTGTATGTCAAACAAACTATTGTTGTGAGGATCATAATATGGTTGTGAGGATCATAGTATGGTTGAGTGTGAATCATACTATGGTTGTGAGGATCATAGTATGGTTGTGCCTGAATCATACTTTTCTTGTGAGAATCATAATATTGTTGTGACACAACTATATACGCAACAATAGTATGATGCCCTTCGAATATTGTCACTCGAACCACACTTTTTTTCTGCGTGCATATTCGACAATTTTGTTTGTTTATGTTGCCGTTAAGATTGAAATGGAGCTCGTGAATCTCATGGAGAGACAGTTCTACATGTTTCCGTCCTCTTTCACCATTCGAAGGATCTTCCGGCAAAATACCAAGCGAATCGGGATGTCTGCTGCGTTTAATTTGTTGACCATTTGAATTTTATATGGGAATAAGTCCAAATCTTGGTGATTCATTGACTACAATGACTATTTGCTTATATCCTTTGGAGGAGATAAGCTTCTTGTCGAACCTATAGGATTGTATGGCAGAAACGATTGCTTCCTCCTTCCGAGCTGAAGAGTTTCGAAGGTTAGGTCTTCTGTTGACTGTCCCATGTTCAGCAAAATTGTTAAGAAGTCTCATTATGGTCCATATGCTCGGAGGATTGCCGCGAAATATGCGCCTATACTTTCTTTGAACCAAAACTACTAACTCTAAAGCGTGATAGCGGTGGACAATTCAAATTATTGTTTCAGTGTCCTAGTTATCCATTCTTGTTAAATCTAAAAATCAATCTGCAATAAAAATAAAATTAACCGGATTCATTAAAAAGAAAAAAAATTAAATTTTTAAAAATAAAAAAATTAACCAGATTCATTAAATCGAAAAAGTTATTAAGTTTTTTTTGGTAGCGGCTATCATCGGACATCCGTACCTCTTCTATGAGGAACCATCTTGCTCAAAATCCGTAAAGAGAAGGGGTATCTTGTAAATAACACAGTGGTGTAGGTTAGATCATAGTCGACAACGTCCAGAGTTTTTTAATTAGTTATATCTAGCGTGATGATCGCACAGTATTCCTTCAAAACACATTTCCACAAAAAGGGGCCTTAAATTTTGGGATAGAGGACTTTTATATTTATACCATTCAGGCTTGCTTGTTATTTAAACTGTCCACTTTGGTTTATTTGTTCCACATCCACTTAAAATGATCCTTGGCAAAGGTAGGTCCATGCCGCCCGTTATTAAATCTATTGCCCAGCTATTCGTGACAATGATTGCAATACGGACATATATACGAGTGGTATGTGAGTCTATATTAATGGCCCGCAAAAAGTGTTTATTTCGAAGTTTTTATTTCACTCTTTATGGATTTGTGATGTATGGCAACAAAACACGTACCTGTTGTCGCCATCAGCGCCACTAAAGTGGCAACATGTTGTTCGTTGTTGGAACCTATACCTGTGTATGTGCGTGTGTGTTTGTGTATTTAGTTCCTTCCGTTGCATGTCGCTGCCGCCATGCCCCATGGCCGACCGGAGTGGCTCATTAAAAATGTGAAAATGGAAAATATTTAATTATCGGCTATTAGTACAAAGGCGGTTAGTTAGAATTTAACCACTTGATTTGAAGCAAAGAGCAACGGCATTGAAGTGCCATTTATTTGCCAGTGAGAAAAGCGTTATGCCCACCACTTAAAGGCAACAGTGAGTGGCAGAGCGGGTGGCGGCGAGGTTTAAATGTGGACAATGTACGTATGCCATGCAACATTTAAACACTTCACAGTCCATATTTACTCCAGTTTTAGTCTCTTTGCATGAGCTCGTGCCGCAAAGTCCCCTCTTACACTGCTAAACAGAAAAAAAGTTTTTATTTCAGTTTGACGCTAAACGAAAGGGATACTGCCACCGGCTGCTAACTGTACGTTCGTCATCCGCGTGATGGCGAACGGGTGTGAATTCTATCCCCGTTTTTTTGTGAAAACAGTTTTATTTTGTTTTGTTTTTTGTTTCGTTCGCTTTTGAAACATTAGTAGTTTAATAATATGCTGCTATAAGGAAAACACGACATAAACATTAATATCAGCGGCAGCAAAACAAAACAAAAAAAAAACAAAAAAACCGAACAGAAAAACGCTCAAGTGTTTATCAAACTGCAGCAACGAAACAAATTGCTGTAATTTATAGTAGAACGCACGCACACATACATACACACAAAGGACGAATAAGCAGGACTCTGCATTTCTGGGTGGGTGTGTGTGTATATTTGTTGTGTTCTGTTTTACTTTTTCGCTGCAACGGGTAGTTTCGCAATCAAAATGCTCATATTTATTTTAAAAACCATTTCAATTGATAATTAAAGTAACTTTTTCTCTTAAATTAATGCTTCAACGAATTCGCTGTAAATATTTTATACACGCCCTTGACGTTGGTGAACATCATGGTTTAAGCTTTATGACTTCAACTATGCGATATTAAGAAAAATATTCGATTATTCGATATTAAGAGGGGGAAAACTCATTAAAGGCACCCTTTGCCTTGGTGTAAGTTCTAATTCACATCTTAGTAAGTACATAGTCACATTTCTAATGGGTGATCCAAGTAGAGATACTTTTTTCAATAGCCCTTTGTTGACAGATCACGTGTGAGTTGTGTCATGCTGTCATGTCATTTTTGTTAAGTATTTTTGGCATTTCCTCATGGAAAGACTTAAGCCTGAACAACGTTCACAAATCGTTCAACTTTATTACGAAAATTCACATTCTGTGACGAATGTGTTTCGTGCACTTGGTTCATAATTAGCGTACTGAGCGTACTATTCGCAACACCATCTCACATCTTGAGACCCAGCATTCATTATTGGATAATATTCGACCGAATAGACCAAGTCCAGCACGCAGTGATGAAATTGTAGCGGCCGTATCTAAGAGTGTACAACAAGACATTGGAGAGTCGATTCGGCGCCATTCACAGCAACTCGGACTGACGTATGGAACGACTTGGCGCATTTTACGTCGAAATCTTAAATTGAAAGCAAAAAAAATATAGCTTATGCAAGAACTGAAGCCACCCGACGTTCCCAAGCGACATCGCTTCGCTTTATGGGCTCTTGTTCAGCGATTAGGCCCATTTCTGGCTCAATGGGTATGTAAAGAAGCAAAATTGCCGCATTTGGGACAAAGAGCAACCAGAAGAGGTTCAAGAGCTGCTACTTCATCCAGAAGAAACAGCGTGGTTTGTGGGTCGGTGAAATCATCGGTCCATATTTCTTCAAAAATGATGCCGATGAGAACGTAACCGTCAACGGCAACCGTTATCGTGCCATGATAACCGACTACTTGATGTCTGAAATTGAAGCTCGTGATCTCGGCGACATTTGGTTTCAACAAGACGGCGCCACTTCCCGCACAATGCATCAATCAATGGATTTATGGAGAGAACACTTCGGTGAGCAGATAATTTTACGTTTTGGCCTGGTCGATTACCACCAAGATCGTGTGATAGTTATCACACCGATAGACTTTTTTTTCTGTGGGGATATGTAAAGTCTAAAGTTTATGCGGACAAATCCGCTTCTATTCAGGCCTTGGAGCAAAACATCATGCGTGTCATTCGCCAGTTACCTGTCGAAATGCTCGAACAAGTCATCGAAAATTGGACTCAACTGATGGACCATCTGAGACGTATTCAAAAAATAAATGCCAAAGAATGTTCTTTCAAATGATAATAAACATTCCCCATTCAATTCAATGAATTTTCTGTGTTTTATTTTTTAAAAAAGTAGGGAACCTCAAAATGGATGACGCGTTAGTACAGTATCATGCGCTCCGACCTTGTCCGTCTGTCTCTAATTGGTACCACAAAAATTCCACGGGTTTCCCTTCTTAGACTTTTTCTTGCGGTAGATTGTTAGTGCCAGGGTATTGGTGGTGTTTTAGGACATACCACTATACCAACGACTAGATAGGAAACCCGTAACCGTATGTCGGAGATTAAGCGGCGTGCAAGTTACATTTGTATGAAAATATACATTTTTTTCAACTTTCGGTTTTAATTAACTGTTACATTACTTTTAATTTATTTCGCCATTCTCACATCGCATTAACTAAATAATTATTCATATCCCTGGCGATTACTTTAGAGAGTTATCGCGAATAAAGTCCAAAGCTACTTACCGCACGCATGTAAATGATAATTAACTTTATTCTAATTCTGTTTGTGTTTTTGAATTTTTCTTCTCTTTGCAGCTTGGACTCACGCGGAGGCAATGTCAAACTGGCGCCACACTCGGCCATAGCTAGCGATTTGGGCCAGAGACTGTTCTTTTCCATCGGCGATAATCCCAAGGACTCACGTCTGCAGATACGCGATGTAAAGCCAACGGATGGCGGTGTATATCGGTGTAGGATAGATTTCTTCAATTTTCCAACGCGTAACTATAGGATTAATTTAACTTTGGTTGGTAAGTAAAGTTGCCCCTTCTCCCAGTTCGCTTTTCAAATATGTACACGCATGCATACAATCCGATGGTTGTACGGCAGAAATCAAAAACAGACAGGGTGATGTGGCTAATGAAGTTAATGGTGCACAGTGGGGCAACATTTTGGGGAGTTTACCGAAAGTGTCTACTATAGGCAATATGACTCGGGCGAATTTAAATAAATTGTTGCTTAATAAGTTACATAAAGGTCTACTAAAAATCTAATATAATCTTGGCAGTTAATCTAATCTTGAGTTTATCCCTTTAAAAGATTGGCTGTTTACCTACTACAATATCAATGCCATATTCCTTGCCATCCAATCTCTATAAATATTTATTACAACACTAAGCTTAAGGAGGAATTACCAAGGAAAGTTCGTATTTTTTAGATGTTAAATAAACAGAAGATATAACTTCAAAATATATTGGAGGTGTTCCAATAGTAGTGCTCAAGGTTATGCCTCGATAACTTAGAAAGCAAAACCGATTAAGTCATTTGTTAACAAAAAGTGGCAATTTTGGTCATGTTCTTTCCTTAACTGTTTTAAATGGAAACTGGAGCAACGTACCCAAAATCCAAATGCTATTAAATCAATATTGAGTAGCTTCGGACAAACAATAATTTGTGGAGTAACCCTAAATAAGAGCGTCAGCTAAAGATCTGGAATTATGTTTCTATCTTATTCAAAAATTCGAGCATCTTATTCTTTGTTACAAATAAGTTATCAGCCAAGACCTTTAAACAGTATTGGCCTATGAACCAGTGTTAGCATTTCGTATTTTTACTGTAATTATCTAGGGTATGCTGTCAGTTATGAACCTGATTGAACTAAAAAAAGGAAGTTTTTAAAGCAAGACAATTTTGCATAATACTTCCTTTATAGTTGGATCAAGTTCATTACTGACAGCAGCTTTAGCTCTAAGGGTTTTTTCTGTTTTGATCATTAATTTCCCACAATAGATGCTATCCAAGCAAGACCACATTGTCCAAAGCAGTAATACAATATCCAAAGCGGGACCCTCTTATGCAAAGCCGGACCAACTTAACAATAGCAGCAGCAAATTTTCCAAAGCAAGACCAATTTTTCCTAAGCATGACCAACTTTTCCAAAGCAAGACCAACTTATCCAAACCAGGACAACCTTATAACGACCATCATTTCTAAAGCAGCACCACCTTTTCATCAACAGGACCACTTTATCCAAGACAACTCCACCTTTTCCTAAGCAAGACTACCATATTCTTAGCATGACCACCATATCCAAAAAATTATCACCATATCCAAGCAGAACCCCCTTAACCGAAGCAGGACCATCTTAACAAAAGCACCACATGACAGGACCACTTTATCAAAAGCAGTACATTTTTGGATAAGGTTGTCTTGCCCCTTCCAAAGCTAGATTACCCTATCCAAAGCAAGGTCACATTATCCAAAGCAAAGCAAACGTACCCACAGCATAACCAACTTATTCAAACCAAGGCCACCTTATCAGGACCATCTTATATAAAGCAGCACCACCTTATCCACAATAGGACCACTTTATCGACTACGTATTCCAAAGCAAGGTTACCTTATCCAAAGCAGTAACGCTATATTCAAATCAGGAACACGCTACTCAAAGCAGGACCATATTAACAAAGGCATGACCAACATATTCAAAGCATGACCAACTTATCTAATGCAGCACCACCTGATCTACAATAGGACCACTTTATCAAAGACGGTTCCGCCTTTTCCAAAGCAAGATTACCTTATCCGAAGCAAGACCACCTCATCCAAAACAGTAAAACCATATCCAGGACCCCTTTATGCAAAGCAGGACCATCTTAACAAAAGCAGATGCACCTTATCCAAAGCAAGACTAACTTATCCAAAGCATGACCAACTTATCCAAACCAGGACCATCTTTTCTTAAGCAGAACGTCCTTATCCACAACAGGACCACTTTGTCCAAGGCAGTACCGACTCTTCCAAAGGCAGTACCGCCTTTTCCAAAGGCAGTACCGCCTTTTCCAAAGGCAGTACCGCCTTTTCCAAAACCAGTACCGCCTTTTCCAAAGCAAGACTACCCTAAACAGAGCAAGACTACCTTATCCAAAGCAAGACTACATTATCCAAAGCAAGACCACCTCATCCAAAGTAGTAATACTATATCCACGACCCGTTTATGCAAAGCATTACCATCTTAACAAAAGCAGATGCACCTCATCCAAAGAAAGACTAACTTATCCAAAGCATGACCAGCTTATCCAAACCAGGACCACCTTACTAGGACCATCTTTTCTTAAGCAACACCTCCTTATCCACAACAGAACCACTTTGTCCAAGATCCGCCTTTTTCAAAGACTACCATATCCTAGCAATAATACCTTATCCAAAGCAGGACCATCTTATCCACTGCAGGACCATCTTAACAATAGCAGGATAACTTTTTCCAAAACAAGACGTATCCAAACTTATCCAAAGCAGCACCCCCTTCTCCAAAGCAGGAAGACCTTATCCAAAACACACCAACTTCTCTAAAGAAGAACGATCTTATCAAAAGCACCACCACCTTTTACAAAGCAGGAGCATCTTAACAAAATCAGGAGCACCCTTTCCGAAGCAGACATACCTTACCCAAAGCAAACCTAATATATTCAATGCAGGACCATCTTATCTAAAGCATTAAGACCTTATCCGAAAAGGGACCCACAAATCCCAAGAGAGATCACCTTTTTCAAGCTGAAGTTCCATGTCGAATACTGGATAACCATTAGCAAAGAGGAACCCAATTATCCCAATCCAAACCAATACCACCATATTATAAAAGCGACTGTTTACACCTTATCCAAAGCAGGACCATCCGGCTACACCTTATCCAAAGAAAAAACACTTTATTTTAAGTAAAATCACCTTATTTTAATTAGGACTACCTTATTTTAAGTAGGACCACCTTATCCAAATAGGACCACCATATCCAAAAAGCATCACCTTATCCAGATTGGACCACCTTATCCAAATAGGACTACCGTATCCAAATAGGACCACCTTAACCAAAGCAGAAACATTTTATAGTAAGGTTTTACCAAGCAAACTTTTAAGTTGTTATAACCTCCACCATAGGAAGATGTGAATACTAAATTTGTCATTCCGTTTGCAACATCTCGAAATACTGATAGGAGACCCTTAAAGTACGAGTAATTACGAGTATATGGATTTCTAAAAAAAATCCATATACTAAAATTTTAGGATAATCTAGTCATGTCTGTTTGTTAAAAACGCCATAGAGCTTAAGCCGTTTAAACTAAGACCCTGATATTTTGTACCATGAAGGCTTAGCTATTAATTACTTACTTAAGTTTCACAACATCTAATTCAGGAACAAGGGGTAGCTTCTCCCAAATCAGTGTGCTGTGCACAGTTCAATTTTAATACTCACTGATTGGGACGTACTGGTTAACGACGGCTGCGAACGACTAATGTATTTTAAAGATAAGTTTTTACATGGTTTAGAGATAACCCTTTACTGGTAGAGTCGCCGGCATTTACGAAGAGGAACACTTGCTGCTGAAAAATTGTTAGATGTACCGGGATTGAACCTGGGTTTACTGGCATGATATTTGCATTCATTTCCATGTCCCCATTTACACGAGGCAACTTTACTTGCCGCAACTGTCAGTTTGTAGGAGTGAGAGGTAAAGGGAACTTGCCCGTACTGTTAATTCCTTTTGAGTTTTTGGTACTGTGAAGTTGGCTGCAGATTATTTTAGATTTTTTTCACACATAAATCAGAACAAATGAAAACAAAAATTGCCGTAACCGAATTGCCTTGTGTAAACCCAGGAGGCAAGCTCAAAAGGAAATCGTAAAAATTGGTGCAAGTTATTTTGACTCGTGTAAATGGGAACCATCACTAAACGGTGGCCCACATACGCTATTTGGAATTGTAAACGACAAAGCCGGCCAGGAGGAAAAAGAAAAGAGAATAAAGTCAGAAAAAAGTACCCCTTTTTTCCTCAAAGATAGACGATATATAAGATTTGGCAAAGCAAAGCTTCATGTTGGTATTCAATAATCTTTTCTTGCATACAACTTCATTCCACTTCAGCATGTTGTATTGGAGAACTTAATAAAGTTATTTTCTTTTATACGAATTTTCAAGTTTCTCCAACCAATCAAAACCAAAATATGCGAAGCAATTCTTTTTCTTACATATTCGTACACACCTGCTGAATTGCATGCACCCTTTTTTGTTGGGTAAGCTTTAATCCGGTAAATTTTCATTTGAATCCGACCAGCTGGAAAAAACTGGCTGAACTATTTTTACAACTTTTGCCAAGTGTCCTTCTGTGCACCGTGTACATGTATTCGAAGCCATAAACTTACGTGAGTGTTAGTGGAGTGGAGAGTGTGTGCGTGTATATCGGTGTTTACGTTTTAAATGTAAACATGTCGAAAATTAGAAGAGACACTTTTCGCTATCACGTTTCTGCGAAAAGTTGTTGTTGAAAACTTTTTCTGTACATTTTACATTGGTTGCGCTCATTCATTCAGTCATTCGTTCGTTTGTTCGTTTTCCCGGTTGGACAACATCAAGTTTTACGCTTTCTCCATTATCCGCAACGCGATAAAGTTTGACGTGGCTTGGTGTGCTGTGGTGTCTGTGGAGTGCTGGCTTTTTGGGTACGTGAATGTAAGAGATGTGATTACGCACATGGACGAATATGCCACATACACGCACAGGACATGCCACATACGCTCACGTAGACACACACACGCGTACTTACGCACACATACATACCTTAATGAATACTTTGCAATGCATCTCACGTCTGTGTCTCCAGCTGCCGTATAAAATCACGTGGATAAATTTATGTATACTTAACTTTCATATGCCCGTAATAATTTTTATCTGTTTGCCTTCTTTGTTTGCTTGTTTGTTTGTATTTTATATAGTTCCTCCCGAAGAGCCTCGCATATTCGATGCCCAAGGTAATGAGATTGCCCAGGCCGGACCATTCCGTGAAGGCTACGAGATGTTCTTATGCTGTCAAGTCAAAGGAGGTAAGTTGTTAAACTGAACAAACCCGAAGTAAAGGACCTTAAAGGACATAGTATAGTATACCTAAAGTAAGCCTTGACTTTTGTCAAGGACTGTGCAAGTGTCTGAGTGGACCCTATGGCATGTGATAACAGAAGCGCTTGTTGATATGACGCAACAAAATGACATTGCCATGGCAGCTCTCCATTTGTAGGCCAACGATTCGCACAGTTTTTCGATTACATGTGTTTGTGTTAGCCATGACCGTGACAATAGCAGACGCCGCTGCCGCCGCCACTAGCCCGTTCATCACCCTTTTTACCGCTACAGTTTTCGCGTCATCGCTTTTACGGTTGCTTTACTTAGGAGTATGCACGGACGGGTTGACTTGGTTTGGCCTGGCTCGCTAAAGCATCAACCATCATGTCATAAAGTGACATGTTTTCATTTCTCATTCGCTAAATTCGCTCGTTTGTATGTCGTGGCGGCGGTTCGTTCATCTTTTGGCTGAACAAAGGGGCGAACCCACCGAGATCCTTGGGAATAATAAAGTATGTGAAAATGTTATCATGTCATAAACAATGTATGTTACGCTCATTCATATATACATGGTATTCATTATGATGTATCATTTGTATGTACGAAATCTATGTAAAGACATTCGCTCATATATGGGAAGGATCTGCTGAGGCGTCCAGTTCAAAAATTGAAGAGCATTTTTTTAAAGTATACAGAAAACTAGAGAAACAAGTGGACAAAATAAGAGCGACCCGGCCGAAGTTTATTTACCCATGCATTATGCATTCCGGTCCAATGTATGTCAATGGCGCTTGTGGCCCGCCTCTTTTCCATTTCACATTTCTTTTCATATCAACATCTGAATACCAACTACTATCGTCATTGCGGTGTTTAAACACGAGATATCTCCTTTTATATCCTCTACCAACGAGTGGATGGTATACTTATTTGTCATTATCTTTGCAACACCATGAAATACTGATTGGAAACCCTATATAGTATATATATTATTGATCAGTAGGTATATCCTAAGCCGTGCTTGAGTTGCAAGCACGATAGCAGTCAAATGAATCAACGATACGATCCTTAAATTTTTGCATGATCCTGACTGATCATAAGCTCTTTGAGTAGTAAATAGGCGAAATTTTCCTGGAAAACAAAGTTTGTCTAAAAGAGACTAAAGGTACCTCAGAAAAAACTACACTCTTTCCAGTATTTGCCTAATAAATTATAACTTTTCTGTTAGTTGGAAAGCACGTAGTAATACAAAAAGAGCATAGTCGCTGGACGTTTTATCTCACGTGAACCAAAATAGGGTCCGATGACCAAAAGTTGATATGAACATTTGGCAAGCATGGGCCGAAAAGCCCACAAAGGCGGCACATTTTTTTTCAACTTTAGTGGCGTAAGGACGATGGAGCGTATATAGTTAAATAAATTTACTGCTTCTATCAACATATCGCTTACAAATAATTAATAATGTCAACGTGTACAAGATCTTGAGATATAATATCCAATTTCTAGTGCTGGTGACAACAAATTAAGGAATCAGCTAGAAGAAACCCTTATACGGGGTGGCGCACCAATTGTGCTACAATAAGAAATTTAAATTATTTTTTTTAACCAGTGTACGAGTATTTCCTTTATATTTTTTATTGTATAGAAAATTCAAGTAATGTTTATTTGACTAAGACCGTAAATGACCTTTATGCTCATCCACGCATATGATCAAAAAATTATTCATTGCATCCTGAAGGGATCAAGTAAAAATCGCTTCAATTACACTGTGGAACAACTTCAGGTTAGCTAAATTTAGGTCGATTCTAAGAGTGAGGGGTGAAAATATAGACTAAAAAAGAAAACCCGTATCGCGGCGTTTGTTTATGATAATTCGATTTTTTTTATTCGACCTTCGAACTTTGCAGTCAAATGCCGATTGTTTATATGTTTTTTTTGGCTATAACTCGTCGACTAATTGACATTTTTTCAATCTGTAAAAGCTAAATTATTGCAAGAGACCTGTCCCACAATTAATTTTTTTTTTTAAATATTGATTGAGAAAATTTTTGTGGTGCTTATGAAGCAAAATGTTGGAAAAATTATTTTTTTCATGCTTTTTGAAAATATTTTCCACAAAACTAAGTCTTTATTTGATTGCTGTTTGATCTACAAATTGTTTCGAAGCCAGGCCTAGGACGTTTTAGCCTTAT
Source organism: Hydrotaea diabolus (assembly GCA_963513945.1). Classification (NCBI taxonomy): domain Eukaryota; kingdom Metazoa; phylum Arthropoda; class Insecta; order Diptera; family Muscidae; genus Hydrotaea; species Hydrotaea diabolus. The sequence goes on along the minus strand of OY740716.1, from coordinate 238,170,101 downwards.
GGGCCGGCGCAGAATCCTGCTGGAAAGTCCTTGGCTGGTTTTGGAACAGGGAATTGTAAAAAGGCTTCACAACATCTTCTAAAACGGTTTCTTGGTAAACTTTGGCAGATGTTTTGACTCCTTGTTCGCAGAAATGCAGGTCAGTGACCCCATCGCAAAAGACACCCCACCAAACCATGACTGAATCTGGGTGATGACCCTTTTCCACCCTTGGAATCACTTCAGATGCTTCCTTAGATGACCGCGCATACACTCTATCATTTTGCTTGTTCAAAATTTTCCTGAACGGTAATTTTTTTTTTTAAAAGTGAACAAAATTTGTCTGTGCAAGTTATCAGCGTGCTTCACCAAAAGACGTTTGCATTTTTCAATCCCATTATTTTTTAAAGCTGCAGTCAATAAATGTCCGGTACGTCGTTTGAAAGCCCTAAGTCCTAAGTCTCTTTTAATGATTCGACTCATGGGCTTTTGCGTAATATTCAACTCACGGGCCATGATTTTCTGTTTTCGGAGCGGATTTTTGTGAATTCTCGATTTAACGGCTTTGATGACATGAGGTGTTCGAACAGAGCGTGGGCGGCCCGACCGGTGGGGTATTTTTACACCTCCAGTCTCCTCAAACAGTTGTATGCATAGGTAGACGAACATGCGGCTAATCCCTAGTTTCACACTTGAAAAACGCTATTAAAGCGATACGGTTGTCATTATCTGACCACTCCATGATGAAAGTTGAAACAATTTTAAAATCCTATTACAGACTAACGCTATTGAGTTTAGCTTTGAAAACCCATTTGACATAAACGGGGTATGTTCAGCTCTACTATTGAAATGGGTGTGTTCAATGTTGTAACAGTATTTATGTCCTTACTAAATATATTCTCTGTTAACGTAAATAGGCCCACATACTAGTACGAGTGTAACTAGAATGAATTTAAATTGTATCTAGGTTAGCTTACTTTTAACTTAACTTTATCCTTATATAGTCTTATATAGGGTGATCCATCTTGAGGTATTTTTTCAATAGCCTTTTTTTATAGATTTCGCGTGAGTTGTGTTCAATTTCTTTTTTTTCAGTATTGTTTGCCATTTCATCATGGAAAGACTTATACCGAAACAACGTTCTAAAATTGTTCAACAGTATAATGGAAATGAGCGTTCGATGAGAAAATTTCTGGCTCAACGACAACGTCAAAAAACATTTTTGCCGCATTTTTGCTGAAGAGCAACCATAACAGGTTCAAGAGGTGCCATTATACTGAGAGAAAACCACGTTCTGGAGCGGTTTATGGGCTGGTGAAATAATCGGTCCATATTTTTTCAAAAATGATGATGGTCAGAACGTAACCATGAATAGAGCTCGCTGTCGCGCATTGATATCGGACTTTTTGCTTCCTGAAATTGAAGCCCGAAGGAACCACATATATTCCACATATTTTTTGGTTTTTTGAGTTTTTTTTTTTATTTTACAAAAATACCTTTAGATAGATCACCTCTATCCCGTGAGATGAACATCACGCAAAAGTCCATGAGGCGAATCATTAAAAAAAGACTTGGGACTTGGGGCTTTCAAATGACGTACCGGGCATTTATTGACTGCTGCTTTAAAATAGGATTGAAAATGCAAACGTCTTTTGGTGAAGCACGCTGATAATTTGCACATAAAAATGTTGTTCACCGATGAAAAATTTTTACCGTTCAGGAAAAATTTAACAAGCAAAATGATAGAGTGTATGCGCGGTCACCTAAGGAAGCATCTGAACTGATCCCAAGGGTGGAAGAGGGTCTTCACCCAGCTTCAGTCATGGTTTGGTAAGGTGTCTCTTACGATGGGGTCACTGACCTGCATTTCTGCGAACAAGGAGCCAAAACATCGCCCAAAATTTACCAAAAAACCGGGTTGGAAGCTGTTGTGAAGCCTCTTAACAATTCACTGTTCCAAAACCAGCCATGGACTTTCCAGCAGGATTCTGCGCCGGCCCATAAGGCTTAAACATCGCAGGCCTGGCTTCGAAACAATGTCCTGATTGAACCCATTGGATCACAAATTGTGGACGGTTTTAGAGGACAAGGTTTGTCACAAAAGATACCCAAACATTGGATCTCTTAAGACTGCTTTGGTTCGAGCTGTGTCCAATTTTCCAATGGACGAGGTTTGTGCAGCTATTGACGTTTGGCCAGTGCGACTTAAGGCGTGTGTAAAGGCAAAAGGCGGACATTTCGAATACGTAGATTCTTTTTGGATGCAATAAACATCAATAAATATATTAAAAAATATTTGGTCCAAAAACATTTAGTACTTTTTATTTTACAGCATAAAACGTATGTATCAAAGTAAATTGCTAAAGAATAAATCAAAATATTCCAGCTAGGCGACAGCTACTTGGATACACGAGATTGCGGTGGAAATTTGAAGATGACAGTCAGTGATAACCACGAATAGTAAATACATACAAGACTCAGGTCCTTTGAATATTCTTTTAAAGCTGGGACTTGAATATGTACCAAAAGTGGACAACATTGAGTTTTTAACCTGAACAGTTTAGTCGTTTTCTTTTCCGCGACTTGGGTACACATAGAAATGTGCCTCGTCGCACACACTGGCAATAATGGGGAACAACCAAACGAACGAGCGAGCAAGTGAACGAACATCTGTTTTAATAGTTGGCGCGCTTCTTTATGGGCAACAACAACGAACAAAGAGCCCAACAAATAACCCTTTCACAAGCATCCAAACGCATACACACACTCGTACACACACTTAAACTTACTGGTAAAACGCTACACAAACACTTACACATACGGGGCCAGAGGACATATGTATTCATTTGTACTTGTGCACATACCCATCAATCTTGTTTATCCACGAAGTAATGTGTATGAATATGTGCATAAATTCTCCAACATTGCTGGCATGATTGGATCTCACGCACGCACACACAGACACAAACGCACTCTCTCACTTACACTCAGTGTCCTTTGTGTAGTCTTGAGATGATAAACACAAATTCTGCATGCCGCTCATTCGTGCCTTTCTCCTCTCCCCATCCATCACGCTTCACAATGACGAGGATGCTTTTTCCCGAGCAGCGGTTACGCTTTTTTTGCCGCTTGAATTAACGGTTCCACAATCGCTCGGAGTTGCTGGAGTTGATATTCGCCGAAAACTGTTGCATACATTTTTCGCCTATGGCAAATTGAGGAGTGAGTGGCTAACAAGGACTTTTTCAATTGTAATCACTTTATGTAGCTCGGTCTGTTTACAAAGGTGCGCAGAGCGTGCAGGCTGTTGAACGTATTGTGCGTGATTTAGGAAAATATGGGCTTTCATTGATTCCATTATTCCAGCACATTAACTGTGGATATTTCATTTGGACTACTAATGCATACTAACCCATGTACATACTTTTACGATTTTATATGGAAGATATATGAAAGAAGAAGCATACTATAATTACTACGGATGGCAGACATAATGGAGTGGTTGGGCCTCTTTGAAATATGATTTCTACAACATTGCAAAAAAATTGCCAAAAAATACTTCGAAAAGAAAGGGCGCCACCCGTCACTACCAAATGGGGCCTTATGGGATTGGAAGTATAGCTTTTATGCACTACATCCTAGGATAGAGGGTATATCCAATTTGTCATGCCGCTTGCAAAATCTCAACCTGCAAGTCGAAGACCCCATAAGTTATATATGTTTTAAATCGTCATGAGGTTTAAAGATGAGCTAGCCAAATCCGTCGGACTGTCAGTGAAAAGAAAACAACAGGTCACACTATTGAAGTAGGAGTCTGAAATAATGCAGAAACTTGTTTGATGGACGGAAACGGTTGGTATGGAAAATGGGCAGTAAAAAAGAGTAAGGTCTGGGCCAACATCTGGAAATATCAAGTGAGTTTCTTAGAAAAAAAGTAATGGAAATTAAATGAATAGAATTAGGTTGAGATGTAGCTCCAACTTTTTTGTACACCCGACTGTAGAAAATTTCAAGAAACTAACTACCGAATCTTGATGAAATTTCATTATGTGACATAGCCCCAGTACTCGTAAAAAGGTTCCTTTCAGTTTTTACATAAAACCGCTCTAAAAACATATTTGAATTCCGATCAAATTTTATTATATAGGTTGATCCATTTAGAGGTTTTTTTCAGAACAAAAAAAAAAATATAAAAAAATAATAAATGTTCAAATTAAGTGTGGAATCTTTATTGGTAATTTGAACGGGTATTTTATGGCATTTATTTTTTGAATATAATTTCCTTCAAATGTTAGCCGCAACTACGTTTCAGGGTTTCCATTCTGAAGGTCCAATTATGGATGACTCGTTCGAGTATTTCGACCGTATGGCTTTAATGACACGCGTATTGTTGGCTTCCAAAACCTGAATCGTAGCTTGTTTGTCAGCATAGACTTTGGACTTTTCGTAACCGCAAAGAAAAATGTCTAAAGGTGTTATATCCCTCGATCTAGGCGGCAAACTCACCTGTCCAAAACGTGAAATTAGCTGCTTATAGAAAAGCCCTCTCAATAGATCCATTGATTGAGCAGCGGTATGGCAAGTGGCATCGTCCTGTTGAAACCAAGTGTCGTCAAGATTACATGCTTTAATTTCAGATAGCATAAAGATATGTGACAGCACATAGAGAAAGGGACCTAAGGGTAAAAAAAACAATTTTCATTTTTTTTTGTTGATGTGGACAACATCTGATCATCGAATGAGACCGATCCCATATCCCAAAAGTGTTTCCTCCCAGACATATGCGCGTTTTATGAAAGTGAAGTCGACGATTCTTAGCGCAAATAGAAAGGGACCTAATCACCGACTGAACTCACCTGTTCAACACGAAATAAGCTGCTTTTTGAAATAGATCCATTGTTTGAGCAGCTGTGTGGCAAGTGGCACCGTCCAGTTGAAACCAAGTGTCGTCAAGATTACGGGCTTTGATTTCAGGTGGCATACAGATCGATATCATGACGAAATAGAAGGCACCATTCACCGGTTGAAACCAAGTGTCGTCAAGATTACGTGCTTCGTTTTCAGATAGCATAAAGGTCGATATCATTGCGCAATAGCGAGCACCATTCACGTTTACGTCCCGGCCATCATCATTTTTGAAAAAATATGCATCGATGATTCCATCAGCTTATAAACCGCACCAACCGTGGTTTTCTCTTGGTATAATGGCACCTTTTGAACCTCCTCTTGTTGATTTTCAGCCCAAATGCTGCAATTTTGTTTATTGACTTTGCCGTTAAGCCAGAAATGTGCCTCATCACTGAACAAAATTTTGGTCGAAAACAGCGGATCTTTCTGTTTCTCACCGAATACTCATTTGCCAACATTTGAAGGAAATTATTTTCAAAAAATAAATGCCATAAAATTTCCTTTCAAATTATAAATAAAGATTCCACACTTGATTTGAGTTTTTATGTATTTTTTGTTTTGAAAAAATACTTCTAGATGGATCACCCTTTTGTACAGGTGGGCTATTTAGCATTTTAAATTTGAATCTGCTATGTAAAAAAGTACTGATAAATTTTTCAAATTTCTGGTTTTATTGAAACGGTTAAACTTTGTCACATAATAATGGAGCACCATCCGATGCGTTTTCGCTTCTCCGAATGGGCTAAAGATTGTTTGGCAGGGGATGAAGAATTTAACAAAAAAATCGTATTTTCAGATGAAGCTCATGTTCATCTCGGTGGATATGTCAATAAGCAAAATTATTCATATGGGGTTCAGAGAATCCACACGTGACTATTGAGAAGCCGATGCATCCAAAACGAGTCACAGTTTGGTGTGGATTTTGGGCTGGAGGCATCATTGGGTCATTTCTCTTCAAAAATGAGCAAGGATCCGCCGTTACCATCAATGGTGAGCGTTACCGCGCCATGCTCAAAGAATTTTTTTCCAATAAATTTAAGAGAATGACATGGGCGACATTTGGTTTCCACAAGATGGGGCGGCATGTGAACTCAGCCATCAATATTTTACGTACTGTTTTTGAAAATCGAAAAATCAGCCGAAATTGTGATGTGTTTTGGCTGCCTTAGAACTGCGATTTGAGATCTTTGGACTCTACTACTATCTGGGGGGGGGGGGGGATATTAAGGATAAATGTTACGCATCCAGAGACAATTGAAGTGTTTAAACGTGAAATCGAAGTTGTCATTCAAGAGAAATTAAAATGTGCTGAAAAATTGGGTTCCTGGAATTAGGTAAAGCCAAGCCAGATGTGGTAGTCATATGCATGATATTGCGTTCCTTTATTAAATGACGAAATTCAACAATTTCAATCAAACCAGAAATTTGAAAACAATATCAGTACTCTTTTTTACAGCCGATTTTAATTTAAAATGTTAAATTTATGTGAAGGTTATTTTAAATATCATAAAATTTGCTTATCATTTGTGTAGTATAAATAGATCGCAAATAAAGAATATTTAAAAAAAAATGTTGAATCTCCATCCTTTTATATGACAGTTGACAAACAACCAATCTTGAACCAATTTCGACCATAAAGGCCCAATTTTTGAAAGAACTCCTAGACATATAAGTAGAGTTTGGGGCCCAAATATTACTTCCAGTTTACATGGATATACTTATACGAGTATGGGTAAAAAATAACATTAAACATTTTTCTTACTTACTTAAGTCCCACAACATCCCATTAAAGAACAATGGGGAACTTTTTCTTGAATCAGTGAGCTGTACACCATTCTATTGTTATACTCACTCTCTAGAACTAACTCATATGAACACATGCAATTTTATCGATAAGTTTTAACATGGCTTAGAGATAAATCTCTTACTCGTAAAGTCGCGGTAAGAAACTTGCGGCTGAAATATGTTTACATGTTTTTACTCGGTGTTGAACCACAAGTTCAAATATTACATTATTGTTTAAGTCTAAGTACATTTAGAGCTTGTCCACGGGCTCAAAACACTGTTTTCAATTTGCTTTTCAACACATCGAGAAGTGCAGGGTATAATATAGCCGGCCACCTCCGACTTTAGTTAATTTTCTAGTTTTGATTTTTATCGAGTTATTTTTAACTACCAGTATTTTGGTTTTAAGAATTAATTTATTTATTGTCATTGCCATTTATTGTTACCAAAACAGTTCTATACAAAACATTGAGTTCAAACAACCTTCAATTAGACCTTTTTTCCATTAAAATAAAAGAATAGTTAATTGTCGTCAGTACAATAACATTATTTAAGCTAACAAATTGTGATATCTGGACTCAACAAGATTGTTATAATTTTACGAGGGCTGCTATATATATATTTCTTGCCTAGGCATCACTTAGTATTGCCTGGAGCCACCTGACATTTCCATTGGAAAGTTTGACATTTTTTAGCATAAACGTACTCAGAAAGTTTTGACGTAGGACCATCATTTGTGTTGTTTACAGCGACTTGAAAAAATCAATTTGGCAAAAAATGGAATTAACTCGTGAACATTGTCGTGTGATCATTTTTTACAAATTTCGACGCGTATTATTACGACAAGAGTGCATCGATGAACTTAAATCTTTGCATGGTGATGAAGCAACATCCAATAGCTCTGTGAAAAACTGGTGTAATGAATTCAATTGTGGCCGACTATCGCTCAAAGAAGAAGGTCGTGTAGGTCGTCCAAAAACGGCCGTTGTGCCAAAGAACATTGATGCCGTGCGTGAACTGATAATGCAAGATCGGCGTGTGACATACCGTGAGATAGAGGCATCCTTGGGCATTTCTTCCACCAGCATACATTCGAAATTGCATGAACACCTGGCCGTAAAAAAGGTTTGTTCTTCTTCGATGCCGCACAATTTGACATTCGCTTAAAAAAAAGTCTCCTGTCGATTGGCGCAAAGAAATTTTGAAAATATACGAAAAAATACGGTGCTTCAAAAGACAGATGACGAATCATGGATCTATGCATTTGAGCCCGAAACAAAACAGCAATCGATCGTGTGGGTCTTCGAAGACGAGCCAAATCCAACGAATATTGTTCGTGGAAGAAGTACTTCGAAGCAAATGGTCGCCTGTTTCTTCGGCAAAACTGGTCATGTGGCGACTGTTCCGCTTCAGCAACGTAGGAGGTCAATTCTGAGTGGTTCACCACAATTTGTTTGCCTGAAGTCTTCGGATAAATTCGAGAAACGAACAAGAGAAGACGAATCATTGTGCACCATGACAATGCGAGCTCTCACACGTCGGCTCAAAACAGCGCCTTTTTGACCGGCCAAAACGTCGAATTGATGGGTCATTCGCCGTACAGCCGTAACTTGGCACCCAATGAATTCTTTTTATGCCCGCACATTAAATGAAATGAGTGGTCAACGATTTTCATCGCCAGAAGATGCTGTTGAAGCGTTAAGAATGCTTAAAAAACAATAAAACCAATTTTGATGATAAATATTTGCAATTCCATTATTAGGCCAGAAATATATATAGCAGCCCTCGTAATTATACCAGTTCTGACTAATTTGACGTTTATAGCTCCACCATCAATGAGTTTTAAGAACCATAAAATATACTATGACTGTACGACTCTAACTTTTAACAGAAAAAATCCGTTTACTCTGATCATTAATGATTTGACATTCTCTCCCTTTCGCGCTCTCTCTCTCTCTCTCTCTCTCTGTGTTTTTCCTGCAGGTCGTCCTCCGCCAAAAGTGACCTGGTGGAAAGGTGATACCGAACTAATCGGCACCAGTCATACGTCGGTCGAAGAAGGTGCCACAGTCATTGTGAATCAACTGCTAATCGGTACCACATCACGAGAATATTATGGCTCCAAAATCCAATGTCGAGCACAAGGCACCAAGCTCATAGAGCCGGTGACCAAAGAAGTATCACTACAAGTCTACCGTAAGTATGCCTACGATTCAACAAAAAAACAGGAAAAACTCTTCAGTTCTATATGTGCTGCTTTTTGTACTCTTTCAGTAAAACCTTTGAAAGTGAAAATAGTGACACCAAACGATTTGCTGACGGCAGGACATCCAGTGCCTTTGCGTTGTGAATCGGCGGGCTCCCATCCGCCGGCCAAAATTACATGGCTCTTGGATGGCGAGCCAATACGTAATCCTGAAGTTACCGTAAGAGAGGTAAGCCGTTGGGGTCGGGTTTATTGTACGAAGTGTAGTGAAGTGAATAGAATGAAAGTAAAGCAAATCAAAAATGTTTTATTTTTGGTTTAGTGTCTGGCCATATGTTGCCGGGCAAACTTTTCTTATTACATGTTCGTGTGAATGATTGTGTTCTTTTTACTTTCTTTTTTGACTGTGTCTTTCTCTTGTTCTTTTCATTGCCGTTTTATCTTTTAGGATTTGAACAAAACAACCAGCATTTTGACATTAAAGGTAACTTCGGAGAATGATAACGCTGAGCTAACATGTCGTGCATCGAATATACGGTTTTCTGGTGGCGCCATCGAAGATAAACGTACCATACGTGTAGCATGTAAGTTGGCCAACTTTTGTTTCTTTCCATCCAAATACTAGCTTAGTTTTGCTTAGTTTTCGTTTCCTTACACATACACTACCACACACGCACCAATACAGAGAACTATTCGTATAAAGGGGCGCATTGGCATCATTATTGCAAACTTGATTAAATGAATTGGCACAGAGACGTTAGGCCGAGACTGCGGAGTATGGCCAAAGCGGGTTACCAAGCAAAGAGTAATAGATCTGACAAACCATCAATACTCGTACAGATGCCACGACAATGAGCCCATACTGCCTCCGCCTCCTGCTTTCATGGGCTTTGTACAGCTTCCACTTTATGTACACAGCTGGGGAGAGTGCGGGGCGTTGGCGATTGTTGTGTCGATTGTTTAGGTTATATTTCCAAAAACGTTGTTATAATGATTGGCCATAGATACTTTAGTAATTACTTGGTAATTTATGGAAAATACACAATTTCCTATTTGATTTTATTACTTGGAATGCAAAGAAATGTGCGTGTTTAAGCTCTTTTATGAGTTCTTCAACGTATTTGGCCTTTGTCCTGAACGATGACGACGACGACGACGATGAGTATATTCACATCGAGACATTGACATTTATTTGGTTCTAGTCTATTAAATATTGTATTCGAGTGGCGGTGGCCTCCACCTCCCCTCCGCCACATCGTCGTTCGTGATGGGTTTTTCCTTCTTGTGCTGCTGGGCTTTGGAAGCAGACAATTACTGTCGTTTCCTTTTGGCACACCATGACCACAACAGCGACACCGACGACAGCAACTGACGGCGACCACCATCAGCCAGCAGCAGCAGGAACCCACCCAGCATGCGGGCCCACAAAATGTTGGGCGTGTGAGCCATGTCGAAGTACATACATTTTCCGTAGTGATGCTATATGGTCGGATATCACTGTTTATAAATTGTTGGCTTGTTCCTGTTTTGTAATAGCTGGCTGGCTGGCTGGTTGGCTAAGATCACATCACTGGGCTAGTTTCGATTTGGCGGGCCAACAGCAACAAGAAAGCATTTTAATAATTCACAAGAAGCGTCAGCAGTTTTCTCTTAGAATTCTTTTACGTAAAGCCACATAATAGTCGATTGTAGCAATTGAATGTATACCGGAGCAGCGAGCGAGATGAGGCAGTTGGTATAACTGGCAGGAGGTGCTCGATGGACGGGCCACGAAGGAAAGAGGAGTAGCAGCAGGAGCAGCAGCAACAGCAGCAATTGTCGTAGTAGTGGTTGGAGAGAACGTACACAGCATGAAAAGCAACGGATGAATGCGAACACAACCGTAACTAATGGCTTAGAATGGATGGATACCCACTCAGTATTCAGTCAAATACAAAAGCAATCTAATTGTAGTGTAGATGCAGACAAACACAAATACACATACAAGCTCGGACACAACGCACCCACACACTTAAAAGGAGAAAAATCATTTTCCGTTCAAGCAGCACAGTGGAGAAAATGTCCCATAATTTAGGAATTTTCGTATAGCAGAAGGGATCTTAACGAAGTGTGTGTGTGGAAAGTGGCAAACATTTTGCCAAATTTAATAAAACAAGTAAAAAAGGCTAAAGTTTGACGTGACCGACTTTGAGAAACCCAACACCAGTCTGCTGTTCATAAAGATTATGAGAGTTACTGTTAAGATTTTAAGCAAAGTCGGACCTTATATGTAACTTCTAGAGCGGAAGGAGTAAATTTCGCTGGGGCCACATAAAAACATGCACCGATTAGATCCAGTTTTAAAGGAGAAAAGTTTGGGTCGAAAAGTCTAAGAGCGAGCGGGTTTAATTTGTAGTTTTAAAAGTTGCATTACCTCGAATTAGAGTGTGGGGGTTTTCTGAAAACATTGACCAATATGGTCCAATTTTTATAAGGTCATGGTTTGGAAGAACATTTGTTTGGAAAATATTCGAAATAACCGATGACACCCCAGGAGAAATAGCTTAGTTATGAACGAGAAATGATCCTTTATCTTTTTCTTCTCCTGTAGAAGTTGAGCAGTTGGAGGTTATTTTTGAAACACTGAATTACTCCACGACTTAATTAGATCAACTTTGTTGCTGTGTGTCATTTGGGAAAGAGGGTGGTTTATGTGGCAATATTCTGGCAATTTTTAGCCTTTTTGTACTGGTTATCGCTTGCTCTTAGGGACCAAAGGGGCTCCACCTAGTTTGCCACCAAACGACCAAACGTTTTATACTCGTATGTTGATTACAAGATCTGCTCCCCAAGAACTGTCTTCTTAAAGCAAATTGTGGACATGGGGAGGCTGTCATATGTCACCTCTATAATAGGGTGGTATGTGGTTAGAAGTGTTAAATCTTCGATCTGAATATTCTACACCAAACTAACCTACAGGGTGGCGCAAAACTTCTGTTGTGGTTTGAATGTTTAATAATTTGTTTATTTATTGGTTAATCATTATTACTATTTTTTGTTATATAGTATACTCGTATTAATGGGGAATATTTTTGGCTTGAGTAAGCCAAACTTATAACGGGTACATGTGCATTGCGCCCAAAATCCTCTGAACGGAGCCCCGCGATAGCCCCATTTGTGCCGAACGTCTTCTTGTTGATGTTTCTGGACTGTCTTGCACACTATCCACAACACGTTGGATATTTTCATCCGTGTGAACCGAACGTGGTCTTACGGTACATGGAAGGTGTCTTACTGTACCATGTTATCGAAAATTTCCAACCAAACGGTGTATTGTTGGTTCTGAAGGTCCAGCGTCCGACTGTTTTACATGATTCTCGCTACGATAGGTTCAACCATGGTGCGCCATCGCACTGGAGCCATAACCAAGCGATGGCCAGCGCCCCTTAAGGCCAATCCCGCCGGTACCAATACGAAGCGTGTTATATGGACACAACTTCCCCCTTGGTCAGGGGCCGAGGCCTATCTAATACCGCTGATGTTCTATGGGTCACAGCACCCGGTTGCAATGCAACTCCACACCGATCCGGAGCTCTCCCCGCGATTTGGGTTTAAACCACAGCCACCACGATAGTCCCCGAAGGGCCGCACCAACTAGACAGGCCAGAACAACAGGGTTCTGAAGGTCCAGTAGGCACATTAAAAAACCGACGATAGGTACGCATCAAACAAATTGACTCTTGATTATTAAAACAAAAAATTCACAACTGTTGATCGCTGTTCTGTTGTGTAGTGTTCCATTTCAAATTCCCCAAGTTTGCTTCACCCTGTACTTAGCCTGGATGGTGAATAGAGTGTCTGATGATTTTGTGGGCGACAGTTTTAGAAGAAACTTATTAATTTTACCGCATAGGACCTTGTTCTAATAGCCTGTCGCCAAAAGCTTGCAGTCCTCTGCATAGGATATTGCATTTACTCCTTCTGATGGAGCCGGGAACTTCGGCAGGTAGAAATTCAACAGCAAGGATAAGAGGACTCCATCCTGGGATACTCACTGTTTAATTCTACGGCGTTTGGTCCCGCGATATCGAAACTCTATAAAATACTGAAGGCCACATATATAATTTATCAGCTATTTATTTACGGTATTGGGGAGACCAGTTTCCACAATACCTCTGAGGGGGATGACATTCTTGACCGAGTCTAATGCCATCGATAAGGTAGAGCCATCAGGACCGTAAATGGACATGGTTGTGAATTATTCAGACGGAGCAAATACGTGTATTTAAGGCGGTTAACGCTGAACCGATTCGGTTCATTTCCCCCTCAGAAGTATTATTATGTCGTCTGCATATCCGACTGGCTTAAATCGCTGCTCAGCAAGAATCCTCAGAGTGACTGTTTAAAGTATTGGGTAATCAATTTAAGGTTTTTGACCGGTATAGCGTTAATGATACACGTAATGTTAAATTCCAAAACCTGAATCGTAGCTGGTTTGTCAGCATAGACTTTGGACTTAAAGTAGCCCAAAGAAAAAAGTCTTAAAGTGTGATATTAAAGTACATGATCTAGGCGGCCAACTCACCGGTCAAAGACGTGAAATTAGGGGCTCTTCGAAATGACCTATCAATAGATCCATTGTTAGAGCAGTTGTAAGGCAAGTGGAAATGTCTGTCCTGTTGAAACCAAATGTCGTCCAGATTACAGGCTTTAATTTCAGGTAGCGGAAAGTCCGATGGCAGATAGAGAGCACCATTCATGGTTACGTTCAGGCCAACATCATTTTTGAAAAAATATGGACCAATAGCCCATTAACTTCTCCAAACTGTGGTTTTCTCTGGCTAAAATGGCACCCCTTAAAATTCTTTTGGTTGCTCTTTAGCCCAAATGCTAAAGTTTTGTTTATTGGCGTTGCCGTTGCGCAGTAATGAGCCTCATCACTGAACAAAATTTTGATCGAAAACAGCGGATCTTCTTCGAGCTTTTGAAGAGCCTAAACACTGAAACGGTGACGTGCAGGTTCATCGTTAGGTCCTTCCTAGATGAAATGACAAAAAATACTGAAAAGAAAAAAATATAAAGTTTAACACAACTCAAGCATAATCTGTGATAAAAAACACCCTATTGAAAAAATACCTCTAGATTGATCACTCGTTAAAAAACCGGTAAACCCAGGAGTGGCGCAGCTCTGTCTCCTATGTTTAAGTAATGTGACCTTCAAATTTCATAACATGTGAATTATCCAGTCACGGAGAGCCCGGACACGGTGAAACTGGTGTAAGAATTGGATAAATGTGTCGGCCAATTAAACTGTTCCTCTATACGTGACGCGCAAAATAGAAAGGAACCTAAGGTTAAAAACCAGTTTTGTTCAGGAGAGCCATTTTAAAGATTAGGTCCCTTTTTATTGCGCTTAGAATCGTCGACTTCACTTTCATAAAACGCGCATATCTCTAGGAGGGAACACTTTTGGGGCATGGGATCGGTCTCATTCGATGCTCAGATGTTGTCCACATCGAAAAAAGAAGAAAAATGAAAATTGATTTTTTTTGCCCCTAGTTCCCTTTTTCTATGCGCTTGAGGTCGGTTTCATCATCCTTTAACATATGCATCTTGTCTGAGTTTTAGCTTCTTGCTCGGGATCCTACTTTGTATCATGGTATGAACCATGCGTTTAATGGTTTTAAGTAAAAAAGAAGTGAGGCTTATTCGTTGTCCTTCTTGCAGCATAACCGGTCTGAGGTTGGAAACCACTCTTGTCTCCTAGCGGGATGACCTCCTGCGTAGCATCACCGTGCTAAGCCCTGTTTATCTTCTCCGTATCTTTCCAAGTTTGTATATGTTCTGCCAAAAACAGAACAAAATATCCCTTGGCTACTATGGAAAATTTACATTTTGCCCCACTGTGCTGGCGCATGCAGCGTAGGTCGTGCTGTTAGTTTTGTTTTTGTATTTGTAACACTGTAGGTGTATGTCTGTGTATTGGTAAGTGTGAGCACCTTCACGAAGCCATTTCAATTTATTATTTAGCTTTTTATGATTCAATTTGTGAACGCTCATTAAACTCGCCTTCCAATTACCCAATTTATTTTGTTTGTAGCTTAACATTGAGCTTATTTTCCGAGAAAAAAATTATTATATGTATGTGTGTATATAATATATATTTGCTTTTTGCTCTTTCTGTTGGCTTCCTTTTAGATCCACCTACTGTCTCGGTGCATTTGGCCAACGAAGATCCCAGCCGGGTGGTAACCAGGGCCGAGGGTCAGAATGTTACATTCAAATGTCGTGCCGATGCCAGGCCACCCGTGACTTCATATTCATGGTTTAAAAATGTAAGTACATCTTTGCATCTATTATCGTATAACGACATGCTGTCGTCTCCTTAAGACGTTTCAATGGTGACATGGACCTTGCTGACTGTCTGTGTGCGGATGAACAGCAATGACCCTAACTTCTGGGGACCTTTGGCTTAGGCATATCCACAATTGTTCCAGAGAATGTTGGTCATGTAGCATGCGGAGGAAACAAAAAACCAACGAGTGCCGCCATATTAGTTAATTTGCAATGCAGTCACATTTGCTAAGGCTGTTTTCTGCTAAGGTCTTGCTGTTGCTTTTGGTTTCGAGCAAGTCGGAAGCTTGCCCCTTCGTGTCCTCGAAAAGCATTAAATGCCTCTCAGGCTGACATTTATCTCGTTAAGGCGCAATATGTTGCCACCACATTATCGCCGTTTGAAAAGTTCTTGTTCCTGCCATGGCTGCGGCTTCGGCTACGCCCCCACTCCTCTCCTGCAATGCTTTATGGCTCAAAATCCATTTGCTCTGCCATGCCCGGATTGCCGTTCGGTTGAGTTTGCTTGACGCAATCTGTTCTAAACGGATTTAATGTGCGGCACACAGGCCAGGTCAGGCCACCACCGCCAAGGGGATGTTATCCTACCAATCCAAGCCTTCTGTATTTCTTCTGATTATCAAAGACTTACACACACACGCACGCACAACTACACTCAAACATTCATACACTTATTTACGAGTATTTGTTGCTGTGCCTTCGTTTCGTACTAATGTGGCAGTGGCAACATGATTTCTTTGCCAGCTGTGGTCTATATCATCACCGTTATCCTTGACTTGATTTTTATTATCAATTCAGTTGCCATTACACTCTTTCACTGCCTAGTTATTGCCTACTGGCTGCCACGCGGTCAGCGACATTTGAACACAACACCAACTCCTGCCAGCGCTCTACTGTCCTCCTTGTCCGCAAACATATATTGAATGTGTTACATTGTCTGTAGGGCATTATTTGAAAAGTTATTTGGCACTTAGCCTATTTTGCCACGGATGAGCATTAGATGGCAGGTTAGGAGAATTGCCAATGAATTTCTGTCGCCACTTTAAAGGTGGCCGCAGTGGCTGCACAAATAATGAACAAGGATACAGCCAACGAAAACATACGTTCTCATTATGTGGCGTTGATGGCCGCTGGCCTTGAGTGGAGTAGACATTTCGGCTGTAGGACTTGCCGTTTGCCCCTATATGATTGTCAAGCCAATAAAATAGTAGCAGTGTTGGTAAATATAGGATATTCGCGCTACGAAACTGCTAAGTGCTGACTAGTTTTAATGCTTCAGGGCTAGTAAGAGGGCACTTATCCAGTGGAAGTTCAATGAGGTGCCATTGTTGCTAAATGTTAGTAGAAGCATATAACAAGGGTTTACTTGAATATTTTAAATAATAATGGAAACAAGCCACAACTGTTTAATAAATCATAAGCTAGCTTTTCATTTAAAGTGTCTCTTGCCCTGGGAGAAAGGTCTTCCTGACATCGCTGCTGGCCTATGGATTAAAGGTTCAGGACGTTAACTCTATGTTACTTAAGGAAAGCTTGATAGAACTAAGTGTCGATACTTTGCATTCAATACCGAAACCCAGTTCAGAGCGATTCTGGGTATACCACAGGCAAAGACTATCTTATAGTTGAGTTCCATAATAACTAGGGGTTTTCCCGTGAATTCCGGGGAATTTCAGTTATTTACGTTTCCCGGGAAATTTTCACCGGGATCCTAGGAATTTTAAAAAATCCTACAAAGCCGATTTGCTTCAAAAGTCCGCAGTGGACCAACATAGAATTTGATGCGTTTTATATTACTAAGTAGGGACATACATACGAGGGCGACCGCAAAAGTAACTGGCCTAACATAAAAAGAACCGTTTTTTTTGGAATTATTATTATTTATTTTTCAACATAATCTCCTTCCAACTCAATACACTTCATCAAACGTTTTTCAAGTTTTTTAATTCCATCTGAAAAATAAGATTATTCAAGACCTTCAAAATATGTCTCAGTTTCAGCAACAACCTCAATATTGGACGAAAATTTTTTGCCACCGAGAATTTTTTTTAAATTTGGAAACAAGAAATAATCAGAAGGAGCTAAATCTGGACTATATGGTGGATGCGGAACAATTTCAAATCGTAATTCTGCCAGTTTTTGTTGAGTTAAAAATGTAGTGAAGGAGCATTATCTTGATGAAAAAGAACTTATTTTTTTTCTAAATGCGGTCGTTTTATCTTGATTTCTTCACTCAACCGATCCAATAATGCACAATACTATTCACCATTTATAGTTTTTCCTTTCTCAAGATAATCAATATATATTATACCCCTTGCATCCCAAAATACTGTGGCCATTACTTTTCCTGCTGACTTAACAGTTTTCGACTTCTTGGGACCACTTTTACCAGCTTCTATCCATTGTTTTGACTGTTCTTTGCATTCTGGGATGTAGTGATGGATCCATGTTTCACAGTTATGAATCGGCGCAAGAACTCTATTGAACTACGCTGATAAATCGCTAAAAGCTCCTCGGAATTGGTCCAACGGACGATTTTTTGGGGCAAAGCCAACAAACGCGGCACCAATCTTGCGGATAGCTTTTTCATGTGGAGTTCATCATGTAAAATACTCCAAACTTGTTTTTAACAATATCAGCAAGTTCTCTGAGGTTTATCCGTCTATCTTTACTCACTTCATTAAATATTTTTCTAATGTTTTCAATAGTAGTAGCAGTTTTCGGTCTTCCAGAGCGTTGTTCATCCTCCGTACTTGAACGACCCATTTTAAATTGTTGAACCCAGGATTTCACGGTGGAGTATGATGGTGCATTATCACCATGAACAGAATCCAATTCATCATTGCTTAATTGTGGCGTATAACCTTTCATATAAAAGTGTTTAATTACCGCACGAAACTCTTTATTTTCCATTTTTCAAAAATTATAAAACTTGTTGACTTCAATCACCTGTAACAAAGAAAATAATCATTAAATATTTCGGAAATTTTGACAAATGGCTTATAAAAGATTGCTTTAAAAAAAAATTGGTAGTACAACAGAAAATGTGCCAGGCCAGTTAGTATTGCGGTCGCCCTCGTACTGTAACACACGTTTTATGCTGTAAAATAAAAAGTACTGAATGTTTTTGGACCAAATATTTTTTAATATACTTATTGATGTATATTGTATCCAAAAGAATCTACTAATTATATTCGAAATGTCCGCCTTTGGCCTTTACACACGCCTTAAGTCGCACTGGCCAATCGTCAATAGCTGCACGAACCTCGTCCATTGGAAAATTGGCCACAGCTCGAACCAAAGCAGTCTTAAGAGATCCAATGTTGGGATATCTTTTGTGACAAACCTTGTCCTCTAAAACCGTCCACAATTTGTAATCCAATGGGTTCAAATCTGGACTGCCTGAGGGCCATTCTTCAGAGGAAATGAACGCTAGCAAATTGTTTCGAAGCCAGGCCTGGGACGTTTAAGCCTTATGGGCCGGCGCAGAATCCTGCTGGAAAGTCTATGGCTGGTTTTGGAACAGTGAACTGTTAAGAGGCTTTACAGAAGCTTCCAAAACGGTTTCTTGGTAAACTTTGGCCGATGTTTTGACTCCCTGTTCGCAGAATTGCAGGTCAGGTGACCCCATCGTAAGAGACACCCCACCAAACCATGACTGAAGCTGGGTGATGACCCTTTTCCACCGTTGGGATCAGATGATTCAGATGCTTCCTTAGATGACCGCGCATACACTCTATCAGTTTGTTTGTTGAATTTTTCCTGAACGGTAAAAATATTTTCATCGGTGAACAAAATTTTTCTGTGCAAGTTATCAGCGTGCTTCACCAAAAGACGTTTGCATTTTTGAATCGTATTTTTTTTTTAAGCTGCAGGCAATAAATGTCCAGTTCGTTGTTTGAAAGCCCCAAGTCCCAAGTCTTTTTTAATGATTCGACTCATGGAGTTTTGCGTGATATTCATCTCACGGGCCATGATTTTCTGTCCTTTGAAGAAGTAGATTTAATCTGTACTTGAAAGTTTATTCTCTTACAAATTCGATATGCCTTAAAATCCCATTTATATAAGGTTTTGTATTTTGCTGCAATCAGAGTTATAAGAAATGTTGAAATGTAATCTGGAGTAGTATCAGCAGCTGCTTCGGTACCCGTTAGAGGACTTCCATAGCAGACGTAGGCACATCTGCCAAGATGTGATAGTTTGAAGGAGAATGGCGGAATATTAAAAATGTGTATATTTCTCTCTTTTGTGTAGAGCTGGTGGTGGTTGAGATAATGAATCTGCAGACTACAACCAGCCAAAATATTAAGCAACCTACCGTCAGTCTTATTTGGAAATATGTCCACAAACTTTAATAAATGTGTTAGTGGTCGCCTTTAACGTACCAAAATTTGGAGTGACCGGGTGTAATTTGTTCTAGAGCTGCCGGAACCCGAATAGGAAGGAAGCTTTGTTTGGGACTATGTGAAAACATGGACTGATATGTTTAAATTTAACCAAAGTAGGTGTAAGACACTCGTCATGCTCTATGTGAAATTAAGTCGAAATCGGACGTAATGTGTGGCTTTTAGAACTAGAGGTTCTGAAATCGGTAACAACCTATGTACGCTATTATAATATGGGCCGATGTAGATACATTTTCTAGTTTCATCGTAATCAGTTCATAATTGCGGCCATTAGTGTACAACGATAGATGGATACGTGGAGGGACATCGCTCTATGGAATAAGATTGCGATTCTGAGTGGATCGGTGTACATAACTTAGGGTCTATTTCCCTTCCATTAAGTTGTCATAAATAAGTACATCACTAAGTCATTATAATATATAAGTATTGCATCGGTTGATCGGTTTGAAATATTTGTTCAAAATAAAAAAAATACAAAAATTCAAATCAAGTGTGGACTCTTTGTTGGTCATTCGAAAGGACATTTTATGACATTTATTTTTTTCTGTTGTTAGTGAATAGTTGACCTCTGGTGTTTGTTCAAAGTTGAACAAGTTTTAAATTGTGTGTTGGGTAATGTTGCATTCTCAAGTGCAGCCCATAAAATTGTTAACTGTATACTCGTACATTAGATAATATTTGTACGCTCGCTCATGATCGTACTTTTCCACATGGTGATAATGGCCAGTGGTAGGAGCAGCCCGCACACAAAAGAAATGTGACACTTTTCGTGTACTTAGGATGAATACCAGTATTGCAAATTGTATTGTATATTATGTTTTGTATATTTGGCCTCCGCTTTGATTTGTAATCTCTGCTGGAGGTTATACTAGATAACTTGAAATATTTTCAAAATTTGATATAATCACTTATTGTATAAATACAATTTAGTATCTTACAAATACTCAACATCGAATGACGTGTTTTTCACTCAGTGTAATTATTTAAAATTAAATTAAATTAAAATTATTTTTCGGCTTGAGGTCATTTATTTAGACTTGTTGTTCTATGTTCTGTTTAATATTTACGTGTCCCAATATTTCGATTGACTTCGTCAATCATCTTCAGGGGGTTGTCAGATAACAAAACGATGTCGCCCGTTTAATTATCGCTGTCAATATTATTTCTTTTAAATGTTGGCCGCAACTACGCCTCTGGCTGTCCATTCTAAGGTCCAATTTTGGATGACTCGTTCAAGCATTTCGACCGGTATGGCGTTTATGACAATCGTAATGTTGGCTTCCAAAACCTGAATCATTGTTGGTTTGTCAGATTAGACTTTAGACTTTACATAACCCTAAAGCAAAAAGTCTAAATGTATGATATCACACGATCTATGCTGCCAACTCACCGGTCCAAAACGTGAAATTAGCTGCTCTTCGAAATTACCTCTCAATAGATCCATTGTTTGAGCAGCTGTATGGCAAGTTACACCATTCTGTTGTCACCTCACGTCGTCAAGACTACGGATTTCAATTTCAGGTAGCAAAAGTCCGCTATAGCGGGAAACATTCACGGTTACGTTCAGGGTATCATCATTTTTGAAAAAAATTTTTTCGCCAGCCCATAAACCGCATCAAACCGTGGTTTTCTCTGGGTATAATGGCACCTCTTAAACCTCTTCTGGTTGCTCTTCAGCCCAAATGTGACAATTTTGTTTATTGACGTTGCCGTTGAGCCAGAATTAACCTTATCACTGAACAAAATTTTGATCGGAAACAGTTTCTCATCGAACGCGCATTTTCCTAATACTCGTACAGTTGTGCAACTTGCAGACGTTGTTGCGTTGTAAGTCTTACCACAATAAAATAGCACATAATACTAAGAAGAAAAAAATAGAGTTTAACAGCGACTCAGGCGTAATCTGTGAAAAAACCCCTGTTGAAAAAATTCCTCTAGATTGATCTCCTTATACCACCGTTAAGTATTGGGTACTCTGGCGGTTCGGAAAGTTCTTAGCCTATCAATGAAAGAGAATAGTTGGTTTTTCAAAAATATTTTTATTTTTCAATATAATCTCCTGAAACTTCAATACACTTAGTCCAACGCTTATCTAGCAATTCTATCCCTTGATTAAAATAGTTTTTCTCAAGGTAGTGGTTTACAACTGTAATTGCATCTTTATTTGAGGTAAAACGCTTGCCAGCAAGGAATTTTTTTAGATTTGGGAACAGGCAAAAGTCACTGGGAGCTAAATCAGGAGAAAAAGGTGGGTGGTCAAGCAACTCGTACTTTAATTCGTTGATTTTAGCCATTGTAAAAACACTCTTGTGCGCTGGTGCGTTGTCTTGATGAAAAAATATTTTTTTGTGTTGTAAGCCAGGACGTTTTTCTCGAATTTGTACATTTAATTGATCTAAAATTGATTTATTGATTTACCCTTTTGCAGATAGTCAATCAATAAAATACCTTTGAAGTCCCAAAAAACCGTTGCCATAACCTTACCAGCCGATTGAATTGTTTTTGCCTTCTTTGGGGCAATTCCTCCAGCTTTAGTCCATTGTTTGGATTGTTCTTTTGTCTCTGGTGTAGTGGTGGATCCATGTCTCATCAAGAGTTATGAAACGACGCTTAAGATCCATTTTATTACGCTGAAAACGATCCAAACAAGCTTGAGAAATGTTCATTCTTATGCGTTTTTGGTCGACTGTTAACAAGTGTGGCACCCATCTTGCAGAAAGCTTTTTCATCTGTAGTTCTTCATGCAAAATTAAATGGACTCGATCATTTGAGATGCCCATAATATTAGCTATTTCACGCACTTATATTCATCGATCATATATACCATATCATGCACTTTAACTACAATTTATGTTGTTGTTGCTGTTTTTGGACGTCCACTACGTGGTTCATCTTCAATGCTTGTACGACCACGTTTAAATTCAGCAACCCGAGGTTGCATCCTTGATAAACGTTGGTATCGAAGAAGATTTGCCCCTGTTTTTCTTTATGAATGACATCGCTTCTAGCGTCTTAACAAACTAATTTATACCGTTCTAGCCTGCTTACGTAACGGTCACTACTGGCTTTTCTTTGGTTTACTAATAAAATTCCCTGTGAAAGAGTTACAATGTAACTATCATATTTGGCGTTTATCATGGATTAACTTAGAAATTTTTGTAGATGCAAACATCAGATAGCTACTCTGCGTTTTAATCCTGAACTACAAACAAAGTCTCTGCATTTCCCTCTCATCATTTGATTCCTGAGCTTCTGTTCCGTATTTCTATTCCGCTAAGGTTTATTGCACTTTAGCGTGCCCTCCTGCTGTTAAAGCATATTTACCGGAAAATGCGTTTATCTTACCGCTTTTCCGTTTCCTTCGATATATTGTTACATACTCGTATCTATCTGTATATACAATTTTGCTCTAATTACAACGGAAGAGATCATAGATCAGGATTTAAAAGATTTTTCTTGCTTTTGCTGTTGTTTGTTGTTTGCGCTCTTGTGTTCTTTTATTGTAAAATTTAAATTCCCCATAAGAACTTACGATTACATTGTCGGTTTTATGTATCCACTGCCAAGGAAGGGCGGTTGTGATGGTCGGCAAGGGGCCAGAGGCAGAAGTCAAAGTCATAACTCAGTAGAGTCAAGTCAGCCCACTGATGTATTCATTCGTGCATTTATTTGTTGTTTTGAATGTTACGGTGTGTGGGTGTATAAGGGACCTGCATGTATGTGTGCGTGTGTGTGTTTCTTCATCTTTGGTTTCTTTCAATATTTTAACGAATGAGATTAAAAGCGGATATGGGAGCTCTGACTTCCGCTTCCAGGCCCCTAGTCCGCCATCTCCACGGATTGAGTTGTCGTTGTTGCTGCTAGTGTTGTTGTTATTCTACGCAACAGAAAACAAAACGAACAAATACACCAACACACACTCCCACATATTGGTACCCTAACCAGTGATGCCAATGCCATTACAAACTTATACGTACATAAACTCATACAGTCATGTACTCGTATATGTACATGCATGTACCATATAGTACATGCATGTATGTGTGATTATACGATATAGGATTAAATGCACGCTGCTTTACACACAGTAGGTGGCTTACTTGTGCTTCCGTCTGATTTCTTCTCTCCATTAAAATGTGGCATGCATGCACTCCATCCATAGCAGCAGCACCAGCAGCATTCATGGGTACGTTGTGTCCTGGCACAACCAGCAGCAGGCACATTTGTTTGTAGTGGCGGTAGTGCATCATCACTGATACGCTGGTTATTGTATGCAACATTGCAAGTGAGTTGTTTGCCATAGCGGAGAGGGACACCACCAGCATCGTCAGGATCTTGGGCAATAGACCCTCGTGCTGGAGCCAGCGCGAATGCATAGACTGAATGTGTACCAAAAGTATAAATCTTTTTGTTGGTGAATTAAAATGTGAAACATTTACAATGAAGTGTAATGCATCATATGCCACGTTTCACTGTGGGTTCGAAACGCCCGAAAAAATTGCAAATACAAATAAATGAAAGTAAAAATGTCGATAAGTTCTTTCAGCCAAAGCTTAAATTTAAAAATTTCGGACCATGCCTTTGTCCCTAATCTTATATAAGCTCAGCTTTGGGCCTTTCGGCCAGTATTTACAGCATTTGAGGCAGTATGTCAGTAATAGCGCGTCGAATATAATCTTCCAAGGCACCGATAGTGTCGGGCTTATCTGTGTAGACAATAGTCCAGCGGTGTTAAATCGCACGATCTTGAAAGCCATGCCACTGGCCCACGACTCGAGCAAAGGGGTCGCTAAAAGTTTCCTTTAATAAATTGATCGTTGGAACCAAATCTTGTTGGAACCAAAGGTCGTCCACATCAACTTCCTGCAATTGAGACACGAAAAAGTCATTAATCATGGCTCTATAGCGTTCCTTATTGACAGTAACTTATGGTCGGCTTAATTTTAAAAAAAAAATATGAACCAATGATTCCCTCTGCCCATAGAGCACTCCAAACATACACTATTTGAGGATTAAACGGCGTCTCAACAATGGCTTGTGGATTTTCATTACTCCAAATACGACAATTTTTTATTAGCGTACAAATTCAACCAAAAGTGAGCTTCATCGCTGAACAAAATGGCCATGTAAAAATCAGGATCGGTGGACATCTTGTTTTGGGCTCATTCACCACGATTGGCAAACGTGTTTCCGGAGTAAGTCTATTCATTATGAAATGGCAAACCAAACTGAGCATAAGTCAAGTCACAGCTATCAAAAAGACCAACTTCTATGCACCGGATCGACCCAAAGGAGGACTTATTTGGCCAAGGGCTGTCACTCCGGTACTATGTGCCGATACAACAACCGAAAAAACTGTGTTCAGATTGAAAACCACACGTCTAAAAAACATCCTATGACGATGGACAAACAATTAATCTTATACTAATTTCAAATATATAGGCTCATTTGAACATGGTTCCCATGCAAATGATTTGGTGGCCAAAAAACGGCTTTGCATATAAAAAAACTTTAGAGTACCAAATATCTAAAAAAGTGTTGTCACAAATCCAAAAAGAAAATTATCGAAATTTAGCTAAAAAATCTGACCCATTTAAATATGTACACAAAGTAATCTTTTGTCCCAAGTCAAAATATGACATTAGTTTTGAATTCTAGGTAAACTTAAGGCAGCCCAAACCCATTTTTTCAGTTGGCATTTCTGCACATCTTGAAGTGCAGGGTGAAATATAGTCGGCCATGCGCTAATTTAGCTTTATGACTGGTTTTTACTTATTGATATGACTGCTTATATTCCTGAAAGAAAGTGAGCAAACAGGCAAAATAACCGCCATTTTTCCCCAAAAAAAACCCGACTTTGTTGTTGTTGTTGTAACAACAATATATTTATTTTGAAGTCTTGTTCGTCTATGGGGATCTGCTTCGATATCCACATGGAGAAAACGCGCCCTTTGAACTGAATGCCTCCACAGAGACCTGGGGGTCAGCTGAATGGGCTTGGCCGGGCAATTGAAGAGGTGCAGCACATCATGTGGTCCCTGATGGCAGGCAGGACAGATGTCCGGAACGTTAGCATCAATTCGTGCCCAGTAAGAATTGAGGCGGCTGTACCATCCAGATCTCAGCTGCGCCAGAACCACGCGCGTCTGCGAGGTAATACCTTCTCCTCAGGTGAAATCTGCGAGGGGATGCTCCCCTAGCACTACATTCACACGGTAGCTGGATACTGCTGCTGTGACTTCATCGGCGTGAATGTTGTTTAGACCTGCCTGATGGTGTCGATGATCCTAAGGTTATCTCTTGACCGCTGGTCTTCTCTCTCTAGATCATGAAAATCGTACCTGATCTGCCTGGGCGGAGGCATCCTGTTCAAGAGATCGTGGTTAGGATGACTGCTGCAAAAACACGCTAGCAGGTATTGCTTAGGCAACAGGAAATTGTGCCTGCGCACGGTAAGGACCTTCGTCTCCTCATGTAGATGGTCCTCAGCAGACATAAGATGTTCTGTCTTTGGCATTTTCCCCCGCATGTTTGGAATTGTGGAATTTTTGTAAGTGGTTTTATCCTTTATTTACAAATACCGTGCAATAACTTTCTGCAATATTTCATGAGAAAAATGTTTTTCCAAGGACCTTGCTTATGTTAAGCTTATGGATCTAGGAGAAACACAACAAAAATGCAAGACTTATTTTCAAAAAACCTGTTTATAACCACTGTGCGCCGATCAGAGCCGGGTTGGCCTTGTGAGAAAGTAAGAAAAGATATTATAATTTTTACTACTCACTAATTTAAGTAAAGGTCTATGCTCATTTCTTAATGGGTTGTTTTTCTTTTCTTAAACGATTATCTTTAAGGACTATCTTTACTGACTACAGTAAATGTCATTCTTACTCCACTCTAACCTTATATGCATCATGCCAAACATCTCTGAAATTTCCAAATTCTGCACCGCTCTTCTTAACAACCCACTGTGCTTCAACTAATACGCCTGATCTTCTGTTCGAGGGCGTTTAATACTGCTATGGATTTTCTCCTCCCAACTAAAACCGGAAGAATGTATTTAAAAGCCAACTTTAAAGCATCCCAAGAAGCTACAGCTACGAGTATTTAATTATAAATTGCACTTCAACTAATGGCATATCCAACTTAAGAAGGATAAAGACATTGCTGTGGAGCTTACCAAAAATACATTATTAAGATGTGACAGAATCAGATTGAAAACGAATAAGCGTTTCAAAGGAGCTGAAAGGATACAGTTTTAAACTAAATTATGGCAAATTAATAACATTTGCAACCAGCAACCGTTGGTCTATGCTAAAGTCCGTTTATCCACCGACCCAACCAGCAGCTAGCCAGCCAACCATTCATCCTGGTGGATATGACATCTTTCTTGTGTCCGCTGTGGAATGCTCATAATAAATGTCATCAGTTATAGATGTGATGCGTCGTTTAGAAGCCATCCGTCCGAAGGAGAGCCACACAACATTAATCATACGCCCGTAATGATCGGACAAATATGTAGTGGTTGTGAGTGTGTGTCTTGCTGGTGGTGGTTTGGGGGTTGGAAAAGTTTCCGTTTCATTCCTTTCTGCAGCGCTATTTTTTTGTTAACAAAAATGTCAATTTGATTTTGACAATGTTGAGGACATTTAACCATAACTTTTATGACAAAACCTGATGGGCAAGACGAGAGGGCTGGCGTAGAGTAGCCGGGGAAGGAGTTACTGCTAAGGCCATTGGCCATGATGATGGCAATCCTGCCGTTGTTGTTGATGTTCAGACTCATGGCCATATTGGAAAGGGACAGTTTTTCATTTATTACAATTTCCACCCACACTAGCCACTTTCAACACTGCTTAAGCGTCGCTAAGAGCGAACACTAGAGTCAGTCAACCAGTCGGTCAGCGTGGCTTCGGTTGGCCAAGTTGGCCAGTGTGTCATACGTCAAAATGGCAGAGCTGCCGATGATGCTGATGCTGCTAACAAGAATTCATTTGTAAGTTCGGTGCGTAAAATTTCATTCATTCAATGGCAAACAGTTTGCCTTTTTATTGCGTAAACATGTTTGGGTTACCAAAATGAGTTGCGGCACCAGGGCTCCCCCGCCGCCCCAGCCCGCCCGATAAGTGGCAACACAATCGCTTTCAAACAGTTCAAACGGCGTTGACGTCGCGTTTTGCCAGCCAGCACGCATCGTATAGTAGCCGCATTTTGACCCTCGTTTTTGTACATGTTTACGATATATCGGACATTTTGCC
This sequence comes from Hydrotaea diabolus, assembly GCA_963513945.1. NCBI lineage: Eukaryota > Metazoa > Arthropoda > Insecta > Diptera > Muscidae > Hydrotaea > Hydrotaea diabolus. Next base: position 238,142,226 of record OY740716.1, on the reverse strand, counting down.
CGTATTGCCTTTTGTTCCCTCGTCCTGGCCATGTGGCTGTGTGCTCCTCTCGGCCATATGGTTGTTTGTTGCGTTATGGCTATGTGAGCGAAATTCACAATCCTTTTTTCGATATTGCCATACATTCTTTATCGTTTCCTTCGTTCTTTTTGCGTTCGTCTATCAGAAAGTTGATTATCGTAAAAGGCCATTCCCTACAATTTATGTTTCATTACACGCACTTACACACACGCTCTCACGCACACATACGCAGTAGGGCATAAAATTGCGTATGCCAGAAAGTGAGAGCCTTTCTTGTGCAAAGGATAATCATCTGTTGGCGCGTAGAAAGTTTTCTCTGTTTTCGTTTGGCCCATTTTATCCCGATTGGCTGGCATATCGCCTCGTATTTTGAACGTTTATAAAATACAGCATGTGTGTTTATTTTTATTTTATTTTTCACGCCAATGACTTTGAATTTCTATTCTGTTAAGAACACTTAAAACATACATTACCGAGCTGTTGCGAGGGGTGGGGCGGGGGAATATGTCCTGTGAGTCAAAGAAGTCAAATAAAATAAACACATTTTACTTGACATCCGTGTAGAGGAGAAAATCGAGTTGTTTTTGTTCAAAGTTAACATTTTGTTTTTGCCTATAATTTTTAGTTGTGGAGGAGGTGGTTTTTGAATGCCCTTCTTTTAATCGAATGGGGGTTTTTATATTGCTTAGAGAAACATTCCAGCAACTAGCTTTAAAGAGTTAAGAATTCTTAAAAATCTTATGAAAGTGTTGCGGGTGTTTCGTCCAATTGTCTCATATGTCCGAAAACTTCTGGATTTGTAATACAGCTATCAACAGTTCCCTATAAAGGTTCACAATAGGCTTTTCAACTTTTGTTTTTGTTGATTTATTAGACTTTGTGGGGCACCATGGAGTTATGGTTAGTGTGCGCGTCTATTACCCCTATAAACCTAGGTTATACTCCAGGTAAGAACATTTAAAATATCCTAGATACAATCCATAGCAGGGTACGAGGGCTGCTGTATATATTTCTAGCCTAATAATGAAAATGCAAATATTTATCATCAAAAATGGTTTTATTGTTTTTCAAAGTATTCTCCAGCATGATTTATACACTTTTGTATGGGCTTAAACCAATTGTCGCAGCACTTTTTTTCACCTCCAAAACATGGTTTTTGATCGCTTCAACAGCATCTTCTGGTGACGAATATTGTTGCCCACGCATTTTTTTCTTGATGTGTGGTAATAAAAATAAGTCATTGGGTGCCAAGACAGGGCTGTTCGACGGATGACCCACAAATTCGACGTTAAGTCCATGCGCGAGAGCTCGCAGCGTCGTCTTCTCTTGTTCGTTTTTCGAATTTCTGCGAAGACTTCAGGCAAACAAATTGTGATGTACACTCAGAATTGACCTCCTACGTTGCTCAAGCGGAACAGTCGCCACATGGCCAGTTTTGCCAAAGAAACAGGCGACCATTTGCTTCGAACTGCTTCTACCACGAACAACTTTCGTTCGATTTGCTTCTTCCACAAACAACTTTCGTTGGATTTGGTTCGTCCTCGAGACCCACACGGTTGATTGCTGTATTGTTTCGGGCTCATACGCATAGATCTATGATTCGTCACCTGTGACGATCTTATAAACGTCTTTTGAAGCACAGCCATCTTATTTTTCAAAATTTCTCTGCACCAACCAAGACTAGCCATTTTTTGAGTGATTGCCAAATTGTGCGGGATCCAACGAGAACAAACCATTTTTACGGCCAGGTGTTCATACAATATCGAATGTATGGTGGTGGAAGAAATGCCCAAGGCTGTCTCTATCTTACGGTATGTCACATCAGCTCACGCACGGTATCAATGTTCTCTGGCACAACGGCCATTTTTGGACGACCTTCACGACCTTGGTCTTAGAGCGAGCGTCGGCCACGATTGAATTTATTAAACCAGTTATTCACAGTGCCATAGGATGGTTCTTCATTGCCATACAAAGATTTAAGTTTACTCTTTTCGTGATAATCCACGTCGGAAGTTGTGAAAAATGATAGCACGAAAATGCTCACGAGTTAATTCCATTTTTTTGCCAAATTGATTTTTTCAAGTCACTGTAAACAACAAAAATGATGGTCGTACGTCAAAACGTTCTAAGTACGTTTATGCTAAAAACTGTCAAACTTTACCATGGAAATGTATATCGTATTTTTAAAATAGATTAAATTTTTCAAATTACTTTGATTAAGTGATTTTGTTAGCAAGTTTCATTAGACATTTCCAACATATTTTTAAAATAGATGTTGGTAAAAAGTTTTTCAAAATTTTATAAAATTTAAAAAATTTTTAAAATATTGAATTAACTGATTTTGTGAGCAGATTTCATTAGGCATTTCAAACACATTTTTTAATGTTGGAAACAATTTTTTTAAAATAATTTAATTAAATGATTTGTTAGCAGATACCGAATACTCGTATGTATTCGTTTATGTATAAAGTTTCCTTGGCCTTCCTGTAGCTTCAATTGTTAGCTTCCTTACTTTCATTTCCGCCGTACTGTCCAAAAGTTGACCAATCCATTATCTCTAAGGATGTGGTCGCTAAAATCCCTAAAAATCTTCTGAGAGTATTTAATTAAGTTTCGTCTAAGCCTACAAAATGTTAGATATTTATTCATTTAGACAGTTGTCAGTCTAACGATGACAATGACATAAAGCAGCAAAGCTGCCATGTCATGACGTTTAACGATTACAAATGAAAGGCTAAGAATAGTTTTGTACGAATATTGCTCAAAACGTAAGACTGAATAGGACGAAGTCCTTTGTTAACGTAAGATTGAATGAAAAGAAGTCATTTTGTTAACACAGTTTGTCAGCTGTAGGTGTTTTTTTTTACTTTTTCGTATAGAAAACAAAATTATATTCTGAAAATATGAGTCTTAAAAGGAAGACGTTTAACATGCTTACATTAAAATATTTCCTGCTGAATATCCATGAAATGTTGCATTGATTTTTTCCCAATGATATATTTTTCATTAGAATTATGCAACATTTTACACATTCTATGAAAGTTTCATATACGTACGTTTTTCATAAATTGAAAATTTTGTTTTGGGGGAAAGAAATTAATTGTTTTTTCAAGCATATTATAAAATATGGGTAGGTACACGCAGAGAAAATATATGGTTATTATAAGGTCACGGGAACACTTATATATTCTTTACAATAAAATCATGTTAGTCGCAACTATGATATCGTTTCATTTTGACAACAGTATAATTGCGTCGATATTAATATTGTTGAAATGTAACAATACTATTATTGCCAAATTTAGAAATTAAAATATGCTTACAGCAACCATATAAATAATGTTGATGCGAGAAAAGAATTGAGTTGGAATACTCTAACGCCGACTGTTTCTTTTTCATTTAAAATCTGTCTGCACTTAAGTATATAGCCATTGATAATGGTTAAATCACGTTCAATACTTGGATCTACGGATGGTAAAGTAACATTCAATCCTGCTCGCAACTAAAAGTCTTTTCGACTGAAAAAATTCAAAAGAGATTTATATCGTTTGCTCTTCGCTCAACTAATTTTGCTCAACCTCAGCCTTTATATGTAGACAAATGTAGGTTAATTCATTTGAAAACGCTGGACAATAGAAGAACCTTATTATCTCAAGTTTCTCTGCATAAATTGGTTTCGGGCTCGACAGATTCATCGTGTTTGTTGGCACTAGTCGATTTTTGCTTTCCTACCAGAACTTTGCGTGACTTTAACTTGTTTTGTTCACCTGTTCATAGAACGAATTATTATTATTATTCTCTTATACCCAACAATAGTATGGTCCTTTTCGAATATTGTAACCACAATTATTTTTTTGCGTTTATTATATTAAATTGAATTATTCAATTTATATGACATCGTCCTTACTTTGAGGACTTCTACAGGAATGACAAATAAAAACATAGTTAAATTTGGCCTTATGGAATCTTGTACACACTACATCGTTTAGCAAATACTCAAAAAGTGCACTTATATTCGGGGTTCATTTAGTTCTTTAAAGGGAATTTTTTTCGCTCATTATCTTGCAAAATGTCAGCTTAGCTTAATTCGTTAAAACAATCAGATGAGCCGACATGGCTATATAAAAGGACAGACTTGGCAAGATCGATAAACAAAAATGGCTTGATTGATTTTCGGCGATCAGAAATATATACAGTCAAACCTGGATAAGTAGGAACGCAACGGACCGCCTCTTTATTCCCGCTTAAAGCGGTTTCCCACTAATACAGTTTTCAATTTAAACAGGCAATATGATTTGTATCCTACTTAAAGAGGTAAAACATGCTTATTTTTAAAAAAGGTTAGCCAATATCTATGCCCCTTCGTTCTACGATGGAAGGTACATAAATAAATAGAAAGGATTCATTAAATCGCATATGAGCCAAAATATATAAAGTTACCACTTAAAATTTTTACTTTCGGTGTATTATATAATCCTACCTTTTCATTCAGATCTTTAAAAGTTAAATTAAATCGTCTCAATAAAATCTGGCAATATAATCGCCAAATCACCAAAATATAGGTCACCAAAAGTTGAGATATCGCCAAATCTGATAATCCAGCGTCGCACTCAGCAAAAACTCCCTTAGTTAGAAGCAAAAACAAGAGAGAAAAGAGAAAAATAGACAATAAAAATTACTTTTGAAGGTACACCATGAAATTGAAAACCCACTCATACAGGTAAACGAGATAAAAATCCCACTTGTAGAAGTAAATTCTAAAAAATCATGTTCCACCTAAAGAGGTTACAGCTTCTGCTTAAAGAGGTTTCTTTTATTTTTTTGTTCGAAGTGTGCAGTCACCACCATTCCCACTTATTCAAGTTCGACTGTATACCTAAAATGGTAAATACTTTAAAGTGTTGCGAACGGAATTTAAAATTTAGTATACACTACATCCTTGGGTGGTGGTGGAAAAAACTGTATTTTAAAAATAATAATTTCTGTAGAATTTTTTAAATGACATACTAAATTGGACAATGGCGAATATAGCGAGATGATAGCCATTTTTTCAAAAGATCTCCTTTTGGGATTTTTCTCCTCCATCAAAAGAGTTGTGTGATATGATATGTTTCATTTCTTTATTTACAAAATACTGGGTGGGCCAAAAATGACCAAGGGTCAATTGCTCTTTCATTTATAATTTTTTTGTTTCGCTCGTTTGTTTTATTTCGGTATGTTGCTTTTACACATTGAACAGGGATTAAACCGGCTCAAGACCTCTTGCTTCTATATTTAAATAGAAGACAAGTTTTTAACAAAATGGCAAAGTGACATTGATTTTCGTGGCTGCACACTACTTTTATCATGATTTCGGGTCCGTGACAACCCTCTTCAGAAAGCCTTGCTGCAATTGTTGAAAGTAAAACCGAACTCTATAAGGCCAGGCTCTCCACAAACGAATGAGAACTACTGTTGTAAACCTTACTTTTCAAGTTTTCTTTACACAATTGCCCACGAAAATACAACTCACTCTTGCCAGCTCTAAAGAGACTCCACATCGAGAGCCATCAATAGATTTCTTTTACACCTTTTTTTTTAAATTATATAGGGTGATCCATCTAGAGGTATTTTTTCAGACCACAAAAAAAATTAAAAATTCAATTCAAGTGTGGAATCTTCATTGAACCTCTTCTTGTTGCTCTTCAGCGCAAATGCGGCAATTTTGTTAATTGACTTTGCCGTTGAGCCAGAAATGGGCCTCATCACTGAACAATATTTTGGTCGAAAACAACAAATCTTCCCGTTTCTCACCGAACTCTCATTTCCAGAATACAGTTGGCAACATTGTTGGCAAATGTCCTTTCTAATTACCAATAAAGATTCCACACTTTATTTTAATTTTTATATATTTTTTTGTTCTAAAAAAATACTTCCAGATGGATCAGTCTATATAATAACATTATATAGACAGTTTATTATACTGCATATATACTGTGCCTGCAGCGTTCGAATTTCTGCAACAATGTTGCCCTTGATTTAAAGGATTGTCTCGGTCATATTCACATATAGTCGCTCCTTCAAGAACCCTAAAGAAAATAGTCGGGTGCTGACAAATCTGGCGATCGCGTTGGCCAAATAAATTCCGAATTTCTGGAGATTATTCGCACTTATTCGACTTAAAAGTGCCATTGTGTCTCGGGCAGCGTGGGCAGTGGCTCCTTCCTGCCGAAACCACATCTCAGATCTGTTTTTAAGAGCAGGACGTAAAAAATTCTCTATCATAAACCGATACCGCTCTCCATTTACGGTTACAGCTTTCATCTTCATGCTGGAAGAAGTAAGGCCCAATGATATTTGCAGATGTAATCCCACACCATACTATACACCTAATGGAATGCAATTGGCGTTGATGAAACTCTCTTGGATTTTCAGAACGCCAGAACCTACAGTGCTGCTTATTAACAAAGCCATTCAAATGAAAATGAGCTTGATCTCTCATCACTTTGCTTTGAAATAAGTGATGGCTGATTACAATTATAAAATTCCATTATTCTGGTTTTTTATTTAGTTGTGAAGCTCTCCATTATATATTCATTAAGCTTTATTTATATAATCTGAAAAAAATAAAAAAAACATGTAAACGGAAAAGTTACTAAATTTTTAAAACCCCATGGTAACTTTTGGCCCACTTTGTACTTTTACCAAAAGTCATCAGATAACTCGGTTGTGGGCAGTAAACCCTCCGGGTAAGAATAGCCGTGCATTCCTCTTTTAAACAAGTAAGTAGTTGCTAATACGATATCTTCAAATCTTTGCGTGAAATTTTGAAAGAAGTAAGTAGTTGCTAATGCGATATCTTCAAAACTTTATGAGAAATTTTGAAAATTTCTTTGGATTGTCTTTCTGCATCATTTGACCGTTTGATTTGAGATTTTTTTATTCAACATACACTTTAAGCGATTAATAACCGAGCTTTCTTTAACTCGCTAAAGGTTACTTCTGAATAACTTTCATCCCAAAAATTTTAATTATTTTAAACACACGTGTTTTAAGGCAATTTTTCTATAGTTTTCTGTAAACATTGAACAGGGATTAAACCGGCTCAAGACCTCTTGCTTCTATATTTAAATAGAATACAAGTTTTTAACAAAATGGCAAAGTGACATTGATTTTCGTGGCTGCACACTACTTTTATCATGATTTTGGGTCCGTGACAACCCTCTTCAGAAAGCCTTTCTGCAATTGTTGAAAGTAAAACCGAATTCTATAAGGCCAGGCTCTCCACAAACGAATGAGAACTACTGTTGTAAACCTTACTTTTCAAGTTTTCTTCACACAATTGCCCACGAAAATACAACTCACTCTTGCCAGCTCTAAAGAGACTCCACATCGAGAGCCATCAATAGATTTCTTTTACAACAACGTGTGTGTGTTGTAAAAAGAGTTTAGTTGACTATGTCAACTTGTGTGTCGTGCCGTGCATGTACGTATGTTTAGTAGGGTGGAGTGAAAACATGCTTTTTTTATAATTTGAAAAAGTTAACCTCGGAAAGAGATGTAGTCTGGGGTCCTAAAGAGGGGAAAAATAAAGAAAAAAATTTAAAAAAAATTTTAGGGGTCGCGCCACTCCCTAGAAATTTGGAAATTATCGCTATTTTGGCGTTGATTTTAGAAAAATCCTAAAAATTAACGACTTAACTTATTCGAAATTTAAAACTTTGAGCTTGTTCAGTGCCCAAACAAAAGTATTTGAGGCAAATATGAGGATAATCGACTAATATTTGTAGCTTTGGTGGCGATTTCATTGTTCAGTCAATTTTCTGAAGAAGGGACGATTTGACTTATTTTACTTTTTGAAATTTTTGAACAATGAGAAAAATTTTTTTAAATTTTTTCATGCCCTTATTTCATTGTTTACGCTATTGCAAACATTTATTGACATAAAACTTTTTAGGATTTTTCTAAAATCAACGCCAAAATAGCGATAATTTCCAAATTTCTAGGGAGTGGCGCGACCCCTAAAATTTTTTTTAAATTTTTTTCTTTATTTTTCCCCTCATTAGGACCCCAGATTACATCTCTTTCCGAGGTTAACTTTTTTTTTTTGAATTTCACTCCACCCTAATGTTTAGCTCGTTTGTTTTATTTCGGTCTGTTGCTTTTACACATTGAACAGGGATTAAACCGGCTCAAGACCTCTTGCTTCTATATTTAAATAGAATACAAGTTTTTAACAAAATGGCAAAGTGACATTGATTTTCGTGGCTGCACACTACTTTTATCATGATTTCGGGTCCGTGACAACCCTCTTCAGAAAGCCTTGCTGCAATTGTTGAAAGTAAAACCGAACTCTATAAGGCCAGGCTCTCCACAAACGAATGAGAACTACTGTTGTAAACCTTACTTTTCAAGTTTTCTTCACACAATTGCCCACGAAAATACAACTCTGTAAACAAAATCCATTTTATATTCTTGTGCTGTACAATGGTGTGAAGTTATGGCGTTAGCGACCTTTTAAGTGAGTTGCCAATAGAACACTGCCATTATCTAACAATTTTCAGCGACAAGTTTGCACCTCAGAATGCCGTCGATTTTACAAGTTAGAGAATTATCTCTAAGCCATATAAAAATTTCTCTATAAAATGTATTAGTCTTTTGAGCCGGTGTTAAACAGTAGGTCTCCATTAGGGCTAGAGGTCTAAAAATGTACCCGTATGCTCGGCGCATTCGAGATTACAAGTATGGATCTGTGCTGTAAAGGCTATACAAATGCAAGGATATTAACATAAAAAACCACTTGCGCGATCTTCTTCCAAATAACACTCTGATTATCATCCAATGCATTTATATTACATCTTTTAACAGAATTCTGATTTTCTCTAACAACATTTTAAAAAAGTATTTATCCCATCACTTTGCCAGATTTTGGCTGATTATCCTGTCCACCCCACATGTGAAAACTCGACTTGGCATACAGCCGTGCATAATGTGCTCATCCTTAGTATCCTGCTTATTTGTCATTGCGGTGATTCTGGCGAAATGCAATTACATATTTGCATATCGACGTCGCGTTCGCATGACCCAAATGCAGGAGGAATAATTATATGTTAACTGATAAATAAGGACACTTTTGGGGAGATGCCATTATGTACATGCTCGCATACATATTTACCACGTTTATATATACAAACATGCACACACTTATGTGTGTTTATTGAAAAACAAAACAAAAAAACAGACACACGCACAAGCAATTGTTTAAACATTTGCACAAAATGTGTTGGTTGCACGTGTCGAAGGATATGCGCTGCTGACAGGCTGCCTGGCACAACGAGGACGACATACGACGTACGATGTCAATGACACACTAGTGTCATGTGTCGCACTGAGCAGAGCCGTGTGCCATGTTATTTGATTGATTCCGTCCGCTTTATTTGATTAACGTTAAAAGACAACAACAGCGGATGTTTCCTTATTTGAATTTCCGCCCACCAACCCAGACAAACACACACACTCTGGCCCATATTCACACATTCATATATGTGCCTTACACATTTACAATGCATACAAGATATGCCTGTGTGTGTATGTATGTATGCGCATTCATTAAGTGAATCGATGAATCGACCGCAGCAAAGATGAAAAAGAAATCCGTTTCAGGTCAGCCGGTCACGATGGTAGGATAGACACAGAGTCCCAGTGTCTCCGTACAACCACAAAAGGTTGTTAATTTCGTTATGTTACACCGGCCTGCGCAAACGGGTGGGTTTTTATGCCTGAACTGTGAGAAGCAATGTCCGTGATAAACGAAAAAGAAACAATAAATTAAAGTTTGCCAGTCGACAGGACCAAATCAAGGGGACAAGAAAAAACCATGAGTTTCTTTTTTAATTCAAATTTGATTGGTCTGCAATAGTCTGAAGACGTCGCAAATATCCTTTGTTTAAACAGGCTCCTATTCTTCCAAATTCTTAATCAGTCGCAATGGTACAAATGACACCATAAACATATCTGTGGCTGAACTATATTCACATAGAGTTAGCTTGTATTGTTTTTGTCCAGAAGAACCATCCCAACCCCATTTGCAGAAGAAAGTTACTTGCAGTTCCCATATTTCTTCAAATCAATGTTTGGTGACAAACTTTTTCTTTTAGCAGCAAGTATGTGATGATATGATGGAAACAGATTTTAGCCCATATTGGAGTCTTGTTTACTTTAAATCCAAAAATAGTGCTAATGCCTCTTCATTTAAAAACGGGTTTTTATCGCTTGGATTTGGAATAGTCCTAATAATCTGTTTTCTTCTCACGGGAGTAGCATTTAAAACTTTTTTGGAAATATAATTTTGTGTGTTGTTTTTGTGATAACAATTTATGTTTCAAGCTTTCATTGATATTATTCAGTTTTCGCTTTTTCAACTATCGCTACAGTTGCAGACTGATTTTTGTGGTCTCAAACAATTCTTTTAATTTTATACTTTCTAAAGATACCTGGACACTAAGTTCGCCCTCCATAGAGGGGAAAAAATATGGTTACAGCAACAATAGGATGTTTTCTGCTTACCACACACCCTCTTACCACGCGGAAAGAACAAATATGGTTACTATGTGGTCACGGCAACAATAGCATGTTCACTGCAATAAAAAAATGTTCGTCGAAAAAATAGTATTGTTTTTTGAATTTAATTATGACAAAAGTATGATTGCCGTAATATTAATATTGTTAAAATAAAACAATAATATTATTGCCAAATTTAAAAATGAAAATATGGCTGTAGCAATAAATCAAATATGGTTTTTGCGACAAGTGTATGGTTTTTGGGTTTAATGTCAACAATAATATGATAAAAGCAATAAACTGTACGATTGTAATTTTTCTTCATTTGAATATGCTTTTTAGGACAATGTTATTGTTACGGATCTAATGCAATAATAATACTTTTTATATGGAAATTAAAATTTTTGAAACGAACTGCTTTGTCTTTGTTTAACTGAAATATTTTTAATGAAAACCCTTACGTTTCTTAAACTGTTTTTTTTAAATGTAAAATAAATCACTCCTGTTATTTTGAATTCAATGTATTTTTCAATAATTTTCAAACCTATGCTGACAGCTTAATCCAATTCTAATAAATAATGTTGGGGATCGTAGTATAATTGTGTGTGGTCAAACTATAGTTGTAGGGCTCATAACATGTAGTGCTCATAACATACTATGGTTGTGACGTTTATAAGATGGTTGTGGGGATCATAGTATGGTTAAGTGTGAATTACACTATGTTTGAGGAGATGATAATATGGTTGTGAGGATCATAATATGGTTGTGATATCATTGTATAGCTGTATGTGAATCATACTATTGTTGTGAGGATAATAATTTTTTGTACCACAACCATATACCCCACAATAGTATGATGCTTTTCGAATATTGTTATACCAACCATACTTTTTTTCTACAAGTAGTTTACAAAGGTGCTATAAAAGAAGTATACTGATCTTTGACCGTAACTTAAGACATCTTCCTTCTTTATGTTTCTAAAAAAAATTTTTCAGACAATTCTTCATTCTCCATTTTTTCAATATTTTAATTGTTTTTGTTTTTGGTTAGATATACGAGGGCGATCGCAAAAGTAACTGGCCTGACATAAAAATAACTGTTTTTTGAAATTATTATTATTTATTTTTCAACATAATCTCCTTCCAACTCAATACACTTCATTAAACGTTTTTCAAGTTTTTTAATTCCATCCGAAAAATAAGATTTTTCAAGACCTTCAAAATATGCCTCAGTTTCAGCAATAACCTCGCTATTGGACGAAAATTTTTTGCCACCGATAATTTTTTTTAAATTTGGAAACAAGAAATAATCAGAAGGAGCTAAATCTGAACTATATGGTGGATGCGGAGCAATTTCAAATCGTAATTCGGCCAGTTTTTGTTGAGTTAAAAATGCAGTGTGTGAAGGAGCATTATCTTGATGAAAAAGAATTTTTTTTCTAAATGCGGTCGTTTTATGTTGATTTCTTCACTCAACCGATCCAATAATGCACAATAATATTCACTATTTATAGTTTTTCCTTTCTCAAGATAATCAAAAAATATTATACCCCTTGCATCCCAAAATACTGTGGCCATTACTTTTCCTGCTGACTTAACAGTTTTCGCCTTCTTGGGACCATTTTTACCAGCCTCTATCCATTGTTTTGACTGTTCTTTGCATTCTGGGATGTAGTGATGGATCCATGTTTCATCAACAGTTATGGATTACGCTGATAAATCGCTAAAAGCTTCTCGGAATTGGTCCAACGGACAATTTGTTGGGGGCAAAGTCAACAAACGCGGCACCCTACTTGCGGATAGCTTTTTCATGTGGAGTTCATCATGTAAAATACTCCAAACTTGTTTTTCGTGTATTTTAACAATATCAGCAAGTTCTCTGAGCTTTATTCGTCTATCTTTAGTCACTTCATTAAATATTTTTCTAATGTTTTCAATAGTAGTAGCAGTTTTCGGTCTTCCAGAGCATTGTTCATCTTCCGTACTTGAACGACCCATTTTAAATTGTTGAACCCAGGATTTCACGGTGGAGTATGATGGTGCATTATCACCATGAACAGAATCCAATTCATCTTTGATTAATTGTGGCGTATAACCTCTCATATAAAAGTGTTTAATTACCGCACGAAACTATTTATTTTCCATTTTTTAAAAATTAGAAAACTTGTTTACTTCAATCACCTGTAATAAAGCAAATAATCATTAAATATTTCGGAAATTTTGACAGATAGCTCATAAAAGAGATATTTTAAAAAACAAACAAAAAGTTGCTAGTAAAACAGAAAATGTGCCAGGCCAGTTAGTTTTGCGGCCGTCCTCGTATTTTTGCAACTGGATTTCAATAAAAGATAAGAACAAAAAAAATATTTATAACACTTCCAATTGGTAATACTTCAATCCCCGCACCCTGTATTTTTGTGCTACAGGAATTTACTTATCTTTTAACGTAACTTCAAACATTTTTCTTCTTTTTGTTTCTGAAATACTCTTCGGACAATTTATTACAGCTAAAGTTTTCCATTTTTATAATATTTCAAAACACGTTTTATTTTTGCTTAGATATATTTTTGCAACTGAGTTTATACTCGAAGGTCACTGGGTTTTTTTTCCGTTTTTTGCATGAATAAATTCATAATGTGTTCATAGTAGGCTAAACATGGGTAAAATTAGTTATAAGAAAAATAAAAAAATTGCAAGAGGGTAAAAATACATTAAAAATATTACAAAAGTGCAGATAATTTTTTAAAATTTCTGGTTTTGACTTGAGCAGTTTTTTATTCTGGTTCGAGCCCTTTGTGTTGTTTCTTTTTCAGAATCAACGTAAAAAGAAGAAATTGGTGAAATGTATTTGCTACGGTTGCCAGGCAGACTGTATAGCTGTTTCTAAACCCGCCAAGGTTTTTCTTCAGCAGTCTTTGGCAACGATTACTTCGGCCACAAATCAAATGACTTATACGGGAGACTCATTTTTATTAATGAGAATTACCCTTTGTGTATAGTCTTCGAACTGTGCGTAGAGCAATCTTCAACGCGCAATATCATTTCCACCAATTCCGTTTCGCATGGGTCTTCGTTGAAAACCACAAATGCAAAAAGCACAATCAAAGTGTGCATGTTTTTTGTGCGTACATATACTCATACATGCGTTGCACATTAGGGCGTATCAATCCTTTTTAATAGTATGTTCGTTTTTTTGTTATTTATTCGGCCTTTTATCATTATTATGACTTTTATTGAAATGATTGAACTTTGTCATTTAAAATTGAACACAATATCATTCAAAAGACTACCACAGCTGGATCGACAGTACCTCATCCGATCAACCCAAATTTTTCAGTACATTTTCGATTGTTTCTGGTCGAATTTCTTCAATGGCAACTTTGATTTCATGCTTCAAATGTGACTAGATGCTTTGCGTAACATTTATCCTTAATAGCTCCCCACAGAAAATAACACTGTTCTACAACAAAATCCTCCTTAGGACGAAACCAACTGATCCTTATGTAAAACGATCTCCTAATCATAACTTATAAGTATAGTAACAGCCAAAAGAAGTCAAAAAGTTGCTTTTTTTTGCTGAACATTTTTTACAAAAATTGCTATAACTCAGACATTTTTCGTCAAAACATATGGTATATAGAAAAAACATGTGGTATTTGAAACGTTACAGTACATGATTATGTGCAAAAACGAGTGGGAGAGCTCGAGAATTGGGGTCCAATTGACAGGTGAAAACTATATTTTGCGACAAAAACCCCAAATGTTGACTTCTTTTGGCCGTAACTTCAATAATTTTTACAACGAAAGATGAATTCCAAATTATAATGTTCATTTTTAAATGAATCGAGTATGAACTTGAAGTTTTAGGCTCTATTTCTCGAAAACCATACGTGATGGCCAACGCGAACACTCAATTCAGGAGATCATTTTATATAAAGATCGCTTGGTTCTGTCTAAAGGAGGGCTCAAAACTTTAGTTTTGTAGAACAGTGCAGTCCAAAGGGCTCATATCACAGCTTCGAGGCTTCCACTTGACATCACAATTTCGTCTGATTATTCGATTTTCAAAAACAGTTGCGTTTGCTGTATGACAAGTGGCCCCATCTATTTGAAACCACATGTCGTCCATGGTATTCTCATGAATTTTTGGAAACAAAAATTCGTGGAACATGTCGCGGTAACGCTCACCGTTGAGGGTAACGATGGTCATTTTCGAAGAAAAATGGCCCAATGATGTCTCCAGCCCAAAATCCACACCAAACAGTGCCTGGTTGCGAATGCATTGGCTTTCCAATAGTCACGTGCAGGATCTCTGAACCTCATATGCGGCAATTTTGCTTTTTGACACGATTTATCGGTAAAATTCTTCATCTCCTGCCAAACAATCTTCAGTCCAATGGGCGAAGCGATATTGCCTCCATTGAAGAGATTCAACCAGTAATAGTCGAAAATGTACTAAAAAATCAAGTTGATCGGATGAGGTAATCCCGAGCCAGCTGCGGTAGTCTCATGAATAATACTATGTTCCATTTTATAAATAAAAAAAAATTATCAGCACATTTTTACAGCCCATTCAAATTTTAAATGTTAAATCGCCCACACTGTATTTAAGAAATCGGTGACGACAAAAAATTTAAATTTTGGACAGTAAAATTAAATTTTGTACCACCGTGCGCCGACGCAATATCACATGCACATCAAAACTCAAGTGCCTTTGCTAGACACTAAGAAAATCCTTATTTGCAGCGAGCTACTTAGTTAGACTCCGCTCGGCTTATATTATTTGCTAAAGAGCCATCAAGGCAAGAGATATTCAAACCAGTTAAGCAATACCAGCGTACGCAGCAATGAAGAGGGATCCAGTCGGTCAATTCTAGTTGATTAAATTACATCAAGTGTTTGGCCAGAGCAACCTAAACACTCATACCAGTTTTGCAAGCTTTCTTTTATTGTTTTTTTTCCTATAGAACACTGTCAGTGTAATTTCGGAACACTCTTCTCGCTAGAGTTTTGACCTGGTTGAACTTGATGGGTTTCCCTGAGGCACGTGTCCATTTGTTTTGCAATAAATTCTGCCACATGCGTATAGTGGTCCACCAGCCTAACTTAAACATTCATGGTCTATGGCCGTAAATATCCTGCAGACCTGTATTAATGTCCTTTCGTTCGCAATTGATGATGGGAAAATATTCGCTTGTGTGACAACAAGAAAAAGTTTTGTGTGCAAAAATGTCGGCGTTGTTTGGCTTACGAAATATGAATATTGTTTTTTTTCATTTTCGCCAAAGACTAACACGCAATTACGCTCACACACACACACACTCATAAGCTGGTTCACACTCGCTCGCATAAACTAGTGCCGTATATCATTTTTATTAGTCACTCATGTACGTAATTGTTTCATAACGAGTTCATATGCCATCAAGGATATTGAGATAGCTGGCGACTACGTATAGAAAACGTATCAGTATTGCCACGACCAAATATGTTTGCATGTGTGAGTGAGTGAGTAAATGATGGTGTGCGTCTCTGTGTGTGCGTGTGTTAATTTTGTTTATTTAGTAGCGCAAACGTAATAATTGTAAGTTACAGCACCAGAAGGAAACATTCAAACCAAGGGACAGCATGGGACGCAGTTTCTGGTGTTCGCCTTTAGGGCGGGGAGGAGCAACGAAAATCAATCGATGCCTCGAAAGAGCACCAACGAAACGGCATAAAGTCGTAACTTTCGATATTTGTAAATGTCGGCATAAATAACCATTAGCGTGAGGTGCGAGCTATGTACGGTTCTTGCGAAGTCTTTACGCTGGCAAGTGTATGTGTGTGTGTGAATATATTCTGTGCATATGTATATAATAGCTATGTTAATAGAAACCTACTTACGCACATACATCACATTCACAAGTCTGCCCGTGCTGGTTGGGTGTATGCGTATCGCAAAACAAAATCAAGAATTGCCAGAGGGTGTTTTATATGCGTGCCTATGTCGCTTGTACGTAAGCGTGCGTCTGAAAAATATCCTAGTACGCTTACTCTCTTTTGCTTTAGCTTGGTAAAAAAAAAATAAAATATTTGACACAAATCCTTGGCGATTATGAACAGGAATTGCGTTGATAAATGCGACATTGAAATGGTATAAATTCTAGATTTGTTTGTTTGCCTCTCGCTTACTGTAGCAACAGCAACACCAACATCAAGCTGGCTTGTTGTTGTTGTAAATGCTCTCGATCTGTTGTTTGTTACGCTATTATGTTTGACTTATTGACTGCGCGTGTTTAGTTGCCGAACGTGTACAAGCGGCACAGCGACGTCTCAACTACGCTACGTAACGTGCGTACGGTGGCAAATGCCTCCGGATATATTTGCGGACAAATTGGGATACACACACACCCGGGCACAGTTGAGGGCACATAAGGTAGCAGTGTTCTTTGTTGAGGCTTTTACACTATGAAATGCAATATGTAATATTACCATCAAAACAAATGTCTTTAAAATACTGCGGGACTTTGCCAAAAATCATTTTAGGATGCTAAACAATTTAAGCGACTCGTCGGTCCACGATAAACCACGCTCTCACATACAAATATCTTCTCGATTTTAGACTATGAAGCTCTAAAAGCCTCAATTTAAAAAAGTATGGTTGGGATAACAACATTTGAAGAGCATCATACTTTTATTGGGTATATGGTTTGGTACAACATTATTATGATCCTTACGAAATAGTACGATGCAAATAATACTTTAACATAATCCTCACAACCATAGTATGTTTCACAGACAACCATACTATGATCTCCACAACCATATTATGATCCTCACAACCATAGTATGTTTCACATACAACCATAGTATGATCCTCACAACCATAGTATGATTCACACGCAGCCATGTTATGATCCCTACAACTATAAAACGATCACACACAATCTCCAAAATTATTTATTAGAATTGGGTTAAGTTGTCAACAATCGATTTGAATTATGAAAATTATTTAAAAACATATTAAATTCCAAATTCGAGTAATAGAGAGATTTTTTTTAACAGAAGAAAATATCAGTTTAAAAAAACGTAAGTGTTTTTATTAAAAATATTTCAGTTAAACAAAGCCAAAGCAGTTTGTTTCTTTAAAAAGTACTCTTATTGCATTGGAGCCGTTCTAATTGTTCTAAAAACATATTCAAATGAAGAACAATTAAAATCATACAGTTTGATTGTATTTATCATGATATTGTTAACAGTAGACCAAAAAAAAACAATACTTGTGTCGCACCAACCATATTTATATTGTTGCTACAACCATATTTTCATTTTTTAATTGGGCAATAACACTATTGTTGCATTTCAACAATATTAATATTGCAGCAATCATACTATTGTCAAAATTAAATTCACAAAACAATACTATGAGAGCGACGAACATACTTTTATTGCGGAGAACATATTATTATTTTTGCCACTACCATATACTTATAGTAACCATATTTTTTCTCTGCGTGTGATTGCTTAATATCCAATATACTTTGATGTCAGCTTTAAATTCCTTTAATATGATACTGTACAGCTAGACAATTAAGAGTATCTTGAATATGGGTTTCAGGGAAAAATCAGAACATAAGTTCCCACACGCTTTCAATCGAAGGTGGATCTTAACATAGTGTGACAGAGAAAAAATGGGAAATGATATACTGTACTATTTCTTATAGACTGAGTACAACAAGAAACCAGTTTTGAAATTTCCAAAACACCTCAAAAATCTGGAGTTACGGGTAAAAAACCGGGTTTTCGGATCTTGCGCACTTATATGCCAGTAACTTGGCTTTTCCAACTTCCCTCGTAGTTATAGGAAATGCAACTCTGCTCCCATCAAGTACCATCTGTTAATATACTACTGTCAAATTTTGCGATAGTTCTGTCATTTAGTTTGTGTTTAACAGCTGTTCAAAACATACATACTCGTGGATTTTGTTAAAACTGCAAAAAAAAGGAATTTCGAAGGCTCATTAAAAATTATTTTTTGCGAAAAACACCGTCAATCAAACCAAGAAAAAGCTTGATAAATACTATATTGACTCTGCACCATCGATTTTAATGGTAAAAAAGTGATTTACTGACTTTTATTGTGGTCGCACAAGTACAAATGACGCTGAACGTTCTGGACGGCCAATTGAGGTCAATACACCCGATAATGTCGAAAAATCCACGATGTAGTGTTGGCCGAGCAAGGAGTTGTTGCCATATGTTGCATTTCACATGGCAGTGTGGTTTAAGAAAGCTGCCTGCAAGATGTCTGCCGCATTTTCGTAATCGCGTGACAACTTCAAAGTTGTTTAGCCGTAATTCAAATGAGTTTTGCGGCGTTTTGTAACTGTGGATGAAACAAGCAGCAGTCTCAACAATGGGTTTTCTCCGGGTGAACCGGCTCCGAAGAAGGCCAAGGTGACTTTGACGGCCAATAAGATGATGGCAACAGTTTTTTGGGATAATCCACTTCGATTAACTTCAAAAGGGAAAAAACAATAAACGGCGAATATTATGCCAACTTATTGGACTGATTTAATGAGGATTTAAAAAAACGACCCCATATGGCCTAGGAAAATTTTTTTTTCTCAGCAGTCTCAATAGCAAAATTGCATGAATTGGGTTACGAATTGGTACTTCATCTGACATATTCTCTGGATTTAGACACCCAGTGACTATTTCCAAACCTAAAGAAATGGTTTAAAGGAAAGAGATTCAGCTCAAACGATGAAATTATTGTTCAAACAAATGCTTTTTTTAGGGACCTCGTAAAATTCTACTTTTTGGAAGGAATACAAAAATTGGAGAAACGTTGGACTAAATGTATTAAGCCACCCTACTAGAAAAAAAACCTTTAAAATAAAAATTGGAGAAACGTTGGACTAAATATATTAAGCCACCCTACTAGAAAAAAAACCTTTAAAATAAAAATAAAAGTTGAGAACGAATAAAAAAATTAATTTGGGAGCCTCATTCATAATATTTTTGATATGTCTTAGTGAAGCTTTTTTTCCGAATGCCAATGCTACCCAAAACTCGATGGCACAAAATCGATTGCTAAATCAACCCATGTTGAAAAACATTTTTTTTTTGCAAAAAAAAATGTGTTTTATTCGAAAAGTCACAGAATATTGAAACGCCCTTGTTGTTTCCAGCAATTGTGCTCTAACTTACATTTGGGTTTATATTACAAGAATTTTGATTTCATATACTTTCATTCGTAATGAAGCTACCAAAATAATCCATTGTCCACACTATACATTAGGGTAGGCCGATTTGTAAGGACAAAAATTTGTCGATATTGTGCCATCGATTATTCGATTGCTTTTTGCATGAGGAAAAAAATGTTTCACTACGACATATGAAAAAAGAAATCATTTTCGAGGGGTCCAAATTTCAATTTTTTTACCTTTTCCCAAGTTTTATTTTTAAGGTTTTTTTTTTAGTATGTAATAATTCGATTCTCTACGAATCACTCAGTCGTATTTTTATTCTCATATGCTATGTAGCATATTGTCACGTATGAATATTTATATTTGTTTATATTATAAGTCAGCTTGGAAATGTAATATTTTAAAAAATCTCATTTTTTTATAACCTACTGAAAACAACCTTAAAATAAAAATTGAGAAAAAGTAAATGAACTGAAATTTGGGAGCCTCGAATATGTTTTTTTGATATGCACGCAGAGAAAAAATATGGTACTATATGGTCGCGGCAATAATAATATGTTCTCCGCAAAAAAGTATGTTCGTCGCAACCATAGCATTGTTTACAACCATAGCATTGTTTACTGAATTTAATTTTGACAATAGTATGATTGCCGCAATAACAATATTGTTGAAATGTAACAATAGTACTATTGCCAAATTAAAAAATGAAAATATGGTTATAGCGACAATATAAATATGGTTGGTGCGACAAAAGTATTGTTTGTTGCGTTTTATACTAACCATAATATGATTATATGACAATCATACTGTAGGATTGTAATTTTTCTTCATTTGAATATGATTTTAAGAACAATGTTACGGTTCTAATTCAATTATAATTATAGTACTTTTTATTTAATTTTTTAAACAAACTGCTTTGGCTTTTTTTAACTGAAATATTTTTAATAAAAACCCTTACGTTTTTCAAACTTACTTGTCTATTGTTAAATAAATCAGTCCTATAAGACAGAACTTGATGTATTTTTATATAATTTTCATAATTCAAATCTATTCTTGACAACTTTACATAACTCTTATAATAAATTTTTGGATCATAGTATAATTGTGTGTAATCATACTATGGCTGTAGGGATCATAACATGGTTGCATGTAAATCATACTATGGTTGTGAGAATCATACTATGTGAAACATACTATGGTTGTGGGGACCTTAGTACGGTTGTAGAGATCTTAATATGGTTGAGTGTGAATCATACTATGGTTGTGGCGATCATAGTATGGTTATGTGTGAATCATACTATGGTTGTATTTGAATCCAACTATTGTTGTAAGGATCATAATATTGTTGTACCACAACCATATAACCAACAATAGTATTATCCTCTTCATATATTGTCACCACAACCATACTTTTTTTCTGCGTGTGTGTAGTGGAACTATTTTCCTTATGCCAAAAGCTGTTGAATAATCGATTGCTAAATCGACCCACTCTACTTTAACAAACCGTTCAAATAAAAGTTTAGAAAAAATCCAAAAAAAATAAATTTGGGCGCCTTATAATGATTTTTTTTCCGAATGACAAAAGCTTCCCAAAACTCGATGGCACAAAATCGATTGCTAAATCGAGCCACCCTACTGTACACACTCTGTTTTTGAAATTATTATTTAAAGCAAGAAACACAGCATGTAGATTGAGCTAGCCTTGTTGTCAACACTTCGTACCAAGTCATACATAATTCAACGGAAAATAAAATTTTTAAAATTCAAACTTTCTACGCGTGACAAATATTAGACGGCTGACAAATTTCCTAAGAATGACATGGCAAGTGTTTTTTTTATGAAACAGGTGATTCTTAGACATTTCGCTACGGTTTTATAGATAACATTCCAATGGGAGCACTCTCTATGCAAAGGGCGGGGGGATTGGTGCTATTGCAACACACATAACTGTCACTCACACATGCACAGGATGTTACTGCTGCAGTACTCGTATGTGTGTTGTCGATGGCATTTCCAAACAGGGAATACACTTTAGTGACGACTCCACTCTCAACCGATGACTCTGGGTCACCTTCAGTAGGATCACATGGAATATGCATAGACGTATGACTCTACATATGTATGTACGTACGCAACCAGTTGGAATTCGGCAAAGGCTTAGTACCACAAAAGAAGAGCGCGCTCTCCGACCACTTGCCACGCCACAGAGTAGACGTGACCTGCAAAGCGCCAAACACAAGATCCGTTTGGCCAGCAAGTAAAGAGCATTACTTATATAATATTAATGTATCATCCTTCAATGCGATGAAATTATGTATGTATGTATGCATGTATGAAGGAGATCTATCTCTGGGTGTGTGTGTGTGTGTGAAGGATGTGTCTGTGTGAGTGATAATATCCTGCAGCACACATGTGGCGTTGGTCGTTACCCGGACTAAATTGTTGTTCTCTGTATGCTCGTTTGCCATCTGAGACTCGATATTTCGTGTTGTTGTTGCGTTGTTTTCTTTTTTGCTGGTTGTTTTGCCCGGTTGTTTTTTCTGCTCTGCTCTGTCGATGTCCATAAACGTATGCAACACACGCATCCTAGATTCGTTTGTTTTTTATGGAAACCTTTGGCAAAGCCATCAACAACATCATCATCAGTTTTATGGGTTTTTTTTTCTCTGTTTGTTTTTATGTGGCTTTGCCAGTGCACAAATGTCTGTGTGTCGGTTGGTCGTTCGGGCGGTCTGTCGATGTTTGTGTCTGTGTTTGCGTTTGTGTTTCTACTTTCAATGATTTGTTGGTTTCTATATACGTAAACATTGGGGATTTATTTCGCCATTCCCCCGCCTGTCCTGCGTGCGGGGGTCCCGGGATTCAGCTTGATATGATATTTTATTTATTTAGCCATCAGCAACTGACAAAAACAGTGCAAAACAAAAGAGGAATTCGAAATAAAAAACTGATATTGATTTAAAATTCATTGATTTTCGTGCACCTTTCATCAACATTTTTATTTCATTCACAAATACTCGCACACTTGTGTGCAAACACACACACATGCATATGAGCGAATGTGCATAACTCATACATAAATATGGTATACGAGGGCGGTTTGGTTGTTATACGTACTTTTGCTTGCATGGCAAGTAATACAAAGGCGGCTGGCCATAGAGTTAGTCTTGCATTGAGTTTCTTTAATTCTTGAACATCTTTGGCGAAGGTCCCTGCAAGCGAGCATAAGCGGCTGACAGCTATAAATATGATACTGTCATGGGAAATACTTTATAGTCTTCTTCAGAGCGCCAAGGAAAAACAGTAAGATTTTTATATGCCTATGTTATAATTTGAAATTTGAGTTATATAAAGGGTGTTTTTTCAGACGCGTGGTTTTCGAGAAAAAATAAAACGCATATACTTTAACATTATGGCTAAGAATTTCACTTAATTATAAAGAAGAGGGTTTGCAATTATGGTTTAAAGATGAATTCGAGCAAGTGGCCGCCACGGATGGCTCGAATAAATTCCAGCCGAGATGTCCAACTTTCGGCCACGGTTGGCAGCATTTGGGGCCAGCAATAACGCGCCGAAAATTCTCTCCCAAGGCGTCATTCGTTTCGTACTTATCTGCGTAGACAACGGACTTCACATAGCCCCACAAAAAATAATCCAGTGCTGTTAAATGGCACGATCTTGGCGGTCACGCCACAGGACCACGACACGAGATAATGCGCTTTCCTACAATACATTGATTGTTTTGTTGGCTGTATGTCATGTAGCGCCATCTTGTTAGAACCAAAAGTCGACATCATCCACTTCAGATACGAAAAAGTCATTTACCAGCGTTTCCCCATTGACTGCAAAAGTACTTAGTAGGGACATGAATACTGTTACACACGTTTTATGCTGTAAAACAAAAAGTACTAAATGTTTTGGACCAAATATTTTTTAATTTATTTATTGATGTATATTGTAACCAAAAAAGAATCTTCTAATTCGAAATGTCCGTCTTTTGCCTTTACACACGCCTTAAGTCGCACTGGTCAATCGTCAATAGCTGCACGAACCTCGCCCATTGGAAAATTGGCCACAGCTCGAACCAAAGCATTCTTAAGAGATCCAATATTGGGGTATCTTTTGTGACAAACCTTGTCCTTTTAAACCGTCCACAATTTGTAATCCAATGGGTTCAAATCTGGACTGCCTGAGGGCCATTCTTCAGAGAAAATGAACGCTGGCCAATTGTTTCGAAGCCAGGCCTGGGACGTTTTAGCCTTATGGGCCGGCGCAGAACCCTGCTATAAAATCCATGGCTGATTTTGGAACAGGGAATTGTAAAGAGGCTTCACATCTGCTTCCAAAACGGTTTCTTGGTAAACTTTGGCCGATGTTTTGACTACTTGTTCGCAGAAATGCAGGTCAGTGACCCCATTCGTAGAGACACCCCACCAAACAATGACTGAAGCTGGGTGATGACCATTTTCCACCCTTGGGAACAGTTTAGATGCTTCCTTAGATGACCGCGCATACACTCTATCATTTTGCTTGTTTAATTTTTCCTGAACGGTAAAAATTTTGCATTGGTGAACAACAGAACTTTGTATTTTTCAATCCTATTTTTTAAAGCTGCAGTCAATAAATGTCCGGTACGTCGTTTGAAAACCCCAAGTCCCAAGTCTTTTTTTATATCATCTTGCCCACTTTTCCTCGTCATGGCCCTCTTTGGGTACTTCAAGTACTTCAAATGTGTAAGCAAACATTTTCTGCCTCTGACAAAAATTTTAATTTTTTTTCGTTGTGGTTTTTTAGATCCAAAAATTCGTTTCTAAAGGTTCAGATAGTTTGTATGTTTCACCTATACTACACATCCAATAACTGAAAATTACAGAGCACTAACAAACATTCGGTTGTACTGATGGAATACTCGGGCAAATTCTCGAAACTCCTACTCCACAGCCCTGAGTCCTAGTTACCTTTAGGCGTTTTATTTTAGACAACAAATACTATATCCTGTTTAGCATTTTCTAAACTTGATTCCCGAACCGCCCTCGTATAAATATTCAACATTTTTCCGCCCTGGTCGGGACAGAGAAGGAACAGAAAAATATTCATTGTGAAATCACTTACTAAAATAATTGAATTGAACTTAGAATACCCTTAAAAATAACAACAACGAAATGAAATATGGTTTTTAACATGTGGGAACTCGTCTCCAATCACATTTTCATATGCGAACGTTTAATGTGTGCGTGTATGTGTGTGTATATGCCAAAGACCCCGGCGTATGGGGTTCAATGGGCGTTTGAAAGCTTGTTTATGATTTTTCAGAATTTGAAGCAGAAGGCCCGACCCGTATGCTTCATGTGGCACATCTGTTGCGATGATCGAAATACATTGCGCTTATGTGCTTACACACACATACGAGTACACACGTATACACATACATTCATAAATTCGTATCAGCGAGTGTGTATGGCAGGAATGTGTACATACATCCATATGGGTGTATATCACAAAAAAGGTGTGTACGAGCGTTTGTTACCATCAGCTACACATGCATCCTTATAGGGAATGTGTGTTGGTAAAAGTCGGTGTGTAGGTGTGTTTGTATGGGAGTATGAGGAAAATGATTTCAGTATTAAATCTGTGTACACTCTTTTCAATATGCAATTGAAATTTTATCACACTCGTTTTTAAATCAGCTTAAAGTTGTTTGTATATGTAAATTTATGTGCATTTGTGTACGTGTCGTTTTTTCTCCTCGCATTTGTCCCTGTGTGTGTGTGGCCTTAGCACAAAGGCCCAGAAAAGCGATCACAACTACACACACACCACACCTACACAAATGACAAATAAGTTGGTACGCCCTACGTACAGGTATCATCTACGCTGACTAACAAAAGTATTCGTCATGTCTCCTCGCAGATTCTTCAGCACAGTGGGTGTGCGTAAGTACGTGTATGGATCTGTGTGTGTGTATGTGCGTGTTGGTATATTTTAAACTAACACCATTTTATGTCAAACCTGTTTAACAATTCAGCTCTTTGGAGCATAAAATAGTTTTTTTTCGGCTAGGAGCATGAGAAAAAAAAAACTATGCGACATGTTTAGGTAATTTTTGACGCTACACTTCACAGGATATACAAAGTAGGGCAATTTTACAGGACATCACGACGTGCCAAGAAACGTCAAAGTCAGCATACAACAAATCAAATTAAGATTAGTTGTAAAAATCTAACACACACATACAAAAACAGTATAGCTTTACTAGCTCAAGCTCAATGTTAAGGATAGATTACTTGTGCTGTAAAAAAAGTAAGCAAAGGATAATAGAAACGCAAATTAGAGCAGACCGATTATAGAATAACGACTACCTCTCGCTTAGATAGAACTCTCATTGATAAGGTTAGGATAGGCTTGCAAGGCCTTACTGTATTTTACCTAGGGTGTTAGAATACCCGGGGGTTTAAGAAAACCGTGCTTTCGGTTTTTTCTATTTCACAGAGTGGTACAGGGTGCATTCCGATAGTACCGGTTATGATTTTACATTGCTTATACAGGGGTTTCCATTAAGGATACAACAGTTTAATATACTGTTAACACACCGAATATTTAAGATATAGAGTTAAAATTTATTCCAGGTGTAGTGCAAATATTACAATTTAAGAATAAAATTCAACTTCGGTCAAATGACCACCAGGAGTCTGTGTCAGACCTATTCTTTGGACCAAACGGAACGTTGACAATTTCGTGTTGGATGTTGTCTCTAAGCTCGTCTAAAGTTGTTGGCATGGACCAATGAATTGATAAGGCCCCATAAAACGAAGTCCAATGGCGTTAAATCGCTGAACGAGGTGGCCATTCGACCAAACTATTTCTCGAGATAACACGTTCTCCGAATTTGCCTTTTAGTAAAGATAAGAAATTGTTATGTCCCTGTTGGAAAAGACTGTTAATACAGCAATTAAAATCCGCAAAACACGACAGAAAAAAAACAGGGTAAACCAATATGTCAGGTCTTAGCTTAGAAACCGAAATGTTGGCATTTGTGTTGAAGCTATTTTATAATTAGTCTAATATTTAAGCTCAGACGTGTGGACCGTTGATGCCTCAAAAAATGTTCCTATGGATAACACGAGCGCAACACTACCATTCAAAATGCTTAGTCTTAATATGTGACAGCGCATAGAGAAAGGGACCTAAGGGTAAAAAAAATCAATTTTCATTTTTTTTTCTTTTTTTGATGTGGACCACATCTGGCATCGATCGAGACCGATCCCATGCCCCAAACTTGTGCCCTCCCAGAGATATGCGCGTTTTATAAAAGTGAAGTCGACGATTCTAAGCGCAAATAGAAAGGGACCTAATCTTTAAATTGGCTCTCCCGAACAAAACTTTTCAGCAACTTTTCACTTTTTTTTTGTTTTTTTTGATGTAGACAACATCTGAGCATTGAATGAGACTGATCCCATGTCCCAAAAGTGTTCGCTCTCAGAGATATGCGTGTTTTATGAAAGTGAAGTCGACGATTCTAAGAGCAAATAGAAAGCGACCTAATCTTTAAAATGGCTCTCCTGAACAAAACTTTTCATCAACTTTTCACTTTTTTATTTTTTTTGATGTGGACAACATCTGAGCATTGAATGAGACCGATCCCATGCCCTAGAGATATTCGCGTTTTATGAAAGTGAAATCGACGATTCTCAGCGCAAATAGAAAGGGACCTAATCTTTAAAATGGCTCTCCTGAACAAAACTGGTCTAGGTCCCTTTCTATTTTGCGCGTCACAAATGGATATGTACACAAGGGTGGGTTGATCCATCACTCGATTTTATGATATGTATTTTTTAATAGCTTTTGGCATGAGGAAACAAAATTGCACGCCGACATATCAAAAAAATCTTTTTATAGGCGCCCATTTTTTTTTTACTTTTTCTCAACTTCTATTTTTTTAGGTTTTTAGAAAGTTCTTAATCAAAAAAAACCATTGTTCGTTGGCTGTGTGGCAAGTGGCATCCATGCCGTCTAGGTTTATATCCTTAATTATTGGTCACAAGAAGTCCGTTACCATCTCGCGATAGCGAACACCGTTTTAAGCTTGGCCGAACTCATTTTCCCGCTGACAGAACGAACTGCGCGAGCAAGCACAGGTGTTTTGACATTTTCTGCAAACTCAGTTTGCTACAATTTACGCATAATTCTCCCGATTGTGAACACAAAAAATCACGAAGTGCACAAAATTCATTTTGTTTTGAACGCTTATTTTTTTAAAGGCTTCAACAATTTTAGTGCGCTGCGTAATTGTGTGCCACTCTATGGTTGAACTTGTCAAACACTGAAACAAAGATATCTTAAATTAAGTTGGGTTAAAAACTTGACGATAAGGTGTGACTTACAGTTAACATCGAGTATTATGATTGGACCACCCTTTATAAAAAAAAACAGTTGGAGCCTTTTTTCCTTGTTCCTATGAATTTTCCGTTTTCTGACAAATCCTATCAGTATTTAGAAGATTATGGAGTTACCCGTAACGTTTTGGTTACGACAAGTGTACACAATGTCCTGACATGGATGACGTGGTTTTTAGTTGCTCACAGTTTGAGCAAGCCCGAACTAGAATGGAAAGCTTTATAGGCTTAATGCTTAAGTCAAAGAAGGATTGGAATACAGTAAATGCAAACACAATGATGGAGGATATCCTCAAGGTTGTCAATGTGGTAGAATCATGAAGGACGAAAAAACCATTATTGTGGGTTGAAGTTTGAGAATGTCCTTCACACGTCGCCATCATCTACTTAGTAGGGACATAAATACTGTTACTCAAATTGTATGCTGTAAACTAAAAAGTACTGAATGTTTTTTGACCAAATATTTTTTAATATATTTATTGATTTATATTGTATCCAAAAAGAATATACTTATTCGAAATGTCCGCCTTTTACCCTAACACACGCCTAAAGCCGCACTTGTCAATCGTCAATAGCCGCACGAACCTCGTGCATTGGAAAATTGGCCACAGCTAGAATCAAAGCAGTCTTAAGAGATCCAATCTCGGGGTATCTTTTGTGACAAACCTTGTTCTCCAAAACCGTCCACAAATTGTAATCCAATGGGTTCAAATCTTGACTGCCTGAGGGCCATTCTTCAGAGGAGATGAACGCTGGCAAATTGTTAAGAAGCCAGGCCTGGGACGTTTTGGCCTTATGGGCCGGCGCAGAATCCTGCTGGGAAGTCCATGGCTGTTAAGAGTCTTCACAACAGCTTCCAAAACGCTTTCTTGGTAAACTTTGGCCGATATTTTGACTCCTTGTGCGCAGAAATGCAGGTCAGTGACCCCATCGTAAGAGACACCCCACCAAACCATGACTGAAGCTGGGTGATGACCCTTTTCCACCCTTGGGATCAGTTCAGATGCTTCCTTACACTCTATCATTTTGATTGTTAAATTTTTCCTGAACGATAACAATTTTTTCATCGGTGAACAAAATTTTTCTGTGCAAGTTATCAGCGTGCTTCACCAAAAGACATTTGTATTTTTCAATCCTATTTTTTTAAAGCTGCAGTCAATAAATGTCCGTTCGTCGTTTGAAAGCCCCAAGTCACAAGTCTTTTTTAATGATTCGACTCATGGGCTTTTGCGTGTTATTCATCTGACGGGTCGTTTTTTCTGTTTTCGGAGCGGATTTCAGTGAATTCTTGATTTAACGGCTTTGGTGACATGCGGTGTTCGAACTGAGCATGGACGGCCCGACCGGTGGCGGTCTTTTACATCTCCAGCCTCCTCAAACAGTTTTATGCATCGGTAGACGAATATGCGGTTAATCTCTAGTAGCCGGAGCGTTTTGAAAATATCGTTTTTTTTTCATTTCACACTTGAAAAGCGCTATTACAGCGATACGGTTCTCATAATCTGACTACTCCATGATGGAAGTTAAAACAATTTTAAAATCCCGTTACAGACTAACGCTATTGAGGCTAGCTTTCAAAACACATATGACATTAACGGGGTATGTTCAGTTTTACTATTGAAATGGGTGTGTTCAATGTTGTAACAGAATTTACGTCCCTACTTAGTATATGAATCATATTTGTCCTTTTGAGATTCCTTCGACTGCACAGCCATCTTTTCATCGATGTTTATCTCTTTAACTGGGTTCCCATACAAACTATAGTCAGAGCAACCGACTTATTTACACGTACTTATACTTTGTTACCTTGCCATGCGATCATAGCATTGCTATATGCAAAACTCACTATTATCGTCTCCAGAGGTACTTACATGTCCTGTACATCCTCATTTATAAGCGGATCATGTTCCGATACGAACTACTGCTACAACAGTATAACTTTTTGCTCTGTCATAGAAGTTAAGGCTTGGTAGGGTAAGGTATTGCTTTGCTTCGATACAATAGGCGCCTTCTATTGATACTCGCTATTAAAAGAGTAAGTGGTCGCTCGGGCGATAACTTTAAGAACTATTTTTTTAAATTTCTTTATGCATTCTAAACAAATTGATTTCAAAATTTGTAATTTAAACTCACTTAAGGTTATTTTTGAATAACTGTCTTTGCAAACATTTTGATTATTTAAATCAAACGGGGTTAAAGGCAAATTGTTTATAGTTTTCGGTAAATTAAATCATGTATCTATTCTTGCACAATGTCGTGAAGTTATCGCATAAGCGACCTTCTAAGCAAATTGCCAATAGAACACGGCCTATGTCTATAAAATGTCTGCAAGAAAACTGTTTTCGATTCGGGCTGAAATTTCGATTCATTGGAAACCCCATTAAATTGAAGCACATACATTCGTTGGTTTGCCAAATTGATGACCATGGACCCTGGATACTGTAGGTTAATACTTTAATAGGATTTCCCTAAATACATATAAAACTTGTTACTGCCCAAGAAGCCAAGTAGAACGTCAGTCAATAGGAAATGGGCTCTACAAATTGAGGCAAACGTTACCTCATTCCAATATTGAGGCAAACGTTACCTTAATCCAATATGATCTTTATATGATAACCATTAGCAGAAATTCATTTTCCAACAATTCTGCATGACGAACTCTTTTGCCAACCATTGTAAATTTATCAAATTGATTTTCTATAAAATCCTTTGGCAACTCAACATGGACATGACAGTTGAAGCCTTGCATGAACGATGATGAGTTAGTATGGGCTCTTTTGCAGTGAATTCGTGAAGTTTGTCATAAGTGACAGATTAAGGTTTTAAATTATTCTCGAAATTTAAAGGAACGTGACAAGCCTCAGCCGAGATAGACAAACACTGAAAGAGAGCGAGTGAGTGAGCGAGGGAGAAAATGCTAAAAGGTAAAAGAGAAAAATTAAAAAATGTCACACAATGTAATTTTGGGGAATTTCCCAAAAGGATCCTTCATTTGTCATTTGGGAGCGAGCGAAAAGAAAAATGGAAAATGAAAAATCCCAGACAAAAGAAGCAAAATTATTACTTAATTTCAACATGTTTATTTTTTAATGAAAGACAATAAATCATTGATAAGATTTCGTTTCTTCTACTGCTGTGTTTGTTGTGCCTGTGTGTCGCCTTTTTCTCTTTTTGGCTCTGACTTTTGTGTTTGTTTATTTCATTATAAGAGTGCCATATATACATAAGCATACTCGTAGAGACATACATACGCATATACACATGTATAAGAACATATATGCATAAATATATGTATTTACTGCCACCTCTTAAGAAAAATACAGATTTCCGAGTAAATAAATCCGCGATAAAATATTTTCTTTGGAAAAACATCCATTGAAAGCGTTGCCTTTGATGTTCCTCTTCAGCCGAAGCTCGTCGTTTTTCGTCCGTTCTGTTCTGTTCAGTTCGTTCAGTTTATGAAAAAGTGGTCGGTGCGGTAAGAGTGGCAGCACTAGAGGGGGGCACACCTAAAGTTGGCAAATAATTTTCATCTTACCTCAATAATACTCATACAAAGATGTCTTATGACATATCACAAATAATCAGTATTATGATGTGCTGCTTGAGTGCGTATGCTTGTGTACGGGTATGAGTGTGCAAATACCAACAAAAGATGAGCGTGCGTGTCTGTCCTTCCGCCAGTGCGTCAGTCTGTCTGTCCCTCTGTCTGTTTTATAAATGAGTATGGGTTGTATGACTTGAATCTGTGGTAGTGTTTATTATGTTTATGTTCCCTTTTGGGTGTATGCATGAATGTCAATTCACGCACACACTCAAAGGAAAATAATTCGTACTTCAATTTAGACGGCTGCACAGTGGTTTGAGTTATAATTATTTTGAAGACTGTACTTTTTCCCACGTTTTTAATTTACTTTTTTTTCTCTTCAAAATTTGGCAACTCATGCCCCGATAAAGCTTTTAAAGCTGAGCACAATGAGTGCAGTGTCTGAATGCTTGAGTCATCCATGTGGTATAGGTTGGTGAAGGTTTCTCTTAGAAATCTATCTCAAGGACTTGAGTTTCGTTAAGGTGTCTGGCCGCGTAGAGTCAATTTACGGTATCGTTTGTGGTGGCAAAACATTAGGATGCTTTTGGCGAAGTTTTTTTTTTTTTAATTTGCCAGGTTTCTCGCTATACAAGAAATGCCGAATTTGTTGAAATCTAACACTTGGTAAATTAAAATGTCAGGGTTCAGGTTGGTTCACTGATACAGTGGACAATACTTTGGGTAATACGAATTCTCTGATAAAGGTACAATAATAGAACCATTTGTTGTGTCAATGAAATTTTAAAATCTTATAAAGGAATATTTGGCCTATATTGATTTAAGTAGTAAAGCGAGCTACTAACATACATAGGACCTAGTCTTAAATTCGCTTTATATCGTCTGATATTTTCTATACACCCCAAAAAATTCTAACGACTTTAAGAGTTACTTATTAGTCTCGGAGGCTATGTAAAAACTTGGACATGAAATCATTATATGCTCCGAGTCGGCTTAGCAAGTCCCGATCAGTGGATATACTCGTATGACCCAATAAATCGAAATTAATTCATAAAGGCACAAACAATTTTTCAGTGCCCCAATGACCAAGTTTTATTGGCGCAAGTTTTATTGCAACAATGAAACAGTTTCATGGTCGTGGTGAAAAAGCGTCACTGTCTCAATGAAAAAGTTTCATTCTCGCAATGAAAATGTTCTATTGCAGCAATGAAAATGTTCTATTGCCACAATGAAAATGTTCTATTGCCGCAAAGAAATGTTGTATTGCCGCAATAAAAAACTTCATGGCCGCAATGAAAATTCTCTATTGCCGCAATAAATTGTTCTATTGTCACAATAAAAAACTTCATGGCCGCAATGAAAATGCTCTATTGCCGCAATGAAACTGTTCTATTGCCGCAATGAAAATGTTCTATTGCCGCAATGAAAATGTTCTATAGCCGCAATGAAAATGTTCTATTGCTGCAATAAGAATGTTTTATTGCTTCAATAAGAATGTGCTATTGCTGCAATAACAATGTTCTATTGCCGCAATGAAAATGTTCTATTGCCACAATGAAAATGTTCTATTGCCGCAATGAAAATGCTCTATTGCCGCAATGAAAATGATCTATTGTCGTAAAGAAAATGTTCTATTGCTGCAATGAAAATGTTCTATTGCCGCAATGAAAATTGTCTATTGCCGCAATGAAAATGTTATATGCCGCAATGAAATTATTCTATTGCTTCAACAAGAATGTTCTATTGCCGCAATGAAAATGTTTTATTGCCGCAATGAAAATGTTTTATCGCCGAAATAAAAATGTTCCATTGCCGCAATAAAAATGTTTTATTGCCACAATGAAAATCTTCTATTGCTGCAATGAAAATGCTCTATTGCCGCAATGAAAAAGCTTCATTGTCGCAATGAAAATATTCTATTGCCGTAATGAAAATGTTCTATAGCCGCAATGAAAATGTTCTGTTGTCGCAATGAAAATGTTCTATTGTCGCAATGAAAATTTTCTATTGCCGCAATGAAAAGCTTCATTGTCGCAATGAAAATGTTCCATGGTCGCAATACAAATATTTCATTGCTGCAATTAAAGATTTTTATTGCGGCAATGAAAATTTTTTACTGTTACAATGAAAAAACTTTCTTCAGCGCTCTGTCCGTTTCATTGCCCCGAGGAAATTGTTTTATTGATCAAGTGAACTTTTTTCATTTAGGAAATACGAGTTTTTCAAAGATGCGATGATATCGTATGGTTGTATAATTGATGCATTGAAATTTTAATGTTGTTGATGGTTTTAAACTGTATGATTAATGGAATTAAATTGCTTTGTTGATTTACAAAAATTGTTTCTATGCTGCTTGAAAATTATGAAATTGTTGCGTGGATATTTTTTCAAAGAAGCAATTAAATTTTTCATTAATGCTGTGAAATTATTTCATTAAAGCAAACGTTATATTTCCCACTGCTATGTTTCAATGCGCAGTTTCTACACTGTGTCATTGATGCACTGAAGTTTTTTCTATGCATTTAGTTAATTATCTCATTGCCGCAATGAATCCAATAAATTGTTTCCTTAGAGCAAAGGAATCGTTTTATTGGTTTAATGCAATTTTTTCGTTAAGGTATGAACTTTTTTTTATAGAAGTGATAAAATCGTTGCACTTCCACCAGATTTTATTAAAGCAATGCATTTTTTTCACTGTCTTATTGAATAGTTTTATGCATTTAATGAAATTATGGCATTGTTGCAAAGAAGTTATTTCATTTGTGAAATAAATACTTTTGTGGATAAAATTAATTGTTTCATATAGCTAGCAATTAATGTCATAATCTTGTTTTGACATTGTTTGAAAATTTTTCATTATTTAAATTGCATTATGTCATTCGTAGAATTACGAGTACGTCTTTATCGGAATATTGAAAAACAAACAATGAAATTGTTTTTTTAATGTAAGGAAATTGTGTTATTAGTGCAATGCATTTATAAATATGCAAGCTATATTTTTCATCGATACTATAAACTGTTTCAAGAATTTAATAAAATTATTATTTCGATAAAATGAAGTTTTTTCATTGCTGAAATGAAGTTTTTCATTGCTGAATCGAAGTTTATTTATTGCTGAAATGAAGTTTTTTCATTGAAGAAAAGAAAACCTTGCATTGATGTACTAAAAATGTATAATTAATGCAGTAGAATTATTGCATTGGTTTGATTATACATATATTATAAATGATGCAAATTAATGTTTTAAAAACATTGGTATGCTATTAATTTACGGATTCAAAGTAATTTTACATTAATTCACTGCTTTTATATCATTAAGTTGAATAAGTGAAATAAATTTTCATAACTTTGTTCAAATGATGGTATTCTAAGTCAAATTGACGTACTGAAATTGTTTGACTGCTACTACGAAATTCTTGGTAACCTGAAATTGTTTCATTGGTATAATGAATTTTTTTATTGGTACAACGAAATTGTTTTATTGGTACAACGAAATTGTTTTATTAGATTCATGAAATTGTTTCCAGTGAAAATATCATTTGTTGTATTCGTACGATGAAATAGTGTCATTGGTACAGTACAATTTTATTAAAATTCCCTTTGTTCCTTTATGGGATGCTCTGGGACCTAAGAATGTTAGTAATAAAAGAGTTTCATTGGTACAATGAAAGACTATAAAAAAAGAATAAAAGAAGTTGATTGCGCAGTGAATGATTTCATTGACACAATGATATAATTTTATTTATTAAGTGAA
The DNA here is from genome assembly GCA_963513945.1 of Hydrotaea diabolus. Lineage (NCBI taxonomy): Eukaryota > Metazoa > Arthropoda > Insecta > Diptera > Muscidae > Hydrotaea > Hydrotaea diabolus. The sequence goes on along the minus strand of OY740716.1, from coordinate 238,106,782 downwards.
AGATTGTCTTTTGAGTAAAGAAAAATTTTCATTGGTACAATGACAGATTTGCATTGGTACTATTAAAAATATCATTGGCACTATAAAAGATTTCCTTTGGTAAAATGAAAGATTTTCATTGATACAATAAAAGATTTTCATTGGTACAATGAAAGATTTTCATTGGTACAATGAAAGATTTTCATTAGTACAATGAAAGATTTTCAATGGTACAATGAAAGATTTTCATTAGTACAATGAAAGATTTTCATTGGAACAATTAACGATTTTCATTAGTACAATGAAAGATTTTCATTGGTACAATAAAAGATTTTCATTCGTACAATGAAAAATTTTCATTGGTACAATGAATGATTTTCATTGGTACAATGAAAGATTTTCATTGATACAATGAGAGATTTTCATTGGTACAATGAAAGATTTTCATTAGTACAATGAAAGATTTTCATTGGTACAATGAAAGATTTTCATTGGTACAATGAAAGATTTTCATTGGTACAATGAAAGATTTTCATTGGTACAATGAAAGATTTTCATTGGTACAATAAAAGATTTTCATTGGTACAATGAAAGATTTTCATTGGTAAAATGAAAGATTTTCATTGGTAAAATGAAAGATTTACATTGGTAAAATGAAAGATTTTCATTGGTACAATGCAATGATTTTCATTAGTACAATGAAAGATTTTCATTGGTACAATGAATGGTTTTCTTTGGTACAATGAAAGATTTTCATTGGTACAATGAAAGATTTTCATTGATACAATTAACGATTTTCATTGTGCAACGAAAGATTTTCATTGCTACAATAAAGGATTTCATCGGTAAGGCGAACGATTTTTATAATGATAGATTTCCATTGGTGGTTAAAACCACAGAAAGAGTTTCGGTTTGAAGTGTAGCTGTGATTCAATCGTGTGATACATTCCATAGAGACGAGGCTTTAGATAGTCCTCGAATTTTAAATAGAGTGAAAAGTATGCCCAGACAGAATATCACGAATTAGAAACCGCCTAGAAAACTTGGGGTAGTGATTGTTGTCGCATTATAGCGCAAGCCTGTGCTATAAACAACAAAGTATTGGATTGGTAATAGAGTCGGTCTCGAAAAAAACATAAGCTTATCAAAGAACTTTTTATCTAGCGTCATCCTTCTTCCTCCTATATTGTAGGAGAGTGGGCGAAGTCTTCTGTTGATTCTTGTTGATTTTCATACTCCCTGTATCATTCGAAAGGAGATGACACATTTTTTTTAAAACTTAATCTGATCTCCCTATCTTTTTTCTAAGGAGATCAAAGCATTAGAATCGAAGCGTGGTCCTTGCTTATTATCTTTGAATAAAATATCTTTGATAATACGAATCGATTTAAACTCAAATTTTCCGATACCACTTTGCGAACACTGTGCCCCAACAAACAAGGTGCGATGCCTATGTACATGTTTCACTTGTATTTGTAGTGGTTCGTATACACGTCATGTAATACTTTGTATTATTTGTACTGTTGAAATAAACACAACAACAACAAGTGTAAGCTGAAAATCCAGAAAAAAAAGAAATAAAACAAAGTAAATGACAAACAAGAAAAACTCATTAAAATATCTCAACATGTACGGTATGTACCGGCAGTCAGGACATAGCCTGCCCTATGCCACCTTGCCCTAACCGACCCTAGTTTCCACTGCCATCACCCACCAACGTTGCCGCCGACCGAACTGGGAATGACAGACAGAATGAATGTCTTCGAGAGAAAAACGCACACAAACACGTTCACCGGATTTACTTTGCACTCAGGGGATAATTATGGAAACAAGTCAACCTGCTCCTGTAAAACCTCCCAAGAAGGCGAAGATGGCAAGGACGAGGTAGAGAAGGACGACGACGAATTATGCAAGCACTTCATACAGCTCCATTGCCATCGAATGAATGACGAGCTGCTGTTGTCACATAAACAATCGTTTGTTTGTCTGGAGCCGAATGTGAAACTGGGAGTCATGACATCACCATCTTGTACTCACAGTCGCCGTCACCGTCGCAGTCGTCCTCGTACATACAATTTACATTCTGTAAGTATCCTCCTAACACGACTTTAATTTCGGTTCCATTAAACAAGATGACTTTTTCCTGTTGCGTCGTCATCCAAACCCAAACCACGAGCAACCCAGCGCAGCGCAGCACACACACACACACATTAGGACAGTAGCTGTAGCTGAGGCGTTGGCTATAGCGCTTCGAGTGCTTATATCCTTAAACGACAATGCGACAATACTGTGTGAACTTTGACTTAATAATGTCTTTGTTATATCTAAGATTAACTTTTTCAAATAAAAATAATGTTAATTAAAACATTGTCACCACCGTGCTTTGGAGACACTGTGCCTGCCGCAGCAGCTCCTCCATGTGACATTAGTTTATTGCAAATGAGGAACAAATTCATGCATAATTAGTTGTACTCTCTTTGTCATTCTATTCCAGTGTATTGTTGTTTTGTTTTCTTGAAATTTGAACATTTCGTCCTCATCATCAACAGACTCATCATGTGATATGACATGTGTTTTTTCATTGCAGGGTATGCGGATGTCCGGAGAAAGTTCGGAGATAATGCATCTCACGCAATTGGAGCGTGAAAGTGCCGGTGCTTATGCCTGTGGTGCAACGAATACCGAAGGTGAAACGAGAAGTTCCAGCATAACGTTACGAGTTCAGTGTAAGTACATCTAGATCTAGAAACCTAATTTTAGTTGTGACACATATCCAGAGAGCTTCTTTAAATCCTTTAAATACATTACATCATATTCTAAGTAAGGTCATATTCTTAGTAGCTCTTCTTTATAGCGAGTAATTTGCTATTTTTAACGAGACAGTAAATCTCTCTCAATCTATTAACAAACTATTCATACTAAACCAACTACACACAGAGAAAAAATCAGTTGGAATTCAGTCAAAACTACATAAATTCGGTTGGATAAACCGGTTTTCTGTTGCAATAACCATCATTCCATATAATTGATGGTATGTACAACCAATAACACAATTATACAAACCGAATTCAGTTTAACTATTGGTTGCGACAACTGGCGGTTATGGCAACCAACCAATTGTGATGTACTTGCTACTTTGGTGCCTATAAATGATGGTGATAGCAGATGAGATCTTTGTAGTCATGAAACCCTGCTTAGTTGGCTGTTGTAACATAATATTGGCTACACCAAAAACTAATCCCTATAATATTTTATCGGTTTAAGAAAACCCTGCAACATAAATTAGAATAAAAAAATGGTCAGACTGCTTGAGTCAGAAGCATGCACCGTCTAGGTGCATGCTTCCAAACGATACTACCAAAGAAATAAACGAAAAATAAATAATAACTATTTTCCATGGTGATCCATCTAGAGATATTTTTTCAGATCAAAAAAAATATATATTAAAATTTAAATCAAGTGTAGAATCTTTATTGGTAATTTGAAAGGACATTTTATGGCATTTATTTTTTGAAAATAATTTCCTTCAAATGTTGGCCGCAACTGCGCCACAAAGTTTCCATTCTGAGGGTCCAATTTTGGATGGCTCGTTCGAGCATTTCGACCGGTATGGCTTTAATGACACGCGCAATGTTGGCTTCCAAAACCTGAATCGTAGCTGGTTTGTCAGCATAGACGTTGGACTTTACGTAACCCCTAAGTAAAAAGTCTATAGGTGTGATATCACTCGATCTAAGCGGCCAAAATTTTGGTCGAAAACAGCGGATATTCCCGTTTCTCACAGAACGCTTATTTCCATAATACAGTGGCCAACATTTGAAGGAAATTATATTCAAAAAATATATGCCATAAAATGTCCTGTCAAAGTACCAATAAAGATTCCACACTTGATTTGAATTTGTATATATTTTTTTGTTCTGAAAAAAATCCTCTAGGTGGTTCACCCTATAGAAAAAGACTTAATTGTGATTAATCAGACTTGATCAGAATTTTCGGCATAGACCTCCTTATTATTTAAAAAACAACCATTTTTCCGAGTTACGTCCACCCTAAGCTTGACAATAAGGCGGTAAAATATAATTTTTTCGTGATTTCGTGCTCATTTTCTTCATATGTGATAGTGCATAGAGAAAGGGACCTAAGGGTAATAAAATCAATTTTTATTTTTTTCTTTTTTTTTGATGTGGACAACATCTGAGCATCGAATGAGACCGATCCCATGCCCCAAAAGTGTTCCCTCCCAGAGATATGCGTGTTTTATGAAAGTGAAGTCGACGATTCTAAGCGCAAATAGAAAGGGACCTAATCTTTAAAATGGCTCTCCTGAACAAAACTGGTTTTTAACCTTAGGTCCCTTTCTATTTTGCGCGTCACATATCATAAACATAGAGTTGCCAACCATTTGCCGCATTTCAATGGGAAAGCGACCTGAAAAGGTACTACTTTACATCGTCTGAATATGCTTTTAGCGACATTTGATATCTATTGTACGTATAAACCAAATTAGGTAATATAATTCCAAAATACAAAACAATTCTAAAAGCTATTTTATCGCGTTGCTATAGAACTCGATTAGGTAATCGTATTGATATCTGCAATGAATAAGATTCATTGATTTTTTTTGTGGCACATCTCCGTTTTTTATTACACACCCAAACAATTGAAATGCCTACGATGCTTTTAAATAAGCCATATGCCTATCATAGAGTTTAGTAAGATTTTGCGCATTGAAATTTTGCTTGCAAAGATATTGGCCGTGTAGTAATGGTAACTAGCTTAGGAGGTAGATTACGCGATAGCTTCACATCATTGTACAAAAGTATAAAACTGATTTTGTTTGTATACAGAAAATTTGAGTTAAAACGCCTTTGTTTTAAAAAATTAAAAGTTTTACGAAAAAAGTTATTCAAGAATAATTTTTAGCAAGTTTTAGGAAGTTCGGTAATTATTCGCTTATAGTATTTGTTGCAGAAATTTTTTTTCTACAAACTACAAGTTTTTAGATCAAATGGTTTATGATACGAGGGCATGCCAACAATTTCGTGACTATTCCAACTGCCCTTGTAGTTATATAAAATGCAACATTGCTCCCATCAAGTGCCATCTGTTAATAGACTACTGTCAAATTTTGAGAGAGTTCCGTCATTTAGTTTGTGTTTAACAGCTGCTCAAAACATATGACCTTGTGGATTTTGTTAAAAATGGAAAAAAGTGAATTTCTAGTGCTCATTAAACTTTTTTTTTGAGGAAAAAACCGTCAATCAAGCCAAGTAAAAGCTTGAAAAATACTTTTGGGACTCTGCTGTATTGATTTCAATGCTAACAAAGTGGTTTACTGATTTTCATTGTGGTCGAACAATTATAAATAACGCTGAACGTTCTGGACTGCCAATGGAGGTCAGATGTCGAAAAAATCCACAAAAGTAAAAGTGCGTGAGATTATTGAAAACATACGCACTTCATATGGCAGTGTGGTTTCAATATTACATGATCAGTTGGGTTTAAGAAAGCTGTCTGCAAGATGGGTGCCGCGTTTCCTTGTAATTGATCATAAACGTAATTGTGTGCCAACTCCAATGAATTGTTTGGAGTTGTTTAACCACAACTCAAAAAAGGTTATGCTGCGTTTTATAACTGTGGATGAAACTTGGATGCATTACAACACTCCGAAGACCAAGCAGCAGTCCTCAAAAAATTACACCAATTGGAGAAACGTTGGACTAAGTGTATTGAGCTAAACGCAGATTATGTTGAAAAATTATATTTTTTTGCAAAAAAAAACTGTTTTTCTTTCGAAAAGTGCCAATCACTTCTTGTGTGCAAAGAAATTAAAATTTTAAATTGCTCGAAAAGTTTTGAAGTTATCGCCTTAGCGACCACTTACTCCTTTAATAAGCAAGTTCCAACAGAATACGCCTTTTATCTTTGAAATGGAATATTTCATGTCGAAGTTCAGCAATTCGCTGCCTCACTAACATAAAGCATATCTATTTACCCCCTGCAATGATGATTAACTCAATTTAAAGCTACAGCAGCGAACAATGGTGCCCATAACGCCACGCTGCAACGCGTAGCAATAATAGCTGAACTGCTGTAGAGATCAAAATAAAGATCTATTTAGAGATAAGACATGTGTGATACCTCAGATGTATTAGGCTGTATTTGGTTTGAGGAACGATTAGTAATATATCTGCTAAAGATAAACTGCACTTAAAGGCAAAGCAACAAAAGCTGTTTAGGCCATATATCGAAAGTTACGAAAATGGGAACCCCTGTATCGATACCTATTGCGTGAATGTTAGGACATTGAACTTTTAAGGAACGAGTAGTAATAAATCTGCTAAAGATAAACTGCACTTAAAGGCAAAGCAACAAGTGCTATTTAGGCGATATATCGAAAGTTACGAAAATGGGAACCTCTGTATCGACACCTATTGCGTGAATGTGAGGACATTGAATTTTTAAGGAACGAGTAGTAATAAATCTGCTAAAGATAAACTGCACTTAAAGGCAAAGCAACAAGAGCTGTTTAGGCGATATATCGAAAGTTACGAAAATAGGAACCCCTATATCGATACCTATTGCGTAAATGTGAGGACATTACGATGTATAGCAATATTAGTTCTAAGTCCAAAATCAAATTGAGGAACCAAAAAATAGTAAGATCTGTTGTAGCTGTAGAGATAAAAACGATCTATTTAGAGATAAGGAATCTATAATGATGCCTCAGATGCCTTTGGTGGCATTTGGCATAAGGAACGATAATAATATATCTGCTAAAGATGAACTACTCTTCAGAAAGTAGCAAGAAGAGCTGTTTGGGATAGATCGTTACGAAACGAAAATCCCATGTAACGCTACCTATTGCGCGTATGTGAGAACATTAAGGTGTATAGCAATTTCATTTGATGGTTAAGACATTTAGTGTAGTGAAAAAGCTGCCTTCGAGTTTGTATATGACAGGGTTTACTCTACTGCGATATTCATTCCAAGTCCGAAATGAAAATGGGGGAAAACTATAGTATTAAATAAAGATCTGCTTAGAGATAAGGGATCTACTATGCCTTTAAAAACATTTGCTATAAAGAATGAGTAATATTATATCTGCCAAAGATGAACTGCACTTTATAGTCTAAGTCCATAGCCCTGATGCCTTTCAGTTGAATTGGATGTCAGATGCTAAATTGAACTGAGAGGCGCAATTTGTCTCTGTATACAGTTTTACAGTCGATGATTTTTGGGTGAGAGAGCGCTGGGTCTTCCGATAAGAATTGTGAAGGTTTCCAGTTGGTGCAAAATACTGATTTTTTCTATGGCTTGCAAAATCGAAGGCTAAAACTCAAAGTAAAATATCAGAAATATTTTTTCCAAGTCCAAACCTAATTAAGGAACCTACCGGATTATGAACTACTGTAGAGATAGAAATAAAGATCATCTTAGAAATAAATATCATCTAAGTGATGATACCTCCAATGGCTTTGGCAACTCCTTTGGCCTTTGCCCATCACGCAACGCAACAGGGTGTACCAAAAAGAGCCACGAAAGTGACAGGACACATTCGAAAAAGCGAAAAGGGGAAAACCCCATTCGGAGTAAAAAAGAAGAACCGCTTGAAGGGGAAGTCTAACAAAAACGCATGATATTAATTGTAAATAAAACAAAAAGTTTTCTGAGAATTAACTCAATTATTTTTTATGACAGAAGAATCTATGACAACTATGTAGGAGAGAAAATATCAGCCAAATGCTTCAGTGGCAAGCCTCTATAATACAAAAAGTTTTCTGAGAATTAACTCAATAATTTTTTATGACAGAAGAATCTATGACAACTATGTAGGAGAGAAAATATCAGCCAAATGCTCTCCACGGCTTCAGTGGCAAGCCTCTATTCGATGGTCCATATTTTTAAGTACTCTGAGACAAAATTGAGGTTCAATTTTTTAATGTGCCGAATTATCTCATCCTTTAGCTCTTACATTTCTCTTGGCTTATTGACGTGTACCTTTTCCTTTAAATATGCTCAAAGAAAGACGTCCAAGGGTGTCAAATCACACGATTGGGGCGGACAATTGACATCGCCACGACTTAAGATAACATGGCCATTGAATTAATTGTGTCAAGGAGCTATTGTTTCGTTGGCTGTGTGGCAAGTGGCACCATCCTGTCGAAACTACATGTCGTCCAGGTCAATATCCTCAGCTTCTGACCACCAGAAGTCCGTTATCTCGCGATAGCGAATAGCATTCCCGGTAACTGTTTGGCCAACCTAAAGTACGGCCCTATGACGCCGCCAGTCCATCAATATAAATTGGGCCAGTGCGGATAAAATTTTCAAATTTCTGGTTTTATTGAAAATCCTGAATTTTGTCATTTACTACAGGAACACCATCTGATGCGTTAACACATCGCCCAATGGGATAAAGAATGTTTGGAGGTTTTCTGATGAAGCTCATTTTCATCCCTGGTCTATTTCAATAAGCAAAATTGCCGCATTTGGGGTTCAGAGAACCCACACGTTACTATCGAGGAGCCAGTGCATCCCCAACGACTCACTATTTGGTGTGGATTTTGGGCTGGCGGCATTTTCGAAGAAAAATGGACCAATATTTTTCTTCGAAAATATCAAAGGGCCGCCGTTGCCGTCAACGTTGAGCGATACCGCGCCATGTTTAACAAATTTTTGATTCCAAAAATCTCTTGAGTTTTAATGGACGACATTAATTTTAACAAGAAGGGGCCACATGTCACACAGCCAAAGCAACCATCGATATTTTACGTACTGTTTTTGAAAGTCGAAGAATCGAATTTAGCAATCGTTAGTTTATTAGACCAAGGAAGAATGTGTATTTAATTAAAGAAAATCGGCTTAGCTTTAGGTTTTACTCCCCCATATATGTTCATCCAATATTTTGTTTGAGTTTGAGCTTCATAAACCACATCCTACATCCAACCATAGATATTTAAAACTAATAAGTTCCTTGTCTCAAGGACCGAGGCTGTTGAAATTAGAAAAATCGGTTCAGATTGATATAAAGCTCCCACATACATATATGTTCAACCGATTTTGCCTTTAACAATGATATTTTCCACAAATTCATAAATGATAACAGTTTTAAAATCTGGGTACATTAGGTCCGAATACATATTTTCAGTTGCCTTTTCAGAACATCCAGAAGTGCAGGGTATAATGTGGCCGACTACGCCCAATTTGTGCTTTTTTCTACGTTTTCTTTTAGTTAAAGCAACACAATATATTTCAAAATTGCATATTTAACATAATTTACCTCAAGTGTATACAACATATACAAATCATCATCAGCATTTTTACAAATTCGAATCAAACTTTAAATCATTACCACTAAGTGGGACTCAAATGTTTACAAGCTGCGCCGTGACAACAGCGGCAAACAATCTGCGGATAGTTTTGAAAGGGTGGGGTATGGTAAACGTTGTATGCCATTGTTCTCCTCACGACATAATATGAATAAAATGCGTATTTTTTTCACAATTTAAATGAAATTGCATGGAAGTGATGAATTACATAGAAATAAAGTCTTTGAGCGAAAAAGAAAATCAACATGTATACGAATATTCTTCTATCTATCGTTGTTGCTGATGATGTTGCTGCAGTCGTTCTATTGAGGCGTTGTGTTGGTAACAACAAGTGCGACGACAGCATCTGAAGGCTGCCGCTTACAAATATTCCGTGTATCTGCGCGTACGAACAAAAGTACGTGCGTACGTATGTTCGTTTGTGCGTACATAATGTCTCAAATGCATTTGCATATGATAATGATGAAGAAGGGTGGTAGTCACGTTGGTATATGGGCGGGGTTTTACAAAAAACAAAAACTCATCTTTCAGTCTTTTTGAATGGGGCACAGTGGTGGGGAAAAAAGAAAAAGTTTGACAATGTTAGTCCTATATCCATGATAGGTGTATAATTGCATGGTTCCGAAGTTGAAGAAATTTTGAATGCTCGCCAAACCCACAGTATTTTGGCGGATTTGGGTAATATTTTTGTACTGTTTATACCGTGGAAACATGGTTTTACAATGTAGATTCATGGCATGGCATGGCATTTGTAGTTACCAAAAATACTTGTGTCAGACCCTTCTCTGTCTGTACGTCCATCCATCTGATGGCCAGATCCTTTTCAAATTCCAGTTCGCAATTGTTTTCGAATTTCAAACAATTTGGCAGAAAGAATTTTCTAGGACCAATGACGGACAGTATGGAAAAAAAAGAAAATCAGTCTATCTTTAGATATAGCTTCCACACATATGTTCAGCCAATTTTATGTCTAGACATACATAACATCCAACATAAATGAATTTATATAAAGAACACTTGCTTTTAAAATTTACAAAAATCGGTTCAGATCGAGAAATAGCTGCCACACATATCTTCAGTAGATTATATAACTTATGCTCTATACATAATGATCCATATATAACATATGTGACAGCGCATAAAGAAAGGGACCTAAGGGTAAAAAAATAAATTTTAATTTTTTTTCTTTTTTTGATGTGGACAACATCTGAGCATCGAATGGGATCGATCCCATGCCCCAAAAGTGTTCCCTCCCAGAGTCGACGATTCTAAGCGCAAATAGAAAGGGACCTAATCTTTAAAATGGCTCTCCTGAACAAAACTTTTTATCAACTTTTCAATTTTTTTGATGTGGACAACATCTGAGCATCGAACGAGACCGATCCCATGCCCCAAAAGTGTTCTAAGCGCAAATAGAATGGGATCTAATCTTTCAAATGGCTCTCCTAAACAAAACTGGTTTTTAGCCTTAGATCGCTTTCTATTTTGCGCGTCACATATAAGTATTATAATTGCAGTGACCATATATTAACCAAATTTTTTCTCTGTGTGTACTTGGGAAGCCGTTTTTCTACCTCCAGAAGTCTAGAATATTCTAAAGAAGGACACTACCGAATCTAGTTTTGTTTCTAGTTTTAATACAGATTTGAATCTTTTGTGTGTAGGATTTCCCTAAAAATGGATCTAGTTTAATTGCAGAATTGTTTTATGTATTGCTATATGAACGATGCATTTAAAGTCAGGGAAAATTGCTTAAAACCCTTGAACTATAAGAGATATTAAGGCGGGTCAATTTGTGCAGATCATAAAAACGGGACAACACGTACCCTCTCACGCGATTTCAGGAGCATTTCTTTGCATTTTTGCCAAAGAAACCATTTGTCTAAAATCATTTTCGAGCTTGCCAATTTTGCGAATAAAGTTCTCCTATACGTATGTGAATAAGAGCGAATGAATTATTCAATTCAATCGAATAAAAAGTGTACGCAAATATCATCATTATTTGCTAATCTCAGCTAGAGTTGCCAACTCCGAAGCAGTGCAACACAATACATATTCTGGTAAGAGGTCTTAGAAATTACCAATGGCTTTCTAAAATTCTATTGATCCCAGACAAACACAACAGAAATAAGAGAATTATTTCCAAAAAAAATTGTTTTCCTACCACTGTGCGTAGGGTTGGCAAAGGCACCGCGGACGACTGAATGGGACGATGGTTCCTATAGAAGTATTCGCTGGCGAATGTCGTTACCCAGAACTTTATTAATAAAACTTTACCATACAAAACAAATTCTTCCGTGCATAGTTACTCGTATTCACTTTAAAATGCAGGCATGTCTTCTGCCGGTGCGTTTTTGTTTCATGGCTTGAATGTGAATATGATACCAAATCTATAAGCCCCCCCCACCCTCTGCGCATATACTCTCTTTATAGCGCGCTGACATGTGTGTACTGAAATCCTCATATAGCCTCAAGTACTTGTGTTTCGATTCAAATTCAAACTGATTTTGAAACTCTATGCGAATCAATTACAGATTAGGTTTTCCTTTTTAACGAAACGAAAAGCGAAATCTTATCATCTTCAATTCGTTTGTATAACTCAGACGCACACGCACATATACACACCACACACACACACACACATATATATAGATGACACTCATGCAAATGCCTCGATAGTAAATTTTATTCCCCAACTCGATTGAAATACGACATTCGAAAGCTGACTAAAGGGGAACAACCAAAGAGCAAAAAAGTACAAAAAGAGAAAAAGCAAAACAACAGCAAAAACAAAATTCGACAAATAATAATAAATACGTACTCAGCAAGAAGAAGAACACGAACAACAACGACAACAACACCATCACTAAAAAGAACAGCATGTAAATTGACAGAGTCTATATGGAAATTTAGCTGACATTTGGATAAGAATCTCGACATCAACAAAAGGGATTTCGGTGTTATTTAAGTCAGTATTTTTTTTCGTTGCTCCTTTCATTGCTCGTGTCTTTTTGTGCCGCTTCGCCTGCAACGTTCTTTGTGGCAAAGACGGGCAACATGTTCTGCATATCGCCCCAAAATATACAATATCTGCAAGAAGCAAAAAACAAGCGCCTTTTCTTTATCTGCCTTGCCTACATGCATATCATCTAGTTATCTGAGTGCCTATTAATCTATGCAGACAGGCACAGTGGGAGATATCAATTTTAGTTGTTGGTTTACAATTTCAGGCAATCCGAGCGACAGCATTTCTTTAATGATGGTCAGGCGGCAAATTCACATGGGAAGTGATTATAATAAAAAATTATATTCTGATAGACATTTTAGAATTAGCTGACACTTCGTTGGTAATACTCTGCACCACACGGTGCTACATGGTTATATGACTTGGAGCTAATGTTTGTAAAGCCTAAAAGAAAAGAATATATGCCAAATGTTTCATATACCTACCGTGTGACTCCAAGGTTATCCTCGGTACAGCTTGGTGTTAAGAGAATATATAGTTTAGATACTTTTTCGAAACATCGTTGGGTTAGTTTCACTCTTCTGCTGAACCTTTCACGTAAGGTGCTCTGCTTAGAAATCTCATCTTATTATCGAGATAAGTATATTAAACCGTAGCTCCAGATACTTAAGCTGTATATCTGGAAAGGTGATTGCATGGTGTATCCTAACGAGAATTCGTCTCTTTCCTGGCACGTATAATTTGTATTGATTAAAATAAACTGTGAACAAATTCCACTCGTCTTTCCCTGTCCTTTACGGGTTGCTATATATATTTCTGGCCTAGACAACGCTTAGTGTTGCCTGGCGCCATCTGAAATTTCCATTGGAAAAATTGACATTTTTTAGCATAAACGTACATAGAACGTTTTGTCGTACGCCCATCATTTGTGTTGTTTACAGTGACTTGAAAAAATCAATGTTGCAAACAAATGGAATTAACTCGTGAACATTTTCGTGAGATCATTTTTCACAAATTTCGAGGTGGATTATCACGACAAGAGTGCATCGATGAACTTAATCTTTGTATGGCGATGAAGCACCATCCTATAGCACTGTAAAAAAACTAGTTTAATGAATTCAATCGTGGCTGACGCTCGCTCAAAGACGAAGGTCGTGAAGGTCGTCCAAAAACGGCCGTTGTGCCAGAGAACATTTATGCCGTGCGTGAACTGATAATGCAGGATCGTCATGTGGCATACCGTAAGATAGATGTATCCTTGGCTATTTTTTCCAACAGCATACATTTGATATTGCATGAACACCTGGCTGTAAAAAAGGTATGTTCTCGTTGCATCCCGCACAATTTGACAATTGCTTAAAAAAAGGCACGTGTCGATTGGTGCAAAGAAATTTTAAAAAAATACGATCGCGATGCTTCAAAAGACATCACAGGTGACGAATCATCGATCTATGCGTATGAACCCGAAACAACACAGCAATCGACTGTGTGGGTCTTCAAAGACGAGCCAAGTCCAATGAAAGTTGTTCATGGAAGAAGCACTTCGAAGCAAATGGTCGACTGTTTCCTCGGCAAAACTGATCATGTGGCGACTGTTCCGCTTCAACAACGTAGGACGGTCAATTCTGAGTGGTACACCACAATTTGTTTGCCTGAAGTCTTCGGAGAAATTCGAGAAACGAACAAGAAAAGACGAATCATTGTGCACCATGACAATGCTAGCTCTAACACATCGGCTCAAACCAGCGCCTTTTTGACCGGCCAAAACGTCGAATTGATGGGTCATTCGCCGCACAGCCCTAGCTTGGTACCCAATGAATTCTTTTTCCCTCACATCTAGAAAAAAAATGCGTGGTCAACGATTTTCGTCGCCAGAAGATGCTGTTGAAGCGTTCAAAAACCATGTTTTGGAGGTGTCTCAATCGGAGTAGAAAAAGTGCTTCGGCAATTGGTTTGAGCGCATCCAAAAGTGTATAAATTGTGCTGGAGAATACTTTGAAAAACAATAAAAACATTTTTGATGGTAAATATACGCATTTTCAATATTAGACCAGAAATATATATAGCAGCCCTTGTATTTCAATCGTCCCAATACCTTGGAAGACCTTATTAACAACCTAATGTCGAAGGTATATATGAACCGTTCCAACACTTTGGAAGACATAATTTACAATATTGAGGATAAAATTGGCAGAATACAAGTCGACATGCTTGTTAGAGTTCACGTAAACTTTAGAAAACGTATGCAGCAATATGTGGATAACGAAGGTCGACATTTGCCGATATTTAAATCCATGTAGTTTAAAAATTCCCTTAGCGTTTAATATAACTGAAATATAAAATAAATTTTTCTAAGGCTCCAAATTTTTTTATTTCATTTTCAAATAAGCAAATTATGCGCTTCACCCTGTACAAGTGAAAACAGTTTTTTGACTCTGACAAAAATTTTACATTTTTTCGTTAATAAAGTGCGGCATGTGGGTTTAAGATCCAAAATTATTTTCTGGTGGTTTGGATTCTTTTTTGGTTGCTCCTACACCACACTTCATATTGGCACCGACAATACCTAATTTTGATTTCCCCTCACTTAAGATTTTCCAGCCCACTGTGCATGATGTTTGAATGTTTGAATTTGTATTCTATTCCAAGTTTATCTAGCGCCGAAATCATTCTAATCCAACCATCCATAGCGACTCCTTCCATGCCATGCTATTTGCCAACATTTGTTCGTATCTTTCGATATCAGACGACGGCCGGAATGAATTCAAATGATTCTTGATTCCAGCGCTCTCTCTCACACACACACACCACCACCGCCGCCGTCTTCGCCCATTTCGATTTCGTTTGATTTGTGTACTTATCTTATCGATTCGGATTCCCTTCATTTTTGGTATTTTCGATGTCGTCTTCTTTGACTTGCATGCGTGAGAGTGTGGACACAAACATACGTACCGACATCTGGAGCACATTGAACTGGGCTGGCTTCGTGATTAATGTCCCGAGCACCCTGTTTGAGTTGAGTTCGTGAACGCCACCAACCTTGTACCCATTTGAGCCCTGCTTGAATTGGGAACGTCAAGTGCTAGAGGTGCTGAACGTGTGGAGGTTGTTGGCGGCCGTATTTATCGTTCGGATACGATTTCCATGACGTTTCAAGATGGTGGGGAAGAAAAGGCCGCTTTTGTTTGTTTGTTTCCTTTGTGAACTCACTCTGACCCACACACACTCTCACTTTCTGTGGCTCAATGGCAATATTTGGTAACGTTTTGTTTGGCTTTCGTGCTAGGCTGTTTTGTTTCGCCATAAATCATGGTTATTAGTACTCGTTTGTGCTGCTTGTTCCCCTTTTAGTTTTCTGCCTTGCTTGCCTTGCCTCATTTTTGCTTTATGTTTTTTATTTATTTATTATTCGCTGCTGAAAGATGGTGGCAAAAAGGTGCGAGTGTGAACAATTGAAGCGTGTATTTGACGCTGATTTGTTATTTTCGATTTCCATAAGCGTCGCCATTGTCGACACTGTTTAAACAATGCCACTATTAGCACCGGCAGCAGAAGTGTTAGCCAGGGTGTTTAGATCAAAGAGATTTGCTATGGCTTTTTATTTGAAGTATTGTGCGAGACGTTTAATTAGCAGACGGCACTAGAGTTGTGGCTACAAGTGTCGCTCTAGAGTAGTTCTAAATCAAGAATTACCCACAAAAGAGTGCCTCTTAGACGTCGGGGTATTTTATTTAAGTTGAACCAAAGCATGTTACTGTTCTACATCAACCATACCTCAATGAAGGGGAAGAATGGCAGCAGATGAATCACAGGCTCCATTATATCATTATTTTGGGGTTACAAATTATATCATGTTTTTGTAAACATTTAAATTGTGCTCAGCAGTTATTGACTACATCGAGTCACATATATTCTTTGGTAAATTGTAACTGAGGAATTGCATTTTAGTTTTTCTAAGTTAGGCTTCAGAGATACCGATAATCGGATTAAAAATGTTAATATGACAAATTTCAAGTACTTATATATAGAGGCAAAATTACTAGAAACAACAATATTTCTTTTTTTTTGAAGGTATCTGTATTTGGTTCTTCAGTTGTTGGATCTGTCCCCAAATGTAAGCTAAATCGCTTACTTAAGTCGCACAACATCCCATTAAAGAAAAAGGGGAAACTTCACTCAAATCAGTAAACTGTGCAAGATTCAATTCTAATACTCTGTGAAAGTGACCTTCTGCGGCTCCGAATAGCTAATGCATTTTATGAAGACGTGTTTACATGACTGAGAGATAAATCTCTTTCTCAAAAAGTCGCCTTCAAGTCGGAATCCCGCTACTAAAAAATTGTTTGTGTAAGAACACGGGGTTGAACCTGGCTTAAGTGGCACGATAATCGTGCACGGCAGCCCGTGGTGTGATGAAATCTATATATGTGACGCGGAAAATAGAAAGGATTGTAAGGTTAAAAAACAGTTTTGTTCAGGAGAGCGATTTTAAAGATTAGGTCCCTTTCTATTTGCGCTTAGAATTGTCGACTTCACTTTCATAAAACGCAAATATCTCTGGGAGGGAACACTTTTGGGGCATGGGATCTGTCTCATTCGATGCTCAGATGTTGTCCACATCAAAAAAAAAGAAAAAAAATGAAAATTGATTTTTTTACTGTACAGCCCTGTCAACCATAGCCACTACATTTCACCAATTTTTTAGTTGATTCTGAAAAAGAAATCATAATTATTCAATTTTCCCCCCTAATCGCATTTTGTTAAGGCAAATTACTTTTCGCCAAATTCAGGACAAATTATGTTTGATTCTAAAACAGCATTTAGCTATGTCAAGGCATAAAACGTTTATGGCCTCATAAGAACTTCAAATAAACATTTTAAGAGACACACGCAAAATATAAATGTGTTTGGCAATCAATTGTTTCGACAATAATCACTCCATGTTAAGGGGCCATAAATGGGTTAAATACGAGTATAATCATGTCTCTATGGAAATGATATGTACAAAGCCCAAGGGCTGTTGTATCGTGGTACGCTGTTTTAATTGTTACCGGTAGTTAAGTTAGTAATTACAGAAATAAACATTATGTGGAAAATAGATCGATATTGAATATTGCAAAACATATACATGTTATAAAACGATATATTTAAAGAGCATCGAGAGGTATTACTTTTGTAGTTATAACGAATAAGTGTTCACCACACTTACGTACTTGTATGCGTATCTTAACATTATTTTGTGGGAAAAATGTGAGACAACCTTACTGAAACACCAAAGCGCTTTTTAAATTTGAAGAACCACTGGCATTAAAACATAGCCCAGCAAAAAAATTGCAGATATTCCTAGGTAGCCAAACGTTTTATGAAAACAAAAATCATTTGGAAGATAGGCAGAGTAGCTCTGAAGTAGGATCTGTTGTTTTTTATAGTGTTTCTTATATGAATTTTATTTGTTTTTTTTCAAAAAATTGTTTTGGGCGTCAATTATTTTTTCAATACTTTTTGAAGAAGCATTTGTTTCAATCGTTCTGGAGAACTTTGGCTACTAAGTTGACGTACTTTTGTCGGATATACTTTCTGATATACTTCATGAGCGGATATACTTCTTGAGCCTGTAGCGTACTTACATGATTTGCAACTGCAAAAAGACTCCACAGAAAGCATTCAAATTGGGCGATTTTGTCTTTTACTGCGAATGATCAAAGGGTGTTGTTAGACTACCCGGAAAAGCATTGTAAAATGTGTTGAAATTCAAGGAAACTGTTGGGTAATTACTCGATCACGTGGGAACCAGATTGTGTTTGGTAGCCTCAACTATTTTTGAGCCGGTAAAGCCATAACCCAAGGAATTTACTACAGAATTAGACCTGAACTGCGCAACTTTTATTTCTATATCATTCATGGTGTATTATACCAGTGAAAGAATTTTTTTCTAGGGAATAAATAAAAACTTCTTCAGAACTGCACAACAAGAGAGTACGAGTATTCGATAGAAAATGTCTAATCAAAAATATTGATTTTTTGATAAGCACTATGGCATGACTAATCGCCATATTATCAACACATATCGTTCAATCAACAGCATCCACACACAGTGAAAATGTTAGTTGGAAATCGGTTGGAACAACCAAAATTCCGTTGCATTAAAATAATTTTAGTTGTCATTACCGAATGTTTTCAATCGTAGGAAATATTCGGTTCGACCGACCAATAGATGATTAATATGACCAAAGTAGATCGGTCATACCAATGAAATGCGTAAAAACATTAAGTTGTGACAACTGGTGATTGTGCCAACCTATAGTTTTGCCAAAAATTAATTCTATAACAAATGAGCGCATGATAACAAATGCGTTGTTTGTAAGCAAACATTTTTATGGTTCAAATGAATGTCTTCTTTTGGAAACGAAAGGCTTAGGTGATTGTAATATAAGTATTCGCAACAGAATGGAACTCAAAGGTCCGAGTTTTTTTTTACGGACCAACGAAAATTTTATTTTCAACGTTATACTATATGAAATTAATTGAAAAGAAGTAAATATTCTTTCGTTTTACCGAAATTTCGTGATGAGATGTCTTATGTGAAATTGTATGCATTTTTTTTGTAGAGCATTTTAACATCTTATCTCTAAGATAAGAGTGTCGTTATTGTACTTTTTTCGAAAAAGTGAAAAAAGTTTGCCCAATTAATTTTAGTGGTTGCGTGTCCTTTTTTAATAAAATTGTATGAACGTTTTTAAAAATTGTTGTTTGTAGGTTAAAATGTTTTGCTAAATTATTATTATTATCATTTAAGTATTTATCGTCTAAAATAATATTATAATATCTTTAAGATATTTTGAACTTTTTCGATTTTTTTTAAAAAAAAAAAAAAACGTCTCGAACCAGAATAAAAACTGTTCAAGTCATAAAAATAATTTTTAAATAAAAGGTAATGTAAACAACCTACAGAATATGACCGATATGAAAGTATATATTTTTTATCACCTCTGTAGCTAAGACTTCCAGCATAGATTTGAAGTATTTTCTGTTAAAATAACCCTTAAGTAGCCGGAAATATTTAGGTCTAAAAATAAACTTTACTCCATTCGTATTTCATTTCTTATCTGAGTTATGGAACTCAGAAAAAATCCACATTCGCTACTGGTGTTCATAAACAGTTCCTCGCGAAAGATAATGAAAAAAGATTTGGCCTAACGCGATCTTAAAGAAGGAATTATGGGCAAAACCAGCGAAGCTGTAATTCGTGTTCAAATAGCGGAGAGGAAATTTAAGTAAATCGGTCATATTCTAAGAAGGTCAAATAACCAAAAGAAGAAAATATCGTGGAATCCTCAAGGCTGCAGTATACCTAGAGGAGAGAAATAAGAAGCCAAAGCCGGCTTAGTAGGAACGTCTTGGCCAGAAGTGAAGCTAAAGGCGCAGGATAGGTGAATCTGAAAGAACTTTTCAAAGTGGAACCATAAGAATAAATTTGTAAGGCAGAAAGGGCTCGATTATTCCCTAACGATACCGAGATTTAATTTGTAAACGTTATCTCTAATTTGGACTCAGCGTTTCATGTCCAAATGCAAATCTTAACAAATTATAAAATACAGGGTGGAGCGTGAAAATTTTCTTATTTGGGAATGTCATAAAAAAATTAAGAACCTTAGAAATATTTATTTTATATATTTTAATTATATTAAACTGTAAGGGAATTTTTAAACTACTTGGGTTTAAATACGTTTCCTTCTGATGTTTTTATAAACTCTTACTAGCATGTCTACTGGTATTCTGTCAGTTTCAGCCTCAACATTATTAACTAGGTCTTCCAAGCTGTTGGGACGGTTGATATACACCTTCGGCTTCATGTAACCCCAAACGAAAAAATCGCATGGGGCTAAGTCTGGTGAGCGAGCCGGCAAGCTCACATCATCCCTCAAGACATAAGCCGTCCCGGAAACATTTGCCACAACCAATACAAGGTAACCCTCGCTGTGTGTAGTGCAGTGGCACCATCCGGCAGAAAAAAGTCTGGATATGCCAAGAGCAAGTGAGCAAGTGTTTCGGAAATAACAGTACTGCTGCTCTGTCTCTCTCGATGTTTTGTGGTTATGTAATCCTTCTCTCAGGTCCCCTTTGTACACATGACACATTTTCTGCTGTTCTCAACGAAGCTACCCAATTTACAATTGAATGCCGCGTGGGGGAACAGCGAATCGTACACGAAAAGCACGCTGCACTGCAATGACCGAGTGCGCATTTGAAAAATACGATTAAACACGATTTATTCTTATGGTATAGCAATTGAACTGCATACGTATACAAATCTCCCGTGAGCCACTATAAGCCACGAGCACTCTCCACTCTCTTCGACCAACAGCGACAAAAAGCAAAACAAGCAGATTTCCGCGCTCCACCCTGTGTTTACAGATCGAAAACTCACTATTGTACTGAAGAAATTAAACTCAAAAAGTTATAGAAAGAAACGCAGCAATTCTCCACAGCTTTAAGAAAACAACCTTAGTAAACAAAGTTAAGAGGCTACAATTTCAAGAGATTACCAAAAGCACGATAAATATTGCCCCAGATATGGCGTGGGGTTCGACTAATATCAGCCACTAATCGTGAATGTTGTGTAACATCCCACTATAATGTCATTCAGACACACAAGCGTATATTGAAGCGTGCTGAAGACGTAATAAAACATTTGCCATGGCGCTATTTGTGATTTTGATGTTCATATAAAGAGCCGAAACGCACACACACACACATAGTCACACACACAGGCAGACACACTCACCTACTTACATACACGCTAGATAATACATTTATTTGCAAATTTATTGACACTCTGCTGGAAAGGAAAACAATTTATTATAAATTGTTTAAAGAAACAAAAGGAAAAAACTCGTTGTCGTATGACGACGGCAACGACAGCGACGACGACAACGCTTCTGCTTGAAGTCCTCGAGTTTTCATGAATATTTAATGGGCGACACCGAAACCAGAACAACAAAACCAACACCAATAACGAAAACAAAAACAAAGCGTCACGACACCACGTCAAACGCACACAAAGCCAACGAAGTCAGAGTCCAATGAGTTCGATTGGGTTGGGGGTGTACAGAAGTACAGATGAGCTGAGACCGGGGGACATCACGAAATACATAAAGAAATTACTTTCAACAGAGATATGCGAGTGCGAGAACGCTTGCGAGTAATATCCACATAAAGAAAGCAAAGGTTGCACAGTGGGCAAATTTGAGAACGCTTGCGAATAGTATCTACATAATGAAGCAAACAAAGTTGCACAGTGGGAAAATTACTAGATTATTGTTAAGAGGTTTTCAGGAACAGCAGGAGTTTAAGTCCGCCTCTGTGGTGAGGATCTTCTATTCTTCGAGTGTTAATTTCTTGAACATCCTGTTATGGAGGAAAATCGGGGAGTTAATCTCGACTTTCGATGAGCGGGAACTACTATTAAAAGTTGGCCTCAATGGCTAATGCAAATTATATTGGAGTTACGGTTGAAACCCGGCGGTATGCCATTAGGCACTACGAAAATACATCCCAAAGTGAAAATGAAATTAGGCCCCAAAAAATACATGGAAAACAGCAACACGAAATTTTATGGTTTTTTGGGACCTAATTTCATATTTTTACTGGGGTATATTTTCATAATGCAATTAGACCCCAAATGTTTGTATGATAATAGACCCCAACACATTTTTTTGGCATAATTTCATAACAATTTTGGGGCCTATGTTCGCATTTTGGGGTCCAATTTCATTTCGATATATTTTAGGGCCACACTAAATATTTTTGGTTTCTAATTTCCTTCGGCGAAGAAAAATTTGGGACATAATTTCCTTTTTGGTTTGGGGTGTATTTTCGTGGGGCCAAATGTCATACCTTCTTGAAACCCGCTGAGTGGCCCCTACTGTTAAAAGCTGGTTCGAACGGCTAAAGCATTTTATTGAAAAAAATTTATAGGTTGTTTTTTAGACGTGTGGTTTTGAAGAAAAATAAAACGCATATAATTTAATGTCATGGCCAAAAATTTAGCTTCATTATAAAGATAAGGTTTTGCCATTATGTTTTAAAAATGATTTTGGCAGGTAACCGCCGCAGTTGGCTCGAATAAATTCCAGCCGGGAGGCTCAATTTTCAACCACTTTTTACAGCATTTGTGGCCGTATGTCAGCAATAACGCGCCGAATATTTTCTTCCAAGGCGTCAATCGTGTCGGGCTTATCTGCGTAGACAAGCGACTTCTCATAACCCCACAAAAATAGTCCAGCGGTATTTAATCGCACGATCTTGAGGGCCTCGCCACAGGAACACGACGAGAGAAAAATCAGGATCGGTGGCCATCTCGTTTTGGGCCCATTCACCAAAGTTGCGATGCGCTGGATGGTCTTTCGGCTTTATTTCTAGCACGAGTTGGATTTTGTAAGCCTGCCAACCAAGATCCTTTCCAAATCTTCTAAAAGTGGATGGATACAGATCCAGTTATTGCTCGCGATGGGGGATGGACTCATTCGGGTCTACTTCGATACTCTGCCCCACAGCAGCAATAGCGCCTTCAGTGCGCACTGTAAGGCGTCTCTTAGGATGCGCATTACCCACAATAGTAAACTTAGTGCGAAACCGATCCATGGTTGGTCGATTTACCGTTTCGCTTGGCGATTATATCGACCGAGTATTGGACAAACCGAGCCATTATTTTGGTAATAAATTTCCACGATTTGCAAACGTAATTCCGGAGTAAGTCTATTCAATATGAAATGGGAAACCAAATTGAGATAAATCAAGTGACAGCTGTCAATAAGACCAACTCCGAAAAAAATGTGGGATGATTGAAAACCACACGTCTAAAAAAACACCTTTAACATAGCCTAAATATTAATCTACTTATACTACTCGTAAAGTTAAGGCCCAGGTATTTAAGGGATATCCATTCCGGATAAAGACCACAGCTTATGTCTAGAGTTTGGCTAGATCCCAGCCAGTTGGCCCACCCACCATTTCACTTGGGAGATAAACTTACCATGAAAACCCCTTTACTTTTTTTTTTATTAATTTTTGTTTTGTTTTAAGACACTGTGCATTGTTTGTAAAGTACTGTTGTATGGAACATTCCATCCTGGAGTAGTCCTTATTTTGGTGACAAACAAACACATTACATTACACTACGAACACAGGCAAATCTCACACAGATACGTACAATACACACGCAAAACAATAAGACTTGACAACGAGAAAATCGGAAATGGGTGCGATATGAACAATAAAACAACACAAATTTATACGGATATGTTCTCATACAAACACACACATGCCAGTATGTGTGTGTGTATGTTTGTCCGTATACAATCATGAATCGAATATAGGGGGAAGGGTGGTGCAGTCTTCATCCATGGAAGAAGACATAAAATAACACAAATTTGAATTCATTGATTGTTTTCATTGTTCCATAGCGAAGAGTCCTTGACAACGATTCCTTTTGTCTCTTCTTGTGAACGTGTGACTCTGTGTGGCTCGTCTGTATTAGTGTGTGTGTGTGTCTGTGTAGACAAGTGTTCATGAGCATGAGTTCTATGAGTATGTCCCTCCATCTGTGCATTTTTGACAATCATTTATTGCATTCCATGTTTCGATATTCCTCTGACAGTCAGCCAGCTATGGTAACTGTAGCTTGGAATGTAGCTCTGAAATGTCTGACACAATTGAAACGTCCTAAAAACAAAAAAAGTACGAAACGGAACACCTTTCAAAACTCTTTGAAAGTTATAAGCATTGTCCGTTTTGCAATATTGCGATTTGGTTCGTTGCTAATGTTAGCCATAGCAGCAGCAGGTGTTGGCCATGTTTGCTTAGTGAATCAATTTTTGGCTATACCCTACTTTAAGATATATCTTATGTTATGATGACTGTCCTTAATCCACTACTTATCTAAATTAAACAAAAAGGGGTGTCCAATCATAGTGCACAATGTTAATTGTGAGCCACATCTTAGCGTCAAGTTTTTTGCTTAACAAAATTTGTTATGTTTTTGTTTCAGTGTTTGAGAAATTCAACCGGAGCTGACAATTAAGCAGCGCCTTAAGACTGTTAAAGTCTTTTACGAAAATGGGCGTTCAAATCAAAAGTCATTTCGTGCACTTCGTAATTTTCGTGGCCAGCATGATCGACGAAATGTGTCCGCAATCGGGAGAATTGTGCGCCAATTTCAGCATACCAGGGCTATAGGAAATGTAAAAACGCTTGTGCATTCTAGACTAGTTTGTTCTGCGGAAAACATTGATGTTGTTCGCGCTAGTATGGGAAAAGAGCCAGTAACTTCGACTCGTTGTCGTGCCCAACAGTTGAACCTCTCTGTTGCTACGAGGGCATAACAATTACTCCGTGACTATTCTAAAAAACACAGTATTTTTTTTGGAAAAAAAATTATTTTGTCAACATAATTTCCATTTAGCTCAATACACTTAGTCCAACGTTTCACCGATATGTGTATCCCTTTCAGAAAATAGGATTTGTCGAGATCCATAAAATAGCCATTTGATTAATGAATAGTTTCTTTATTGGAGCTATATCTCTTTCCACCGAGGCATTTCTTTAGGTTTGGAAATTGAAAATAGTCACTTTTTTCCTGGCCTTATGGGGTCGTTTTTTTAAATCCTCTTTGAATCGGTCCAAAAAGTTGGCATACTTTACGCCGTTTATTGTTTTCCATTTTGAAGGTAATCGCGTGCATCCCAAACAAATGTTGCCATCACCAAATTGGCCGACAAAGTCACCTTGGCATTCTTCGGATAATGCCGGTTAACCAGGAGAAAGCCATTGTTATGACTGCTGCTTCGTCTCCGAAGTGTTGCAATGTATCCATGTTTCTTCTACAGTTGCAAAACGTCGTAAAAAATAAAAAATAAAAAATAAAAACTCTAAACAATCCTTTAAAGTTGTCACACGATAACGTTTTTGGTCAATTGAGAGCAAACGCGACAGACATCTTGCAGCCAGCTTTCTTAAACCCAATTGATCATGTAAAATCACCTTTTTACCATCGATGGTGCACGCATAAAAAAAGTATGGTTGGGGTAATAATATTCGAAGAGCATCATACTATTGTTGGTTATACGGTTGTGGCACAACCATATTATAATCATCACAGGAATAGTATGGTTCACACAAAACCATACTATGACCCCCATAACAATATTATGGTCCTCACAACAATAGAATTATCACACACAACCATACTATGATCCCCACAACCATAGTATGATTCACACTCAAACATACTATGATCTCCATAACCATGTTATGATCCTCACAGCCATTGCATGTTGCACATACCACCATAGTATGATCCTTAGAGCCATAGTTTGACTTACACACAACCATGCTATGATCCCCAATTTTTTTTTGTATAGATTGGGTTAAGTTGTTTTTCAACCATAGAGATTTTTATTAAATAGTTATGTAAAAATACATAAAACTCTTTATAAAGGGAGTGATTTATTTAACAGTAGAAACAATTCATTTATTAAAAATATTTCAGTTATACTAATCCGTAGTTTGTTTTGAAAAAAAATTTAATTTATATAGAAACTACTATTATTTCGTAAGATTCGTAAAAATAACATTGTCAATTTAAAAATAAATTAGGATTTTGCCTGTATGATTGGTGTAATCATGTTATTGTTAACATAAAACCCATGAAACAATACTTTTGTGCCACCAACCATATTTATATTGTTGCTTCAACCATATTTTTATTTTTTAAATTGGCAACAATGCTTTTGTTACATTTCAACAATATTAATATTGCCGCAATCATACTATTGTCAAAATAAAATTCAAAAAACAATACTAAGGTCGCGACAACCCTACTTTTATTGCAGAAAACAAACTATGGTTACCGTGACCATATAGTAACCATATTTTTTCTCTGCGTGTGCAGAGTCCTTATAGTATTTATCAAGCTTTTTCTTGATGACTGAGACGTATTCGATACAACAGGTTTTGGTTGCAGCATGATGTAGCAACTGAACATATAGCCAGACCGGTTATGGCAAAGCTTCAGCGAAAATTTGCAAACAAAATAATATCTAGAAATTCCACTCTTCTCTGAAAATTTTCACGAAACCAAGGAATCTTACTGAATTTGAGCAGTCCCTAAAAACAATAATTAAAGCGATCCCAACTTCACTCTTTTAGGCCTCAATGAATAATTTTCTGGAGGTCACTTAAGGGCTATCATCTTTAAATTCGAATTTTCGATACAATAAAATAATAAAATATTTCAATTTAAAAAAAAGTTATTTGAATTTCTTATTATAGCACAAATAGTGCGCCACCCTGCATAAATAAGTAAATGAATTTTAAAACCAAAACTGAAACACAAATAATTTTTATTGACATATTTTTTTTTTAATTTTTGAGAGAAAAGCATTCCTAAGTTTAATGGAACTCAATTTCAATCTTTAGGTCCCTTGGCCAATTGTGCTAAGCCAATTTTAAAGACCCCGGCGACAGATTATGGCTTAATCTATTACGATATTAGCCTTAATTACCTAAATAAATAGATAATGGATTGTTTGCACTATAAAGATCCTTTACGGTATCCCTTAACTAAAAATGGCATCAAATATGAGTTCCGTGGTCGCCAGTTGGCAATGCCGAGAAGGCTGATAGCACTAAGTGTTCAAAAAATCTATGGTGGCGTGGGATGTGGGACATGGCACACCATTCTGTGGAATCCAAATATCTTCCAAGTTAATTTTTTCAAATCGTCGGTCACACACTTAATAGATTATTGTTTCTGTAAACGACCAACGTTAAATAAAATGATGTTTCTAGTATTCTGATTCAAGAAAAATGGGCCAATGAACCGCTCATATGTACGCACCAGACTGTCACTCTCTTTTCAACGTTCACGTACATGTTTTCCGATCGTTGTCTATTTCGAGCAGTTGGGTCAGTCCACGAGAAGTGTGAGAAAGTGGGTCAGGGATTTAGAACTTGGTCCAAATATCGAAAGGACCAATATATACATATGTAACAGTATATGGAAATGCACAAAAAATAAATATAAAATTCCTGAAGTTGTTGTTATTCTTGCAATTTCAATATTGAAAATTTCAAATATTTGGTATTTTTCTGAATTATTATATCTCGAAAACGGCTTGAAAAATAATTGAAAAAAAGCAAAAAATTTTGTTAGCATTTTATTTGTTAGCATTTTAAGTGCAGTTGGTCGAAAATGGTGGAAAAGAAATTAATACGTATTAGAGAGTATAAAAAAGTACCTTTGATCTCGCAGGACTGTCAGAAAACTTTTGACCAACATCATCGGCATGTTTATTTGTAATGCTTGTCGCACGGCGATGTATAAGAAAAAAAGGATTCATCCTTTTTTGCGTTTTTTCTACAGACGATTAGCCAGAAAAACAACTAGAACAATTTTATTATTTCCGAGTATTGCAAAGACAATAATCACAATAAGCTAAACGTCGAAAACAGAAAAAAAGGAAACAAATGATTTATGTAATTGACGTAATTTAAACAAAACATAAACAAAGAAGAACCAGAAAGTGAAAGTGAAGTTGAAAACTTTGTACTTTGGCTTTTTTAGGAGTAAAGGTTGACTCACTAATAATGGTGTATCTCAGAAACTACTTAAGAATACGAGGGCGACCGCAAAAGTAACTGGCCTAACATAAAAAGAACCGTTTTTTTTGGAATTATTATTATTTATTTTTCCACATAAGCTCCTTCCAACTCAATAGACTTCATCAAACGTTTTTCAAGTTTTTTAATTCCATCCGAAAAATAAGATTTTTCAAAACCTTCAAAACATGCCTCAGTTTCAGCAATAACCTCGAAATTTTTTTTAAATTTGGAAACAAGAAATAGTCAGAAGGAGCTAAATCTAGACTATATGGTGGATGCGGAGCAATTTCAAATCGTAATTCGGCCAGTTTTTGTTGAGTTTAAAATGCAGAGTGTGAAGGAGCATTATCTTGATGAAAAATAACTTTTTTTTTCTAAATGCGGTCGTTTTATCTTGATTTCTTCTCTCAACCGATCCAATAATGCACAATAATATTCACTATTTATAGTTTTTCCTTTCTCAAGATAATCAATAAATATTATACCCCTTGCATCCCAAAATACTGTGACCATTACTTTTCCTGCTGACTTAACAGTTTTCGCCTTCTTGGGACCACTTTTACCAGCTTCTATCCATTGTTTTGACTGTTCTTTGCATTCTGGGATGTAGTGATGGATCCATGTTTCATCAACAGTTATGAATCGGCGCAAGAACTCTATTGGATTACGCTGATAAATCGCTAAAAGCTCCTCAGAATTGGTCCAACTGACGATTTTTTGGGGCAAAGTCAACAAACACGGCAGCGTTCTTGCGGATAGCTTTTTCATGTGGAGTTCATCATGTAAAATACTCCAAACTTGTTTTTCCTGTATTTTAACAATATCAGCAAGTTCTCTGAGCTTTATTCGTCTATCTTTAGTCACTTCATTAAATATTTTTCTAATGTTTTCAATAGTAGTAGCAGTTTTCGGTCTTCCAGAGCGTTGTTCATTTTCCGTACTTGAACGACCCATTTTAAATTGTTGAACCCAGGATTTCACGGTGGAGTATGATGGTGCATTATCACCATGAACAGAACCCAATTCATCTTTGATTAATTGTGGCGTATAACCTTTCATATAGAAGTGTTTAATTACCTCACGAAACTCTTTATTTTCAATTTTTCAAAAATTATAAAATTTGCTTACTTCAATCACCTGTAACAAAGAAAATAATCATTAAATATTGCGGAAATTTTGACAGATGGCTTATAAAAGATTGCTTTTAAAAAACAAAAACAAAAAAAGTTTTTAGTAAAACAGAAAATGTGTCAGGCCAGTTAGTTTTGCGGTCTCCCTCGTAATTATTTTTTCTGTTTCTGAAAGATAATAAAATTTCCTTAATTCTCGTTAATGATTGATTATTATTCTTGCTGGTGCTCTTTATTTAAAGTGCGATTTTTTATTTAAACTACGTTTCACACTTTTTTCAGTGTAGCCCATTTTCTTGTTTATAGTTTTTTAACCTTAATTATTTTTAAAAACTTTTAAAAAATTTTAATAAATCAAATCGTTTTCAAGATATACAATTTTAATTAATTCGAAAAATACTACATTTTCTGAGTTTTTAATAATAAAATCGCATCCACAACTTTAGGAATTTTACTTTTATTTATTTACAGTTTTATATATTGACATACCCTTGCCCTGACCCTTTTGTAAGCCCCAAACTATGAAGCGATAGGAAAGCGGTATTCACTATACCTTGTAAGCAAATAATACCTCAAAGTCTTAACTGGTCATCTCGTAGAGAAATTATATCACAAATTACTGACACTTCTTGAGTTTTTAATATTGAATTTGCAACAACAACTTCTTGAATTTTACTTTTATTTTTTGTACAGTTTTATATATTGACATACCCTTTTCCTGGCCCACTATGTCAGACTTCTCGCGGCCTGACAGGGTCAGGTAAGCTCCAAGCGATAGGAAAGCGGTATTCACTGTACCTTGAAAACGAATAATACAGTCCTTGCCTTAAAGCATAACTGGTCACCTAGCAGAGAAATTATATCACCAATTACTGAAAATTTCCCTCTAATTCAAAAGAATTTTAATGGCAACATGTTACAGGACATATCCCATTTTTAATAGCCTTCGCCATATAAAAAAACATCAGCTGGATGTAGAGTAATTTAGCTACGTTTATGGCCGACTTCAATGCTTGACAACTTTTATAATTGTTAAGTGGTCCTCCACTTCTCTTTCTGCTATCCTTTGGCCAAACAGGCTATATCTGGTTGTGACGATTCTGCCACTTGTACTGATTCTATTTGTGTTGCTTCAATTTCTTTGCGAAAACTTTAAAAGCCGACATAAATAGTTGGCAAACTCGATCCGCCCATCATCGACATGTATACGAGTATACGAGGTGTTTTATAGCAACAAGTCTGTTTGTCTGTCCGTTAGTCTGTTTGTCGGCGTATATCTGTTTGTCGGTATGTATCAAGGGAGAACGGATAAATGTTTTCATAAAACAAAGTTTGGCAGCAGCGGCATCTACAAACAACAATTCTTAATGATATTATTGCAAAGTGAATTTTCATGTTTGGAATAATAATAATAACAAAAAGTATTCAAAAAAACAATATATATAGAGGTATATATATAAAGCACTGATGGATCTACTATATAAAAACCCGCATGAAAACCTTTACGCAACAGCATCGCAAAACAAATAGAATAAAAAGTAAAACTTTCATGTGTTTTTTGAGAAAAATCCGAGCTGTTCAAATATTTTGGTTGTTTCTTGCGCTGCAGCTTACGTTCGATTCGATCAAAACTTTAATATTTTTCTAAAGAGCAAAACGTAATAAAACAAAGCGAAACAAAACAGAAAAAACAACAGTAGCAACTGCAAAGAAAATAACAAACAAATCTGCTATTTCGTTATTACGCTTCGCCCCCCCCCCCCCCCCTTTCGCTCCTTTCCCTTCAGCAGCCCTGGCATCCTTCTATACAAAGTACACTTGAATTGAAAGAAGCACGTTGAACGGAGCTCACAACTAACTTCGGGCTAAACAGACTTCCTTCCGCATTGTTGCAGCATCCAGCTGTATCCAGTATCATGCTTTTTACATATGCAAAACTAGGAAAAAAGGAAGTAACGAAAAAAAAATAAAATAAGAACGAGATTGAGGAATAAAACTGAAATGAAATCCTGGCTCATATTATTATGATAAAGTTCTGCTTTTAGTAGACCCTCGTACTCGGATGATACTAAATAAAACTTGCTGCTGCTGCTGCTCCATGCAATAGATACACTCACATATTAAAAACTAAGTATGAACATACGCTCGGTATTAGGACCAGCATCGTTCATCATGCATGCATGCTGGGAGACCAGGCGACTGGAAGCTACAGGTCAACCTCGCACAACACTCTAATGTTTAGTTGATTTGCATAGCAACCGTGACTGAGTATGTGAAGATGACTGCAGATGCTGGTTTCTTAAAGTATGGATACATTTATAGATATCCTCATCTAGAGTCAAGTAGAGTTAGAGCAAATATATAGCACTCAAATTTGCTAAGCTGTGCTAGTTCAACTGAAATAAACATTGCAATCTCAAGTGATGTTTTCGCACTTTTAAATTGGGCCATGGAAGTTACTGGGGTCAAAGTACGATTTCAACACCACTTCATATAATGCGAAAATATCAAGAATTTGTAAATTCGTGAATAGACACTAATTATGCACACAGAGAACAGATTTGTTACCTACCGAATGTTGCTAGTTGCACGTACTATTCATGTATTTCCTTATTACAACCGAATGTTAATTGGGTTGACAGCAATTTTCAGTAGAGGGAACTGACACTTTCGGTTGAAGAGAAAAAGTATCGGTAAACCTAACAGATTAAGATGATTATTGGTACAAAATTTGTAGATGCATTGATTGTTGTAATAGATTGTTGGTTAAAATTAACCTTTGAATTCGGTTGCCATTGATGCATTTACTAAACAGAACTAAACGAATGTTTATTGGGTTGACAGCAATTTTCAGTAGAAGGAACTGACACTTTCGGTTGAAGAGAAAAAGTATCGGTAATCCTAACAGATTGAGTTGATTATTGGTACAAAATTTGTAGATGCATTGGTTGTTGTAATAGATTGTTGGTTAAAATTACTCTTTGAATTCGGTTGCCATTGACGCATTTACTAAACGGACCCACTGATGGTTATATACTATAATTTCGGTTATGTAGCCGAATTAAAAACGTTTTTTTAATTGATTTCATATTTAAAGATTTAAAAATATTCGGTTTTTATTTACGAATCTAATTAAGTTTGTATGCAAAAGTGGAACGATTTTCACAATCAAATTGGTATAGTGGGTCATAAAACTAAATTTTGCTTCTGAAGTGTCAAAAGCAATTTGAAGCTATGATTTGATAATAAAGTGGGAATTTGTATCCTATGTATTTCCGGCTACTTAAGGGTTAATGTAATACAAAAGGTTTCAAAGGATTGCTTGAAATCTTGGCTGCATATATGTGTATTGGTACACGCAGAAAAAAATATGGTTGGGGTGACAATATTCAAAGAGCATCATACTATTGTTGGGTATATGGTTGTGACACAACAATATTATGATCCTCACAACAATATTATGATTCACATATAATCATACTATGATCCCTACAACCATAGTATACTCTATGTATACTACTATGATCTCCGCAACCATATTATGATCCTTACAACAATTCACACTCAACCATACTATTATCTTCATAACCATATTATGATCCTCACAACAATAGTATGATCCTTACAACTATAGTATGACTCACACGCAACCATACTATGATCCACACAACCATAGTAGGATTCATACCCAACCATACTATTATCTCCACAACAATATTATGATCCTCACCATCATAGTATGTTTATCATACAAACATAGTATGATCCTCACAACCATAGTATGATTCACACGCAAACATACTATGATCCCCACAACCATAGTATGATTCACCCTCAACCATACTATGATCCTCAAAATTATTCATTAGAATTGAGTAATGTTGTTATTCCAAAATAGAGATTTTTATCAAGCAAGTTATATTTAATTGCATTGCAATCATTTAAAAGCCAGAATTGGGGCCATGTTTTTACTGAATATTTCATTCAAGTAGACCCCAAGAAACAAATATGATTAAACCACGAACAATGGTTATATACTTGAGTGCAGGCAGATTTTAAATAAACAAGAACCAGTCGGTATAAGAGTATTTCACCGAACAAAGTAAACACTAATACCCTCGAACTACCTTCCGATTGTTGTTCTTTAACCATTCACTGTATCGTGTGTGTGTTGTTTTTTTAAGTATATCAAAAAAAACATATGCACACACACACATTTTTGCTCTATAAAACCTGTTTTGTTATGTTCATAGTCGCAACCATACTGTATGATTGCCGTAATCATAATATTGTTAGCGTAACGTAATTTTAAGCAGCAATACTTTTGTTGCACCAACCATGTTTATATGGTTGCTCATTTTTTAAATTTGGTAAGAATTCTACTGTTACATTTCAACAATAGTAATATTGTCGCAATCATACTGTTGTCAAAATGAAATTCGCAAAACAATACTATGGTTGCGACGACCATGCTTTTATTGTAAAGAAATATATAATTGTTGTGGTGTAACCATATCTTTTCTCTGCGTGTACAGAGGAATATTTTGAAGAAATCGGTGCAGACAATTTTAATATTTAAACGCCTTGCAATGGGTCAACCGATCAGTAAAATAAAATCGTCTTTGGATAGATTTTCTGATAAGCTTTAGAATGTTACCCAATTCGATAAGAATTAAATACGGTTTATAACAATATTTATTGCCGAGGTTTTGGTGGCCGAAAGTCGACAAAAACGGGTTGCAGCCAAAAATAATTGGTTGTTGTTTTGAATAGTTTGAAGGTCTACCTATGTCAAATATTTTTAAAGCTGCGTAATGTCGCTTAATTACACTTAACCCTGTTTCTATATTCTGAAAAATATTCATTCATTCATTTATTATGTTAATTTATTTATAAGGCAGTAAAGTTTGAAAGCACTAACCGTCTACCCAAGAAACTTAAAGTCTCTGATCATGTTTTTTTTAATTTTATACATTTTTTATAAAATTCGGTTTATCTAAGCGAGTTGTAGTAGTTTGGGCCTATTTCTTACTGATTTTTTTTCGTTCACACGAGTATTGGCCGGTACGGAAACAAAAACTAACATGGCTTCAAAATAAATCGAATTTTTAAATGAAAACATGTAAAAACTTATGTTTCGACAGGCCTTATCATAACCCTCTCAAACCCTCTACCATAAATACGCTGTTAAATTGGGAGAAAAAAACATCAGAAAATTCCATATTTTTCTACTTGACGAAAATTTATTTAATTTGAGTCTCCATGTAGCCATATTTAAAGTAGGTCACCCTACACTACAAAACAGGCTATTATAAGTAAAGTTAGTTAGTATAATGGCAATGTTTGTAACTGTCTAAAATATTTGAGCTAGATCCACCTTTAAGTATGCCGATCGACTCAATATCACTTGTTTAATTTATTTAACGATGTCTGAAGTTTGTAATTATACTACAGGGAGCACTTGTTGTCCGATCTTCTTGAAATTTAGTAAAAGTAAAGATTCTAAATCAATGACGACTTTATTGAAATAAAGGAAAATCGGCTCAAATTTAGATAGAGCTCACACACAAATGTTCATCATGTTTTTGTGTTTTTAGCTCTAGAAACCACTTATTATCTGACCCTTTAGAAGAGAGTTTTTGAATTAACCAAAAAAAAATAAATTTTATTCTGAGTTTTGCTTACACAATAGAAGTGCTTGAATCACTTATAGGGAGTGTCACGACAAGGAAAAAGTGAAAAAGATTGTGGATAATTTTTACTAGAAAGAAAATTGGTTAATCGATTGTCTTAAAGTCACTCATAATTGAATTATTTTATTTTTAAAAAAATGCCATAAAACAACCTTGATCGTTTATGATAAGTTTTAATTACAACAACAAAATGTTTGCGAAATTTTTTTTACCTTTTTCGGGTTTAATTGGTATGACCGATCAGTAATTTGTAAGTACCGTACTTTGTGGTTTCTATAGCTGCAGGACCTCTAATCGGGAGGAAACTTTTTGTATGGTTTATTTGAAAACATGGACCATTAAGATCCAATGTAACAAAACACTGGTTTTGAATGCTTGTAACGCTCCATGGGAAATTTGGTAGGAATCGAATGACGCTGTTTCTAAATTCAAAAAGAACCAATGTGGATCTACCTAGTTTACTATTACCACAGTTAATTATTAGTTAATCAGAACGTACTTTGGGAGTAATCGGCTATAATTATGGCTTCTAGAGCTGCAGGACTTCATATCGGGAGGGAGTTCTGTGTGAGACCCATTTGAAAACATGGACCGATAAGGTCCATTTTCACTAGAGATACTAGTTCGTTGCTGGTAAGGATTGATATGAAATTTTGCTGTACTGTTTTGCTGTACTGAAATAAGTCTGTACTTTGTTAAATCAAAAGGATCTTTGTATGTGGCTATATGAACCTATTCACTACAGTAAATAAGTGGTCGCTCATAACGTACCATATACATTTTTGGCCGTGATCTGGTGTAATTTGTAGCTTTTGGAGCTGCAGGACCTCAAATCGGAAGGGACCTTTGTGTGGGAGCTTTTTTAAAACATGTACCCATATGGACAAATTACACCAGAGATAGGTTTTAGGCACTCGAAATTAACATTAGGTTTTTTTTAAAAGAATTTTATACTCTCTCAGCCGATTTCACCCATTATCAACCCCAAGTAGATAATTGGCCATGATCGTGCATAATCTGAAGATGCTACATTATTTCATTTCAGCACATAGCTTGGTGGTTTTAAAGGGTTACAATTGCCAATAAAATGAGCACTATTTAAAGTCTATGTTCCGTACTTCGAAGCACAAATCGCATCTAAAGTGACTCTAATCGCAGAGAGCTTTCCATATTTGGGCCTGCTTGGGTGTAATTCGTGGCTTCTGGAGCTGCATGATCTCAAATCGTAAGATACTTTTTTGTGGAAGCTATTCGAAAACTTGTACCCATATGTGACAGCGCATAGAGAAAGGGACCTAAGGGTAAAAAATTAATTTTCAATTTTTTTCTTTTTTTGACGTAGACAACATCTGAGAATCGAATGAGACCGATCCTATGCCCCAAAAGTGTTCCCTCCCAGAGATATGTGCGTTTTATGAAAGTGAAGTCAACGATTCTAAGCGCAAATAGAAAGGGACCTAATCTTTAAAATGGCTCTCCTGAAAAAACTGGTTTTGAACCTTAGGTCCCTTTCTATTTTGCGCGTCACATATAGAGAAATTGCACCAAAGATGGGTGTTGGGCACTCTAAATTGTCTGTGCGAATCTTGGTAGAAATCTGATGTAATATATGGCTTTAGGAGCTGTAGGATGTGAATTCGGGAAAAATCTAATCAAAATATGAACCGATGTGGACCAGTTTCAATAAGGTTCGTCCTTGGCCCAAACTTGAAGAATGTAACAAATTTCATCGAAATCAGTTCAAAATTGCGAGCTGTACTTTGATTACAACGATAAATGGCCCGACAGATGGAGGAAAGGGCGGACGTATATCGCTTAGTGTAATCAGAAAGTGATTATGAGTCCATCGGTATACTAAACATAGGGTCTATCTCCATTTCTTTAAGGTGTTCCAAACATCAGCACTAAGTCAATATACCCTTTACCACAGTGAGGTGTAGGGTATAACAACTTCTTTACGGTGTATATAGTGCGCTGGATTTGTACGAGGGTGGAGTATCATCATTTCGAATTTATAAATAAATCGAATATTTGATGCATTTAAAAAAAATATTGCTAAACTTGCCAATCTTTCCCATATTTGAAAGAGATTCATTTCGTTATGTGTCAAGTTATTTTACTACAAGCAAAAGACATTTCCGACCTGAGTGGTTTGACTAATACTCTATGCATAGAACTATCCCTCACGTGAACGTCAAAAAGCCAATTTAGTCTCAAAGAGCGACATTTTGGCGCAGATTTGGGTAAAGCGCCATGCAAAAAAGCCACAATCGATCTTTTGCATGCCGAATGCAGTTTCATGAGGCCACGTTGAAATTCCAATAAAGAATCGATATTGACTGAACAATCCATTAAGATTTCATTTTCTTATGGTGAATATTGGGCATTCCATTCGTGGGATAGAGCCAGAATTTGTCTAGGAGAGATTTGATAATTGGGGTGACAGAATACGACTGAATACGCTACTTGGTCTTGAACAGCCTGCGATCTCGAAAATGGAATACTCGCACTACTTGAAATTTTTAGTTATAATTTGTTCTGTGTATTTAAAGCCCCACCAAAAACAGCCCACTCCGAACCGTGTACTCACTTATTTTATTCCCATAACATTCCATTAAGAAACAAAGGGAAATTTTCCTTAAATTCGTGAGCAGTGCACGTTGTAATTTTTAGTCTCACTTACTAGGATCTATTGCTTAACGCTGGTACCGAAAGGCAAATGCATTTTGTATATCAGTTTTTACAAGCCTTAGAGATAAATCGCTTACTCGTAAAGTAGCCGGCACTTACGAGGTAGACATTTGTCAATAAAAAGTTGTTAGATGTTCTTACTCGTACTCATAGTTAAACCTGGGGTTACCCAGGCGTCCCACAAGGAACTTTTTGTATATAGAAAAATTCAGTCACAAAAAGAAACTTTTCACAGACATTTTCAAAAGGTCACCAAATAGAGTGTGCTCAACTGCCATGTCCTGCGAGTGTTGTTTATTCATTAAAGGACCCAACATTTGTAGGCCATTATGTATTTTAAGTCTTGAAGTAGACTATGTTAATTACTTCGCTCAAGGCTACAGCAATTGTTCCTTTGCACACACGCACATACAAAAACACACACATAGACATAACCATACACAAACAAAGGCTGGCAAGAAAGCCATCTGATCTCAAAAGAAGCTCTAACCAAAGGATATGAGCTCACACACATGCATCATAAAATATACATAATCTTTTTATGCAAACCCCTGCCACCCCTTTCTTTTTCATACTTTTTATGCGTTGGCTTTTTGTCTCTTTTTCATATTACAGATTCACCCCGCTGTAAACCGGGCACAGAGCAAATATCCATTGGCGCCATAAATATGCATTCAATACCGGTCAAATGCGAAGTGGATGCTGATCCGCCAGATTCGGTGAAATTTAGTTGGACCTACAACAATACCAGAAATGTGTCACCCGTAAGTATAACAACCTCAATATGAAAAGCTACACAAAAAAACAAGAAGAGAGCAGGACAGAAGGAGGTCTTCTCACATATTGCACACAGACACTTCCATACATGTATATATATTAATATCCTAGAAGGATACTTTGGAAGAAGACAGGACAAAAAAAGACAGCTTGCCACAAACGAACAACAATTCAGGCCATCCTCTGCCATGTATTATAAAATTCTTATAATTGACCTCTTCAATTCATTTGTAAGGATCTTTTGAACTCTTAAGAAATTGTGTATGACCCTTGAGAGCATGACCGTTTACCATAAATTCTACCCCGAGGGTTTTAATATATTAAAAATGGAAAATTATTTTCTTTTTTTTTGTGCATGGTTGGCATACACTCTCACACGTTTTGGTCCTTTGAATGTCACATGCATGTTTGTATGTAAGTATGTGAGTACTGCATACACACAAAACGACTGACCATACGGGAACAATTGCAAATCAATAAACAATCAGAGAGCCTGGACAAACATTCGGCATAGAAAAAAAAGCCCCCGAGTACTGTTGCTGGCTCCTCACAGTAGAGATGGACAATAAAAGCAAACATTTGTTACCTCCCCTAACGATGGACGACGAGAGAGTAAAAATAAAAATTGACGTCGTCTGGCCAAGTCAAGGGATTCTTACTCTACTAACAGTTATTAAGTTTTCTAAATATTTAATGAAAATATTGATGACGTTCCATGGCCATTGGTTTGCCTTCAACTCCGACTCCTACACTGGCGCCTTTGTACTGTGCATGCGGCTATTTTGTTAGATTGCCAGTGCTTTGTACTTTTCCAAATTGAAACGAAATCTAGTGGGGTGACTTTAATTTGAAATGAAAGTTTAAATATGTACTTATAGAGCTAAGCATACAGACCCGTAGCTATGTATATGCACATGTTTATTAGAGTGTCCATACTGTCACTGCCTTTGAACTCAAGGTTAGCAATGGCCCCCAACGAAAATACACAGTGGTAAGAATATGGATTTAAATGCATAAACAAAAGTGGGGAAACTGAAAGTAAAGGCACAAACATTTTAATTATTTAGCACTTAAAAAGAACGTTACGTTTGACCTGGATGGCTCTTTTTAACCGTCCGCTTTTAAAATGGTCGTACTGACAAGAATCATAAAAATATGGAACCGGACTTCCAAAGCTGTGAAACGAAATTCATTTTTAGATTGTTAACAGTTGCTATTTATATTTCGGGCCTGGCAATAAAAACACAATAATTTTTTATTGACAATGGTTTTATTGTTTTTCAAAATATTTTCCTATAAGATCAATAGACTTTTGCATGCGCACAAACCAATTTTTGAAGCACTTTTTCCACTTTGATTGAGACACCTCCAAAACATGATTTTTGAACGCTTCAACATCTGCTTTGGGCAATGAAAAACGTTGACCACTCATTTTTTTCTTGATGCTAGGGAATAAGAAGAAGTCAATGGGTGCCAAATCAGGGCTGTACGGTGGATGGCACATCAATTCGACATCTTGAGTGGTCAAATAGCTCATCGTTTCAGATGATGTGTGAGAGCTCGAATTGTCATGGCGCACATTGATTCCTCTTCTCTTGTTTGTTTTTTGAATTTCTCCGAAGACTTCAAGCAAAAAAATTGAGGTGTACCCCTCAGAATTGACCGTCCTACGTTGCTCAAGCAGAATAGTCTCCACAAGATCAGCTTTGCCGAAGAAACAGGCGACCATTTGCTTCGAAGTGCTTCTTCCACGAACAACTTTGTTATATTTGGCTCGTCTTCGAAGGCGCACACGGTCAATTTTCGTTTTGTTTCCGGCTCATATGCATAGATCCATGATTCGTTACCTGTGACGATCTTATAAACTTCTTTAGAACACCGCGATCGTATTTTTTCAAAATATCTTTGCACCAATAGACACGGACATTTTTTTGAGTGATTGTCAAATTGTGCGGTTTCTAATGAGATCACACCTTTTTTACGGCGAGGTGTTCATGCAATATCGAATATATGCTGGTGGAAAACAATGCCAAAGGATGCCTCTACCTTACGGTTTGTTACATAACGATCTTGCATTATCAGTTCACGGACGGCATCAATGTTCTCTGGCACAACGGCCGCTTTTGGACTACACGCAGAGAAAAAACATGGTTACTACATTACTTACTTACTTAAGTTGGCGCTACAACCTATTGTTGGTCTTAGCCTGCGTCAGAAATGTTTTCCAAGCACTTCGATCTTGTGCGTGCTGTCTCCAGTTCGTAATACCAAGGATTTTCATATCTTCATCCACTTGGTCCTTCCACCGGAGCCTCGGTCTACCCCGTCTGCGCATTCTGGTTACTACATGGTCACGGCATAATAGCGCAACCATAGCATTGTTAACCGAATTTAGTTTTGACAATAGTATAATTGCTGCAATATTAATATTGTTGAAATGTAACAATAGTATTATTGCCAAATTTAAAAATGAAAGTATGGTTATAACAACAATATAAATATTGTTGGTGTGACAAAAGTATTGTGTTTTGCGTTTTATTTTAACAATAATATGATTACGGCAATCATACTGTATGATTGTAATTTTTCTTCATTTAAAAATGCTTTTAAGAACAAATGCTAATGGTACGGATTTAATGCAATAATAGTACTTTATTTATCGAAATTAAAATTTTTTAAACAAGCTGCTTTGGCTTTGTTTAACTAAAATATTTTTAGCAAAAACGCTTACGTTTATTTAAACTTATTTTTTCTACTGTAAAATAAATTATTTTGAGTTTAATGTATTTTAATAATTTTCATAATTCAAATCTGTTGTTGACAACTTAAACAAATTCTAATCAATTATATTAGGGATCAAAGTACAATTATGTGTGATCATAATATGGTTGTAGGGATCATAACATGGTTGCGTGTGAATCATACTATGGTTGTATGTGAAACATACTATGGTTGTGAGGATCATACTATGGTTGTGGAGATTATAGTATGGTTGAGTGTGAATCATACTATCGTTGTGAGGATCATAGTATGGTTATGTGTGTATTCATATTATTGTTGTGAGGATCATAGTATGGTTGTATTTGAATCATTCTATTGTTGTGAAGACATACTATTGTTGTACCACAACCATGTACCCAACAATAGTATTATCCTCTTCGAATATTGTCACCACGACCATACTTTTTTTCTGCGTGTACCTTCACGACCTTCGTCTTTGAGCGGGCCGTGGCCGACGATTGAATTCATGAAACCAGTTTTTTACAGTGCTATAGGATGTTGCTTCATACAGAGATTTATTTTAAGTTTATCGATGCACTCTTGTCGTGATAATCCACGTCGAAAGTTGTGAAAAATGTTCGCACGAAAATGTTCACGAGTTGATTCCATTTTTTTGCCAAATTGATATTTTCAAGTCACTGTAAACAACTCAATTGATGGTCGTACGTCGAAACGTTCTGGGTACGTTTATGCTTAAAAATGTCAAACATTCCAATGGAAATGTCACCAGGCAATACTTAGTGTTGCCTAGGCCAGAAATATATATTGCAACCCTCGTGAACGATTAATTTCTAAGGCTTATTTAGACTGGTTGAACAACTAACAACGTCGTTTAGTTTGGCCAAGACTAATCTTATATATCTCCTCCCCATGACACTAAGGAGCAACAAAAACGGTTAGGTTTTTGACCTCATAACCATAAGCTATCATCATGCAAAATTTCGGTATCCTAGGTTGATTTGTTCGAGCATTATCGTGCTTTCATGTCATCTTAGAATGTTACGACGATCAACAATATATACTTGTATACTTCAAAGGGTCTCCGATCAATATTTCGTAATATTGCATTCGGAATGACAAATTTTATGTACCATCCTCCCTTTGGTGGAGTGTATAAAAACGGAATAAGCGCGTCCAAGGCCGAAGCGTCCATAAATGAATAATTTATAAATTAAAAATGAAAATAAAAATGCCTTTTTGATCTTTACTAAAAATCTTTCAGTTTTGGGACGGATTGTCCGATTTGAATAAAAAGTTCTTTTTTGAAATAAATTTTATACTTTTTTTTAAGAAACTAAAATTTTTTAAATGTTCCTGGTCGTCGTTTTCTTTTTAATTTTACCAATTTGTGCATTAGTCTTACAAAGCCAACACACTAATTCGATTTTTGGAGCCACCGTAACTGTTAAAGTTATGAGTTCATTTCGATTTTTACGAACATTTTAATTTTTATTGTTTATTCTGCCTCATCACATCTGGTCTATTTCAACCGATTAAAGGGTATCTCACTTTTAAATAAAAATAAAAAGCTTGTCTAATAAATTATTGATT
The DNA here is from genome assembly GCA_963513945.1 of Hydrotaea diabolus. Taxonomy (NCBI): domain Eukaryota; kingdom Metazoa; phylum Arthropoda; class Insecta; order Diptera; family Muscidae; genus Hydrotaea; species Hydrotaea diabolus. The sequence goes on along the minus strand of OY740716.1, from coordinate 238,064,220 downwards.
TACGTCAAAAAGGTCAAACAGACAAACGCATATAGAAAAAAGTATAATTGTATTTTAACCCTTTAATCTTATTTGGGCCACCCTGTAAAGAGTAGTGCACAATTTTCCAATGATTTTCAAAGTTCATTATATTAAGCTTAAGTCGTCAGCAAAGACTACAGCTTAAACAAAATGCGTTGTTGAAAAAATGATTCCATAATACAATCCTTTGCAGTTTATAATGACTTTGACTTCCATACTCTCTCGTCACTCTCACCATTGAAATGCTCTTCATCATTGCGGAGTATAAGAGATTTCCATCACAACTCTTTTTAAGGAGGCATTTTTCCCGTTGCAAAACTTGTACAAATCATTCCCAATTATTTCTAGAAAATTTTGGCTCCAATTTGACCAATTGGAGTCACTGTACAAACACTACTCTTTACCACACTGAACTTTCGGATATTTGCTTGTATCAGTTGTTTTCACTTCCTTCGGCACGACCCTGTGAGCTCCTCCAGAATGCCATGAATGAAAGAGCACATTCGCACACAAAAAAGTTTGTAACAAAATGCCGAACAAGGAGTGAGTGAGAGCGAAAGACAGAGAGACACAATCAGCCACCAGAGACAGGACTCAAGTACGTGACTTGGCTCGAAACCTAATCGAATTTTATAAATTATTTATAATCTATTGAAAATGGTCTTTCAAATATGATCAAGTATGTGTCGGTGTGGCTGTCTGTCGGTCGGTCGGTCGATGTGTCTGTAACTTTTATGTGCTGCTCTTGGTTTTCGAAGGACTAACAGCTGCCTTCTGTCTCGATATGAATGTATATGTGTCCTACTGTATCTTTCCCACTTTTTTTCTCTCAGTGTATATGTGTTTGTTGCATTTGAATGCATCTCGGTTGAATTGAAGATGGGGTTATAAGAGTATATGTGAGCGTGTGTATGTAAGCCATTGTCTGAACGTCGTTCATAGTTAGCTTTCAATGAATACAAGTATAATTTTGCTGACAACTGACACAAGCACAGATACGTTTGTTTGCCCCGACACAGGTTTTAATGTTTGAATACCTGCGTGCGTGTGTGTGTAGACATTGTGCATGCGGCTGCCTGTGTGTGTGTGTGTATAAGTGCACATTCTCATGTGTATTGGTATGTTTCATTTGTTTGGAACAAAGTTCATCGTAATTTATTGTTAATGTCGAGTAAATCGCTGTTGCAACGTTTGCAAGTATGCTAACCACTTGTGCAAATATTTGTCGATCAATATTTGGCAGAGAGTGGTGTTTCCATCTCTACGCCTGAAGGAGGATACACATCTACGTGTGCGTGTGTGTGTGCGACACATGGAATTGATTATTTGGATAGTCCTTAAAAAGTTGTGAATATACAATGACGATTTTATAATGTCCTTCTGTTGGTTTGTGCATGTAATTGGTTAAGTTTATCTTTCTTTAGCTAAGTTTATCGATGATTAATGTAAGTTTATAACTGCTTCTTAATAAGGTGCCTGGTAAACTTTAAAATATAATATTCGAATTTTTATAAAAATTATAAGGTAAAGAAACTAAACGGTTCAACTCCACAGATCCAGATTGACTTATATTAACTTGTTCTCAAGTAGTCTCTAAGCTCTACTGGAGGTACATATGTCTTGTGTATCCAAATATTGGCACACAGTTCGAATTCTTCCTCGACACTGACATTGTATTTGTACATATTGGGTGATTAATCTAGAGGTATGTTATTCAAAATAAAAAAATATACAAAAATTCAAATCAAGTGTGGAATTTGTATTGTTTATTCTAAAGGACTTTTTTGCCTTTTATATTTAAAATATAATTTCCTTCAAATTTTGGCAGCAACTACGCCTCAAGGTGTTAATTCGAAGGTTCTAATTTTGAATGACTCGGTAGAGCATTTTGCCCGATATGACGTTAAGGTCGATTAGATAAGGCCGATTATTTCGATCATAAAAATGTCTAAGCACACAAAAAATGTTTCTTATCAAACGCCCTTTTCATAATACCGTCGCTCAATTTGGAGACTTTGTTGCCTTGTATGTCTTTTCATGATGAAATGACAAAGAATAACGATAAGAAAGAAAAAACACAATTCAAACGTAATCTGTGCTAGTTTGCTCTCTCGTTAACTTTGGGAGCAAGCACACGTAGAGAAAAGATATGGTTACACTATGGTCACCGCAACAATAGTATGCTCTCTATAATAAAAGCATGTTCGTCGCAACCATAGAATTGTTTTATGAATTTCATTTTGACAACAGTATGATTGTGACAATATTACTATTGTTGAAATGTAACAATAGTATTATTGCCAAATTTAGAAATGAAAATATGGTTGTAGCAACCATATAATTATGGTTGGTGCTACAAAAGTATTGTTGTTTAAAATTAACGTTAACAATAATATGATTACGGCAATCATACAGTATGATTGCGACTATGAACATAACAAAACAGGTTTTATAAAGAATACATGTATGTGTGTGCGTATGTTATTTTGATATACAAAAAAACACATACACACGATACAGTGAATGGTTGTTGTCCATTAAAAAAAACTACAACAATCGGAAGGTAGTTCGACGGATATTTATTGTCTTAACTTTGTTCGGTGAAATACTCTAATACCGACTGGTTCTCGTTTATTTAAAATCTGCCTGCACTTAAGTATATAGCCATTGATCATGGTCTAATCACATTCGTTTCTTGGGGTCTACGGATGGTGAAGTAGCATTCACCCCTGCTGGGAATTAAAAGTATTTTGAACTGCCGTTGTTTTACTAAAAACTTTTTTTGTTTTTTAAAAGCAATCTTTTATAAGCCATCTGTCAAAATTTCTGAAATATTTAATGATTATTTTCTTTGTTACAGGTGATTGAAGTAAACAAGTTTTATAATTTTTGAAAAAAGGAAAATAAAGAGTTTCGTGTGGTAATTAAACACTTTTATATGAAAGGTTATACGCCACAATTAATCAATGATGAATTGGATTCTGTTCATGGTGATAATGCACCATCATACTCCACCGCGAAATCCTGGGTTCAACAATTTAAAATGGGTCGTTCAAGTACGGAAGATGAACAACGCTCTGGAAGACCGAAATCTGCTACAACTATTGAAAACATTAGAAAAATATTTAATGAAGTGACTAAAGATAGACGAATAAAGCTCAGAGAACTTGCTGATATTGTTAAAATACACGAAAAACAATTTTGGAGTATTTTACATGACGAACTCCACATGAAAAAGCTATTCGCAAGAGATCCGCCGCGTTTGTTGACTTTGCCCCAAAAAATCGTCCGTTAGACCAATTCCGAGGAGCTTTTAGCGATTTATCTGCATAATCCAATGAGTTCTTGCGCCGATTCATAACTGTTGATGAAACATGGATCCATCACTACATCCCAGAATGCAAAGAACAGTCAAAACAATGGATATAAGCTGGTAAAAGTGGTCCCAAGAAGGCGAAAACTGTTAAGTCAGCAGGAAAAGTAATGGCCACAGTATTTTGGGATGCAAGAGGTATAATATTTATTGATTATCTTGAGAAAGGAAAAACTATAAAAGGTTAATATTATTGTGCATTATTGGAACGGTTGAGTGAAGAAATCAAGATAAAACGACCGCATTTAGAAAAAAAAAGTTCTTTTTCATCAAGATAATGATCCTTCACACACTGCATTTTTAACTCAACAAAAACTGGCCGAATTACGATTTGAAATTGCTCCGCATCCATATAGTCCAGATTTAGCTCCTTCTGATTATTTCTTGTTTCCAAATTTAAAAAAATTCTCGGTGGCAAAAAATTTTCGTCCAATAGCGAGGTTATTGCTGAAACTGAGGTATATTTTGAAGGTCTTGAAATATCTTATTTTTCGGATGGAATTAAAAATTGAGTTGGAAGGAGATTATGTTGAAAAATAAACAATAATAATTATAAAAAAACGGTTGTTTTTATGTTAGGCCAGTTACTTTTGCTGTTGCCCTCGTATTTTTGTTTTTTTTGAATGAAATGTTCAATAAAAACAAGGCCTTAATTCTGGCTATTAACTTATTGTTATGTAATTTAATATAACTTGCTTGATACAAATCTCTATTTTTGAATAACAACATTTCCCAATCCCAATAAATAATGTTGGGGATCATAGCATGGTTGAGTGAATCATACTATGGTTGTAGGGATAATAGCATGGTTGCGTGTGGTTGTATGAGAAACATTCTATGGTTGTAAGGATCATAATATGACTGTGGAGATAATAGTATGGTTGAGTGTGAATCATACTATTGTTGTGAGAATCATACTATGGTTGTGGTGATCATAGTATGGTTATGTGTGAATCATACTATTGTTGTGAGGATCATAATACTGTTGTGCCATAACCATATACCTAACAATAGTATGATCCTCTTCGAATATTGTCACCCCAACCATACTTTTTTCTGCGTGCAGACTCCCCTTAATGTTGGCCACCCCAGAAAATTTGAAATCTAGCCATGCCCTTTCTGTCAGATTATTAATCAGTGCAATATTCCTTTTTTTGGAATAAGATTTGTTAATGGCAGATCAAAATACATCCCTAAAAACTTGATTTTGGCAAATTTGGCTCAATTTTTGAGTTATCGCATTATAGATTTATTTCTTAGTTCAAAGTGGATATTATTTAGTACTATTTGATACTTTGAGATGGCTATATCTTGGTATACCAAGAGCAATAGTGCTATATGTCTTAAGCAAAGTTGTAGATTTAAATGAAATGGAAACATAACTGGGTTTCCATTAAGGACGTGACATTTTATAAATTAATAAAACACAGAATATTTAAGATATAAAGTTCACATTTATTCCTGGTGTAGTGCAAATTAAGAATGCATTATAAGAATGAAATTCGATTTCGGTCATATGACCACCTCGAGCCCTTGTATAGCGATCTCTTCTTTGGACCCAATTTAATACAACTCTGGCAGACATTTCGACCGGAACGTTGGCATTTACGCGTTGGATGTTATCTCTGAGCTCGTCTAAAGTTGTTGGCTTGTTGTCATAGACGAATGGCTTGATGTGACCCCATAAAAAGATATCTAATGACGTTAAATCACATTAACTAGTTGGCTATTCGACCAGACCATTTCTCGAGATGACACGTTTACCGAATTTGCCGTTCAGTAAATCGATTGTAACGCTTGCTGTGTGGCTATTGGCAGCGTCTTGTTGAAACCATATATTGGCGATGCTAAGCTCATCCAATTCTGGCCAAAAATAAGCTTCTAGCACGGCACAATAGCTCTCATGACAATTGTTTTCATCGACGAAAAAATACGGCCCAATTTCACCTCCCACCTTGTGAAGATCATACTATATATGTTTGAGAAAAATACTATGGTTGTGATAATCATAATATGGTTGTGGAGACTATGGTTGTGAGGATCATAGTATGGTTATGTGTGAATAATACTATTGTTGTGAGGATCATAATGTTGTTGTGGCACAACCATACACCCAACAATAGTATGATCCTCTTCGAATATTGTCACCACAACCATACTTTTTTTCTGCGTGAGCCAGAAATGAGCTTTATCGCTGAAGATGATTTTTTGCTGAAATTTTGGATTTTCGTGAAACTTTGCCAGAGCCTAATTGGAGAAGTTTTGGAGTTTTAAATGATCAAGTAGTTTTAGTTTTTGCGTCAGCTTGATCTTATAAGGATGAAGTCCAAGATCTTTTCTCAAAATACGCCACAGTGTGGTTTGAGAGATGGCCAATTCTTGAGAAAGACGTGAAATCGACAGATTTGGCTTATTTTAAACTGATTCACTAAAGGCTGCTATATTTTCGTCGCTTCGTGCGGTACGGCGTCTCTTCATGAACATCCAAAAGTGAAAATTTGGATTCAAATTTATCCACTATAGCAAGCACAGTCTGTCGGGTGGGACGATTAATTCGACCGAAAATTCGAGGACGGGCTCATAAAGTTGCGAGAATTTTTTATGATTTCCAAACGTTGCTCGTTAGTGAACTTTACCATGATGAAAATGTTGAGTTCGACTAATGTTTTGACGCTGAAAGATCAATAAAAATGTTTTAGGGTGTGTTTACATAGAAATACGAAATTGTTATGTCCCTATTGGGAAAACTTTACTTAGCTGAAAAGAGGTCCAAAAGATGTTGCACTGTGTAATGAACCGTCTATGGGTGAGGGAATATCGGATCGACCGAAGGCAACTTGCTTACTTGTTTTATCATTTTCTTTTTCATAATCTTTCTTCTACACATATTTATTCGCTTTACGTTAGAAAACCACAGTTGATCGTAAGGCGGACTCGTGTGAACTCGTTACTTGTTACCTCAACAGGTTGGCGTTCTACCCAACCTATCCTAACCTAAAATATTTTTTTTTTGTTTTTAAATCCCGCACCACGCTCTTCAGTTTTAGTATCCCTAGCTTACTTCATTTCCTCTCTTTACGAAAGGCAGGTACAGCTCAAATATCTTTGGTTGTTATTATTATTTGCCTGAAAATGTATACTTACTTGACCTATAAATAAAATCTCATTTACATTTACCTCCACGTTGGGCGCTATTATTTAAAAGACCCTCCCGTACTTCCTTTCTAGCTTTAATCGATTTCATTTGCATTGCTTTCATTGCAGGTCATTAATTCGAGGATACAATCGAATGGGCTGGTGAGCACAGTAACGTACCTGCCACAAACCGACTCCGAACTGATAACGCTGGCTTGCTGGGCCAGCAATGCTGTGGGTCGTCAAACGGTGCCCTGCCTAGTGCATATACTACCAGCTAGTAAGTAGAACCTGTTACAAATAGAATACTTAAAACACTTAAGTATTAATAACCTGTTACAAATAGAATACTTAAAACACTTAAGTATTAATTTTTTTAAACTTTCAAAATTGTAGATCCCCCCGAAGCACCACGATCCTGTGAACTACGCAACGACACCATCCTGGAAGTGGTGTGTGTGGCCGGCAGTGATGGTGGCCTCTCGCAATACTTCATACTGGAGGTGGTTGGTGGTGATCCATTGTATGGCAGCGATTCCACGCGTAGCTTTAGTGATGCCAGCCCGGGGGATAATGAAATTTCCACCATGAATGATCAGGTAATTACATGATTCGAATTAAGTCTGGGCATAAATATTTAATTTGCTGTCTGGGCCAGTTGGCATAGAGTCCAACAACAACTGTAGCGACTGTATAGGGAAATATACCCCGTTCGTTATGTTTCCCCGCAATGCTAAGGACATTTGTTGTATACGAGTATTTATAGAATGTCTCAACGGCAGATACATTGGGCAAACGAAAACTGACACACACGCGCGCACACCCTGAAATAAGTTTGCAAAGTTTTCGTTTTGAATTATTCAAAAATCTTCAAATGTTGCCGACAGCGATGTGTTTGAGTGAATTCCCTTTAATATTTATGGGATTTTATTTGTGTGTGTGTGTTGTTTTTTTGTTTTGCCCATAACGAGATGTTGATGTTATGCCTTTTTTTACCCGTCTCTGATGTATTCAACGCCACGCATATGCAGAAGGGAACAACTGGTCAAATTAATAACAGATGTAAAGCAATTCCTTTGAAGCAACACTGAAAGTCCTTTGGGCCAACGGTCCAGGCGGGTCGTTGGTATGAGGGCGGCTGCGAGGGCCGAGATAGCAACCAATTCGATAGAAGGCAAATATGAATGGCTATCATTTGATGTGAAATACTTTCGCATATTAACTGAATTGTTTACGCACCAACTATCGTTTCAGCACATCAAAGTCCTCCTCGGGGAGGAGGTCCTTTACCCATTGAACTCATTTATTTTAGATTTCTTTTAACTTGAGTTATGGCTTCGTTTAAAAGTTTCTACTTGAGTGTTGTTGCCCAAAAAAATAAAATAAAAAAAAGAAGCCGAAACACCAGATGAGCCGACATTCACTTTTCATTTCTCATATTATCCATATGGAAGGATATCATTGAGAGTCCTTTTTGTGGGCGGAGAAGTATGAGGGATTGTTGTTCTTGTTGATCTCAAAGCAACAAACTTCATTAAGGTTGCCTATAAATTATTTCCGGTCAGTTGATCGGCCATGTATGCCAGTGCGTGTGACTGTGAGTGGGTGTTTGCATACGACCATCGGCAGGAGCTCTGTAGGCCAAAAATATCATGCGTTCTAGCAGCGAAGCAGTCGCATTGCATTAGCACAACCATGTTTATACGTTAGTTACCGACTACGTTTCTTTAATAAGCTTTAGCAAAGGGAATCAGAAGTAAGAGAAAAACAGAAAAGTTTCTAATAACATTTTCAAGCATGAATAATTATTTTGCAAAGTTCAGGTTCTTATGCCCAGCCAGTGCCATGATAGGCATACTATGGAATGCATGTCTGTATGGGTACGTTTGACTACGAGTCTCACCCTATTCCTCCTTTAAGCCACTTGACGTTTGTGCAACCTCTCTCTCACTCCCATGGTCTTACTATGTTGGGGTTTATTTTCATAATTCCGATTTGGAAGTTTTGCGTTCTTTTTTTCTGTTTCGTCTGTAGGTTTGGGATAAAAATTGTTTTATTTTCGTTTGATGCTCGGACGGCCTAATGGAGAGCCAAGGCCTTTTATTTAAGTGGCAGGATGTAAGTCTGTGTATGTGTGTGTGTGTGTGCGTGTTCTTTCAATCCTTGTGATTGTTTCATATCTATTAGGGAGCTTAGGGATAGAGGCCAGCCGACAAGGACAACATGGTTCTACAACATTTTGATGCCCTTAATCTGGGTGGCCCTTCTCAAGGCTGCCACCCGAAATTGAAGTGAATTTATGGATATTTCGCCCACTCTTATGGCCGCTATGTACTTTGTTGTTGTTGTTTATTAACATGTTGTTTTTGCGATTTTACTTTTAGGCCACCTCAGCACCCATTTTCCGCATACAAGAGCCTAATCCGCAGTTTCGCTTGAATAACCTGGAACCCGGCCGAGAATATCAATTTCATGTATTCGCTGTCAATGCCAAAGGACGCAGTGATCCGCCCGTGGTCATAGAACGAGTACGCGTGGCAGCTCAACTGGGACCATATGGTAAGTTATGTAAGTACCCCCCCAACCCCGGTTTTTTTTATTTATTTTGTTTAGTGTCATTTCCCGTAAAAAGGTGCATTCGTTAAAAGCACCTCCTCAGAAACGAGTGAATATTTTTGTACATTTAATAACTTAAGGTGTGAGGAGCTTGGATAAAGCCCAACAAATGGGTTTGAAGGTTAAAGATTTTTTACTACCGGCACATATTATCTGAAGCTGAAGGAATCTTTTTTTGAGGTGTATGGATTTGTTGTAACTAAGTGGTAATAGGGTGTTTCAGGCCTTAAACTGAATTCGTTAATAAATTATTGGATGTAGGCCGACTTGCAGGTTGCACTGGTTAGGTATAATTATCATCACAACCAGAGCTGTAGAATTTTGGATAAAAAGGGTGTTTTTTCAGAAGTATGGGTTTCAAGAAGAAATAAAACGCATTTAACTAAAGTTATGGCATAAAAATGACTTCGGATGGCTGAAATAAATTCCAGCCGAGGGACGCAATTTTCGAGCACTTTTTGCAGCATTTCCAAGGCGTCAATGGTCTTGGGGTTATCTGCGTAGAAAAGTGACTCCAGAGACTTCGCCCCTAATCTGGCTGGTCAGTTTTCCACGAAGATGCAATCATGTTGGCCTCCTGTAAACGTTGCCTACAAAAGGAAGTTTTTATAAAAATCAACATAAGGAAATTTTATTTATTTTTTGATCTACTACTGCTGTCTTGTACGTAGTACAGAAACGACTCACTTTGAATGCAACAATTGTATCAACTCCATTTGTGGTTCTTTATCAGCACCGCTTATAGTTTTAAATAGGCGACATCACCAGTCGGTATTCATATATTCATTTCTAAACACCTGCCCCTAAAACTTTAAATTTGTCTTTGAATTGCGCCGAGTATGAGATAGCCTATATCACTTTGTCTATCAGAAGCCAACGCTCTTCTTGCTGGAGGTTGGGCAAGGTCGGACTTAATATGTTCTTATTGGGTATTTATTAAAAACATGCCGTCCCGTTACCCCACACCACTCTGCTGTTCAGAAGACAATGCTCCTTTTTCTGGAAGGTGAGCAGGGTCGGACCTAATATATTCTTCCTGAGGCTTTATAAAAAACAGGCCGGCCCGATACCCCACACAACACTGCAGTTTTTATAAAGCCTCAGGCAAAAATAAAAAAGATTAACCCTGCACAACCTCCAGAAAGAGGAGTGTTGTCTTCTAAACAGCAGAGTATTTTGGGGTTTTGGGCCGGCCGTGGTCAGGAAGAATATATGTGACAGCGCATAGAAAAAGGGACCTTAGGGTAAAAAAAATCAAGTTTCATTTTTATTTTTCTTTTTTTGATGTGGACAACATCTGAGCATCGTATGAGACCGATCCCATGCCCCAAAAGTGTTCCCTCCCAGAGATATGCTCGTTTTATGAAAGTGAAATCGACGATACTAAGCGCAAATAGAAAGGGGCCTAATCTTCAAAATGGCTCTCCTGAACAAAACTGGTTTTTAACCTTAGGTCCCTTTCTATTTTGCGCGTCACATATTAGGATTTTACAATGACAGGTCCGGAAATCGAAACCATCGCTTTCCACGGCTGTGGAGCTTTGCGAATCTCGGTTGACTCTGCTCCGATTTTAACTCCGGGTGTTGTATAACTCCGAATTTCGGATCTTGTCATGATAACGTCTCCGAATAAAAACGATGTATATGTTTCAATGGTAATAATAGAATGGGAGCGGCTATGAAATGCCTCTGTCGTAAAAGATTTAAAAATAGGATTAATTTTAAAATTAAAATTTAAGCCGGGGAAATCAACTAAGTGAGGGTGTTATTCTTTTTACATTGTGGAAATAAATACTACCCCTCAAAGGACAACTGTCATCATATAAAGGGTGGTCCAACTAAAACGCTCGATGTTGATTGTAAATAAAACAAAGAGTTTTCAGAGAATTATCTTAATATTTTTTTAGATAAAAGCATCTATGAAAATTATGTTTGAAATAAAATATCGGCAAATGCTTGTCACGGCTTCGGTGGCATAATTCTATCCGATGGGTAATATTTTTAAAAACTCGAAGACATAATTTTGGTTCAACTTCGTTAATGAGCCGAATTATCTTATATCCATGGTGATCCATCTAGAGGTATTTTTCAGAAAAAAATATGAAAATTAAAATCAAGTGTGGAATCTTCAGTGGTCATTTGAAAGGACATTTTATGGCATTTATTTATTGAATATAATTTCCTCAAATGTTGGCCGCAACTACTCTAAATATGGATTTATTATGAAATTTAATCTGATGTAAGGATTGGAATAATGGAACGAATAACGTACTATGGTTACTTAAATTAATGCCAGTTTTAATTATGAATATATTTTGAAAGTTTGGCTGATATCGGAGACTCATGGACTAATGAAAGGGGCTCAAAAAACGGTGGGGAGTTTATAAGATTTGACCGGTCCTAACGACTATATTACTTGTTCTTATTGGCTCTTATACATATCCACTGGTGCAGGGTATTATATATATAGGGTGATCTATCCAGAGGTTTTTTTCAAAACAAAAAAAGTATAAAAATTAAAATCAAGTGTGGAATCTTTATTGGTAATTTGAAAGGACATTTGATGGCATTTATTTTTTGAATATAGAATATAGTTCCCTTCAAATGTTGACCGCAACAACGCCGCAGGGTTTCCATTCTGAAGGTCCAATTTGCATGACTTGTTCGAGCATTTCGACCGGTATGACTTTAATGACAAGCGTAATGTTGGCTTCTAAAAACTGAATTGTAGCTGGTTTGTCAGCGTAGACCTAAGACTTTACGTAACCCCAAAGAAAAATGTCCAAAGGTGTGATATCACTCGATCTGGGCGGCCAACTAACCTGTCCAAAACGTGAAATTAGCTGCTTTTTGAAATGACCTCTCAATATATCCATTGTTTGAGCATCTGTAGGGCAAGTGGTACCGTCCTGTTAAAACCAAGTGTCGTCAAGATCGCGGGGTTCAATTTCAGGTAGCATAAAGATCGTTATCATGGCGCGGTAGCGAGCACCATTTTAGGTTACGTTCTGACCATTTCATTTCATTTTTGAAAAAATATGCACCGATGATTCAACCTATAAGCTGGTATAGGTTGTTTTCTCTGGGTATAATGGCACCTCTGAAACCTCTTCTTGTTGCTCTTCATACGAAATGCGGCAATTTTGTTTATTGAATTTGCCGATGAGCCAGAAATGGGCCTCATCACTGAACAACATTTTGGTCGAAAACAGCGGAACTTCCCGTTTCTCACCGAACTCTCAGTTCCATAATACAGTTGCTAACATTTGAAGGTAATTATTTTCAAAAAAAATGTTTTCAACCACTGTGTGGTCTTCGGCAAATATAACTAAATTCCGATGGCTTTTGACAAGTATGTATAACTACCTGTTACATGTCAACCCCTAAGGACGGGCTTGGCTCATTGTGGCTATATATACATTAAAAATTTTTAAAAAAGTATTCGATTTGTTCTAAACCAACAGAAAGTAATAAATGACGTTTGCAATACATTAAACTTTTAAAGTATACTCTCCACGTTTAAATTTACAGTGGTCCGACCACATGAGGTCGACACATAACTTGTAGCTCCATTTGCTATAAATGCTCCTCATAGCAACAGCTTGTTTTTTCGTTCTTTTAAATTACACTACAATAAACCGATAATTAAAAAAAATTAAGCTGATTTGTGCTAATTACCTGTTTTATTAGCTAGCTTAAAATTCTACTTCAACTTATAATAGAATATAAACACAACACAAAATAGGGTTGCTAAATACGTTTTCAACTTCACGGACATATTTAAACTTTAAATTATTATTAAAGTTATACATTATTAAAGGCAGTTATCATACCACCATGCCGTGCAAGGGGATATTATTATAATTAGATGAATATGAGTAAATCCCTGTTTATTTGCGAGTTTGCGGCATAACCGATTCAGAGATGGCCAACAATTGTTTTCGTTGGCAAATGACTTTGGTTTTGTTAAACGTAAATAACTTTTGAAAAGTATCAGTACAAAATATTAATTGTACCACCTTTAACCAGGGTTACTGATAACAGAACTCACTATTGCAGATGTGAACAAGAAGGAGAGAGCTAAGTTATGATTAAACGATGATAGGTGTTATAAAAAATATTGTAAAGCTATTTTGGGCATATAATTACAGATTTTCTAAAAAAAATATGATCTGGGTTCGGGCACAAATACTTCGTTGGCATTTTGTCAATTTTAGCACCCCACTGTGCAGTAACGCGCCCATAAAATACATAGAAAAATGAAAAAAGTGTTATTCTTTCCGCTCCCTGCTCATTTTCTAGTATACTCGTAATTACAGATTTTCTAAAAAAATATGATCTGGGTTCGGCCACAAATACCTCGTTGGCATTTTGTCAATTTTAGCAGCCCACTGTGCAGTAACGCGCCCATGAAATGCATAGAAAAATGAAATAGTGTTATTCTTTCCGCTCCCTGCTCATTTTCTAGTATATTGGGCATTAAAAATAATATCCGTGCAACAAAATTACTAATTTACATTTGAAAAACATTTTGACTCAAATGTTAAGTTTGACCTTTGAAAACACAATGAAGGGTCATAGCTAGGTCAAAAATTGTGTAAGAGAAAAATGTTGCCTGTATATTTGCAACACAAATGCTTAAGGTGTATTTTTCGAAAGTCGACTGGCTTACGAGTTATAGTTCACCAAAGCTTGCAACTAGTTTTAGTCCATTTATAAGGATAAGAGTCGTGACGGACTGGCCGGTTTTCATCCGATTGAAACTATTTTTGCACGGATATTATTTTTGATGCCCAATATACTAGAAAATGAACGGAAAGCGGGAAAAATAACTTTTTTTGATTAACATGCGTTCTACTGTGCAGCTATTGTTGTCTTCATATACCATTGAGACATAATAAACCTCAACAAAATATTATCGATACTTCAGATAAATTTCCCCTAGACCTTTTTTTTTTATATAAGCTTTATTTGAATTATTGAATCTGCTCCAAAGGAGCCTAACAATAAGTATACGAATCTTAAGTATAATTCAATAATGAATCCTAGTATGGATTTCTTGTAATGTGGGTCTCTGCTAATTGGCAGGAATTTTAATTAATTTGGTCAAAATAGTATATAACTGGTATGGATCACACGTGAGGATTTTAAACCTGGTTTGGCTTAAACCTCGTGATAAAGGTCCAGAGGACCCTTACAGTCATTTACTGAGTGTTCGCGATATTATGTAGAGTGAAGAACTCTAGTTATGTATGTATAACGGATAACTCTAGAATAGCAGAGTGGACGACGTAATTTGGGTTTTGTAGGTTTTTCGCGTTGACTGTTTTAAGGATCACGTATGAGAGCATTTAAGCCACGTGACGTAGAATGAAGGATTCTACACAGTCTTTTTTGATTGTTCGTCCGCGATTGATATTGACTGTTTTAAAGATCACGTATAAGAGCGTTTAAGCCACGTGACGTAGAAAAGGATTCTACACAGTCTTTCGGGCGCGTGTGTTCGCGATTACTGTTACGGATGAAGATTAGAAAACACGGCGTTCGTTTCTCCGAAGTCTTAAAGATCTGGGACTGCACAATAATTGTCTAGCAAGTATGTTATCATGACGTTCGAGCTTCTCTTTGTGCTTTATATTGATTTTTTGAATTGCCTCTTTAACGAGAGGTATTTTCAAGTCTCGGTGGATATTTTCATTCCTCATATACCAAGGGGCACCGGTAATAAGCCGCAATGTCTTCGATTGGACTCTTTGGATTTTGTCGAGATTGCTCGAGCTTGCTTTGCCCCATAGCTGGGCACCGTATAACCAGATAGGTTTGATTGCACTGTTGTATAGCAGGACCTTATATTCAAGACTTAGTTTTGAGTTCGCGTTTAGGAGCCAGTGAAGTTGATGGACCTTAAGTTTCAGTTGAGTTTTCTTGGCTTCGATATGACTTCTCCAGGTGAGTCGGCGATCCAGGTGGATTCCAAGGTATGAAACATGATCAGATTGAGAAAAAGGGATATTGTTTAATTTCAATGTCGGACAAGTGCTAAAATTCAGTGTGAAAGTTACCTGTGTGCATTTAGCCTCATTGACTTTTATTCTCCAGTCAGAGAGCCAAGATTCTACTCGTCTGAGATGTACACCTAGATTCATAGATGCAATATCCTGCTTTTTATGTGTGGCCATTATAGCGGTATCATCGGCAAAAGTGGATGTTAGCACGTTTGGGCTGGTAGGAATATCTGCGGTAAACAGAATGTAAAGGATAGGCCCCATGACGCTTCCCTGGGGAACACCTGCTAGTATTTCGCGGTCATCGGTGACGTGTTGTCCACATTTGACTCTGAATCTGCGGTTTTCTAAGTAAGACTCAAGAATTCGATGCGTATTTGCCGGTAAGTATTTGCAAATTTTGTAGGTCAAGCCAAAGTGCCAGACTTTGTCAAATGCTTGAGCAACATCCAGGAATACTGCGCAGCAATATTCTCGCCGTTCAAATGATTTTTCAATTGCTTGGGTCAGACGGTTTACTTGTTCGATAGTGCTGTGACCTTCGCGAAACCCAAACTGATGGTCTGGTATTATGTTATTTGACACGAGAAACGGTTTTATTTTCGATAAAAGAACTTTTTCAAATAGTTTGGATAAGCAGGGAAGCAAACTGATCGGCCTGTACGAGGAAGGTATTGATTTGTCCTTTCCTGGCTTTAAAATCATTTGAATCAGAGAAATTTTCCACACTTTAGGAAAGTACCCATGTCTCAAAATAGAGTTAAATAATTTTGCCAGGAACTTCACAGCAATATTGGGAAGTTCCAAGATCATTTTAGGCGTGATAAGATCATATCCAGGTGCTTTACCTGGATTCACGGTTTCTTTAATGACATTCAGAACTTCATTTGCGTTAGTAAACAATGGAATTACGGCAGACATTTTATCAACAGGTGGAAGGATGTCGCTACTTGCAGGATTTGGGCGAAATACCTGTGATAGATGGTTTGCAAAAACATTGGCCTTTTCCTCTTCTGATATTGCCCACTTGCCATTTGCGTCGCGTATTGGAAATTGCGTTTCGGTGGGCATACTAGTATTTCTTAATGTTTTCCATAATGAGAATTTGGTTGAAGCAGTCGGAGTTAAACTTGCAATGAAACTAGCCTGCTGTCTACTGTCTTCTTTTCTAAGTGCGCTTTGCAACCTTTTAGTAGCTTCAGTCAGTCTTAGTCGTGCCGCTGGTGACCTATTTCGCTGCCATTCGCGACGGAACCTCCTTTTTTCACTTACAAGGTGCTCTATTTCCCGGTTAGTGTAAGTATTCAAACTATTTGTCACTTTTATTTGTCTGTGTGTAGCGTGAATGGCCGCCTGTTCCAGGATTACGTTCAAGTTGGATACGTTGTTATCGATCTCATCCGCGTTAGAAATTAGATGATTCGAATCTAAATGACTACTAATGTACTTCCTGTATTTTAACCAGTTAGTTTTGTATGAAGTAAGCCTTAGTGGGTCATCTACAAGTACTGTCTTCCCGTGAAGAAGAAATATAACTGGCGAGTGGTCTGACGATAAGTCAGTACAGGTACTAGCAGATAAGTTAGATTTACTAACTCCTCTTATTATACCGAAGTCTATCAAGTCAGGCTTTTTGTTAATATCAGAAGGCCAATATGTAGGTTGACTGGGAGATATAAAGTCCAATTTATTTTGACGTCGCATTAGACATTTATACAGCTGGTTTCCCCTAGGGTTTGCTAAGCGGGATCCCCAGTGCGTATGTTTGGCATTGTAGTCACCAGCAGCAATAAAGTTGTGTCCGAGACCATTGAAGAAGTTCAGAAGTATATCTTCTGATATCGCGAACCGCGGGGGGAAATATATTGCTGAAATGGTAAGAAAACTACCTTGAATCTGGATACGAATTGTTGTCGCTTGGAGGTAGATTTGTGAGACTCCTTCAGCGACTTCATGTTTCATTCGTTTACGTATTAGGATTCCAGTGCCCCCATGAGCCTTACCGTCGGGGTGATGAGTACCATAAAATCTAAAATTAGGTATCTGAAAATTGTATTTGTCTGTGAGATGAGTTTCTGATAGTAGCATTATATCAATATTCTGCCGATCTAGGTACTCGGTCAGTTCGTGTCTATGTTGGTTCACACCGTTTGCGTTCCATGTACATATCTTAAGAGGGCCTATTTTTGGTAAGTAGAGTTTGAATTAACTGATTCTGGTTTCGCATGAATTCTTGCATCATTGATTGCATAGTTGACATGAACATGTTTATACTCTGTACCAGTTGTTGAATCATTGGTTCAGAGTTACCATGTTGTTGCACTGGGGCATTAGGTGTATGCGCCCTTAGAACATTCGCGTATGTTATACCGTTTGTAATGCCGTTTCCGTTGCTAGAGTAAACTGGAGTCTGTTGGATGTCGATTATAGGATTCGGCGCGTTTCGGTTAGAAATGAGTTTACGCTTCTCTTCTAGTTTACGCTTAAGTTCTTTGTAAACCCTACAACCTCTGTAATTTGCGGTATGTTGTTCCCCGCAATTACTGCACTTTTTCTGTTCCTGCGATTTAACTTTGCAGGCGGACGATTGGTGTAGATCACCACATACAACACAAACGGTTGGCAAAGTGCAGTATGATTTTGTGTGTCCATACTCTTGACAATTTTGGCATTGAACGGGACCATTTCTTTTGTGGGGTTCTTCGACCGTGATTCTTCTATATAACAAATATTGAAGTTTGTATATAGGATGAACTTCATTTTTCTTTAGTTTCCGCGAGTCAGGTTGAAGTTCGACCTTGAACATTGGTTGGGGAACCTTTTTATTGTTAAGAACGTTCACCACGGAGTGAACGTTAAAATTCTCTTTTTCCAGTGCTCGTTTTACTTCATCTGGTCCTACAAATGATTCAATGCCTTTTAAGATTACCGCGATACCCTTACTACTCTTAAGACGATACGTGTAAAAATTTTTATTTCTATCGTTAAAATAACTAGAAATAGCGCGAAAGCCGTTTTCGGTGTATGCCTGAATTTTAGTCTCGTTAATGTTCCCTTTCTTTATTGGCACTATGTGAAAGCCACCACTACCAACAACTTGGGCAATAATATTTACTAGCTCGTTTGAGCTACTCTCACGTAGGTATATTGGGGGCGGCCTTGGAGTTGCGGCATTTGCCGAGGTAGAAGATTGAGGTTCTTCTTCGCTCAGCAATGCAAACCGGTTCTTACCCGTGACGGACGTTGTTGGTTCTTCACCGTTCACAGTTTTGCAACTTTTTTTGTTAGAGTTGCCTTTGGCTGGGCTGGATTTACGCTTTATAGTAATGTAGCGATCCATGCCTGTCTGTACCGCCTTTAATGGTTTGTCGTTGTTTTCGTGTGTTATTTCTGTGTTCGCTGTGTTTCCACCTTCTTTGTTATTACTGTTGTTGCTAGCACTGCCTGGTGAGAGAGTTTGTCTTAGTGGCGCTACCTCTCTCATTCCATTGTTTACATCTGCATTTATCGCGAAGTATGCATTCCGCGAACTTACACTGCAGAAAGAGTGTCTGCGTTGTTCCAACTCTTGAGTGAGACGATGGCTCATCAAGCTGTGGGTTTGTTTAGCTGTGTGTGTGCCTTTTTTAATTCTGGTTGTTTTGTTACACTGATTCTTACACAACTGGGTTAGTTGTTCAACTTAAAATTTTTATTTTGTCAAAAAACTGTTTGAATTCCTTACAAGTTAATACTTATAATGAATTCAAACAATTTTAGATAATTGTTTTCCCGACAATTGAGTTTATTTTTTGCACTTTCCCTGCTTATTTTATTTTATTAGAATTAATTTCCGAGAGGAGTTCTTTTAACGACCGTTCTCTTCGAGCGCGCGATGCGTATGACCTAATGAGTTTAAATGAAACTATATATGATTTCTTACTTATTAAATTCTTTGACAGAATTGTATGCAATTAAACTTAGAATATGCCGGCGCTATAGATTTGTTTTTAGACTTTCTCACACTAGTAAAACAGCAGACGTATAACATTTAGATCTAGAATCTTATGATACAAGCAACATGTCTGCATCATAAATTATAAACATCGCTCGCGCGCTGAACATTAGAAGAGATTATCCAGTTCATTAGCGTAAACATTTTGCAAAAAACTCGCGATTTAATGTGGAATGACTCAGTTGTAGTATGTATTGTCTATTGACGCATACATATATAAATTCATCATATAATTTTCATTTCAATGAAAAATGATTTAAATATGATTCAACGTGAACGCTTTTGTATACATACCTACATACATGTTTCGATATGTACCTATTTGGCAAAACATACATTAAAGTGGGTCGCGACAAAAGTTATCTAATAAGGTCACAAAATAAAAATAAATTCTTAGCTATCTGTTTGTTAGTTACGAGTGTTACCGGTATTTAGATGTTGTTTCTTAATTAATGTGTTTATTGGTGCGTTCTTTAATGGGAATCAACAATGGCGTATTATTTCCAGGTAGCTTTAAGAAGGAACCTCATGAATTTACCTTTGTATTTCACGAAAATAAACACTAAACGGCTGCATATTTTTTCCAGATTTTATCGCAGAGAAGTTAACAGAGAAGGAGAGTTAACAATCGAATAGTTAACATTTAAATAATAGGTGTACGATGATTTTATTGTAAAATCTAAAAACTTGGGAATTTCCTAATTCAAAATTGGCGATATAAATAAATTCAAACAACGAATACACATATTAAAACAAAGGGTCGTCCAAACAAACACACGATGTTAAATGTAATTATAACAAAAGATTTTCAGAGAATTATCTTAATATACGATGGTCCATATATTCAATGACTCCGAGACATAATGGAGGTTCAATGTCGTTAGTGTGCTGAATAAACCTATTCCTTAACTCATGAATTGTTCTTGGTTTATTGACGTACCTTTTTTTTTAAATATTCCCAAAGAAAGAAGTTCTACGGAGTGAAATCGAACGACATGAGTTAACACGGACATTAAATTTCTAGCTCAAAAGAGCCATTGGTTCGTAGGCTGTGTGGCACCCTCCTGTAGGAACCACATATCGTCCAGAAACTAAACTTCTGGCCCCAAGATGTCCGTTATTAGCTTGCGATGGCGAACATCATTCACAGTTACGGCTTGTCGACCTCACTTTTGAAGCAATACAGCCTGATGACTCTATGATAGCAGAACGAACTGGGCGAGCATAAACAGGTGTTTTCAAATTTCCCACAGACCCGGTTTGCTGAAATTTGTGCACTATTTTACTGACCAAAAAAAAACAACAACAAGCAACAATCTTAACGAGCAGCTCAGTTGAATTTGTTACATGCTGAAACAATGAAATTTCGAGATTAAGTTGGGCAAAAAACTTAACATTAAGTTGTAACACACAATTAATAACGTGCTTCACAGTTGGACCACCCCTTTTATTAAAGGCAAATTATTTCTTCTTCACTTTTGCAGAAGATTTTACAAACGTATCTCATTTGTATCCAGATTGTTATCCTTACAGCTTAGCTTTAGTTGGCACCATTGGACAAATATTCCAGACTTACACTCTGAAATCTTTCGTCTTACTCTGTGGTAAATTGAATTTAAATAGGAGCAAAAAGTTAGGCAGGTCAACCTTTTATTCCAATTTTTTTCGAATTCCGCCACTGAGCGTTGCCAACATCGTTGGTATTCAGACATTATTACTTATATACAGGATGATTCATTCATGACGGTTTAAAATAACCTAAGCGAAGCCTTGCCAAAGTTATGACTATTTGACTGAAATGCAAAATTCTTTTTGTGTTAATTTACAAAAAAAAAAATGTGTTGCGCGACCAAAAAATTTTGCATTTCAGAATAGTCATAACTTTGGAGCTGTAGGACCTCTGGGCTACGTAAGGGTAATAGGTAAGGCTATCTGTTAAGATAATGGCCACTCGCAAATAAACAAGTAATAGATGGGCTCGGGCACACATATCCTTAAGACGCAAAAATAGTCCGTTTTGTTAAAACAAGCAACCAGTTGAAAGAATGAAATTATAGAAACCCTAACGTAGACAAATTCCACTCAGAATTCCAATATGGGGTTATTGTGAGGATGCGACGAAATAAATTAGACGGCAGTCGGCAGAAAACCTTTCGGCTTTTTTATTATTTTGATTATTTATTGACCTTTTTGTTTGCCTTTTTTGGTTTTTTCCAACTTCTTTAGGGATGAAAATTTTATTAAATCTGGCAACCACATATACAAATAAGGAACATCATTTAGTAAAATTGAAATAATTTACATTAGAGAAATAAATATACTTACATATAATCTTACGTCAATCTACATTTAATTTGTCTTTAATTTTTAATACAGTACTGAGAAGCACTAATATAAACCAGAAATTAATTAAATTACGAAGCTTAAAATATCAAAGAAATTATTTCTCTAATGTTAGTTGTTGCAGATGTACCTTATAACTAAACAATTGCAATGGTGTAACTAGCATTAGTGTTGTTCTTATCTTCTTTTTTATTTATTGCACATTTTGATTTTTGTTGTATTCTTAGGCTCTCTAAGGTGTATCGTTTATTATCTCTCTTCTCTTTATCTAATATTGTTTTTATTTAAACCGAGTTTTGAAAAAACCGACAGTCGGTTTTTTGCTATGCAATGAGATTATTAAGACTGAGTTCACACTCATGGGCATAAATAACGACCTTTTTAGTCAACAAAAACCGGGGTTTTGAGAAAGCCGGCATTTCGGGGCTTTTTTAAACGTTCTTTAAAAAAAATGACTGTATGTTTGTTATAAAAGTAAAAACCGGCAATTACCGACATTCCGGGATTATTTATTTTTTTAGAATGCGGACGGTACGGACGAGAAACGAATCCGATCAGTAGTTTATAGTGCGTTCGATAACAAATGAGTGTGCATTTCTGGAAAGTCGTGTATACCTGCCGAACATCCTCACGTCAGAAATAAGACTACGAAAGTCTTAAGAACACACACCATGGAAGTAGCGATGAAATAGCGACACACAAAACACATTCCAACGATGCTCCAGGGAAACAATATAGTTGGATACCCTACTGTCACTTATCAGCACCATTACTCGCCGTTGAACATGATCCAGAAGCTCCAAGGATAGTTTTGGGGCACCTGCCCATGTATGGGAGTTGTATTCCATCTTTGGCCTGATGTAGGTTGTATAGATATCGAAAAGATCAGAAAGAGTGAAATATTATTTGCACCGCTGTAGAAAGTATATACACTTGAGTGTTTTTTTCGACACTACAAATACATGCCATGATTGAAATTGAAATTAAAATGGATGTTCTAAAGCAGTTGCTGCATTTTATATCGGGAGAGATCTTTTCAGTACGGCTGTATCAAAACGTTGGCCACCATAACTTATCTTTATCTGAGCTGAATTCTAAGAGATCAAACTGAACTGTACCCAACTTCATCGATATTGTATCTCAAACCGTTCCCAACTACTAGCGTAAAATTTAAATGAAGTTAAGAGTGGCTTTTTGATGAGAGCTACTAATCTTTGCAGAAAAAAAGCTGTAGTTTCAAAATATAACTTTGAAATTTATATGAGATCTCATACTAAGACAGTCAGTAAAATTTTAGATAATGTAAGTAATGTGTCATAGGATCTATCGATATTACTCCTCTTCGGTTTGAGAATTTTCTTACTTGTTTTAGACTGTGCTTAGGATCTATTCCATTTTTGATATCTTCGAGGCCCCTTAGGAACAATTCCTTTTTTTAATATCTTCTAGGCCGCCTTAGCTTAATATACATATTCGTTTTATGTAGGTACATGAGTATATCTGTATGCAAGTGTGTGTTCATTAAATAATAGTAGATTTGTATACAACACAAAAGGTAAAATTAAAGCAAGCCGGATACAATAGTCCACTTTTACAACACACCGCCAACTGGTGGCAGCCACCCCCCAGTGGCAGCCACTACGTATTAAGCCCTTCTTCATCCCAGCCAAATGAGAAATCCTCCAGCTATACAAAGAGCAACCAACCGGGCGCATACAGGCGCACGGACAGACAAAAAAACGAACACACGTTCGAAGGTGTTGGGCAAATAGGTACATGTGTGTGTGTGAGCGCGTCTGTGCTCGTATGCGAACACGTGTGCGAATAAAACTAAAATTTTAAAATAATTTTTTAATCACAACACAACGATGAAATAATAAAAAGCTCTGCTTTATTGTAAAACATAATCTTTGTCTTTTGAACACTCACACAATAGGGAATTGTACATCGCGCCAGGGGTAGGAGGGGAAAGCGGAAATCCAAGTAATGCCATTGTTCCCGTACACAGCATGGCTGGCGTTCTTTGGTGATACACGCAGCCTAGCCCAACTCTTCGAAACTTTTGTATCGCCACGTATGCCACCACCTTGTGAGGCTGTATGATAGGGTGTATACAATAAGGCACGATAGAATGAGTTGTTGGGGACTGATGTTGGTTTATGGTTTTGAAAGCATATGCTGTGTATTACAACACCTACTAAAATACTATCGCAGACACATACACACTTACATATACCAAAGCACGCAATGAGAAGCTTGCCTTTAACATAGACTACAGTGTGTTGCAAACAAGCTGCTACAGTGTCTAGGCTCGCTCTCTTTCTTTCTCTCTCTATGCTCGCAAGTATTCAAAATTGTGTGCTTTCGAAAGTTTCCAGTCAGCGGCGAAAACGTGTATTAACATTTAAATTTTTAAACAACAAATTAATGTTACGACGCCGCCCCCCCAATAAAAAATGGCCAAAGATCGCAGAAAAGGGGTAATATACACACGAGAGCAGCCACCGCCAGGTGCCGCTGACTAGTCACCGACTGTACGAAAAGGGATTTTATGAGGGCCCAACTCCAAAAAACAAAATAACAAAGGCAAAAAACACACGTTCCTGTTACATAAATTCACAATGTTTTGACCTCGGGCATTCAACAATGGCTTAGATTGCCTCGGAAACAGCAACGACAACAACAACAGCAAAAACAAAAGCTGGAGCAGCAATGACAGTAACAGCAATGTTTTTCGGAACAACACAACATTTTGCAGGCCAACGCAACGAGCAAAGAAGACTGTTTGCTGTACATGATAAACCAGAGCCTTCTGTTGAAACAACGTGCGAGTTAGCTGGGCCATGGGATATGGATTGAATATGAATATACCAACATATTTACACACACATATACATACAAACTCATATGCACACTCATATGCGTGCGTCCTTGCATGTGCTTGTAAAGGAACTTTATAAATTGTTAGTAATAGCCAAGGTACAACAAGACAATCTAGCAGCAACTCTACGCCGCCCTTCGTCGTATGTTTAACTTAAACACACAACCAGCCCATTTATTAAGGACTCTTGTTGGCCTGAGTGGAGAGCCATACACCATGTGGGTGGCCTACCCGTACTTGTGCCCTTTTAGTATGAATATTTCTTGCCATATCCAATTTCATTTTTCTTCTTTCAGAGAAAAGTACTCGTATGTCTCACAAATTACTTGCCTTTAGAGAGGTAATAACATACGAGTCTTTTTTGTTTTTGCTCATGTGCCACTAGCTCTTCGGACCAAAGTCAAATCCATAGTAGAGGCCGACATTTTTGTATGAAGTTTTAGAAAAGAGTGCATGATTTTATTCTCAATTATTTTGACAAATTTGAAAATTGTTATTGAGTAGGGCAAATATTACTTTAGTTGCCTTTTGTGTGTAAAAGAAAACATAAATCAATATTCACATTAAAAAATCGGGTTTAAAATTAATCACATTGTATGTTTATTCATTGCAATTAAAATAAATTCTGTTATGTAAAATGAATTGATTTTCAAAACTGTTGAAAAAATGTTTTATTGTATTTTTCAAGATCTGTTTAAAATTTAAGCTCGTAGAAACCCAAAAAGGCGTTACAGTTAAAGCAAACTAGCAATTGTAAATATGTGGATTTAAAACTCAAGGTTGGCAATTTTAAATCCTAAATTTGAACCACCGATTATTTTGACTTTGAATGGTAGAATACCTTTCATTTTTATGTTCAAGTTTATGTTTGACATTTGCAAAATGGGACGCTATGCGCTCGAAAAAAGGAGGGACATTTACCTGAAAAACTTTCGAGAAGAGGTCTAGAAAATGGATCTTTATTGGAAAACCAACCCGAGTACGTTCTCGTCCACTGCGTTCAATCGAAAACATTCCTGCTGAGGCTGAGAATGTCGAAGAACATCCACCAACATAAACTCCTCCTCGTTTAAAAGAAGTGAATATTTCTCGCACTTCTTTAAAAATAAATTTACATAAAAACCTCGGTATGAAGACTTAGAAAGTTCAATTCGTCCAAGAATTGAAGCCTCATGACCATCCGATGCGTTTTCGCTTTGCCCAATAGGCAGAAGATTGTTTGGCAGGAGATGAAGAAGAATTTTACCGAAAAATCGTGTTTTCAGATGAATCTTATTTACATCTCGGTGGCTATGCCAATAAGGCAACTCAATACACATTTAATGTATTGAGTTGCCATAACTGATGGTTCTGACAACCAATAGTTTTGCCAACATTTTGTTTTTGATATCTAAACATTCATCATAACCAAATCGACAATATTCCTATTATTACTGTTTTAAGCAAAACGTTTAATCTAATTTATTCAGTAAAACTCATCCATTATCTTTGCTGCAACATGGCACTTCCTTAGGTAAGGAGTACGCCAAGTGTATAGGGT
This sequence comes from Hydrotaea diabolus, assembly GCA_963513945.1. Lineage (NCBI taxonomy): Eukaryota > Metazoa > Arthropoda > Insecta > Diptera > Muscidae > Hydrotaea > Hydrotaea diabolus. Next base: position 238,038,312 of record OY740716.1, on the reverse strand, counting down.
AATTAATCTAGAGGTAATTATTTCACTAGTTTATTCACATATTAAGCGTCAACTGTGTTAAAATTTATTTTTCTTCATTCCAGTATTGTTTTCCATTTCATCATGGAAAGACTAGCTCCGCGAAAAGCACGGTTTTCGAGCATTTCGCCATAACGGCCGAAATACTCGAACAGGAATCCAACTACGCAAATACTCCTCATCCCAGAGGCGTAGTTGCGGCCAACATTTAACGGAAATTGTATTAAAAAATAAATGGAATAAATGTCCTTTCGAATGAACAACAAAGATTTGAATTTTGTATTTTTTTATTTTGAAAAAAATACCTCTAGATTTACTACCCGATATTTGCAATTGAAGAAAAGTTGATATATGTTTTTTGAGTACTTTAAGGTTTCGGCTGTAACCACTTATAATTTGCATTTCATTCCATTACCAAGACCGGCTAGTCATTAATCTTTACTACACCATTAGGCGTGTTCTAGTGATAATCTCTTATTTAACAAATATGTGGTCGATGAGGCGATAACTTTTAACATAATTACTTTGATTTGATTTGTAGAAAAACAGTTATTCCGGACCTTATATAAGCGAGTAAGACCCGAGATTGCTCGAACTCGCTAAATGTTTTTCTTGAATGACTTTATTCACAACAATTTTAATTAATTAAAACAAATTTTCAATAAATTTCTGTAAATCAAAATTTATATTCTTGTAAAGACGTGTGATTCCAGTCTGGCCACACTATTTTCGGAGTTGGTCTTTTTGGCAGCTGTCACTTGATGTATGCTAAGTCTGGTTAGCCATATCATAATGAATAGACTTACTGCGGAACAACATTTGCAAATCGTGGTGCATGGGCCCAAAACAAGGTGGTTACCGATCCTGATTTTTACAAGAAAATGTAAAAATGAATGAAGCTCACTTTTGGCTGAATGGGTACTTTAATAAACAAATTTGTCGCATTTGAAGTAATAAAAATCCACAAGCCATTGCTGAGACGCCGTTACATCCTTAAAAAGTCAAAAGTTGGTGTGCTCTATAAGCAGAGGGAATCATTGGTCCATATTTCCGGCCATAATGTTACCGTCAATGGAGAACGCTATAGAGCCATGATCGATGACTTTTTCGTGCCTGAATTGGAGGATGTTCATGTGGACTACGTTTGATTCCAACAAGACGGCGCTACATGCCATACAGTAACTAAACAATCATTTTATTAAAGTAAACAATTTATTGTGGGGTTTTATCTAAAGTCGCTTGTCTACGCAGATAGGCCCGATACGATTGACGCCTTGGAAGAGAATATTCGGCGCATTATTGCTGACATACGGCCCTAAGTAGTGCAAAAAGTGGTCGAAAATTGGACTTCTCGGTTGAAGCGTATTCGAGTCTTCCGCGGCGGCCACTTACCTGAAATTATTTAAAGATACTCGTATAATGGCAAACCTTTATCTCTATAATAATTATTTGTTTTTTATTTCTTCATAAAAACCACACATCTAAAAAAAAACTTGCTATAAAATGGTGTTAAGTTATAGCGTAAGCGACCTCCTAAGCGAGTTGTGCGGTATTTAAGGTACTTGTTGCAAAATTTAAAGGCTTATCCAGGCATTGAGCCTGATCCTTTGTTTAAATATGGCAGCCATAGTTTGAATGACCGTACCTTTGCTACAGATGGCAGCATGCTCCCGTAAAATAAAGCGCAGCCCTGCAGTTGGTGAATAACCTAATTGCAGCATATTTACCTTTGGCACATAGCCCATAATAATTTATGGTAAATTTTAACAACATTTTAGCCTCCTTGCACATTTTCATAGCCACCGCACGACCGAAGGCGATGTAAGCGAAATGCACCAGCAGCAACATCTAATCTCTCGAATTATAGAACTTCCGCAACAAATAAGTGAAGAAGTCACAGGAAGTTGTTTGGGTGCCTTGTGCCTTACATGAACGCATGTCGGTTGGTATGTGTGCCCTTAGGTTTGTATGCATGTGTGTGTATTAGCCTTAAATATGTATCTGTGCCAAAGCAGAAAATATTTTCGTTCAAGCAATTTTGGCCTGTTAACAGGTTTGCTATGGCCTGGTGTGGTCTGGCCAATTGGTGGGAGAGTAATGATTTCATTACGAAGAAGGGCTATTTCATCTTGGGCGCCCCCCCACTCTGCCCGCTGCAACTTTCATGGCGCTGTCTTTGAGTTCATACCTAAGTGGGGCACACAGAAATGTAATAAATTCATGGTGTTTTTCATTTTTACGTTGTGTGCGAGTGTGTGAGTTTTGCAAAACTCCACACTGCCCCAGGTGAAAAGACTTTTCGCTTTAACACTCTTTCTTGATATACAGGCATGTGTGTGTGGATAGGTTGGTATGTTTGTCTGTCTACCCATACTACAGGCACACATTTCCGGCAAATAATTCATATAACATTTTATTTCATTTGTTGCCTGCTACAGTCCAACATACTTTCATATCCCTATTAGCGCCGAGCTAAGGCATGTCGGCCTGGCGTTCTGCTATGTCTTCACTCGTCCTCTTGGTCCGGAATCCTTAATGCTCCTCCAGCTCCCGCTTTTGTTGTAAGTTTATTTTTTATTCGCGCTCATCACTGACGTTACACAAGCCTTCGTGATGGTTTTTTTTCGTTTTTGGTTTTTTGTTGCGGTGTATTTGCACTGAGGCGTAAATTTCTTTGGTATTACTTCCGTGTGCTTTGAATTATGTGTTTCGCACGATGATTTGCTTCTGGTTTTACGCTATTGTTCTTTTATCTTTCCTTGGGTATGGGTGGCTGTCGTTGCAGGGGGTAAGGGCAATGCTAATTGAAAGTGGGATGATTAAAGTGGAAGGAGTTTATGCCTAAACTACATTCAGAGAGACATAAATATGCGCCATATGTTCACCATGTTCGACTAATACGGCATAAGTCTTCCCTCACCTACACCCGAAGAGATCCTCTTAACTGTAATTAATGTGCACAATCTTAAGGCCGGAGGATGCGAGATTCCCTGGAAGAGAACGAGATTTTCGTGTTATGGCAAATCATAGGAAATCGATTAGTGGCATAAATCATTGTAAAGTTGTAAAGAAGTACTAGGTACTTTGGGAAACCCTTATACGTAAGCCTTTTAGTTTAAATTAAAAGAAGTTGTTCCCATGACAAAATATATATCATATGACTCGGTGCTTCAATGGGATCTATTGTGATGACTGTACTGAAATTGTAATAATAAATTGTTATCAACGAAGTGAGCAGTAGATTAAATTAAATTTAAAATAAGCCACAGCAGTGTGGAATCTCGTATTGAGCACTGACATTCGGTTAACTTTGCTATTTGAGAGGAATATTAGAGCTTTAGTATTTCATAGAAAAATATGGTTTGGTGACGCCGCTATCTCAAGCCGAACTAGTCAATCTGTAAGACTGCAAACACTTTTGAATTATCCCTCCATTATAGGACAGAGAGTACATTAGCTTTGTCATTAAGTTTACAACACTTCGAAATACTGGCCGGAAACCTCATAAAGTATATACAGTTTAAATCATTGCAAACCATTTAAGATTATACATACGGGTTGCTACTTATATTTCAGGTGCGGCAATAAAAATACAATAATTTATCATTGGAAATGATTTTATTGTTTTTCAAAATATTCTCCTTTAAGATTAATACACTTTTGCATGCGCACAAACCAATTTTCAAAGCACTTTTTCCACTCCAATTGAGACACCTCCCAAACCCTTCAACAGCTTCTTCGGGCGATGAAAAACGTTAAGCACGCATTTTTTTCTTGATGCTAGGGAATAAGAAGAATTCAGTGGGTTACATGCCAGGCCTGTACGGTGGACTGCCCATCAATTCGACATCTTGAGTGAAATGAGCCGTCTTCTCTTATTATCTTTCCTTTTTTTAGAACACTGTAGACAAACAGATGGTTGTATACCACTCAGAATTAACCTACTACGTTACACTAAAGACACTGTGGCAACATGGTCGGTTATACTCGTACCGAAAAAAACGCAATCATTTGCTTCGATGTACTTCTTCCACGAACAACTTCTGTTCGATTTGGCTCGTCTTGAAAGACATGTGCAGGTTCATATGCATAGATCCATGATTCGTCACCTGTGACAATGTTTTGCACTCCCTTTGAGCTACCACAGTTATACTTTTCAACATCTCTTTGCACCAAGCCTTTTTTTGAGCATTCGTCAAATTATGTGGAATCCAACGAGAACATTTTTTTTCACGTCCAAATGAACATGCAATATCTTATTAATGCTTGTCATACTTATGCCCAAGGATGTTTCAATCTCACGGTATGTCACATGTTAGTCTTCCTTTATCGTCATCGATGGTTTCTGGCAAAATGACCGAATTTGGACGTCCTTCACGAAATTCATCCTGGCGCGAACGGCTTCCGAACCTGAACTCTTGGTATCAGCGTTAACAATTGTTTTTGATGCTGCTTCATCGCCAAAAGTTGAAACAAGTTGATTTAAACTCTCCTGTCTTGATAACCCACGCTGAAAATGGTAAAAAATCATCGCACGAAAATGACAAAACTTTTTGACTGAAGTTATGCTAAAAAATGTCAGCGTTTCCTATGGAAGTTCCTGTTTGCATCTGGGAACACAAGTATTGTCAGGACCTGAATAATAAATAGCAACCCTCTACATGACCGTCTGTCTGTCTACCTGTGGAAGTTACGTAGCTCACGTTTGACAGAAATACGAGTATGTGTTCATGCTCTGAAACAGTGAGTATTAAAAATGAAATAGATCGGTTAAGAGGTAAACATTTTTCCCACACAGGCACTTAGTCAAACTGTGGAATAGTCACTGTATTTGTATAGGGTGATAAATCAGAGCGGCCATACAGGTGCTCAAACTGTAGATCTTCTGAGAAGTCATTTCGAAAAGCAGCTAATTTCACGCTAATTTCAGTGAGTTGGCCGCCTAGGTCGTGTGATATCACACCTATATTCTTTTTTTTTAGACTACGTAAAGTCCAAAGTCTATGCTGGCAAACTAACTGCGATTAAGGTACCGGTCGAAATGCTCGAACGAGTCATCCAAAATTGGACCCTCAGAATGGAAACCCTGAAGGAAATTATATTCAAAAAATAAATGACATAAAATATCATTTCAAATTACCAAAAAAGATTCCACAATTGATTGAAATTTGAATGTATTTGTTTTTTGTTCTGAAAAATACCTCTAGATGGATCACCCTATATTAAGACTACAACAAGGTCTTTTGGGTGGTTCTAGCAGGGGCATGGTTAAAAATCCAATTTTCTACCACCGAGTCTACCATTAAAATTGGTTCTAAGTCAGATTATGCAAATGATGCGATATGGTACATTTTTGTTGGCAGTACCAGAAGGCGTGTTTAAATAAGGTAAATTTTTAATCATGTAGGTAGACTTGGAAAAACATAATGTTATTGCAAATTTAAGGACGATTGAAAACTATTTTTAAAATTTATTGTACGCACTAGTCGCACAGGCAAACAGGCGGGCATGGATTTAATCGCCTTAAAAGTTACGAAACTGATTTGAATAAAGAATATGTAGGGTCTGAAACATTTGTTTCCTTCTGCCCGTCCCAAAAGCATGCCCTCAGTCAGGTAACTCAGTCGGGTTTGGAGTCAATGGCAGCATCATTAGTTCCCATTTAATAGAGTGAGAGTTATGACGTGAATGTTTACCCCACGTGGACTTAAGTTTCAGTTGTAATTCGACTAATGGTGATTTTTGATTAAATTTTGTTTTAAAACCGTATCCCAACTTAAAAGTCCCATACCTGATGTTCACCTCTTTTAATGGCGTTGGGTACTAAAACATATTACTTTAGGTTTTCAAAAACAAAAGTTTCCCAAATGCAGATGAACAATAAAAAGCTTTTACATCTAAACTCCCTAAAGGTTTAACTACTAAAACACTTGTTAATTTAAAGAAAAACATAGCAATCTAACTTGGCCGAGAGTTAAAGTCATCAAAAATTTAAAGAAAGCAAAATAAAACTGTCTACATTTAGGGAGTTTTCAAAAGAAATCGAGTTACGCCTGTTTAGTTTTTTTGCTCCATCATATTCCCGTGAAAAGTGTTACAGTTGAAACAAATTGAAAGTCATCAAAAATTTAAAGAAAAGAACTGGTTTTTGGTCCACTTTTTGGGAGTCTTTCAGAGAATTGGAGATAAGTTTTGTTTTTTGTTTATTCTTACGCCATCATTTTCTTGCGAAGAAATTCCCCGTACTGTACAAAGTGTACAATTTATAAGGAAATATGACAAATACCGTATGGACTGGCGTACGAGAGATGAACAAAGTTTCCATTACATATATCATGAAAAAGTTTATAATTCTTTTTTTCCAAGAATTTATAATTTTTCGCAACAGCGGTAAAGGTAACAAACAACTTTATGAATATTAAAGGAAAAGTAAAAAAGAAGAAAGAAAAAAAACACACGAAATCAAAGTCAAAACATGACATTTTAGGAGTAAAACCAAACATATACCTTGTATACCCTACCCCACAATGTGGGTATTAGGTAGGTATTATGACAAGGTGCTTATGTTTGTAACGCCTTAAAGGCAAGGATCATGTTTAATATACTGGCCGACTCAAAATCAGCAAGTAAGACCACTAAGCGTATTACTTACTTAGTGCGGCCGTAGGCACCCCTGGTCTTAGGTTAGTAAAGAAGTAATGAAAATGCTTAAAATAAAAAAAATACCAGGACGTGTAAATCTACCATTTGTTGCCCAGTTTTTATACATTTTTAGAAAAGCTAATTTCCTTTCATTTGAGTCCAACCTTGATCAAATAGGTAAATGCGTTTGGGGTTATGGTCCAAAAATCTGAGACATCTCATAAAAAAATTCGAAAAAAAATCCAAAAAATCTATCTTGAAAACTAAGCAGAGAAAATTTTTTTAATATTCATTTTCGTGTTTAGGATGCCAAAATCTAGAGAAAAAAGTTTTTAGAACTCTGAACCAAAATAACTGTAAACTAGTGTTATTTGACAATACCGGACCATGTTTTCTAATAAAGAAATAAACAGAGTTATCTGTCACATAAAGGTCCTGATATTTTCAAACTGATACCTATTTTTGGCCCAGTTGCTCTAGAAGTTACGAGCGACCAACAAATACCTTGAACCATAACGGTCTATTTTTCAAAAAAAGCTCCCACACGCAAAGGTTCCTCCCCTTTTCAGGCCCTGTTGCTCTGAAAGTGATAGATCTGATGGTGCTTATATATCACATGGTAAAGCTTGAGCTAAATTTTTTTTGCTCTCTGATGAAAGTGGATTAGGTTCAGTTAGAGAAATTATACATCCATCCGGTGGTCATAATTAAACCTATAAGTTCTTATCCTAAATTTAGTTTATCATAAATTACCATATGAGTTCTGCAGAAGATTTACCAATGGAGGAAATGCTTTCGGCTCTTCGTGATGAAACTATCCATATTTTCCAGAGGGACAGGCATCTTCATAGCAGTTGCCTTACTGTATCAATCGCATCCTCATTCTCAGACAGACATCAGTAGTCAACCTCTCCGACCTGCCATTTCCTAGTCATCTCTCTAATATTCAAGTGTTCCGACAGTAGGATACTTACAATCAGTCTGACATCACCTTTGTTATTTTCCAGCAGTGTTTTGGACATCTTTTTGTCTGCTTTAGACCTCAAAGCTCGTTCAAACTATCATTTGTTGGTCCTAGTCTACAATAAGAGCCCTCTAAGGACACACAGAGTGGAAATTTCATTCGGCGACTTTATAAAGAATATATATTATAGATCTTTGTAAAATTCTAAGGCAATGGCTAATCTCCATAATATGATTGGTATCGTAAATGGGCAAATCGGCACAGAGGGAACAATTTTGCGTTAAAAATAATATCTTTGTGAATCAAAAATGGGTAGAATGGATGTTTTAAGTAAGAAAGTAATTGATATCTCAAAAAGGAGCATAGTTGCTGGACGTTTTGGCTCATGTGGCCCCAACAAATGGCAAGGTTGAAGCGGGTGATCAATAGCTAATACATATTCAAATTAAAGCATGTTTTGCTATAATTTCTAAAATTGACATGATTTGATGATTTAAAATCAGCAAGTAAAAAAGTTAAGTAAAAAAGTTAAAAGTTTATTCTGCGAGTAGTGTCGGACTCCTGAAATTGCAGTACTATTCGTTTGCTTCGGTTCGATTTGCTACATTTATTAGGGGTATTTGGGGCATTTGCCAGTGCTTAATGAACTTTGACTGGGATATATTCCGAATAAGGAGAAAGGAAATTTTCTCACCTTTCTAGATGCGTGCCTTGTTTTTAAAAGTTATTAAACAAAATGACATTAAAATGGTTTAGGTTCTCAAAAATTTTACTTTTTTCATTAATTGTACGCTGTCTTCCAAGGGGAAAATTTCGGGTGGGCAGAATTTACCCCCAAAAAATGGAGAATCTTCGCCTTTCCAAGATGGTACTACATTTTTTAAAGACTTTTAAATAAAAAAAGTTATGTTGGTCGCAAGTCATATATTTTTCAAAATTCTTATTTTTGAAAAAAATAGTGACTTCAACCAAAGTATATTTGGTACAAACAAAATTTTGACGCTAGTGTGGTTTACACTTGATATTTTAAAAAAAATATGGAGCAAAAGCTCTTAAGTTTTATGAGAAAAAATTCGACAAAGTCGAAAAATTAAATCTTATTTTTAAAATTTTTAAAACCTGAAAAAGTGAAAATCGGCAATAAGGAAACAAATATTTTTTCTCGCATTTTATGAACAATTTACGCCAATATGTAAAAAAACTTAAAACCAGAAAAAAAACTGTGCTGTGCTTTAAAATCGAAAAATAAGAAAAGCAGTTAAATTCAGGCTAATTCCTTATAATGGGTGATCCAAGTGGAGATACTTTTTTCAATAGCCCTTTTTTTGACAGATCACGTGTGAGTCATGTCATGCTGTCATGTTATTTTTTTTAGTATTGTTTGACATTTCATCATTGAAAGACTTACGTCTGAACAACGTTTACTAATCGTTAAACTTTATTACGAAAATTCACGTTCTGTGAGGAATGTCTTATGGTCAACATAATCGGCCTACTGAGCGTACTATTCGCAACACTTTAACCGATCATGAGACCCAACATTCATTATTGGATAATATTCGACCGAATAGACCACGTCCAGCACGCAGTGAAGAAAATGTAGCGGCCGTAGCTGAGAGTGTACACCAAGACCGTGGATAGTCGATTCGGCGCCGTTCGCAGCAATTCGGACTGACGTATGGAACGACTTGGGGCATTTTACGTCGAGATCTTAAACTGAAAGCGTACAAAATACAGCTTGTGCAAGAACTGAAGCCGCCCGACTCTCCCAAGCGAACTCGCTTCGCCCTATGGGCTCTTGAAAAGTTCCAAGTAGATCCGACGTTTTCTAGCCAAATTTTGTTCAGCAATGAGACCCATTTCTGGCTCAATGGGTATGTAAACAAGCAAAACTGCCGCATTTGGGACGAAAAGCAACCAGAAGAGGTTCAAGAGCTGCCACTTCATGCAGAAAAAACAACGGTTTGGTGTGATTTGTGGGCCGGTGGTATCATCGGTCCACATTTATTCAAAAATGATGCCGGTGAGAACGTAACCGTCAATGGCGACCGTTATCGTGCCATGATAAACGACTATTTGATGCTTGAAATTGAAGCTCGTGATCTCGGTGGCATTTGGTTTAAACAAGACGGTGCCACTTCCCACACATTGCATCAATCAATGAACTTATTGAGAGAACACCTCGGTGAGCAGATAATTTCACGTTTTGGGCCGGTCGACTGGCCATCAAGACCGTGTGTTATCACACAGTTAGACTTTTTCCTGTGGTGATATGTAAAGTCTTAAGTTGATGCGACCAACCCCGCTTCAATTCAGGCCTTGGAGCAAAACATCACGCGTGTCGTTCGCCAGTTACCAGTCGAAATGCTCGAACGAGTCATTAAAAACTGGACTCAACGGATGGACCATCTGAGACGTAGCCGCGGCCGACATTTGATAGACATAATCTTCAAAAAATAAATGCCAAAGAATGTTCTTTCAAATAATAATAATCATTCCCCATTGTATTTGAATTTTCTGTAGTTTTTTCTTCAAAAAAGTAGAGAACCTCAACATGGATCACGCGTTATATACCGAATAGGCCGATTTTACATGTTATTCTCTCAAAGTAATACTTGACTCCTTGGCTATAATTGCTCTTTTTACAGAACTCCAAATTTTTTACTAGATTTAAAGTTATAGAATTTTGGCCGATGGAAATCAATCCTGGACCACTGTTCGCCGGTCAATGTGAACATTTGGCTACTCAAATTAAAGCCGGTTGCGTTACAGTTTCAAATATAAATTACTACTGAAGATTATGCTCAGATTGTGTCTATAAATGCTCCAGTGAAACACAAGTAGGAGGGTATATAAAATTCGGCCTAGCCCGAGTTGCCGACTTTTTTACTGTTTTTTTTTCAACAATTGTATGTAATGAGTGTGATGTTCTAGGCTTACAAAGGCAATGAAATAAAAAGAGAATTGGGGAAAGAGGTGTACAAATGTTGCAAATTATAGAAATAAATCTTCATTCATAATAGCACAAAGCAATTTTTTGAAATGTTAGAGGGTACAAGTGGTGAACAGGTGCTTATAGGCCATGCCACATGCCAGGTGTACTCGTGTGATGGTGGCGTATGATTTACATTTAATTTGCACCCTCCTTATATCACTCATACGCCAAGGTGGCTTCGGCCTCGTGGCCAAATTAATGATACCATTTAAATAATTGCTTTTCCGTTCTATCGGCCTTATTTACTTACAGATGAATCCATACTCTCCGAGGATCCCACACCGGCCGAAACGACACATCATGTCAGCAGTAATGTTGGAGTGGCGGCCAGCGGCACGGGAGCCAGCATAGGCGGTGGTCCGGAGAAGCAATCGACGCTCTTGCTCTTGGCCGCCGTCGTGGCCATCGGAGCGGTCATAGTGACATCGATAATTGTGGCCGGCATTGTGGTCGTCTGTAAACATAGGCCACGACCACCGGAACCTCAGGATGTTCGCAAGAGTATGAGGTGAGTACACCACATGCATACATATGTAAATTTAACTATTTATTTAGCTTACATAGGCAAACATACATACGTACTCGTACATAAGCAGCTATTACTTATAGATACATGGCGATACTGAAACACGTTTGCATTAAGCATACAGGGTGCCGGGCATAGAAAACAAACACGTATGACTGTTTTATGCCTTTTATCGGGTTTGAAATGCTGTTGGCAGCCACAAAGGCGTGATGGAGCTGGCGGGTGTTTTTGGTTTTGTTGTAAGTGTTGATAGGTGGGCGTGTGCTACGGTATGAACTGCCCGGCCCTACTTTTGCCGCCATGGTCTTTTACATTTAGGCTGGTGATTGAGATTTGAGCTGTTTCGTTTCAGCTTTTCTGTTTTTTTTTGCATAATTTCTGTGTTGTATGTATAGGTATGTAGGAGTGTGTCTGTGCGTGTGTGTGTGTTTTGTAGTTATTTATGACCCTTTTTTATAATTGCCTCTTGAATTGGAGGCAATTTCCATTTTTGGTTGATTGTAGTTAATGGCCCTTTCTCGGAAGTGAGTCGTCGTCAACGTCGTCTCTCTTCTAATATATGATAATGGAGGACGACTTTCAAAAGTCTCACATACTTATACTTACACATACATACATATGTACCTCTGTACACTTGTAGTCGTGCATATGAGTACGTTTTTACGGGGGCCAAAATTTGCAATTCAAATTTTGTTATAAATTTTATGCTCTGCAAATGAATGTGTGCTCAGATACGTTCTTATGTCTGTCTGTCCGCCTGTCTGTTGTTGCCGTGATTACACGAAGAATTGTCGGTGCCTTGCGCCCAAAGCTTGGTCTGGTCTGTTCAGGGCCTAAGTGTGTGTGCGTGTGTGAGCCGCTGTGTTTGGGTGCCGCAGATAAGGCACAACTTAATTTAATTCATTAACAAAAAAAAAAACACAACACAATATTCATTTGTTTCGACGCAATTGGAAAAGGCACCCAACGCCCTGCTGGAAGCCGGCTGCCAATACGCTGCCACAGTCTACACATACATGTTCGACAACACTACACGTTCATATGAATATGGCACGTTAATTATCCCTTTTGAATACATTGGCACGAAATGGTGATTGGGTTTGGCTTAATTGAAGATTGGTCGAAAATGAATGGATGGACGGGCGGACGGACGTTGCGAACCAAATTACGTAACAACATATTAAAAATGTTGTCTGTTTTAACAGCATGAAATAAAGTATGAATGGAAGAAAGCCAAGTAGAAATTAAAATCTTTGCAGCCGAGTAACATTTATGCCTGGCCATATTCATGTGCACATATTTTATTTTTTTTCGTTTCTTTTCATTTCGGGGTATCCATCATTGTGTCCCTATACGAGTATGTGCGTGCAGGCTCATAAATATTTCCGGGAACCCTACTGTCTTCTTTGTTGTTATTTCTTTTTTTTTGCTTATTTTCATTCGGCATTGTTGTTAATTATGAAGGCCATTTTTGCCTTTAATTCAAGGTCACAGTGATGGTCAGGTTCGATGTTGTTGGTATTTTTGGGATTTATGACAAAAATGTATAGGGAATTGCAGAGATTTTTGTTATAATGAGATATGTCATCCTTAATAAGAATTCTTTCGGAACCCTGTAGTAATCATGAAGGGCATGATGTTGATTCGGGACTTAAAAGTGCTCGAATAAAATTCGTTCACTGGAAAAATGCGAAATTTGAACTTAACGATGAAAGTCATAAAGACAGTTTTTTGGGCTCTTATATTAAAAACATTTTGTATTTTACGCTTTATGGTATAGTCACAAGATTTACAAAAGTAATGCGCGACTTGTAAAAGAATAATAAAGGGTGGTTGAACTTAAAGGGCCGATATCCAAATGTCAATTTTTTCTGCATTTAATTTGATATTTCTCAATTTCAGACTAAGTCAATTTAAACCATGCAAAGATATACAAGCGAGCAACGCGTTAAAGTTAGGCAACAGTGTATGATGAATTTTCGAAGAAAATTATCTTTAGTGATTAAGGCACATTTTCCTCCTCAGTGGATTCGTCAATAAGCAGAATTGCCACATTTGGGCGAATGATAATCCAAGAGTCATTGTCGAACAAACAAGGCACCCACAAAGAGTGACTGTTTGGTGTGGGTTATGGGCCGTATTTTTTCCAAAATGAGGCCGGTCAGTCAGTTACTGTGAATGGTGTTCGCTATCGTGAGATGATAACGAAATTTGTATTGCCCGAATTGGAAGATATGGATGTGGACGATATGTATGTGGTTTTAACCGGACGGTGCCACTTGCCACATAGCTAACCAAACAATGGCTCTTTTGCGCGACAAATTCAATGGCCGTGTTATCTCACGTCGTGGCGATGTTAATTGGCCGTCAAGATCATGTGATTTGACAACGTCGGACTTCTTGCTTGGAGTTACTTGAAAGAAAGGGTGTGCATCGATAAGCCAGCAACAATTCAAGAGCTAAAGGATGAGATAATTCGGCACATTAAAGGCATAGAACCTCAACATCGGCCGTTTATAAATAAAAAAAAAACCGTCTAAATAATTCACACTCATGTGCTCTTTAAGAAAGAACCTCTTAAGGTGGACCTCTCAGATTAAGCAATAATTTTGCGCAGAACACATCCCCTACGTTTGCTAATTGGAATTTAAGGCGATGAGTTTTGAGTTGACCAAGATAAAGCCGCGATCTTAGAAATCTTGTTGTTGTGGCCATCGTGCGATGCTACCAAATTCGGCAAACATGTCAACTAGCCTAAATTCCCTTTAGACGGAAATGCAGGACTGCAAAGCATGGTACCGCTGCACTGACCAAATCTTCTTTTCAGTATCCCAAGCATTAATTTTAAGAAATCTTGATGGTAACCGTCCAAATAAAAAAAATTAGGCCGAATAAGATTCGGCGAGAACCATTATGTATTTGGAAACTCTGATAGGATAGAATGATAAAAGATGTTGATATCCCATATCCTTAGGCATGCTTTCAAACCGATCGTTTAGATGATTATGCCAATTGTTTGCCCGATACGATTTATAGAAAAACGTTTATTCTAGTGTCTTGTGGCTATCATTATGCAAATTTTGATATAATTCAATGTACTCGTATTGTGCCGCTTACTAGGGCATAATTTCAAATTCTCGATTGTTCGCTGCTCATGGGGTCAAGTTAAGCCGCACCAATTTGCTATGAAGTAGACAGACAAAGCCTAAAACATATCCTCCCTTTTTCGACGACCTTGACAGAGAGGTAAACTAAGCTGTTATAGCCTTGTCGTTCTCGAGCAAATGCCGGTAGCTCTTGAGCCTAAGTTTGGAGGTAAACTACACAATTGGAGGTAAACTACACATGTTGGAGGTAAACTACACATGTTGGAGGTAAACTACACATGTTTACAAAACACCCTTAGGAACAAACAGGACATTTTTTTAAATCAGTGAGCTGTGCACGATATATTTCTTATACGAGTACGCACTGAACAGGCCCACTGCTTAATTCCGGAAAAGTGTAAGATGATTTCCTAGCAGTAGTGACATATGCGCATATAAAATTCATAGACAGGACGTCAATCCAAGATATTAAGGGAGAAAAGTTCAATCCTCAGTACCAAACGATACTTAGATTTAATATTGCCTTAGTCTACAAAAAAAAGTGTGGTTGGATTACAATATTCAAAGTGAATCATACTATTGTTGGGTGAATGGGTTTTGTCAAATTTGTATCCTCACAACAATGGTATGATTCCCACACAACCATACTATGATACCCACAACCATATTATAATTTACACTCAACCATACTATGTTGGTGACGCCTATGCCATCATAAGTTAATTAAAAACAAGGATTGCTTTTAGAGTGTAGAATTCACGACTGACTGAGCACCTTAGCAAAACTCCTTGTTTTGTTGCGAATTTATTTTTTAACAGACTACAAATCGAGTCGTATGTATTTCATCACAGACGGTGCCGCAGTCGTGCTATCTCACTCAAACTTTTGTACTACTTTGATTGAAGATTATAGATTTTTAAGTTCCAAAAACTTCCTTAATTTGTTTAAACCTTTTCGTTATTTTGAGTCATGCAATAAAATGCTAAAATTCTTTTGAATTTCACGGAACAACAATTTTTTTTAACAACTTCAACACGCACGTCTTCGCCCATCAAAAACAATTGTTCCTTGCCCTCAATCCAAACCACTTGCTAACACTGCCACAAATTTGCCCACTGATGTACATTTACCATTAACAACCCGGTGAGTCTGTGTGTATATGTAACGTCAGCATGGAGTACAGCTTAATTACAACTTTATTATCCGTTCCCAAAAAAGTTTTACGATTTTACTACAAAAAAAGTTGATCATTCGTTCAAATATAAAAGTGTGACATAATTTCCTTTATTTTAATTCATTTCCTTCTTTTGGCAAGGACTTTGCGTAGCAACTTTTTCGGAACTTCCTTTTTAATTTGCTCCAAGTGGCAGACAAACAGTCAGCGGCAACCAGCCACCGACAGACAGACAGACGGGCAACTTTGCCACAGAGCAAATATGAATGTCTAGCACTTGTATTCCAGGCCAAAAAGTACAGGACAATAAATAGACGGTAATAGTTTTATTCGCAAACGAGCGAACACACAATTTCATGATCATGACCATTATTACGGGTACATCCAGCATAAATGTACAAACCGAGTGAACAGCAGCAACCGGTTTGTTCTGTGTCATCGTCAGCTGACGACTGACGTCTCTGGGGCTCTGGGGAATAGCTGCTGCCCACATTGTTGACTCCTCCTAGTTAAGCACTCAAGTTGTATAGCACAGAGAGAGAGCAGTAGTAACTTTAAACTAAACCGGACTTGGCAACAACTACATTTTATGGTGATTGAAAATTATGAGACTTTGGAGAGTGTTGGCAAGCAAATGAATGTCGTTGCAATGCTTTCCGTTGGCTTTTCCGTTCTTCTCCCTTCCTCCCTTTTGTTTGCTGGTAATGTCTCTACTCATCTGGTGGAGTGAGGGCTGCATGATAGTGACTACGTCTACTCTGTCTGCTAAGGAGGGGGAAATCTCTGCAAATAGAAATCGTCTTAGGAACGAAGGGCCACTTAATTATGCGTCTTCACTAGCAACTTGTAATGAACTTTTTGAGTTGAAATACACCGCAAATACCAGCTAGAGACTAAATACGTATGTATCTAAAATAGTATATACGCGAAACATAAGCAGATACGAGGTATGAGTTGGCAGGCGAGCAAGTTTTTCAAACATGTGGCTCACATAGGCTTAGACAAAGGACATACTCGTTGGGACTTAAACAAACAGAGATCGGGCAGTCAGCTTTTCTGCTGTGATAAAAAGAGGTCCTTATCGGGATGCTAAAACCAACATTAGAAATAGGTGGTACTTACTTCGTACGACGACATAACTCTGCTTTCTATGTATTTCAGGTAAAAGTTTGAAGTCTTTCAATACTTAGTAGGGACATAAATACCGTTAAACACGTTTTATACTATAAAATAAAAAAGTACTGAATATTTTTGGACCAAATATGTTTTAATATATTTATTGATGTATATTGTATCCAAAAAGAATCTACTTTTTCGAAATGTCCGCCTTTTGCCTTTACACACACCTTAAGTCTTACTCGTTAATCGTCAATAGCTGCACGAACCTCGTCCATTGGAAAATTGGACACAGCTCGAACCAAAGCAGTCCTAAGAGATCCAATGTTGGGGTATCTTTTGTGACAAACCTTGTCCTCTAAAACCGTCCACAATTTTTAATCCAATGGGTTTAAATCTGGACTGAGGGCCATTCTTCAGAGGAAATGAACGCTGTCAAATTCTTTCGAAGCCTGGCCTGGGACGTTTTAGCCTAATGGGCCGGCGCAGAATCCTGCTGGAAAGTCCATGGCTGGTTTTGGAACAGGGAATTTTTAAGAGGCTTCACAACAGCTTCCAAAACGGATTCTTGCTAAACGTTGGCCGATGTTTTGACTGCTTGTTCGCAGAAATGCAGGTCAGTGACCCCATCGTAAGAGACACCCCACCAAACCATGATTGAAGCAGGGTGATGACCCTTTTCCACCCTTGGGATCAGTTCAGATACTTCCTTAGATGACCGCGCATACACTCTATCATTTTGCTTGTTAAATTTTTCCTGAACGGTAAAAATATTCTCATCGATGAACAAAATTTTTCTGTGCACATTTCAAGCGTGCTTCACCAAAAGACGTTTGAATTTTGCAATCCTATTTTTTTTAAAGCTGCAGTCAATAAATGTCCAGTACGTCGTTTGAAAGCCCCAAGTCCAAAGTCTTTTTTTAATGATTCGATTAATGGACTTTTGCGTGATATTCATTTCACGGGCCATGATTTTCGGTTTTCGGATCGGATTTCTGTGAATTCTTGATTTAATGGCTTTGATGACATGCGGTGTTCGAACAGAGCGTGGGTGGCCCGACCGGTGGCGGTCTTTTACATCTCCAGTCTCCTCAAACAATTTTATGCATCGGTAGACGAACATGCGACTAATCCCTAGTGGCCGGAGCGTTTTGAAAATATCGCTTTTTTCATTTCACACTTGAAAAGCGCGATACGGTTCTCATTATCTGACCACTTCATGATGAAAGTTGAAACAAAAATTTCGTTAAAGACTTACGCTATTGAGGTTAGCTTTCAAAACCCATATGACATTAACGGGGTATGTTCAGTTTTACAATTGAAATGGGTGTGTTCAATGTTCTAACATTATTTATGTCCCTACTAAGTACAAAATTGCAGAGCTACTGGACATAAAATCTGACTTCTCTAGTGACAAGTACAGCAAGGACTAAAAATTATAGACCTGAATTTGCATAGGGACCTTTTTATGAAGGCCATAACAAAACATTGATCCAACTAGTCGATTTTCTCAGGGATCGTTAATAAAGTGTAATTAGAAATTTGAGAACTGTCCCTAATTGTGGCTTCCAGAGTGGTACGGGCTTTTATCAAACTAAATACACTCAGACCTAGCTATACGGCCTTTAGTTTTACTTTTTTCCTTTTACAGCCTTTTCAAATTATGGCTTGATTTCCTTATACGGCAAAAAAAATCGTTATACGGCAAAAAAATGTACACACTTTGATGAGAGGCAAAGCAGCAAGTGCTGATGATGATGCAGCAAGAAAGTTCCCTGCCGTATTAAAATATATTATTGTAGCAGGTGGATATTGCTTTGATCAAGTCTTTAATTTTGACGAAACTGGGCTTTATTGGAAATGAATGCCGGACAGAACCCTCATTTCGAAAGAAGAAAAAAGTGCATTTGGGCATAAGGTTTCAAAAGAAAGATGGACGTTACTTCTTGGAGCTAATGCTTTGGGTAACTTAATTAAAAGCATTGCTTGCCTACTTACCAGAAAATTCCAAAGCTTTTAAAGGAGTCGATAAGTCAAAACTGCTCATTTGGAAATCCAATAAAGAGGCTTGGATGGCTAAAGCTATGTTTGAAGATTGGTTTAACAATTATTTTTGTCCTGAAATTAAGACTTATTTAAACAAACAAAATTTGAGCAACAAAATATTGCTTCTGTTAGATAATACTCCTGGACATCCTGTAAATTTGTCTGAATTAGTAGATTGAGTAGAAGTGGAGTTCCCCCCAAAAAACACCACAGCTCTAATTCAACCTATGGATCAGGGTGGAATCGCCAAATTTAAGGCGCTTTATTTGCACGAAGCACTCCAGGAGTTGATTGCCGAAACTAATGTTAAGGAGAAAACTACAGTAAAAACTTTTTGGAAAGGTCATGATACAGTAAAATCTGTAGTTAATATCGGCGAAGCTTGGAACGAGTTCAAACCGGAATCTTTAAACAAAGTTTGGAGGAAGATTTGGCCGAAATGTTTTTTACCATCTTAGTCATTAAGTTCCGACCTGATTCCGTGCCTGTCATTTGCCAAAGTATTTTAGAAATGGCCAATGATTTTGGCTTTGACAATTTAGAAGAAAATGATTAAATGATTTGCTGCGACCTCAAGAAAGTCCTCTTACCACTGAAGAGGTAATGGAACTTGATTCTTTCGAACCATCGGACAGTGAGGAGGAGCCAGAGTCTATTAAAAAATTAACTACAGAAAAGAAAGCTCTTGATTTTTTGAACAGGGCACTAGTGTTCCCATTGATACTCGTAATGATCCGAAAGGAGAAGTTGTATAATCAATAAATAACTCTCTTGGCTGCTACAAACAACTTCAGGAGAACCTAAAACACAAATCAAAGCAGCAACGATTAAGTAAATTTTTTAAGTCCAATATTCAAGAGCTTCTTCTTCTACACATTTAGTTACTCATGTTTTCTTAACACTTACATAAAATATTGGTAATGTTTGACTGAAACCTATTTTAGTGTTCTTGAATAGAACCGATCACCTTTGTATGGGTTTGTATGCAAATATGCAATTCGTTATACGGCTTTTCGGTTTACGGCCATTTTTTTTGGAACGCATCAAGGCCGTATGACGAGTTGTATGGTAAATATGTTTTAAGATCCACAGCTTTAATACGGTTTGTCTTTGTTCTTAAAACTGCACAAATTGTAATAAGATCGCTTCTTATTTGCGATCTGCAATTTAGGGATGCACGAACCAATAGACAACAATTTCAAAAGAGTTGAGATGTGCAAGTTAGTGATGGATAGATACAGCTGCAAATTTTGTTATCGCCGACCGCAATAACGCTCTCGTTACACAGTACAACAGCCAATCTGGGGGGTGAGAAATTCCAAGTCAGGGTGATGGTACTAGGTCAGTATATTAAAACCCTCAAAGGGTTTTGCGTTCGTACGTGCCAGTTTTCGAAATCGATTACTTAATTTTGACAATAACCCTAAAAATGTTCCACAGTGTTATCAGCAACTGCTAATTGCGTGCGCTATAAGCATCCGTGTACACAGAGAAAAAATAAGTTGGTCATCAGTTGGAACTACAATGATTCGGTTGCAAAGCAGGAATTTCGGTTGCAATCACCAAATTTCCGTAATTGCATGCGATACTCGGTTCGCAATAACACGAGATGAAAACTTATTGATGGCTCTTAGCAATGAATCCGAAAAAGGTATTGGCACGTTGTTAATTAGCAAAATAAAAATAAAAACCCCTTTAAGGGACGAAAGTCGTAAAGTAAGCTTTTTGGACGATTGGCTTATGTGCATTAAAAAATTGACAGGCGATTAAGAGACAATATGGGCATATGGGTACTAAAACTAAAGCGAATTTTGCTACGATTAGAAATATGCTTTATAGACATTCCTGGGCTAATGGGTTCAAAGAACGGGCCACTTTTTATACCATCCATCATATGGTAGGTATATTCTGTTGCTTTGAAATACCTGAAAATACCGGTCAAAGACAACTTATTCTGAATCGTGAAAATCCTGAAATATGCTAAGATGATGAAGCCATATTCGACTGTCTTTCTGTGAAAAGAAAACTACAGGGTAAAAACACCTCAACAATGGTTTATGGATTTTTATTACTCCAAATGCGACAATTTTGGTTATTAACGTACCAATTCAACCAAAAATGAGCTTTATCGCTAATCGAAATGTTCTTGTCAATTCAGGATCGGTGCCCATTCAACACAATTTGTCAACGTTTTTTCCGAGTTATTATTTTTTTTCGAAAGGTCAAATCTAGTGAACTAAAACCATTTTGATGATAGTTGATGGTATAAAAGATGATGGTATGGGAAGAACACAAAGAGACCAGTGACGCGCCCCCTTGACAAAATCTTCATATTGGAGCTGAACTCATGATAAAGGGCATACATGCTTCGGCCAGGCCTAACTTACTCTGCCTCTACTGAACATTTTGAGGTATAAACAAAATGTAAACATTATTTGTTTAAGTTATAATCATTTTTAGAACATTAACAAAATGTTCAAAATAGAGTTTCAAATTTTACGATAAGTTTCTTGTGTTTAAATCTCTCTTAATTGCATTTGACGAACGAAGAATTTTTTTGTTGAACTTACCTAAATTTGTCGACTCTTTGTTAGTATTGGCTCTCTACAAATATCTAATCTTTCTCCCTATAATGTTCTTTTCATACTGGTATCGGTTGCTTTTCAAACGACCCACGCATACCAAATTATATATGTATATGAATAGTGATGTATGTTTGAGTGTGTGCGTGTGTAAGTAGGTCTTTCTATTTGCTGGCAGGATGTAATCAATTTCCAGCAAAACAACGACAACAACAACAAGGAAACAAAGCAACTTCAGAAGCCAATTGAACATTTTTCTTCATGTAGTTATTCGCCATCCACATTCGTCTTGACGATGGCATAACTCCAGCATATTCCACCAACACAGCCACTCGCCCTCCTTGCCTCCCCACCACCGGTTGTTCTAACAACGTTGTATCTGCGATTGAGTAATTAATTTAATTAGGCTCATCACAATCTTTATATACGAAACATAGGTAAACGAAAGTAAAACAAGAAACAAAGAACAACATCAATTTGCCAATAACAAGACCTGCGACGAGGTCCAGCCAGCAGCGAAAGGCGTCTAAAACAAAGAGAGAGAGAGGGACAGCAAAATCCTTACGACGGGTGTGTAAATATATAATTGACTGTATGTGTGCAATTTCCCTTTGAGTGTCTATCCATGTGTTGGTGCTATGAACTTCAAGTTGTTCAGGGAGTAGGTGTCCTTGCCTTGGTGTTGTTGGTTGGCTTGGTGTTGTTGTTAGTGCCTTCAGCCTTATTTCAGTTGTTCAAGACGTTCAATTAAGGTATTGTTTTATAAATAAATGACCAAATTATCCGGATTAGTCGCCATAAATCTAAGCCGTCTGCAATTTCTAGCAGATTTAAAACAATAACGATTCAATGGCAAATGCGATGTTGCATTCAAGCAAAGTCCATGTCCATGGCGATGGCGATGTCGATGGTATTAAATGATGGCCAGCCATTTATCAGTCAGTGGAATAACTGCGGCCCCGACCGACGTACGTTGCGGTGTGGTTGAGAGAATATTTTTCTATTCGTTTACATTTAACGTGCCTCTGTAAGAGGGGGCATTGAAATATGTGGCGGTCTTCGATCTCGGTTAATGAGAAATCTCAGATAATTTGACTTTTTGATTGCCTTTGCAAGACGGCCATAAATAATGTTCATCTTTTGGCACAGTACATTGGTACTTGAATCAAGTTTAAGGCTATAAGTAATTGTAGATGAACTGAAAATATTGATAAAACTAACTCAAGTCTCATAACGGCCCATTTAGTAACAAAGTGGAGAACTTATATTAAATCAGAGAGCTATTTACGTTATAGTACTTACTTAACGGACCCTACCGGGAATCATATTATAGTTGCAGGAATCATACTTATGGCTTAGCACATCCCACTGTGATTGTGGATATCACACTATGGTTGAGAGAAACTGGCATTGGTTGTGGGAAACCCACTTTAGTCGTAGGTATCATAATATTGTGTGAATCTTAGTATGGTTGTGGCAATCACGCTATGATTTTGTATGATTATAATATGGTTATGTGAATCATAATATGACTGTGAGGGAACGTATAATGATAATGTTTTGGTTACTAGAACCATACTATGATAAAAATAACTTCTTACTTCAATATTTTTATATCGTTCACCACGCTGTAGTACTCGTACAGGTTGCTGATGTTTGCAAAACTATAACGGAATTGAGATAACCAAACACGTTAAAGAAATGGACAAGACCCTATTTTTGGTATACCGATTGATTCAGAATCTTTAAATGATTCCATTAGGTGATGTCCGTCCCCTCCCTCTGTCTGTATATGTGACGTGCAAAATAGAAAGGGACCTAAGGGTAAAAACCAGTTTTGTTCAGGAGAGCCATTTTCAAGATTTAAATACGTGCATCTTTGGTGTACCATCACTTTCATAAAACGCGCATATCTCTGGGAGGGAACACTTTTGGGGCATGGAATCGGTCTCATTCGATGCTCAGATGTTGTCCACATCAAACGAAAAGTGAAAATTGATTTTTTACCCTTAGGTCCCTTTCTCTATGCGTTGTTACATGTAATCAAATAACCGGTCGGAGTTATGAATTGATTTCGATGAAACTTGGTACATTCTTAAGGATGAAGCCTAGGACGAACCTTATCGAAATTGGTCCACCTCGGTCCATACTTATACCCTGCACCACACTGTGGTAAAGGGTTTTATAACTTAGTGCTAATGCCTGCAACACCTTAAAGGAATGGAGACAGACGCAATGTTAAGAATACCGATCGACTCAGAATCACTATTTGATTTCAGTAAGAGATGTCCGTCCGTCCATGTATCGTTGCAATTAAAGTACACGTCATAATTATGAACCGATCCATCGAGGATCTGGTCAAAATTATTTACCGATTTTGATGGAATTTTGTATATTATTTAAGTTTTGAACGAAGCCTATTAAAAATGGTCCACATCTGTTTATACTTTGATATCATACAAACGTTTTTCCCGATTTCAGAACTTATAACTCAGAAAGCCGCATCCGATTTTGACCAAATTTCGCACAGACCATTACGAGTGACCTGCACTTTAGTAAAATTTGTCCACATCGGTCCAAGTTATTGAATAGCTCTCTCACAAAAGTTCTCCCAATTGAAGGTCCTGCGACACTAGAAGCCAGAAAGCCACATTTAACAACCAATTCCCACCAAATTTTAGCGGATAGTACCAAGGTCATAATTGGATAAGGAGCGTATCACCGCATCTTTAACTTTGAACTCTAAAAGATCGTATCTCTTACACTATTAAAGATATGACGATAATATTTGAAACATATAATAGTTATATTGAATGAAATACACCCTGGTGAAGAAATAGATGCAGTGGCCGCACCCTTTCAAAATTCGCATTTTTAACCAAAATAATGGACCGATCATTATAAAATGACAACGATCTTACTGAAGAAAACAAAACTTGGACAAAATGGCGTTGAATGCAAAAATTATATTGATGATGAACGGTACATTATCTTCAGCCCGGTCAAACTTACTTTGTACACTTGTTTTGCTGCATTCGATTCGCTTTAAGTTGTTATAATCGGCAAGTGTCAGTAAAATGTAATCCTTGGATTTTTTGCCTTGGTTTAAGGCATACAGATCTCCCTGAATAAAATGGTTCTCCTTTTTAGGCATAGCCTTGTATGTTGATCAGGCATTCCTAGTC
Source organism: Hydrotaea diabolus (assembly GCA_963513945.1). NCBI lineage: Eukaryota > Metazoa > Arthropoda > Insecta > Diptera > Muscidae > Hydrotaea > Hydrotaea diabolus. Next base: position 238,013,957 of record OY740716.1, on the reverse strand, counting down.
GCCTTCGTTAATTGCTGATTATTTCAGACAAAGGGAAAGGCAGTGTATTGAAGGACACTTCACAGGCCCACGACGCGTGAAAATGCGTCTGGCTGTCTCGTTGGCTGTATGGCTTGTAGCGCCGTCTTGTTGGAACCAAAGGTCGTCCAAATCAACATCCTCCAATTCAGACAAAAAAAAAACGCATTCATTACGGCTCTTTAGCGTTCCCCATTGACTGTAACATTATGTCCAGCTTCTTTTGTAAAGAAATATGGAACAATAATTTCCACACCAAAAAGTGTTTTTGAGGATGTAACGGCGTCCTAACAACGGCTTTTGGATTTTTATTACTCGAAATCCGACATTTTAGTTAATTTCGTACCCATTCAACCAAAAGCGAGCTTCATCGCTGAATACAGTTTCTTGTAAAAATCTGGATCGGTGGCCATCTCGTTTTGCGCTCATTTACCACGATTTGCAAACATTGCGCCAGAGAAAGTCTATTCATTAAGAAATGGCAAACCAAACTGAGCATAAATCAAGTAGCAGCGTTCTAAAAAACAACTCCGAAATAAGTGTGGCCGGATCGTAAACTACACGTCTAACAAAAACACCATTTAGAATATCTCTGTATCGAATGCAAAGTACAAGCTTAGCTTATCTAATAAACTCCCCTTAGATCTGTCTGCTGAAGGCAGAGAAAATCTCTCAAACTGCCCGAATACCGAACGCATAAGCAATGCTCTAATGAATTGATAAGCTCTCCGAATATCTGTCTTTCGAATGCAGAGCACAAGCTCAGTTGAACTGATAAGGTCCCCCATATCGAATGTCTACCGAATGCTGGTTTGTCCTACCTTAGATCTCCGTTTTCCTGTGCTTTACTAATCTCTCAAATCGTATCAGTTTAGAATAACTACGAACAATTACCATATTATTTACCGCCCCAATCAAATGCACATTTAAGCAGATCAGTAAGTATATAATGCTGAAATCCTGTCTCACAGCCGACACAACACAGACATATGCCTTTCAACACGTATGCCTTTAATTATACGCACTTTTCGTGTTAACCACCCTTTCACCGCCACCACCCTCTCACCACGTGTATAGCCTTACAACATAGTTCGTGTAATAGGTGAAAGTGAAAGTGTGAGGCTTAAACTGTCACACTGTCACTTACACTCATACACGCACGCACCCGCATATCACACCACACTAAACACACACACACCCACATACAGAGATACACGCGCTCGCATATTCTCACAAATCATTAAAATTAATGCATACTTTACGGCGTTGCAAATAATTTTTGAAAAATTTTCTACGGAAATGAGTCACAAAAGTACAATAAACATAATCGTTGTTGCGGTTAGACACATTCAAATAAACCGGAGCAGCAGACATCTTTTTATTTCGTTTTCAGAACTGTGCGAATGTCGGTAAATGCGGGCACACAATAATGGGCTACTGGCACTCGTGCGGGGCTGAATATGCGGTCTAACCACTCACTCAAACAGTGAATGCGACCCCTTTTACTTTCCCCGAACTGTATACAGAGTGTGTGTGAAAGTGGGTGTATAAAACACACACACTCACACAACTGCATGGATGGCAAACAATTAGTACCATCACATGTCAGTGAAGTGAGTCGTTCGCAGTTGACAATTCTATTATGGAACTGGTAGCTTGATTCGATTTATTGCGAATCAGTGGCTTTCGCTGCTGTTCATCAGCTTCAGCATCGTCATCAGGATGATCACTCACAAGAACAGTGGTAACAGATGTCAACGAAGCGAATAAAAAAAGTAAAATCGTCGTAAGTTTTGTCTGGCCAAACCTTATATACGAATTTTATAGACTTTTCCCTAAAGACTTTTCTTCTGAAAAGACCCTTTACACATTAGGTTAATTTTTAAGGAAATAAAGGCTGCAACTTACGAAAAGTGACAAACCATAAGTCAAAACGCGTATAAAAAGTGCTTCAAGGATTGAAAAAATTGTTGGCACAAGCAACATTTATGTTAGTTTTGAACGAGCTTATAGATTTGGCTTGTTTAAGGATAATTCTCAGTGTATTTACGTAAATTAATTCCCTCAACATTCCATAAATAAACAATTGGGAATTCCTCTGAAATCTGTGAGCTGTGCATGGTATAATTCCTGACCAGAACCTACTGTTCTACGCCTGCTAGTACTTTTTGCAGAGAAATGATTGCATGGCTTAGAAATTAATCTCTTACTCGAAAAGTCGCCGACATTTACAAGGTGCAAACCAGCCACTAACTAAATTGTTGGATGATGCGTTTCTTTCTCGGTTTACTTGTACGATAGTCTTGCACACTAACCATCACACCACAGCAGCCCACAATTCTGAAGGTTTCATAATGTTTATCAATTTTTTAAAGTTTCCGGGACTCCACCCTTATTCATCATTAACAATTTTTTTTTCGTAAGGCAAATACTCGGGCCATGCCGTCCACATTGTCCGTGGAAAGGGTAGGTGTTTCCATGAAATGCCAAGATGTACTGCTTTCTTAACGAGACCAGAGGCGTTACAGACTTTATTAAACGAGCACAAGAAACAAGTACTCTGTTAAGTTAAAGATCATTTTTTTTATTATTAATCTCAATATTACATAATTTTTGTTTTATAAGGAAACAGTGGTCATTACATTTATATATATATATATATATATATATATACATATCACCCGTAGATAAACCCTTTTTAGTCGGAAAAGATTAAAAAGGTCTCACCAAGTTTCACTGATAATACAAGCGGCGGCGCGAAAAGCATGGACAACGGCATGATAAAAGTAAAGTATTTTTATGGTGTCAAAGCCTTTACGTAGGCATCAAAGATAACATTGGCATTACAGTGTAACAATAGCGACGGCTTCAAGAAAATAAGTTGTAGGCGAGGCGTGACAAAAGTAAAGCTTAACTCGTAGACGTCTAAAAATAATGGAGTTGGTGTCGCAATGTGGCGTTATCATCGAATTGTGGTATTAAGGATGACGTTAGGGAGTCGAAATTTTTTATCTATTCTTGGCTAGCTAACAAATCGATGAATACAGAAAATAATTTGGTTGGAAATCGCTCCGAAATACAAAAATAAAATTGCACCAGGAGGCTTCCCCTTGAAATCACAAAACATCTTTTAACGGTTATTCATTTCGCCATACAACGAGACAATAACTTCGATTAAATATTGGTATACGTAAGCAATAGGTTGGTTACAACAATGGATAGAACCTAAATTGTTATCTGTTTGGAATATTGTTCGTTGGTACAAATTATTGGTTATGAGAACATATTATGCATCTCTAATAACTAATAGCAATATACTTATGCTTTTAAAAAAAATTTCTCCTAACGTGGGCTATAAATTGGATCCAAAATATTTTATTTGAAATATCCATTGAAAGAGAGAATGTGAAGTTATATATATTAAAAACCGAAGGCACATATGCAGTACATTGTATGAGTCAAAAAATCGAAAGTAGCTGCAGCCTATATTTCCAGTTCCATGTACTGAATATTATGATAAGCTGTGGCGATAATAATTGGACTGATCCTCAATGATAATTGTTATTTTCGTATTAGGCGTAAATATTATACTCTTGACGATGAAATTTTATATCTCAGTAAAGCATCTACAAGAGAACTAATAGCCTAAGTAGGCGGAAAATAGCTTCTTTGTCACTTGCACTGCCAAGCGAATGTTTAAGGTCAAAATACAAATATATTTTCAAACGCAGATTTAAAAAAACAGTCATATTTGGGTGAAATTTGACCCGTCATCTAAATTTAACCAAATTGCAAATATAATTTTATTTATTATTGGCATATGTCCCCACACAGTGAAGGAAATCAGTTGGAAATCGGACTGAACTTATTATATCGTTATAACTTCTGTACCCAAGACTTCAAGCATTCGTGTTAGGTATTTTGTAGCATATAAACGCTTAAGTAGCCGGAAGTATTTAGGTTTAAAATTCCACTTCTCTTTACTTATTAATATGTCATAATTAGCTTCATATTCAATTTTTTGGCTTATAATGGCCCAATGGTCCACATTGGATCGAAGGGAATAAATACGAGTATACACACAGAGAACTGATTCGTTGCCATAGCCGAATTGTTTGCCAACCGAATGATTGAGGTTGTATGTACCTCGAGTATGACAACAGTACCAGCGAATGTTAGTTGGTGCTTTGTAACGTTCAGTAATTTGAAGGTATCGCTAGAAAATACGAAAAATCTGTACCTCCAGAAAAGAAGTTTTGATATAAAAGTCCACATGCAGTACTTGTTTAACGGAAAAATTTTATATTTTCACAAGGGTCCAAAAATTGTTTCTCTTTATGTACACTTGACGTACTCTAAAGCATATGGTTGATCATGTCGAGGAAAATATGATGGAGGATGTTTATTGAATAAATTAGATTAACCTATTTGCTTAAATTATTAAAAATAAGAATATGTTCGCTATTGGTTATAATGAATGTTTTGATATTCGATTACAACAACAAAATGTAGTCTTGCTGCAACCATCAGTTATGGCAACTAAAAAAATTTTAGGCGATTCATTGGTATGACCGATCAATTTGTTGCATCTACAAAACGATGATTATATTTATCACCCTGAGGTATGTCGAACCGAATATCCATTAGGATTATAAACATTTCGTGATAGCAACCGATTTTCTTTTATCGCAATGAAATTTTAGTAGTTCCAACCGATTTGTAATTACGTTTTTCTCTCTGTGTATAATTTATAACAATTAAATAAAAACTTTTTCATTTTGGTCAGATAGCCGAAGACATAGAAAGTAAATATCTATCGGTCCAGTTAACAAATGATCACAGTAATGAACACCGAATTCATGTACAAATTAAGTTCCAAAAGCATCCCAATTACTTATTAAAAAAATACTAAAAATTGCCGTGTACCTAATTAACACTCAGGTGCAGAGAATAAATGGATAGTACGTTCAACAACCAACATTTAGTTGGCAAAAAAGATTGGTCGCAGCAACAAATCTGTTATCTCTGTTCATGTAATCCATTTCTATCGGGGATATACCAAAAATTGGGACTATTTTGTCTAAATTAATCCAAGATTGGTTTTTTGTCTATCGCCATATACTCGTACTATGAGATACTTTATACAATTCCGAATTAAAATGGATGTTCAAGAGCGGTTGCATATAAAATCGGGAAGATACCCTTGAAATGGGGCTGTATCAAAGGTGGACCGATATCACATTTTCTATCTGAGGCAATAATTTTTAAGCTTAAGATCGTTGTATAATTTTCTATCTAATTACTTAAGAAAGCGAGTAGCGCTTACGTCTTCTTCGTGTTAAAGGTTCGATTTGTGTATCACAATCTGAATTTTTTTTGCAATTTTGATAGCGTCCGTCCTTAAGCGAAGAAACTTACTTTTGGCAAATTGCATGAAGGTCGGACAACAATTGCTACCCGTAATCAGATGGTGATTAAACGTCGTTCGCTACTCTCAAAAGTGTGTCTAGTTCAAATAGTTTTGCTAGTTACAAATATTTGCCGTGATACTAACTTAATAATTTGCTGTTTCACAGAATTGTGCAGGTTATAAAAATAGTACACTTTTTGAGGTATTTTAGTCCCTTAGGCCAATCTAATCTAACCAATCACTTTTTAAAAATTTCCTAGTAAGCTTGTCCATCGCTAACCACTTTGCATGCCCAAAAATGTTGATTATTGGCAATGACAACGAGTCCAATGATGATGATTCAATAACAATTTGTAATAATAAACAATTTCTCAGTGATTATATTGCAGATACAACGTTTGTATGTATTACTTAATAATGTCATGTTGCGTTCGATTCCGACTCGAATTGGTTATAAATAATGAAGACCAATTAGACGAATACTTAGGGCAACCACAAGTCCATAAAATTGGATGATTTGTGGCCTGCTTTTGAGACGACGATTGCTGGCCGCCACATCTAATCCCCCTTTAAACGACTGGCCATGCCACGAGTATATCGTAACGTTCATCCTTGCAATATCCTTAACTTAAGGAAGCAAACAAACAAAATCATACTCGCACACTTATGTATGTGTCATGTCCAAGTGTGTGTGTGTGTGTGACTGTCTACGAGTATAAGTTGAGAGTCAGCAACGCTGTTGTGAAAACAAAAACTAATCTTTGCAGATTTAACTTAAATAACGCCGCTTCCTAACAAAACAAAAGTAAGAAAAACAAGTAGTAAATGCCAACACAAACAAAGGGCACAAATACACAAAAAAACAAACATACACGCACACGTACACCTCAACACACACGCACATTTTATCCCTAACCATGCATATGTGTGTGTGCGTCAATATGTAGCAGTTAGTTACAAGGATGATTGTGTGTGTGTGCTGTGGAAAAACTAACAATATTGTGTTTTATGACGGATACACGATGCACACACACCAGAGAACAAAAGTATTGGTGAAGCTAAAGTTTTCATGGACGTTACGGAAAGGGAACCAGAAATAGATCGCTGAAAGAAATACCTTCTCGTGCTTTGTTTTGTTTCACAACTCACACAACTCATTTAATGTGAAATTGAGATTGAGCTCAGCCGATAAGTAAATCCAATTAGCGATGACACAAGAAAAACAAAGGCCCGCTCGCGCACCAAAGGAGTAGTGCTGTATGTGGGGAGGTGGAGAGGCACGCTCACACACACACAATGAATGGGCCGGGTCGACGTTTCGGTGGCTCAGATTAAAATACTCGTTATTTATTGGTCATGCTGTGAATAATGACACGGGACCACTGCGCGATTGTTAATCAAAGGAGAATGAATGAATAAATTCCAATTAAATAGTGGAATGGCTATGATTTACATTTCGGAGTGCCTACGAAGGCGGCCTAGTTATTAATCAGCGAGTTGTAGATGACGAAGGTCATGACGTAGTCTAGCAGCAGATACCTGGTTAAAGAAAAAAATATGGAATGTAACAAGGGCTGCTATATATATTTCTGGCCTAATAATAAAAATACGAATATTTATCATCAAAAATGATTTTATTGTGTTTCAAAGTATTCTCCAGCATGATATTTACACTTTTGCATGCGCTCAAACAAATTGCCGAAGCACTTTTTTCACTGCGATTGAGACACCTCCAAAACATGGTTTTTGAACGTCATCTTCTGACGACGAAAATCGTTGACCACGCATTTTTTTCTTGATGTGCGGGAATAAAGAGAAGTCATTGGGTGCCAAGTCAGGGCTGTACGGCGGATGACCCATCAAATCGACGTTTTGGCTGTCAAAAAGACGCTGGTTTCAGCCGATGCTTAAGAGCTCGCATTGTCATGGTGCACAATGATTCGTCTTCTCTAGTTCGTTTTTCGAATTTCTCCGAAGACTTCAGGCAAACAAATTGTGATGTACCATTCAAAATTGACCGTCCTACGTTGCTCAAGCGGAACAGTCGCCACATGACCAGTTTTGCCGAAGAAACAGGCACCCATTTGCTTTGAAGTGCTTCTTCCACGAACAACTTTCGTTGGATTTTGGCTCGTCTTCGTAGACCCACACGGTCGATTGCTGTTTTGTTTCGGGCTCATATGCATAGATCCATGATTCGTCACCTGTGATGATCTTATAAACGTCTTTTGAAGCACCGTGATCGAATTTTTTCAAAAATTTCTTTGCACCAATCGACACGAGCCTTTTTTTGAGCGATAGTCAATTGGATCCCATCCAACAAGAATAAACCTTTTTTACGGCCAGCTGTTCATGCAATACCGAATGTATGCTGGTGGAAGAAATTTCCAAGGATGCCTCTATCTCACGATATGTCACATGTCGATCTTGCATTATCAGTTCAAGCACGGCATCAATGTTCTCTGGCACAACGGCCGTTTTCGGACGACCTTTGTATTTGAGCGAGAGTCGGCCACGATTGAAATAATTAAACCAGTTTTTCACAGTGCTATAGGACGGTGCTTCATCGCTTCATCTCTTGTCGTGATTATCCCCATCGAAAGTTGTGAAAAATGATCGCACGAAAATGTTCACGAGTTAATTCCATTTTTTTTTGCCAAATAGATTTTTCCAAGTCACTGTAAATGGTCGTACGTCAAAACGTTCTGACTACTTCTTTGCTAAAAACTGTCACACTTTCTAATGGAGATGGCAACACTTAGTGTTGCCTTTGCCAGAAATATATATAGCAACCCTCGTATGCTTTTCAAGTTTTTCGTTATTTCGTTAAGGGTTGCACAATCTTGGAATTTGTAGTTGTTCTCGGCAATAATTCTGTCATTATTAACGGGTTAGACCGATTTGATTGACATTTTACAGTTTGCTCGGCTCTAGAAGGAGAGACCCATATCCAACCTGCTCATTAAAGGGTGTTAACTTAAAAATTTAAATAGAGGCAAAATGCTGTTGGCTTAAGCTGAAGTATTGTAAAACATCGAGAGACGTGAGAATATTTTGTACAAAGGAAAGAGATAACCAAATTTTATACAATTCTGAATTAATGCCCCTTTGTTTAAAAACACATTTTTATTAAAAAAGCAAAAAAAAAACCATAACGTTTTATAGCCTTTAACATAGCTTTGAGAGGATTTTCACTGTGTCATTCCATTTGCACTACCTCGAAATATTAGTCGAAGTCCCTAAAAAGTATATAAACTCTAAGTCGTTGTAAAATACTTAGATCATGTGTGAAAAGCAAACTACAAGTTGCACTTTTGAAGCTAGTGGGTTAAAATTTAATAGAAACATGTGTTAATAGACTGAAACTGTTGGTATAAAAAAAGGGTAAGATCTAGGTCTAAGGGGTAAATATTTTCATGGAAAATCAACATCTCTGAACTTAAAAAAATCTTATAAAATAATGCGGATATTAGGATGATATTAAGAACACACGACATAAGCATGGATCGAAACATATTCCTAGATTAAAAATGGACGGTGCCACTCCACCGTTACATATCACATTCATGGCCAAAGTAACGCACCGATCGTTATGAAATATTAACAGAATTAAAACAATGTCACAGTAAACATTTTACGGATCTACTCAAAGTTTTTTCTCAGTCGATCAAGACGCCCCGTCCATTTATCTTCCAGATAGTCAGGAATCTATTCCTGTGATCAAAGTCTAGGTCGCAAATATGAACCGATCTAGATGAAAATTTGCAGACATTGCTAAAAAAATTGAATTGATTGGTCCAGGTCTTGATAAAGTCCCGTACAAATGTACCTAGCGATTAGGGTCAAACCGACATAATAGAGGCAAATTTTATTACATTTCAACAAAATTTGGAAAATATATTGCTGAAAATAGGCCAGATGTTTACAAATTTTTATATGGCCTGCATACATATGTATCTCCCGATTTGGCATCGAACTGGAGTCAAAGGGGCAAAATTCATCAGATTTCAACAAAATTGTGTTTGTGGCATTATTTACAAAAGGAAGAAAACGTATAGACTATAGAGCGGTACCATATAGTAGTCAGTCTTGCCCGACATACAACTTTCCTCACTAGTTTTTATTGCCTCAGTCAGTTTTAATTGTGTCAGTTTTTCTTTTGTTTTAATAAGACTGCTTTCGTTCCCTGAGCTGTTGGTAATATCTCCAAAATAAGCGTAAACTTTAATATATTGATGCATTTGTCGTCGGGTGGACATTTCATTTCTTTATAAGCACACGTAGTCTATTTCTGCTATAAGGTGGTAAGGCCCTAGGGCCAAATTAAGCATACTGTCTTCTGTATGACGCAACTTATTGATCGGTCATACCAATGAACCGTATAATACGATATGTATTTAATTGCCATAACTGGTGGTTGTGGCAACAAATAGTTTTGACAACATTCTGTTATTGTAACCAAATAATGGTGATGATATCTAAACTATCATCATAGCCAAAAGCGAACAAACTCCTAGTATCGTTTTTCTAATTTATTCAGTAAAAATCTTCTATCTTCTTTTCCTTGACATGACTCTCTCTATTCATAAAAGTACTTCAAGTTATTAAAGTAACAGTTTTTTGCCTTAACTGAAAGTTTTAAATTTTTTGTTTAAACAAGTGCGGCATGTGGACTTTAAGATCCAATAATTCTTCTCTGGAAGTTCGAATTCCTCGTATTTTCTACCGATACATTAACTAACATTCGATTGCACTGATGACATACTTGAGGTGCATGCAACCACAATCATTCCGTTGGCAAAAAACTATATGTATCGTACTGGGTTTATTGCTGAGCCCAGCCTAGTAAGTTTACCGGCTTTTTGATTCCCTTCAAATTTGCAATGTACTGGCACCTAGTTAGCTTAAAGTCTGCATGTAAAGCCTCCGCGGCTCTTAAAATCGCTAGAACCTACGCTTTACAAACGCTACACTTACCTGGCAGATCTTCCAATGCCTGCATTTTCAATGAAGGCTCATACTTCTGTGCCTGTCTGCACTTCAGAACCATCGTGTCATGTCTCTCATCCTTTGTGTAGGCTATCCCTTGCTCTCCACCATTAGGACGCAAATATTATAGAGATTAGATGTTAAACGAAAATAAGTTTCATATGATTTCACTTAAGGTATATCGTCATAAAAATGGGCTAACATGAAGGAGTGTGTACCTATTAAAACTTGTTGCATGCGGAATTGCATTTCCAAATTAAATCTTCCTCATCTCATAAAAAGTAACCGAGACCCACCAGCACCCTAATTTTTTGGATTATTTACTACAATTTCCTAGGTCTTTCCTTTCCTAAGTCGTTCCTTATATAATTATGCTATCTGTAATATATATCGATCGGTACTTTTTAACGTTAGTTTCATTTTAAGTTTAACGTTAGTTTCATTTTCTGAATATAAACAGTGTATCAACGGACATTCGTTTGTAGTGATTGAAGCTTAATAGTAAATGCTAGCACTGTCTGTCGTTTTATGCAACGAATTTATTTTCTCTCTAAACCCTTGCCCAAACGGAGCGGGTTATCATTCCTGTGTTGACAAACATCTATTTTAAACTCGACATGAAGTGACAAGTAAAGTACACACAGAGAACAGATTCGTTGCCACAACCACTTTTTTTGCCAACCGAATGATCGAGATTGTATGTACCTACAGTATTCCCTGAGAGTGATTGGAATTAGAATATCGGTGAAATAAACGAAATATTCGAACCGCCAGAAAACATTTTTCAAGGCAAAATTAAAAATTTTCATCAGAGACAAAAATCTGTTTGCTTAAACCCTGCAAGTATTCTTAAATAATAGATGGAAATGATGATGGAAGCTTTTTAATGATTTATTTTATTTTAATAATGCTTTTCAAACCAAAAAAAATACCACTTAACAACCCGTTGTAGGTTATGAGGCAATTACAATTATCATCAGTAATAATTGGTTGAAACGACACATTTTTTTCAAAACTATTGCTTGTCAAAACCGCCAGTTGCGGCAATTGAATTCCTTTTCCGCGATTAGTTGGTATGACCGATCAGTTTATTGTGGTTACAATACAAAGATCATAAAGGGTATTCCAATAGGGACATAACAATTTCGTACATGTATGTCAAAGCACCCTCAAAAAATTATAATGATCTTTCGGTGTCAAAACGTTATTCGAAGTTAAAATTTTCGACATGGTAAAATTCACTTACGAGCAACGTTTGGAAATCATTATAAATAACTACCAAAATTCTGAGTCGGTGGTTGCAACTTTAAGTGTTACTCTAATTTTCGGCCGTACAAATCGTGCAACCCGACATGATGAGCGATGAAGCTCATTTTTGCCTCATTTTTGTCAATAAACAAAATATGCGTTCTTGGACAGCAACAAACCACAATTGCATACGCAACAATTAATGTGTGGTGTGGTTTTCATTGGCCGTAATTTTTCCTCGATCAAAACAATCGTCATATTACCGTCAATGGAGAGCGAATTGGATGAACTGGACATCGCCGATATCTGGTTTCAACAAGGCGGTGCCACTAGCCACACAGCATCCGTTACAATCGTTGTACTGAAAGCAAATTCGGTAAAGGAGTTATCTCGAGAAATAGTCCGGTCGAATGGCCATCACGTTCATGCGATTTAATGCCATTGGATTTCTTTTTATGGGGCCACATCAAGTCATTGGTCTATGCCAACAACTTTAGACGAGCTCAAAGACAACACCCAACATGCAATTGTCAACGTTCGGTTTAAAATGAGTGCAAGAGTGGTGGAAAATTGGGTTCAAAAAATAGATCGCTGTACGCGGGCTTATGGTCATCACATGACCGAATTTCATTCTTAAAATTAAATATTTGCTTTACACCTGGAATAAATTTTACCGTTATGGCTTAAATATTCTGTGTTTTATTAATGTATACCATTGTTATGTCCTTTATGGAAAACCCTGTTGTTATGTGGTACGTCGAACGGAATATGCATTACAATTATATACTTTTGGTAATTGCAACCGTAATTCTTCTTTAGCAACGGAATTATTGTAGTTCCGATGGACTTTTAACTATTTTTTTCTCTGGGTGTAGCATTCCTGTTTACCGCATGCGCATACCTAAAGAATCTCACAAAGAATTGAAACCATTGAAGCTTATTCTAGATTTGAAATTTTTTGTTTAAATTCTTTTGCTATAGCATTTTTTTAATTTTTAACATTTCTTTTTACAGGCCCGCCCGCAACGATGTCCCCTCAATGTACATCGAAGAGGAGGAACTCAACGACGAAGAAGCCGCCATGGGCGGAGCACGAGCGGCCGAAATACGAGCCCGTGTGGCCCCCATCAATATGGTGCCGCGTTGCAGTACGAGTACTACGAGCAGTCAGCACCACTATATCTCCGAAGGTTTCATCCAGTATGCCCAGCCCAGTCTAAACGGTACGATTCCCAAGTCAATACTTAATAAACTGTAGTGTTGGTTGTTGTTGTCCGGCAACGGCTCCAACAGTGTGTAGTACTTTAGCGTGTAGTTGGTAGTTGTAGTTCACCGTAGCTTTTAGAAATGTCCTGATATTATTTGCATGTTAGTATGTGTGGCCAAGGCAGAGACTCTCAAGCATTTGAGTTCGTTGCTCCTGTCCGAGGAGGTCACAGCAATGCCAACAAAGACTATATTCCAATAATATCATGGCCCCTATGTTACAGATACATTTGGTTTTGCATTATTACTTTTGCACATTTCAATTTCAATTTCATTTTCGTCTTTGGTTTTATGGTGCTTTCTTTGTAAATACTTTGCATTTTGTATACTTACTCTGTAATGTCCTACTCCTTATCTGTGTAAGTTTAAGTGTGTATATATATGCGAGTGTGTGTCCTGTGTATAGACATATCCTGTATCCTGGGTATTCGAGTGTGTTTGTAATTTCGGTTTATAATTTCGCATTTAGTTTTTAGAATATGCACATTTTCATTTCGAATTGTCTCTCGAATGCCATTCAAGTCACCCTCGACAATGAACGAAATTGTATCTGTGGCACATTGAATGTCCTTACACAAGACCAAGTTCGACTTTGTGTGTGTGTGTAATGAATTTTGTAAATGAATATTGTATTTTATTTTTGTTTCTTTTGTTGGCAATTTTCAATATGTATGCAGCTGAAGATGTTTCTCAGGTTCTCAGGTGTACGATGTGTATAGATAGGCAAGCGACCAAAGACCGTTTCGGTAACAGTCCTTTCGAGAGGTTTTACATTTCAATTAACAGATAATATGTAGGACACTTGTTTTTTTGTTAGGATACTACTCTCTAGTGTCGATAGTTTTAATAAGTTTAGTCAGATGATATGCTTACTTCCGCTGGACACAAACTCAAAAAGTCGAACAAAGAAATACTCATTTATTGTGCGAACAGACACCAAGAGTTGTGCTTCATGCCACTAATGAACAGTTGGCCATATTTCGAAAGTAAGCTTAAAGAGATATTCTCTGATTAATAGATTTCTTGACCTCCTATGCCACAGAGTCTTTTCTGGTCTTATTTCATGTCATGCCAACACCTAAAGTAAATTATTTAAGTTGCATGATTGACAACCGGTATCAAACAGGCAGGCAGACAGACAGACAGTCGGATAGATTAATGCAAAGATAGACTAGCCAATAAATGTGGTGTTCAAATATTGGAAAAGGACACAGACATCGAGGGCGATAAAGATGGCTAAAGATACAGGCTTTTGCGAACAAAGACAACTGGAAATAAGAGATAGACAATGACAGAATGAAAGATAGAAAAATTAATAGATACAGTCAATGCCACATAAACCGAATGTGGAATAGGTGCATGAAGACACATATGGTAAAAATTAAAGTAGACACAGACAGGGGATAAATAAATATTCGTCCAGAATGAAGTCGGACCATATTCCTAATTATAAACCGACTGACAGAAAGATGTTGGTTTAATTGGGGAACTGCTATGAACACAACGAAATACTCTATCAACCGAGAATGGTGTGAATATTAGAGTAACCCTAAAACGCAGAGCATAAAAAAGTTTCATAAACTGTTTTGTCATAGTGATATTTAAGGATATGGAGAATAACCTCACTCATAGAACAACATACAAGATCCCCTCCTCCTGATTAGAAGGGAACTATTAAAGGGTATACTCGAAAAATCTATAAAAAAAAACACAGAAACTGCATAGTTGATAGGGTGATCCTATCAATTATGGTGATGAAAACAAGAAATGTTAAAACGAAAGTAAATATTCCCGTACCAAAAAAACGTCATTTGGAGGACAGTGAGTCAATAACTTAGGAATTGTTTCAGTAAGTCGCTTGTGTCCTCACTTTTCGTCCTTATACTTTACTTTGCATATGCAAAATCAAGCAATGTTTCGTCTATAGATCGGTAAATGCGTAGAGACCCTGTCGGCAACGCACATACATGGTACCGATGAGCCATCCTGCACCAACGGCGAAAAGTGCGTCACGGTGATGTGTTTGCTTTAACTTAGCTGACTTACTTTTCTTTTCCGATATCACAAACCACAACAAATCTGATCTAATAAGCTTGTAGAGTAATTCACTCGTTCAAAAATAATGAAGTTTTGCTGTACTGGATCGGCCAACATCTTGAATGGAAGACCCTGCTTGTATCAGATTTTAGAAATACAAGTTTGCAATTTTCCATGTGTCTGTGGCTTTCCGATGACGCGTTATATCTCTGCCCACCAAGATCATGCAATTTAACGCCATGCGATTTTTTTGGGGGTTTTTGTGAAATTTCGGATTAATGCGAATCAGCCAAAAACAATTCCTGAGCTTAAATCCGAGATCCAATGCTTCAACGGTTTGATACAGTGCCATCTCTGTGAAAAAGCCATGATTAATTTCATGAAATGAGTAATAGCTGGAGTGTCCAAAAACGAAACCGACATTTCGCTTCTTATTTCCAAACTCGACAGTAGGTTTTTCAAAAAAACCTGAAACTCGACATGCCGGTTAACCCGATTTTGTCCCTTCGCTTTTTTTCCTTTTAGGTTGTTGTATTTTAAGTCTAAGAATGCTTATAATATTCAAGTACGAAAGCTGAGCACGACCCACCTTTTGGTGAACCGATCGACTTGGAATCGCCACCTTATTCGATTTTACGATATTTGTCCGTCTATCCGTCCGTTTGATGTCTTTCGAAAGTTTGTTTTCATACTAAAGGTCACAATTCTTGTCCGATCTCATGAAAAAGTATGTTTTTTTGGATAAAAGCGGTTGACTATAATAAAAATCAATTAAAATTTAAATATAGTTCCCGCACTGAATGGGAACTACATCTGGGTAAATTTTGAGCTGTTTCTGGGCTCTATTAATTTACTTCTGATTCGAAAAATAATTTCCATTCTTAGGCAAAAGGAGTGTCGGTTAATGTTGGAAGGAAAAAAAATGGAAAGAAGTTGTAGGTAGAGACCTTCGGTACTTTTGTAGGAAATTCAAAATTAAAAACGACATTAAGTTTGGCATTCACGGAACAAAAGGACAGATTTTTTTGGTATACCACAGAACATAGACACAAAAACAATCCACATTATCTACCTGATAAGAAAATACTTAAAACGTGTTCGAAGGTACTTTAAACTCCCATAAAGGGAAACTATTTTATACACATACTTTGATATGGAGAAATTTGACTTTGGCTGATGTCTTTAACAACTTCAAGCAATGGAGATAGACCACATTTAAAGTATAACGCTTAATGATTCCACTGATCGATGTCCATCTGTTAGTAGCAGTAATGAACCGAGTTCGATAGAACTTGCTACATTCTTCAAGTTGGCCATGGACGAACACTGTTGAAATTGGTCCATACTATATAGGTTTATTCCCGATTTTAAAACCTACAGCTCTAAAAGCCACTCATTAGACCCAATACCAACTCAATTTTGCACAGAGCTTTAATAATGCCCAGCACATGTCTCTTGTGAAAAACTGTCGGTCCATGTTTACGAATCCCACACAAAAGTCCCTCCCGTTCCGAGGTCCCGCAGCTATTGGAGTCGTAAATTAAACGCGATCGCGTAGTCGCTCATACTTTATGAGCGACTAGTTATTTACTGTGGTGAAAACCGACCAAATAGGTTCTTGTCTATGTCCGATTTAAACTTTTTTTCTTGTTTCCCTTGAGCTTATCAGCTTATGAAAAACAATAAAAAAGACTGTATATAAAAAAGGCAGAGAACATAGAGCGAGGTTAGTTCTTCACAACGTTTCCTACAGTTTTATTACATTTATTCAGATTCATCGACTCAAAGTATTTCTGAAAATATTGAACAAGGAAAGTTCGTTTTTTGTCTGGTCTGTTTATAACATAGTTTTGAACCCACCAATTAGTTCTGGTTTAAATTATTAAACAATAAAAGTGTTAAAACGTAAAATATGTCATCTGGTGACATGGCACTCTTAAAGTATCAGCTATTTTATATCAGCAGCCCGTAATTCTATTTGTGCAAAATATCGAATTTTATCTTAATTTTGCTAATGCGGCTTTTGCAGACATTTTCAATTTGAAGAAATCCGATCGAAGCTTCATCGGTTACCACCTATGTTTGCATTAAGAGAAAGTAAACATCTCTCAAATCAGCGAGATGTTCAATTTAAAATCTTTATACCCATTTACGGAATCTACTTTTGTAACCAGTAATTTTAACGCGATTTTTTTTTTTTATTGGAAAATTTCAAATCATCTAGAGGTATTTTTTTTTTAAAATAAAAAAAAAATACAAAAATTAAAATCAAGTGTTGGTTGGGTCTTTATTGGTTATTGGTAAGACATTTTATGCCATTTATTTTTTGAATATAATTACCTTCAAATGTTGGCAGCAACTACGCCTAAGGGTGTCCATTCTGAGCGACCATTTTAGAATGATTCATTTGAGCATTTCGACCAGTATGACGTTAATAACACGCGAAATGTTGGCTTCCAAAACCTAAAACGTAGCTGGTTTGTCGGCATAGACCTTGGACTTTTCGTAGCCCTAAAGAAGAAAAGTCTAAAGGTGTAATAACACACGATCTAGGCGGCCAACTCACTGGTCCAAAAAGTTAAATTAGCTTCTCTTCGAAAAGACCTTTCAATAGTTCCATTGTTTGGGCAGCACCGGCATCGTCTTGTTCGAACCAATTTTCGTCAAGATTATGGCCTTCAATATCAGTTAGCAAAAAGTCCGATATCAAGGCACGATAGCAAGCACCATTTACGACTACGTGCCGGCCATCATCATTTTTGAAAATATATGCACCGGTGATTCCACTAGCCAATAAACCGCACCAAATCGTGTTTTTCTTTCGGTATGGCACCTCTTGAACCTCTTCCGGTTGCTCTTCAGCCCAAATGCCGCAATTTTGTTTATTGACGTTGCCGTTGAGTCGGAAATGGGCCTCCTCACTGAATTTCGGTTGAAAACAGTGAATATTCTCATTCTCATTTCCATAATACATTTGCACAATTTGGAGACGTTGTTGCGGTGTAGGTCTTTCCATGATGAAATGGCAAACAGTTCTAAAAATATAGAAGAAAGATGTCTTGAGCCGGTTTAATCCTTGTTCAATGTGTAAAAGCAACAGACCGAAATAAAACAAACGAGCTAAACATACGTACATGCACGGCACGGCACACAAGTTGACATAGTCAACTAAACTCTTTTTACAACACACACACACGCGTTGTTGTAAAATAAATCTATTGATGGCTCTCGATGCAGTGTCTCTTTAGAGGTGGCAAGAGTGAGTTGTATTATCGTGGGCAATTGTGTGAAGAAAACTTGAAAAGTAAGGTCTACAACAGTAGTTCTCATTCGTTTGGGGAGAGCCTGGCCTTAAAGAGTTCGGTTTTACTTTCAACAATTGCAGCAAGGCTTTCTGAAGAAGGTTGCCACGGACCCGAAATCATTATAAAGGTAGTGTGCAGCCACGAAAATCAATGTCACTTTGCCATTTTGTTAAAATCTTGTCTTCTATTTAAATATAGAAGCAAGAGGTCTTGAGCCGGTTTAATGCCTGTTCAATGTGTAAAAGCAACAGACCGAAATAAAACAAACGAGCTAAACAAGAAAAAAAAGTTGAACACTCAAGCGAGATCTGTGAAAAAATACCTGTAGATTTATCACCTTATCGGTGTATTAAGAGATTGAAAAGATGTTCAGATTAATTGATTAATTTCGTTAACTAGATGGGGTAGAATTTTTGTCTATTTCGTGTAAAATCTAAATGATTTAAACCATTTTATAATAAAACTGAACTAAAGAATCACCCCTTAAGAGAGACGTAGTATATTGGAAGTAGTAACATCTAAATAAAGTAATTGAAACCTTCCACTAATCACCCGATTGCATATACGAGTATCTCAAATGTAGTAGTTCCCCCTTAATAAATTGTAGTTAACCCACCTAAAAAGTAGTAGTCATGTTGAAGACTGGCATCATTTACCTGGCCTCCAAAAAACTGACATCGTAACGAGAAAGGCATGTGGTTGTCCAAAATTGTATTTTTGTGTAGAATGTATCTTTCAGTTTTCACTCCTCTCCCACTTCATTGCTCTTTCCCCCTCTCTTTCTCACCATATCTGTCACTGTCTCTGACTTTCATATATGCTGTAGTCTAACACTACATAAATTAGTGGTTTGTTTTGTTGATCATCACCCTACCAAATTGATATTTAACAAAAAAATATATATATATTTTCGATAATTTCCTACCAGGCGATGTACTATTGCCCTTGCTCGAATGTCATGCTTCATCTGTGAATTGCTATGCCTTGTATCCCTATACGCCGACCGCAAACCATGGCGGCGCTGTCTTGACTAGTCTCACTGGCCGAAGTAACAGCGCGAGTGCATGCAACAAGATTACGACGGGCTCGAACACGAATGCTTTGAATGCGGCCGCTTGGTCCAAGAGATATGTGCCCCTCAAATCGGCGAATGGTGGCCTCAGCCTCTGGATCAATGGCAGTGATGTTTAGAATGTGGGCATTGTAAAACTTTAAAATAAAAAAAATTAACATTACCCCCCCCCCCCCCACAAAAACCTGTCTCATGTAAAACAAAACCCCCCCAGCCTGGACCCACCATGCCCCATGCTTACCCCCGTAGAATTGCGCTTCTCTAAGTATAAACCTAAACAAACAAACAGACAAACAGTTTCATGATTTAAATTTAAATGTTTTTTTTCCCATTTCCACTTGCATTTCATGGCTGTTTATTCTTTGGAGTGTTTGTGTGCGTTTTTGTTTTTTTTCGGTGTTTATGGCCGAATTCAAAACCTGAAATATTTCTAATTTTCGGTTGTGTAAAGCCATTAAAACCTTTTATCCTTGTGTTTGTTTATTTTCTTGCTTGTCTATGTCTCTCTTTCTCTCCATATATATCTCTCTTCGTCTATTTCTATCTTTAACTCGGTGTGTTAGTAACAGTGTATAAGTGTGGCTGAGTGTGTGTATGTGTGTGTATACAATTACAACATTTTGCAGTTATTCATTATATCCTGGCTTTTGTGTTAGTCCCTTCTTGTTGTTGCCTCAATTACATCCATTTCCCATCATCTGCATCAGCATCACCGAATCTGGAGAAAAAAAAACGAAGAACCCAAAGCAATCTCCCATATCTCAGCAGCCAGCCTGCCCAGTTCAGCCGGTCCCAAATTGTTTGCCCCAATTTAAGGATTTTACTGTTGTTTTATTTTGTTTTTGGTTGTCGTTTGCTATTTTCTCTGTTTTTGTTATTGTGTGTCCTGTACAGGACCACCTCAAATGTCTTTCAACATTCGTTCGTCTTTCGTTTTTGTGGTCCTGCTGCTGCTGCTGTCGTTTTTCTATTACTTGTTAATTTGTGTGTTGTTGTATTTTACCTAAATTTATATGAACGATTATTTAAGCACTAGTACTTGTATATGTTAGTGCGAGTACACTGTACGCCATTTGCATAGGAGCACTTCAAATGTCATTAAAATATTTTCTAATGGGGGGATGGCACATTCACCCTAACACAACTAGAAGGGGGAAGTTTGTTGCAATGAGAAGATCGTGTTCATTTGGAACGATTTAAATATAATCATTATTAGAAAACTGAAAAAAGCTTAATTCATTAAAGATTTAAATGTTGCTGTATTTAACCCTAGGATCGACACATGGTTTAGGTTAGATTTTTTTTGCATTTAATTGTAAACATAGTATTTTAAGTATAGTATTGGCAGTGTAGGGGTCTTATAAACCGTTGCCCTATTCAGATTCGTGATTTTCATTGTTTTGGAGAACCCACATGTCCGTTGTTGAGGGCCCTATAAAATCCGTAGGTTCTTTTCTTGAGTTTTTTATAAATCTTAAAAGTTAAAACAATGAGACTAGTAAGAAAATGTCACTGTTTCTGAGTAACCATATGTCGATATACATTTTTGGCAGGAAATGCACCTTTAATCTATGGGTCAAGATCTCAAATATATTTGAATCGCAGTATTGTTGTTGTTTTCGGATTCGTGACGAAAATTTTTGTTGTTTTTTAATACTAACATTTACAAAGATGAAGAAGGTCGATTTCTGGACCACGATAAAAAAGACCAAGTGCAAAATTTGAACAAATCTTCAATAAAGGTTCACATTTAAATTTGTGGGATTTTTAATTTCACTGCTTCCGAACATAAGGGGACGGTTTTTGGGACCCTGCTCTCATGACCACGGTCATCGGTTACAATCAGTGAAATCGTAAAATATATATCTATACAGATTCGGCAAAACATTCTACAACTTTTGAATATGACCATGTTCGGACTAGTTTTTCGGCACTCCCGCGACCTTACCCCAATGGATCAAAGTCTTAAATTTCATCGAATATTAAAATTAATTTTACATTCTAATCTGTGACGAAATTGTATTGCTTTCTGAAACCCAAATATAGCTAGTTCAAGGAGGCCAACCTTGGGGCCCCTTAGGCCCATATAGTCCATATCCCAAATTGGTCCAAATCTTGAATAGGGGAACATACGTGGGCAGCTTTATATTTCTGGCCTAATAACGAGAATGCGAATATTTATCATCAAAAATGGTTTTATTGTATGTATAAGTATTATCCAACATGATTTATACACTTTTCCATACGCTTAAACCAATTGTCAAAGCACTTCTTCCACTCCGATTGAGACACCTCCAAAACATGGTTTTTGAACGCTTCAACAGCATCTTCTGGAGACGAAATTCGTTGACCACGCATTTTTTTCTTGATGTGCGGGAATACGAAGAAGTCATTGGGTGCCAAGTCAAGGCTGTACGGCGGATGACCTATCAATTCGACGTTTTGGCCGGTCAAAAAGGCGCTGGTTTAAGCCGATGTGTGAGAGCTCGCAATGTCATGGTGCACAATAATTCGACTTCTCTAGTTCGTTTTCCGAATTTCTCCGAAGACTTCAGGCAAACAAACTGTGGTGTATCACTCAGAATTGACCATCCTACGTTGCACAAGCCGAACAGTCGCCACATGACCAGTTTTGCCGAAGAAACAAGGGACCATTTGATTCGAAGTGCTTCTTCCACGAACAACTTTCGTTGGATTTGTCTGTCTTCGAAGACCCACACGATCGGTTGGTGTTTTGTTTCGGGCTCATACGCATAGATCCATTTGTCACCTGCGACAATCATATAAACGTCTTTTGAAGCACGGCGGTATTATTTTTTCAAAATTTCTTTGCACCAATCGACACTAGCCTTTTGAGCGATTGTCAAATTGTGCGGGATCCAACGAGAACAAACCTTTTTTTTACGGCCAGGTGTTCGTGCAATATCCAATGTATGCTGGTGAAAGAAATGCACATTCTTGCATTATCAGTTCATGCACTGCATCAATGTTCTCTGGCACAACGGCCGTTTTTGGACGACCTTCGTCAGCCACGACTGAATTCATTAAACCAGTTCTTCACAGTGCTATAGGATGGTGCTTTATAGCCATACAAAGATTAAAGTTCATCGATGCACTTTTCTCGTGATAATCCACGTCGAAAGTTGTGAAAAATGATCGTTCGAAAATGTTCATGATTCAATTTCATTTTCTTTGCCAAATTGATTTTTTCAAGTCACTGTAAACAACGCAAATGATGGTCGTACGTGAAAACGTTCTGAGTACATTTATGCTATTCAACCAAAAGTGAGCATCATCGTTGAACAAAATTGTCTTGTAAAAATCAGGATCGGTGACCACCTCGTTTTGAGCCTATTGGAAACGTTGTTTCCTTGTAAATCTATTCATCATGAAATGGCAAAACAAACTGAGCAAACCCCAAGTGACAGCTATCAAAAAGACCAACTCCGAACAAGTGCGGCCAGATTAAAAACCACACGTCTAAAAAAACAGTCTTTTATAGCTTTTAGAGTTAACATTAGGAACTCGGGTTAATCCAATGTAAGACATCAAGATTTGGATCTATGATGAGCATCTTTAACAGCGTTATTCCACCTAGTTCCATCGAAATCGTTTCGTAACTGCAAGAAAACGTTTCATAGCGATAGATAGAAAGACGGAAAGACATCGCTCAATGGAATCAGAGTGATTATGAAACGATTAGGAGAGTCCTTAAAATCCCAGTAGGACTCGTCTTCTATCTCATCTTTTAGAACGTTTAAATGCCTGGAAATATAAATCGCTCATGAGTTAATGGGATTTTTGCAGCGTATGATATCGTATAACTTAGATGCTCCGCAGTCTCTGCTGTCTTGAATGCTCCATAGATGCTTATTTAGCCAGCAACAGACACAAGATGTTGCAATCTTTATCGTCTGCAGTCCTAATCTTACTGCGCCCTAGTCCCACTCCCCCTGAACTTCACCTTAATTTCGAATTTCGCATTTCTTCTTTTGAATAGCACAGTCCTTGTTCCTGAGTCCTTCCTTAACCTAGACTTGCTCAGGGTAGATGTGCTCCCTGTTGATGCTGTGTGGCTGCTGCTCCTGTTTGATGTTGCTGATATTGTTGGCCTAAAGCACTCTTGTGGCTTTAATTGGCCATAATTGCAAAATGCTTTTAACTTTTATGAATCCATACAAACTCTATAAAAATTTTCTATATGTGTACGTGTGCGTGAATATATACGACACTGTGTGTGTTTGTGAGAGTGTGTGTGTTTCGGCCATGAATGTGTATGTGTGCGGCAAGGTGAGTCAGTGTTCTTGTGTTAAGGTGTCATTTGATGAACATGTTAATATTCTTTACGACAAAATAATAAACACACACGCACACATTAACGCAAAAGGAGCAAAACATCTCAACGGCATGTACTCACACACAGACACGCAGTGTGTAAGGGAGAGAGATAGAGAGAGGGAGAGCAAGAGACTACAGACGTATAGTGCCACTTACCAGCGCCAATATCCCCCAGACACACATACACCCAAATACACACATGATGATTATGCATTTTTCCGGCTAAGTCCGTCCGTACTTCCTTCCTTGCGTACGTACGTTCGTCTGCGGCATGGGTGGATCTCGCCAAAGTTTAAAAGAGTTGCACTTTTTCTGCAACAAAGTTGTTATTCTCACTTTTGCAAGTGGCAACAATTGTCAAGTAGACAGCAATTGTTGATAAACGCACACCTACACTCTCCCATGTACTCGTACACACACATACTCGTATGCAGACCTATACTTACATTTGTCGTATAGGGGACGGCACTTGTGACACTCGCACACTACATACTCGGTACAACATGCTGCTACTACGGCGTTTGTCAAGTGCATAAATGTCCCCTACGGATGAACAAAGGCACACACATTCGCACGAGCGCACTCTCACACACACTCTCACTCACTTGCGACGCACATGTCCTCAAGTAGGACGAACGAGTATATTTGAAGCTCTCGGTATCCTTTGTGTTGCATTGTAGCACAATGCACAATATTGGCGACAGCAACAAGCAACATTCAGGGGGAAGAAAAGGTGGCAAGTGGACCACTTCACACTAATACAAATACAAAATTGTTGTTGACAATTCGCATTGCCAGAGTCAACAGATGAAAGCAAAAAAATACAAAACGAGTAAAATGCAGCAGCTGCAGCACACAGCCAGTGGCAAGTGTGGCCAAGGTGCCGGCAAATAATGCCGGCAGCTTAAGTACAACGTTGCCCCGCCCGACCCCCTGGCAGACAGAAATACAGACACGCACATACAGACACTCACTTAAGTGAATATCGAGGTTTCCTAAGTCTTCAATTATTCATAAGGCGCTTTCGATAATTAATATCAATGCGTGGCATGAATATTAATTAACTGCCGCAAAATGAAATACCGCAAATCGTTCAATTGTGATTGTGAGCGGTTATTAAGGGTTTGCCCCCCACCGCCTAACACAATGACCTTCGAGCCCACCCCCAATTCCAAGATAGCACGTTAAGACACCTCACCACTGAAATTTTAAACTTTTGTCCAAACTTTGTCAACTTGCCATTTGATGTTGGTAATAAAATATGAAAAGATAATAAATCTTCTTTATGGTCTCCATTGGGATTTCACTGGAAACTCAAATCCTCCATGAATATTGTAATTATTAACCCACCCACCATCTGGCAATGACTGGCAATCTAGAACAATATAGTTATTCGAAAGTTGTCAAAGGAAATATGCTTACCTATGGAGCAGTGTCTTTGAAATATTTCAAAGCCATAAGTGTGTGAAGAAGCTTTATTAACAAAGGCTAGAAAATATTTTCAGCCATGGTGGGCCAAAATTCTCGGAAGCCATGAAGCTTATAAAATATTTGTCCTGAAGGTTATGGCCAGCTTTAACTAATTATAAAAACTAACGCCCTCCTATATTGCCAGCTCGGAGTACTGCGGCCTAAAGCCTCCAGGATTCTAAGTGATTTCTGCAAAAAAATATAATTTTTATTGACGACACAGTTAAAATCTTATTTTTGAAACCAATGTTACATTAAAGTTTTACATTCAAAGGCTACTGTCTAAAATTTTGTAAAAATATGTTTTAAAAATAATACGACAGCAATTATTCTGAAGCTTCTTGGAAACAAGTAGATTTGCGGTCCAATCATTATTCGATGCTGGATCAACCAAATTCACAAAATCAAAGTTTTTCGATAATCTTACTTTTCCTAGACAACGCTGGAAGAGTTTTTCGAACTACAATTTTTTTCAGTTTTAGGTGAAAAACACGAATTTCTCGCACAACTAAAATCGGCTAATTTGTTAGTAAAAAAAGTATATTTACAAATATTAAAAAGAAAAAAGTCACTAGCTCTGACTCATAAATTGTGTACAGAAAAAGTACATAACTATTGCAGTAGCTTTGAAAGCGAGAGCCCACCGGCTTTGATCACAATTCGGGTTTTGAGTAAAACGCTTAGAAGTTTTTAATATCGCTGAATCATGCGTGAGAAGTGGTTGTTTAACCCGCTGTATCTTCGTTAGGTTTGCTCTGATTCTAAAATGTTCACACTTAAATTCTTAAAAGAATCTCCATTTAAAAAATGCAAAAGGTGAACACGTTACCCACTCTCAACATCCTCTATAAGCTATGAATTGTGTAAGAGATAGACTAGTGGACAAATTAAGTTCGGCTCTGAGAAGAAGAGTTTTGCGTTACCCACCCTCCACATCCTCTATACGTTATGAATTGAGTAAGAGGTAAAACAAGTTGCAAATTATTTTCGGCCAGGCCGAAGATTTTATACCCTTCATCATGGATTTCGTTCAATGGGGATATAGCTCCGGCCTCTTTTCCAGCATCTCTCCATACCAACATCCTATAAACAAACTACTGTCTTCATATTGGAATAAGTTTACGAGATGCGGCCTTAAAAATTTCAGAGTTGCATGGCCAGTGCCATGACCTATTGTCCACTTTGAACACAACATGGTCTTTAATAGGAGTAATATGCAGTAATAACTTTGCTCGATTTGTTTTGATTTGTTTCGCACTACATGAGTTGTTGTAGGTGGGTTTTTATCATTTCTTCCTCACTTTTTCTTATTTTCATTGACGATCAGTTGGGTCAGACTATGAATCCAATCTAGTCATTTGCAGATGACAGAAATCTTTGTCATTCATATTCATCCGACAATAGACCAAGTCTTCAAGCCAAATCATGGATGAGACGCTTGGTCGGGATTTAGTGGCCATTTCCGAATGGGGCCGAGTGTATAGAGCAGATTTTAATATGCGTAAGACGCAGTGGTGCCTCACAAGCGATTCGCTGACCCAGCAATCGCGTCAATTCCTATCGATGGTATGGATATTGTCAGATGCTCTTGATGTTCTTATCATTAAAATGCAATGTGACGCTCGTTGGGTCAGACATAATACATGTCGAAAGTGTCGAAAGAAGCTCTCAAGTACATAGGCTTTTTGAAGCGGAGCAGGAAATATTTTACTTATTCTGATACTTTCAATATCAATAAGTATACAACTTTCATCAGGCCGAAGATGGAATACAACTCCCAAATATGGCAGGTGCTCCAAATCATACTGTGCAAGAAATATTTCACTCCTTTTGATCCTTTCAATATTTATACAACTTACACCAGGCCTAAGATGGAACAAAAAAGCAGGTGCTGCATAAACAAACTTGATCTACCTGACCGTGTTCAAAGAAGAGCGATGGTGCTGATAGACGACGGTTAGGTTAATAGACGACAGTTAGGTTAAGGTATCTAAGTTTATTATTTCTATGAGTATCGTCGGAATATGGGTAGTGCGATGCTTTTATATCGTTACTTTCATGGTGTATGTTCAGCAGACATATGTCGTCCTATTCCTGACGTGAGAATGTTCGGCAGGAAAACTTAACTTTCTAGGAATTTACACCAGTTTGTTATCGATTGGCCAATTGACCGCTCTGTACACTACAGATCAAATTTGTTTTTCGCTCCTACAGTCCGTATGTGGAATCGACTTCCGGCAAATGTATTTCCAACTAATCGCTACTTACAGAAGTTCAATGGAAGTGCCAATAGACATTACTCCGTAATGGATTAGAGCATGACTTTCCACTTACCAACGCAATGCACTTCATGCATAGGGAGGCATCCCCAGAGTGTTAATTATTTAAAACAAATATTAGCCGTTCAAAGCCAGATTAAAACTACAGCTCGCGATTGAGGGCAGTGCGTTACTCTATGGGGTCTCACAGATTGAATCCCCGCCTGCTAAAAAATACACCTAATATTGCCATACTCAGGGACTAAATTAAATTCTTCTTTTTATACTTTATGGTATCACTCGAAGTTTAATTGGGACTGAATATGAAAGTACTACAAGTAGAGTACACCTTGCTCTATTGGAAAGATCTAAGAAACCACATTGATTTACATAACTCAGTGAATATCTGATTTTATTAATCTACTGAAAAAGATATGGATGTCGTAGCTCCGATATAAATGCAAAGTTTTAAATCATTCATTCAAGTCAAGCTTCAGTATCCTCATAAATTGCACCACATATGATGGATGGATTTATTGTTAGGACTAACAGTCTGTTTTTAAAAAGCGAAGGTTTAGGAAAAAAAGAAAATTCGAAATTTATGACTGTAAGCGGAGGAGGCGTGACAAACTCGCTTTTTTAAGCTGGAAGGCTAACAAAAGGTACAAAATTGTAGGGTACGTTGGGAATGGTCTGTAGATGGTTTATGTGTACTATGAATGAATTCGGCACAGTGGCCATACAAATTAAAATTAAAAAATCCATTATTTCGCCTCCTATTAAAGGTATTTGAACAAAATTAGTTAAGATGGTTTGCTGTACATATTCTAGGTTCTGCTGGAAATGTGGGCGGAATTGGACAAAGGCGCGTGGTTCCTCCCAGCCAAATCACAAATTAGAAATCCATTATTTCTGCCCCTGTTAACGGTATTTGAACAACAATTGGTATGTCGGTTCAGTGCACCTGCCATTCTACTTCGAAATATCAATCCACCACGACTTCTGAACGGAACCAGACTTTCAGTGAAAACAAAATTTGAAGGCAAAACCACGTTTGCCGGGTCAGCTAGTAACTTTACAAATATTTTCCATTTTTATTAAGAATATTTGTACCGTATTACAAAAAATTGAGTAGACAATAATGAATTTCGATCTTTGTTTTAACGAAATGAAAGAGATGTTCGAGTTATACATATGGTGAATTATTTTAGTATGGATTGTTTTTTAAATTTTTTTAACTGAATGCAAAATTTCGTTCCAATTTTGTTAACCATTTGAAAGGATTTAATACACATTTTCGGGAGAGTAAACTCACAACCATTCTATTTCACCTGCTTTAAAAGTTTTCTTGTTATCTTGAGAACATGGTAGAGTAATATTAATTTTGTTTTTTTTATATTTTGCTTTTCTAATGAAATATCTTATTTCGGTTGAGTTTTTATTTCTATGGCTTCTTTCATGTATGTCTGTGTCTAAGTATGTGTGGGTATATGAATGTCTGTATGTACACTGGCTTTAACTTTGGCTACACTTTTCATGAATCGCCCTCAAAAAAAAAGGGAAAGAAATAACAAAATGCTCGTACTTTTACTAATTACATTAATTTTCAAATATGTTTTCCCTCTTCTTCTTTCTCCATATTGTTTTTCCTTTACACCCATCACCCACCCACCCACTCACCCATCGTATCAACACAAAACGGCACAACCACAATAACCAATTCTATGTACTTTTGCTATGTTACCCATTCGCACACATGCACAAACCACACATACACTTACAACTGGAATGTTATACTCGTACACCCACCTGATCACCCACAAAAAAAATACCACAACCTCCAAAAAAAATAAATTAATTAAAAAACAACAACTACACCATCATCACCACTTGAATTATCATCCTTACACATACACCCTCACTTACGTATATATATGCGCACACACAAACGACACTTACCAATTGTATGCCACATATAACAACATATATAGTGTATATTACAGACCCGGATCTGATATTGCCCCGAGGTGAATTGGAGTTTACCACACTGGATCCAACGCTCAAATAATACAACAACAGCCCGAGCCACAATCCGAATACCAACACAACAACAACAACTACTACTACTACTACAACTAGTACTAACACAAGCCAAATATAACATAAACGTTGACGAGAATTGAACTTATTACCTTATACTCGTATCTACTTCTACTTCATCGTCAAAGTCAGTCTGTCAATCAGTCAGTCAGCCATTTTTTCAGTCAGTATCATCAATTTCTCCTGTTATCTGTTATTTAATTCTTTATATGTATCTATATAAATATGTACTATTGTAAGAATGACATCTATTGGATAATACTTACAACCCCCTTAAAAATTTCCGGTTGGAGCAGAATATCGGAAGTTAAAGAAATTAGTATACCTGAAAAATATTAAAGTACTTAGCAAAAAGAAATATAGAGACATCTAAGATATTAGCAATATGGAACTAAGTGAAACGTTAGAAAACTGTGTTTACATTTTAAATTTTAAAATAAAAATGTTTAACGAGGTCTATGAAATGGTATAAGCTGTAATCATTTTAAAGGTTATCACTTACTGTCAACGAATTAAAATATTTTTCCAATTTTTACTACATTCTCAATAGCTGCGCTTCAGAAATTAAAAAAAAAAATGCAACATCATAGTAAAAGTGCCAATAATTGATTTTTTAGGGACTGGTGTAAATGTTATTAATTTGCCGGAACAAATTCTCCAGTCTAATACTCGTTGTAGTGAATTTGATCATCTATAATTACAAGTTGCTAGGAGTGCAAGCAAGTTGGCTTTTAATCGCTATAGAAACAAGAAAAACTAAGTTGTGCCACAAACAGTTTTACATGATACACCCTGTATTTATTTATTCTCAATCAAATAGCTTCTAACACTAAAAGAATAATTGCCACGTCAAAGAAAAAGTGTCATTAATTATTCGTTTTAATTGTAGTGAGTTTGATCACTTACAACTGCAAGTTACTAGGTTAGCAATCAAGTTGGATTTTAATCTATAAAGAAACAAAAAAGAGTTAGTTCTGAAACAAATAGTTTTACCTGATACACCCTGCTTTGATTCTTTGTTATCTTTACTAAAAAGAGTTAAACAACAAGAGATCTTATCGACGAATTCGAATGGGATTCATGTGCACCAGATGGCGACACAGCAATCCCAAAGCAAAAATAGCAGTGGAATAGTTACAAGTCGGAACTTGAAGAAAAAACGCAGAAAATTAAGCTACGGAATCAATGAAAGAAAATTAATATCCAAGCACCGCAAAAAAATTTTGTTGGCTTCAAGTAATAATAAAAAAACAACATATGTTTCAGATTTTTGAAAACAAGAGATCTTTTCGGCAAACTCCTAGGGGATTCTTGTGCATCAGATGCAGAGTCGGCAGCAAAAAGTCCGCTACAGAACTTGAAGAAAAAACACACAGAAAAAATAAGCTACGGAACAATTCAAAACAAATAATAATGTCTAAGCCCTGTAAAAACTATTTTGCTTCTAGTAAAAATAAAAAAAATACAACAAAAGTTTTAGATTTTTGAAAACGTGTGCTATTGATTCCAATTCCCAACGAGAATACGTAAAAAATGGAGCACAAGCAATACTTCATTTGCATAAAGCCACTTGCAGACTACAACGGCCCGAGTGATTGCGCATTTCTAGAAAAACTAAAGAAACAAGGAATTATTTTAATACAGCAGTAAGCTCGGCAAACCTCATGGTCATACAGGAACCAGGTTAGGCAAATATCGAAAGAATTAGACTGCAGTCTATGGGCGAGGAGGTTATTATATTGGGTGATCAATCTTAAGGTATTTTTTTAAAATAAAAAAAATTCAAAAAATCAAATAAAATGTGGAATATTTGTGGTTCTTTCGAAAGGACATTCTATGGCATTTATTTTTTGAATATGATTTTCTTTAAACGTTGACCGCAACTACACTTCAGGGTGTCCAATTTTGGATGACTTGTTCAAGCATTTTGACCGGTATGGCTTTAATGACACGCGTAATTTGGCTTCCAAAACCTGTAGCTGGTTTGTCAGCATAGAATTTGGACTTTGAGTAGCCTCAAAGGAAAATGTCTACAGGTGCGATATCAGTCGATCTAGGCGGCCAACTCACCGGTCCAAAACGTGATATTGGCTACTCTTCATAATGACCTCTTAATAGATCCATTTCTTGAGCAAGTGAAGCCGTCCTGTTAAATCTAAATGTCGCCAAGATTACGGGGTAGCAAAAAGTCCGCTATCAAGGAGCGACAGCGAGCTCCATTCACGGCTACGTTTCGACCATCATTTTTGAAAAAATATGGACCGATTATTCCACCAGCCATTAACCGTAACAGACCGTGGTTTTCGCTGGGTATAATGACACCTCTTGAGTTTGCTATTCAGCCAAAAAGCTGCTATTATTTTTATTGACGTTGTCGTTGAGCCAGAAATGTGCCTCATCACTGAACAAAATTGTGGTCGAAAACAGTTTCTCACCGAAGGCTCATTTCCATTATACAGTTGCACAATTCTAAGACGTTTTTTCGGTGTAAGTCTTTCCATGATGAAATGGCAAACAATACTGAAAAGAAAAAATAAAATAAAGTTGAACACAACTTACGCGAAATCTGTGAAAAAAGGCTATTGAAAAAAATACCTTAAGATGGATCACCCGTTATGTATAATATGTCAGCAAGCCAAAGGTAGCCCCTAAATAATAGGGAACCCTAACACTTTCTCTACGCTGTACTGCATGTTTTGAAGGCTGTTGAAAGAAAATAAATACGAGTACAAATCAACATTTGCTCAAAAGAATACAGAAAAAAGTTATGTCTTTTTTTATGGCCAACATTTTTAAAAATATGATATTTTTTGGGTTTTTTTTGGGCATAGTATCGGCAAATGAACTCTGATTGGTACAATATTTTGCTCAAGAAGAAAGAAATTTGGTCATCTTTTTTACGGCGTACTCAGATGGTTAAAGTAGTTTTTAAAATATAAGAAATTCGCGTGACTTTTCGTAATGTACCCTATCTTGCAATGGGGACTACTTCAGTTTTGCAAAAGTGACCCCCGAAATCTGCGAAGCCATTTCATCTTTCTCAATTGGTACTGCATCTTTTAAAAGCTTTTGAAGGAAAAAATGTTGATACAAATTCATTCAAAATCGATATTAATTAGGAGTTTGTTTTTATTGAACATTTCAATAAAAGAACATTTCATTAAAAGAAACCAAAAAGTTAATCAAAAGGCAGTCGGAAAAACTTTTTGTTGCAAGCACTGCTGACTGCAGCTTCGGTGAACGCTAATCCACCATCCTTGGACCACAAGCAACGATTGCGATTAAACCATGATCAATGGCTATACACTTAAGCTCTGGTAGATTTTAAACAAACGAGAACCAGTCAGCAATAGAGTATTTTATCGAATAAAGTTAACGCAATAAAAATCCCTGGCACTGCCTTCTGACATTTTTTATGGACAACTACCATGCACTGTATTGGGTGTGTTTTTTCATATTCCAAAAAAATACACACACATATATAACACATACGTTGGCCTATAAAAACTATTATGCTTAGTTCATACCTGTAGGAAGCCTGGGGTCAAGTGTCTCCAAGTCAACACTGTTGTCTGCTTTTTTTGTTGACTTTTCGCTAACATTGTCATCGAAGCGTCTACACTTTCTGCCTTTGATGTTTAGAGAAATATTTGACAACTGCATAGATGTGCCTCTACTTAATTTGTTTAATAAATTAAAGTTTATTTTAGAGCAACGTCAGTTTCATTTATGTAAAAAAGACCCGCACAAAAAGGCTGTAACTCAAAATGTTTATCTTATGAAAGTAATAAAAACTGTTTTTCCTTAATAAAACATAATTTTTACTAAGTAATTGCAACTGTTTCATAGTGAACCCCTTATGCACCAGAACTTAGCAATTTTATCCTAGTATCCTCCGACCACCAGTTGAACAATTTTTAAACCGCTGCCATTTCGCCCCCTTACATTTTCGGTTATGGCCGTAGGTGAACATATTGAAATGAAATAAGCCAAGGAATACGCTGGTAAAAACTTGTCCAGTAGTTATTGAATCACCCTGTATAATTACCATTTCTTTTCTCTGTGTGTATCCTTGGCTATAATCTTCTCTTTAAAACAACTCAAAAATATTTACTTGGTCAAAAGTGACAGACCTTTGGCCGATGGGAAAATTATTCTGGACCGCTGGGCGGCTAGTTTATCTTGGCATATTATTCCTAATCAGACATTTTCTCTTAGGGTGACTGAACCGAACTAAAGGTAAACAGAAAAGTTTAAAGTAGACAGAGTCTATCCTTCGTAAAAGAGTTATGATAATAACCACGTATTATCACTTCCATTGTCTGAATTGTAATGATTCTAATGCAATTTCTTAAATGCCATATTTCAATTCTACTGGGAGACTTAAACAAATATTACGAATTGCAAAATTTTAAAGATATCGATAACTTCTTTTATAATTGTTAGTGCCCACTTAAGGACAGACGGAAAAGTTCTAGTAATATTTCTGAAGAGGGTTGTCACGGACCCGAGATCATGATAAAAGCAGTGTGCAACCACGAAAATCAATGCCACTTTGCCATTTTGTTAAGTCTTCTATTTGAATATAGAGGCAGGAGGTCTTGAGCCGGTTAATCCCTGTTCAATGTGTGAAAGCAACAGACCGAAACAAACAAACGAGCTAAACAATTGTAATATTTATAAATTCTGGCCTGATAATGAAAATGCGAATATTTATCATCAAAAATGGTTTTATTGTTTTTTAAAGTATTCTCCAGCTTGATTTATACACTTTTGCATTCGCTTAAACCAATTGTCGAAGCACTTTTTCCACTCCGATTGAGACACAAAATAAACCCAAAACAAACGGGTTTTGAACGCTTCAACAGCATCTTATGGCGACGAATCGAAATGTTGACCATGCATTTTTTCTTGATGTGCGGGAATAAAAAAAAGTCATTGGGTGCCAAGTCAGGGTTGTACGGCGAAATACCCATCAATTCGACGTTTTGGCCGGTCAAAAAGCGACCACTCAAAATTGACCTCCTACGTTGCTCAAGTGGAACAGTCGCCACATGACCAGTTTTGCCGAAGAAACAGCCGACCATTTGCCTCGAAGTGCTTCTTCCACGAACAACTTTCGTTGTATTTGGCTCGTCTTCGAAGACCCACACGGTCGGATGCTGTTGTGTTTCGGGCTCAGACGCATATATCCATGATTCGTCACCTGTGATGATCTTTAAAACGTCTTTTGATGCAACGCGATCGTATTTTTTCTGATTTTTTTTGAGCGTTTGTCAAATTGTTCAGGATCCAACGAGAACAAATCTTTTTGACGGCCAGGTGTTCATGAAATATCGAATGTTTGCCTGTGGAAGAAATGCCCAAGGATGCCTCTCTATCTCACGGTATGTCACAGGACGATCTTGCATTATCAGCTCACGCACGGCATCAATGTTCTCTGGCAGAACGGCCGTTTTTGGACGACTTTACGAACTTCGTCTTTGAGCGAGCGTCGGCCACGATTGAATTCAACCAGTTTTTCACAGTGCTATAGGGTGGTGCTTTATTGCCATACAAAGATTTCCAAAGATTTTCCACGTCGAAAGTTGTGAGAATTGATCGCACGAAAATGTTCACGAGGTAATTCCATGTTTTTGCCAAGTTGATTTTTTCAAGTCACTGTAAACAACACAAATGATGGTCGTACGTTCAAAACGTTCTGAGTGCGTTCATGCTAAAAAATGTCAAACTTTCCAATGGAAATGCCAGAAATATATGCAGCAACCCTCGTATCTATACCTTTTGTAAGATCCCTTTCACCTGGAAATATTTTAGCTCTCTTTAAATATTTTTCTTTTTCTAAGTACAAACTCTTCTCATAATTGACCTGTATTTTTTAATATTTTTCTTATACTTAACCAAAATTCTAACAGCCGACATTTCCGATTTCTGTTCCATTCCGGAACATTTTTTAAGATTTTTACAGCCCCACTATGAGTTACAAATGTTTCAAATGAAGTTTAAACTGTTCAAAAACTGTATCCATACCGTAAACTAACTA
Source organism: Hydrotaea diabolus (assembly GCA_963513945.1). NCBI lineage: Eukaryota > Metazoa > Arthropoda > Insecta > Diptera > Muscidae > Hydrotaea > Hydrotaea diabolus. The sequence continues at coordinate 237,978,403 of OY740716.1, read as the reverse complement.
AACTACAACGTTCTTGGAGTCTTATAACATACTTAAATACTTACCAAAGAATAATTAAGAAACCACACAGAAAATGCAACGCCTCTACCCACTTGTGGGCGGCTTTTTGTTTAGCGTTAAATGTAAATAATGTTAAAAACAAATTATACCAAATAACGAAGCCGAAGAAATTGAAGAAGAAAACAAAGTAAAGTCACAAACAACTACAACGGATGGAAGTGTTCTAAGGCAAAAGTTTATAAATGTTTAAAATGCAACCGAAACGAAAATCCCAAAAACCGAAAAATTCTCTGTACAAACAAAAAAACAACATATATTCTGTAAATAACGAATTTAGTACGTCAACGATATGAGAGACGTTTACGACTTTAGCATAACAAATTTAGACATTACTCAAAGATATCTTGCAGAACTAATGAACATAAAACGAATGAACAAAATGAATCCGATTGTATTTCAAAATCAAAAATAAAAAAATACCTAAAATGTACGAGTATAACTAGACAGTAAGTAAACATTTCAACTATAAAAGTAAACTTAAAATCGTAACAAAATTAATTAAAAACACAAATAAAAAAACCAACTGCTAGAGGTCTACAGGACTCCTAAGACTAAGGAGGATGACATCTTTCAGTTCTGATTACTAATACATTATATTTAGCTCTTAATAGATTAGAACAAGTTTAAACCAAAATTAAGTTTTAAGTGTTTCTTGTTAAAAAAAAAAACAAATCAAAAAAAAATGAAGATGTAAAACCGAACGATTTAAAATAAAATACACAAAAAGCAAGACGATGGATAAAAAAACTAAAATCCTTAGCATAAGTGGAAAAAAAATTAATAATAAAAAACCGGAAAGCAGAATCTAGTTGAAATAACACGCAAGTGAATGTTGTACATAAAACTAATATTTAGAGATTGAGATTATACGTTTTTCGAAAACCGACAAAGAAAATGTTTCTTTTTAATGTTTAGTAACAAATTTAGTTTTTTAAGGTACAAAAAAGCCGAATTCTCTAAGAACTAACTGAATATCTCTTAAGTATAGACATAATTTTGTTTACGTAATCATATAATCAAAACCACAAAACCAAAGGAAAAACCACAAATAAAACAGAAACCAAAAAACAAAACAGAAACAAAAAACCAAAAGAAAAATACTCAATAAGAAACAAAAGGGGATGAAATAACATTTGAACTCTACTCCCGGCCAACGTCTAGTAGGCACATATGGGTCATTCCACGTCGAAGCAAATGAGTTAAGGGGGAAATACTTTAAAGTCTTTCGTATTAAAAAAACCGATTCTTTTATGTCTTTTTTGTTATTTTTTTCTGTCGCATCAAGCCGGGAAATATTTTAATTATGGTGAGTATTTTCGGAGTAAGCTACATAACGAAAACATAATACATAAAGGGCGGTCCAACTAAAACGCACAAGTTTTTTATGCTGGTTCGCGACCTTTATATTGTTTCTTTTTCAGAATCAACGTAAAACGTAGAAATTGGTGAAATGTATTTGCTACGGTTGCCAGGCAGACTGTACAGCTGTTTCTAAACCCGCCAAGGTTTTTCTTCAGCAGTCTTTGGCAACGATTACTGCGGCCACAAATCAAATGACTTATATGGGAGACTAATTTTTATTAATGAGAATTACCCTTTGCGTATAGTCTTCAAACTGTGCGTAGAGCAATCTCCAACGCGCAATATCATTTCCACCAATTCCGTTTCGCATGGGTCTTCGTTGAAAACCACAAATGCAAAAAGCACAACCAAAGTGAGCATGTCTTTTGTGTGTACATATACTCATACATGCGTTGCACATTAGGGCGTACCAGTCCTTTTTAATAGTTTTTTTTTTGTTATTTATTCCGTTTTTTTATCATTATTTGACTTGAACAGTTTTTTATTCTGGTTCGAGACCTTTATGTTGTTTCTTTTTCAGAATCGACGTTAAAAGAAGAAGTTGGTGAAGGTTTATTGTAAAAAAAAGTTTCAACAAATTTGTTAATATATGTTATTTTAGAAGGATCTATGACAATTATGCGTAAAACAAAATATCGGGCAAATGCTCGCCACAGCTTCAGTGGCATACCTCTATCCGACGGTCCATATTTTCAATGACTCTCAGACATAATGAAGGTTCAATGCCGTTAATGTGCAGAATTATCCCGAATTGTTTTTTGTACAGAAAAAAAGTTTCAGAGTATAATCTTCTTTTTTATTGTGATCAAAGGACCATTGACAATTATATATGAAACACAAGATCGGGCAAATGCTCGCCACAGCTTCAGTAGCATACCTCTATCCGATGGTCCATGTTATCAATAACTCTCAGACATAACAGAGGTTCAATGTAGAATTATCTCATCGTTAAGCTCTTGACTTTTACTCGGCTTACTAATGTACACTTTTTATTTTCAATATCGTGGGGGCCAATTAACATAGTCACGACGTGAGAAAACACAGCTTATGAATTTCCCAAACAAAAGAGCCCATCTTTCGTTGGTTGTATGGCAAGTGGCCCCATCCTGTTGGAAGCACATCGTCTAGGTACATATCCTTAATTTCAGGCCACAACAATTCCGGTATCATCTCGCGATAGCGAACACCATTTACGGTAACTGTTTGGCCGACCTCATTTTCGAAGAAGTACGAGGGTTGCTATTGATATTTCTGGTCCGGCAATAAAAACACAATTATTTCTCATTGGTTTTATTGTTTTTCAAAATATTCTCCTTTAAGATCAGTACACTTTTGCTTGCGCACAAACCAATTTTCGAGGCACTTTTTCTACTCCGATTGAGACACCTCCAAAACATGATTTTTGACGCTTCAACAGCTGCTTCGGGCGATAAAAAACGTTGACCACGATTTTTTTCTTGATGCTAGGGAATAAGAAGAAGTTATTGGGTGCCAAATCAGGAATGCACTGTGGAAGGCCCATCAATTCGACATTTTGAGAGGTCAAATAGCTCACGATTCAGCTGATGTGTTCGAGCTCACATTGTCGTGATGCAAAATGATCCGTCTTCTCATATTATCTTTCCTAATTTCTTCGAACACTGTTGGCAAACAGATGTTTTTAAGTATACCACTCAAAACTGACCTCCTATGTTTCACTTAAGGCACTGACCGGTTATACCGAAAAAAACGCAATCATTTGCGTCGATGTATTTCCTCCACGAACAACCTTTATTGGATTTGGCTCGTCTTGAAAGAACCATAAGGTCGATTGCTTTTTTGTTCCGGGTTCATATGCCTAGATGTATGATTCTCCACCTGTGACAATGTTTTACACTGGCTTTGAGCTAACGCAGTTATACTTTTTCAGCATCTCTTTTCACCAATCCATACGAGCCTTTTTTTGAGCATTCGTAAAATTATGTGGGATCCAACGAGAACATATTTTTTTCACGGCCAAATGAACACTGCAATACCTTATTGATACTTGTCATACTAATATCCAAGAATGCCTCAATCTCACGCTATGCCACATGTCGGTCTTGCTTAATTAGGTCAAGCACAACATCGATGGTTTCTGACAAAGTGACCGAAGTTGGACGTCCTTCAAAAAATTCATCCTGGAGCGAACGGCGTCCGAGACAGAACTCTTGGTACCAGCGATTAACAGAGGTTTTTGATGGTGCTTCATCGTCAAAAGTCGAAACAAGTTGATTTAAACACTCTTGTCACAAAAAACCCACGCCGAAAATCGTAAAAAATCATCGCACGAAAATGTTCACGGCATAATTCCATTTTTTAACTGAGATGAAATTTTTCAACACACTGTAAACAAAACAATTCGTCCTCAAACGACAAAACGTTCTGAGTGAATTTACGCAAAAAAATTTCAAAGTTTCCAATGGAAGTTTGCTTCTAGGAACACTAGTATTGTCAGGACTCGAAATTTAAATAGCAACTCTCGTATGGCACAATGGCAGAACGAACTGGGCGAGCATAAATAGGTGTTTCTACATTTCCTACAAACTCGGTTTGGTGAAATTTACGCACAATGCTCCCGATTGTGGAATCCTTTTTTTGATTATGCTCTATTATGTACCTCTAAATGGTTGAATTTGCCAAACACTAAAACGTAGAAATGTCTAATTTAGTTGGGCAAAAAACTTGACGCTAAGGTATGACTCGCAATAAACATCGTGCATTTTTGTTGGACCAGCCTTTATGTCGTCGCTATTATGCCATTTTGATCTAAACGCAATTTTATTTGCAATTTGTAAATTTCACGAAATTCATCTCTTTTTTTTCTTCAGATATTCGCAAGAACAGTCAAGACTTAGCTCAAGATTTAATGACAAAAGCTATACTTCGGTTCAGTTAGAAAATAATTCATTTTAAATATAGGTTTCTCCAATAGCAATATATGACGTTTGGATCAAAATAGCGGCGACATGTACTTTTTAATAATTGCATTTAAAACGACCTAGACCTTATTATTGACCTAACGATGTTGTATACCAATTCTTAAAGACTTTAAGCAAAAATACGTTTTTACATTCATCACAGAAAAACAATTTGATTATGATTGTTACGACGGTATCAAACCCTTTTCGGAAGGCGAATGCCTGCATCGTTAAATGTTTGACGGATCAGGGTCCTGAAGTTCACAGAGCATAGCAGAAACTTTACGGCAGATATTGTGCCTTTTCAATTCGGAGATTTTCACATCGGCCTCATCGATGAACTCATAGACGTATGGACAAAACTAGTGTGTTTGTTTTTTTATCCCCTCGAACATAGGATTGGAGCCCACACAATGTGGCTCAAAATTATCATCCAATTTAGTTTTTGAATAAATTTTTTGCTTAAAACAAAAATTTTGTTGAGACATGGAAACCGTTAGTTGCACATTGACAATTTTTCTCTTAAGAAAAAGAGATGGCATCCTCAAATAGCTGCTCCCATTTGTGACCGTTTTATGGAAAATTCTTTACACATTTTCCACGACTGTTTACATATCTTCGAATATGCTCTTTAAAGTTTGGAATTATCTGAGGATTGTTGGCAAATATCCTCGACTTCAGGTAGCCCCATGGATATAAGTCTAGGATAGTTAAATCAGGCGATCTTGCTGAACATTTCGTGTTTGTATTCTGCACACGCAGAGAAAAAATTATTTGAAAATAGGTTGGAACTACTAAAATTCTGTTGCAAAAAAGAATTTCGGTTTAAATCACCAAATGTTAATAATCCTAATTGATATTCGGGTTAACATACTACGAGATAATAAATATGATCATCATACTAATAAAATGCATAAAATGTAATTAGTTGCCATAACTGTCGGTTGTGGCAACTAATAGTTTGCCAACAACTTGTTGTTGTAACCGAATATTGGTGATGATATCTAAACTTTATATCATTACCTAAACCGATAAAATTCTATTATTACTGCTTTAAGAAAATTGTTCAATCAGTCTTATTTAGTAAAAACCTTCCATCCATCTTCCATCATCTATTCCTTTTTTCCTCGACATGACACTCCCTATGTTGAGGAGTACTTCATGTACGTATATGTGACGCGCAGAATAGAAAGGGACCTAAGGTTAAAAACCAGTTTTGTTCAGGAGAGCCATTTTTAAGTTTAGGTCCCTTTCTGTTTGCGCTTAGAATCATCGACTTCACTTTCATAAAACGCGCATATCTCTGGGAAGGAACTTTTGGGACATGGGATCGGTCTCATGTTGTCCACATCAAAAAAAAGTGAAAAGTTGATGAAAAGTTTTGTTCAGGAGAGCCATTTTAAAGATAAGTTCCCTTTCTATTTACGCTTAGAATCGTCGATTTCATTTTTTATAAAACGAGCATATTTCTGGAAGAAAAACACTTTTGGGGCATAGGATCGGTCTCATTCGATGCTCAGATGTTGTCCACATCAAAAAAAGAAAAAATGAAAATTGATTTTTTTTTACCCTTAGTTCCCTTTCTCTATGCTCTGTCACATATAAGGAAACTGTTAGATTCAAAATTAATTTTCGGATACCTCATATTTTGTACCGATACTTCAGTTAAAATTACTGAAGGTTACAACGCACCAACTAACATTCGGTTATACGGTTGGGGAAAAAATTCGGTTGTGGCAACGAATATGTTCTTTGTGTGCAGCTTTCTAGTTCACATCCGGTTGTACTAAATGAGGTCTGAGGGGTTAGATCTGAGGGATTAGATTACGACCTAGTTTACGATATATCCTAGACCGATTTATGATCGGAGATACTATATGGCATACATTAGATGTCTAACCTTAATATGTAAATCCATTATTGGAGTCCCCTTCTGGGATACGTTCGGTCGAACTTAATCAACCAGCAAGGTATCATTTGATAGATCTGAGGAAGTAGATTACGACCTTAATTACTATTTATCCCATGCCAATTTCATATCGGAGATTTATGACATGTACTAAATGTCTGCCCTTAATATGGAATGCCCTTATTGGGGACCCCTTAATGGGCATTCGCGATCGAACTTAGGCGACCATCGAAATGTCTCTAGATAGGTTTAGTGTAATTGACGACCACGCCATATGCCATTTCGTTTGTAGAACCTAGAAATCATTATAAGCGATCATATCAAATGTAAATAATATTGATCGTTATAAAATTTAAGAAGATCTAGCCATGTCCGTCTGTCCGGCTTAAATGGAGCAAAATTAAAAAAAGTCTCCCCTTTAGAACTTAAAAAGCAAAATTTTTAATTTATTGACATTTCTCATATACTATTTTATATTTTAAATCGGCCTTTCTCGCAAGTGGTATGCATACATGCTTTAACCTTTCCATAAATAGGCGTGCTCTTGGGACTATTCGGGGACGTGTGGAAACGGTAAGACCTTCTTACATGTAAGTCCTATGGGTACTCAGAAACGGTAGAATTTTCTAAAGAAACTGAATGTGATAGCAATTTTACAATTTTGCTGATTTCACCTATGGGTGTTATCTATGGGCATTACTGGTATAGCCCAAAAACCATTCCGCCATGTTTTAAGTCATATGTGTATCCTAAAACAGTGAAATTTTCTCACAAACCAATCCAAACGAAAACCTCGGCTCAAAGCTCGGGTATTTTGCAACACCATAAAATGTTGTCACGAATCCGTTATTACATTAATATGATTCAAATATAAAGGAAGGTCCAACCATAATGCACGATGTTAATTGTGAGTCACACCTTAATGTCATGTTTTTTGCCGAACTTAATCTGACATTTATTGAGTTTGTTTGAGTGTTTGACAAATTCAAAAATGGAGAGGTACACAATTAAGCAGCGCCCAAAAATTCGCTTTCTATACTTATATACGTGGTGTGGTGTCTAATTTAAATTTTAAATTTAAATCAGCTAGAAAAAACGTACTGATAATTATTTATATTTTTTGCTTTTATTGGAGAGTTTGATCTTTCTTTTATTTTCGCTTGTCCCAATGGCCTGAAGATTGTTTGGCAGGAGATGAAGAATTTATGGGGTTCAGAGATCCCACAAGTGACTATTGAGAGGCTAATGCATCCACAACGAGTCACTGTTTCATGTGGATTTTGGGCTGGCGGCATCATTGGGCCATTTTTCTTTGAAAATGTGCAACGACCCGCCATTACCGGCAACGGTGAGCTTTACCGCGACATGTTCAACGAATTTTCGTTTTCAAAAATTCAAGAGAATGGCATGGAGGACATTTGGCTTCAAGACGGGGCCACATGTCACACAGATAACGGTACCATCGATATTTTACGCTCTGTTTTGTTGAAAGTCGAATAATAGCGAATGATATCACTTGGCCGCCTCTGAGCTGCGATTTGAGTTTTTCGGTTTTTTTCTGTGGGGAGTTATTAATGATAAATGTTACGCAAAGCTAACATACGCAAGCATAACATACAACTTAAGCGTTAGAACATAAAGTCGAAGTTGCCATCGAAGAGATTCGACCCCAAACAATCAAAAATGTACTGAACAAATGGGTGGATAGAATGAGATACTGCCTGTTGTCGAAGTTATACGAGGGCTGCTATATATATTTCTGGCCTAATAATGAAAATGCAAATATTTATCATCAAAAATGCTTTAATTGCTTTTCAAAGTATTCTCCAGCATGATTTATTTACTTTTGCATGCGCTCAAACCAATTGTCGAAGCACTTTTTCCACTCCGATTGAGACACCTCCAAAACATGGTTTTTGAACGCTTCAACACCATTTTTCTTGATATGCGGGAACAAAAAGAAGTCATTGGGTGCAAAGTCAGAGCTGTACGGCGGACGATCCATCAATTCGACGTTTTGGCCAGTCAAAAAGGCGCTGGTTTGAGCCGATGTGTAAGAGCTCGCATTGTCATGGTGCACAATGATTCGTCTTCTCTTGTTCGTTTTTCGAATTTTTCCGAAGACTTCAGGCAAACAAATTGTGGTGTACCACTCAGAATTGACCGTCCTACGTTGCTCAAGCGGAACAGTCGCTACGTGATCAGTTTTGCTGAAGAAAACGGCAACCATTTGCTTCGAAGTGCTTTTTCCACGAACAAGTTTGGTTGGATTTGTTTCGTCTTTGAAGACCCACACGGTCGATTGCTATTTTGTTTCGGGCTCATACACATAGATCCATGATTCGTCACCTTGACCGATCTTATAAAAGTCTTTTGAAGCACCGCGATAGTATGTTTTCAAAAAATCTTTGCACCAATCGGTACGAGTCTTTTTTTTTTTTGAGCGATTGTCAAATTGTCCGGGATCCAACCAGAACAAACCTTTTTTACGGTGTTCATGCAATATCGAATGTATGCTGGTGGAAGAAATGCCCAAGGATGCCTCTATCTCACGGCATGTCACATGACGATCTTGCATTATCAGTCCACGCACGGCATCAATGTTCTCTGGCACAACGCCGTTTTTGGACGACATTCGTCTTTGAGCGAGCGTCGGCCACGATTGAATTCATTGAATCAGTTTGTACTTAAATCTTTGTTGCCACGCAAAGATTTAAGTTCATCGATGTACTCTTGTCGTGATAATCCACGTCGAAATTTGTGAAAAATGATCGCACGAAAATGTTCACGAGTTAATTCCATTTTTTCCAAATTGATTTTTCAAGTCACCATAACAACACAAATGAAATATGCTTCTACTGGAGTAGCTATATCTACCAGAGATTGCTTTTTTGGCCATAAATGCTGTTTTCTAGATGTTGTTGTAAATTATTGGCTATAATAACTTTTGGAATTCGGTTGTCGTCACCTTAAACGAAGGAATGTTTACTACTTTTCTGTTTATTTAATGCGGTATATTAAAAATAATTGGGACCTATTGGGGCTGTCCTTTTGGAAAAAATTTCATTTCTAAAATAAAATAATTAATCCCCGAGAAAGTCCGAAATTTGGTTGCTTAGCCTAATATGTTACAAATGCGAACTAAACGGGGTTTGGTTGCTAACAAGAATTTATCTGTTGAAATCACTAATAACCATAATTGAATTTTTGTCTTAATTATCAGTTGTGGAAACCAATATATTTTCTGACTTCGGTTGGTATAACCGACTTGTTGTCGGTAAGTATCGTAATATTATTGTGAATACCATCTTATGGTTAGTCATACTATGTAAGCATTAATACCATGTATATCTTAACAAAAGTTGTAGTTCCGACCGATTTTTAACTTATTTTTCTCTGAGTGTACTTGCTTCAATGTACCTTTAATCCAATAGAGTAAAAATTGTGTCTCCCTAGGCCGCTGTCGGCTAATTACAAAACAGTTTATTACTAAAGGATATCATCGTTTAATATTTTGGAATCTTAGATTTACTCATTTGGCCGCTTTTGTGCTTTTACGAAGTGTATAACGTACAGGGTGGGCCAAAAGTTACCATGGGCTTAAAAACTTTAATAACTTTTTCGTTTACTATGTTTTTTCTCAAATTATATAATATACAAAATGGAAATTCTTTAACATTAAGTCTAAAAAATAAAGTCACTTAAATGAACCCCGTTTTCAGCTTCGCAATGATGGGTTCGCTTTAGAGAATTTTGCATAACATCTTTCAAATTTTGTGACTGTAGCGTTCGAATTTCTGCAACTTGCTTCTTCACATATACTTGCACCTTCACATAACCCCAAAGAAAATATAACGGGTACTGACAAATCTGGCGATCGCACTGGCCAAATAATTTCCGAATTTCTGGAAATTATTCGCTCTCCAAAACTTTGATTGAAAAGTGCCATTGTGTCTTGGGCAGTGTGGGCAGTTGCTCCGTCCTGCTGAAGCCACATCTCAGGTCTGTTTTCAAGAGCAGCACGTACACAATTCTCTATCACAAACCGATACCGCTCTCCATTTACGGTTACAGCACTTCCATCTTCATTCTTGAAGAAGTAAGGCCCAATGTTCTGCAAAGATGTGATCCCAAACCATACTGTACACCTAATGGGGTGAAATTGGCTTTGATGAATGGCTCTGGGTTTTCCAGAACCGCAGAACCTACAGTTATGCTTATTGCCAAAGCCATTCAAATGAAAGTGAGCTTCATCGCTCATGCGTTTGCGTTAAAGTAATTTATCGCTGATATAAGTAATAAAATTCTGGTTCTTTTTTCAGTTGTGAATCTCTCCATTATATATTCTGTTAATTATATATTCTGAAAAAATTAAAAAAATATATAAACGAAAATGTTATTTTTAAACCGTATGGTAACTTTTGGCCCACCCTGTATATATTCTATAGCCTTTTGGCCCACCCTATACATATACTTTATGTGGTCATCGATGAAGACATCGAGTCTACACCTGATCCTTCTGGGGATGGTATACTTATACAATTAACTCATTTTCAAATTATTTTGACATAGGACATTTCAAATAAATACACATATTCTCTTTGCAACGGAATGACTCATATGAATTAATATATGCAAGTATGTGTATTTAGAAAAGGCTAATGCTCACAATTCATATATGCCCGATATACCGACTATATATAGTAGATCCATATGCCAATACAGCACACATACTCGTACGCACCACTAAGGAAACCAATTCCTATGAACAAAACAATTGAACATAATTTCAATTTCAATATTAACAAACGTTGATTAAGAAACTCGAAACCCCATAAGGCAACAACAACAAAAAAACATACGAGTACATAGATCTGATGACTGTATGCCAGCATATGCTGCTCCTTGGCGTAGCCATGGCAAACAAGTTCATTGTACAAATTGTTTTGCACGAGTATGTGTGCAATACCCTACGCTCAATTGGCCAAGCCTGGTCGACCTATGTTTGGCGGTATACCATTGTATAGTACTCAAGGCGTTTGGCTACACGGAGGGTATTTCAAATGTCTACGTCAGTGTCGGTGTGCTCGAAATACCAAGAAAAAGTTCTAAGATTAATAATAATTATTGAATAATAATGATAACAAAAATAAAGCCGAAACACAACAACAAAAATGTAAAATGAAAGAACATTCAAATAAACGTACACATAATTTGAGAATATTAATTTGCCAAAAGATGTTTCAATTAAACTGCTGTATTTTTCCATTTTAGTCGTAAGAGGACCTTCAAGTGTGCCTTGATGGCATGTCTACACGTACGCAAAAAGGTAAGTACTCGTATGTGGTAATGCAATCATGAAATTTCAAAGAAAACTCAACACGATATTCGAGTGTTGCTGCTATCCTGCAGTCCTTCTTGTATTGTACACGGAAACCAAGGATCTTGAGATCTATTGTCCGCTTCTGAGTGTGTGTGTGTGTGAGATTGCATGTGTATGTGAAATTACTTGGAAACATCTCAAGTGCATAATTGTTGCTTTTGACAAATCATTTTGTTTGTTCTTTTGATTACGTTACACTCACACATGCCAGAGATGATGGGTGTGGGAGGAGACAAGGAATAGGAAATATAATAGAATGCAAGTCCTTCTCATTTGCACTCCACACTTATAAAGGGTGTTTTTTATTCAGGTATAGAACTTCGAATTGAAATAAAACACAAGAAAATCGTTTTAATGTCCATCAATTTGGCTTTATTGGAAGGATAATTTTATGCCATTAATGTTTAAATATGATTTCGGGCATGTGGCCGCCGCGGCTGGCTCGAATAAAGCCAATTCTACAGGTCCAATTTTCAACCACTTTTTCGAGCATATGGGGCCGTATGTTGGCAATAACGCCACGAATGTTGGCTTCCAAGTCCCCTAACGTGTTTCTGGTTTGTTGGCGTAGACGAGCGACTTCACATATCCCCAAAGAAAATAATCCAATGGTCCATGTTAACCGATCCATGGTTAACCGAATTAATTGCTCTGATGGACGATTATGTCGACCATAAAATGGACGGAGCTTGCGGTGAACTTCGCGAACTGAACCATTACTTTCGAAATAAATTTGCACGATTTGCAAGCGTTGTTCTTTTGTCAACCTGTTCATGATGAAATGGCAAACCAAACTAAATATTAATCACTTGACAGCTGACAAAATGGCCGCCAGTTAAAAAAGTGATGCCAACTTAAAGTTCTATACCCCAATAAAAAACACCCCTTAGTTCTCATACCAATATTATTATTCAGAATCAATCTATAAAAAGCCCTCCGCACCTTGCACTGTGGGCTAAGAGACAAATTTGCTGACCACACACAGAGAGCATATTGCAGATTCCCACAACCGAATTATTTTCCGACCAAATGTTGGTGGTTACACTTACTATACATGTATTCAATCCCGACAACCGATTGTTGATTGGATAAACGACATTTTTCAGCAGAGGCACTCGGTTGGAGAGACGAAGTGCCAGTAAGCCTAACTAATCAAAATTATTATTGGAACTGAATATGTACATGTATTGGTTGCTGATATATAGAGTGATCCATCTAGAGGTATTTCTTCAGAACGAAAAATATAAAAATTAAAACCAAGTGTGGAATCTTTATTGGTAATTGGAAAGGACATTGTATATCATTTATTTTTTTAATATTATCTCCTTCAAATGTTGGCCGCAACTACACCTCAGGGTTTCCATTCTGAGGGTCCAATTTTGGATGACTTATTCGAGAAATTCGACTGGTATGGCTTTAATGACACGCGTAATGTTGGTTTCCAAATTCTGAATCGTAGCTGGTTTGTCAGCATAGACTTTGAACTTAACCCCAAAGAAAAATGTCTAAAGGTGTGATATCACTCGATATGGGCGGCCTACTCACTAGGATGGGTCGAAAAACCAAATTTTTTTTATTTCGGAACGCTTTAGTGCGGAAAAGTTGCCTATTGTAAGACTTATGAAAACGGCATAAAAAAAATTAAAATCGGTTAACATCTTCCGGTCGCGCATCGTACTTAAAGTTAATGAAAAATTGCAAAAATCACGCATTTTTTGTAATTTTTTTAAGATAGTTAAAACTTTGAAAATAAACACGCTTTAGTTTTTTATGCTTGTTTTATGGTTTAAATAAACTAAATAAATTAAACTCTGATCAATAATCTAATTTTTTTTCGTTCGCGCAACGTCTTAGAAAAACAGAAATTTACCAATATTTTTCAATTTTCACTGTGCAACTCTCCGCTCGTTTTAGAACAAAACGACCCAGAACTCACCACGTGAAGGTGGTTGCACGTCGAGTTCCACCCACACTCTACCCAACCAACCATTCAATTGTTGGGTGCGGTATTTACATTATATTTACAACTATTTACAAAGATTTTCCATAGAGTTGGATACTTTGGCTTACTGTGTTTTTTTGCTTTTTCTTTTGTATATCTACTACGCATTTAAAGTCTGATTTTTTGGAGAAATGAGGCATATCCGATCTAGACTTCAGTGTTGCTCGGATAAAGCCATCTCTAGCTTCATGTCCACATACTTTATTCGAAGCCTCCGTCACAAGTTTGACGCACCTCTCCACAGCCTGGGTATGACAGGGAAACTTTTGTATTTCTCTAATGGGCGTATTGTCAGAATTCATGAGTGATTTAATATCATCTTCGCTTAAGTTTCTCAGTATTGGGGGAGGATATACCACACAAGAATTCCAATTAATAATTTCAGTGTAATCGGAAGCTTCAAAGTTTATCATTGGTGGTACAAAACTTCTAACAGTCTTGTTCTTTGGGACGGTTTGTCTTGCCTTCAAGATCCTTCTGTAACCGAGCTCCCGAATATGTCCTCTTTCATCGACCAGCATTGCCAACAGAACATTCTCTGGATGCGCAAAGAACGCATTACGCTGTATTACTGGATCGATGACTTGAAGTAAATCGGCGGATAAATACCGTGATGTGTGGATTGCTTGAAAGACATGTTTTGGTCCGTCAGTAAGATACATTCTCTTTTTTATGGCAAACCACACAGGCATGTATGATTTTAAGATGAAGCTAACTATTTCTTTTAAGTTTTCGGATGGATCTGATGAACTTATATACAACCTAAGGACTCGGTTGGCCGCAGTTAGCCATCTGGAATGGGACAAAGGGCCAGGGTCCCGATTAGCTAAGTCTTCTGGACAATATCCCAAGGTAATTGCATTTGAAATATCTAACAAATACTGTTGGTCTTTGCTCAACAAATTCCTGTCTATATCAGGAATCGAACAATCTATGCGTTCATAATCGACCACAGGGAGTTTTTCACAGCATGTGAGCTGTTGCCCGATTGGCCCACTAAAAGATTTAGGCCCTTCAGTTTGACCGTCAATATGTTGGAAAATGTGGCGAAAAGGAAGCTCATTAAAATGCAGGAGGCATACGCTCCACTGTAGCGGGCGTCCTACATGATTTTCTAGTCGGCGGATGATACCGTTCTTCCATCCAGTGTTGGTTATAGTTCCATCACACCCTACTACTTCTAGTTTTTCGAGTGATATTGATAGTTCAGACAAACGAGAAATAATACTTTTATTTATATCATTTGATGAACTCGAGGAAGGAGATACATGTCCAATATAAATTGATCCAGGTTCCTGGAGAAGAGAATAGTGTTCTTGTTTGACATTCCTGCGAAATTGCTTGGCATTCAATTTTTTTACGAACAAAGTATAATCTTTTCGTCCGTCAAAGAAAAGACCCCAGCTGTTTTTGTTGCTTCATGCTAAAAACCGGTATGGCGCGTGCGTAGAAGCCAATGTTGACGGGGGCGGGGGAAGGGTGCAGCAGAGTATGGTGGGATGACGGCACGGTTGAATCTAGTACAACCCAGTTGAATCTGTTACAAGTCTGTTTTTGTTCGTTTTGTTCTAGGAAAACGAACGAAGGTTTGCACAGTGAAAATTGAAAAATATTGGTAAATTTCTGTTTTTCTAAGACGTTGCGCGAACGAAAAAAAATTAGATTATTGATCAGAGTTTAATTTATTTAGGTTATTTAAACCATAAAACAAGCATAAAAAAACTAAAGCGTGTTTATTTTCAAAGTTTTAACTATCTTAAAAAAATTACAAAAAATGCGTGATTTTTGCAATTTTTCATTAACTTTAAGTACGATGCGCGACCGGAAGATGTTAACCGATTTTAATTTTTTTTATGCCGTTTTCATAAGTCTTACAATAGGCAACTTTTCCGCACTAAAGCGTTCCGAAATAAAAAAAAAATTGTTTTTCGACCCATCCTACTACTCACCCTTCCAAAACGTGAAATTAGCTGCTTTTCGAAATGACCTCTCAATAGATCCATTTTTTGAGCAGCTGTAAATTAAGTGTCGTCGAAATTACGGGCTTCAATTTCAGGTAGCATAAAGATCGATATCATGGTGCGATAGCGAGCACCATTTACGGATACGTTCCGATCATCATCATTTTTGAAAAAATTTGCTCCGATGATTCCACCGTGGTTTTCTCTGGGTATAATGACACCTCATGAACCTATTCCTGTTGCTCTTCAGTCCAAATGCGGCAATTTTGTTTATTGACTTTGCCGTTGAGCCAGAAATGGGCCTCATCACTGAACAAAAGCAGCGGATCTTCCCGTTACTCTTCGATGGATCACCCTAGATCATTGGTTAAAGGAACTCTGAATGCCGCTGTCATTACTACGAGCATTTGTTTACTGGGCCAACTATTGGTTACATTTTATGTATTCGGATATCTGACCAAAGTAATATTTTTTTTAATTTATTTTTATGTTTAGCTCGTTTGTTTTATTTCGGTCTGTTGCTTTTACACATTGAACAGGGATTAAACCGGCTCAAGACCTCTTGCTTCTATATTTAAATAGAAGACAAGTTTTTAACAAAATGGCAAAGTGACATTGATTTTCGTGGCTTTACACTACTTTTATCATGATTTCGGGTCCGTGACAACCCTAAAATGAACTAAATGAAAATGTTTATTCTGATATTTGAATTATGAGCAGTTTTATTTAAAACTTGTTTTTTTCTTTCGAATCTAATAAAATTTCTAAGCACAAGTTTTACGAATTTATGCATCAAAAGGGTTAAAAAGAATGAAGTTTTGATTTTCAAATGTCGAAAAATTGTAAGATAAAGCTGATTCTGAAAAATTTATTTAAGGGAAGAAACTTGGAATTGTAAAAATAAATATCTTGGCTACTTCAGGGTAATATGTCACAAAGTACTTCAAATAATTTTTTGATGTCTGGGCTACATGTGATGATATTTTAAAAATATGGAGGAAAACATTAGATTTAATAAATATGTCGATTTTGGTTTCCATTCTAAACATGGTTTATTTATTAAATTTTATTATTTTTTTTTTGTTTAAGGACGAAAATTGTTCTTATCTTGAATATATTCTGATTTGTATTTAGAAAATCTATACTAAAATGATAATAGTAGTAATTTAGTTGAACATTTTAGCCCAAAAACGAGTATTCTAAAAAACATTTATACAATTTGTTTAAAAAAATTAAGACGCCTCAAAATAAATTAATTTTTGTTTAATTAATTAAGTCTATGGGCAAAAATTCCTTACAGACTAGTCCAAATCCTTATAGAATGATGAAACCATAATGCATTATATTAACTGCGAGTCACACCTTAACGTCAAGTTTTTTGTCCAACTTAATTTGACATTTCTCTGTTCCAGTGTTTGACCATGGAGAGGTTCACAATTGAGCAGCGCGTAAAGCACTTCGGGATACAATATTTTTTTGGATTTTTGTGGTCAGCATAATCGACCAAATGTGTTCGCAGTGGATACGTTAACAAACAGAATTGCCTTATTTGAGCAAATAAGAATTCAATCACTGGTTGAAAAGCCGATACTTCGAAAAAGAATGATTGTTTGGTGCGGTTTATGGGCTAGCGGTGTCATCGGGTCTTACTTGTTCGAAAATGAGGTCGTCCAAGCAGTTACCATTAATGGTGTTCGCCAACGCGAATTGATAACGGACTTATTGTGGCCAGAAAAGAAAGGATATGGACCTTGACGATATTTGGTTCTAACAGGATGGTGCCACTTGCCACACAGCCAATGAAACAATTGCTCTTTTGTGCTAGAAATTCAATGGCCGTGTTATCTTACGTCGTGGCGATGTTAATTGGCCGCCACGATGAAGTGGTTTGACACCGTTAGACTTCTCTGGGGATATTTCAAAGAAATATTTACGTCAGTAAGCCAAGGCAATTCAAAAGCTATAGGATGTGATAATTTTGCAAATGAATCACATTGCGTCGCAGAGTCATTGAAAATATGGACCATCGGGAAGAGGTATGCCACCGAAGCCTTGGCGCGCATTTTGGTATATTTTATTTTTTTCTAAAAGACTGACTACACATTCATACGTCTTTGAAAGCATTCACGTTTCTGATCTATAAAGAAGCACAGGTTTTTCGAAAAAGGACTCTGTTCTTAAGCTGTTAGCCAAATAACATATACAGGGCTTTCCATTGAGGCCATAACAATTTTATATTTATAAACACAGAATATTTAAGATATACGAGGGCGACCGCAAAAGTAACTGGCCTGACATAAAAATAACAGTTTTTTTTGGAATTATTATTTATTTTTCAACATAATCTCCTTCCAACTCAATACACTTCATCAAACGTTTTTCAAGTTTTTTAATTCCATCCGAAAAATAAGATTTTTTAAGACCTTCCAAATATGCCTCAGTTTCAACAATAACCTCGCTATTGGAAGAACATTTTTTGCCGCCGAGAATTTTTTTTAAATTTGGAAACAAGAAGTAATCAGAAGAAGCTAAATCTGGAATATATGGTGGATGCGGAGCAATTTCAAATCGTAATTCGGCCAGTTTTTGTTGAGTTAAAAATGCAGTGTGTGAAGGAGCATTATCTTGATGAAAAAGAACTTTTTTTTCTAAATGCGGTCGTTTTATCTTGATTTCTTTACTCAACCGATCCAATAATGCACAATAATATTCACTATTTATAGTTTTTCCCTCAAGATTATCAATAAATATAATACCCCTTGCATCCCAAAATACTTTTCCTCCTGTCTTAACAGTTTTCGCCTTCTTGGGACCACTTTTACCAGCTTCTATCCATTGTTTTGACTGTTCTTTGCATTCTGGGATGTAGTGATAGATCCATGTTTCATCAACAGTTATGAATTGGCGCAAGAACTCTATTGGATTACGCTGATAAATTTATAAAAGCTCCTCGGAATTGGTCCAACGGACGATTTTTTGGGGAAAAGTCAACAAACGCGGCACCTATCTTGCGGATAGCTTGTTCATGTGGAGTTCATCATGTAAAATACTCCAAACATGTTTTTCGTGTATTTTAACAATATCAGCAAGTTCTCTGAGCTTCATTCGTCTATCTTTAGTCACTTCATTAAATAATTTTCTAATGTTTTCAATAGTAGTAGCAGTTTTCCGTCTTCCAGAGCGTTGTTCATCTTCGTACTTAAACGACCCATTTTAAATTGTTGAACCCAGGATTTCACGGTGGAGTATAATGGTGCATTATCACCATGAACAGAATCCAATTCATTTTTGATTAATTGTGGCGTACTCTTATAACCCTTCATATGAAAGTGTTTAATTACCGCACGAAACTTTTTATTTTCCATTTTTCAAAAATTATAAAACTTGTTTACTGCAATCACCTCATTCGTTTGGGGAGAGCCTGGCCTTATAGAGTTCGGTTTTACTTTCAACAATTGCAGCAAGGCTTTCTGAAGAGGGTTGTCACGGACCCGAAATCATGATAAAAGTAGTGTGCAGCCACGAAAATCAATGTCACTTTGCCATTTTGTTAAAAACTTGTCTTATATTTAAATATAGAAGCAAGACGTCTTGAGCCGGTTTAATCCCTGTTAAATTTTTCGGAAATTTTGAAAGATGGCTTATAAAAGATTGCTTTTAAAAAGCAAAAAAAAAGTTGCTAGTAAAACAGAAAATGTGCCAGTCCAGTTAGTTTTGCGGTCGCCCTAGTAGACTTCAAACTTATACCAGGTGTAGTGCAAAGTTACATTTTAAGAATGAAATTCGATTTCGGTCATATGTCCACCACGAGCCCATGTAACGCGATCTATTCTTTGGGACCTACCTTCCAACACTGTTGCACACATTTCGACCGGAACGTTGGCATTTTCGCTTTGGATGTGCTCTGAGCTCGTATGAAGTAGTTGGCAAGTTGTGATAGACCAATCACTTGCTGTTACCCCATAAAAAGAAATCCAATGGCGTTAAATCGCATGAACGAGGTGGCCATTTGACCGGACCATTTCACGAAATGATACGTTCACCGAATTTGCCTTTCAGTAAATCTAATGTAACGCGTGTTGTGTGACTAGTGGCACCGTATTGTTGGAACCACATATCGGCGATGTCAAGCTCATCCAATTCTGGTCAAAAATAATTTTCAAACATGGCACGATTGCACTCTATATTGACGGTAATATGACAATTGTTTTCAATGACGAAAAAATACGGCCCAATCACACCTCCTGATAATGTAACTGTACGATAATGTAACTGTTTGCGGATGCAATTGTGTCTCTTGAAGCACATGTGGGTTTGTAGCAGTCCAATTACGCATATTTTGTTTATTGACAAAACCACTTAGCTAGAAATGAGCTTTATCACTGAAGATGATTTTCTGATGAAATTCTGGATATTCGTGGAGCTTTACCAGAGCCACCCACTCAGAATTTCGGTTGTAATTTTCTAATGATTTCAAAACTTTGCTCGTAAGTGAGCTTTGCCATGATGAAAAGGTTGACTCGATTAACGTTTTGACACTGAAAGATAATTACACATATTTAAGGGTGCATAGACATAAAGATACGATATTGTTATGTCCCTATTGAAAACCCCTTTATCTGCACAAATATGGCTAATATAAACAAATTTAACTTTGACGAGGATTGTGGCCAGCCGTTCGTCTATTAGGTTGAAACTAGGAACCGGATGACGTATTCGCCTATTTACAACAAATCCGCATCCAAGTTGGTGCTTATTATTATGGCGGCTGTATTTAAAACCGCACAATGTAAATTGCAAATATAGCAAAAACTTTTCAAAAAATTTTCTTTATATTTTTTATTATGGAAAGATCTGTGACAATTATATTTGAAAGAAAATATTGGCCGAATGCTCGCAATGGTTTCGGTGGCATACCTCTATCCGATGGTACATATTTTCATTGACTCTCAGACATAATCTCTCATTCTTTAGCTCTTCAATTGTTCTTGGCTTATTGTTGCATACTTTTTCTTTTAAATATTTCCAAAGAAAGAAATTCAATGGTGTCAAATCATATGATCCTGCACGCAGGGAAAAAATATGGTTACACTATGGTCACCGCAACAATAATATGTTCTCTACAATTAAAGCATGTTCGCCGCAACAATAGTATTGTTTTTTGAATTTGATTGTGACAATAGTATGATTGCGACAATATTTCTATTGTTGAAATGTAACAATAGTATTATTGCCAAATTTAGAAACAAAAATATGGTTGTAGCAACCATATAAACATGGTTGGTGCAACAAAAGTATTGTTATTTAAAATTTACGTTAACAATAATTTGATTACGGCAATCATACAGTAAGGTTGCGACTATGGACATAACAAAACAGGTTTTATAGAGCATACATGTATGTGTGTGCGTATGTTTTTTTGGTATACAAAAAAACACATACACACCATACAGTAAATGGTTGCTGTCCATTAAAAAAACAACACAATCGGAAAATAGTTCGAGGGATTTTTATTGTGTCTACTTTGTTCGGTGAAATACTCTAATACCGACTGCTTCTCTTTCAAATCTGACTGCACTTAAGTATATAGCCATTGATCATGGTTTAATCACATTCGTTACTTGGTGTCTACGGATGGTGAGTTAGCATTCACCCCTGCTGGCAACTTAAAGTATTTTTGACCGTTGGAATATATATTGAATGAATGAAATGTTCAATAAAAACATGGCGTCAAATCTGGCTATGAACTTATTGTAATGCAATATAAAATAACTTACTTGATAAAAATCTCTATTTTTGAATAACAACATTACCCAATCCTAATAAATAGTGTTGGGGATCATAGTATGGTTGAGTGTGAAACATAACATGGTTGTGGGGATCATAGTATGGTTGCGTGTGAATCATACTATGGTTGTGAGGATCACACTATGGTTGTATGAGAAACATACTATGGTTGTGAGGATCATAATATGGTTGTGGAGATAAAAGTATGGTTGAGTGTGAATCATACTATGGTTGTGAGGATCATAGTATAGTTGTGGAGATCATAGTATGGTTGAGTGTGAATCATACTATGGTTGTGTGAATCATAGTATAGCTATGTGTTAATCATACTATTGTTGTGAGGATCATAATATTGTTGTGCCTCAACCATATACCCAACAATAGTATGATCCTCTTCGAATATTGTCACCCCAACCATACTTTTTTCTGCGTGTGGTGTCTTATTAAAATCACCACGATGTGAGATAACACGGCCATTGAATTTCTCGCGCAAAAGAGCTATTATTTCTTTGTCTGTGTGGCAAAAGGCGCTATCCTGTTGAAACCACATATCGCCCAGCTCCACATCCTTAATTTCTGGCCTCAAGAAGTTTGTTATCATCTCGCGATGGCGAAGAATAATCATGGTAACTGGTTGACCGACCTTATTTTGGAATAAGTATGGCTCGATGAACTGGGCAAGCACGCAAAGTTGTTTTCATATTTTCTAGAGATTCGGTTTTTTGAAATTTGCTCACAATTCACTCGACTGTGAACACATTTGGTCGATTAAGCTGACCAAACAAATTACGAAGCGCACGATATGCATTTCGATTTGCAATTCATATCATTTTCGTAAAAGTCTACAACTATCTTAACGTGCTGCTCAGTTGTGTACCTATCCATAGTTAAATTTGTCAAATACTGAAACAAAGAAATGTAACAATAAATTTAGCAAAAAACGTGACGTTACGGTGTGACTCACAACTAACGTCGTGCATTACGGTTGTACCATTCTTTATATATCGTATTTTTTAATTTAATTAACGCCGTGCCCTCACCATTTATCCCCTAGATGGTGAGAATGTCCGTCCTCTATTCTTGGAAAACATCCGCCAGTTGTACAGAGAAATTGTTGTAAGAAACCTGTGCATTAATTTGGAAATTCCCGGAAACGCAAAAAAATAATTGCCGGATATCAAAAAGGTCTTGAATTTCCAAACCATTTCGGACATTGCCTAAAACAGAAGCCAAAATCTCGTGCAAAACTGCAACAGAAGAAGAGATTTTTCAAGTGGTTGACTAAGTTCGTTTGTTCGATCTGGTACATTTTCAATATCAAGCGTTTTATATAAATTTTATATAAATTTAAGATTTAAATCATTAATACGAGGGTTGCTATTTGTGTTTCGGGTCCTGAAAATATTAGTGTTCCCAGATGCAAACTGGAACTTCCATTGGAAACTTTGACATTTGTTTAGCATAACTACACTCAGAACATTTTGTCATTTGAGGGTAAATTGTTTTGTTTACAGTGTGTTGACAAATTCATCTCAAAAATTGGAAATATCCCGTGAACATTTTCGGCGTGGGTTATCGAGACAAGAGTATTTTAAACAACTTGTTTCGATTTTTTGCGATGAAGCACCATCAAAAAACGGCTGTTAATCGCTGGTACCAAGAGTTCAGTCTTCAGGATGAATTTCGTGAAGGACTTCCAACTTCGGTCACTTTGCCAGAAACCATAGATGCTGTACGTGATCTGATTAAGCAAGACCGACATGTGACATACCGTGAGATTGAGGCAGCCTTGGACATTTCTATTACAAGCATCAAGAAGATATTGCATGTTCATTTGGCCGAGATAAAAATTTTTTCTCGTTGGATTCCACATAATTTGACGAATGTTCAAGAAAAGACTCGTGTGGATTGGTGCAAAGAGATGTTGAAAAAGTATTACTGCGGTAGCTCAAAGGCAGTGTATAGCATTGTCACAGGTTACGAATCATAGATCTATGTATATGAACCAGAAACAAAACAGCAATCGAACGTATACCAAATCCAACAAAAGTTGTTCGCGGAAGAAGTACATCAAAGCAAATGAATGCGTTTTTTTCGCTATAACCGGCCATGTTGCCACAGTGCCTTTAGTGGAACATAGGAGGTCAATTCTGTGTGGTATGCAACCATCTGTTTGTCAACAGTGTTCGAAGAAATGAGGAAAGATAATAAGAGAAAACGGATAATTTTGCATCACGACAATGCGAGCTCTCACACATCAGCTGAAACTGTGAGCTATTTGACCACTCAAGATGTCGAATTGATGTGCCATCCACCGGCACCAAATGACTTCTTCTTATTTCCTAGCATCAAAAAAAAAATGCGTGGTCAACTTATTTCATTGCCCGAAGCAGCTGTTGAAGCGTTCAAAAATCATGTTTTGGAAGTGTCTTAATCGGAGTGGGAAAAGTGACTCGAAAACTGGTTTGTGCGCAAGCAAAAGTGTACTGCTCTTAATGGAGAATGCTTTGAAAAACAACAAAACCATTTTCAATGATAAATCATTGTGTTTTTATTGCCGGATCTGAAATATAAATAGCAACCCTCGTCATGCGACTCGAAGTTTGCTTGCAGAGGCGGATCTGCCACAGGGCTCAGAGCCAAGTATCTTTGGTCGACGGCGGCGGCTGACGTCAAAATAAACGCCTGCGGCTCAAAGCCGGGTGCACTCGACTCGCGTCTAAAATGTAAATGAGCGGTAGTTTCTAAGGAAGCGACAATTTTAGAATTTAACAATAATTTACAATATTTTGAGATATGCATTGTAATTATGATGAATAAATAACACTTTTAAACGGCATTCGGATTTAATGATGATCTCTTTGCAGTTATTAGAGCCCCTGCGCAGAAAAGACATCTGAGAAAGCATTTGTTGCTGGAATACTAAGGATATTTTTAGCTAATTATACTAACGCTGGGAAATTCAAAAATAAAATATAGCTGATAATATAACATCAGTAGTGTTTAGATTTACGTGTTTATTAGTTTGCCACCACAAAAAAGGGTCTGTGACGACTAGTTCTGTGTCGTAATTTCTGATTCTTGATGATTTCTCTGGCCAATAACAAAACTATTTTTTCAGAACAAAAAAAAAATAAAAAAAAAACTCAAATCAAGTGTGGTATCCTTATTCATAATTTGAAAGGACATTTTATGGCATTTATTTTTTGAAAATAATTACCTTCAAAAATGAGCGTTTGGCGAGAATGGGGAAGATCCGCTGCTTTCGGCCATAATTTTGTTCAGTGAAGAGGATCATTTCTGGCTCAACGGCAAAGTCAATAAACAAAATTGCCGCATTTGGGCTGAAGAACAACAAGAAGAGGTTCAAGAGGTGCCACTAAAACCAGATAACACCACGGTTTGGTGTGGTTTATAAACTGGTGGAATCATCGGTGCATATATTTTCAAAAATGATGATGGCCGGAACGCAACCGTGAATGGTGCTCGCTATAGAGCCATGATATCGATCTTGACGACACTTGTTTTCAACAGGACGGTGCCATTTGCCATACAGCTGCTCAACCAATGGATCTATTGAGAGGTCATTTCGAAAAAGCTGCTAATCTCACGTTTTGGACAGCATGGCCGACTAGATCGAGTGATATCACACCTTTAGACACTATTCTTTGAAGTTACGTAAAGTCCAAAGTCTATGCTGACAAACCAGCTACGATTCAGGTTTTGGAAGCCAACATTACGAGTGTCATTAAAGCCATACCGGTCGAAATGCTCGAATGAGTCATCCAAAATTGGACCCTCAGAATGGAAACCCTGAGGCGTAGTTGCAACCAACATTTGAAGGAAATTATATTTGAATAATAAATGCCATAAAATGTCCCTTCAAATTACTAATAAAGATTCCTCACTAGATTTGAATTTTTATATATTTGTATTGTTCTGAAAAAATACCTCAAGATGGATCACCCATAAAAACTACATTTGCCAAATTTTACGGCGGCTTGATTCAACGACGGCGGCTCGTAAAATTCGTTGACGACCAGCTGAAGCTGACAAGAAGTGGACCAGCGCCTGATCTGGCCTTTCCATATTAAATATTTACTACGATTATTAATTTTTCAAAGCGTTGCAGATTGACTGTCCAAAATATACAATTTGTACTACTACTTGTACTAATTTTTCAAAGCGTTGCAGATTGACTGTCCAAAATATACAATTTGTACTACTACGAGGGTTGCTATATATATTTCTGGCCTAGGCAACACTAAGTGTTGTCTGGCGCCATCTGACATTTTCATTTTCTAAAATAAACATACTCAGAACGTTTTGACGTATGACCATCACTTGTGTTGTTTACAGTGACTTGAAAAAATCAATTTGGCAAAAAAATGGAATTAACTCGTGAAAATTTTCGTGCGATCATTTTTCATAACTTTCGACGTGGATTATCACGACAAGAGTGCATCGATGTACTTAAATCTTTGTATGCCGACAAAGCACCATCATTTAGCACTGTAAAAACTGATTTAATGAATTCAATCGTGGCCGACGCTCGC
The DNA here is from genome assembly GCA_963513945.1 of Hydrotaea diabolus. Lineage (NCBI taxonomy): Eukaryota > Metazoa > Arthropoda > Insecta > Diptera > Muscidae > Hydrotaea > Hydrotaea diabolus. Next base: position 237,952,444 of record OY740716.1, on the reverse strand, counting down.
TCAAAGACGAATGTCGTCCAAAAACGGCGTTGTGCCAGAGAACATTGATGCCGTGCTTGGACTGGTAATGCAAGATCGTCATGTGACATGCCGTGAGATAGAGGCATCCTTGGGCATTTCTTCCACCAGCATATATTCGATATTGCATGAACCGCCCGAAAAAAGGTTTGTTCTCGTTGGATCCAGCACAATCAAAAAAAGGCTCGTGTTAATTAGTGCAAAGGAAAAAATACGACCGCGTACTTAAAAAGACGTTTATAGGATAGTCAAAGGTGATGAATCATGGATCTATTCGTATGAGCCCGAAACAAAACAGCAATCGACCGTGTGAGGCTTCGAAGACTAGCCAAATCCAACGAAAGTTGTAGGTGGAAGAAGCACTTCGAAGCAAATGGTCGCCTGTTTCTTCGGCGAAACTGGTCATGTGGTGACTGTTCGGCTTGAGCAACATAGGACGGTCAATTCTGAGTGGTACACAACAATTTGTTTGCCTGAAGTCTTCGGAGAAATTCGAAGAACGAACAAGAGAACACGAATTCATGGATCATCCGCCGTATAGCCTTGACTTGGCACCCAATGCCTTCATTTTATTCCCGCACATCAAGAAAAAATGCGTGGTCAACGATTTTTGTCGCCAGAAGATGCTGCTGAAGCGTTCAAAAACCATGTTTTGGAGGTGTCTCAATCGGAGTGGAAAAAGTGCTTCGACAATTGGTTTGAGCGCATGCAAAAGTGAATAAGTCATGCTGGAGAATACTTTGAAAAACAATGAAACCATTTTTGATGATTAATATTCGCAATTAAATTATTAGGCCAGAAATATATATAGCAGCCCTAGTAGATGTCCTAGATATACCTACTAAATGTATATGCTTCTAAATTACTAGCAAGTTTTTTCAGCCTAGGCGACACTTATAAAAAGCTTTTGCAGCCATTGTGAAGGTAAGAAGCGGGTCTCCTAGACCAACCTCTAAGGAGGAGAACTACATTTAAGCTTTCTTCTAAATAATCGATTTCACAAAATAGTATGTGGCAGCGAAGTTCAGAAAAAGGGTATACTCTGCTCCGGATGCGAAGACACTGTCCCTTGCACCTGCCCTTGTTAGCTCGATACACATACTCACCTGGCGTAGAGTGACACAATGACACCTCTACAATTCCTTGATGGGTTGGCTTGTTTACATACACATATGCACTCTTTTCTTGTTGAATATGGTGTGTCATGTAAAAGGATACTTTGTTTACATCGCCTGCAATGACATCTGGTTTCTGGGCAAGAACAAGGAACAATACACCAGCTACAACAACAACGACATCACCTGAATGTTTTTGTTCTCTTAACGAACTAAAGATAAAAGAAGAAACTGGAATCTTATGTTCGCTATAAAGCCACACCGAACCAAGTGGGCAGACAGGAGTACATATTCATTTTAAGGATGTGTCCTTTTTGATGTTTGCTCGCTAGCAAAAGCATTTGTCCAGCCAGTGAGAATGTAAGTGAATTTGTCGGTGCCCTCCATGTTTCCCGGTCCGGAATGCATACTTATAATAAGTCATCATTACGGATGGTCCTTTTGATACAAGTGTGCGTTTGAGTGTGAGGAGGGCTATGTGTGGGTGTTTAAAATAACATAAAACAAATGTGAACTTCCGCACACACGCACACACAGAGAACACACTCAACATCTCATGGAGATAAGATGAAATGTTTATTTTATTCAATTTTATTTTATTTAATTTTTCGTTTTTTTCTTTTGCTCTTCGACTGCTTTTTTCTTCTGCTTGGCTTTAATTTGTACACATTAAAATGCTGCTACATACGGACCGAATGGCTGGCTGGCTGGCAAACATAACTTAACACAACTAAAGATGAATGGCTGGAGAGCCCGGTCTACGGCAAATATGACTTGTCGGTGGGGCTTGGCTCGCCATGCCGTACTTAGTAGTGCGAGTGAGGACCATGTTCAGACCGAAGGCCCGACGTCTCCCAATAAGTACGAGTATGTATGGATGTAAGTACTCTGAACATCTCGTCGCATCGTACTTAGCATTATGTAAATTGTATTACTGGGGATGCTTTCAGGAACGAAGCTTCTCCATCACTTTGATGTCGAGCAGCCAGCGACGATGAGTGAGTAGTGTGTACTTCGTACTGCGTTCATTTGTGCTTTTGTTTCCTTCTGCTCCGTCTACTTCTTTTGCCTTCATTCAGTACACTTCAGATATGCAGTTATTAATCACAAAGGAACAAGGAACTCACAAAAAACAAACACACACGCACACACATACGTAGAGAAAAACCAACTCCATGTACAGGACGCGAAGCTGGAGCAGTACTACTTCGCCGAGAGGGGTGCGGGTGGAGGGTGGTTGTTAGTCGAGCTGAACAGGAAATACTCGAATGGCAAATAATAAAACGACAACGTTGCACAGAGGATAATGCCGCACAAACACGCATGCACGCATACAGGGAAGAATGTGTCTGTAGTACATGAGCATACATGATGATTATTATGTGCTTCCCCCTTTCCGCTAATTCGACGTAGCCAAAGCACAGTGGTTTCAACCCAAAGATAAAATGCTATATCAAATGAAATAGAGTTGGAGTTGGGTGGGCTGACTAAAGGTTCCTCCTTTTTGTACCCTACATCATAGGATTGGGAATATATTCACCTTGTCATAAGCTATGATCGTAAAATAATAAGATGATCTGGCCATGCCGGATACATGTGCTGAGCCAGATCGGTCAAGAGGTAAATATTTTCCCAACTCACCAACTTAAATAATGTCTTGAAAAATCTTTATACTTTTATAGTTTTTGTGGGTCTTTAACTTATAGAAGACCACTGTCAATTGCGGTCGGTACGATTTTGTAAGCCCTCCGAAGGGTGGATGGTATATTTAATTTGTCTTTCTGTTTGCAACACTACGATATAGCGGGTTTTTTTAAGACATGTGGTATTTAATCTGGTCACACTTTTTTCGGAGTTGATCTTTTTGACAGCTGTCTCTTAATTTATGCTCTGTTTGGTTTGCCATTTCATAAGGAATAGACTTACTACGGAAAACAATTTTCAAATCATGGACATTTTTTTCCAAAATAATGGTTCGGTTCGACCGACGCATAGCGCGCTGCGCTAGATTTCCCACCACGTATACTCTAGTAGAAAATGCACATCCTCAGAGACGCCGTATAGCGCGCAATGAAGGCTGTTGTGTATCAGACTATCGAAGAAGACCCGAATGACTCCATCCGCCATCGCGGGCAGCAATTTGAGCTGTGGCCATCCACATTATGGATGATTTTGCAGAAGGATCTTGGTTTGTGGGCTTACAAAATCCAACTCTTTGAAGCCCAACAACCATCAAGCGCGTCTCACGTTCTGTGAATGGGCCCAAAACGAGATGGCCATCGATCTTGACTATTGTGTCGTGGCCTCTGAGATCGTGAGATTTAACACCGCTGGACTATTTTTTGTGTGGTTATGTAAAGTCGCGATTGACGCCTTGGAAGAGAATATTTGGCGCGTTATTCCTCACATATGGCCCCAAATGCAGCAAAAATTGTTCGAAAATTGGGACTGTCGGCTGGAATTTATTTGAGCCAGCTGCAAAGGCCACTTTCCCGAAATCAATTTCTAAAAAATAATGGCAAACCCTTTTATAATAATGCACAATTTTTGGCCATAACATTAAATTATATGCGTTTTACTTCTTCTTCAAAACCATACGTCTAAAAAACACCCTTTATTAGTCTGGGACCCTAGAATTCTATATATATTCTTGATCGCCATAAATTTTCAAGACGGTCAAGACATTTCCGTCAGCGTATCATTGAAAATACGAAAGCGGTCAAGCGAATCAACTTGGGGTTGTTTGAAAAGTTTCACTTTAGGGTACTAAAGGTACCTCGGTAAAAGTACACGTTATAGTGTACTTATTTGCATAGCAAACAAATACTTTTTGTGGGCAGGCAAGAGTTAACATGTGTACTGTAAGTTAGCAAGCACAAAATACCTCAAAAATGACGTAGTTGTTGGTTTTATGGCTCAACGTCCCGCATGGCCAAAGCGGGTGATTAGTAGTCAATATGGGTTTCCAAATTAGAGCAAATTTTGTTACTAATCCAAATATAGAACAATTTTGAAGTTTTGGGTAAGCTTAAGTATAGAAGCATGTGCCAAAACGGTCTAAAAATGAACCTTATTTTTGCGCTATAGTAGAGTAAGGACGGTGGATAACGGTATATAAGGTTCGGAAAGGCCGAAGTTCACCACGTTTTTACGTGTTAGCTTTAGTAAGCACATCTTACATCCAATATTATTGAAATTTAACAGGAGTAAATTGTTTTGGCCAAGAAGGGCGTTGTTAAAATTAAATAAAATCGGTTCAGATTAAGATATCCGGTTTTTTGTCTTTAGCTCAAGAAGCAACATTTTACATCCAATCCAGATAGTGTTTGGCACAATTTTTTTTGGGCCAAGCAACGAAGTTATTGAGATTGGCTTTAAAAGCCACATACTCGTATTACACCTAATATTGATAACATTTGGCATAGGTAAGTTTTTTGGACAACTCGTAGATGCGATAGAAATGGATGAACATTATTGTAGACTAAGACATAGCTCTCACATATACTGTCACTTGATTTACACTCAGTTTGGTATGCCATTTCAAATTGAATAGACTAGTTTAGTTAGTTTTGGGTATTTTTTTTTTCAACAAGAATGTTATTTCATTAGGGGTCGCCAAAGACAAATGCACACTAGAAACATCGTATATTTTTAGTGTGCCGAAATGTGAGTAAAAAGGCTTGCTTTTAGGTTAACATGTTCTCCTAAAGTACTACAATTATTATTGTTGTATTGATGGTTTTAAAGAAAATCAGGGTATCTTCAAAAGAAACAAGAGTCATTTTCGTTCTTTAAAAAATATTAAAACTTTTGATAAAATTGTATAAATCCCACAAATTTTATTTATGCCACTTATTTGCTTTATGTGAATATTATACACGGAGGAAAAAAATTTAAAATATGTTTGTGTGCTAACTTTAATTTTTCGGAGCAGGCTACAAACATGTAAATGTTTGGGAACATTGCCGCAAACATATGAATGTTTGATAAAATTGCAGCAAACTTAAAAATATTTGGGTGCAAACAATTTTATGTTTGCACAAAAGCGTATTGATGTTTGAGAACATATAAATGCGTATGTAAGAGAGGCAGGCCGTAGTATGTTAGAGACGCCTCCATTAGTGTGGGCCGATTTGTATGTACAACAATTTTTCGATATTGTGCCATCAAATTTAAGACAAAAAAAAATCCACTAAGACATTTCAACAAAAGCATTTTCGAGGCGCCCAAATACATTTTTTTGTCTTGTTCTCAACTTTTATTTTTGTTGTTTAACAGGTAATAAAAAAAATGTTTCTTTTAGTTGTTACCTTTCCAAGGTGACATACAAATATGCATTGCCACATACAATAGAGAGAATCGAATGTATAGTGTGATCCATTTAGAGGTTTTTTTCAGAACATAAATAAATAAAAAAAATCACATCATATTATGACTATAATTTACTTCAAATGTTGGCCACAACTACGCTTCATGGTTACCATTCTCGGGGTCCAATTTTATATGAGTCGTTCGAGCATTTCGACCGTCATGGTTTTAATGGCATGCGTAATGTTGGCTTCCAAAACCTGAATCGTAGCTGGTTTGCCAGCATAGAATTTGGACTTTACGTAGCCCCAAAGAAAAAAGTCTATAGTTATGATATTACACGATCTAGCCGGCCGAAAACGTGAAATTGGCTGCTCTTCGTAATGACCTCTTAATAGATCCATTGCTTGAGCAACTGTATGGCAATTGGAGCCGTCCTGTTAAATCCAAATGTCTTCAAGATTACGGGCTTTAATTTCAGGTAAAAAAAGTCCAATATCAAGGCGCTACAGGGAGTACCATTCACGGTTACGTTCCTGTCATCATCATTTTTGAAAAAATATGCACCGGTGATTACAAGAACTTATTTTTTTTTCTTTTTTAATTTAATTAACCAACACTCAGGGGACGCCCCCTATACATGCGGTGCATTGCGTTGGCGAGTGGAAAGTAAAGGATCGGAGGGGGGAAAGAGGGAGTAATGTTTATTGACACTTGCTTTGAACTTCTGGATGTCGTAATTAGTGGGAAGTCTGAAGTCGATTCCACATACGGACTGTACGAGCGAAAAACGAATAAGATCTGTAGTGTATAGTGCGGTCAACTGGCCAATCGATAACAAACGGGTGTGAATTCCTAGAAAGTCGCGTATCCCTGCCGAACATCCTTTCGTCAGGAATAAGGCTACGGATATCTGATGAACACACACCATGAAAGCAACGATAGAACAGCGTCACGCAACCTACATTCCGACGATGCTCAAGGGAAACAATAGAGTTGGATACCCTACTGTCACCAATCAGCACCATCGACTTCCTTTGAACACGGTCAAGTAGCTGCAAGGATGATTTTGGAGCTCCTGCCCATATATGGGAGTTGTATTCCATCTTTGGCCTGTTGTAAATTGTTTGGATATTGAAAAGATCAGAAGGAGTGAAATATTTCTTGCACCGCTTTAAGAAGCCTATGCACTTGAGTGCTTCTTTCGACACTTCGAATAAATGTCTCGCCCAACGAGTGTCACATTGTATATTCATGCCCAGAACATCGAGAGCTTCTGATTGTTCAATATCCGTACCATCGATAGAAATTGATATTGTTGGGTCAGCGAATAGCTTGTGAGACAACAAGCAGCACTGTGTCTTATGTGCATTAAAATCTACTCTATTCACTCGACCCCATTCGGAAATGGCCAGTAGATCCCGGCCAAGTGTCTCATCCATAATACGCCGTTTGTCTTCAATATCTTGAAGACTCGGCCTACGGTCGAATGAATATGAATGACAGAGGTTACTGTCATCCGCAAAGGAGTATATTGGATTCACGGTCTGACCCAACAGAACATCAATGAAAATTATAAATAAAGAGGGAGAAAGGACAGAGCCCTGTGGTACTCCTGCAGTAAGCCTATGTTTGTGGGAAGAGAACCCATCTACAACAACTCTTATAGTGCGATCTCTGTCGAAGGCCTTGGATATATCCAGAGCCACAACCTTACTCTCACTAAACTGGTGGATAGGGCCTATCAGTGGATAGGCCCAGAAATGGGCCTCATCACTGAACAAAAGATTGGTCGAAAACAACGAATCTTCCCGTTTCTCAGCGAACGCTCTTTTCCATAATACAGTTGAAGGAAATTATTTTCAAAAAACTAATGCCATAAAATTTCCTTTCAAATTCCCAATAAAGATTCCACACTTGATTTAAATTTTAATATTTTTTTATTGTTCTGAAAAGAATACTTCAAGATGGATAACCCTATTTAGTTGAATGTATTGTATGTCAGCTTGGAAGGGCAATATATAAAAAAAATTGTTTTTTTGAGAAAAAGTCTAAAAAGTTGAGGATAAGTCAAAACAGTTGAGAAAAATTAAAAAAAAATGAGAAAAACTCACAAAAGTTAAGAAAAATTAAAAAAAAATATATTGGGCGCTTCGAAAATGATTTTTTGATATTTCGTAGTGGAACTTTTTTTTCCTTATGCCGAAAGCAATCGACAATTCAATGGCACAATATGCCGTCTAAAATATTTCCTTTCATATAAAGTCCGACTTAGGTTAAACTCTAGGCAGAGGCGCAGAATTTTCTGAGCACTAAAATGTTACTTAGTAGGGACATAAATACTTGTACAACATTGATCACACCCATTTAAATAGTAGAACTGAACATACCCCGTTTATGTCATATGGCTTTTGAAAGCTAACCTCAATAGCGTTAGTCTGTAAGGGGATTTTAAAATTGTTTCAACTTTCATCATGGAGTGGTCAGATAATGAGAACCGTATCGCTGTAATAGCGCTTTTCAAGTGTGAAATGAAAAAAAAAGAAATTTTCAAAACGCTCCGGCTCTAGTGGCCGCATGTTTGTCTACCGATGCATACAACTATTTGAGGAGACAGGAAATGTAAAAGACCGCCACCGGTCGGGCCGCCCACGCTCTGTTCGAACACCGCATGTCATCAAAGCCGTTAAATCAAGAATTCACAGAAATCCGCTCCGAAAACAGAAAATCATGACCCGTGAGATGAATATTACGCAAAAGTCCATGATTCAAATCATTTAACAAGACTTGGGACTTGGGCTTTCAAACGACGTCCCGGACATTTATTGGCTGCAGCTTTAAAAAAAAGTATTGAAAAATGCAAACGTCTTTTGGTGAAGGACGCTGATAGCTTGCACAGAAAAATTTTGTTCACCGATGAAGAAATTTTTACTGTTCAGGAAAAATTTAACAAGCAAAATGATAGAGTGTATAAGCGGTCATCCAAGGAAGCATCTGAACTTATCCCAAGGGTGGAAAATGGTCATACCCCAGCTTCAGTCATAGTTTGGTGGGGTGTCTCTTACGACGGGGTAACTGACCTGCATTTCTGCGAACAAGGAGTCAAAACATCGGCCAAAGTTTACCAATAAACCGCTTTGAAAGCTATTATGAATCCTTTAAACAATTCCCAGTTCCAAGACCAGCCATGGACTTTCCAGAAAACGTCCCAGGCATTGCTTCGAAACAATTTGCCAGCGTTCATTTCCTTTGAAGAATGGCCCTCAGGCAGTCCAGATTTGAACCGATTGGATTACAAATTGTGGACGGTTTTAGAGGAGAGCAGTGTGCAGCCACGAAAATCAATGTCACTTTGCCATTTTGTTAAAAACGTGTCTTCTATTTAAATATAGAAGCAGGAGGTCTTGAGCCGGTTAAGCCCTGTTCAATGTGTAAACCGAAATAAAACAAACGAGCTAAACAGGACAAGGTTTGACACAAAAGATACACCAATATTGGATCTCTTAAGACTGCTTTGGTTCGAGCTGTGCCCAATTTTGCAATGGACGAGGTTCGTGCAGCTATTGACGATGGACCAGTGCGACTTAAGGTGTGTGTTAAGGCAAAAGGCGGACATTTCGAATAAGTGGATTCTTTTTGGATACAATAAACATCAATAAATATATTATGAAATCTTTGGTCCAAAAAGATTCAGTACTTTTTATTTTACAGCATAAAATGTGTGTAACAGTATTTATTTCCCTACTAAGTATATATTCAGCCGCGCCCGACTTAAGTTCCTTTTTCTTTATTTTTGGCTAATTTTTTAACGTAGTATCAAGTCACATTAATCGGCAACCATGTCTCACTCTCAATGAAGACACTGTGCATCACCCATTGTATTTTGAGTTGTTCACCGCTCTTCTGTTCTTTGAATAATGCTAAAGAATTTAAGCATTTTCATTTCTTTTTTCACTCTTTTGCCTGTCCTTCAACCCGCTTTGCTGAAATACTCGTAAGTATGCAAAAGTGCCTGACATGAATACATCTCGCTGCAGTGCAAGAAGCGTTAATAATAGCACAGAGACAGCGCTTATCTGTTGCCAAAGAATTTACAAGCAATAACAATGACATCTTTCGCAGAAACATGGATTACGAGCGAAACGAGATATCAGAACCACAGCAGCGGCGTCGACAGCAGTTGCTGCAACATCAAGTCGCACAACACCACCAACAAAGGAAAACAAATAACAAATGCCGCAAACAACACAACAGCAACGACATCGAACAACATGTTGTTCGACGGCTGGCAACCACGCACAAGTCCTGGCAATTCAATTTAACCAGGACCAAGAAGGGGGCGACTTGCAAAAGGAGTTTTATCATCCGGACGCATTATAAACGCAACGTAGTGAAGGATAATTCTATTGTTGGCGTTCACATGCAAGCTGCAGTAAAGTAAACGAAGATACCGGAAAGCTTATTTTAATATGGCAGCCAGCTTCCGCACTTCGGCGGGCGGCCAACACAAAGACAGAAAACGGAAGTGTAGAACAACTCATTAACAAATTTATCATCAATTAGAGATCTATTTGTATCCTTCAGCCACGGCATCACAGAGGCACTCGGCCATCGTACAACATCATAACACATACTACTTCTATTATCTACATTATTTTAATATATTTTTTTATTTTCGTTCAGGTTCCTTTATGGGTTGTTGTGGCTTCTCTTCTTCATTGGGATGTGGATGGACCTGCCGCGGAGGTCGTTGCACCGACATTGCCTTCACCAGCCGCCGACTTTCCCTCATAATTTCCGGCAGCTGCCGTTTTGTCCGTTTCCTTCACGGTGAATGTTACAAAGTAACGTTTGTTTGAGTCCAATTTATCGGATGGCAGTGATATCAACTGTTTGCTCTTGCCATGAGACAGCTCCAAGGCCACTTTACTGCCGCAGCCAGTACCGGTGGTCAGAATTTTCGGCAAATAGAAACTGCCCACGCCGGTCTTTTTGTATGGGCCAAATCCAAATTTCGGCATGGTGTGATGATTCATCATGGGAACTGGAATGGAAAGAAGTAAACAGGAATTAGATATATATTTTTTGCGGTATGCTATTTGGTCATATATTAGAACGAAATCAACACTAAAAGGGCTTAATTTTAGATTTTACCTAAAATATCAAATAAATTGTAACAGGCTTAAATCATCTAACTAGTGATGATGGAGGATCTCTTCTTGAAGTGAGAGAATGCGGTAACTGTAGAAAATTCGCCAAAGGCAGCCCTCGTTGGTCCAAGTTATTTTTATGAGCCAAAAAAAATTTATTTTGCAAATAAGTTAAAAAGTAGTAAGAATTCATTTGTTTAACCGAATTGCCGTTTAAACAAATGAATGAGCTCTTCTCCAAATTTATATAAAAAATCGGCGAAGATTTCGTTTTTTTTTTCAATAGACTAATTTATTATGCCAACAAAATTCGGCCGAATTTTTTGTTGGTTTTGCTTTTTGGAATCAAACGTTGTGAATATTTTGAATAAAGAATTCATCATAGACACTTTAAAAAAATGAAAATCAAAAAGAATCGGACAAAATAGTTGAAAATTTTGTTTTTTTTCTAATAGATGAAAGTCAAAATTGTTTTATTGAATTTTTATTTTATTAAATGTCAACACATTTTTTTGTGTTTTTACTTTTTAGAATCAACAACTAAGAATTTTTCGAATACAAATTTCATCAAACATACTTTTTAAAATGAAAAATTAAATCGAATCAGACAAAATCGGAGAAAATATGGTTGTTTTCTAATTGACGAAAGTCCTGGACTGAAACTGGAAACAAAAATGCACCGAATTGTTTTTGGTGTTTTTTACTTTTTAGAATCAAAAATTGAGACTTTTTCAAACAAAAAATTTATCACTTCACTTTTTAAAAATGAAAATCAAAGGAATTGGACAAAATTGGTGAAAATTTCATTTTTTTCTATAGACGAAAGTCGAAACTAATTTATTATGCAAAAAAATTTCACCGAATTTTATTTTATGTTTTTTTTTTTATTTTAACAATTTCAAATTTGTATCTTAAAAAATTTAAATATTAAAAAATTAATTAAATTAATATATAAAACTTAAAAAAAAAAACTAAATTTGTAAAAATTATAAGCCAGTTCGATTCAGGAACAAAATTACTTATTCTATAATTATTAATTCTTGATACACACAGTGTTGCCGTTTTGGGACTTTCCTACCAAATTTGGTAGGTTTGTTTCCATACGGAAGGATGGTAGGCTAAGTCATATTTTAGTAGGTTCAGCAGAATATAAAACATACATGCTATATGTAAATTAGGCTTAAAGTTAAATTAAATTGTTTTCTACAAATATTTAAGCATTGTTCACAAATTAAGCTTACTCGTCAGTATTATCGCATTCACCTATTTAACGATGGAGGTTAGGAAACAGGACTTAGAGGTTCAGACCAAATTTAGAAAATTAGTGCATACTTGTCTAGATATTTGCAGATGACATCAAATTAAGCTAAGTCCTCTAAACCATGATATATTCTTATTCCTCATGTTTCGACCATCCGATTCTTCCAAATAGCTAAAATTAGTTATTGGTACCAATACTCGTGTATTACAAACTCCAAAAGGGAGAAATGACTAAAATATCGATATATATACGAGGGCGGTTCGGAAAGTTCTTAGCCTATCAATGAAAGAGAATAGTTAGTTTTTCAAAAATATCTTTATTTTTCAATACAATCTCCTGAAACTTCAATACACTTAGTCCAACGCTTATCCAGCAATTCTATCCCTTGATTAAAATAGTTTTCCTCAAGGTCTTCAAAATAGTGGTTACCAACTGTAATTGCATCTTCATTTGAGGTAAAACGCTTGCCAGCAAGGAATTTTTTTAGATTTGGGAACAGGTAAAAGTCACTGGGAGCTAAATCAGGAGAATAAGGTGGGTGGTCAAGCAACTCGTACTTTAATTCGTTGATTTTAGCCATTGTTAAAACACTCTTGTGCGCTGGTGCGTAGTCTTGATGAAAACTTATTTTTTTGAGTTGTAAGCCAGGACGTTTTTCTCGAATTTGTACATTTAATTGATCTAAAAGTTTGCAATAGTACTCTGAATTTATTGTTTTACCCTTTTGCAGATAGTCAATCAATAAAATACCTTTGAAGTCCCAAAAAACCGTTGCCATAACCTTACCAGCCGATTGAATTGTTTTTGCCTTCTTTGGGGCACTTCCTCCAGCTTCAGTCCATTGTTTGGATCGTTCTTTTGTCTCTGGAGTATAGTGATGGATCCATGTCTCATCAACAGTTATGAAACGACGCTTAAAATCCATTTTATTTCGCTGAAAACGATCCAAACAAGCTTGAGAAATGTTCATTCTTATGCGTTTTTGGTCGACTGTTAACAAGTGCGGCACCCATTTTGCAGAAAGCTTTTTCATCTGTAGTTCTTCATGCAAAATTAAATGGACTCGATCATTTAAGATGCCCATGATATGAGCTATTTCATGCACTTTTATTCGTCGATCATTTAATACCATATCATGCACTTTGGCTACAATTTCTGTTGCTGTTGCTGTTTTTGGACGTCCACTACGTGGTTCATCTTTAATGCTTGTACGACCACGTTTAAATTCAGCAACCCATTTCTTTACTGTTGCATATGAAGGAGCACTTTCACCTAACACATTCACTATATCATTATGAATTTCTTGTCCCGATAAACCTTTTTTATGTAAATATTCAATGACACCATGCATTTCTAATTTTTCCAATGTAAAAAAATCGCGGATGCGTCTTTTGTGAACACCTGTTTCTATATAAAGGAGTTGCCAGATCGAAACAAAATTTAACATGTATTCATAGCAGAGATGGAAGTTTCCAAAACACTTAACTTTTTTTCTGTTTATACCGCGATTTTTGTGCTAGACTTAGAAGTTTCCGAACCGCCCTCGTATATACACACATTTTTCGGAGTTAGTCTTTTTGAGATCTGTCACTTGATTTATGCTCAGTTTGGTTTGTCATTTTACAATGAATAGATTTACTCCGGAGCCACGTTGGTGATTAGGCCTAAAACTAGATGGCCACCGATCCTGAATTTCACAAGAAAATTTTGTTCAGTAATGGAGTTCACTCTTAGTTGAATAGAAACCTGATAACCAAAGTTTTCGCATTTGGAGTAATAAAAATCCACCAGCCATTATTGAGACGCCGTCATATTCTCAACATGTCACTGTTTGGTGTCCTCTATAGGCAGAGGGAATCATTGGTTCATATTACTTCAAAAATTAAGACATAATGTTTTGGTTAATGGGGAACGCTATAAGTAGAGCCATAATTAATGATTCTTTCGTAACTGAATTGGAGGATGTTGATGTGGACGACCTTTGGATCGAAAAATACAACGCTACAAGCCATAAAACCAACGAACCAATCAATTTACTGAGGGAAACTTTTGGTGAGCGTATTTTCTCGCGTTGTGGGCCTGTGGTGTGGCCTTCAAGATCATGCAATTTAACAGCGTTGGACTATTTTTTGTGGGGTTATGTGAAGTCGCTTGTCCACGCACATGAGCCTGACACGACTGTAGCCTTGGAATAGAATATTCGGCGCGTTATGCAATGCCGCAAAAAGTGGTCGAAAATTGGAACTATCGGCTCGAGCCGCAGCGGTGACTTGGCTGAAGTCACTTTTAAAACATAATGGCAAGCCCTTATCCTTACAAAAAACTGAGTTCTTGGTCATAACATTTAATTATATGCGCTTTATTTCTTCTTGAAAACCACACGTCTCAATAAGAAGAAACTTAAATATAACTAATAATGTTTATGTCGGTAGAACTGACTTACTGCCGTCCTCTATTATTTGAATAATACAGATTTGATCGAAACTTATAACTTGTTGAGTGTGGGAATGTGCTATACTCGTAATGGTTCGTACCATCTACTATTTTCTTATGCCCATAGAAAAATGAAAAATGTATAGTCCAGAAAAAAAAATCATTACTTAGGAAAAAGTCTGCGCTCGGCTAGTACCTTATGGAAGGTTCAAGAAAAGACGTGACTAAAAATTTTTGTCAGCTAGTCTTATTTATATTATATTTGCCTGTTTCTAATATTTAGCATAATCGCATGAATGCTATTAAAATTGTTTAGCTCGTTTGTTTTATTTCGGTCTCTTGCTTTTACACGTTGAAAAGGGATTAAACCGACTCAAGAACTCTTGCTTCTATATTTAAATAGAAGACAAGTTTTTAACAAAATGGCAAAAATCGATGTCACTTTGCCATTTTGTTAAAAACTTGTCTTCTATTTATATAAAGAAGCAAGAGGTCTTGAGCCGGTTTAATCCCTGTTCAATGTGCTATTAAAATTATCATGCGAATACGAAAAGTGGGCGGAAAGGTGCGTTTGCACTGGACGTCCCAGAATGGGGCGTGTTATTCACTATTGTATAATAATATTTGTATATTTTCAACAAAATTAAGGTTCAACCTTCTTAAAATACAAATAAAAAGACTACGAAGATCTTTTCCTCAACAAAAGAGTGTTTGGACTCTGTTTTTGAAATTTACAGAGGTTTGTGGTAGCTGACACAGAACTCACATCCTACATCCTATCTTAATTATGCTCTAGTAATGGAATGCACGTGAAAGTATGTCCATACTCCTGAAAATAGATTATTTATTTCAATTCAACTGGTGTACGTACTAGCATGTGTGACTCAAACATAAATAACGGAGACCAAATTCTCCGGAGCGTATACGCAATAATTTTCTATTCATATCACTCATGCGACCCCCATACCACTTCTAAAGAGTCGAGCGGAGAATTCTGCCAAATTTTGCCAAGAACCATCGACATATTGGAATTGTTGCGGTGAACAATAGAGGTTGATAAGGTGTACCGCCCAGTACCCCGCCACCACACCACCACACTTTATACGACACGGCAACATTGTCCTTTTGCTAACATCAAGCATTAAGGTATTTTCATACCAGTTTCCGCCACTGCGAATATTTCTGCCACTATCCACAGGAATTTTCTTGCGTTCGTTCAAAGTGACTGAAACTAGGAAATAAATTACGTTCAGAGTCATGACGGCTGAATGTGGTTTTGTTTTATGCTTCCAGAGCGAGTGTTTCAACGAAAAACTGAAAAAAAGAAAGACAGCATCAACTGGCTTCGCTCTATCTGAGTATCTGTGGCTGTGCAGTGGCACAAGTATTTTTAATTCCGCCGGGTTTATTTCCACTGTACTCTGCATGAATGTATGCGACATTGGAGGAGTGAAGTCTGACAAAGATGCAAGAGGAACGGAGCACTGAGAGGGGTGGTGGGTAGTCGGTCACAAGCGAATAACAGTAAATAAACATAAGGAATGATGACGACAACGACACCATTGGTTGTGACGCTTTTAAGTATTTTTTCGCTAGCGAACATCGCCACATGAGATGGAATAAAATGGAAACAATAAAAAAGACACAAACTAAGGCGCACGCACACACACTTCCGCATTCTCACACACAGGCAGAGAGCGTAAAACATAAAACTCAGTGCCACAGAGCACAGCGACATGCTTTAGACGGTTTTGTGAATTGTTTGCTGCCACTACCGCCAACACGGACAAACACACACATACTAACGGGCGCTCCAACAGTTTTTGATGTCCCCTTAAGCGGCGCATAGCAAAATTGCATCATTCATCCAGCGTAACCCAAGCTAACGGAACACAAAACATGAAGCTCAGCGCCACAGCATGGATGCCACCAAAACGCTCTACCCGTTAAGGAAAGTTGGAACAGGGGAGGGATGGCAAGGCAAATGGCAACAACACCAGCACAACAGCGAACAACAACAGATGGTGCTGGCATCAAGGGATCATTTGCATCAACGTCAACGATTGTCCCTCTGTCCGTCCGACCGTTCATGGTAGCGAAGAACTGTGGGTCAAATCTTAAATCTTATGTACTAAAAAGGAGAATCAGTAGGCCCTGTGTAGAGGGAAGCAACTATGTCCTTAGTAAATTAATCTCTAGGTTATCAGGGTATCACATATAGCTACAAACTTCCCACTATTTCAGAATAAGCAAGAATAACATTTTTAAAAAATTAAGTACAGTTCGAAATTTGGTAACTCACCAAGCGTACCTGAACCTTAAAATCTAATTACATGTAAAGTGTGCGAGATGCTAGGAAAAGGTTTCGGGTAGATTAATCTATATTTCATACCTTTGCCAACTTAATTACTCAGGTTTGTGCTACAACCTGATCTTAAAACACACCAAGCTTTGCTTTATCTGCTGTCGCTAGCATAGGCATAAAAAAGAAAAAAAGTCTTCAGTATAATAGCGTCCATTTTATAATACCCTACATCACTGTGGTATACAGAAAATGTATCACTTTTGATAAATAATTATAAAAGGTGGCTTGCGGAGCGTTAGGACGTTAAGTAGAAAGAATCGTTTGCATGGAAGCCATAGAAATTCATGGACCAAAAATGAATAATTTAAATGTACTTTCGGGAAGCTACTGGCATACGGAAATTGAAGCACAATTGCATTTAAATGTTGACATCAAAAACGACAGTAACCATTTAGAGAGTTACCTATATATGAGTCATTCCATGCCAAACGGTACGATTTTGGGCAAAAATTTAACGCAATGATTCCGATTTTTATGAAAATTTGCAGATTTGGTCCTCTAGCAATTCTATTTAATCCGCGATTAGAAAAAAAACATTTAATTTTTTTTTCAAAAGTTATGACCAATTGAACTTTGGTAAAATGGAGATTTTATCAAGGAGGTGTGTTCATTCAGTCGCATGTAACTCCGGAAATACTTGACCGATTTTACTCTGCTATACCTTATTTTGAAGGTAATTTTAAGCACTTCTAAAATAACGAAACGGTATGGCATAACGCCATAGAATTTTTTAAGTTTGTATCATTTTAATCCTTTTATTTCGATTTTGAAAATGATTACATCTTTTTTTATTTTTGAGATTTTGCAGGCGTATTCTTACAGGTCTGTTTTACCGACTGTGTAAGTTTTAAAGTGGTGAAATAATGCGTTCTATTTTTAAAAATTTTTTTTTACCTTATACCTTTTTCACTTCCATGAATATAGAAAATATAATATAGAAAAAAAAATACTTTTTAATAGTTTATTGACACAAGATATAACAACAACAAAAAAACAAAGAAAAAAAGAAATAAAAAAATGAGTAATGAAATAAATGTTATGCCTTGTATACCATCTTCATACAGTACTGCTCAGAAGATGATGTTGTCTGGACTTTCATTATTTTATCGGGTTGTGGAATGAATGCATGGTAGCCAAGAGTTCCAGAAATTGTTTTCGCTTTTTCAAAACGCTCCTTCAGGTGTTTCGCCCTATCTTGATATTGATAGTTATTGAAGAATTCTGTATGAATATTCTTCACGTTTTTATTCACCCAATGATAAAATTTGACGGCACTATTAATGGGATTTATGAGGCTGGACAAGCTTGCACGTGCTGCTAGTCTTTTGACTGTTCCTCCCAGACCATCGCAGGGCCATTTGCCATGAGACGTTGCAAAAAAATGCCATTCCGCTGGTATTCCAAAATCTTCTACGTGGAACGTCAGATTTAAAAAGTTTTTCTTGTTTTTGTATTGTGCGCTTGCGCCATCAGAAAAGTAAAATATTTTACTTACAGGTCCTAAGGTTTTCTTTAAAAAATTTACAAGCCCCTCCTGGAATACGTGCACGGCTATTGTATCATGTTTTTATTTCTTTTTTTCTTTGTTTTTTTGTTGTTGTTATATCTTGTGTCAATAAACTATTAAAAAGTATTTTTTTTTCTATATTATATTTTCTATATTCATGGAAGTGAAAAAGGTATAAGGTAAAAAAAAAATTTTAAAAATAGAACGCATTATTTCACCACTTTAAAACTTACACAGTCGGTAAAACAGACCTGTAAGAATACGCCTGCAAAATTTCAAAAATAAAAAAAGATGTAATCATTTTCAAAATCGAAATAAAAGGATTAAAATGATACAAACTTAAAAAATTCTATGGCGTTATGCCATACCGTTTCGTTATTTTAGAAGTGCTTAAAATTACCTTCAAAATAAGGTATAGCAGAGTAAAATCGGTCAAGTATTTCCGGAGTTACATGCGACTGAATGAACACACCTCTTTGATAAAATCTTCATTTCACCAAAGTTCAATTGGTCATAACATTTAAAAAAAAATTTTAAATTTTTTTTCTTGAAACACGTATATAATATTTTTAAGAGAAGAATGCATACACAAACTAGTTAAGCAATCCAAGCTTGTGATGTAAAAAATGCGTACCGTTTGGCATGGAATGACTCATATGCGGGCTTTATAGAACAAATATACAGACTTGGTGATTGATAAGTCAAGGCTTGTAGAGTTGTAGATATTCAATTACATAGTTCGTGTCTCTGATTGGACATATACGAATGCATGGACCGATATTGATCATCATTGGCATCATTTTTTATTTGCCACTGCACGCAGAAAAAAAGTATGGTTGGGGTTACAATATTCGAAGAGGATCATATTATTGTTGGGTATATGGTTGTGACACAACAATATTATGATCCTCACAACAATAGTATGATTCACACATAACCATACTATGATCCCCACAAACATAGTATGATTCACACTCAACCATACTATGATCTCCACAACCATACTATGGTCCTCACAACAATAGTATGTTTCTCGTACAACCATAGTATGATCCTCACAACCATAGTGTAATTCACACGCAACCATACTATGATCCCCACAACCATAGAATGATTCTCACTAAACCATACTATTATCCCCAAAAGTATTTATTAGGATTGGTTTTTGTTGTTATTCAATACTATAGATTTTTATTAAGTTTGTTATTTTAAATTGCATTACCATTAGTTCATAGCCAGATTTGAGGCCATGTTTTTATTAAACATTTCATTCAAGAAACAAAAATATATATTTCAACGGTCAAAAATACTTTTAGTTGCCAGCAGGGATGATTGCAACTTCACCATCCGTAGACACCAAGTAAAGAATGTGATTAAACCCCATGATCGAAGGCTATATACTTAAGTGCAGGCAGATTTTAAATAAACGAGAACCAGTCGATTTTAGAGTATTTCACCGAACAAAGTAAACACAATAAAAATCCCTCGAACTACCTTCCGATTGTTATTGTTTTTTTAATGGACAACAACCATTCACCGCATCGTGTGTATGTTTTTTTGTATATCAAAAAAACATACGCACACACATACATGTATGCTCTATAAAGCCTGTTTTTTATGTTCATAGTCGCAGCCATGCTGTATGATTGCCGTAATCAAATTATTGTTAACGTAAATTTTAAACAACAATACTAATGTTGCACCAACCATGTTTATATGGTTGCTACAACCATGTTTTCATTTCTAAATTTGGCAATAATACTATTGTTACATTTCAACAATAGCAATATTTTCGCAATCAAAAAACAATACTATGGTTGCGACGAACATGATTTTATTGTAGAGAACATAGTATTGTTGCGGTCACCATAGATGTTACGTTTACTATCCTTGGAGAAATCTAAGTATATCACAGTATATTCGGATAT
This sequence comes from Hydrotaea diabolus, assembly GCA_963513945.1. Lineage (NCBI taxonomy): Eukaryota > Metazoa > Arthropoda > Insecta > Diptera > Muscidae > Hydrotaea > Hydrotaea diabolus. The sequence continues at coordinate 237,932,359 of OY740716.1, read as the reverse complement.
CCATGAAAAAAAAGGACCGTGATCAAATACAGGTCGTCCACCACTCATTGTTTCTAGAGAAGTTTCCCGGTTGGTCCTGACTGGTATGTTAAAATAATATGTTATACGAATTTCTATAATAATCTATTGTAACCTCGTATTCGTAAAAAAAAAAGTTGCCAAACAGCTAAAGTCGGGCGTGCACGACTATTTAAAATCTTCAGAATAGCCAACTGAAATAAGATTTTGGAGCCAATTAAAAAAGGGTTAATTGTTATTTGGTACCCACATGTCTATAAAACTAAAAGCCTGATCAAAAATGGTTCGATATGGTCCATCTTGGTCCACGATTGATTGTTTGTTCATCTTTTAATACGATACCAAATATGATCGAAATTGGAATTAAAATGGGTGTTACTATATGGTAAAATCGGGAGCAATATTAAAAAATGGACCGGTTATATCGGTATTGTTGATCGACCGTAGAGCACAGTATAAAATTTCATCAAGATTGGGTGTAAATTGTGGATACTATAGATCAAGATATATATCTGGTGATAAATCTAGAGGTATATTTTTTCAAAATAAAATATACAAAAATTCAAAGCAAGTGAGGAATCTTAATTGTTCATTTGAAATGACATTTCATGCCATTTATTTTTTTAATATAATTTCCTTCAAATGTTGGCCCTTATTTCTAAGGGTCCAATTTTTCATGACTCGTTCGAGCAATTCTACTGGTATGGCCTTAATGACACTCGTATTGTTGGCTTCCAAAACCTAAATCGTAGCTGATTTGTCAGCAGAGACTTTGAACTTTACGCAGCCCCAAAGAAAACCGTCTAAAGGTGTGATATCACACGATCTAGGCGGCCAACTCGCCAGTCAAAAACGTAAAATGCTGGGTCCATTGGTCCATGGGTCCATTGGTTGAGCAGCAGTATGATAAGTACCACACTCCTGTTGAAATCAAATGTTGTCCAGATTACGGGCTTAAATTTCAGGTAGCAAAAAGTATGATATTATTTTTGAAAAAATATGGAGCGGTGATTTCACCAGCCCATAAACCGCACCTAACGTTGGTTGTCTCTGGATATAATGGCACCTCTTGAACCTCTTCTGATTGTATTTAAGCCCAAAATCGGCAGTTTTATTTATTGACGTTGGTCAAAAACAACGGATCGTCTTCAAGCTTTTGAAGAGCCCAAACACTGAAACGGCGACGCGCAGGAACAGCTTAGAGCTTTAATTCCTGAAATGGCAAACAACACTAAAAAGAAATAAAAAAGTTTAACACAACTCACGAGTAATATGAGAAACAAAACCTATTGAACAAATACCTCTAGATTGATTACTCGTTATGTGGGAGCTATTTCTAAATCTTACTGAAACTTACTAAAAACTTACGTTTGCCTAGTTTCATTAAGATTGGAAGTAACTTGTGGCTTCTAGAGCTGAAAACATAAAATCGGTTGAACATACATGCAGAGAACAGATTCATTGCTACAACCGATTTTTTGCCAACCGAATGATTGTCGCTGCATGGTCCTCGAAAATGTCATCAGTACTTAGTACGGATATAAATACTGTTACAACATTGAACACACAAATTTAAATAGTAGAACTGAACATACGCCGTTAATGTCATATGGGTTTTGAAAACTAACCTCTATAGCGTTAGTCTGTCACGTGATTTTAAAATTGTTTCAACTTTCATTATGGAGTGATCAGATAATGAGAACCGTATCGCTGTAATAGCGTTTTTCAAGTGCGAAATAAAAAAAAACGATATTTTCAAAACTACCACCAGGGATTAGCCGCATGTTCGTCTACCTGTGCATAGAACTGTTTGAGGAGACACTAGATGTTAAAGACCGCCACCAGTCGGGCCGCCCAAGCTCTGTTCGAACACCGCATGTCATCAAAGCCGTTAAATCAAGAATTCACAGAAATCCGCTTCGAAAACAGAAAATCATGGCCCGTGAGATGAATATTACGCAAAAGTCCATGAGTCGAATCATTAAAAAAAAAACTTGGGACTTTCAAACGACGTACAGGACATTTATTGACTGCAGTTTTAAAAAAAAATAGGATTGAAAAATGCAAACTTTTTTTTAATGAAGCACGCTGATAACTTGCACAGAAAAATTTTGTTTACCGATGAAAAAGTTTTTACTGTTCAGGAAAAAATTACAAGCAAAATGATAGAGTGTATGCGCGGTCATCTAAGGAAGCATCTGAAATGATCTCAAGGGTGGAAAAGGGTCGTCGCCCAGCGTCAGTCATGGTTTGGTAGGGTGTCTCTTACGATGGGGTCACTGACCTGCATTTCTGCGAACAAGGTGTCAAAACATCCCAGTTCCAAAACCAGCCATGGACTTTCCAGCAGGATTGTGCGCCGGCCCATAAGGCTAAAACATCCCAGGCCTGGCTTCGAAAGAATTTGCCAGCGCTCATTTCCTCTGAAGAGTGGCCCTCAGGCAGTCCAGATTTAAACCCATGGAATTACAAATTGTGGACGGTTTTAGATGACAAGGTTTGTCACAAAAGATACCCCAACATTGGATCTCCTAAGACTGCTTTGGTTCGAGCTGTGGCCAATTTTCCAATGGACGAGGTTCGTGCGAGTTAAAGCGCGTGTAAAGGCAAAAGGCGGACATTTCGAATAAGAAGATTCTTTTTGGATACAATACACTTCAATAAATATATAAAAAAATATTTGGTCGAAAAACATTCAGTTATTTTTATTTTACAGCATTAAACGTGTGTAACAGTATTTATGTCCCTACTAAGTACACCCGAATGTTAGTTGGTGCTCTATAATTTTCAGTTATTGCAACTGAAAAAACGCAGCAACATACAAAGTATCCGAACCCTTAGAAGAAAATTTAGGTATAACGAAAAAAATTAAAAGTTTAATCAGAGGCAAAAAACAGTTTGCTTACAGGAATAAGATCAAAAGATGATAGATGATTTTAGCTGGAAAAAAAGTTGATTAATCGATTGGCTTAAAATCAGTATTAATCGAATTATTTTTTTCTTTTAAAAAAATACCATTAAACCAAACCCCTTATGGTTATGATGAAGTTTTAGTTATAGTCCCTAATAATTGGCTAATACAACAAAATGTTTGCAAAACTATTGGTTCCCACAACTACCAGTTGTGGCAACTTAAAACCTTTTCACGTTTTATTGGTATGATCGGGCAACAAGTGGTAAGTACAATACTATGCTCATATGTATCATCCTGTGGTATTTCGAACCAAATATCCATTACGATTATAAACATTTGGTGATTGCAACCGAAATTTCTCTTCCGTAACTGAATTAATGTACTTTCAAGCGATTTTCAACTGGCGTTGTCTTGAACACAGGAAAAAACATTATTGAGAGTCGACAAGACAGGTCCATGTTTTCATATGAGTTTCCTTGTAGTCTATCCGGACTGAAAAATGTTTATAAAATTCCAATATTACGAGTATTTGGGATTCAAAGGGACCTTGGTTTCATATAGCCCTCATTCTTTCCAAGTTAGGATCAAACTAATCAAACTGCGGAGAGCGTCATTAGATATTCATGACATTGATTTTGTATCATATGTAATTTAATACTGTATTATACTTCTATCTCTCATACAGATTGAAGATATTACTTTCCGAATTAAAGATTATATACTAAGACCATGGATTCGAAAGAGTGCGGTAAGGGTATCATGATATATGATTTCTTTACCTAACTCTAGTTTTCTTACTAATTATTTATGAAAAATAACCGGGAAAACATTTTTTCAATAATTGCATAAACGTTCTTGTTTACTCTTCCGAAGAGTGAATGGTAAACTAAATTTGTCATTCTGTTTGAAATATCTCGAAACATTGATAGGAGACCCAATAAAGTATATATAATAATGATTGTCGTTTCTGTTAAAAGGACGATTAAACGACTCAACCAGGAATTCTGAAATTTTGCATGGTTGGGATTATAAATGGTGAAAAACTGCTCAGGGGAAAAAGTTTTCCTTTAAGGGACCTCGTTAAAAGTCAAATGTTATAAATATTTGGTTAAAAAATCAAAATTTTGTGCGAACTTACAATGGTTAAAATAAGATCTGTTAGTTGCGGCATACTTAATACCTAAATAGGGGCATTGTTGCTAGACTTTTTAGCTCAAGTGGACCATAAACGCCCCATATGGTTAAAACGGGAGATTTAATGTCAATATAGACATATCGGTACAAAATTAAAGCAAATGTTGCTACCTCTCCAAATATTGGCTTTAATGGTAACACGCTTACGAGGTCAAGAAGGTAAGCATCCAATCAGTTCTTGTAGAGGGTATTCCATTAAGGACATAACAATTTTATATTTTAATAAAAAACAGAATATTCAAGATATAGAGTTCAAATTTATTCCAGGTGTAGTGCAAATGTTACGGCCTATTGTTTGGACCCAATATTCCACCACTCTTCTACACATTTCGACCGGAACGTTGGAAATTTTCGCGTTAGATGCTATCTCTGAGCTCATCTAAAATTGTTGGCTTGTTGGCCAAATCAATGTGGACCAAATCAAATAGAAATTTAATGGCGTTAAATTGCATGAACGTGGTGGCCATTCGACCGAACCATTTCTCGAGTTTACACCTCCACCGAAATTGCCTTTCAGTAAACCGATTGCAACGCGTGCTGTGTGGCTAGTAACACTGTCTTATTGGCGATGTCAAGCTTATCCAATTCTGGCCAAAAATAATTTTCTAACGTAGCATGATAGCGCTCTCCCTTGAAGGTAGCATGGCGATTGTTTTTATCGACAAAGAAGTACGGCCTAATCACACCTCCGGCATGAAAACCACACCACACAGTAATTTTTGCGAATGCAATTGTGTCTCTTGAAACACATGTGGGTGTGTTGGTCTCCCTAGAACATATTTTGTTTATTGACAAAATTGAGTTTATTGACAAAACCTCTCAGTCAGAAAAAAACTTCATCCTGTCAGGTGGTACAATTACGTATTTCAGCCGAAAATTGCAGTAAGCGCGAAGTTGCGTCCACTGACTCAGAATATCGGTAGAATTTGTTGACGATTTCCAAACGTCGCTCGTAAGTGAGCTTTACCATGACGAAAGTGATGATTTCAACTAAAGTTTTGACACTGAATCATTATAAATGTTTGAGGGTGTGTTGACGAAATTGTTATATCCCTATTGGAAAACCCTGTATATTAATGAAGAAGAAAAAATAAAACAGTAATTAAAAAAATGTCTCGTAAAGTGTTGAAGTTATCGCCTAAGCGATCACTTACTCGTTTAATAAGCGATAACCAACAGAACACGTCTATTGAGTACGTTTGATGTGTAGCTGTGATTAGAGCTAAAACATTTTTTTGCTTTTGTTGCAGACAAGGTTGGAGGTTCGATAAGTTTTTTCCTTACCGTTTTTAAGGTGATTTCTTCAATTTTTAGTCAATTTGTACTTTATTATTAAATATTAGAGTACGCATTTTTTGGTTAAAAAAAATATGTAAAAGACGAAAACATGGCACTTTCATTAGAACTCTTTATTTCTACAGACATGTATCCTTCGTATTGAGAGTCCTTAACTGAATTTAATTCTTGAGGTCTTCGCGACTAACATCTTAAGAGATCAGCAACATTACCATATTAAATCACTACACTCGAATGAACCTCAAAATTTTGGTGTCAACTTCCAATTTTGCATAACATTATGGCATATGTCGATTTTGGTCTTTTTTGTTGAAAGGTGCCAGTTTGAACAATAAAATTTGTTATGTTGGCAAAAATATACGATGTAACGTGGCGCCAAAGCGTAAGGTTGAGAGGAAATAAATTCCACATTCACTTGTATAAATTAAAGACAATAAGAATTGTATTTAGAGTTTAAATTCATACTTATTTTATTTTTTTTTTGGAATGAAGCCACTGTGCAGTGTCACCGAAATACCACCGCCACCATAAATATGGAACGCACAAGAAGCTCACGCTGGCTTTCTTGAGCTCACTTGCAGTAATGACAATGATAAAATGTTTGTGTCCTTTATTTGTTTTTGTTTTATTATCATTATTACTAAAACAAACACATACACACGCGTACTCAAACATATACGCATATGCCATTAGCAGCAAAAAACAACAACACTTAACAAGAGATCGGCAGCAGCAACAACAATGCAACATATCCTGCAACATACGCGCTCACATGCACATGCACAACAATAAACGTCAGAAATTAAATTCCACTTTCATTTTGCGAAATTGTCATTTATCTCCTAAGAAGACGCTGCACTGCAACAACGCCATAATTGTCGGGATACATGCATCAGACACACACACACAGAAACACACTTACACCCATACTACGGCTACACTACTTGATGTCTTAAACCAACAACGAGTCCAAACGAAATTTTTGCTAGGAGTAGCTTGTGCTATGCTTACCATTAGTGGCAACAATGAAGTTGCTCGCTCTAAGCCCGCAGAAACGCATATCATCACACACATACGAGTACACAAACATTCACGTTATTGACATTCATGGTGCATCACGATGCGTATGCGAAGCCGGGATTTAGGTAGTGGTGGTGCTGCTGCCACAGTAACTAGACCGTCAAGAAGGTCATCATCTCTAGTTAAAAGCTGTTAAGGATCATAATGTATACTAATTAAAACTTCGGGGAACGATATATTATCATGATAATATTTAGACAGCAGAGTAGACAACTCGACTGCAAAGCGTGGTACTCAAACTCGTAAAAGGTGCGAACTAAGAGTAGGCACAGAAGGTATGACATAAGTAAGCTAAAACATCGAACACCACAAACACGCACAATAAGCGTTTTCGATTAATAGCGCTTTTATGTACAGATAAACACAGGAGAAGCATCGAAACATTCAAATATTGATGCTATTAAACTGCTTCTTTTAATACACTCCAGTACAGGATAGAAGGTATATATACTTTGTCTTTCCCTTTGCAACACCTCGACATACTGTTCGGAGACCCCATAAAGTAGGTGGTGTCACGGCCCCTTCAATAAATCGCACAATAATGGATCGATCGATACAATAAAATTGAATTAATGACAAGCGTATGATTATGGACTTTGTTGAAGGCGTGGCACTGCCCAAACAACCCCTAATGTACTAAGTAGGGACATAAATACTGTTACAACATTAAACACAAACATTTCAATAGTAGAACTGAACATACCCCGTTAATGTCATATGGGTTTTGAAAGCTCACCTCAATAGCGTTAGTCTGTAATGGGATTTTAAAATTGTTTCAACTTTCATCATGGAGTTGTCAGATAATGGGAACCGTATCGCTGTAATAACGCTTTTCAAGTGTGAAATAAAATAAACGATATTTTTAAAACGCTCCGGCCACTAGGGATTAGCCGCATGTTCGTCTACCGATGCATAAAACTGTTTGAGGAGACTGGAGATGTAAAAGACCGCCACCGGTCGGGCCGCCACCGGTCGGGCCGCCCACGCTCTGTTAGAACACCGCTTGGCCAGTGTTAAATTAAATCAAGAATTCACAAAATCCGCTCCGAAAACAGAAAATTATGGCCCGTGAGATGAATATCACGCAAAAGTCCATGAGTCGAATCATTTAAAAATTCGTGGGACTTGGGGCTTTCAAATAACGTATCGGCCATTTATTGACTGCAGCTTTAAAAAAAATAGGATCGAAAAATGCAAACGTCTTTTGGTGAAGCACGCTGATAACTTGCACAGAAAATTTGGTCACCGATGAATAAATGTTTACCGTTCAGGAAAAATTTAACAAGAAAAATGATAGAGTGTATCTGATCCCAAGGGTGGAAAAGGGTCATCGCCCAGCGTCAGTCATGGTTTGGTAGGGTGTCTAATACGATGGGGTCACTGACCTGCATTTCTGCGAACAAGGTGTCAAAACATCCGCCAAAGTTTACCAAGAAACCGTTTTGGAAGCTGTTGTGAATGAAACCTCTTAACAATTCCCTGTTCCAAAACCAGCCATGGACTTTCCAGTAGGATTCTGCGCCGGCCCAATAGGCTAAAACATCCCAAGTCTGGCTTCGAAACAATTTGCCAGCGTTCATTTCCTCTGAAGAATGGCCCTCAGGCAGACCAAATTTAAACCCATGGAATTACAAATTGTGAACGGTTTTAGAGGACAAGGTTTGTCACAAAAGATATCCCAACATTGGATCTGTTAAGACTGCTTTGGTTCGAGCTGTGGCCAATTTTCCAATAAACGAGGTTCGTGCAGCTATATAGAGCGCGTGTAAAGGCAAAAGTAGAACATTTCGAATATGTGGATTCTTTTTGAATATATACATCAATAAATATATTAAAAAATATTTGGTCCAAAAACATTCAGTACTTTTTATTTTACAGCATAAAACGTGTGTAACAGTATTTATGTCTCTACAAAGTATTGTTGAAATTGAACAATTTGATGCGTCAAAAGTATTGTTGTTAAAAATTTACGTTAATAATGATATGAATACCGCAATCATACCGTATGGTTGAGACTGTGAACAAAGCATAACAGGTTTTAAAGCCTTTGGATCGTGGTATCACGTCAATCACTTGGGGTGGTAAAGAAGCATTCACCACCTGCAGTCAACACTGCTTGCAACTAAAAGTCTTTTCGACTGCCCTTTGAATATGTTTTTGTTTTTTTTTAATAATTAATGTTCAATAGAAACATTGTCTCAAATCTGGCTATTAACCAATGTGACTCATAATATGGTTGTGGTGATCATAGTGTGGTTGTGCCTGAATCATACTATTGTTTTAAGGATCATAATAATGTTGTGCCACAACCATCCTCTTCGAATATTGTCACCACAACCAAACTTTTTTCTGCGTGTAGGCGTGTTCGACTAATAGCGCTTTTATATACAGGAACACAGAAGAATCATCGAAATATTCAATTGTCGACGCTATTGAACTTCTACTGTACAGCGCATAGAGAAAGGGACCTAAGGGTAAAAAAAATCAATTTTCATTTTTTTTTCTTTTTTTGATGTGGTCAACATCTGAGCATCGAATGAGACCGATCCCATGCCCCAAAAGTGTTCCCTCCCAGAGATATGCGCGTTTTATGAAAGTGAAGTCGACGATTCTAAGCGCAAATAGAAAGGGACCTAATCTTTAAAATGACTCTCCTGAACAAAACTGGGTTTTAACCTTAGGTCCCTTTCTATTTTGCGCGTCACATATACCCTCAATTCCTTTTTTTGTCTCTCCGTTTGCAACACCACGAAATACTGGTCGAAGACCCCATAAAATAGGTACATGTTTAAATACAGGGTATCCGCCGGGAAAGTAAAGTTATGCCTCCATTTTGGTAATCATTAGTCTTGGGAGTTCTTATTTTGCAGTCGTGATGTAGAGACGTGGCAAATTTATAATGGGAAAATATACAGTAAACCAACGTGATTTAATAGTTAAAACATTTTATCAAAATCAATCATCGATTACTGTGACGATTAGAAAGTTACGTGAAATATTTGTTAAAAACCAAGTGCCAACAAAACGCACTATTTATCGTGTAGTGGAAGATTTTGAAGAACGAAAAACCACAACGTACTGCAAGATCGGCTGAAAACATTACAGATGCTCAATAAAGTGTATAAAGCAATACATCAACCTCAATCCGACGCTTTGCTCAGAAGCTTGGTCTTCTAAGAACAACTTTGGCCACAATTTTGCACAAGAAAGAGGGTCTGAAGCTGATAGGCACAAACATGGAGAGATTGGCTGAAAACATTACAGATGCTCAATAAAGTATACAAAGCAATACATCAACCTCAATTCGACGCTGTGCTCGGGAGCTTGGTCTTCTAAGAACAACTTTGGCCACAATTTTGCACAAGGATTTGCATTTGTTTCCATTTAAGATTCAGTTGACACAAGAGCTTCTTCCACAAGACCATTTACGCTGCCTTACATATGACAATAGGATGTTACAGCTCCCCTAGGGCAACCCTGATTTTCGCAAAAAAAATCATAATGAGTGCCGAGGTAAATTTTCATTTGAATGGATATGTGAATAAACAGAATAGTCGGTTCTGGGCAATGGAAAACCTTCAAATTATTCATCAGTCACCTTGAGACCTCTTTCCACAACAAGCTATTTCAAGAAATGGTTATGTTGATTGGCCTCCACGGTCGCCTGATTTGACAGCTCCGGACTTTTTTTTTGTGGAGATATCTGAAAAGCAAGGCTTATGCAAACAAACCAGAAATGCTTGAGCAACTCAAACAAAATACTCATGATGAAATTAATGAAATGTGAATGCGTAAAATGTGTGAAAATGAAATGAAACATGTACTCAAAAGGGCTCGCATTTGTGAGGCTAACAGAGGCGGACATTTATATGATATTGAATTGCAAACATAATTGCCGACAATAAATTAAACATTTATCAATATAAGATCCATTCTCTTCTTTTTAATCAAATAATGAAGTCAAACAAAGTTGTATACCTTCCCGACGTACACTCTGTATTACCTGGAAAAAAATTGGTGGTCCCACGTCCCCTTCGAAAATCGCATTTATAGCTTAATAATGGGACGATATATACAGTAAAATTAAATTAATGACAAGCATATTATTATAGACTATATTGTGTTATATTGGCACTGCCCATACAACCCATAATGAAATACCAAGTCTGGTGAAAAAATAACCATATGACGATAGAAGTTAATATATACTTATATGATGTGGGTATGGAAAGAAACACATCATGTTAGAAAAGGGGCCTGAGCCATGCCCCAATTAAAAGATTTAGTTATTGGAACGGAAACCACGATGGAGGTTATATAAGATTTGGCCTGTTGAACTTCACTTGTTCACTTGTTACACCCTATGTCACTAAATTTATCATTCCGCTTGCAACACCACGAAATATTTTTCGGAGACCATATAAAGTACTTATATAGGGTGATCCATGTAGAAGTAATTTTTCAGAACAAAAAAATATAAAAATTCAAATCAAGTGTGGAATCTTTATCGGTAATTTGAAAGGACATTTTATGCATTTATTGTTTGAATAAAATTCCTTCAAATGTTGGTCGCAACTACTCCTCAGGGTTTCCATTCTAAGGGTCCAATTTCGGATTACTCGTTCGATCATTTCGACCGGTATGGCTTTAATGACACGCTTAATTATGGCTTCCAAAACCCGAATCGTAGCTGGTTTGTCGGCATAGACTTTGGAATTTACGTAACATCAAAGAAAAATCTCTAAAGGCGGCCAACTCACCTGTCCAAAACGTGAAATTAGCTGCTTTTGGAAATGACCTCTCAATAGATCCATTGTTTGAGCAGCTGTATGGCAAGTGGCACCGTCCTGTTGAAACCAAGTGTCGTCAAGATTATGGGCTTCTATTACAGGTAGCATAAAGATCGATATCATGGCGCGATAGCGAGCAACATTCGCGGCTTCGTTCCGGCCATCATCATTTTTGTAAAACTATGCACCGATGATTCCACCAGCTTATAAACCGCACCAAACCGGGGTTTTCTCTGGGTATAAAGGCATCACTTGGACCCCTTTTGTTGATCTTCAGCCCAAATGCGTCGATTTTGTTTATTGACTTTGCCGTTGAGCCAGAAATGGACCTCATCACTGAACAAAATTTTGGTTAAAAACAGCGGATCTTCCCGTCTCTCACCGAACGCTCATTTCGATAATACAGCTGCCAACATTTGAAGGCCATAAAATGTCCTTTCAAATTACTAATAAATACTCCACACTTGATTTGAATTTTTATATATTTTTTTTGTTCTGAAAAATACCTCTAAATGGATCACCCTATAATATTGATCGTACTAAAATTCTAAGACGATCTAGCCATTCCGTTTCATCCATATGTCCTTTCGCATATTAATAGCATGAGATTGGTCAAACGAAACATTCTAGAACCCTTAAAATTTGCAACAGGATGGTTTATCGTCATACGCTGTTTGCGATTGAAAATGGTCAATCGTCCAAGAGGGAAAAAAGTTTCCCTCTGAGGAACCTAAGGTACCTCGGTAAAAGTACTCTGTTTTGAGTATTTTCTTAACGTCCCGCAACGGGCAATCTATAGCCAATATGAACGTATGGGTACATACATTTGCTACGATTCTAAAAATAGAGTTTTTTTTTAGTTTTGCTTGATATACGGGATGGTCACTTTGTCCGAAACGGCCCAAAAAGGTCCTTTTTCATTGCGCTTTAGTTGCGTAGGAACTTAACGACGTTTTTTCTTGTTTTTATTATTCTATCTCTACTTTTTTGAGGTTTTGTTACGAATATTACTAACTTAAGTCCCACAAAAAGATTTTGTCTTTTAACAATGACTTCAGTCGAACACGGGTCTCTCAAAATTTCATAAAGTTTGGAAGTAAGATGCGGCTGTTAGAGCCAATAACATAAAAATCGTATAAAGACGTACTTAAGTTCCACAAGAAAATGTTTTCTTGTAACAATGGCTACAGTCGGACAGGGGCCTGCCAAATGATTCCCTACGCCAGTAAAAACTTGGAGATCAGATTTAATATAAAGGCATTTCAGCGTCAAATTGGGATGGACCTCTGAACAGGGGTTATTTTTACACCACGGCTGTAATGAAACATATTTGATAATAATCGAAAAAAGTATATGTAATACAGAGCGGTAGTACCTTAAAGCGTAGGGCCATACCGAATCTTGTGTCCCAAAACAGCGGACGATGGTCAGTCAAAGTTAATGACATGTCCCTATTGATCGACATATTTTCAAGATGTGTTCGAAATTGCGATTAGGACCCGGCCATTAATCTGTATTTATTCTCAAGAACTGGCATATGGGAATTCAAATTATAACAAATTTCTTCTCGAATTCAAATATGTTTTTAGTTTCTAGATAGTGTAGATTTTTAAGGCTCCTACCTATAGACCCAGATGAACAGAAAAACATTCTTTATTGAAATTTAAATATGGATTTATTATTAAGTTGACTTAGATTGGATTTCTGTCCAAACCAACAGCCGAAGGACATATGGTCACTCAAACCTAATAAAAGCTCCTTTTTGATCAACATATTTTCAAATTGGTCCGAAGTTGGGGTTCGGACCCGGCCATGCATCGGTCCTTATTGGCATGTGGTAACTCACATTACAACAAATATCTTATTAAGTTCAAATATGTTTTTAGTTTCAAGAAATGTTAATTTTAAGGCTACATCTTATAGACCCTTAAATATAAAAATGCATTTATTATCAAGTAGCCTTAGCTTGGATTTCGGACTTATGGACCAAAGCTACCATATATAAGTATATATTTATTTATATTCCCCCCATTGCAATAGCGGTTCCATGGAGAAGGATTTAAACGATTCGGCCTGGTAAGACTTGTTTTTTTGTTTTTAATTGGTTTGAATCGAATTGAGCATTTCTATTATTATAAGTTTGTTTCGAGGCAAATGTATGTACCTTGAGTTCCACAACATCCAATTAAGGAACAAGGGGAAACTTCTCACAAAACAGTGAAATAATTCGTATACTCACGAACCGGGGCTTTCAGTTTAATGCTGGCTCCGTTTGGCTTATGCATTTTATAAAGAAGTCTTACACGACTTAGAGATAAATCTCTTACTTGTAAAGTCGACGGCATTTAGAAGGTAAGAACCCGCCTCTGAAAAATTGTAGGATGTTCTAACCCAGAGTTAAACCTGGGTTTACTGGCATGATACTCGTAGTCGTGCACACTTCCACCACGACGGCTTAAGAATAACAAGTTCATATAAATAGAACAACTCTCGTAAAAACGCTAAAATCGGCCGTGGCCAATATTACTTATACTCTGCACTTTGAATGTTCAGAAAAGCCACATACAAATAGATTTTTGGACCCCGTTGGACGGGCTTTAAATTTACCCAGATTTCAAAACTAATGTCATTTTAAATTGGTGAGAAAATTTCACTTTTATTGGTAAAATTGGGTAGGTGGGAGCTTTATTTAAATGTGCAACAAATTTCTTAAATTATTTGGAGATTTTGTTACGACCAACAAGTTCAAAGTTCATATAATTAGAACAAAACTATTAAAATAAATCTGCACTTCTGAATATTCAGAAAAGCCACCTAAAAGTAGGTTTATGGACCTCCTTGAATGGGCTCTTTACTTACATAGTTTAATTAGTGGTAAAGATCACTGTAGTTCACAAAAATGCTTTTTTCACAGATTACGCGTGAGTTGTGTTAAACTTTATTTTTTTCTTTTCAGTATTGTTTGCCATTTCGTCTCCAAATTGTGCAATTGTATTATTTAAATTAGCGTTCGGTGAAAGACGTATTTCGTGCACTTAGACTTAGAATTTTGTTCAGTGATAAGGCCAGTTAATATACCAAATTTGCTCATTTGGGCTGAAGAGAAACCAAAATATTTAAGTGCCATTATACCTAGAGTAAGCCATGGTTTTGTGCAGATTATTCGATGGTGAATCTGGTCATCGGTCCATATTTTTTCAATAAGGATGATGACCGGAACGTTACTGTTAATAGTGTTCGCTATCGCGCCATGATATCGGACTTTGTGTTAACTGAAATTGAAGACCTAATCTTGACAAAATTTGGTTTACGAGGACGGGCTCTATTCAAAGGTAATTTCGAAGAGCATCTCATTTCAATATTTTAGACTGGTGTAGTAGGCTGAAAGTAGACTCAATTGACAATTTAATCACTTGTGAATTTTTTTCTAAAAAAGTGTACGCTGATTTTAAGACGTTTTATAAACATGGGTTTTAGCGTTGATGCCTACATTTTGGGCAACGTGTAAAAATACCAATAAAAAGACAATACGAAGTTATTTTGAAAATCAAATTAGGTCTCCAACAAAAAATTCCGCAGCATAAAGTTAATTTCACATTCTTTGAAATAAAAGGTGGTTATATTTTACGGGCCGATGTTGAATGTGAACCAAACCTAAACGTCAAGTTTTCTTCTGCAACCCATTTGATATTTCTCAATTTCAGACTAATGCAATTTGAACCAAGGAAAGATACACAAGCGAGCAACGCGTTAAAGTTTTTCAGGCTTATTATGAAAATTATGATCAATTTTCGAAGAAAATCATCTTCAGTGATGAGGCACATTATCACCTCAGCGGATTCGTCAATAAGCAGAATTGTCGCATTTGGGCGAATGATAATCCAAGAGTGATTGTCAAAAAAACAAGGCACCCACAAAGAGTGACTGTTTGGTTTATGGGCTAGCGGCATCATCGGGCCGTATTTTCCCAAAATGAGGCCGGTCAGGCAGTTACTGTGGATGGTGTTCGCTATCGTGAGATGATAACGAACTTTTAATGGACCGAATTGGAAGATATAGATGTGGACGATATGTGGTTTCAATAGGACGGGGCAACTTGCCACACAGCTAACGAAACAATGGCTCTTTTGCGCGACAAATTCAATGGCTGTGTTATCTCACGTCGTGGCAAAATCATGTGATTTGGCACCGTTGGACTTCTTTCTTTGGGGTTATTTGAAAGAAAAGGATAACGTCGATAACCCAGTAATAATTCAAGAGCTGAATGATGATATAATTCGGCACATTAACGGCAATTGGCTGTTACTGTGGATGGTGCTCGCTATCGTGAGATGATAACGAATTTTGTATGGCCCGAATTGGAAGAAACGGATGTGGTTTCAACAGGACGGTGTCACTCGCCACACAGCTAACGAACATCGATAAGCCAGCAACAAATTAAGAGCTCAAGGATGAGATATTTCGGCACATTAACAGCGTCATCGAAAATTTGGACCAACGGATGTAGGTGTGCCGCCGAGGCCGCGGCGGTCAGTTGGCCGATATTTTGTTCCATACATAATTAAACCACACCAATATTATCATAATAAAAAGAAATGGCACTAATTTCCTAAACAGTTTGTGCTTTATTTAAAAACAACATCGGCCCTTAAATTTGAACCACCCTTTATAAGTGAAAAACTTAAGATTTCATGGTGTTTCAGAGGAAATGAACATTATAATAACGACAGTGTTAACTTATGCTTATACTTTGGATGGCAACTGAAAACCGATCAGTTATAAAACGAGTGTGCTAAGAAAACGATAATCTTCACCAAATATCTGTGAGCCCTTCTTTTGGGGGCTAGAATGTTTACTTTTTCTAGAATATGAGGAAAACTCATGATGGACGAAATTAAATGATCTCGACTTGCAGGTACAAGAAAAAAATAGTTGCCCAGGCCACTTCCTGTCGAGCTTCTTTTGATTGCGTTTTTACTCTTCCAAATATTTTAAGACATAAAGTCGGCAAACATTTTCCAATATCTACTTACTGTAAGCGGCACAGGGTATTCCCGTATAAGCATGGGCAGCATGTAGGCAGCGATGTGTCCTTGTCGTACACTGCAGAGCCTTCTCATAAGAATTGTAATCAGGACTTAAGCGACGCTCTGCCTGTTAGAAGACAAAACAGAAGACAATTTATATACCGGAAGTTATTTAAATGTTTCCCTCTCTTACCTCTTCGTAGACCTGATTGATATTCTGAAAATTGTATGTTCCCGGCTTCTGCAGCGCCTTCAGTGTCTCATAAAGGAAGAGCTCAAAATTCTTAAAAGTATATTCACTGAAATTATAGCGACGCAAGCGAGTTCCCGTCTCGCCGCCCAGGGCAGCACATGATTTGTGGTAATCGTCAACGGCGCGTTTAACCAGCACGGCTTCGTTTAGTTTGTTGGAACGTATTTGCAGTGATTTCAGTTCGAGTAGATGCTGGAAGATCTTGCGCTCCATATAATACCTAAAGAGGGGAGATAAAAAGGGGAAACAAAAAGCCGGAAGAGGAAAAGCCACATCAATGATATGTAATTTAGTTGCTAAGAGAAAATAATTGGCTACAGTTGAACTTAAAAGTTAAGGTACAAATTATTAAAAGTGTTATGGAAAACAAGTGGATGTTCTGTTTAATATAATACATCACAAATTTAGGAAGTTTCCTTAAATATTTGTAATTTGATAATCTTAAATACTTAGTAGTGGTCTTGAAATAATTAGAAAATATATTTTAATAAACATAAAAAGGGGTTGTCCAACAGTGGAGATGTACACAAGTTAAGATGGGCGTTCAAATCCAAATTCATTTCGTGCACTTCATGATTTTCATCAATGTATATCAATGTCATTGATAGTAACGGTATGGGATGTGTCCATCACTCTTTTTGTACGAGCGTATAAATCCGTCTGCCGAGATAGCGTCTTCTCCTCTAGTGAAATCTTCGGGGAATGTTCCTCTTACACCGCATTCACACCAAACTTGGATACTGATGCTACGACATCAGCGTGAATGTCATTTTATTAATCTAAGTACCTCTCTTGTACCACTGGACCTCTCTCCCTCTCTAGGTCATAAAGATCGTACCTGATCTGCCAGGGCAGAGGCATCTGTCCAAGAGATGATACTGCGAGAACACCCAAGCACGTCTAAGACAACAGGAATTGTGTATTCGCACGCTAGGACCTTTGTCTCCTAATATAAAGGGTGGAGCACAGAAATTTGCCTTTTTGCACTGCAGGCAGTGGCGGAAGTGTTGGTCGAAAAGAGTGGAGAGGGTACATGGCTTATAGTGGCTGATAGAAGATTTGTATTTGTCTGCCTTTCAGTTGCCGTCATGCATTGACAAGTGACGACAGGTCACGTATCCAGTGCAGCGTGCTTTTCGTGTACGATTCGCTGTTCCCCCACGCGGACGTGTTCCTGGACGGCAATCAATTGTAAATTGGGTAACTTCATTGAGAACAGTACGGAATGTAGCATGTGTACGAAGAGGATCTGAGAGAAGGATTTCTACACCACAAAACATCGAGAAAGTAAGAGCAGCAGTACTGCAATCTCCGAAACTTTCTGCTTGGAAGCAATCACATGCTCTTGGCATTTCCAGACGTTTCCTGGGCGGCTTATTTCTTTGAGAGGTGATGTCAACTAGCCGGCTCAATCACCAGGCTAAGCCCTATGAGATTTTTTACTTTGGGGTTACCTGAAGTCGAATGCGATTTTTTACTTTGGGGTTACCTGAAGTCGAAGGTGTATATCAACCGTCCCAACACCTTGGACGACCTAATTATCAATATTGAGTCTGAAATTGGCAGAATACCAGTGGACATGCTTGTTAGAGTTCATGAGAACATCGGAAAACGTATGCAGCAGTGTGTGGATAGCGAAGGTCGACATTTGCCAGATACACTATTTAAAGCCAAGTAAATTAAAAATGTTCAATATAATTAAGATATAAAATAAATTTTGCTAAGGTTCGCAATTTTTTTATTTTCAAAAAAGGAAAATTTCTCCATCCTGTCCTCAAAATGAGGATACACTCTGTTGATGTTCTCAGGCCGGCTTTCTGGCAAGACTGAGTCTTCTCTCACTGCTTCGTACTCAACTTCGCCAACCACACCGGAGCTGCGTAGTTCGCTACATATGTCAATGTTGCAAGAGGTCAATAATGTTCCTTCGTCGGCATCACAAGTAATGGCGGCTAGTGATTTGAGTACCTTGTTCCTACTTTTAAGCTAATCGCAGATAACTGTAGCATGTGTAAAGAATCGAAAAAGGCTGTCCAACGTAACCCCAAGGATTTTGGGGTAGTTGGTAGTCGGGCTGTTGACGTCATCGACTTTCACATCAAGTGACAACCAAAGCTCTGCCGTCCATGAAGTAACCATTGTGGCTGATGACTTGGAGTCGGATATTTTCATTCTCCTTGCAGTGAATAAGCTTGCTAAGCCAGTGAGATAACAGTAGATTTTTTTACATATGACATCCACTTAAGGTTTTGACGCCAGAATTGTGCAATCATCAGCGTAGGACAAAATTTTAACGCCGTCAGGAATTTTGAAAAGGTAGAGGTAAAACACTGCCAGAGATATCACAGAACCTGGGACACTTCCTGTTTAACTCTACGTCTAATTCATATGACTGGCGGCAACCCATATACTTATACTCGTAGTTTACAATCTAATCTTTCAAACTTGGTGGAAGAGACGTTTCTGCAATGTCCTAGCACAAAGTGGCATGAATGACATGTATCGAAGGACTTGAGAAGGTCAAGAGCCACGATGACCGTCCTGTCGTGGCGAAGGCCTGTAAATCAGCTGTTGTGCAGTGGTACTTGCGAAACCCATTGGCTGGTAAGGAGCAGTGCTTCAAACGTCTTTGCTACAGGCGAAAGCAAGGAGATCGGCCTGTACGATTCGGCTTTGCTTGCGTGTTTGCCTGGCTTCAGTAGCGGTCCATTTTCCATGCATCGGGAACTAAGTGAGTGGCTCGCGACGGTTTAGGCACTTTGGTCATGTACTCTTTTCCCGGGGTATCCAAGTGCTTCAATATCGGCATTAAGCTTCCGTCCGGACCCAGCGACTTTGATGACTTTGCGCTGCGGACGACATAAGCAACTTTGCCAACGGTAAACTGTGGTGGTGCCTCTTCGACTCAAAGAGCGCGGAAAACTACGCAAATCTTTGTTTTTCGCCTTATGGCTCTATGAGTGCTCTTTAAAAAGTCTTTCAAATTAAGGCGCGCTCCGCTTCGGATCTGTCACTCTTCTGTCACCGAACGTGACGGCTGTCCCATCATTCTTTCTTCTTCCAGGGTAAGAAAGCAATTTGACCGTTGTTCAAATGTACCATTTTGTTGAAAAACTTAAGTTGCACTGCTTTAAATGATCTGGCCATTTGATTCGCTTATATTCGCTGACCAACCTACAGATCTCTGAGTTGAGATCCCTCATTCTAGGGTCGGCAGGATTCAAGCGACAAATGTCATCACAGTATTCTGCGAGTCCCGTTGCCTCTGCTGAAAAATTTGGTCATATCAAGGGTATTCGACCAGCTGGAATATGGCGGGTGCTGCTGCCTCGTTGATGGCCCTAACTTCTTCTTGGCTACCTGAACATCCGATGGAATGGGTAGATTACTAAACTTGCGGCTGGTGGCTTTCTGAAGGCATCCCAATCAGCCTTTTTTGATTGTGATACGCACGGATTGCAGAGTTATTATGGGAACGTGGTGCGATCCTAGCGAGAGGGCGGGTAGCCAGGTGAACTCATATCACATTTCACTTTCAAGCACATTTCATAAAAGGCGTGTTCTGCTGTTACTCTCTTATTAAACGAGTAAGTTGTCGCAAAGGCGATAACTGCAAAACTCTGACAGAAATTTTTAAATGTATCTGTATGCAAGAACTGATTGGCTTTATGCATCATAAACTGTTTCATTTGAAAATCTGTAATATGAAGAAAAAAGCGAGCAATAACAGAACTCGCTTAAACTCGCTAAAGGTTATTCTTGCATAACTTTCTTCCTAAAAATTGTACTTTCTTTTTATCGTGTTAGCGACCTCTTAAGCGAGTTGCCAAGAGAACACGGCCAATGTGGTTAATATCGAAACGCCATTTATGTTGGAGACTGTCATTGTTGTTGTTGTAGAGGCAGCTGAGCGCCGGGGTGACAGTCCTTGGCCGAAGAATTACTTTCGGGTCAATCTGGGTTACAAAACCGAATGTCGTGGGATTGATGGTGGAGAGTGTAAGCGTTTTTGACGATCAGACCTTACCAAGTTTTTACTAACACACAAAACCGAATGTCGACTTCTGTCGCTCTAAATTCTTAGTAGGGACATAAATACTGTTACAACATTGAACACACCCATTTCAATAGTGGAACTGAACATACCCCGTTAATGTCATTTTGGGTTTTGAAAGCTACCTCAGTAGCGTTAGTCTGTAACGGGATTTTAATTGTTTCAACTTTCATCATGGAATTGTCAGATAATGGGAACTGTATCTCTGTAATAACGCTTTTCAAGTGCGAAATGAAAAAAAGCGATATTTTAAAAACGCTCCGGCCACTAGGCTTTAGCCGCATGTTCGTCTGCCGATGCATAAAACTGTTTGAGGAGACTGGAGATGTAAAAGACCGCCACCGGTCGGGCCGCCCACGCTCTGTTCGAACACCGCACGTTATCAAAGCCGTTAAATCAAGAATTTTCAGGAAAAATTTAACAAGCAAAATGATAGAGTGTATGCGCGGTCATCTAAGAAAGCATATGAACTGATCCCATGGGTGGAAAAGGGTCATCACCCAGCTTCAGTCATGGTTTGGTGGGTGTCTCTTACGATGGGGTCACTGACCTGCATTTCTGCGAACAAGGAGTCAAAACATCGGCCAAAGTTTACCAAGAAACCGTTTTGGAAGCTGTTGAGAAGCCTCTTAACAATTCTCTGTTCCAAAACCAGGCATGGATTCAGCGCGGGCCAATAGGGCTAAAACGTCCCACACGCAGAAAAAAAACATGGTTACTACATGGTGACGGCAATAATTTTATGTTCTCCGCAATAAAAGTATGTTCGTCGCAACCATAGCATTGTTAACTGAATTTAGTTTTGATAATAGTATAATTGCTGCAATATTAATATTGTTGAAATGTAACAATAGTATTATTGCCAAATTTAAAAATGAAAATATGGTTATAGCAACGATATAAATATGGTTGGTGCGACAAAAGTGTTGTCTTTTGCATTTTAAAATAACAATTATATGATTACGGCAATCATACTATGAGATTGTAATTTTTCTTCATTTAAATATGCTTTTTAGAAATAATGTTATTGGTACGGATCTAACCCAATAATAGTACTTTTTATCGAAATTAAAATTTTTTAAACATGCTGCTTTGGCTTTGTTTAACTGAAATACTTTTAATAAAAACGCTTTGTTTTATTAAACTGATATTTTTACTGTTAAATAAATCCCTTTAATTATTTTAAATTTAATAAGATTTTGAATAATTTTCATAATTCAAATCTATTGTTGACAACTTAAACCAATTCTAATAAATAATATTGGGGATTAAATCTGTTGTCGACAACTTAAACAAATTCTAATAAATTATATTGGGGATCATAGTATAATTGTGTGTGATCATACTTTGGTTGTAGGGATCATAAAATGGTTGCGTGTGAACCATACTATGGTTGTGAGGATCATACTATGGTTGTATGTGAAACACACTATGGTTGTGAGGATCATACTATGGTTGTGGAGATCATAGTATGGTTGAGTGTGAATCATACTATGGTTGTGGGGATTATAGTATGGTATGTTTGAATATTACTATTATTGTGAGGATCATAGTATGGTTGTATTTGAATCATACTATTGTTGTGAGGATCATTATATTGTTGTACCACAACCAACAATAGCCAACAATAGTATTATCCTCTTCGAACATTGTCACCACAACCATACTTTTCTTTCTGCGTGCAGGCCTGGCTTCGAAACAATTTGTCAGCGTTTATTTACTCTGAAGAATGGCCTTCAGGCACTCCAGATTTGAACCCATTGGATTACAAATTGTGGACGGTTTTAGAGGACAAGGTTTGTCACAAAAGATACCCTAACATTGGATCTCCAAACACTGCCTTGGTTCGAGCTGTGGCTAATTTTCCAATGGACGAGGTTCGAGCAGCTATTGACGATTGGCCAGTGTGACTTAAGGCGTGTGTAAAGGCAAAAGGCGGACATTTCGAATAAGTAGATTCTTTTTGGATACAATATATGTACATCAATAAATATATTAAAAAATATTTGATCCAAAAACATTTAGTACTTTTTATTTTACAGCATAAAACGTGTGTAACAGCATTTATGTCCCTACTAAGTAACATCTGGTAGAAGACTATTTTTGTGGAAAAGAAACCATACTTTTACAAATCTTAAAGATGAATCTCTTGTAATTTTTAAATAACAAAAAAACATTGGTTCAACTTCTTTAGCTGTTTTACAAGAATTTGTATTGAAAAACTACCTACGAAAAACACGTTCTACAACTAAAGGATTTGTGTGAAAAAGACTGAACAAGAGATGAAAAAAATTGTAGAAGTATTTGTAAATGCATATCTCTGGTTAGAGATCTCAATTAGCCCAATATGCATGTGATTTTGTTTAAAACGCCTGGATTCAATCGAAATGGTTTTAGGTGAAACAAAGAGAAAACTCCACAACGTTGACAACGCCGCTAGACACAATTTCGTACTTAGATTTTTTCAATCAACCTCTAGGTCTCCCCCCTTCGATTACAGGTAAGAGATGATTATGCAGAAGGTAAAGCAAATCCATATGAACACTTTGATGGTGGCATGTGTTGTACCTTTAGTGCCTCAAGGCGGACCGAAGCGTAGAAAAAGAAACGAATGAAGGCAGTGAAGGGGAGAGAAAAAACAAATGGCAATGAATGAATGAATGATATTTGCTAGCACACATCTGGCAGGTCCCCAGTGGGAAAAGGAAATGGCAAGAACTTTGTTTTGAGGTACTTTTCAATATGTCGAAGCACAATCCTTTTCGTTTCGTTTCGTTTTCGTTTTTCCTCTGGCCTGTTCTTGCTTGCAACAGATACTGCCATTTTTCATGTGATGCGACAAGAGGAAATTTCACAGACACCAGCAAACATGACACACCGATTGCGCTTTTGTGCGCGTGTGTGTATGTGAAATTGGAAAAAAGAGTTGGCACCAAGTAATCGGTGGTTATAAGTTACGACATGCTGAGCAATGTCGTTTTTAACATCCCCCCCCCCCCCCCCCCAACTCCTTCCGAGTATGCCTGGCCCGGGTGGTTTGGCATCCTACCCATTTGGTGTTGACATTCGCAAATACAAAAGTGAACGAAATATTTGAATTATTGCAAGAGTGAAATGATTTTAAAAGGCAGCCAGAAAAGGGTTTATTCGTGTGAATACTTGCACTGCAAATCACTTAAATGTGGAATCGATATTTTATAAACTGCGAATAACGCATTTTACACTTCCCTTATTGTAGCCCCAGGGGCAAATTTGGTTGTACATTGACAGCATCTATGTATGACTTTTTACGCACGGGTTTCCTTTAACATTCCCTGGAGAAATTACGATTAAAATGAAACAAGTTGGTAATTCGTCCGTTGAAACGAGATTAAGTTTGGTTGGTTGAAATTTGTATCCTTCACAGTTAGTGGGCGTTCCAATTTTACATTTACTGTGTGGGTGGTGGGTGTGTTAGTGTTACATGGCATGGGTCTAAATTTAACTATTGTAACGATAAGTAGCCGAACTTTTTCGCAGCTATGTCTATTTCAAAATATGAGGCTTATTTTAGTTTATTATGCAATTTTGATTATTTCGTTGTTTGGCCATAATTTATCTGGTAATTTTTTCCCTGTATATTTAGTAGGGACATAAATACTGTTACAACATTGAACACACCCATTTTAATAGAAGAACTAAACATAGCCCGTTAATGTCATATGGGTTTTGAAAGCTAACCTCAATAGCGTTAGTCTGTAATGGGATTTTAAAATTGTTTCAACTTTCATCATGGAGTGACCAGATAATGAGAACCGTATCGCTGTAATAGCGGTTTTCAAGTGTAAAATGAAAAAAAAACTATATTTTCAAAACGCTCCGGACACTAGGGATTAGCCGCATGTTCGTCAACCGATGCATTTACCTTTTTGGGAAAACTGCAGATGTAAAAGACCGCCACCGGTCACCGAAAACAGAAAACCATGGTCCGTGAGATGAATATCACGCAAGATTCCATTAGTCGAATCATTAAAGACTTGGGACTTGGGGCGTACCAGACATTTATTGCCTGCAGCTTTAAAAAAAATAGGATTGAAAAACGCAAACGTCTTTTGGTGAAGCACGCTGATAACTTGCACAGAAAAATTTTGTTCACCGATGAAAAATTTTACAAGCAAAATGATAGAGTGTATGCACGGTCATCTAAGGAAGCATCTGAACTAATCCCAAGGGTGGAAAAGGATCATCACCCAGCTTCAGTCATGGTTTGTTGGGGCTTCTCTTACGATGGGGTCACTGACCTGTATTTCTGCGAACAAGGAGTCAAAAAATCGGCCACAGTTTACCATGAAACCGTTTTGGAAGCAGCTGTGAAGCCTCTGTTCCGAAACAAGCCACGGACTTTCCAGCAGTATTCTGCGCCTGCCCATAAGGCTAAAACGTCCCAAGCCTGGCTTCAAAACTATTTGTAAGCGTTCATTTCCTCTGAAGAATGGCCCTCAGGCAGTCCAGATTTGAACCCATCGGATTACAAATTGTGGACGGTTTTAGAGGACAAGGTTTGTCACAAAAGATACTCCAACATTGGATCTCTTAAGACTGCTTTGGTTCGAGCTGTGGCCGATTTTCCAATGGACGAGGTTCGTGCAGCTATTGACGATTGGCCAGTGTGACTTAAGGCGTGTGTAAAGGCAAAAGGCGGACATTTCGAATAAGTAGATTCTTTTTGGATACAATACACATCAATAAATATTTAAAAAAATATTTGGTCCAAAAACCTTCAGTACTTTTTATTTCACAGCATAAAACGTGTGTAACAGTATTTATGTCCCTACGTATAATGTTTGTTGTCATTAACAAAAATTGGTTGGACCAATTAATTGCATGCCAAACTATTGGTTGCCACAACCACCAGTTGTGACAACGAAATATGATTGCGCATTTCACTAAAATGAAAGATCTATAGGTTGTATCCACAATACTTTTATCACTTATTGGTAGATCGAACCGAATATTTATTTCGATTCAAAACATTTAGTGATTGCATGTAAAAGTTTTCTTTTGCAGCGGAATTTTTGTAGTTTCAACCGATTTCCAGCTGATTTTTTCTCTGTGAGTACAATTTAAGCAATGGAGAACGGAATAGAGAAAATATAAAATCCATAAATAAGTCAGGGTATACAAGTATGTCACGACTATCATTCAAGTAAACCCAGGTGCAACCCCGGGTAAGAACTTCAAATAATGTTTCAGCGGCGAGTTTTTACTTCGCCAATGCCGGGGACTTTACGAGTAAGAGATTTTTCTCTGAGTCATCTGAAAACTTCATTATAAAAATGCATTAGTCCTTCAGATCCGGCGTTAAACAGTTGCTCCCGGTCAATGAGTATAACAGTTCGTGCACAGCTCAGAGATGTAAGAGATGTTCCCCTAGTTCCTTAATGGGATGTTGTGGGATTTAAGTTAGTAAGTAAAATACTATAATGTAAGTCGGAAGCTTTTCTACTTGTTATTGTTTTCATTTATTAAATTCTATTGCAATAATTACGAAACATTTAATTTGGGGATGATTAGTGCAACGTACCAATTTTCTTGTCGAAATTTAAAAGTTGTAATTTTTTCTGTTAATAAAGTCAACCCTCATATAATAAAAGCTTAAAATTGCTTGTACTTATTTAATTCATACACAGTATGAAATACTATATGTCAGTCCGTCCGCTTGTGCGTATCTCAGGCATATATTAAGTATTACAATATATGATATATGTTATAACTCAAGTGAAGCAAGTGTGTAGTCGAGCGAATGCCTTGGAATGAACGTAAGCAAAACGAATAGATTTTCTTTGGAATAGCACATATTGTAGCAGAGATCATGACTTACAACTCCCCGGATGGATGACCAAGAAGCATGCGAACAACGTCCGTGCGTATATGTATGTCATCAACGATAAGGATTCTTTTTGAAATGCAAAAGAAAAAACCGAAAGCCAAAAGAAAGTACAACAATTTGCAAGAGATTATTTTTGAGCTCCGAAGAGGTGACCTAGAATGTGTACTAGTCAACAAGTGGGACAAAAGATGCTTTTCTATTTGTAATATTTTTTTTGTTCATTTTTGTTGTCTGAGCAGTGGCTATTCGTTGCTAAGCAATAACTGTAAAGGACTACTCGTTGTACTTGCAAAATGCGTCCATAAATGCGAATGCAAACGTCCCTATGCGAATCAGGACGAACTGTGTCCTTTAAAAGATGGGCTGTGACCCATTGTTGTCAGCCATTCAGAGTTGAGTTGGGTCACCATTAAACAAAGGAGACTGGACTGCTGCCGGTGGTGTGTGGTGGCTTCGCTGATGCTGAAATGACAGCTTAACAAACAACTCTACAATCTCACTTCCGGTCGCTTTGATTGCAGCGCCCATATTGTTGCTCTGCACAATTTCTTTGTGCATTTTTATTATTTTTTTTGTAGTGTAGAATTTGTTTTTTATAAGGTTTCAATTTTGTGAGAAATGTTCACACACAGAGGCACTTTTAGCCAAAAGTACCCGAGCACTTTTTCCACTTCTTCGCATTTTGTTTCTTTTCGTTTTGCGGGTACGGAGGGGCCAGAAAGTGTTCCGACTGTGCTTTTATGGTAAAACTTGAGTTTATTTTATTTGTTCTATTTCTCCTATCGCCCCTGCTCCAACCAAAAAAAAAAAGAACCCTGCACAGCTGTCCTCTACATTTACTCTACTCTGCACCTCATCCTTTGGTTTCCTCACTAGTCCAGCCACCCACCCACCGCCATCGCTGTACCAAAGTGGAAACTAGACATTTTGTTTTTTTGTTTAGTTTGTTGTGCTGCCTCTGTAGTAACCGGAATAAGCGGGGGACAAGCGGCGGAAAAAATATCTTTTTTGCAAATGTTATGCAACTGTCCTTGGCACATTTTGTTACTGATTTCCGTTTCCGTTTCAAGCATGCTACAACAACTTGTGTACTATTTAATTTTGTGTTTGTTTTTTCCTGGCATTTCTCGTTTTTTTCCTCAGCTACTTTTTTGTTGTTGTTGCTGCTGCTGTTCTATTTGGCCGAAGTTGTTGTTGCTGTTGTTACTGTTGACGTTGTGTGCGTTCGTGTGTTTATGTTGCCCGAATAGTTGGTTGCTTGGTGGTCTTCATGCTGCTGATGCTGCTGCTGTTGCCCGTCCGTTTGAAAAAGTGTTGCTGCTAGGGCTCTTCCTGTTTGCGACACAAATGTGACAAGCGAAAAGTGTGTTGCGATCAAGTAGAAAACTACGCAACACACACACATACAGACACGTACATACACTCTGTCATACCTACTATACTGCGAAAAAAATAGTTTCGTTTTTTTTGTTCAAAAAAGTGTCATTGGCTTAAAGCGCCACCGAGAACTCGGTGGACAAAACCATGTAGAAACAAAGTTTTTTTGTTCAATGGCCCTAACGAAACATAAAAATCTCAGAATAAGCCATATACAAATATGTACGTATATATATAGTACGAGTATTTATACATATACGGCTATTTATATGTATGTATCGCATAATTATATAGCAGCCAATCCACTTACAACCGCAGGCTTACTAATCAAATATCTTTTCGATTCTATGTTGAAACTCTAATGTTTATGTCCATACTGAAAGGAGCCTATCATTGGATCCATATAGGCCAAGTCGTAAATTGGTCCAAATCTGAATAACTAAAAATAGTTTATGTCGTGGCGTGCTATGTAATACTCTACACCAGTCTGCTAGTCAGAGGATAAAGTACCTCTGTCTCGAGCATGAGCACGACCGGGCTTAATATGTCAAAGTCAACTATTTGTAAAATTAGTGGCTTTTAAAGCAGCAGAAAGAATCTTTAATCGGAATGGAACTTTGTAAACGAGACATGAAATTCGGAGGGAGTTTTGTGTGGGTGCTTTTAAAAAACTTGGAACGGAGTCGGAGCCACATTGACCGATTTAAGCCAAACACTACAGGCCTGAATTTATCTCCAACTAGTATTTCAGTGTATTGCGAACGAAAAGGTAAATAGAAGACATCTAGAAGACAAATCTACATATAAAACAATCAAAACGGATCCAACGCAAAAACTCCAGAAAACTAACAACAACGTAATATAAGATCTATACAAAAACAAATACATTTCAAAATGGGAAAAAGGAAGATTAACATGCCACTCAGTAGCAGCACCCGTGTTATATGGACTTCCAAAAATACACAAAGTAGGTACACCGCTAAGACCCATATCGTCCTCAATGAAAGTCCCTTGCTATAGACTATCCAAGTACATTGGGTCTATACTCAGACAAATAACATCCACCAACTACAACATTAAGAACTCAATTGAACTTAAACAAAGAATAAAAGACATAGAACTAGATAAGGACGATATACTAGTATCGTTTGACGTGGTATCATTATTCACTAATATACCTATACACTTAGCAATTAAGAACATTCTGGACAAATGGCAAACCCTCAAAGACATCACAAATATACCACGACAGAAATTTCTCAAAATTCTTCAATTTTGTCTTAATGAGAACAACTATTTCATATTTGACAACAAAACTTACCATCAAACGTATGGTATGCCTATGGGGAACCCTCTCTCCCCGACGATTGCTGACATCGTGTTAGACACACTTTTAGACGACGTTTTTAATGAATTAACGACAAAAAACATACAAATAAAATTCATTGCAAAGTACGTGGATGACCTATTTGCAGTTATTCGCAAAAATGACGAAGAAAGCATAATGCATCTTCTTAATTCTTACCACAAGAAAATTCAATTTACCATCGAGAAAGAATCTCAGAATCAAGAGATTGCCTACCTAGACATGAAAATCATCAGAAAAAATGGCAAACTAATTACAAATTGGTACACAAAGGAGACGGCATCGGGAAGAATGATCAATTACAACTCTACACAACCAAAGACAATGAAGATAAATTGTGCAATAAACTTTATAAAAAAAGTTTTACTACTTAGCGACGACAAATTTAAAAAGGACAACATATACAAAATAATGCAGACGCTAAAGCTAAACAACTACCCAAATTCCATTATAAACAACCTAATAGCAAACACATTAAATCCGAGCAAGGAAAGAAATTCGAAGGAAAAACCAAAAACTTTTTACAGTGTACCCTTCATACCAAATCTGACTGATGGTAAGAAGCTACAAAATACACTTCATGATGAGAACACAACAATAGCGTACAAATCCAACCAAACACTTCGCAACATATTCACAACAAAAACAACAACAACTCACAAACTCAACACAGACAACGTTGTATATGAGATCACTTGCAGTGGCAATGACAACGAAGACTGCCAAAGAGTGTACGTTGGAACAACAAAGAGAACATTAGGCATTAGAATCTCAGAACACGAAACAGACATTCGAAAAGACAAGGAGACAACTGCACTTGCACACAGCGTTGCCATATATCAAGTTTTCCCTTTTTTTGCAAGTTTTTTGAGGTCCAAAAAAGTTTTCAAGTTTTTTTCTAAAAAAAAAAGGTTTTTCGAAATTTATTAAGTTTTTTCAAGTTTTTTAATTTGTTCAAAAAAAAATACAAAACTAGTCTGCAAAATTGTCTGAACAACAATTTCATCCGCCTTTCAGCGCCGTCGCCGATCGAATTTTTTTGTACGCCGCCGCCGATAATTTTGGCTTGGCTAGGTTCTCTGTATACATTGTTTTGTTTTGACAGTCAATTTGTTTCGGTTCTGTGGAAATTGGTGAGTATTTTTTTTCTTACAAATGGATAAATATTTAAAAAAAAAATGGTAAGCTTAAGATATTGAATTGTTATTCTAAACATTTTTAATAAGGAATTATTTATTTTTTAAGATTCAAGCAAAGGAAACGACGACACCACCCCAGAAAATGTCGTAGAGATTTCTGAGTCTCCCCCTCGTCAATCAAAAAAAGGAAACTTTGAAATTATGTTAAATCATGGGAAGAACATTCATTATTGAAGGCATGGATAAAAAAAAAACGAACATAATTTTCCTTTTTGTAAATTTTGTAATTGCCAATTAAAAGCATATGGAGGATTATCAGATTATCGAAATGTGAATTTAATTCATTTGTATAAGTTCCTTAAATGTAAAAAGCATTTTAATAAAATTGAATTTAAAAATACATATATTTGTGTTTTTTATGATATTAGCAGTTTTTAAAAAAAAAGTTTTTTTTTTGCAAAAAAAAGTTTTTTTTTGCAAAAACAAGTTTTTTTTCCAGAAATAAAAAGTTTTTTCCAAAAAATATATGGCAACACTGCTTGCACAACATGCAAAAGAGAGCGGACATAAAGTAAACTTTAAAAACGTCAAAATACTCGACAGAGAGAGAGAAACGAAAACAAAAGATATACACTGGAGAGCCTAAGAATCCAACAGAGAATAAACAAATCTTTAAACACCAAAGAAGATAAAGACAACACTAAGCTGCAGTATTCCGTTGCGTTATTTTGAAGCATACAGTTCTGTGATATTAGTATTTAAGTTTTCTCCTTCTGTGATTTTTACATTGTATAATTATTTATTTTATTATTTATTACTTGTGTCGTGAAGTCCAGTTTTTTTAATAATATAAGTAATTGTTCGTGATGTAAACTAAATCGTAAGTTGGGTAAACTATTTACTAATAGTATAGCAAAAAGAAAAAATAATGTAATGCAACTTAATTTATTTTCGTCTACAGCATATTTTAATAAAAATTCTCCTGATGAAGTTGGAAACAAACCAACGAAACGTTGAGAAAAAGATGAAATAATTTAGTTTTATTTACATCAAACCATATAACTTGACCATCACAGCCCATATATATATATAAAAAATACAACTCAAGAAAAAATTATGATTCCGAAACCCAATTCTTTTACTTATATATCCTTCACCACTCTGTTCAACAGGGGGTAACATTATAAGTAAGTTTAGGTACATGGCAAATGTTTGTTACTACCCACATTTAAGTATACCGACCGCTAATTCCATTTAACGATGTCTGTCTGTCCGGCTGTCGTTTCAATTAAACCTTGTATCAAACTAGGGGTCGCAATTGTTGTCCGATTTTCATGAAATTTGGCAGAAGTTGGTTTTGAGGATTAAGGGCGGAGGCTATTGCAGTTGAAATCGGTTTAGCTTTAGATAATACTTTTACGTACAAGGTTCATCATTCACGACTGGACAAATTTCACCAGCATATTCCTTGGCTCTTTTCATGAAAATATGTCCATCTACAACCATGCCCGAAAATGCAACGGGTCGGAATGGCAGCTGCTTGAAAATTTTCGGATTGATGGGGTCGGAGGGTAAAATTTCTAAAACAAAGTTCTAAATCGATGGTCTGAAATAAAATCCGAAAAGACGCTTGAAACTTGTCCAGCAGTGAATAAAGCACCCTGTATTTGTTTATCCAATTTTTATTTTCTTTGCCCTAGAAGCCATGTCTTAAATGCAATCTTGATGAAATTTAGCACGAGTGGGTTTTTAGGAGCAAGTAAACCCTTTATTGAAACTGGAAAAAATCGGTTTAGATAAAGATATACGAGGGCGACCGCAAAACTAACTGGCCTGGCACATTTTCTGTTTTACTAGTAACTTTTTTTTGTTTTTTTAAAGAAATCTTTTATAAGCCATCTGTCAAAATTTCCGAAATATTTAATGATTATTTTCTTTGTTACAGGTGAGTGAAGTAAACAAGTTTTATCATTTTTGAAAAATGGAAAATAAAGAGTTTCGTGCGTTAATTAAACACTTTTATATGAAAGGTTATACGCCACAATTAATCAAATATGAATTGGATTCTGTTCATGGTGATAATGCACCATCATACTCCACCGTTAAATCCTGGGTTCAATAATTTAAAATGGGTCGTTCAAGTACGGAAGATGAACAACGCTCTGGAAGACCGAAAACTGCTACTACTATTGAAAACATTAGAAAAATATTTAATGAAGTGACTAAAGATAGACGAATAAAGCTCAGAGAACTTGCCGATATTGTCAAAATACACGAAAAACAAGTTTGGAGTATTTTACATGATGAACTCCACATGAAAAAACTATCCGCAAGATGGGTGCCGCGTTTGTTGACTTTCGTTCAAGTACGGAAGATGAACAACGCTCTGGAAGACCGAAAACTGCTACTACTATTGAAAACATTAGAAAAATATTTAATGAAGTGACTAAAGATAGACGAATAAAGCTCAGAGAACTTGCCGATATTGTCAAAATACACGAAAAACAAGTTTGGAGTATTTTACATGATGAACTCCACATGAAAAAACTATCCGCAAGATGGGTGCCGCGTTTGTTGACTTTGCCCCAAAAAATTGTCCGTTGGACCAATTCCGAGGAGCTTTTAGCGATTTATCAGCGTAATCCCATAGAGTTTTTGCGCCGATTCATAACTGCTGATGAAACATGTATCCATCACTACATTCCAGAATGCAAAGAACAATCAAAACAATGGATAGAAGCTAGTAAAAGTGGTCCCAAGAAGGCGAAAACTGTTAAGTCAGCAGGAAATGTAATGGCCACAGTATTTTGGCATGCAAGGGGTATAAGATTTATTGATAATCTTGAGAAAGGAAAAACTATAAATAGTGAATATTATTGTGCATTATTGGATCGGTTGAGTGAAGAAATCAAGATAAAACGACCGCATTTAAAAAAATAAGTTCTTTTTCATCAAGATAATGCTCTCTCACACACTGCATTTTTAACTCAACAATAACTGGCCGAATTACGATTTGAAATAGCTCCGCATCCACCATATAGTCTAGATTTAGCTCCTTCTGATTATTTCTTGTTTCCAAATTTAAAAAAATTCTCGGTGGCAAAAAATGTTCTTCCAATAGCGAGGTTATTGCTGAAACTGAGGCATATTTTAAAGGTCTTCAAAAATCTTATTTTTCAGATGGAATTAAAAAACTTGAAAAACGTTTGATGAAGTGTATTGAGTTGGAAGGAGATTATGTTGAAAAATAAATAATAATAATTCCAAAAAAACGGTTCTTTTTATGTTAGGGCAGTTATTTTTGCGGTCGCCCTCGTATCTCCGACACATATGTATATGTTGATCCGATTGCCTATTTTTAGCTGTAGAAGCCCCACATTACCACTTCTGGTGAAATTTGGCGCAAATTAGTTCTTCGGACTAAGTATAGGCCGTATTACTCGTAAACATGTAGAAAATCGGTTTAGATTTAGATACAGCTGCTACACATTCAATTTCCCTTGATTTTTCTGTTTGAGCTCTAGAAGCCATATCTTACAAACAATCGTAATGCAATTTAACACGATTATGTTTTTAGAGCCAAGAAAGGACGTTATTAAACTGATGCAAATCGGTTCAGATTTATGTATAGCTCCCACACACTTAATATCATCCGACTTTATGTATTTAGCTCAATAACATCTAATCTTGGTGAATTTGTCACGATTAGGTTCCATGTGCCAAGGACGGACTCTGTTAATATTGGAAAAAAACGGTTCAGATTTAGATAAGCAAAGTTTCCACATATATTTTTAATCGATTTCACTAAAAGCAGTTAAATTTTCTCACAAATTCAATTAAAACATTTGTGTTAAAATTTAGGTAAATTAAGATCCCATCAAATACCAGTTTCAGTTGCCTTTTCTGAACATCCTGAAAACAAAAAGTTCTAAAAAATTACCCTTAATGACAATTTACAACCTTTACAGATATTAAGACGCATGATAATATTAATTTTACACTTAGATCAAGTTCTTTAGCATTTCTTGATATTTTGACCGAATTAAACCCATTTGCACAGAATGGTCTAGCCAGAATCGTTGTTGCTTTCGTACACAGGACAAACGATGTACGATTCTCCTCACACTAGCGAAATTGTTTTTTTTTATTGGAACTTGGCCTTGTTATTATTTCCAACCTTTCATTATAACACCTATGCAGCTTTTGGTGCAAAATCCCGCGTTAGGAGCAGCTTTTTGTGGTGTTCTTTTACTACTCAAGTGGTTCTAAATTTATTTTTATACCCTTCAGATCTTGCTTGTAAATACCCTTCGGTTGCTAGTAAATATGGACATAAAATTGTTACTCAAATTTCGTAAGGAATTCAAACAAGAAATTAATCTTAATATTTCTTAGATAGTCTAGCATGCAATCATGTTTTCTCGGGCCCAAACAAAAAGGAAAATTATTTAAAACCAGTGGATGCTAAAATCAGTGGATGCTAGTCAATGCTTAAGCCAGTCTTTAAGCTGCAGGAACCAACTGCAGGATCTGGTTATTACTACTACTGTCCCTCACAGAACAATTGCCCACATCTTGGTATTTTTGATTTCATACATTCAATTGAAGAATTGGTATCCAATGCACCTTCTTATTTGCTCCCCTGTACCTTCTAATCTTCAGTCTTGAAATGTTTTCACCAAAACACCTGTTTTTGTGAAATCCGACGTTACTCTTAAAAGTTGACCATTAGTTAAAGTGCTTTTGGTTATGTGGGCAAAGTGGTTTCTTATTTTCCTAGTATTCTGCAAGCCATGAAGTTATTTATGCAGCCTTGAATTTAAGAGAGTCAAGATGAATCATTCACGGCAATGACTTTAACTTAAGACACGATTCCTGGTATTGTATATAAAAGCTTAGAGTGCCACCACATTGAATGGGCCTTGCTAAATTTTGCGACAGAATCACAACCTTGAATTCTTATATATTTTTCTAAATTTCCTAGTTAGTATGTTGGAACGATTCGGGACTTGGTAGTCTACCCGAGTTATTTATGGCCGCTAGAACACGATTCCGGGAATCATCCGTTGTAGCTTTAAATGCTACTGCCTTCAGTGGATTTGCTGATATTTTGTATGCAATACAGATGAAAAATCGTCCTTCCGCCAAAACTTTTCACTTTTGGTGCTCCTGCTCTCTTAACTGATGTCAAGGTAAGGGGAGATCGTTGGGTTGGTGCTCAGGAAGAAAGAGTTGAAAATTGCGAATTACAAACTGAGTGTGTATGTGTGTGTGTGAGTATTGGTGTGTTTGTGTGTGTATGTGTTAGAGGTAAGTTGTGGTTAATCCAGTTGCGTATTTTGTTCTGTTGGTATTTTTTTTTATGGGTTTTTAGTTCAGGCAACATCATAAAAAATGTATTTCACAACAAAATAAAACAAACACTTAAAAGTTTAAGCAGCGCATTAAGCAGAAATACACGCAGACAAATAGCACCATTGCAGCGTTGCGCCTGATCCGGTACAGGGGGGCAGAAAGGGCAAGGCAGCTTAGCGAAAGCTCAGGCACAGTGCACTGTAGATATTAACTTCGGTCATGTGAGTTTTCTTATACGAAAATAGTATTTCGGGAATCTACTTATTCCGTGTAAGTAAAATAAATAAATTATATGGTCGCCTATTAAAAAAACTTTTGTTTGTTATTATTAACGACTGCAGTGTCAACCGACTGAAGCGATTATGGAGACATAAACAGGTGGAAGGAAATACTTTCTGACAGTTTATCGAAGTTTTCGCTATTTTCACTTCAATTCGAATGCTACAATGCGGCAACTAATGCTCCTCCAGGTTTCCCTGGCGGTTCCCAATTCGAGGTATGATGTGTGCGCATAATACTCTCCTTTAGTAAGGCAGTCAGGACAAAATTACACATCTGCTAGTCTATGCCCTAAGAGAAAAGATATGGTTACTATATGGTCACGGCAACAATAGTATGTTCTCTGCAATAAAAGTATGGTCGTAGCAACCTTATTTTTTTTTAAATTTCATTTTGATAATAGTATGATTGCGGAAATATTAATATTGTTAAAATTTAACTATAGTATTGTTGCCAGATTTTAAAGTGAAAATATGGTTATGGCATCACTAAAAATATGCTTGGTGGGACAAAATTATTGTTTTTTGGGTTTAATTTTAACAATAATAGGATTACGGCAATCATACCGGCAAAATCATAATTTATTTGTAGTTTGACAATGTTATTCTTACGAATCTAAAGCAATAAAAGTGTTTCTTATATGTAAATTAAATTTTTTCAAAACAAACTACTTTAGATACAACTGAAATATGTTAAATTACACAGTGTGACAGAGAAATAATACCTGGGAAATGATATTATTTTTCTTGTAGATCTTGCTGAGTACAACAAGAAACCGGTTTTGAAATTGCCCAAACACCTCCAAAATCTGAGGTTGAATATCAACCGATTTTAATGGTGTATACACTTTTAAAATCACACTGAAAAAAATCTATGTATTTTTCTTATAAACTATTTTTTTTTAAATTTTTTGTAATTTTTTAACTTTGGATGCATTTTTACACAGAATTTTTTAAAAAGAACCGAACAATTTTTGAACTGAATAATAAAGACAGTGTTTTTACAAATATTCGGTGTCATTTTTAAAATCCGTTAGAAACTGATTGAGTTATATAACTTTTATTAAAACAGCATTTTTTGAAAAAATACTATTCACTTTCCAGGTATTTTCACTTCATTCTTTTTTGTTGCACTGTATTATTCTACTATTTAATAAATCAGTCCTATTACACTGTGGAACATTTTTGGGGTTATTGTCTGGCGGGTGAGAAATTCCAAGTCAGGGTGATGGTACTAGGTCAGTATATTAAAACCCTCAAAGGGTTTTGCGTTCGTATGTGCCAGTTTTTAACGCGTTCTGCTTTTATTTACAATTAAGTGAAGTTACTTAATTGTAAATAAAAGCAGAACGGGTTAATCGATTTCTATGATCTATGTCGCATTTTGTTTATAGGTTATGCGACTTTACGTGGAAGTTATAAGACTCTACACGTTTTTACGTTTGGGATTTATATGTTTTAAAAAAAAAAAATTTTTTTTTTGGCAAAATTTTCTTCGTAAATTTATTTCTAATTGCAAAAATGTTGATTTGGTAGAGAAACAGTATATTAATGGATTAAAGAATATGTAATTATTAATTTTTCTCAATTTATTTCAGCAAAATCGAACTAGTCGTTCTCGAGTTATGTCAAACTACGTTTTTGCCAACATTTTACAACTAAGCGAAAAAACATCAAGATAAGGAAAAAATGTAAAAGGTCATAAAAAAAACTGGCACATACGAACGCAAAACCCTTTGATGGTTTTAATATACTGACCTAGTACCATCACCCTGACTTGGAATTTCTCACCCCCCAGATTGGCTGTTGTACTGTGTTATTAAGAGATTAATGTATTTTTACATAATTTACTAAATAAAAATCTCTATTGTTCAATAAAAACTTAACCCAATCCTTACAAAAAATTTTGGGGATCATAGTATGGTTGTGTGTGAGTCATACTATGGTTGCAAGAATCATACTACGGTTGTAAAAATCCTACTGTGGTTGTAAGAATCATACTATGGTTGTAAGAATCATACTATGGTTGTAAGTTAAAAATACTATGGTTATGAGGATCCTTCTATGGTGAGGACAATAACATTGATGTGGGGATCATAGTATGGTCGCGTGTAAACCTTACTACTGCTGTAATGCTCATAATATTGTTGTGCCACAACCTTACTACCAACAATAGTATGATGCTCTTTGAATATTGTTACCCCAACCATACTTTTTTTTCGTGTGGACTTAGCACTCGGTTGAAACGCCACTCTACGCCCAGCATAAACTTTATCTGCGATTGCGCAACTCCACGAAAGATCTTACCAGCAGACTTGGGTTCATAATTACAGACCACAGTTGGACGTAAAACATTATAACAACTATAAGGGGTTTTGGGTTTACCTGTGAAAACTAAGGTACTCCCAATCATCGCTTGCGGAATGTGAAAGCGACATTTAAATTGAATTCGTTTGATACGATTGTTTTGTCATTATGTTTGTATGGTAGAACAGTAGCTTCTTTTGGGAGAACGTTCGTCTTTGACTTCTACAATCATTGCAGATTAAGCCTGTAGATTTCGTCATTGCGCAAAATCGTCAAAAGGAATAGTGGTGCAGTCAAATGAAGAGGTTATACTTATAGAATAAATGATTATCCTACCAATCGATTTAGACAGACTATCTGATTCTTTAAGGGATGTCCGTAAGTCAACCTATTGCAATCTTAACCCAACACCCAGATAAACATGAGGCCAATCTAGTTTCAACTTCTGTCAGTTGCAACAGTCGAATGCATCCGCATATATTTCATATTGTTACTGCTGGTTTACTCGTACTATAAAAAAAATTTCAAATTTGAATCGGCTGTGAAACAAATTTCTGATAATTTTTCAACTTTCTGGTTTAATTGGATATGAACTTTGTCATTCAGTTATGAAACACAATATCATTCATATGACCATCACAACGTGCTCGGCAGTACTTCATCCGATCACCCAAATTGTTCTGAAGATTTTAAATTGTTTCGGGTCGAATCTCTTCAATGGTATCTTTTATTTAATTTTTCAACGCTTCAATTGTCTCTAGGAGCTTTTTGTAACATCCCTAATAACTTCCCCCAGAAATAATGCAAAGGCTTAAATCACAGCTCTGAGGCGGCCAATTAACATTGCAATTTCGGCTTATTTTTCGATTTTCAAAAACAGTGCGTAAAATACCGATGGTTGCGTTGGCTGTGTGACAAGTGGCCCCATCTTGTTGAAACTAAATGCCATCCATGTCATTCTCTTGAACTTTTGGAAACAAAAATTCTTAAAGCATGGCGCGGTAACGCTCACCGTTGATGCTAATGTCCGCTCCTTGCTCGTTTTTAAAGAAAAATGGCCCATTGATGCCGCCTAGCTTATAAACATAGACACCGAGATAAAATTATTCCAGATTGTATTGACTACTGGATTCAATAATTGCTAAGGCTTAACAAAAAGTGCCTAATTTGTTTATTTCTGTAGAAAACGTAGTGCAGTACTAAACTAATATAATCGTATATACCTATACGACTATTATTGACTATAATATATATACTCGTACATTGTACACACAGAGAACAGATTTGTTGCGACAACCAAATTTTTTGCCAATCAAATGTTGGTGGTTGCAAGAACTATCTATTTATTTCATCGTTACAATCGAATTTTGGTTGGGTAGCTTGCAATTTTCAGTAGAGGGAACTGACACTTCCGGTTAACAGACTAAGAATGTTATTGGAGCTGAATTTGTATATGTATTGGTTGTTGTTATAGATTTTTGGTTATAAGTACTTTTTGAAAAATTTAAATATTTTACCGACTTGCAATGGGTCAACTGAAAAGAATTAACTAAAGTTGATAGCAATATTTTTTGTCAAGCGTCGGGTGGCCGTAGCTCGGGAAATACGGGTCGCCACCGAAAAAAATTGGTTCTTGTTCTGAATAATAAGGAGTTCCATCTATGGGGGTCTGTCTGATCAAGTCTGAGTAATGTCAATAAATTACAGTTAAGCCTGTTTCTATAAAAAAAAATCTGTAAAAAAATCAATTTTCTTTTTCTTTCTTTTTTTTTTGATGTGGACAGCATCTGACAACATCTGCCCCAAAAGTGTTCCCTCCCAGAGATATGCGCTTTTTATGAAAGTGAAGTCGACGATTCTAAGCGCAAATACTAAAAATATTTTTTTATAGTTTTTAATTTGTAGTTTGTATGTTTTTATGATCTCTATCTCTTGGAAGCATTCACCGTCTTTGTTTTAATACCTTTTTTGCGGACTTTGAATGTGTTTTTGTCGAAAACGAAGGTTTGGTTCCGACTAGAACCGATAAATATTATAGGTTTTATTTGTTGATGTTGGAATAACCAATATTATGTTAGAGTAGCCAACTTAACAGGGTTTGGTCACTACAAAGAAGTAATCTGGTGTCACCACCAATTATTAGTATTAAAGTAACATGTACATCATAATTATTTTGTTGGTATAACCACCAGTTGTCGCAACCAATAGTTAAACTGAGTTCGGTTTGTATAACTGTGTGTTTGGCTGTGAATATGGTTGTAGCAACCATCATATGATATCTTTAACCATATTACCTTCAATACTATGGAATGTTGGTTAATGCAACAGCAATTCGGTTTATCCAACCGCATTTTTATAGTTCGGACCGATTTCCGACTGATTTTCTCTCTGTGTGTATGTTAATTTTTACCGGAGATGGGGTCTGTTTACCGATAACGCTCCCTAGGGAATATGGTTGGAATCG
The DNA here is from genome assembly GCA_963513945.1 of Hydrotaea diabolus. NCBI lineage: Eukaryota > Metazoa > Arthropoda > Insecta > Diptera > Muscidae > Hydrotaea > Hydrotaea diabolus. The sequence continues at coordinate 237,891,578 of OY740716.1, read as the reverse complement.
AAAGTAATATGTGGTTTTTTGAACTACAAATTCTTAAATTGCGAGGGACTTTATACATACGGTCCAGTGGCACTGATCCTGTGTCACCAGAGTTTGTAACGCGCCATACCAAATGTTTACATAGTCGGGTTTCATTTGTAGTTACTAGATCTGCATTACCTAATACAGGCTCTGCAAGAGGGCTATTCCAAATCATAAACCCATATTATACAATTTCTTACGTTACGCTGTAAGCGAAATTCGATCGGAATCAAGTAGTTCAAAAATGGTTTTATTGTTTTTCAAAGTATTCTACAGCATGATTTATATACTTTTGCATGCGCTCAAACCAATTATCGAAGCACTTTTTCCACTCCGATTGAGACACCTCCAAAACATGGTTTTTGAAGCGACGAAAATCGTTGACCACGCACTTTTTTCTTGATGTGCGGGAATAAAAAGAAGTCACTGGGTTGCCAAGTCAGGGCTGTACGGTGGATGACCCATCAATTCGACGTTTCGGCCGGTCAAAAAGTCGCTGGTTTGAGCCGATGTGTGAGAGCTCTCATTGTTATAGTGCACAATGATTCGTCTTCTCTTGTTCGTTTTTCGAATTTCTCCGAAGACTTCAGACAAACAAATTGTGGTGTTCCACTCAGAATTGACCGTCCTACGTTGCTTAAGTAGAACAGTAGCCACATGACAAGTTTTGCCGAAGATTTGTGCTTCGAAGTGCTTCTTCCTCGAACAATATTCGTTGGATTTGGCTCGCCTTCAAAGACCCACACGGTCGATTGCTGTTTTGTTTTGGGCTCATATATCCACACGCAGAGAAAAAACATGGTTACTACATGGTCACGGCAATAATAATATGTTCTCCTTAATAAAAGTATGTTCGTCGCAACCATAGCATTGTTAACTGAATGTATTTTGGACAATAGTATAATTGCTGCAATATTAATATTGTTGAAATGTAACAATATTATTATTGCCAAATTTAAAAATGAAAATATGGTTATAGCAACAATATAAATATGGTTGGTGCGACAAAAGTATTGTGTTTTGCGTTTGATGTTAACAATAATATGATTACGGCAATCATACTGTATGATTGTATTTTTTCTTCATTTAAATATGCTTTTAAGAACAAATGTTATTGGTACGGATCTAATGCAATAATAAGACTTTTTATCGAAATTAATATTTTTGATGAGCTGCTTTGGCTTTATTTAACTGATTTATTTTTAATAAAAACGCTTACGTCTATTTCAACTTATTTTTTCTACTGTGAAATAAATCACTCGTATTATTTTGAATTTTATGTATTTTTGAATAGTTTTCATAATTCAAATCTATTGTTGACAACATAAACCTATTCCAATAAATAATATTGGGGATCATAGTATAATTGTGTTTGATCATACTATGGTTGTAGGGATCATAACATGGTTGCGTCTGAATCATACTATGGTTGTGAGGATCATACTATGGTTGTATATGAAACATAATATGGTTGTGAGGATCATACTATGGTTGTGGATATCATAGTATGTTTGAGTGTGAATCATACTATGGTTGTGGGGATCATAATATGGTTATGTGTGAATCATACTATTGTTGTGAGGATCATAGTATGGTTGTATTTGAATCATACTATTGTTGTGAGGACCATACTATTGTTGTACCACAACCATATACCCAACAATAGTATTATCCTCTTCGAATATTGTCACCACAACCATACTTTACTTCTGCGTGCATGAGCGATTGTCAAATTGTGCGGGATCCAACGAGAACAAACCTTTTTTACGGCCAGGTGTTTATGCAATGGCGAATGTATGCTGGTGGAAGAAATACCCTAGGATGCCTCTATCTCGCAGTATGTCACATGACGATCTTGCATTATCAGTTCAAGCACGGCATCAATGTTCTCTGGCATCATGACCTTCGTCTTTGAGCGAGCGCCGGTCACGATTGAATTCATTAAACCAGTTTTTCACAGTGCTATAGGATGGTGCTTCATCACCATACAAAGTTTTAAGTTCATCGATGCACTCTTGTCGTGATAATCCATGTCGAAAGTTGTGAAAAATGATCGCACGAAAATGTTCACGAGTTAATTCCATTTTTTTTGCCAAATTGATTTTTTCAAGTCACTGTAAACAACACAAATGATGGTCGTAAAATCGTTCTAAGTACGTTTATGCTAAAACCTGTCAAACTTTCTAAAGGAAATGTCAGACGGCGCCAGGCAACACCTAGTGTTGCCTTGGCCAGAAATATATATGTGACAGCGCATAGAGAAAGGGACCTAAGGGTAAAAAAATCAACTTTCATTTTTTCTTTTTTTGATGTGGACAACATCTGAGCATCGAATGACCGATCCCATGCCCCAAAAGTGTTCTCTCCCAGAGATATGCGCGTTTTATGAAAGTGAAGTCGACGATTCTAAGCGCAAATAGAAAGGGACCTAATCTTTAAAATGACTCTCCTGAACAAAACTAGTCTTAGCCTTATGTCCCTTTCTATTTTACGCGTCACATATAGCAACCTTATTTGGTTGCTTATAACGTAAATTTGGTGATGTGGATTCTAGAGCTGCAGGACGTCAAATCAGGTGGGACTTATGAGGCTCTTCAAAATAATGTTTCTCATCAGAGGTAGATGCTAGTGACCTTACGTTCTGTGAGAAAGTGGAGTGGCATAGCAACATTTTACAAGACTAACCAAGAGGTTAGCTATGTCCCATATACGCCAACCTATCTGCAGGATTGGGCCAAAAGGGCGCTGGCCTACGCGTGGTACCGATGATGCACTATGGTTGAAGCTATAACTGCGAGAACAGCTTACAAAAGTCATTTGAAGCTGAAATTTGTGCTGATTTAAATTGCAATTTTTTCGAGATTTTTTCTGGCCACTGTGCGTTGTGGTGTGCGTTTGTGAGTTTGTGCTTAAGTGTAGATTTGCCTTAAAGTATGCAATAATTTTGCATTATTTCTTCTTTGCTTTGCATTGCTTCATTTTCAAATGCCAGCTAGCGAGCGAACGAACGAAACACGAGCAAGCATTTGTTGATAAAGTGCAATTAAAATTCCACAAAAATAAAAACTCACCATTCAAAAACTCTCTCACGCACACACAAACACACGCACACACACAGTGCGAGAACATTAAAAAGCTGAGATTTTGAAAGAATTTAAAACTACAACAACAAAACGTAAAATAAAAGGGAAATTAAAACAGCAACAACAAATAAATTAAACAACATTGTGCAACCATTCCAGTCGCTCGCTTTTTTCCCCCCGCCATTCTTCATTTGTTCCGCTTCACACACATGTGTGTGTGTATGTGTGCATGCATGCATTATCCTCTCCGCCTTCCTCATTTTAATATGAAAACACACACACTCACTCAAATGAACACATGCACCAGCACACATTTCAAAATAAACTTTGCTCAAGTTACTCAAAGTGTTTGCAGCTGTACAAGGCTGAGTTCTCGACTCTATTTGCTCATGTTATTTAATATTTAGTGTGTACATGTATGTGTGTTTGTGTATGTGTCTTTGTATGTATGTGAATATTTAATGCCAAAGTGGCATTTCTGTGCAAGTGTACTTGTGTGAGTGTGTGTATGTGCATCGGTGTATATTTATACTGTTGATGCGTAAAACTTTAATTAATTGAATCGTCAATACTTTCTACGTATGGCTTTAAATACTTTTCGTTCGATTGAATTTCATCGAAATCGATTTTTTTTACTAAAACTAATACAAATTATATACAACGTTCACATTAGACTGGGTCTGGTTTTATACCATGTCTAACACTCGTTCGTCCTGTCGGACTTAAAGTAAACTTTGTGAAAAGGACATATTATTTCCCAAAATTGTTGGATCAAAAATATATAAACTTGGTGTGGTTATCCTTTTTAAATGTACTAAGCTTATGTCTATACGATAATTCTCTAACTAAGGATCTGTTTGCAAGAAATCGAAATAATAATCTGTGACCAAAAAACTAATTTGTTGTCGATATAATTCGTATACGAGTATTAACCAACTCAACTTTAATAAAACTTCTTAAATAACACTGGTTAACACATATTTTTGTGGGCCGCCGTGGTGTGATGGAAGTGTGCACGACTATTATGCCAGTTAGCCCAAGTTCAACTCTGGGTAAGAACATCTAACAACTTTTCAGAGGCGAGTTTCCACCTCGTAAATGCCGGCAACATAACGAGATTTATCTCTAAGCTATGTAAAAACGTATCTATAAAATGCGTTAGCCGTTCGGAGCAGACAGTAGATCCCGGTCATTGAGTATAATAATTAAATCGTGCACAGCTCAATGTTTTAAAAGAACTTCCTTTTTTTAAATTAAGACCAACACTCAGGGGGTGTCCCCTATATATGCAGTGCATTGCATCGGTCAAGGGAAAATAGGTTAGGGTAGGGTAGGGAAGAAAGAGGGAGTAATGTTTATGGGCATTTAATTTGAACCTGTTCATATCGTACGTGGCAGGAAACACCTATGCGGGAAGTCTGTTCCACATACGGGCAACGCGGCTGAAGAACGAATTCTCCCTGTAATGCGCCGTGCGATCGGCAGGCCAATTAATAACAAATGGAACTTTTAGACAAGCGGGTGTTACGGGCGAACACTCTCACCTCCGGGATGAGATCACCTATCTCAGAAGAGCACATCCCGTTAAAGTACCTGTAAAAGAGTGATACGCAACCAACACTTCGCTGATGCTAGAGTGAAACAACAGAGTTGGCTACCCTGCTATCTCCAATAAGCCTCAGCGCCCTCCCTTACACCCAGTCGAGAAACTCCAAAAGAGACCTTTAAGCACCAGCCCAGATGTGCACGTAGAAAAAAAGTATGGTTGTGGTAACAATATTCGAAGAGCATCATACTATTGTTGGTTATATGGTTATGGCACAACAATATTATGATCATCAGAACAATAGTATGGTTCACACATAACCATACTATGATCCCCACAACAATATTATGGTTCTCGAAACAATAGAATTATTCACACACAAACATACTATGATCCCCACAACCATATTATTATTCACACTCAACCATAATATGACCCCCACAACCATATTATTATTCACACGCAACCATAGTATGATCCTCACAACCATACTATGACTTACACACAACCACACTATAATCCCTAAAATTTTTTGTGAAGTTTTTATTCAACAATAGAGATTTTTATTAAGTTTTGTAATATAGGAGTGATTTATTTAACAGTAAAAAAAATCATTTATTAAAAATATTTCAGTTACAGCAATCCGAAGTTTGTTTTGAAAAAAAAAATTTTACATATAAAAAGTACTATTATTGCGTAAGATTCATAAAAATAACATTGTCAAATTAAACAAAATACCATTTTGCCGGTATGATTGCAGTAATTATATTATTGTTAACGTAAAACCCATGAAAACAATACTTTTGTCCCACCAACCATATTTATATTGTTGCTACAACCAAGTTTTCATTTCTGAATTTGGCAATAATACTATTGTTACATTTCAACAATATTAATATGGCCGCAATCATACTATTGTCAAAATCAAACTCAAAAAACAATACTATGGTTGCGACGACCATACTTTTATTGCAGAGAACATACTATAATTGCCGTGAACATATAGTAACCATATCTTTTCTCTGCGTGTGGGAGTTATACTCCATTTTTGGCCGAATGTTTGTGATGTAGATGTTGAGGAGGTAGGAGGAAGTGAAGTATTTCTTGCACAGCTTTAAAAAACCCAACAACAGTCCCATTCATCAGTATTGCCGACGACGTTAAGCCCGTCGATCGTTTATGGCTCAACAGGCAGCATTTGGTTTTGCTAGCAATAACTCGACCCTATTTGCAAAACCCCACTCTGAGACCCTCACAAGATCTTCGTTGAGTGTGTCAGTCATATTTTGCCTCATCGCCTCTGTATCTGTGAGGCCCGGCCTACGGTCGAACGAATATGAGTAACAGATGCTGCTGTCGTCAGCAAATGAGTAAATAGGTTTTTTTGTCAGACTCAGGAGGTCATTGAGAAATGAGAAACAGAGAGGGAGAGAGAACAGCGCAAGGCCCCTGCATTTATAGCATACTCATCGGACGAGACTCCGTCTATAACAACACGTATAGAGCGATCACTGAGAAAACTCGATATGAATCGAGAAAAATCAGTACCGACTCCAAAAGCAATTAGCTTTGATAGGAGTGCGCCGTGTCATACTCTATCGAACGCCGTGGAAATATCTAGAGCCACTATCTTACTTTCACCTAGTCGGTAAATTGATCGACTCCACAGCTCCGAAAGAAAAGCCATCACGTCTCCCGTAGATCGGTTTCTACGGAAGCCATACTGTCGATCGTTGAGAAGGCCATTTGACTCTAAATAATTTACAAAATGGTGGTTAACCACACTCTCCATCACTTTCGAGAGTGCGGAGCAAACGAGAAGTTGAAAAGATTGCGCAATGGACGAGCTAGCGTCGATGAACACTTATTTAGGACAAGTGCTGAGATTCCAGCCGGCCCTGGGATTTATTTACGTTAAGTTCCGCACGAACCCTTTTAACTCCTCGAGTTCGAATTTTTACAGAATTTTCTATATTCCTAAGGGAATTTTCGTCATGATATGTCTTGATTCATAGTAAATTTAAACGTATTACCTCTAACTTTGGCGTGTTCTTTTTCCGTGAACATTTTACAAAGACTCTCAAGTGAGAGTTTTTACTACTTACAAGTTCTGCAGATATGTTGCTTAGTCAATTTTGATATATCTTTTTAAGACGAAAAATCGATATCTCTACTTTTAGAGTTCCTTTTGGCCATTCTTTTAAAAAAATGTATTAAATAACGGGTGATCCATCTTGAGGTATTTGTTTTCAATAGCTTTTTTTTACAGATTGCGCGTGAGCTGTGTTCAACTTAATTTTTTTTCTTTTCAGTATTGTTTGACATTTCATCATGGAAGACTTACACCGAAACAGCGTCTCAAATTTGTACAACTGTAGAATGTAAATGAGCGTTCGGCGAGAAACTGTTTTCGACCACAATTTTGTTCAGTGATGAGGCCCATTTCTGGCTCAACGACAACGTCAATAAATATAATTGCCGCATTTTGGCTGAAGAGCAACCATAAGAGGTTCCAGAGGTGCCATTATACATAGAGAAAACCACGGTCTGGTGTGGTTAATGGGCTGGTGGAATAATCGGTCCATATTTTTTCAAAAATGATGATGGTCAGAACGTAACCGTGAATGAAGCTCGTTGTCGCTCCTTGATATCGGACTTTTTGCTTCCTGAAATTGAAGCCTGTAATCTTGATGACTTTTGGATTTAAGAGGACGGCTCCACTTGTCATACAGCTGCTCAAGCAATGGATCTATTAAGAGGTCATTACGATGAGCAGCCAATTTTACGTTTAGGACCGATGAGTTGGCCGCCTGGATCGTGTAATATCACAGCTATAGACTTTTTTCTTTGGGGCTAAGTAAAGTCCAAATTCTATGTAGACAAACCAGCTACGATTTAGTTTTTGGAAGTCAACATTACGCGTGTCATTAAAGCCACGCCGGTCGAAATGCTCGAAGAAGACATTCAAAATTGGACCCCCAGAATGGACACCCTGAACCGTAGTTGCGGCCGACATTTAGAGGAAATTATATTCAAAAAATAAATGACAAAAAATTTCCTTTCGAAAGATCTACAAATATTCCACATTTTATTATATTTTTTGTTTTTTTTTTTTTAAAAATACACCCGATATAAAGGAAAATGATAGCTTTTGGGTTAGAATTGCAGTTTTTAGGGAAATCTTCCTTAAAAAGTGCGACGTCTTAAATAATCCTCTCGTGATTCTTTATATATTTTTATTAAAATTTTGTATAGAATTTTATTTTTCTAAGACAACAAATTTATTATTTTTGCTTGATTTTTTTAGTTAATAAATTGCACAATTGACTTGTAAAAAATCAAAACTCTGGCAAGGCCGACTATAAGTATATGGTACCAAGCACTTCTAGATGTGCTGAAAACGCAACTGAAAACAGAAATTTGAGCCCCTTAGACCTGGGTCGTCTTTTCGGGTTAGCTTGTGTTGGGCCCCATAACCACATTTAGCCGAAATTCAAAAATAATATTTAACAGTTTAATATCTAGGCCTTGTAAAAACTTCGTTCTAAAATGCATTAGCCGTTCGGAGCTGGCATCAAACAGTACGAATAATATATAAATAATGTACAGCTCATTGATTTGAGAAAAGTTCCCGGTTTCTGCTGAGGGAAAACTGTATGTAGTATTTTTTTATAAAGGTATAAGTATATTAACTTTGTCATTCTATTTGCCACATCTTCAAATACTAGACGGCGACTCTAAATTATATACATGCTGAATCGTCGTAAGTTTTTTAGATGATATAGTCTTGTCCGTCCGTCTGTCGAAAGTCAACTAGCGGCCTCACTATAAAAGCTAGGCGGCTAGAATTTTGCATAAACATGTGTTGATAGACTGAAACGGATGGTATTGAAAATGACAATAGGTAAAAATTTTCCACTTGAAAGGACTGGGTCCAGGCTGGGTCTGGAAAAATTAGCAACCCTAAAATTAAAATCGCAATATAAGCTATTAAAGCTATGAGACTGGTATATGGACATGTGTTATTGACATGGATCGAAACACATCCCGGAGGAAAAATGAGCGGTGCTACGCCAACTTTAAAAAATCGCATTTATGGCGAAATTATGTACCGATCGTTATAAAATTTCAGCATGATGAAACCAATGACAAAGCAATTATTCAAACCTATATGACGGTACTATTTAATAAGGGCAGAGACAATATATCATGAAGTAATAGAGTTTGTTGAAATGGATCGAAACACATCTTGGAGGAAAAGTAAATGGTACCACGCTCCCTTTATATAATCTCATATATGGCTAAGGTAGTGAACAGAGCAAAAATGCGTTGCCACGCCCCCACAACCCTAAAAGGCTACACCGCGTGAGCTAATGCCGAAATGACGATAGAAGATGATAAATATGATTTTGGTATGGAACGAAACACAACCTGAAAGAAAAGAGTTCGGTGCTACGCCCCTTGACAACATTTTCATATTGGTCCGTGATCCACGATTGACAGTACGAGGGCGACCGCAAAACTAACTGGCCTGGCACATTTTCTGTTTTACTAGCTACTTTTTTGTTTTTGTTTTTTAAAAGCAATCTTTTATAAGCCATGTGTCAAAATTTCCGAAATATTTAATGATTATTTTCTTTGTTACAGGTGATTGAAGTAAACAAGTTTTATAATTTTTGAAAAATGGAAAATAAAGAGTTTCGTGCGTTAATTAAACACTTTTATATGAAAGGTTATACGCCACAATTAATCAAAGATGAATTGGATTCTGTTCATGGTGATAATGCACCGTCATACTCCACCGTGAAATCCTGGGTTCAACAATTTAAAATGGGTCGTTCAAGTACGGAAGATGAACAACGCTCTGGAAGACCGAAAACTGCTACTACTATTGAAAACATTAGAAAAATATTTAATGAAGTGACTAAAGATAGACGAATAAAGCTCAGAGAACTTGCTTATACTGTTAAAATACGCGAAAAACAAGTTTGGAGTTTTTACATGATGAACTCCACATGAAAAAGCTATCCGCAAGATGGGTGCCGCGTTTGTTGACTTTGCCCCAAAAAAATCGTCCGTTGGACCAATTCCGAGGAGATTTTAGCGATTTATCAGCGTAATCCAATAGAGTTCTTGCGCCGATTCATAACTGTTGATGAAACATGGATCAATCACTACAGAATGCAAAGAACAGTCAAAACAATGGATATAAGCTGGTAAAAGTGGTCCCAAGAAGGCGAAAACTGTTAAGTTAGCAGGAAAAGTAATGGCCACAGTATTTTGGGATGCAAGGGGTATAATATTTATTGATTATCTTGTGAAAGGAAAAACTATAAATAGTGAATATTATTGTGCATTATTGGCTCGGTTGAGTGAAGAAATCAAGATAAAACGACCGCATTTAGAAAAAAAAGTTCTTTTTCATCAAGATAATGCTCCTTCCCACACTGCATTTTTAACTCAACAAAAACTGGCCGAATTACGATTTGAAATTGCTCCGCCTCCACCATATAGTCCAGATTTAGCTCCTTCTGATTATTTCTTGTTTTCAGCGATTTATTTTATCCGCGGAGATGAACTCAAGACGTTCTGTTAATTTAAGTGATACCAAGTAGAAACATCTTTAAATTCGGCCAGGCCGAAACTTATACACGTTTTTTAGGTCACATTAGAGAAAAAGAGTAGCAAAAATGCCCTTTTGTAATTTATTTAGTGCTTCCCAAGTTACAGTTCCCACTCAAACCATTGCTAGTCCAAAAAAATTAAATCTGAACCGACGTACCTGTAGTTCTTAAAGGGAAACTTACTTTACCCTCGGTCGTTTTCGAACATTTACAATCCCAAACAGCTCATGACTATTTGCAATCATGCAAATTTCAGGCCGCTATCGTGCTTTGAACAGACCCACGGACGGATGGACATGACAATCAAAATTAAATGTGACGCGCAAAATAGAAAGGTACCCTTAGGTCCCTTTTTGTTCAGGAGAGCCATTTTATAATTTAAATACGTGTATCTTTGGTGTAGAGTGTATCTTTGGTGTAGAGTCCCTCTCTGGGAGGGAACACTTTTGGGGCATGGGATCGGTCTCATTCGATGCTCAGACGTTGTCCATATCAAAAAAATGAAAAAAATGAAAATTGTTCCTTAGGTCCCTTTCTCTATGCGCTGTCACATATATTCTTTATGGGTGTCTCCGATCAATACTTCATGGTGTTTCAAACGGAATGCCATATTTAATACTCTTCGATGGAGGGTAAAGAAAACAATATCAAAATCAACTGGCCTGCATGTGATCGACCGTCTTTTACACACAGAGAAAAAATCAGTTGGCAATCGGTCCGAACTACAACTGTTCGGTTGGAAACACCGAGTTTCCATTGCAATTATCAACATTCCTTTGTAGTGATGGTTACACGGTTCTTATAAAAAAAAATATGGTTGCTACAACAGTATTACGCTACTCACAGCCAAAAAAAATCGGCTGTAGCAACCGAATTCAGTTAAACTGTTAGTTGCCACAACTGGTGGTTATGGCAACAAACAAATTCTAAAGTTCATGATTCTTTGGACCAAAATTGGTTGTTACAACATATACGTTTTTGTAGCAACCAAACACTGTTTAGTTCATGGTTGTTATCCGTTATCTACACGTCAAAATATAATCTCTATAAAAAATTGATCGGTTATACTTAGTAGGGACATAAATACTGTTACAACATTGAACACACCCATTTCCATAGAAGAACTGAGCTAACCTCAATAGCGTTAGTCTGTAACGGGATTTTATAATTGTTTCAACTTTCATCATGGAGTGGTCAGATAATGAGAACCGTATCGCTGTAATAGCGCTTTTCAAGTGTGAAAAGAAAAAAAACGATATTTTCAAAACACTCCGGCCACTAGGGACTAGCCGCATGTTCGTCTACGATGCATAAAACTGTTTGAGGAGACTGGAGATGTAAAAGTCCGCCACCGGTCGGGCCGCCCACGCTCTGTTCGAACACCGCATGTCATCAAAGCCTCTAAATCAGGAATTCACAGAAATCCGCTCCAAAAAACAGAAAATCATGGCCCGTGAGATGAATATCACGCAAAGTCCATGTTTCGAATCATTAAAAAAGACTTGTGGCTTTCAAACGACGTACCGGACATTTATTGACTGCAGCTTTAAAAAAATGATTAAAAATGCAAACGTCTTTTTGGTGAAGCATGCTGATAACTTGCACAGAAAAATTTTGTTCACAGATGAAAAAATTTTTAACGTTCAGGAAAAAATTTAACAAGCAAAATGATAGAGTGTATGCGCGGTCACCTAAGGAAGCATCTGAACTGATCCCAAGGGTGAAAAAGGGTCATTACCCAGCTTCAGTCATGGTTTGGTGCACGCAGAAAAAGAGTATGGTTGGGATAACAATATTCGAAGAGCACCATACTATTGTTGGTTATATGGTTGTGGCACAATAATATTATGATCATCACAACAATACTATGGTTCACACACAACCATACTATGATCCCCAGAACAATATTAAGGTCCTCACAACAATAGAATTATTCACACACAACCATACTATGATCCCCACAACCATATAATTATTCACATTCAACCATAATATGATCCCCACAACCATATTATGATCCTCATAACCATAGTTTGTTTAACGTAAAACCATATTATGATCCTCACAACCATAGCATGACTTACACACAATCATACTATGGTTTCCAACATTTTTTTTAAGATTGGGTTAAGTTGTTATTTAACAATAGAGAATTTTATTAAGTAAGTTATGTAATAATAGGAGTGATTTATTAAACAGTAAAAAATGTATTTATTTAAAATATTTCAGTTATACTAATTCGTAGTTTGTTGCGAAAAAATTTAATTATTTTTACTAATTGTGCTTAAGCTTCGTAAAAATAACATTGTCAAATTAAAACAAAAATACAATTTTGCCGGTATGATTACCGTAATCATGTTATTGTTCACATAAAACCCATGAAAACAATACTTTTGTTCCACCAACCATATTTATATTGTTGCTAAAACCATGTTTTCATTTTTAAATTTGGCAACAATACTATTGTTACATTTCAACAATATTAATATTGCCGCACTCATACCTTTGTCAAAATGAAATTCAAAAAACAATACTATGGTTGCGACGACCATACTATTATTGCAGAAAACATACTATTGTTGCCGTGACCATATAGTAACCATATTTTTCTCTGCGTGTGGAGTGTCTCTTACGATGGGGTCACTGACCTGCATTTCTGCGAACATGGAGTCAAAACATCGGCCAAAGTTCACCAAGAAACAGTTTTGGAAGCTGATGTGAAGCCTCTTAACGCTTCCCTGTTCCAAAACCAGCCATGGATTTTCCAACAGGATTTTGCACCATAAGGTAAAACGTCCCAATCCTTTCTTCGAAACAATTTGCCAGCGTTCATTTCCTCTGAAGAATGGCCCTCAGGCAGTCCAGATTTGAGCCCATTGGATAACAAATTGTGGACGGTTTTAGGGGACAAAGTTTGTCACAAAAGAAACCCCAACATCGGATCTCTTAAGACTGCTTTGGTTCGAGCTGTGGCCAATTTTCCAATGGACGAGATTCGTGCATATGCACCGATGATTCCACCAGCTTATAAACCGCACCAAACGGTGGTTTTCTCTGGGTATAATGGCAACCTCTTCTTGTTGCTCTTCAGTCCAAATTTTGTTTATTGACTTTGCCGTTGAGCCAGAATAGACCTCACCACTGAACAAAATTTTGGTCGTAAACCGCGGATCTTCCCGTTTCTCACCGAACGAACATTTGCATAATAAATTTGCCAACATTTGAAGGTAATTCTTTTCACATTGAACGGGGATTAAACCGGCTCAAGACCTCTTGCTTCTATATTTAAATAGAAGACAAGTTTTTAACAAAATGGCAAAGTGACATTGATTTTCGTGGCTGCACACTACTTTTATTATGATTTCGGGTCCGTGACAACCCTCTGCAGAAAGCCTTGCTGCAATTGTTGAAAGTAAAACCGAAAATTAATGCCATAAATGTCCTTTCAAATTCCACACTTGATTTGAATAATTATATTTTTTTTGTTGTGAAAATATACCTCTAGATTGATAACTCTAGATAAGCTGTATGCGGATCTTATGAGTTGCAGAATTTGCTTCAATTCTAAAATTAGTTTTAAACTAGAATAGATTAGATATTTTTTTCGGTTTTACAGTTTAAGCGACCCACTTTAATGTTGCTATATAGGTTTAAAGGTACGTTTGCTTGTTTGTGGATTTTAAATGAAATGCTAAATAAACAACTGAAAGTGTTGCTCTCAATTACCCCCGACCGCCACGATTCATATTTTGTGGTGGTTCACGGCATTTTTGCGATAACCCAGGGAAAGGGATAAATAATCCCAGTTTAGAGGATTAATGCCGGAGTATTATGTATTTATTCTGAAAACATGTAAGAAGCTTAATTTGTGATTCACTCCACTAAAGTATGATTTGTAATTTCAAATTTTCACAAAACTTTATCATAATAAAATTGTATGCGTATGTATTGCTTTTGTTAATTTAAATAATTGTTTCCCACTTTCGTCTGTCGTCATTATTAAATAAACACAATGCCGTAAATAATACATAATCAAATTTACAATGTTTTCTTTTTGAATTAAATGTCTAAGTCTTGGGCCGATATCAAAGTGTTGATCCATTCAATCATTTGTTTTTGTTTGTTCTTTGAATTAATGTCTCAGTTGTTGTCTGAGTGTGGGTCAGCGTGACTAGCAAACAAGAAACCTAGGCAGAAGGGCGGTAAGGAACATAAAACTTGTCTCACCTCCTAAATTCCGGCGAACATATATATTTATTTTACCTCACGAGGTTTATACCAAACGTGGTTTAAATTCAAACATGGTTCATCAGACATTGATTTTCCGATTCAAAAAAATGTAAGGTCTTAACTCATGGGTCCAAGGACCCTAGGGTGCATTGACATAATAACAATTTTATATATTAATAAAACACAGAATATTTAAGATATTGAGTTCAAATTTATTCCAGGTGTAAAGCAAATGTTACATTTTAACGATTTCGGTCATATGACCACCACGAGCCCGTGTACAGCGATCTTTTCTTTGGATCCAACTGTCCACCACTTTTGCACACATTGGCAATCTCGCTTTGGATGTTGTCTCTGAGCTCGTCTAAAGAATCACACCTCCGGCATAGAAAGCACACCACACAGTAATTTTTTGCGGATGCATTTGTGTCTCTGGAAGCACATGTGGGTTTGTTGGTGTCCAATAACGCATTTATTTGTTTATGGACAAAACCACTCAGCCAGACATAAACGTCAACACTGAAGATGATTGTTCGATGAAATTCTAGATTTTCGTGAAACTTTTCCAAAGCCACTGACTCTTAACTTCGGTAGTATTTTTTAATAATTTCCAAACGTTATGCTGAAAATGTTAACTTCGACCAATGTTTTGACACTAAAAGATCATTAAAAATGTTTGAGGGTACGTTGACTTTAAGATACGAAACTGTTATATCCCTTTCGGGAACCCCTTTATTTATTGATCGTAGATTATAAGCGATAATTATTTCTAAGGTGATCTAGCCACGTCCGTCCGAGTGTCTGTTAAATGCACGACAGAGATCAAACGAATCAACCTAAGATCTCGAAATTTTGCATGATGATGCCTCATGGTTGTGAGGACAATAAACTTACCGCTTTCTTCAGCTTAAGTGTCGTAGGGAGGAGGTATATAAGGTTCCGCCTGGCCAAACTTAACGACTTTGTTACCAGTTCTTCAACCAGTTTTAACATGCCTAGAGATAAGTCTTTAACTTGTAAAGTCGCCGGCATTTAAGAGGTGGAAACCAGTAACAGAAAACAGTTAAGGTGTTCTTTCCCTAGTTGAACCTAAGTTCACTGTAAGAATTGTCACACTCTATCACGAGGGCCCACGACAGTTCTGTATCAATAACCTTAAATGATATACCTGATATCAGGCTTGGCTGATTGCCAGGACATAGCAACGTAATAGGATACGAATTAGCAGACGAATGAGCCAGGTCAGGCTCCCGTGGGTCAAAAATAGCTGCGACCCTAGACGTGGGCATTATGTTCGTGTAACTAATAAATTTAGTCGACGAGCTGGGTGCAGTTGAATCTAGGTCAAGTATAGAATTTCTGGGTAGCTCGATCTCTTTGACCAGTCTTTGATGTGACACGAACCAAAGGGATGATTTTCTAGGAACGAGCACAAACAGTATTCTCAATGGACCAAATCAGTATAGCCCAAATTGCGCCACGTATGGATGGCACTGCCATGTAAAAACTTCTGCAGAAGCTGTTTTGATGAAGAAGAGGATGAACCAGTGCAACACCTGCTATATTCCTGTGAAGAACTGCAAGTTTGAAAACATATGTAGGGTCTTAAATTAGGTAAGACTTAGCTATGGTGCTACTCTTAAAACCGTCGTCAAATTTATAAAGAAATCTTCCTTTACTAGAACTGTAAGAACAATTGCGAGATATACTTATGCAACGAAAGTGCCCTCCCCTCGAATCCTTACTTCCTTATACTCCAAAATAATTATACCATCACACTACTGGTACGGACAGAAAGTATGACTCATCGAAAACAAATTTACAACTCAACATATTTTTTCACCAAATCCGTTTTAACGTTTCTTTTAAGCAACGTTCGTCTTTGCGGCTGGTTAAAGGATGGTCCAACCATAATGCACGATGTTAATTGAGAGTCGCACCTTTACGTCACATTTTTTGCCAAACATAATTTGATATTTCTCTCTCCTAGATTTTGACAAATTCAATTGTGGAAAGGCACACAATTTAGAACGCGTGTTAATTGAACCTTGTAAGCGTTACTTCAAATCTTTATTCCAAGTTTGCATCAGTGAAGTTTGTGATTTGAACGTCCATTTTCTTAAAAGTCTTCAACAATCTTCAAGCGCTGCATTTTAGTTTAAGGTGTGACTTATAGTCCAGCTGTGGAAAGGCACACAATTTAGAACGCGTGTTAATTGAACCTTGTAAGCGTGTACTTCAAATATTTATTCCAAATTTGCCTGAGTGAAGTTTGTGATTTGAACGTCCATTTTCTTAAAAGGCTTCATCAATCTTCAAGCGCTGCATTTTAGTTTAAGGTGTGACTTATAGTCCAGCTGTGGAAAGGCACACAATATAGAACGCGTGTTAATTGAACCTTGTAAGCGTGTACTTCAAATATTTATTCCAAATTTGCCTGAGTGAAGTTTGTGATTTGAACGTCCATTTTCTTAAAAGGCTTCAACAATCTTCAAGCGCTGCATTTTAGTTTAAGGTGTGACTTATAGTCCAGCTGGTCATCGTTTTGTTTTACAGTGGCTCAAAGTTTTTATTTTTTAGTCGGAGATAGCATAATCTTAGATAAAAAAAAGTGCAGTAAGGTAAAGTCTCAGAGAATTCTTATCCTCAAAGTTCTATAGTGAAATTTTATTAGGACTATTTTTGTAGAAGATCTTAACCCTCTAAGTCCTCTATTTGGGGGTAGTTCGATTCTTTTTTCGAGGAACCAAAAAAGTCCTTTAAAAAAGGACATTTAAGGATCAGCTATGGAAAGGTACACAATTTATAACGCGTGTTAAATGAACCTTGTAAGCTTGTACTTCAAATCTTTATTCCAAATTTGCACCAGTGAAGTTCGTGATTTGAACGTCCATTTTCTTAAAAGGCTTCAACAATATTCAAGCGCTGCTAAATTTTGTATCTGTCCTTGGTTGAATTTGTCAAATACTGAATCGATGAAATGTCAAAGTAAGTCGGCGAAAAACTTGGCGTTAAGGTGTGACCTACAATTAATATTGTGCATTAGGGTTGGACAGTGCATTATTTAATATTAAGTTTCATATTTTAGAATTAAATATAGAGTTGGAATACGCTTTTGCTGTGTTATTATTTTAAAGAGATCCGGCATCGATTCTATCATCTTCCGAAAATAATTAGGAGATACTTTAGTCATTCGTCCTTAAGGGCTGTAACAAGGTCACTTTTAATTTTAATTTGGTGATTTTTTTCCCGCACATGCTCTGTTAGATTCAGAACCGGGGATTGCGATGGAGTTTTGAGTGCACGAAGGCAATTATAGAGTAGCTAACATTTAACATTATACGCCTTATGTTTATTATCCATTATCCTGATGAAAATAAAACTTGTTTGTTCAAATATGCAAATATTATTTGTCCTTCATGATTCCTTTAATTATGTAAAGATTGCCAGGCCCAGACGCCGATATTGCACCAAATACCATTACTGACCCTGTACAGTGCTTTCTGTTTGTTCGAAAATTTCGTTCCCTAAGCTTTTTAGTCGGCCTTCTACAGACATACTCGTAGAAACACCTGCCTGGCCGAAAAAAATATTGTATTTGCTTTCGCCGTTAAAAAATACTCTCCAAAACGTAAAATCTTTGCTTTTATATTCTTCGGTGAAGCCCAGGCGTTTTAGCTTATGTACTTTGCTGATAAAAGGTTTTTTACTAGCTGTTCGACCATTGTACTGGTTCTATCTCATAACAATTCTGATGGTTTCGGTGTTAACACCGCGCTCAAGTTTGAAAATCGGTTCACAAATCAAACAGTTAGGACTCCTATCATTCAAAAAACCGAAAATATCGGTATATGTGAATATCTCCTAATCTAGAGCGAATTTAGCAGATCGAAGGCCAGATTCGTGATCAGATTAAATCAAATAAAGTTGACTATTAAACCTTCTGATAGATTTTTTTTTCCAATTTTGTTACCCAGTGTAATTAATACTCTTTTTTCTGATAATGTTTGGGGACAATGTGGCTAATTAGAGACATTTTATATTGCACTTATCGAAATATAACCTAAAATGCAGTAATGGAACTCCCTGTAAACGTAAGGTAAAAAAATCCCAAAATGTAACAAGACCAAAACTAAGTGTGGTTGCTAACTGTCCCATTATAACTTTTAAATGCATACGCCGCCAATTTTAAATAAAAATTAATTGAATAGGGATTAAATTAATAAATATTTCGTTGTCAGAAAAAAGGGAAAATAAATTGGTATAGTAATTTCACTGTCCAACAAATCGAGATTTTTTTTTTGGAACAAAGTCGTGACCTTAAAACTCCAAAAAGGGCATGTTGAGTAGATCATTTTTGTAGAACAAACTTTACAGTGGGTCAAAGTTTTCATTTTTTGGTCGGAGGGATCATAATTTTATATAAGTATAAAAAAGTGCAGTAAGGAAATGTCTGAGAGAATTTTTATTCTTAGAATGCTATTATGAAATTTTATGAGGATTATTTTTGTAGAAGATCTTAACCCTCTAAGTCCTCTCATTGTGGTTTAATTTGATCCTTTTTCGAGAAAACCAAAAGAGTCATTTAAAAAAGGACATTTGAGGATCAAAATATTCTATAAAATTGTTTGCCGAAAAATTTCAGTAGGAGTCAACGAAGACACCAAAGTTGTAAATAAAACCCTTTATGCTTATTTAGCCAAATTACTCGCCAGAACACGACATTTGGAGGAACATTTGTGTGGGAGGTATGCGAAATCATGGACCTATATTATCCAGGCTTTAAGGAGTTTATACCCATCTTTGTGCCTCTGTGCCAAATTTCATCAAAATCGCGTAATAAATGTGGCTTCGAGAACGTCAGGACCTAAAATCAGGAGTGAGGTTTGTGTGGGGTCTATATGAAAGGATATCCCGATATGATCCTGATAATTAACAATTTATTGGCGTGCTATCAAAACAGACATTAAATTTTTCAATTTGTATGCGATGCTTACGAACTCCTAAAGGCGTGGGTGGTATAGGTCCATGGTTTCGATTACCTTCCAGACAATTGTTCCCCCAAATGTCATGTCCTGGCGAGTAATTTGGCTAAATAAGCATAAAGGGTTTTATTTACAACTTTAGTGTCTTCGGTGACCGCTACTGAAATTGTCCGACACATAATTTTGTCCTTAAGTGTCCTTTTTTGAAGGACATTTTTGGTTTTTTCGAAAAAATGATCAAATTAACCCACAAGGAGAGGACTTAGAGGGTTAAGAACGTCTACAAAAATAATCCTCATAAAATTTCACTATATAACTCTTAGGATAAGAATTCTCTCAGACATTACCTTACTGCACTGTTTTTTATCTAACATTATGCTCGCTCCGATCAAAAAATGAAAACTTAAACCCACTGTAAAACAAAACGATGGCCAGCTGGACTATAAGTTTGTTCTACAAAAATGATCTACTCAACATGGCCTTTCAGAGTTTTAAGGTCGCGACTCTGTTCAAAAAACGCTGTTGAACAGTGTTATTACTGTAGTAGCTACATAAGGCAAAACTTATGAATCCAAATCCATTAACATCATAAAAAATATACATTTTATTACCTTTTATTACTGTACCATTATAAAATTGAGACTCTGTCAAAGATAATTCCAAGTAGGAACCATGTAGTCAAATATCGATATCCATTTCCCATTTCAAATGCCAGCACTCTATTCAAATCGACTCCAACAATCAACAACGATACTGTTGTATTGCTTTTAAAGAGGAATGGCAATAACTCCGACTTGGACTCCTTCAGTAGATCAATTAAGGAACATAAAAGGCAACTAGTAAATAAGAAATAGGAATAAGAGGATATTCCTGGTAAGCAGCGTGTATTATTTGTACCATTTTCCAATAACTTGAAAACGTTTACAGCAGAAACGGGGATTTTTGCGAAAGTTTTTCTCTCTGCCGAAAGCAGAGTCCTTGTTATGTGTTGCATGCAGCTCGGGCTTAAATGAAAATTCGATCAAAGAAGAAGAAGAAGAAGAAGAACGGGAACAGAGAAACGCCAACGAAGACAAACTAGGTAAGTATGCAACAAAAGGTAACTTTTTTAATTACACGACAGCGCCACCGATGGCAGGGGAGCGAGCAGCGAAGAAGTTGTACTTGAACATGATAAAAACAAATCAAATCAGGAAAAATGTTTTTCATTCTTCAATGTCGCTGCTGTTGTTATTGTTATTGTTGTTTTGGCTCATGCTACCTTTCCTTTTGCTGTCTTTTTTTTATTTTTTTTGGTTTGTCTTCGGTTATTGTGGGTATTGGACAAAAGTCATGAATACTTTAAAGCACTCTCGCCCGGGAGCACGTTGGAGCACATAATCCAACAGCTTCACTGGCCGGACAGAATACAAAACCAAACAAGGAACAAAGGACTCATTCAAGCCAAACAAAAGGCAAAAGTTTAGTTAAACTTTTCGAAAAATAAATGCAAACGGAACAACAACAACAACGACAAGACAAAACTTATTCCTCTTTAATCTTATCTCACCTTGCAGCCGAAGTAGCAGCAAAGCAGCTCTGAATTCTATGGAGGATGCCAACCAAAGCAAAGTCAGATGAACAGAACAGAACTGAAGAAAAGAAGGACATTGGTTGTGCAACCGCTAAACAAATATTCATAAACGTTTTCAAGTGAACACCGTCGAATGCTAGGTGAGAATGAAGAGCAGAGTAGGAGGAAAGCAATTGGTTTCATCCTCAAACAAGTAAGATAAAACTAAAGACATGCTGAGGCGACTATGAGGTACCCTACACCACTGTGTTATTCAGATGACAAGGACAGGTCGTCGAATCGGAAAGGTCATTTGTGTTTGGGTTATATCAAAATATTAAGTACACACAGATAACAAAATTAGTTGGAAATCGGTTGGACTATGGTTGAAAAAGTGGAATTTCGGTTACAATAACCAAATGTTTATATTTGTATTGGATATACCAAATGATGATAAATATGATCAGAGTATTGTTCTCACAATCTATGGATCAGTCATACTAATGAAACATTAAATAGGTATTTAGTACTGGTGATTATGGTCACCTATAGTTTTGCTAACATTTTGTTATTATAACCAATTATTAGTGATGACCATAACCAAAACCGATTTTTTTTAAATAAAATAATTCAATTATAATATATTTTACGCCACTCGATGACCACATTTTTTTCCAGTTTAAATCACTCATCTTCTTTTTTTACTTTTTTCTTGTCATGGCCATCCCCACGAGTACTTCAAATATATTAATTGTGTAAGCAAACAGTTATTGACATGTGGATTGTTAGATCTTCTAAAGTTTCAGATACATGGTATGTTGCACCGAAACTTCAGTTCCAAAAACTGAAATTTACAGACCACCAACTAACATTCGTTGTACTGATGGAACACTCGAGATCCATGTCATTTGGATGGCACAGAAATTCGGTTGTGGCAACGAATCAGTTCTCAGTGTGAAGGTATGGTTCTAAGTCGCCCGTAACAAATTTGCGCACAATCGTACTTAAATTGTGACTTTGAGAGCGGCATATAAAAACGTGGACATGCGGGCTATTCAAAAGCATGGACCGCTATGATCTAATTTCAACAGGGTTGCCTACTGGTACTCGTATGTCATCCACGCCGTAATGTTAAAGCACTTGCATACCTCGGAAGTAGACTTCACGGCCAAAGTGCAAAATTTGTTTTTAAGCGCTTATGAAGTCCACGATGCCTGGAAAATGGCCATTGAAGTCTGTCAAAGACGTGTGCATAGGTAAAACACGCAGACCATGGTTACTAAATGGTCACGGCAATAATAATATGTTCTCCACATTAAAAGTATGTTCGTCGCAGCCATAGCATTGTTAACTGAATTTATTTTTGATAATAGTATAATTGCTGCAATATTAATATTGTTGAAATGTAACAAGAGTATTATTGCCAAATTTAAAAATGAAAATATGGTTATAGCAACAATATAAATATGGTTGGTGCGACAAAAGTATTGTGTTTTGCGTTTTATTTCAACAATAATATGATTACGGCAATCATACTGTATGATTGTAATTTTTCTTCGTTTAAATGTGCTTTTAAGAACAAATGTTATTGGTACGGATCTAACGCAATAATAGAAGTTTTTTTTTTATCGAAATTAAAGTTTTTTAAACAAGCTGCTTTGGCTTTGTTTAACTGAAATATTATTAATAAACACGCTTACGTTTTTTAAACTGATTTTTTCTTCTGTTAAATAAATTACTCCTGTTATTTTGAATTTAATGTATTTTTGAATAATTTTCATATCTCAAATCTATTGTTGACAACTTAAACCAATTCTAATCCTAAATATAATAATTTGTGCACCTCACTGCCTGCCTGCGGTGAAGCTTTTCTAAACAAAAAGCAGAAAGACACTTTCCAAAAATGAAATTTGTGGTGCGAGAACAAAAACAATTTGTTTTGAAACATCAACTTTATTTAGAAATATTTTTTATCAAATCAAATTTGTAATTGACAATTAATAATCATTGCAATGTCTCCTAAACGGGTGTTGACCAATGATGAACAAGAAGAGTGCAAAAGACGAGCAATTACAAATCAACGTGTTAATCGAGCACCAGCAGCAAATCCAAGAATATGAGTAACTCAAATGCAGTATTATGGCTACAGACTTTCAATCCGTGATGAATTCAATCCGTTCCTTTCTGCTGGAAAATTAACACAGCAATATATGGTTGATGCTTATGTGAAAACGGAGGCAAATCGACTAAACTTCTGCCGCCAAAATCAGAGCAAACTTCGAGTCGAAAGTTACACTGGATTAATGGACCATTTAAATAATGATGCTGACGCACAAGGTTTAGTCCCTGGCAGAGCAGTAATTCTCCCATCCTCTTTTCAAGGATCCCCAAGAAATATGGCGCAAAATTATCAGGATGCCATGGCAATAGTTCGAAAATATGGAAAGCCCGATTATTTCATCACAATGACTTGCAACCCAAAGTGGCCTGAAATATCCGAAAATCTGCAGCCAGGACAATCAACAGAATTCAGACCTGATTTAGTAGCACGGGTATTTAAAATTAAACTCCAAGAATTACTTAATGATATATGCAAAAAAAAAAATTTCGGCTCACCAACAGCAAAAGTTCACGTTGTTACTTGGTGGAGACTTTAGACAAATTCTTCCTGTTGTTCCTCATGGAACGCGATCAGCCATTGTTGAAGCCAGCATCAAGTTCGGTGATCTTTGGGAGAATTTTCACGTTCTTCGCCTAAAAAACAACGTTCGTTCCGTTGACACAAACTTTAGCGACTGGCTAATGCGCCTTGGCAATGGAGAACTGACAAATAATCACGGACTTTCCGATGACACCATTCCCATCCCAGATGGTCTCATTTGCAAGGACGACATCATCAAAGAAATATTTGGTAACCACCTTACCATTGAAAATGTTGCCCAATATTCAAAAATGACCATTTTATGCCCTACGAACACTGATGCTGAAGAAATTAAGAAGAAGGTATTAGGTTTATTTAATGGCAATACCGTTACATACCTCAGTTCCGATTCTATAGACGACTCAAGTGATGAGGACAACCAACATTACCCTATAGAATTCTTGAACGAGTGTACGCCATCAGGTATGCCGGTGCATAAAATGTCACTACAAATTGGGGCGATAATTATGTTAATTCGGAACCTGAACACAAAACGAGGACTATGCAACGGGACTAGGCTGATAATTACCGATTTGAAGCCAAATCTAATAATTGCATCAGTTTTGGCCGGCAGTGCAAAAAATCAGGTCGTCTTCATCCCACGAGTGGATTTAGCTCCAACAAACACGGATCTTCCCTTCGTTTTGCGCCGACGGCAATTCCCAATCAAATTGGCTTTTGCAATGACTATAAACAAGTCGCAAGGCCAAACGCTGCAAAAGGTCGGTATTTACTTGCCGGAGCCTGTCTTTAGCCACGGGAAATTGTATGTGGCTTTCTCGAGAGCGAGGCGAGCTGCGGATATTAAAGTAAAAATACTAGACGGACCCTTCCAAGGAAAGTTAGTGGCCGGATGTGAAACCACTTTCACAAAAAATGTTGTGTTCAAAGAAATATTTCCATTTTACACAATTTAGTGCTCAAAGATTAATAGTTTTTAGAAACGAAATACTGGACAGAAGATTTTATGGTCAGCACGTTCAATACCACTGAAGACATGTTTTTTTCGACCGTCGTTTGACGGGCTTTCCAACTAGTAAATAATATTTGGGATCAAATCTTTTGTCGACAACTTAAACAAATTCTAATAATTTATATTGGGGATCATAGTATAATTGTGTGTGATCATACTATGGTTGTAGGGATCATAACATGGTTGCGTGTAAAACATACTACGGTTGTGGGGATCATAGTATGGTTATGTGTGAATCATACTATTGTTAGGAGAATCATAGTATGGTTGTATTTGAATCATACTTATGTTGTGAGGATCATAATATTGTTGTAGCACAACCATACACCCAACAATAGTATTATCCTCTTCGAATATTGTCACCACAACCATACTTTTTTCTGCGTGAACGTGCGGTCTAATTACTACTCCTCCCCATCCTAATCAAACCGCCTTTTGTGCTGATAATCAGCATGGATGACCAGAAAACTCGAACCGCGATGAAACTGCCAAGGATTCATATTAGGAACCTAATTGCGGTCATCACTGACCACTGCCCTGGAGTCTGCTATACAAAGACTTCTGTCGCGCTCAATTTGAAATCAACGGGATCTAATTTATGGCTTCTATACGAAAAGGACTGAACTATATAAGTATAAGGACTTTTCTATGGGGACTATTAAAAAACATGGACCGAGAGAGCTAGGATTGTCAGAAACGTTTATAGATCCGACGTATAAATACTCTCAGCCATATATATAATTTCAATTTGAATTCTTTCCGTTCACCATTGTCACTTATATGATATAAATGTAGTAAGGGGACGAATGAGTGGAAGGTGCTTGAATGAGGCGTGGCATTCACATTTTCTAATGCGCTGACATTACGGTCATTACTGACAACTGGCCTGGAGTCTGTCATCCAAACACTTATGTCGCGCGCAATTTGAAATCAATGGGATCTAATTTGTGGCTTCTGTACGGAAAGGTCTGAATTCTAGAGGGACCTTTCTTGTGGGGACCATTAAAAAACATGGACCGAGAGGCCTAGGATTACCAGAATTTACACGAATTAATCGTGAACTGTCTTTCCTGCAATATAATTATTTCCTCTTTGTGAGCATTAGAAAATGTGCCACGCCTCATTCGCCCCCTTTCGACGTATAAATACTTTCAGCCATATATGGAATTTCAATTTGCCTTCTTTCCGTTCTCCATTGATTGAAGAGTACCAATTTGATCTAAATGTCGAAAGGGGACAAATGAGTGGAAGATGTTAGAATGAGGCGTGGCATTTACATTTTCTAATGCGCTGACAAAGAGGAAATAATTATATGGCAGGAAAGACAGTTCAAGGTTAATTCGTGTATTAGGAAAAAAGTAATGTGTTTTAGTACCTCTCGCTCGGTTAGTACCGAATGTGTGGAAGCTGTTTGAGGCTCTAAATTTTAAGCGCCAAGTCTTATTTATATTCTATTTGCTAATTACTTATTTGCAGCAGTACTGTATAAGTATTATAAACATTATTATGCTAATACCAAAAGTGGGCGGAATGGTAGGTACATTTGCCCTGGAGCTACCAAAGTAGGACATGTCCTTTTTTTATACGTGTATTAATATAATGTAGTTCACAATTAAAGCGAACTTTATGCACTGGGCGAAAAGTGATAAAGCACTAATGACATGTTATGTGGGTTCTAATATGTACTAAACGAAAGTCATTGGTATGGGAGGTACCAGAAGGGGCGTGGCTAGGAGAACAATTAATAGTCATTAAGTTAAACTTACAAGCCACTACTTAAGTATTGATTTGCGATTAAAGATATTTCTAGAATACCAAATGGATGCGTAAAGTTTAGTTTGTGTGGGTGGCAGTAGAAGCGTGTTTTTAATGTGGCCCAGTTTTAGTCTCATAGGCAGATTTGAAAAAATATTGCGTCGTGCAAAATTTAAAAGCGATTTCTAGCTCCTTTTGAGAGCAATCGTGTGAAGCAGCCGCTTTGACGGAAGTTGCTCAAATGACTTAAAAAGTCATGAAACATATTTAGTCAAATTATATGCAGGGTCTAAAAGGATTTTTTAGATGCGTTACAGAATCTGTCCGTACCAAGTAGGAAGAGTATATAAATAGTAAGTATTTATTCTTTTTTAGCGGATTTTCGTAATAATATCATAAGTGAAATCATATGGAGATTATTTTCGTAGAATATTTTAACATTTAATCTCAAAATTTGGCGTGTCTTTTTTCCCCTTTTTTCAAGAAACCTGAAGAAAGGAATCTAAGGGGTGTTTTTTATTCGGGTATAGAACTTTAAGTTGGCATCACTTTTTTCACTGGCGGCCATTTTGTCAGCTGTCAAGTGATTAATATTTAGTTTGGTTTGCCATTTCATCATGAACAGGTTGACAAAAGAACAACGCTTGCAAATCGTGCAAATTTATTTCGAAAGTAATGGTTCAGTTCGCGAAGTTCACCGCAAGCTCCGTCCATTTTATGGTCGACATAATCAGAGCAATTAATTCGGTTAACCATGGATCGGTTAACATGGACCATTGGGTTATTTTCTTTGGGAATATGTGAAGTCGGTCGTCTACGCCAACAAACCAGAAACACGTTAGGGGACTTGGAAGCCAACATTCGTGGCGTTATTGCCAACATACGGCCCCATATGCTCGAAAAAGTGGTTGAAAATTGGACCTGTAGAATTGGCTTTATTCGAGCCAGCCGCGGCGGCCACATGCCCGAAATCATATTTAAGCATTAATGGCATAAAATTATCCTTCCAATAAAGCCTAATTGATGGACATTAAAACGATTTTCTTGTGTTTTATTTCAATTCGAAGTTCTATACCTCAATAAAAAACACCCTTTATAATGGATTTTTTGGCAAAAATGTTGCCCAGTTTCAGTGGAGTCAAAAAATCATCATCGGGGCATCCTTGTTATTCTTTTTTTATTGAAATATATAAATACTAAAAATAAAAATTGCTTCCGTTTTCAGGGAAAGATTTAAATTAAAAAAAAGAAATATGCTTGCTTAGCTGACAATTTTTTTTGTTTGTTTTATTGCACGTAACATGCATTTAAATTGCTTTCAGATTGAAAACTTAAATATACACAGATGGATCTATTCAATTCATTACGTGTGAATATTATAAAGGGTTTTCCAATAGGGACATAACAATTTCGTACCTTAATGTCAACGCACCCTCAAACATTTTTAATGATCTTAAAGCGTCAAAGCGTTAGTCGAAGTCAACATTTTCGTCATGGTAAAGTTTAATAACGAGCAACGTTTGGAAATCATTAAAAAATACCACCGAAATTCTGACTCGGTGGTCGCAACTTTAAGAGAACTTACTCCAATTTCTGGCCGGAATAATTGTCCCACCCGACTGGCTGTGCGAGCTATCGTGGATAAATTTGGATCTAAATTTTCACTTTTGAATGTTCCAAGGAGACGCCGTAGCGCTCGAATCGACGAAAATATCGTTCTCAGAAATTGGGCATCTCTCAAAAAACACTGTGGCGTAGTGTGCGAAAATATCTTGGCCTTCATCCTTATAAGATCAAACTGTCTGAAGAACTTAAGGCACTTGATAATTTAAAACGGTCTCCAGCTGTAACTATTTTGATTTCCTATCTAAAGACAACTCAATTATGGCATTATGCAAAAACTCAGTAAGTTCTACTCAATACCATTTGTATTACGAGAAAAATACCTCTCATTGCCCTTTGGATTATTTTTAAACAAAAATAAAGGGTGATCAATCTAGAGGTATTTTTTCAATAGGTATTTTTTCACAGATTACGCGTGAGTTGTGTTGATATTTTTTCAGTATTGTTTGCCACTATAATAATAAACAAATAAACAAAATTGCTGTTTTTGGACTTAAGAGCAACCAGAAGAGATTCAATAGGTGCCATTATACTCAAAGAAAAAACCACGGTTTGGTGCGGTTTTTGGGTTGGCGGAATCATCGGGCAATATTTTTCAAAAATGATAATGGCCAAAACGTAACCGCGAATGGTGCTCGTTATCGCGCCATGATATCGGACCTTTTGTTACCTGAAATTGAAGCCTGTAATCTTGACGACATTTGGTTTCAACAGGACGGTGCTACTTGATACCCAAACAATTGATCTATGGAGAGAGCATTTCGAAGAGCAGCTAACTTCATTTCAGTTGGCCGCCTAGATCGTGTAATATGACACCTTTAGACTTTTTTTCTTTGGGGCTACGTAAAGTTCAAAGTCTATGATGACAAACGAGCTACGATTAAGGTTTTGGAAGGCAACATTACGCGTGTCATTCACGCCATACCAATCGAAATGCTGAAACGAGACATCCGAAATTTGACCCTCAAAATGGACACCCAGAGGCGTAGTTTCGGCCAATATTTGAAAGAAATTGTCAACATTTGAAGGAAATTGGCATAAAATGTCCTTTCGAATGAACAATAAAAAGTCCATAATTGAATTATATTGTTTTTTTTAACTTGAAAAAATTCCTCTAAATTGATCACCCGTTATATTGTGTGGCTGTAGTTCTATTTAAAGGCAAATCACTTAACACAATTTTTCAAACGATGAAAATTTTGACACGCCAAACTAAAAGAATATATGTGACGTGCAAAATAGAAAGGGACCTAAGGGTAAAAACCAGTTTTGTTCAGGAGAGCCATTTTAAAGATTTAAATACGTGTATCTTTGGTGTACCACCACTTTCATAAAACGCGCATATCTGTGGGAGGGAACACTTTTGGGGCATGGGATCGGTCTCATTCGATGCTCAGATGTTGTCCACATCAAACAAAAAAAAGTGAAAATTGATTTTTTTTTTACCCTTAGGTCCCTATCTGGGTGTCCTAAGAAGAGCGCAATTTTTAACTGACTGATGCAGCAATTGAATTGTTTCTCTGGCTGTATGACATGTGGCGCCGTCTTGTTGGAACCACATGCCCTCCACATTCATTTCTTCAATTCTAGGCAAGAAAAAACTGGTTATCATTTCACGCTTGACCTGCCTCATTTGTCCAATGATTCCTCCAGCCCAAAAACCACACCACACAGTGACACGTTGAGGATGCATTTGCTTCTCGTGAATCACTCGAGGATTTTCCGCACCCCAAATGCGACAATTCTGCCTATTGACGAAGCCATCAAGATGAAAATGGGCCTCGTCACTGAAGATGATTTTATCGGCAAAATCTGCATTTTCATGTTGTCTCTCCAATACCCAATTAACGAACTCCCTTTCGTGTAGCGCTCCATTTTTACTAACCTCGTGCCTTCTACTAACAAACAATAACAATTGTTCAAATGTCAAATAATGACACTTCGAATGTTGCCAGATTTAAAAATTGTGTTCTTCTTGGGACACCCTATGCGCTGCCACATATCTAGTTTATGTTTTTTGGTTATTACATGTGGCGTTGACTGCAAAATGAAAACTTCATCGGTTCATAAAAAAAAGGCGCTGACCTAACAAGACGCTAACCTTTTTTGGAATAGCCTATACTCATCAAAGTCATACATATCCCGAAGAAATAACCCAGTCCCCAAAAAAGGATTTCACAGTATAATTCACCAAAATGCAAAATGAGCACGATCGGAGTTTTAATTTAAACCCCAGAGCTGTAGGACTTGCAATCGGAAAGAATCTTTATAAGGGGGCTATTTGAAAACATGGATTTCTTCCAGTCACATGTCACCAGGAATACTCCCTGATCGATCTAGTATCCATGTACCATGTAAATTTGAACTTGATAGAATTTTATTTGGAGGCTACTCTAAAACATGGATTACTCCGTGTCACATGTCACCACGATTACTCGCTGGTGGCGCTAAAAGTACCATACAAAATTTGAACTTGATAGAATTTATTTGTGGCGCCTAAATTGGCCAGACACCACAGGGACCACAATTACAATAGGGTTCGTCCATGGCGCAAATCAGAAAAATGTTCTTTAATTATTTGATTACAGGACACGGAAGGACATCGGAACACGGAAGGACATCGCTTCATAACATCAGAAAGTGGTTTTGAATCGTGTAGTATAATAAACATGGGGTCTCTCTTCATATCTTAAAGGATTTACAAACAGCAGTCCTAAGTTCATGTACCACGATATGGTGTAGGGTATAAGAAATGCCAGCATTGTATTGGTTATATGCCATAATGTACCAACTACATATACACTAGGGAAATTGGCGAGCGTTGTTGGCTGCTTCCAAGCTCTGCTGCGACGAGATGTTTACACAAAACGACTTTATAATTAAGGATATGCAGACATACAGACTCCTGATTTTTTTTCTTCGTTCTTTTCGTTATCACTTTTTAAACTCCCCATATCATTTTCATAAACTTTATGATCCTAACAACCAAGGGGAAAATCTCATAAATGCCACGTTCATTGCTGTTAATCACATAAAAATGCCTTCAAAATTAACAGCCACCAGCAGTTAAGATGTGCTCTGCCTGCCGACCGGTCTGAACGAGCTGCTGGCTGGTGCTGGCTAAGAACACCACACGGGACGGATTGTTCCGATGGTGCTGCTGCTACGTACGTACGTACATACACCCGTAGTATGTTTGATAACATCGTATAGCCTGCTGTCGATGTCAAATTACAAAAGATGAAAAATGACGGACCGCTATTAAATTTCAACAAAATTAACTTTGATGCAGGCATCCATCGTCGCGGAAGACGCGATAGTCGCAAGTATGATGAAGACGCGCAAGTGTTGCGCGGATTTTGAATACAGAAAATCCATCCACTATCATCATCAAGGGCAAATAAATCTTGACGAGCAAACGGCATTTTCCAGAGATTAGCCCACAGAGTGTGGACATGCAAACACCGCCATTGTCGAGAGGAGTTCGTCGACCGCGGCACTGTGATTCCAAGGAAACAAAAAAAAATGGTAATCTCAATTACCGTAGCTGAACGGCAGCAGTCAAACGTAGGATTTCTTAAGTTCAAGGTATTTTCTCTTTTGGAGGTTCAGGATTTACGAGGGCGGTTCGGAAAGTACTTAGCCTATCAATGAAAGAGAATAGTTAGTTTTTCAAAAATATTTTTATTTTTCAATATAATCTCCTGAAACTTCAATACACTTAGTCCAACGCTTATCTAGCAATTATATCTCTTGATTAAAATAGTTTTCCTCAAGGTCTTCAAAATAGTGGTTTACAACTTAATTGCATCTTCGTTTGAGGTAAAACGCTTGCCAGCAAGGATTTTTTTTTAGATTTGGGGACAGGTAAAAGTCACTGGGAGCTAAATCAGGAGAATAAGGTGGGTGGTCAAGCAACTCGTACTTTAATTCGTTGATTTTAGCCATTGTTAAAACAATCTTGTGCGCTGGTGCGTTGTCTTGATGAAAAAGTATTTTTTTGTGTTGTAAGTCAGGACGTTTTTCTCGAATTTGTACATTTAATTAAAAGGTTGCAATAGTACTCTAAATTTATTGTTTTACCCTTTTGCAGATAGTCAGTCAATAAAATACCTTTGAAGTCCCAAAAAGCCGTTGCCATAACCTTACCAGCCGATTGAAATGTTTTTGCCTTCTTTGGGGCACTTCCTCCAGCTTCAGTCCATTGTTTGGATTGTTCTTTTATCTCTGGGGTATAGTGGTGGATCCATGTCTCATCAACAGTTATGAAACGACGCTTAAAATCCATTATATTTCGCTGAAAACGATCCAAACAAGCTTGAGAAATGTTCATTCTTATTCGTTTTTGGTCGACTGTTAACAAGTGCGGCACCCATCTTGCAGAAAGCTTTTTCATCTGTAGTTCTTCATGCAAAATTAAGTGGACTAGATCAATTGAGATGCCCATGATATTAGCTATTTCACGCACTTGTATTCGTCGATTATTTAATACCATATCATGCACTTTGGCTACAACTTCTGTTGTTGTTGCTGTTTTTGGACGTCCACTACGTGGATCATCTTCAATGCTTGTACGACGACCACGTTTAAATTCAGCAACCCAATTTTTTACTGTTGCATATGAAGGAGCACTTTCACCTAATACATTCACCATATCATTATGAATTTCTTGTCCCGATAAACCTTTTTTATGTAAATATTTAATGACACCACGCATTTCTAATTTTACCATTGTAAAAAATCGCGGATCCGTCTTTTGTGAACACCTGTTTCTATATGAAGGAGTTTCCAGATCGAAACATGTGTTCATAGCAGAGATGGAAGTTTCCAAAACACTTAACTTTTTTCTGTTTATACCGCGCTTTTTGTGCTAGGCTAAGAAGTTTCCGAACCGCCCTCGTATATAAGAATGGTCTAAGTTCTGGTTGTAATTTCTAAGGATTGTGGGCCAGAATATCCTATTAATAGAATTGTGTGGTAGTTAGTGTGTACGATTATCATATAAATAACCTGAGTTTAAAGAAAGATAGGAACATCTCTCATTGCTTCAGCAGCGGGCTTTCCAACATTAATCTCAAGCCTTGCTTTCTATAAAATCCCATTACCAGTCAGAGTTGCTCAAGTTTATCACTGCTCTCTGATTTGAAACAAGTTTCCAGATTACTTAGTAATGGGAGATAAGTATTTATTTATGTATCAGGATATATTTTATAAATGTAGACCCATAGAAGTGGTTCTGCTTAGTCCACACCAACATCAATTAAAGTGCGCAGAAATCACGTTATCGCAAAAATTTGTTTACTAATCATGGTTGAGGTTGTCTAAACTTTTAATCTGAATGAAACAAAAAGATATGTGTGATTGCAGATGGGGACTTTTAAAAAAATTCAATACAGATATATGTTAATCAATTACGAGGGCATATCAATAATACGTTGACTTTTCCAACTTTCCTCGTAGTTATATAAAATGCAACACTGCCCATCCCATCAAATACCATCTGTTAATAGCCTACTGTCAAATTATAGGAGAGTTCCGTAATTTTGTTTGTGTTTAACAGCTGTTCAAAACATACCACCTCTTGGATTTAGTAAAAACGGGAAAAAAGTAAATTTCGGTTGCTCATTAAACATTATTTTTTGCAAAAAAAAATCTGTCAATTAAACTAAGGAAATGCTTGATAACTACTATGGGAACTCTGCATCATCGATTTCGTTGTGGTCGCACAAGTACAAATGACGCTGAACGTTCTAGACGGCCAATTGAGGTCAATACACCCACAAATTTCGACAAAACCCACGATATAGTGTTGGCCGATCGAAGAGTAAAAGTGCGTGAGATTGTTGATGCCATATACATTTTATACGTCAGTGTGGTTTTAAATTACATGATCAGTTGGATTTAAGAAAGCTGCCTGCAAGATGGATGCCGCGCCTGCTCTCAATTGACCATAAACGTAATCGTGTGACAACTTCAAAGGATTGTTTGGAGTTGTTTAACCGCAACTCGAATGGATTTTTGGGACGTTTTGTAAGCTTTTTGTAAACTTCGGAGGCCTAGCTAGCAGCAGTCTAAACAATGGGTTTCTACGGGTGAACCGGCTCTAAAGAAGGCCAAGGTGACTTTGCTGGCTAATAAGATGATGGATACAGTTTTTAGATGCGTGCGGTATAATCCACATCGATTACCTTCAAAAAACAATAAACTGCGAATATTATGCCAACTTATTGGACCGATTTAACTAGGGTTTAAAAATATGTCGACCCCATATGGCCAAGAAAAAAGTTATTTTTCATCAAGATAATGCACGGGTGCAGTTTCAATGGCAATGAGTTGGGCTACGGCTTGGTACCTCATACGCCATATTCTCCGGATTTAGGCCACAGTGACTTTTTCCTATTTCCAAAAAAGAAATGACACAAAGAAAAAATCAGTTGGAAATCGATCCGAACTACAAATATTCCGTTGGAAAAATACAGACTTTCTGTTGAAATCACCAACATTCGATAGTAGTTCTCATAACAAAAATATGGTTGCTACAATAGCATTCCGATACTCACTGCCAACAAATCAGTTATAGCAACCAAATTTAGTTAAACTCTTGGTTCCCTCAACTGGTGGTTATGCCAATCAACCAATTTTAAAGTTCATGATACTTTGGACCAATAACACTAGGTCACAAATAACAGAATTTTCTCTGTTATTTGTTTCTAGCATACTTTTTCCCATTGATTTTGACCTACTAAACACGAAAATGAGTTTTAAAAATTTTTCTGTCGATTGGTTTTCGAGATACAAATTTTTGAACTTTTTTTTTTAAATTTTTGGAGGTACACTTACAATTTTGAGCATATCTTTCGTCTTCTTTGACCTATTTGATCCTACTACTACTCATTCTCAGAAAATTTTCAAATCGGGTAAGTAGTTTTGATGTTGGCGGCTTAAAAAGGTTAAAAAACGGCGTTTTTTTAGTAAAAATGTGGCAGAAAAAACCATATAAAAATTCATATAAAATATAAAACACGATGCTAACAGCAATTTTGGTTTTTTTACGTATAGCTGGCATTTTTTCAAAGAAAATAAGCCCTTACTTAAAAAAATCTGACAACAAATGGCGGACTTATAATTTTTTTGGTAAAAGTCCGACGATACGAATCGCTTAGGATTGCCGTTTCTTCACGCGCCGTGTAACGAATTTTGTTTTCTCTGTGTAAGCTGTGCAAATAATGAAAATCAAAATATCGTGAAAATGCGGAATTTCGGTCTTTTACCAAAAAAATTATAAGTCCGCCATTTGTTGTCAGATTTTGTTAAGTTAAAAATTGCTGTTAGCATCGTGTTTTATATTTTATATGAATTTTTATATGGTTTTTTCTGCCACATTTTTTCTAAAAAAACGCCGTTTTTAACCTTTTTAAGCTGCAAACATCAAAACTACTTACCTGATTTGAAAAATTTTTGAGAATGAGTTGTAGACGGCTCAATTTTCTTTAATTTGAGTAGTAGTAGGATCAAATAGGTCAAAGAAGACGAAATATATGCTCAAAATTGTAAGTGTACCTCCAAAAATTTAAAAAAAAAAGTTCAAAAATTTGTATCTCGAAAACCAATCGACAGAAAAATTTTTAAAACTCATTTTCGTTTTTAGTAGGTCAAAATCAATGAGAAAAATTATGCTAGAACCAAATAACAAAATGACTGTTGGCTAGTGTAATTGGTTGTGCCAACAGATAAGTTTTTTGTAGCAACCAAATACTGCTTAGATTATTGTTGTAACATATTATCCGTTATTCCCACATCATAATAAAATCTCTGTAATACATTTATCCGTAATAATTTCAACCAAATATATATTTAAAACGAAAACACCTTTAAGACTCGGGCGCACTGTAGTTTTTTTTTCTTATGCGGCGTATTTTTCTATTTCCAGTAGTCTAAAACCCTATAAAACAAGTATAAAAAACTTACAATCAATATATGACAGGGCTGTTCTACGCAAACACTGCAATAACATTAACTTTTTATAAGTTTTTAATATATATTTCAATGGTTTTCAGACAACGAGAAATTAAGAAAAACGCAATTTTAGCTCTGCCCGACATTTAAATTCGAAATTAACGTCTACTTTACTGGCTGCGCTATTTTTTACCGAACACCATTTACGATTTGCAACAAACTGAAAACAGCGTTGGATAAACAAGAACAAACAAATTTAAAATATCGTCTAAAAAACTTGACAGCTACAAAATATTCTGATTATTCGCTTTGGAAAACAACTAAACAATTTTACTCTACAGCAAAAAATAATATTCCTCCGATTAAGAAAGAAGATGGAACTTGGGCAAATAAATCCATAGATAAAGCTAATCTATTTGCTGATTACCTTGAAGACATATCTAGTCCCCTTCCCGCAATGTCTGTTGATGAAAATATTGGGGAACAGCAATGCACTATTGATCTAAAAGATATTTCTCTCGTTACTCTGCCGGAGTTAAAAAATTGTATCAAATATGAAATTAGCCAGAAATAGCTAT
This sequence comes from Hydrotaea diabolus, assembly GCA_963513945.1. Lineage (NCBI taxonomy): Eukaryota > Metazoa > Arthropoda > Insecta > Diptera > Muscidae > Hydrotaea > Hydrotaea diabolus. The sequence continues at coordinate 237,854,951 of OY740716.1, read as the reverse complement.
CAGAAAATTTATGTACCCAATAAATGCTTCCTTTCGCCTACAGTATGTTGCGAGCCAATGGAAAGTAGCTGAAGTAATAATGATACCAAAAAACCTGGAAAAGATCCAAATTTGGAAAATTCGTACCGACCTATTTCATTATTGCCAACTATGTAAAAATGTGTTCGAAAAACTTTTGCTAAAGAGACTTAATTTAATAATAGAAGAATGGAAATTAATACCAACCCACCAATTTGGTTTTAGACCAAACCATTCAACTATTGAGCAAGTCCACAGAGTAACTAGTGTTGTAGAACAAGCACTAAATGATAACAAGATATGCTCTTGAATCTATATAGACGTTGCGCAAGCATATGACAAAGTCTGGTATGAGGGCCTTAATTTCAAGCTATCTAGAGATTTGCCAACGCAATTTAGTGCAATTTTAAAATCATACATAGCTGATAGATTCTTTTGAATAAAACATGAAGATGAATATTCCGGACTAAGACAAATTCGAGCGGGTGTCCCGCAAGGAAGTGTTCTTGGGCCGACACTTTACATACTGTACACAAGAGACATTCCAAAACCTCCTAACACGAATATTGATACGTTTTCAGATGACACAGCGATTCTTGTAACTGGTGAAACAGTAACATATACTACGGAAAAACTACAAACAGCAACTGATGAAATTATGCACTGGACAAAAAATGAAGAATAAAATTGAACGAAGCAAAGTCTGTTCATATTAATTTCACAAATAAAAGAATTACGAGTACCAGTTTACCACTTTACATGAACAACAACATAGTACCGTATGCAAACACTGCAAAATATTTAGGATTTACCTTGGATGCACAATTAAGATGGAAGGAACATATCAAGAAAAAACTACGTGAACTGAAAATAACTCTGCGCAAAATGAATTTCCTATTCTCAAGACACTCAGAAATAAGCTTGAATAATAAACTTTTAATTTACCAGCAGATTTTGAAACCATTATGGACTTATGGGAATGCGCGTCAAAATCAAACTTACAGCCAATTCAAACCTTTCATGACATTCACCGGGATCTTAACATTCCGACAGTAACTGATGAAATAAAACGTCTTGCAGCCAAACACGCGCAAAGACTATTGTGGCATAAAAATCCAGAAGTGCAACATATGATCAGAAACCCTATGCAGAACAGAAGGCTGAGAAGAACACGAAGACTTGGTCCGAGTTGAATAAAATATAATTCCTTTCATTTATCGGAATGACCAGTGGGCTATATCCTAGAACAATGTGATATATAATGAAATGTCTTTATTGTACTCAGTTGTAATAATAAAGAATGAAAAAAAAAATTACGATTTATTAGTTGTTTTAAAAATATGTGTAGCCGAAAGAAAATCCTTTTCTATAGAGTTTCTTAACAAGTCGTAGATACATTTTATTTCGGGTCTAACACTGTTAGGCCTCCGCTTTTCGATTTAGATTGTTTAAATAAAAAAATTCCAAATATCTGCTTCTGAAATGTTTACTTTAATACAGTATTTACCATTATTATCAGAGATTTAATAACAGAGATTTAATAATTTCTAGAAAAAGCATTTCCTCAAATCTTTCAACTTATTTAGGTATTTTAATCCTAATGAGCTTTTTCTTCAAATTTCTTCATACACTTTAAAGCCGAAATTTCACTTTATGACCCACTTGATCAATTTGATGCAGAATATCTGTCAAACTAAACTATATTTATTATTTCGTTCATACTCGTATGAACCAAATTCATTAAATTTGACTATCATTTGGTCCAGTTCACAAACGCATTTGTAACAACAACCAATACATGTAAAAAATTTAGATCTAATAATCGACCTAACTGGTTAGAGTTACCGATACTTTGCCTCCCCAACCGATAGGGTCAGTTTCCTTTACTAAAAATTGCCGTGAACCCAATGAAAATTCGGTTGCAGCAATGGAATACATGGATAGTTCGTTCAAGCACTAATATTCGGTTGTGGCAACAAATCTGTTCTCTGTGCCTAACGATGAAATAATTGATCAAACAAATGCCTATTATATGGACCTCGAAAAATTCTATTTATTGGAAGGCATACAACAATTGGAGGTGTATAAAGCTAAAAGAAGATTATATTTAAAAATAATTTTTGAGTTTTATTCGGAAAGTCATTGATATGCCCTCGTATATACTTTATATGGTTCCAAATAAATATTTCGATGTATATGAATTTCGGAATGATAAACTTATATATACTCACATCCTATGATGGAGGTTAAAGGAAAATATGTAACAGCGCATAGAGAAAGGCACCTAAGGGTAAAAAAATCAATTTCAATTTTTTTCTTTTTTTGATGTGGACAACATCTGAGCATCGAATGAGACCGATCCCATGCCCCAAAAGTGTTCCCTCCCAGAGATATGCGCATTTGATGAAAGTGAAGTCGACGATTCTAAGCGCAAATAGAAAGTGACCTAATCTTTAAAATGGCTCTCCTGAACAAAACTTTTCAGCAACTTTTCACTTTTTTTTGATGTGGACAACATCTGAGCATCGAATGAGACCGATCCCATGCCCCAAAAGTGTTCCCTGCCAGAGATATGCGCGTTTTATGAAAGTGAAGTCGACGATTCTAAGCGCAAATAGAAAGGGACCTAATCTTTAAAATGGCTCTCCTGAACAAAACTGGTTTTTAACCTTAGGTCCCTTTCTATTTTGCGCGTCACATATGTATGTATAAATATCTGAAGAAAACGCTTTGAGCGGGCTTTAGTGAAATTAAGACTAAGGGATTAATAGCAAACTTTAATGTTCTTTGAAAATACTTTGATATAAAAGCTTAAGCGAATTCAAAATTGACTTTTTTTCGCTCGATAAGTTGAACACGAAAGCTTATAAAATTTTTTGAGTTTAAGAGTGTCACGACCTAACAACAAATATTTAGCAATTGAGGAAGCATAGAATAGTGAAATCGAATTTAAACCTAAAAACTTTAGTAAAAATTGCTTAAGACTATGTTCATCCCTACATTTACAACCCCTTAAAAGGTTCCTCCCAAACTTCCACACAAAAGAAAGACGGTATAAAATTTGTTCCACTTTTCGGTTTAGTCCACACCACTGTGACCTGTCTGCTCGACCATCGGTCTTCGCGCTACCCCATAACGGAGTTAAATTAGGCCTGAGTTTTACACCGAGTGGTCGTGGTGATGCGATAAATTGAAGTGGAATTAGTTTGGGGAATTTCAGTGAGGCAGGAAGAGAAATTACCGTGATTGATGCCCTTTTTTCTATCGCTCTTGTAGTTGTTGTTACTTTTGTGTGTATGTACATACCTTCTAATATTCCTCTGGATGGATCTGGTTACGGCCGTCATGTCACATGCACCTTTGTCGCCTGCCTTGCGATTTTCCAGGCGGCTGCTGCAGGAACGGCCGTCCAGTGTTGCGTACAGTGGGCGGCGTGGCAGATGAGCCGTATTCACATTACGAGGCGTTGGTATTTTGGTCTTGAATGTCCTTGGGCTGGGTTCAAAACCCGAATCTTGATCTCGGGTGCTTTGTTGGACATTAACGGCTTCGCCATCGGCACGCTGCCAGTTGCTGCGTGTCTTCACGCCACTTTTGACACGTTTCTTGAGACGCCTTTTGCGACCACTGCCATAGTCATAGGTGGCCAAGGGATCGTAGTGCCTATCTTGGGCATCAACCTCTTCATCGTCGGGCTCAACATCTTGAAGTGTGACTATTTCGGACGCTTTCGAGTCTCCCTCGAAAAGTTGGTTCTGAGGCGCAGTGAGTATTTTAAAAACTGTGGAATCACTCAACTCCACATCGTCTCTGGGCGAATTGGAGTCTTCGACTTCAATCATGGACTCGTCACTTTTTAAGACTTGGAAACTGGATTTGCGCATCAACGAAGCGGGCTGTACGGCTGGTTCGTCTTCGGCTGAGTCGGAAGGAAGCAGGGTAAATGAACGCCTTGATTCTTGTTCACGATTCTGGGTGGCAGCATCCGATGAGGCGGCTTCAGGAGCTGGCATCGTAGCCGAGTCAGTTGGGGCATTGTCATTGGCAGTTGTTGGTTCGGTTTGAACGTTGTCTGAGGTAGGCTGAGGTTCTGGTTTGGAAGATGTTTCAGTTGGCTTGGGGGAAGATGCATCAGGCTGCGATTCTTGTTGAGGAGTTGTAGTTTCGGAAGATTTCGGTAAGGGTTGTGCCGGCTCATCGTCTTTAGTTACAGCATCGGCTTTCTCGCTTGCTGGCTGGTTTGGCTTATCGTCTGTAGCGGCCGAGCCTTTAGGTTCAGTGTTTTTTTCGGGTTCCTGTTGCGCTGCCGGTTCTGCGTTCACACTTTCCATTGCGTCTGTCTTATTTTCGGCGTCTTTCTCAGCTTGTTCCTTGTCGTCGGGATTGGTCTCCTCTTTTTCATTCTTAGTTGGTAAGGCAGACTCTACTATGGCATTGGCAGCTTGAATTACTTCCTCTACCTGTTTGTTCAAATCGTCTGTGGTTTCCTTTAGACCAGCCTCTTTGGGTTCTTCTGCTAAATTCGTTGAAGCTTTATCGTCTGGCTTCTCTGTAGCCTCATCAGCTCCATGGTGTACCTGCACCTCGGTCACTATATTTTCTACAGCACCTGTGTTCGGTTCATCATCATCGGTTATTTCAGCGCCTGGTCCCACCGAGGCGTCACCTCCCTCTTTTTGGTTTTCCGGCGGAGTTCTTATGAAAGTGCCCTCTTTTGCAGTTGGCGTCGGGGTTGAAGGCATGGACTGCTTATTTGGTGACTCGGAACGACTGAAAATCTGTTCGCTGGCCTCAACGGCAGATGATGGACTTTTCGCTGCAGCCATTTGCTCAGGTACTTTAGTGACAACGTCGTCTTTGTCTATACGCTCACCGCTTTCAGGCATTCCCTGAATGTCTCCCTCCTTAGAATCTGGTTCCCGTTCACGCTCCCCATCATGTTTTCCATCCGAATCGACATCATCTTTAGAACGCTTAGATAATATAGATTTTTTCTTGTGTATAACACGCTGCTTCTTACGTTTGTGATAACAGCAGTTCTCGCATGAATCTTCGTCGCCCTCGTCATCCTCCCACTCACTGGAACTGAGATATCGTTCCCGCGATTTTCGTCGCCTAATCTCAATGTTGCTCTTCGAACGACACATGCCACCGCAGTCATGGTCCGACTCCTTGGGGTCACCACAGCTGCTAGTGCGACGTCTCAGCGGATGTCTTTTACTTTTCTGATGCCGGCGGCAAGTGTGAGCGTAGCGCTGCTCACGGCGATACGTTTGCTCGGTGCAACTGCAGTTGCCATCCTCACCGCCATCGGACTCGGAACGTTTCAGATAGACAACATACTTCTTGGAATTGCTCAAATCATGTATTTCCTCTTTTTCCACATATTGCAAGGGCTTGATAATATCCATGCTCGTTTGATTGAAGGGGTTCGAACGCCGTGCAGCCAGTTTTAGTTTTCCAGCTGGCAATCCTCCATGGGATTGTATAAATTTCGCCGTGGAACGGTGGCCTTTTTGTAGCGAACAATCGAGTGGGGTTATGACCACGCCCTTGGAATTGCGATAGACCGCATTGACATCAGCTCCATAGTCCAGCAACATTTTGCACATATCGGTGTAATCATTGTACGCTGCTATATGTAGCATGCTGCGACCGTCATTGCTGGTGGTGTTCACCTGCTTGGGCCGCTGCTCCAGTAGCCACTCCACCAACTCACGACGACCCGAGGAGGCTGCCTCATGCAGTGGCAGGTCTCCCTTGGCATTGCGTAGCCAAAGGTTGGCATTGCGTTCCTTGAGCAACTTCACGGTCTCGAATTGGCCCTTGGCACAACCACAGTGGGCTGGCGTGCGACCCTTGCGATCTTGCCTATTGGGATCGGCATCGCAATCCAGCAGGCGAGAAGTGGCATCTGCATGCCCTAAAGTCACGGCATAGTGCAGTGCAGTACAGCCATTGGAATCGATGAGATCAGTCGGAGCACCGCACAGGCTAATCAGAGTATCAATGCATTCCGTGTGACCACGCGAGGCAGCACAATGGAGAGCGGTCAGACCATCCCTATAAACGAATAGAAAAATATTTAGTATTAACTGCTTCGAGAGATTACATAAAGGATTAAAACCAACTTATCAGCACTTTCAACCCTAGCGCCAGCCTTGACCAGCAACAGAATGGCTTTGGCCGAACCTGCTGAAGCAGCCCACAGCAGTGGCTGGCGTCCATCCTTATCCTCGGCATCCACACTGCACTGAGGGTGAGCCAAAAGAATACCCAAAATCTCCAAAGCCAATTTATTGGAATTCACTTGGCTCAGTTTGCCCTCGTAGCTGGCGCCACACATTTGGGCCGCATAATGCAGAGGCGAGCCGCCGTTGATGTCCGGCGTGGTAACATTTGCCCCAGCCGCCAAGACAGCCCTCAAAGCACCCACCTCTCCACAAACTGAAAAAAAAGCAGCGAAAACCATTAATAAACCTGAACATGTTTTTACCACAAAATAATTACCTGTGGCCCAGTGGACTACGGAATGACCCTCTTTGTCCACCGCATTCACATCGGCTTTGTTCGCTAGCAGCAAATTGACCATGGCCAAGTTGCCCTGAATAACAGCCAAGTGTAGCGGTGTGAAGCCATCTTCGTCGGCAGACTCCAGGAGTTCTGGAGCTGCGACGGCTATGCTGGCGGCTGCCACGAGGTCACCCGTGCGCGCAACACTCTGAGCGGCACAATAATGCAGAGCGTTCTTGTAGTGGCTGTCACGCAAGCGTATCCGTTCTGGCTGTGAACAAAGAATAACAAAAAGAGAATAGATTTAATTAAAAATTTTACTGGATAGCTAATGAGTAATAATCATTTGACGAACTATAAACTAAAATAAGCTCTTTGGTCAAAGCCTGTCTTTATCGAAGGGAGTTCGGAAGTCGTGCTATCTCACAAGATCTTACTTCATTGAACGCATGGAACTCAATTTTTGAGGCGATTGAAAATGACCTATACAAAAATCGCTCTACAGATAAGCGCGTCTTCGTTGCTAACATAATAAGTCTCTTGACGCATTTGTCGTGAAACTTTTTTAAAAATGCACATTTCGATTTTTATGGGCGACAAATGTCAACTGAACCAGGCGAAAGATTTCACCAAACTATAATGGTTTGCTGGGAAGAGAATTGACTTTATGCTTGCTAGTTTCTGTTGGTTCATTGCAAAGGAAAAATAAAATTAATGTGAATTGCAACCGATTCCAACTCAAAAAATTGACTTAATTACAATAAATAATATTAACCTTTAATTGAACTACGACCTGTTTTTTAAAAACTTTGTTATGTTTGTACGAGGCTTGCTATTTATATTTCGGGTCCGGCAATAAAACACAATAATTTAATGGTTTTATTGTTTATCAAAATATTCTCCTTTAAGACCAATACTTTTGCTTGCGCTCAAACCAATGTTGGAAGCACTTTTTCCACTCCGATTGAGACACCTCCAAAAAAATGATTTTTGAACGATTTAACAGCTGCTTTGGGCGATGAAAAACGTTGATCACGCATTTTTTTTCTTGTTGTGCGGGAATTAAAAGAATTCATTGGGTGCCTAGTCAGGGCTGTACGGCGGATGACTTATCAATTCGACGTTTTGGCCGTTAAAAAAGGCGCTGGTGTGAGCCGAAGCGTGAGAACTTGCATTGTCATGGTGCACAATGATTCCTTTTCTCTGGTCCTTTTTGGAATTTTTCCGAAGACTTCAGGCAAACAAATTGTGCTGTACCACTAAGAATTGACCGCCCAAACAAATTGTGCTGTACCACTAAAACATAATTAGTCTCTTGACGCATTTGTCGTGAAACTTTTTAAAAAAAAAAACACAAACAAATTGTGCTGTACCACTAAGAATTGACCGCCCTACGTTGCTCAAGCGGAACAGTCGCCACATCACCAGTTTTGCCAAAGAAACAGGCGACCATTTGCTTCAAAGTGCTTCTTCCACGAACAACCGTCGTTGGATTTTGCTCGTCTTCGCAGACCCACACGGTGGATTGCTGTTTTATTTCGGGCTCATACGCACAGATCCATGATTCGTCACCTGTGACGATGTTATTAGCGTCTTTTGAAACAGCGCGATTGTATTTTTTCAAAATTTCTTTGTTGCAGGATCCAACGAGAACAAACCTTTTTACGGCCAGGTGTTCATGGAATATCAATATGCTGGTGGAAGAAATGCCCAAGGATGCCTCTATCTCACGGTATGTCACATCTTGCATTATCGGTTCACGCACGGCATCAATGTTCTCTGGCACACCGGTCGTTTTTTGATGAACTTCACGACCTTCGTCTTCGAGCGAGCGTCGGCCACGATTAAATTTATTAAATTAGTTTTTCACAGTGCTATAGAAATGGTGCTTCAACCTAATGCAAAGATTTAAGTTCATCGATGCACAGTTGACGTGATAATCCACGCCGAAAGTTGTGAAAAATGATCGCACGAAAATGTTCACAAGTTAATTCCATTTTTTGTGAAATGGATTTTTTCAAGTCACTGTAAACAACACAAATGATAGTGGTACGTGAAAACGTTCTGAGTACGTTTATGCTAAAAACTTTCAAACTTTCCAATGGAAATGTCAGATTGCGCCAGGCAACTCTTAGTGTTGCCTAGGCTAGACACATTTTTTTTAAATTTCATTTATTATCTTGATTATTGATTTTCAATAAAATTCTGTTTTCGAATAAAACATTTTTTTTTTTGCAAAAAAAAAAAATTATAATATTCGCCGTTTATTGTTTTTCCTTTTTGAATGTAATCGTCGTGGATTACCCCAAAAAAGCTGTTGCCATCACCATATTAGCCGACAAAGTCACCTTGGCCTTCTTCAGACCCGGTTCACCCGGAGAAACCCATTGTTTTGACTGCTGCTTGGTTTCCGGAGTGTTGTAATACATCCATGTTTCATCCCCAGCTAAAAAACGCCGCAGAAACTTATTCGAATTGAGGTTTAACAACTCCGAACAATCCTTTGAAGTTGTCAGAGGATTACGTTTATGGTCAATTGAGAGCAAACGCGGCAGACAGCTTGCAGACAGCTTTCTTAAACTAAACTGATCATGCAAGATCGAAATTACACGGCCATATGGAATGCATATGGCAGCAACAATCTCAAGCACTTTTATAGGCTGTTTCCACTACGGTCGCTTCCACGTCCGCGTCCAAAAATCAATGAACGCACGTTAAAGCCTGGTTTGAATTACGATTTTTCCGCAAAAAATAATATTTAATGAGCACTCGAAATTCACTTTTTTCTATTCTAAATAGTGTTAATCAAGCTATTCCTTGGTGTGATTGACGGGCTTTTTCGAAAAAAAAATAATGTTTAATGAGCACTCGAAATGCACTTTTTTCTATTTTGAAGAAAATCTATGAAGCTGTATATCTTGAACAGCTGTTAAACACAAACTAAATGACGGAACTCTTTCAAAATTTGACAGTAGTATATTAACTGATGGTACTTTATGGGAGCAGTTTTGCATTTCGAGGGATGTTGGAAAAGACACGGAATCATTGATATGCCCTCATATTATTTTGGCGATTTTAATAGTGAATCCATAGTAAAGGGTATATTACACTGAACTGAATGTCGACTTCCATTCCATCTTTCAAAAAGTCTCGTATTTATTGCTCCATCCCTCGTATATGCTAAGTACAATGGCTTGGGCAAACAAACGACATTTCCGGCAAGCGCACAACTCAAAACTTTATCAGACATTTGTAACCATAATTGCCACCAATAATTATTTGCTTAATTTAACTAAATTGGTTGCAATTCGCCGAATTAATAGAACGACTATAACACTATAAAAGCGACAATTGTTGGGAAAGTCCAGCCGTGAGTGGCCAAAAATAGCAATTCAAAATTAATTAAAATCCCATATCGAATTGCAATTACTCCCGGACATATTCGAATGTAGAAGTGTACGTGCACAGATGTTTATGAGTGTGTGTATGTGTGCGCGCTTATGACAATCTTCTATCCCATTAAGGGACACCCGCAAGGCGGACGAAAAACGGTTGGTAAACCAATTACCATACCCCCTATCACAAGTGGTTGGCGATATTCTTTTTTACCCTAATGGGCTGTTAGAAATTGGAACTCTTTGCCGCCCCAAACAGACGGTTAATTATTCCTTTTTTTGAATTGTGGGACAAAGGATAAGGGAAAAAATAGTGCTCAAAGGACAAATCGACAGCACACCGTGTAAATATACAAATCGCATTCATAGGCATACACTCAAACACACACACTCGCATCGATATTCAAACATCTATAATCGAATGCATTTTATGAACTAATTAAAATGTCATTTACATATGGAAAATTCAAAGTTCTCATACCGTCCTATCACCCATACCTGCCATGGACCTCGATAGGGACATGGTTACGTTCACGCACAATATAGCACAAGGGCGGGCGGCCGCGGTTGCTTGCCCGACTGCCGTTCAATGAAATGAAACGAAATAAATTATGAAAAAACAAATTTTGCAATAAAAAATACAAAAAAAGTAAGCAAACAATTAATTTCATGTTTTTAATAATTCGATGTTTATGTTTAATAAAAAAGAGCTATGTAATTAATATGCTTATCATATGATAACAGTGCGTTTGGCTGCATGTGTATGCAACACCATAGTGTGTGAGTGAGTGTGTGTATATGTGTATGTGGTATATCCGCCAGCATGTAAATATCGAAAGCACAGCACACGTGTGCTTTTGAGTGTGTGTGTGCGTTTGTGCGTGTGTGTTTGTGTTGCAATGATGTATCAATAACACCATCACTGACGGATATTACACCTTCAACTACATCTGCTCCACCCACCAACAAGGAGTCAACAACAGCAGATTGTTGTCACTGGGCATTTCCATACAATTCATGGCCATTTCTGGAAAAAACCCCGTATTTCCGTATTTGGTTGTAAGGTTGGGGATCATAATATGGTTAAATATGATTCATCATTTGGTTGTGGGGATCATAGTATGGTTGTGTCTGAATCAGACTATTGTTGGAACATTATATTGTTGAGCCATAACCAGGCTTTAAAAGCAGGTGTCGGCTGACAGCTGCCTTTCATTAGATGAGCAAATATTATCAACCTTTATCACAAATAAAAGCTAACGCTACTGTTCAGCTTTTATTTTCTACAAATTAGCTCCGCTAATATTTTAAAAATTTTTATTAGCACGTGTTAGCCTTAGCCAAAAAAACACACACAGCAGCAGTCCAACTTTTTTTAAGGCAGCTAAAAATACAAGATAAGTTGAGTAGTGTTTTTAAGCTAACGCGAGCTGACGAGAAATGTGTGTAATGTCAAGTGTTGTCAACGCAGAAGAGAGGTTAAGCAAAAAAAACTGAAAATGATGTAACAAAAACTGCTAAAACGTGAACGACTTTTTTCAGTTTAATAAATTTACTGACTATAAAAACAGTTCATGCTTATCTCAACAATGTCTTTTATTGTTTTTTTAAACTATAAACTTATTTCTTTTAATATGTTTAAGTCGTACGTAGTCAAACCAAATTTATATACAGGGTAATTCATTCACGACTGGACAAATCTCACCAGTGAATTCCTTGGCTCATTTCATCAAAAAATGTCCATCTACGACCATGCCCGAAAATGCAAGGGGGCGAAATAAAAGCGGTTTGGAAATTTTCGCATTTTTGGTCGAAGAGTAACTACAATGGTAAAATTGCTAAGTTCGGAACCAAAGGTCAGATTGTTTTCTTTTTTGTACCCTCCACCATACAATGGAGGGTATATTAGTTTTGTCATTCTGTCTGTAATACCTTGAAATAATCATCGGAGACCCAACAGAGTATATTCGTATATTCTTGATCCTCGTAAAATTCTAAGACGATCTAGCCATGTTGTCTGGCTGTCCGTCTGTCCGTCTGTTGAAAACAAGATAGAGCCTGCATAAAAACACCTAGGGAACTGAAATTTGGCACAAACATGTGTAGTTAACCTAGCATGGTTAATATTGAAAATGGTTGGTATAGCTCTACGGGAAGTTGGTGTTCGAGACCCTTAACCGACACTACCTCATAAAAATTAGTTTTTTATTTGGAAATATCCGTCCGGGTTTTGAGCAAAATCACTGAAATATTGCAAATAATAATCTCTATATAGGCGCAATCATCTATGTAAAAATGGTTTAGACTGGGCCACCATTTCTTGTACCTCCCATACAAACGGCCTTGTGGGAATTGAGAAATAATAGGACTACAACTCACCACAAACTTGACCTATCGAAATGTAATTTTACACATCAAGATTTCTATATACAACACACTTCTACGCTGAATTCAGTTGAGATCGGCAAAGTCCTAGTGGTATAATTAAGAATAAAGATTAGTATATAGAACATACTTTTGCGCTAAATTTGGGTAAGAGCGGAAAGGCCCTACTGGTACCTCCCACACAAACGGTCTCATGGGCCTTGAAAAATAATATGACAATAACTCACTACAAACTTGACCTATCGAGATGAAATTTTCTACATAAAGATTTTTATATAACATACATCTGCTTCATATTCACTTGAGATCCGAAAAGTCCTACTGGTACCTCCCACACAAACGGTCTCATGGGCTTTGAGAAATAATATGACGATAACTCACCACAAGCTTGACCTATCAAAATAAAATTTTGCACATAAAGATTTCTATATTGAACACACTTCTGGACCAATTTGAGTTGAGATTGGGTAGTCCCTTCTGGTTCCTCCCATACAAACAGCTTTAAGGGCCTTGAGAAATAATATGTAGATAACTCATCGCAAACTTAACCTTAAATTTCAAACGTATTCTACAGCTCACAGTCATCATGATGCTATAGAAATAGGCATTTAGTTTTTATTTATAATAATTTTTTAGGCTTCTTAATAGAAAATATTATGTGTAAATAATAAAAAAAAAAAAAATTTTTAAGTAATAGTAAATTATATTAGTTATATTGCTTTAAATAAATTACAATAAATAAATTACAAAAATTAAAAACATAATTTTTTATTTGGGAATCTGGTGGGGGGGTATCCAAAGTTCGGCATAGCCAAACTTAACATTTTTTACTTTTTTTACTCTTAAAAGTCTTTTTTTTGGAAGCGAAATACCAGCTCATACTTATTTGTTTTTGTAATTAAAACCAAAAAAAATTTGAAAGGTAAAAGGTGGGGCTATCTTTTAAGAAAACAATTCGACCACTGGTTCAGAATTTAGAAATTTTACTCTACGAGTAGTACCGTCCGACCACAAATCAGAAAATTTCAAACCACGACGTTTGTTTTCTTAATTTTTTTTGCTAATGTGTTTTTAAAAGTTTTTAGCTGCTCATGTTTTTTTTTCTATTAGCTTGGAATGTTTAAAAGCAGTAGCATTCTTTAGCTAGAGCCTTTGAAAAGTTTTATATATTTTAGCTACACTTGCTGTAGGATTATATTTTTTGGTGTTTTTTTAGCTAAGAAAATTAACCAAAAATCATGGCTTTGGCTAACGCAATGGAAACGCTGGCCAAAACCATATACCTAACAAATTAGAAAAAATCCTAAAAGCGGAATGTCGGTAATGCTGTTTTTTTACTTTTAAAAAATCCCGACAGTTGGATCGATTTTAGAAAAAAAACCCTATATGATTTTCTAAAAAAACCTGGATGTTTGGACGTTCTTCTTCTACTTCTCAACTCTTAAATATATGGGATAAGTCTGTGGGGGTTGATTCCCTACTGTTGTGCCATTTTTGTATGGACCTCATTCTTTTGGCTCTGCGTAAAACTTTCCTGTCGAGATTCGGGTTTTCTTTATTCGCCTTGTATAGGGTGGGCTAACAGTTACCATGGGGTTTAAAAATTTATTAACTTTTTCATTTAAATATTTTTTTTTCTTGGAGAATAAATAATGGAGAGATTCACAACGGAACAAAGAACAGAATAATATAGTTTTATTATTTAAATCAGCAATCAATTATATTAACGCAAAGTAATGAGTGATGAAGCATATTTTCATTTAAATGGCTTTGTTAATAAGCAGAACTGTAGGTTCTGAAGTTCTAAAACTCCAAGAGGCGTTCATCAACGCCACTTTCACCCCATTAGGTTTACAGTATGGTGTGGGATCACATCTGCAAATATCATTGGGCCTTACTTCTTCGAGAATGAAGATGAAAGTGAAGTAACTGTAAATGTAGAGCGGTATTGGTTTACGATAGAAAATTTTTTACGTCCTGCTCTTGAAAACAGACCTGAGATGTGGTTTAGCAGGACGGAGCCACTGCCCACACTGCCCGAGACACAATGGCACTTTTAAGTCAAGTTTTTGGAGAGCGAATAATTTCCAGAAATACACAAGTTATTTGACCAGCGCGATCTTCAGATGTGTCAGCACCCGACTATTTTCTTTGGGGTTATTTGAAGGAACGAGTATATATGAACAAGCCGGAGACCATCCCTCAGCTCAAGGACAACATTGTTGCAAAAACTAGAACGCTACAGCCACAAATTTTGAAAGATGTTATGGAAAATGCTCTAAAACAAGCCCATCTATGCGAAGCTGAAAACAGGGGTTTTTTAAGTGACATTATTTTTCATACTTAGTGCAAAAAATTCCATTTTGTGTATTAAATAATCTAAGAAAAAAAATCTAAAAAAAAATAATATACGAAAAAAATATTAAAGTTTTTAACGCAATTTTTAACCAACCCGGCATAAATCAGCCCACCAGTTTACTGCCAAGTCAAACAAAAAATAGACATTACTCCAGTGGATTATGCGCATCCTCAGAGACCGCACCGAAGCCGATAGTGCGGCTGTGGAGCAGAGTATAGAGGAAGACCAAAATAAGTTTATCCGCCATAGCGAGCAACAATTGGAGCTGTGTCCATCCACTTTATGGAAGACTTACGGAAGGATCTTAGTTTGCGGGCTTACAAAATCCAACTGGGGCAAGAATTAGAGCCGAAAGACCATAAGGCGTATCGCACGTTCGCCCAAAGCAAGATATCCACCGATCCTGATTTTTACAAGAAAATTTTGTTCAGCGATGAAGCTCACTTTTGGTTGAATGGGTAATTTAAAAACTAAAATTGTCGCATTAGCAGCAATGAAAATCGACAAGCCATTGTTAAGACGCCGTTACATCCTCAAAAAGTCACTGTTTGGTGTGCTGGTGCAGAGGACCATAATGTTACAGTCAATGGGGAACGCTATAGAGCCATAATTAATGATTTTTTTTCGTACCTGAATTGGAGGATGTTGAAGTGGACGACCTTTGGTTTCAACAAGATGGCTCTACATGCCATACAGACAACGAAACAATCAATTTATTGAAGAAAACTTTTGGTGAGCGCATTATCTCGTCTCGTGGGTCTGTAGCGTGGAGTACAAGATCGTGCAATTTTACACCGCTAGACCTTTTTTTTTTTGAGGTTATATGAAGTCGCGTGCTACGCAGATAAGCCTGACACAATTGACGCCTTGGAAGAGTATATTCGTTGGTTTATGGCTGACATAGGGCCACAAATGCTGCAAAAAGTTATCGAAAGTTGGGCCTCTCGGCTGGAATTTGTTTGAGCCAGCCTTGGCGGTCACGAAATCATTTTAAAAACATAATGGCAAACCCTTATCTTTAAAATAAAGCTAAATTCTTGGAGATAAAATTGAATTATATTCGTTTTTTTTATGAAAACCACACGTCTGAAATTGTTTTTTACATGAGATGTGGCTTCGCAAAGTTGAAAGCTGCATAAGCGTTACAATGCCCCACTGTAAAACCATGACCTATAAGGAAATATAAAATATATATTTTATATTCCTCGTGATTTAAAAGGAAAGTTTGTGTCCGTGTCCTCTCAGCATATGTTATAATAAGTATGGACTAGTAGAGTCCTACCTGAAAAGTCCTTTTTAAAAGGGTTTTTATCAGAAGTTGAGCCGTTAAAGTCAAGCCTATGTATGGTTGATCATAAGTAGCCCTTAATGAACCGTGCGAATGTTAAGGTAATTCATTTGCGTCTTCGTAAGATCGTGAATGTTTCACATCGGTAAAATTTGAACGGATCCATCTATGTTTTGAAAATCCATTTATGCTTGATTTCAAACTATTCATTCTACAATTGCATTTTACGTCGATTGTATGGAAATGGCCATAATGCCTGCCCACAACTGTGGGCGGTAAGTACAGGCAATATATATTTCTTTTTTTTTTTTTTGAAATTTTCACATTATTTGATTTCAGTTGCATGAGGGAATTATTAAAAATAGTTAACGTCATTTGCACAAACACGAGCCCCGAGTCCAGGCCAGTTCGGCCCACTTGGCGATATTCATCTGGCCAATGTGGTGTACCAGTGTGTGTTTGCGAAAGTGTGTGTGCGCGCGATATTTATGGGCGTGTGAGTGTGATGTACATGTGTGAATACAATGGCTGATTTGTAATTACCGTTAAACACATTTCGCTTAAATGCAATATTTATTTAAAAATAATTAAAATTCAGTCAATCAATTATTATCAATAATTATGCAATACAATGGACACCACAAGAGCAACAGCAGCAATTGCAAAGAGGATAGCAAGAGCCACAACAACAGTAGTCCAGGTGGCTGCATCAGTAGCAACTCTTGTAGTGTATATAACCTCTACTGACCCACGGGGGTGGGGTGGCAGGGCTAAACGCTTGCCATTTGGCGTCGCCATCGAAAGCATGTCATCAGACATTAATTATTTATTAGCTCCAATCAAAAGTTGTTTTCGTTTTTTTTTGTTGTGCTGTTGTTGCTGTCCATATTGTGTTTTTATTTACGCCAACTATTTATTATGCCAATCCACCATCAAACAACATATTGTTTGACAATTGCATAGCCGAGGCCATCGCACAGCACAATACAATAACACGGGCGTACTTGTACGTAGGTATAGACAAACTTACATACTTACATGGCAACACTGTCCTCCTGAGGTGTGAGCAATTAATTGGACAATTTTCAATGCAATATCATCGAAGCTGAGTTGTTGGCCACAAACGCACATATGCACGTGTATTTTAGCCACAAATTTTTTCAATGAATTTGATGAATTTTTTAATACACTTTTGATAATTAACAAACGGATGATTGATGTGGCCGACGCAGTTGTTTGTGAGAGCTCTTCACGTGTTCCGTGGTGTTTTGGCAATTTTTTGGCTAAAAATAACATAATTATGCAAAGTTGTTTGTTCACAAAATGTTGACTTTAAAGTCTCCCCGGTGTGCTGGAGGGCACAGGATTTACTTTAGCATAACAACTGCTCGTCAGTTCTTTGTTTACTCAAGTCAGCCGAATTGAAGGGAGTGTTTGGTTACCCAAGGGTGGTTGGGGTAACTAGGTAACCAACGGAGTAGTTATGGTAACCCACCCATTCAGCCTGGTTGGTGGTGGATTGCCATGTGACAAAAGACCGTGGCTTCAAGGGAAGAAAAACTAAATGACACACAAGCTAAGCTTGGATATGACAAAGGCTTTGCTCATAATTTCGGAAATAATAAAATTAAAATACTTAGTAGGGACATAAATACTGTTACACACGTTTTATGCTGTAAAATAAAAAGTACTGAATGCTTTTGGACTAAATATTTTTTAATATATTTATTGATGCACATTGTATCCAAAAAGAATCTACTTATTCGTAATGTCCGCCTTTTGAATTTACACACGCCTTAAGACGCACTGGTCAATCGTCAATAGCTGCACGAACCTCGTCCATTGGAAAATTGGCCACAGCTCGAACCGAAGCAGTCTTCAGAGATCCAATGTTGGGGTATCTTTTGTGACAAACCTTGTCCTCTAAAATCGTCCACAATTTGTAATCCAATGGGTTCAAATCTGTACTGCCTGAGGGCCATTCTTCAGAGGAAATGAACGCTGGCAAATTATTTCGAAGCCAGGCCTGGGACGTTTTAGCCTTATGGGCCGGCGCAGAATCCTGCTGGAAAGTCCATGGCTGGTTTTGGAACAGGGAATTGTTAAGAGGCTTCACAACAGCTTCCAAAGCGGTTTCTTGGTAAACTTTGACCGATGTTTTGACTCCTTGTTCGCCGAAATGCAGGTCAGTGACCCCATCGTAAGAGACACCTCACCAAACCATGACTGAAGCTAGGTGATGACCCTTTTCCACCCTTGGGATCAGTTCAGATGCTTCCTTAGATGAAAGCGCATACACTCTATCATAATGCTTGGTTAATTTTTCCTGAACGGTAAACATTTTTTCATGGTGAACAAAATTTTTCAGTGCAAGTTATTTATCAGCGTGCTTCACCAAAAGACGTTTGCATTTTTCAATCCTATTTTTTTAAAGCTGCATTCAATACGTCGTTTGAAAGCCACAAGTCCCAAGTCTTTTTTAATGATTTGACTCATGGACTTTTGCGTGATATTCATCTCAGGGGACATGATTTTCTGTTTTCGGAGCGGATTTCTGTGAATTCTTGATTTAACGGCTTTGATGACATGTTGTGTTCGAACAGAGAGTGGGCGGCCCGACCGGTGGAGGTCTTTTCAACTCCAGTCTCCTCAAACAGTTTTATGCATCGGTAGACGAACATGCGGCTAATCCCTAGTGGCCGGAGTGTTTTGGAAATATCGCTTTTTTCATTTCACACTTGAAAAGCGATATTAAAGCGATACGGTTCTCATTATCTGACCACTCCATGATGAAAGTTGAAACAATTTTAAAATCCCGTTACAGACTAACGCTGTTGAGTTTAGCTTTCAAAACCCATATGACATTAACGGGGTATGTTCAGTTCTACTATAGAAATGGGTGTGTTCAATGTTGTAACAGTATTTATTTCCCTACTAAGTGGACCAGAAGACACCCGAGACACGAGATGAGAGAAAATTATTAAATACCAACTGAAAAACACAGGGGAGAAGATATGATGGTTTGGGGGCGAAGAACTATTTCTTGACCATAGTGGTCTATGTTTTCCTGCAACTTCCATAAAATAGTTACTGCAGGACTAGGGTCCTGCCACTCCAGAAGTCACATTTTTAATTAGATCATTGTTGAGTGTTGTAGAATATCACAGAGTTGGTTGCGTCCAACCGTAGACTTTAATAATTGTTTTTTAAAAGTCCTTAACACTTCCAAAATCAAAATACACCTGCACCACAGAGTGCTAATGTTATATATAACAGCAGAATATTTAAATGTTATCAATATTAAATGTTATTTATCAGTTTTTTTTCTATCTTTCGAAGCCACTGTGCATTATTGGAAACACCAATTTTATACGCTTTAAGTTAATAAAAGAAAATCGAAACTATTATTGGGAAAGGTTGGCAAAAGGAACAAAAGATTTTTTGGGAAAACGCTTATTTCACTAATATAGCAGCACTTTTTCCCTTTTTCCCGCACTTACACAGACTTTGTTTAACAAAGCGTAAAAGGTCAACGACACTTTAAACGCCGCCGTGTAACCGACACTAAATTATAAACCGATGTTTTTCCCATACCAGGGACAACACATTAGCCCTACAGACGGTAACAAATTTGTTTATAACTTCCCGAAACACTTCTGATGATGTATGGGTCCAATTTATCTTACCACTGCCAAGGCATAGTTAACCATTTGTAATTGACCACAGATTACCATCATCTACCGAACATTGAATACCGAAAGGCATACGGAAGAGTCATTTACTCTTTGATTGAGTCTTTGGCCGGTATATATTTTTGCTCCAAAAGTCTACGCAAAACTGAAGACACATTTGTTTGCCAACAAACTTATTTGGCACATTTTCATCATTTCAGCATAAAATGTGTGACTTCTGATCCCACTACCATCAGGCTTCGGCTGTTCTGCCTGTTCCTTGGCGTGTTAACTACTGATAAATCAAATGACAATTATCATGGCGACACACTATAATTTGGAGTTCTCGCATTTTATGCGGCACACAATTGGCAAAAGACTTCTTTGGTGCTTCTCAATTAGCCGTAGTCAGCGAATATTGCTATAAGTCACAATAAACGATGGAATTTAGTAATATTAGGTGTGTTTTGTTTGGTGCTGATGAGTAAAAAAGGATAAAAAGCAAAGTATGCTGTCCATAACGCAAGGCTACAGGGTTTTGAAACAAGAGTTTCATGGGAAAGATATCGGGCGGTTAGAAGAGTGGACAAGAATGATGTGTTTTGTTTGGTGCTGATGAGTAAAAAAAGGATAAAAAACAAAGTATGCAGCCCATAACGCAACGCTACAGGATGTTGATCATCATGGGAGAGATATTGGGCGGTTACAAGAGTGGACAAGAATAATGCCAAAAATTCTATCAAAAAGCTAAACATCAGAATAAGGACCCAATAAATGGTAAGTACTCATGACATAATAGTAAGTACTCATGTATATGAAGAGAAAACATTCCCAATCTGTTGACGACTGCGTAATCCCTTAGAAAAGACGATTCAGTATGAATAATTTATGAGAGCGTTTAATTTCAGTTACCGAACTTAGAGGAAATCAAGACAGCAGTCCAGCACATTCAAAATAACATGGCTTCAGTTGCCGATCGTTTACCGGCTGAGCTGTTAAAGCCTGTAGGAGATAATTAAGATAAGAGCATGCTCCAACTTGTCAGCACAATTATATTATAACAAAGCAAGTCTGATAATTGTAACCTTTTTATGAACAGGCGTAGTCGCGGCCAACATTTGAAGGATATTAGATTTAAAAAGCAAATGCCATAAAATGTCCTTTCAAATTACCAGTAAAGATTCCACACTTGATTTGAATTTTTATTTTTAAAAAAATACCTCTTGATGGACCTTGTAAGCAGTTTGTGTTAGACTTATAATCGTATCTCGAGTATCTACTGTTCATAAAAAGGGAGACCCCACTGTTGAGATACGAGTATAAGTCTAACACAAACTGCTTACAAGGTCCATCAAGAGGTATTTTTTCAGAACAAAAAAAAAATATAAAAATTCAAATCAAGTGTGGAATCTTTATTAATAATTTGAAAGGACATTTTATGGCATTTGTTGTTTGCATCTAATATCCTTCAAATGTTGGCCGCAACTACGCCTCAGGGTTTCCATTCTGAAGGTCCAATTTTGGATGACTCGTTCGAGCATTTTGACCGCTATGGCTTTATTGACACGCGTAATGATGGCTTCCAAAACCTGAATCATAGCTGTTTTGTCAGCATAGACTTTGGACTTTACGTAGCCCGAAAGCAAAATGTCTAAAAGTGTGATATCACTCGTTGTAGGCGGCCAACTCACCTGTCCAATACTTGAAATTAGCTGTTTTTTAAAATGACCTCTCAATAGAACCATTGTCTGAGCAGCTGTATGGCAAGTGGCACCGTTCTGTTGAAACCAAGTGACGGGCTTCAATTTCAGGTAGCATAAAGATCGATATCATGACGCAATAGCGAGCAGCATTCACGGTTACGTTCCGGTCATCATCGCTTTTGAAAAAATATGCACCGATGATTTCACCAGCTTTCAAACCGCACCAAACCAAGGTTTGCTGTGGGTAAAATGGCACCTCTTGAACCCCTTCTTGTTACTCTTTAGCCCAAATGCGGCAATTTTGTTTATTGACTTTGCCGTTGAGCCAGAAATGAGCCTCATCACTGAACAAAATTTTGGTTTCCATAATACAGTTACCAACATTTGAAGGAAACTATTTTCAAAAAATAAATGCCATAGAATGTCCTTTCAAATTGCCAATAAAGATTCTACACTTGATTTGAAAGATTCTACACTTGATTTGGATTTGGAGGAGATGAAGAATGTGACTGAAATAAAGTGTTTTCATATGAAGCTCATTTTCCTTTTGGTGGCTATATCAATAAGCAAAATTGGTACTTTTGGGGTCCAGAGAACCCACACATGACTATTGAGAAGCCAATACATCCACAACGAGTCACTGTTTGGTGTTGATTTTGGGCTGGCGGCATCATTGGGCTATTTTTTTTCCAAAATAAGCAAGGAGCCCCGCCGTTACCGTCAACTATGAGCGTTACTGCACCATGCTCAAGGAATTTTTGTTTCCAAAAATTTAAATGAGTAATATCGGTTTCAACAAGACGGGGCCACATGCCACACAGCCAAGGCAACCTCGATATTTTACGCACTGATTTTAAAAATCGAATATACAGTCGAAATTGTGATGTCAATTGATTACCTTAGAGTAGTGATTTGAGCCACCCGTTTTATTTTCTGTAGGGATTTATTTAGGATAAATGTTGCGCAAAGCATCCAGGGACAATTGAAGCATTGAAACATGAAATCGATGTTGCCATTGAAGAGATTCCACCCGAAACAATCGAAAATGTACTGAAAAAATGGGTTGATCGGATGAGGTATTGGTAGTTATGTGAATGATATTGTGTTCCATCATTAAACGACAAAGTTCAAACTTTCCAATAAAACCAGAAATTTGAAAAAATTATCAGGACTTTGTTCCAGGCACTTCAAATTTAAAATGATTATTCTCCCACACTGTTCCATCTGTTTGTCGATTACAAATCCGAACAGCTTAATAGGATCGAAGCTGTTTGAAATCATGTGGGACATTCGTATCACCACAAAACTTTCTGTATGTAGTAAAAATGTTCAGCACAAAAAAATTTCAAAGGCGAGTTTGTGGGCTCTCCCAGAAGGGCCGATGAAGGCTTTGACCAAGTCTAGCATGACATAAGGAATATTGTTATGACCCTCTTCAAATTGATTGCAGCTAAAGATATTTAAAGATTGTGAACATATAAGCAAGTCTGTCCACATACTTACTTAAGGCTTACAACATCCCATTAAGGAAAGGGGCACGGTTATCAAACCGTTTATGTATATTTTTATACTCACTGACCAGGACCTACTGTTCAACGTCGGCTCCGAACGGTTAACGAATTTTACAAACAAGTTTTTACAAGACTTGGAGATTAATCTCTTACTTTAAAAGTCGCCGGCATCTAAGAGGTGGAAACCCTCCGCTGAAAAATTGTTAAATGTTCTTTCCCGGGGTTTACTGGTACGATAGCCATCACACGTCCATCACACCACGGCGGTCCATATATTTTGACTTCCCCGTCCAATGCAAGTTTTTACATGGCTTAGACATAAATCTCTTACATGAAAAGTTGCCCGTATTTAAAAGGTGGAACCCCGCAGAAAAATTGTTAGATGTGCTGTCCGGGGTTGAACCTGGGTTTACTGGTACAATAGCTGTCTCACTTCCATCAGGGCGATCCATATACCAGGACTAGTCATATGCCAAGACGTAGATTTCAACAGATATCATTATATTTGTACAACCTTTATCATATGATAGAGGGTATATTTAACACCTCGAGATAGTAATCGAGACCCCATAGAGAATATGCATATGTACATTCTTAATCGTCGTACAATTCTAAGATGATTCAGCAATGTCTGTCTGCGGAATGAAAACTACAGCTCGCATAATTGAATCTAGGCAGCTGAAATTATGCAGACATATGCACTGATGGACTGAAACACTCTGTAAAATGGTCCAGATAGATCAAGACTTAAAAACTTTCCTCTTACAAGGACTGTCTCAACATCTGGAAGACTCAACAAGCCTGTAATTAAAAACACAATATCTCACTAACTATTAAAGATATGACGATGATATTTATACAATTTCATTAGACTGATATCAGTGACTAGGAAACTATCCTAAATAATGTTATGGAAAAAGTGGGCAAGGGGACGTGGCACCACCCACACAACATCGATATACTAATCGAGACATCATAGAGAATATGCATATGTACATTCTTAATCGTCGTACAATTCTAAGATGATTCAGCAATGTCTGTCTGCGGAATGAAACTACAACTCGTATAATTGAATCTAGGCAGCTGAAATTATGCAGACATATGCACTGATGGACTAGACTTAAAAACTTTCCTCTTACAAGGACTGTCTCAACATCTGGAAGACTCAACAAGCCTGTAATTAAAAACACAATATCTCACTAACTATTAAAGATATGACGATGATATTTATACAATTTCATTAGACTGATATCAGTGACTAGGAAACTATCCTAAATAATGTTATGGAAAAAGTGGGCAAGGGGACGTGGCACCATCCACACAACATCGAAGTTACATAGACAATATCTCATAAACTATATAAGTAGATATACTTAGATATAATCATGGTATTTCGAACATATTGTGTTGGCATAGTTCTAGAGAAAGATTATACAGTGCCAAGCCTCCTTTAAAAATTGCATTTATGGCCAAAGTTATGGTCAAATCATTGTAAATTTTAATCGTTGTAAAATTTATTATACAATTCATTGTTCAAATACAGGATGAATGATTAGAAACTTCAAACGGCTTTAAAAAAAGTACTCATAATTTTTTCAAATTGCTGGTTTTATTGGAAAAATTGAACTTCGTCATTTAATAATGGAACAATAATGGAACATATCATTCACATGACTACCAAAATTTGCTCGGCAGTACCTCATCCGATCAACCCAATTTTTCAGTACATTTTCCATTGTTAACGGTCGAATCTCTTCGATGGCAGGTTTTAACGCTTTAATTGTATCTAGATGCTTTGCGTTACATTTATCGCCAAATGAAAATAATACAAAATAATCCAAAGGGCTCAAATCGCATCTCTAAGGCGGCCAATTCACATCACAATTTCAGGTGATTTTTTGATTTTCAAAAATAGTGCGTATAATATAGATGATTGCATTGGATGTGTAACATGTAGCCTCGTCTTGATGAAACCAAATGTCGTCCATGCCATTCTCTTGAACTTTTGCAAACAAAAATTCATTCAACATGGCGCGGTAACGCTCACCGTTGACGAAAACGTCGGCTTTATGTTCGTTTTCCAAGAAAAATGTCCCAATGATGCCGCCATCCCAAAATCCACACCAAAGAGTGACTCGTTGCTGATGGGTTGGCTTCACATAGCCACCGAGATGAAAATGCGCTTCATCTGAAAAAACGATTTTCGGTGAAATTCGTCATCTCTTGCCAAATAATCTTTTGTCCATTGGGCACAAATTTAAAACAGAATTATCAGTATTTGTATTTTTTACCGCCGATTAAAATTTATAGTTTTAAATAGCGCACCCTATATTTATAAATTAGAATTGTTCAAATACAACTATGAATTTTGAAAGGCAAGTTTACGAGGTAAACTAATACCGATAGAAAGGAAGTTGTTGGTATGTCTGATTTTGGTATGAAAAGAAATACACCCTGATATAAAAGAATCTAGTGCCACGCCCCCTTGTATATTGGCCCATGGTTCATGGTGAAGGGTATATAAGCTTCGGCACTGCCGAACATAGTTTGTACACATGTTTTGGGCTTACAAATATCAACTCCGCAATGTTCACATTATGTTGCGTTCGGCCGGGCAATATTGGTAGGCTACTCGTATATTTCGATGTGATGTGATGGCTTGATCCGCCTACAAAACCCTAAAGTTTAAAACACAATATCTCATGATGTTGGCATGGATCGATAAAAATCAAGGTTGAAAAGTAGCCAAAGTAATGTTATAAGTATAGTATTGATCCTCCTAGTGCAAAGGAGCGACAAATCAAACAGTTTGTAAAATGGGTCAGATAGGTGAAGATGTAAAAAACAAATCAAAAGGCTGAACAGGTATCAAAAATACAATAACCGATATTAAGTCAACTACATATTTTCACTCCTTTTATGAAATCTCTTCTCTTGAAATTTTCATAAAAAAACTGGGGACTTCACACAACCTTGACAGAAAAATTCCGAAAATTCTATCGTTCAAAAAATAATTTGCATTTTTTTTCAACAGAAGAATATGGCGTTTAGATCAAAAAAGCTTGAGAGCAACTAATTGTATCTTATAGACGTATTTACCTATAGTCCTCCTGGGTCAATTGGTATACTCCAAATGATATCTAGCTGAAAAAGTTTTGTCAACTAAAACCATTTGCCATGAAATTATTAAAAAAATAACCTGTTCCACAGAGTGGTGCAGGGTATAAAAATATTATAATTGTCAAAATAAAACACGTCTATTATTTGCGAACTCTGAAGTATGTGGGTACACGAACAACCATAAATTGAGGTTCACAGTTATTGAGCGGGTTACAAAATCTGGTTTAACGTTTCAAATAGTGCCGCCTTCGCTGACACAGAAGATATTGAACACCAATAAATTAAATTGATGGTAGACATATTTGAATGAGAACGTAAACAAAACAAGGCATGGCATAAAGACAACAGAAAACAAAATCCCTGCTAAGTTACATTAGAATGCAGTTACTTGTTATTGACAGGTTTGTGAAAATTTTAGTTCTGATTAAAATTTAAATACCCTTGCCGAGTCTGTTACAATGTAGATGATGACAGGATGGTTCGACGACTGTATAGATTCTGTGTCGTAATACTATTGGTAGTCACTGCAAACTCATCCACATTGAATTACCATAGAGATCGTCCTACGATTAATGACCTATCGAGACACTGGTTTATTCCTAATCGACCTAAGCTTGAGGTAAATCAATTGCCCAACTGGTATGACATAGGGTATCGCTTATACAAATGTCAACAATTTTGTACTTAACCAAATGCTTTAAAGGACACGTGCGAGTTACCTTTTGTACGACCTGCTGCTCCCTTTATAGTCCTCCTCAATTACAACTAAGATGAATCAGAGACAAACAAAAATCACTTTTCCATTATACCTTAGCAATCCCATTATATTATCTTCACCTCAAATTGTTCACTATCACTCGCCCACACTATGCTAGTTTTCTGACTCTTGTCAATGATTCAAAAACATCCTGTTACCTATAGTATTTATTGCTTAATTATCGTAACTTGGTTAAAAGATAAACAACACAACGCCTTTAATGGATTCGGGGAATTGCATAATGAATTGTGTTCGCCGAAACCACTGTAGTAGCAGCAGTTTCAAACCACTGTAGCAGCAGCAGCAGTAGCAGTAACATATTTCGTTTTTTAGTACTTCGTACTTGCCTAATTGTTTTGTACTTACATACATAATCTTGTAATATTACACTCAAAACCTGTTCACATAAAGCATAGCATCAATATGTATATTTAGTTCTGCTATAGTCATTGTCGCTCATATTGCAGCAGTACAGCAAAAATCTAGCAATGATGTTTTTGTAATCACTTTCGCTGCTTAGCAACCACTTTTTTGTAAATTCTTTTCGTTAGTTAGTTGCCCATTACATTTCAATAAATCAGTTGTTAAACCGCATCAGCATCGAAAACTCTCGTTTCATTTATCGCAACTGTCTGTAAATAAGCTTACAGGCTCAAACATTTGGTGACCCCGACGTGATATCGTCAAAATCATATTTGTTTCGCATCGTTTAAACTCTGATATTAAAATTAATTTGAACAATTTCTGTTGGTTTTTAATATTAAATCGGATATTAAAAATAATTTGGGCAAAATTGCATAAAGTTAAATTTTCCTTCAATTTGACTCAAAATAAATTAGTTTTTGAATACAATTGTTGGCAGAATCATTTAAAAATTTATTTCGTAAAAAATCAATTGTTTGATTTAAAATAAAATTCATACTTCTCGAGAAGTAATTCTGTCGAATTTTATCAACTTTTCCATACGCACAAAAATCGCCCTGAAAATCAAATAACGTCGAACATGTCCCAGGAAGGTGAGACGTCATCATGTGACGTAAGTGGAAAGGAGGCTGACGATTTAGCATACTACAAAAGGAGAGTTACATCGATCGATAAGCAATTAGCAGATTTCAACGCAAGTTTAACTACAAAGGCATTAAGTGAGCTGGACGATGCGGACCTTTCTGTTCGTCTTGAGTACCTCGAAGGTTTGAACTCTCACTTTGAACAAGCAGCATCAGTATTAGATTCAAAGGGTGTGACTGAAATTGGTGATGATGTACGCTCGAAATTTGTATTGTCATTTTTTGATGCTAAGGCAAAAATAAAAAGGAAAATAAACACCAGTGATAGAAACAGAGCCACTCCTCTCTCGTCGACTGTTCGCCAATTTTCTCTAGACGAATCCATGCCTTCCCGTAAGACCAGATTGCCGGAATTAAAAATACCTCAATTCAGTGGTTCGTACACGCATTGGCCGGAATTCTTTGCAATGTTCACCACCGTAATAGCAAATGATATTGAGTTGAGTAAAGTTGAAAAGTTGCAACATCTTCGGGCTAGTCTAATGGGAGCGGCTTTGGACACAATATCATCGTTGGAGCCTACCGAGGCAAATTACGATAAGGCTATCGAACTACTAAAAAATCGATTTGAAAACAAATTGCTTATTTTTCAGACACACATTAAGGAGATTTTCGGGTTAAAGGGTGTTGACAAGGGATCAGCTTTAAGTCTACGGCAGCTAAGCGACAAAATGAATGCTCATATGCGAGCACTGCACACCATATGTACAAAACAACAAATTGCTGATGGGATGCTGGTGTATTTAGTAACATCAAAGCTGGATGTGAACTCTCAGACGAAGTGGGAAGAAGATTTGAAGGTCGACACATTACCCTCTTGGTCTTCTATGGAAACATTTCTAGAACGAAGATGTCGCATGCTGGAGAACTTGGAAAGTTCTATGGTGATGAAAGCCCCTACACAGCAGATGAGCAAAAAATCGAATATCTATGGTCGAAATGTGCTTGTAGCTTCTGGAGCAACATCTCCAACTTGTACCTTTTGTGACACCAAGGACCATTTTATCACAAATTGCTCTCGTTTTGAAAATCTTTCGCCTACACTGCGATTTAAGGAAGTTAAAAGATTGGGACTTTGCTTAAATTGCCTGAAGAAGGGTCATTTGCTGAAGAAATGTAGATCGGGAAATTGTCGCCACTGCTCGATGAGACATCATTCCTTACTACACATCGAAAACAACAATGTCCAACCCTCCGTATCTTCGACTCAGCAGTTAACAGAGCATACAGCAGTCCCCTCTTCTGCGCTTGTTTCATCGTTGTCCACCTGTGTCACACCTGAACCCGTGGAATCTCCTGTAAGTAATAATGTGTTGTTAGCTACCGCAATCGTAATGGTAAAAAATAAGTTCGGAGTTTTTGTGCCGTGCCGAGCAATTCTTGATTCAGCTTCTCAACTTAATTTCGTCACTGGTCGGGCCGCGAATCAACTACATTTGAAAGTCAGGCGGTCATATATTACCATTTCTGGCATAGGGGATGGCTCGTTTGTTGCTGATAAGTCAGCTGACATTTCTATCAAATCCTGTCATAGCGATTATTCGATGTCATTTGCTGCTGTTGTCGTACCAACCATAACCGAATATCAGCCAAACACAAACCTCGACTTAAATACTTGGAAAATTCCACAAAATATTAGACTGGCTGATCCTCAATTTAGCAAACGTGGCCGTATAGATCTATTAATTGGGGCTGCTAAATTTTTTGACCTTATGAGTGAAGGAAAAATTCGGCTTGGTGACAATTCTCATATTTTGCAAAAAACTCTTTTAGGATGGGTGGTATCGGGTGGGGGTGTTTGCTCATCCAACTCTATTGCTTTGACAACTTGTTTCAAAGGCGTTGAGGAAGCCGAGAACGAAGCTTTAATTGATGTTGTTAAAAGCTTCTGGGAAGTGGAGAACGACTACGAAGATTCTTCAAATTTTACGAGAGATGACGTTTTTTGCGAAAAACATTTTGAACAAAATACAATTCGATTGGATTCCGGTGATTATTCTGTGCGATTACCAAAAAAGGCTAATCATCATGAACTTGGTGATTCGTATAACCACGCTCTGAAGCGTTTTGAAAGCCTTGAAAAAAAACTGAATAAAAACCCAGATATCAAAAGGCAGTACGTATCATTTATGAACGAGTATGCTGAGTTGAAACATATGTCTCCAGTTGTTTCATTACCCAAACAAGTTAAAACTTATTTTCTCCCGCATCACTGTGTGCATAAACTTGATAGCACATCGACAAAGCTCAGGGTTGTTTTTGATGGCTCCGCCAAGACCTCATCAGGTCTATCACTCAACGACACACTTTTCTCCGGACCAACCATTCAGCAAAAACTCTTTGACACTCTTTTACGCTTCCGTTTTTTCAAGATTGCTCTATGTGGAGACATTTGCAAAATGTATCGCTGTGTTCGAGTTTGCTATCCAGATGACTACCTTCAGTGTGTATTGTGGCGAAATAGTTCCGAACAAGATTTGAAGATTTACAAATTAAATACAGTCACTTATGGTACGAAGCCGGCAGCATTTCTTGCAATCAGGACAATGCATCAATTGTGTTTGGACGAAGGTGAAAACTTTCCCGTAGGTACAAATGTTGTAAAGCGAGATTTTTACGTCGATGATTTGATATCTGGCGGTAATTCTATAGATGAAGTAATCGAAATCAGACAACAAGTTACCGAGCTTCTGAAATTAGGCAACTTTGACATTCGAAAATGGTGTTCGAACATTCCTGCTGTTTTGAGTGGAGTTTCATCGTCCGACTGCGAACAGTTTTTACAATTTCACGATGGAACCAATATAACTAAAACTTTAGGCCTTATATGGGATCCAAAAACAGATACATTCATCTTTACATTTTCACATGTGCTGGATAAAAATATTGTCACGAAGCGCACCGTGTTATCTTCGATTGCCCGATTTTATGACCCTTTGGGTTTAATAGGACCAGTTATCACAAAGGCAAAAATCATCATGCAAAACTTATGGAAAAATAAATTGAATTGGGATGAAAGTTTACCTCAAGCTCTACACTCGCATTGGCTGGAATTCATTTCGCAATTTTCTATCGTTCACAAGTTAATATTTCCAAGATTTGTTTCCATTCCAGAGTCCAAAGTTCAAGTACATGCCTTTTGTGATGCGAGTTTATCTGCTTATGGTGCCTGCATATACGTGAGATCGGAATTGAGAGGAGAGGTCAGAATTAACTTATTATGCTCGAAGTCCCGTGTCGCACCACTGAAAGTTCTCACTGTACCTAAGCTTGAATTGGCCGCTGCTTTACTTTTGGCAAATCTTTTGGATGAATTTTCAAAGAAACATCATAATTATGAATTTCATTGCTGGTCAGACTCTATGGTCGTGTTATCGTGGATCCGTGAAGAAGCTTCAAATTACAATGTGTTTGTTGCAAACAGAGTAAGTCGGATACAAAAATATACTAACAATATGATATGGCATCATGTACCCACCGCCTCAAATCCAGCTGATATTTTATCGAGGGGTGCTACCCCAGAAGAACTTTTAAAATCAATATTGTGGACAAATGGGCCCGAATTTTTATCTAAAGACCAAGAGCATTGGCCAAGAGCAGTTAACTTTTGGACTGAATTACCTGAACGGCGTAGAGTAGTTTTAACTACTTCAATTGTCACTGATTTATCCCTTAATTGCAAATTTCATAATTCCTTTTCAAAGATTCAGCGCACATTTGGTTACATTTATCGTTTTCTGAACTTCAAGTCCTTGGACAAATCGAGTTGCTCTAATGTAGAGCTGACACCATCGGAGATTAAGATGGGCACTCATCTTTTAATGAAAAACATTCAAAGAGTGTATTTTGCCGCAGAATACAATGCTCTAAAAACCAACCAAACTGTATCGCCATCAAGCAAGTTATATTCCCTCACTCCTATTATGGATTCGATTGGACTTATTAGAGTTGGAGGTCGCCTCCAAAATTCTTTTCTAAATTATGAAGCACAACACCCCATAATTCTGCCAAAATCTCATCCCATTACAACTGCGCTTGTTTTGCATTACCATCAACAACTTTTACATGCTGGTCCACAATGTTTACTAGCGATTATTCGACAACAGTACTGGCCTGTTGGTGGAAGAAAAACAGTAAGCGGAATAATTGCTAAATGTGTCAGATGTTTTCGACTCAAACCAAAGCTTATGGAGCATATTATGGGCAGCTTACCAGATGATCGTGTAAGGCCGAATAGAGCTTTTTATACAACAGGCATCGATTTTTGTGGACCCTTCTACTACAAATCTGAAGTCAGAACTCGCCCTCCAATTAAGTGTTATGTATGCATTTTCATATGCTTTTCGACGAAGGCGTTGCACATGGAACTGGCGCAAGATTTGTCAACATCTTCATTCTTATCATCACTGAAACGTTTTATCTCGATTCGCGGCAAACCGAATACTATCTGGTCGGATAATGCAACAAATTTTGTTGGGGCCAATAATGAATTGGCAGAGTTGCGACAGCTATTTTTCAACCAATCCCATGTACAACGAATAAAGCAACAATGTTTGGAAGATGGAATAAACTGGAAGTTTATTCCGCCAAGATCGCCGCATTTCGGAGGCCTCTGGGAGGCTGCAGTGAAAGCAGCAAAGTTTCACTTTTATCGCACGGTTGGCCTTTCAATACTAACGTTCGACGAGCTGCGGACCATAGTATGTCAAATATCTGCCGTTTTAAATACTAGACCGCTTTGTCCACTTTCAGAAAACCCGGATGATCTCGAAGTGCTGACTCCAGCCCACTTTCTAGTGGGAGCGCCACTAACAACATTCGTGGAACCAGACATAACTGAGCTGGACGTCAGTCGATTGAGTAGGTGGCAGCGAGTTTGCTATATGCAACAAGTGTTTTGGAAAAAGTGGAGTACTTCATACTTATCATTATTACAAGAGCGTTCAAAGTGGCGAGCATCGAGCACAAATCTAACCAAGGGTACCATGGTGGTTCTGAAAGATGAAAATCTTCCACCTTTGAAATGGCAAATGGGACGAGTAGTCGATGTAATCACTGGTAAGGACGGAGTAGTGAGAGTTGCTTTAATCAAAACAATCAATGGTACGAGTCGACGAGCGGTTGCCAAGTTAGCAGTTTTGCCAATTGAATATGGATCGGTTGAAAGTCATGAACTTCCAACGGGGGGAGGATGTTCGCCGAAACCACTGTAGTAGCAGCAGTTTCAAACCACTGTAGCAGCAGCAGCAGTAGCAGTAACATATTTCGTTTTTTAGTACTTCGTACTTGCCTAATTGTTTTGTACTTACATACATAATCTTGTAATATTACACTCAAAACCTGTTCACATAAAGCATAGCATCAATATGTATATTCAGTTCTGCTATAGTCATTGTCGCTCATATTGCAGCAGTACAGCAAAAATCTAGCAATGATGTTTTTGTAATCACTTTCGCTGCTTAGCAACCACTTTTTTGTAAATTCTTTTCGTTAGTTAGTTGCCCATTACATTTCAATAAATCAGTTGTTAAACCGCATCAGCATCGAAAACTCTCGTTTCATTTATCGCAACTGTCTGTAAATAAGCTTACAGGCTCAAACAAATTGTATTCGTCTATAGAAAGCGTATTGAACAAATGATAAAATTTCTAGTAACTAATGACAAAATGGATTGTTTTAACAACGACAATGAAATAAAGGCATAAAATACAAGAACACCTACGCTTAGAAAGTCCATCGGCTGGGTGACATGAGGAGAAGAAAATTAAATTATTCCTGAGCTGATAAAGAGTTTTGAAATCTGTTCACCTTTGCAGGATAATGGTAAGTAGGGAGTATTCACAGCATTTATATATACTCGTATTCCCCTCAGTATTCAATTTACCGTAAAGAATATTTTTATTCTGCCTATACAAATTATAAACCTTCCGTAGATGTCTATGGTGGAATTTTTAAGTCTTCATATGAAAAGTATGAACGTTTCGGATTGTGTTAACTAATTTTAATTTTCAATCAGACTAGCCTCGACACTCTACAATTATTTTGGTTTTAAAGTTGTTTGTTTAAGTTTGAATATATTCTATCCACCAAAAAAATAAGTTTATTATACCATCTACTCCTTAGAGGAGGGTAACTATTGTGTTTTGAGTATTATTTTAAATATAATATGATTTCGGAAACCATACCGTAGAGTATTGCGTGTGGGGCGAGCTTCGATCCACGACAACATAGTTTATTCAAAACATCATCCTTATAAAGGGTGGTTAAATTTTAAGGCCCGATGTTGAATATGAACCACACCTAAACGTTAAGTTTTTTCTGCATTTCTCAATTTAACTCAATTGAACCATGGAAAGAAACACAAGCGTCACAAACGTCATCAATGGTCAGAATGGTGGCAAGAAATGGCAACAGCGGATGATCAATTTTCGAAGAAAATCATCTTTAGTGATGAGGCACATTTTCACCTCTATGGATACGTCAATAAGCAGAATTGCCGCATTTGGGCGAATGATAATCCAAGAGTAATTTGTCGAAAAAACAATGCACCCACAAACAGTGACTGTTTGGTGCGACTTATGGGCTGGCGGCATCATCGGGCCGTATTTTTTTCAGTTACTGTGGATGGTGTTCGCTATCGTGAGATGATAACGAACTTTTAATGAACCGAATTGGAAGATATAGATGTGGACGATATGTGTTTTCAATAGGACGGGGCAACTTGCCTCACAGCCAACGAAACAATGGCTCTTTTGACCAACAAATTCAATGGCTGTGTTATCGCACGTCGTACAGATGTTAATTGGCCAGCAAGATCATGTGATTCGACACCGTTGGACCTAATTCTTTGGGGTTATTTGAAAGAAAGGGTGTACGTCGATAACCCAGCAATAATTCAAGAGCTTAAGGATGATATATTTCGGCACATCAACGGCATAGAACCTTAATTATGCCTCAGCGTCATCGAAATTTTGGACCATCGGATGGAGGTGTGCCGCCGAGGTCGCGGCTGCCATTTGGCCGATATTTTGTTCCATACATAATTGACCCATACCAATATTATCATAATATAAAGAAATGGCAATAATATTCTAGATAATTTGTGTTTTATTTAAAATCAACATCGGCCTTTAAAATTTAACCACCCTTATGTGTTTCATGTTCACAATTGTATGGACGCCACGCCCCATTGTCCAATTTGACCATAACATAGCCTATTATAATGAACTCCTTCTTGATTACATCTTTCAATAACGATAGATTCTTTACTTGGTTTAAAATAGCAATTTTCTAAAGGAGGCGTGGCACCGCCCATTTTTCCGCAAGGATGCGTTTTAATCCATGCGAAAATTAACTGTTTCTAATACCATATTTACTGCTCTAATAGTTTATTAGATATATTTTATACTGTCCTTCGTAGGATGGAATACGAGGGATGTTGGAAAAGTCACTGAATTTCTGATATTTAATGAATTTTACAACTTCCCTGCTTGTTGTTTGAAATGCCATATTCACTGCTCTAATAGTTTAGTATATATATTTTACACTGTCCTCCGTAGGATGGAAATACGAGGAAAGTTGGAAAAGTAACTGAATTTCTGATATTCAATGAAATTTCCAACTTCTCTCCTTGTTATATGAAATGCAATACTGCTCTCATCAAGTACCATCTCTTAGTTGACTACTGTCTAATTTTAATAGAGTTCCTTAATTTAATTTGTGTTCAACAGCTGTTCAAAACATAGAACCTCGTGAATTTTGTTCAAAATGGAAAAAAGACAATTTCTAATGCTCATAAAACATTATTTTTTGCGAAAAAAAAACCATCAATCAAACCAAGAAAAAGCTAGATAAATACTATGGGGACTCTGCACTATCGATTTCAATGGCAAAAAAAGGGGGTTAAAAAAATGACGCTGAACGTTCTGGACAGCCAATTGAGGCCAATAGATCCGAAAAAGTCGAAAAATTCCACGATATAGTATTGGCCGATCGAAGATAAAAAGTGTGTGAGAATGCTGATGCCATACGTATTTCATATGGCAGTATGGTTTTGATTTTACATGACCAGTTGGGTTTAAGAAAGCTGTCTGCAAGATGGTTGCCGCAATTGACCATAAACGTAATACTGTGATAACTTGAAAGGATTGTTTGGAGTTGTTCCACCGCAATTCGAGTGACTTTTCGTGGCGGTTGTAACTGTGGATGAAGCATGGATCCATTACAACACTCCGGAGATCAAGCAGCAGTCCAAACGATTGGTTTCATCGGGTGATTCGGATCTGAAGAAGACCAAAGTGACTTTATCGGCTAAATAGGTGATGGCAATAGTTTTTTGTGATGCACGCGGTATAATCCACATCGATTACCATCAAAATGGAAAAACAATAAACGGCGAATAATATGTCAATTTGTTGGACCGATTTAACGTGGTTTTTAAAAAAAACGAGCTTATATGGCTAAGAAAGAAGTTATATTTAATTAAGATAATACACGGGTGCGCACGTATGCAGTCTCGATAGCAAAATTGCATGAATTGGCTTACGATTTGGTACCTCATCCACCATATTCTCCGGATTTAGCCCCAGTGACTATATCCTATGGTCTCCCGGTGGAAAGGGATTCAGCTCTAACGATGAAAATATTAATCAAAATAATGCCTAATTTATGAAACTCGAAAATTCGTATTATTTTTTTGGAAGGGATATAAAAATTGGAGAAAATTGAAAAATATTTTTTTTTTTAAAAAAAAAATGTGTTTTATTTGGAAAGTCAATGAATTATAGATTTGCCCTCGTATTACGATCAACAAGTGAGCAAATTTCAGTCGATTGTTAAATTGCTTAAATTTACCTGACAGAAAGATGGGTGCCAGGATATTACATTTTCCGTCTTTTAGCCAATTCAACATTAATAGTCATAACTACTTACGTTCACTGCCATTGCAAACTGTTTATAATGAAATCATGTAAAGCGACGTTTGAGTGAGAGGTACTAGAATGGCACATGGCAACAATTTTGTTCTTACAAAATCGATATGAAATTAACATTGTTCATATAAATATATTAAAGTTTTGTGAGTTCCAATCTAAGGTTCTGCCTTGTCATACTTAACCACATATTATCTTGCTTATAATAAATGGACTGAAATGATGGACAAATAACTATAAAGTGAGAAGCTTGATAGAATATTTTATTATTTACCATAATTTCAAAATGTTTAAAAATAATCAAAATTTCAAAATACATTTACGCCACAAAATATACTTCATATATTTTCAATTTCAAATTCAATAAATTAGTAAAATTCTAAGACGATAAATCATATACGTGGCTTTGACAGTTTTTGTAATATTATAATTGTAAAAACAATCATTACTATCTGGTCACCCTTTTTACTGTGCAGCGATAAGCCTCAGGCAAAAATTATTGATTATAGTGGCCATGGAAAAGCAAAGAAGTCAATTTTGCGCCGCTGCCTTGTGCCTACTTCAATATTGGGAATTTTTCGTTGGAACTTTAGAATCCATACTAGACAATGCGGCAAATTTGGTCACTAACAGCGAGGCCTACTTTATTCATGACGAATACATTTTTTTTCAGAAATGTTAGTCCTTGTTACTTTCATAGCCCATTTTGAAACGAGGTCTTAAATGTGCAGTCGTTTATACTGACAGAATATATAAAGCGCACATGTAAACTCAAAAATCCGTTTGGCAAAAAATATTCGGTTGAGACAATAAATCTGTTCTCTTTATTCCCTTTGACTGTTTGTTTATTTTTGTCTACGAGGACTCAGTTCAAAACATTCAAAAATAAAAAATAAACGTTCGCATTTTTTGTTCATGTTCTACTTTGATGTCAGCATTTTTGACGAAAAACTGTAACTTATAAAAAATTCAACAACTTTTTCAGTGATACACAAAACTCTCTCTCTCTCTCCGGCCGTGTCAACAGGCTGTCTAATCCTTTATGGAATATTTAAATGTATATTTGTATTGGTTTAGCAGCAATAGCATGTTTACAATATCATCGCTGGCCATCAAACAAATTGAAAATTCAAATTCAATTTATCTTTTGAATACATCCCCTCCCCCCCAAACGCCACGATGAGGATGCCCAAAACCGAATAGCAAATCGTTGGGG
Organism: Hydrotaea diabolus; assembly: GCA_963513945.1. Taxonomy (NCBI): domain Eukaryota; kingdom Metazoa; phylum Arthropoda; class Insecta; order Diptera; family Muscidae; genus Hydrotaea; species Hydrotaea diabolus. The sequence continues at coordinate 237,817,018 of OY740716.1, read as the reverse complement.
CTTTAAGCTAATTAGAAAATTTTCAATTAAGAAAATCCATCATTGGTACCGTGTACCAATTTCGACAATGGCCGAGCCGAGGTGAATGACGAACTGCGAAAACCTGAGTGCGTCGAGATTATTACGGGCAGCGGAATGGAAGGAGGAAGAAACATTTGAAATTTAAATAAAAATCCTTATCAAATTGCACGCTTTGTTGTATTGTGTAATTGGAAAACTTCACGTTTTTTCGTTCGTTTCTCCGTCTTCTGGTTGTTGTTTTTATTTCATTATCCCCCCTTTAATGTGTACTTTCGGTGGGAAATTGTGGTCAAAAGTTTATGACAACAGCCGTCATCATACCAAGCAGAGGACGAGAAAGATAAACACCGAAACACGCACACTCAGACGTACACACTAAAAGAGGATCAACGTAAAGCAGGGACGGAGTTGGCTGAAAGAAGGACTTTCTACCCGGAACAACAATTGTGTTCTCCATAATCACAAAATGTTGTTTTGTTAAACCTAAATTGTATTTTCCGGCCTTTCATCTTAGGGGCCCACAAACACAGCCGTTATATTCAAAAGATGAGCCCACTAGTTAGCCCAGTTGTACTGAATTTAATTTAATTGAGTTATTTTGAAGATTTGTCAGATAAGGTTTCTACTAATGGACCCTAGGAACCCAAAAATCCGGTTATCATAGCCAATTTTGAAACGAAGACTTAAATGTGCAGTCGTTTATACTGACAGAATATATAAAGAGCACATGTAAACTCAAAAATTCGTTTGATATTTGTTATTTCTGACATTTCAATAGTGAACTAACGGTGAGGTGATACATACAGTGTACCAATAATGTCTTCGTACAGCAGGTAGTAAAAACTTTTTTTTTTATAAAAAACGGTAACATATAGCAAGAATATTAAAAATGTTTTTTGCGACTATTTTTAGAAACCTCTTCTTTAGCCATACCAATAACTACAAACTTAATTTTGACTTTCATTTATTAGTTTTCAGCTATTAACGGAACAATGTTGCTTATTTGCTTCCAATAAAGTCTTCATACACTTTACGTTACGTTTACGTCTTGCTCTATTTTGTCAATAGTTTTTCTTAACCAATAACAATTCTTTACTTTCATAAACAAACAAAAGAAGTAGAAACTTCAGCATATTTGTGTAAAAAAATATCAAAAATGCCAGGAAAATATTAAACAGTAGAATAATGCAAACTTATATTGAATTTACACGTGCAGGTAAAAAATCGTATGCAGAAATAGCCCAACTGACATCTCGCAGCCGATCTACCATCCAGTCCGTGATCTGGCGGTTTAGATATGAAGGTCGCATAGAAAATAAACCGAAATCAGGCCGGCCTTCAGTCCTAGATCACGGAGATCGGCTTTAAATTAAGCGCATGGTTGCCTCGGATCCGTTCATAAGTGCCCAGAGAATTAATGCAGAGCTCCTTCAATCCAAACAAAAAGATGTCCACCCAGAAACTATGAGAAAAGCCGTTCATAATGCGGGGTACAAATCTCGCACACCTCGTAGAAAGCCACTGGTAAATGCAGTAAATCGCAAAAAGCGTTTAGACTTGGCCCTAGAATATCAAAATGCGTCTCTAGAGTTCTGGAACACTGTTATAATCTCGGACGAGTCCAAATATAATATTTTTGGATCAGATGGCCGACTTAGAGGGTGGAGAAAGCGTACAATCCAAAAAACACAATAAAAACTGTGAAACACGGCAGGGGTGGCGTGATGGTTTGGGGTTGTATGGCTGCCAGCGGAGTCGGAAATTTGGAAATAATTGAAGGAATCATGGACCATCGTGCATATATTGAAATTCTAAAAAGAAATTTGAAGTCAAGTGCAGAAAAACAAGGGTTATCTGACAGATTCTACTTCCAACAAGACAATGACCCCAAATACGTGGCCCACAACAATGCTCCGCACCTTCTGAAAACACCACCTCAAACCCCTGATCTTAATCCCATTGAGCATATGATGAATTTCATTTAAAAATCGAGATAAAACTGAAATTTTGAACCCGACCCTCTCAGATATCGATGAAATTTTGTTCATAGCTAAATTTGATCAATACAAACAAACTCTCATTTTTAGAAATGACTGTTTTGGGATTTTTTGGGCGTTACCTAAAATTTTTTTTGTTATAAAATATAAGGGCAGTTACTAGAAGTGACACTACTTAAACAATTATATAAAAAAAAACTAAAAAAAACCCATTTTTATTTTTTGGTATGGTATAGGTGAAGGATAAACCTTTCTAATAAAATAATACACTGTAAAAAAAAACCCTTGATCTTTTTGGTTTTTTCGTTAGTTAAAATTCTTTTTTTTTTATACAATTTTTTACAGTGTACAATTTTACAGTTTTTTAAACGTGTCATAAAGCCTTTTAAAATATCTTTTTAATGATACCAAGATCATGCAAATCGGTTCAGCCCATTCTGAGTTATTGTAGTTTAAATGGAGCTCTTTTCGACCATTTTCGCGTTTTTTCCAAAACTTTCCCACTGTGCCACGCCCAAAAAATCCCAAAACAGTCATTTCTAAAAATGAGAGTTTGTTTGTATTGATCAAATTTAGCTATGAACAAAATTTCATCGATATCTGAGGGGGTCGGGTTCAATGCATCTCGATTTTTACATGAAATTCATCATATGTGGAATTTGCTTGAAAAACGGATCCGGACCCATCACATTAGCTGAAAGTCACAGCTAAAAGAGGTTCTTCAGGTCGAATGGGCGAAAAAAGAGACAAGTTATACAAAAAAACTTGTGGAATCAAGGCCAGACCGTCTGAAAGCCGTTATTAAGCATAAAGGTTACCAGACTAAATATTAAAAATACGTGTGTATAATTTTTGGCCCCTTTTAGTTATAAGTGTATGAAGACATTGTTGGAGACAAAAAATGAGTTTTTTTTTTGTTTTTGGTTATTAGCATAAGTTTGAGTTCATAGAATGAGATTTTTTCTTTGTTACTGTATAAATAAATGTTCAACTAAACATACTGCATTATTTTTTACTCAATATTAAATATACAAGTTTTTGGTTTTTATCGCCTAATATATAACAGTCAGGTGTACGAAGACTTCATTGGTACACTGTATAAGATTCAGTCTGAACAACTGAAGCTTTTGCTCTACCCGCTAAATTGTCTTAACATTGCGAATTCTGCCTTGAAAGAAACGAACTGTGAATGTACATTGGCAAGTATAATTTCGCATTTGGAATGATGCTAGTCCACACAATGACTTTCAAGTGCAAGGCATCCAAAGAAAGTCAGGCGACTGGCACCTCAGTCGCCTGACTTTCTATTCAAACGACCATATTTTTTGAGTAAATTTTTATTTTATTTGTTCAAAATTTTAAATGTTTGGAAATAATAAAAATTTTAAATCCATTAACCGAAGAGTGCAAAGCCTCGAAATATATAAAGTATATATAATTGACCATCGTAAAATTCGAAAACGACCAATCCGCGTCCGTCCCTCCATGTGTCTGTTGAAAGTTGGGTAGCGGACAAACAAATAATCCTAGGATCTTAAAATTGAGCATTGTGATGGCTTATGGTCATAAACTGTTTGGGATTTTAAATGAGCAAAATCGTGCCAGGAGGAAGTTTTCCTTTAAGGGACGAAACGTACCTCGGAAAAAATGCACTTTTTGAGTATTCGCTTAACAAAGCATAATTTTTTGGGGACACTCACTGTAAGATGGGACGCACTAAATCCCCACAAAGGGAATAGTTGGTAGACTTTTTGTCAAAACGGGGATCAAAAAACCTTAGGGATTCCAAAGGGTTGACCGTAGTCATGACCGTTTGCCATTTGTGATTTAATATATGAGCCTACAGGGGAGCTACTGCTAAAAGGTATTCAGTCCGAAGTCTAAAGTTAATGTCAGCTAACTGAATACGCACCGTTGATACAAACTGGTGTTGCGCTCAAGACCCCATGCATTATTGATTGTAGTTATCAACGACTACTGCCGAAGCGGTAAGGATGTATGCTTAAATGTCTTGAATTTTTTAGGCAGGCCCGCCAAAGACAGTCCTGATATCAGGCATCAAATAGAGGCACGACTCACAGAAAAGTCCTTGTACGAGTATCCGCCGTGTTAACACGCTGTTTTCCTTTCCAGGAAACAAAGTACTTCGCTGTGGTCACACGATGCTACACACTACAAGACGCCCTGACACGAAATGCTTAAATGTCTTGAAATTCAAAGACAGGTCTGATATCAGGCGTAAAATAGAGGCACGACTCTTAAAAACGTCCTTTTATAAGGCGTGTTAAAACGCTGCTTTCCTTTTCAGAAAACTCGGAGAATAATATGGGTGCAGGGGAACTTAAAGCAAAGCTACGAATGCTAATATAGAGTAATTTTGAAGTTAGAGCTAAGATTAAAGTCGGACGAATGGACCAAAAGTGTGTCGATCCGAATAACGATAGAGATTATAAACATCTAGGGATTGCCGTGGAAAGTATTATTTTTTCATCAAATCAATGTTTCTAGGTGCATATCTTTGCAATCTTTAAATGTCCATACTCAAGTTTCTTTTAATTTGTTTTTATACTTAGTAGGGACATAAATACTGTTACAACATTCAACACACCCATTTCAATAGCAGAACTGAACATATTCCGTTAATGTCATATGGGTTTTGAAAGCTTACCTCAAAAGCGTTAGTCTGTAGAGTGATTTTAAAATTGTTTCAACTTTCATCATGGAGTGGTCAGATAATGAGAACTGTATCGCTGTAATAGCGCTTTTCAAGTGTGAATGAAAAAAAAACGATAGTTTCAAAACGCTCCGGCCACTAGAGATTAGCCGTATGTTCGTCTACCGATGCATAAAACTGTTTGAGGAGACTGGAGTTGTAAAAGACCGCCACCGGTCGGGCCGCCCACGCTCTGTACGAACACCGCATGTTATTAAAGCCGTTAAATCAAGAATTCACAGAAATCCGCTCCGAAAACAGAAAATCATGGCCCGCGAGATGAATATCATGCAAAAGTCCATGAGTCGAATCATTAAAAAAGACTCTTTAAAAAAATAGTATTGAAAAATGCAATCGTCGTTTGGTGAAGCACGCTGATAACTTGCACAGAAAATTTTGTTCACCGATGAAAAAAATGTTACCGTTCAGGAAAAATGTAACAAGCAAAATGATAGAGTGTATGCGCGGTCATCTAAGGAAGCATCTGAACTGATCCCAAGGGTGGAAAAGGGTCATCATCACCCAGCTTCAGTCATGGTTTGGTGGCGTGTCTCTTACGATGGAGTCACTGACCTGCCTTTCTGCGAACAAGAAGTCGAAACATCGGCACGGTTGCCAGGCAGACTGTACAGCTGTTTCTAAACCGGCCAAGGTTTTTCTTTAGCAGTCTTTGGCAACGATTACTTCGGCCACAAATCAAATGACTTATACGGGAGACTCATTTCTATTAATGAGAATTACCCTTTGCGTTTAGTCTTCGATGTGTGCGTAGAGCAATCTTCAACGCCCAATATCATTTCCACCAATTCCGTTTCGCATGGGTCTTCGTTGAAAACCACAAATGCAAAAAGCACAACCAAAGTGAGCATTTTTTTGTGCGTACATATACTCATACATGCGTTGCTCATTTGGCCGTACCAATCCTTTATAATAGTTTTTCTCTGTTTTTGTTACTTATTCGGTCTTTTATCATTATTATGAATTGAGCAGTTTTTTATTCTGGTTCGAGACCTTTATAATCTTAGTCAAAAACAGCGGATCTTCCCGTTTCTCACCGAACGCTCATTTCCATAATACTCGTACTGACATTTGAAGGTAATTATTTTTAAAAAATAAATGCTATAAAATGTCCTTTCAAATTACCAATAAAGATTCCACACTTGATTTACATTTTTATTTTTTTGTTCTGAAAAATACCTCTATATGGATCACCACATATTTGAAGATGATAGACCGTAAATGACCTCCATACTTATCCACACACATGCGAACCTAATTAGAAAATTATTCATTGCGGACTAAAGGGTTAAAGTTGGGATCGCTTCAATTATTGTTTTAATGGACTGTTTCACTTCAGTCAAATTCCTTGGTTTCGTGTTGTACACCTCTAGCTTGACAGAACCGCATACAAAAAGCATGGTGCAGTCAGGTCCGGTGACCTTGGGGGACAGCGGAAAGTGGCATTTTTGAATATTAATTTGTTTTAGTTCTGGCTATATGTGCAGTTTCTCCATCTAACTGGAACCAAATGCTGTTGAATCGGATATGCCTTCGGTGCAGTTTTGGGTAAAAAAAACTCCTTCAACATCTTTAAATAACGATCCCCATTGACAGTCACTGTTAAATGGTTTTCTTCAAAAAAAGTTCTGCCCCTCAATGCAGCTTAATAAAACTGCGCACCACACAGCAACTCGTTCTGGGCCCAGTTCTGTCTTATGGAGATTTGTGGATTTTATTCACTTTATGTACGACAATTTTGCCGTATATCGGGAAGGCTATGAGTTCACAGTGTTAAAATCATCATAAACTTTACCAAAATCTCCCAAACATTGACACGTGAAGCACATAAATATATTTTCTCTCTCTTTTGCACTATAAGCTAGTCTTCGACATAAGTTATATAGCAAGGACCTCAAATAGTAAAGTTAGAGAAGGGAGAGTCTTGTTTACCAGTTTTTTTTTGGAATTTAATATATCGTGCCGATTAAAGGCCACCTGACTGTTGCGAAAAAGCTTCTGCAAGGCCATTCTGGTCCTTCTTTCCATCGCTCCAGAATGTATGTACGTATTAGTAGCCCAGAATCCTTCACTCAAGAAGACAATAACCACAACAACTCCAAAAAAAATTACCGAGAATGAAAATGAAAAAATCGACATAAAACTTTACGTCCGTCGTCAGTCAACAGTGAAACACACGGACACACACACACAAAGGAATACAAATGAAAATAAAACAACACCAACAACAAGTGCACGGAAAAATATTAAATGAAATGAATGTAAAAGCTTTTGGCCAAGTCAAAAGCAAACCAAAAGTGACGCATTTGCTTTTCATTTTCTAAATAAACACCACTTTACGTGTTTTTTTTTCTGTTTGGTGTGCGATGCTTTGCTTTCTTCTGCGGCGCTTCCTTCCTTCTTGTCCTCCTGCTGTTAGAGGAGCGCTTTTATTATTTAACATTTCGACAGACAAACGGACAAACGGACAAACAAACAACAATAATAAACTCTTAAAAAACGAGCATTTGTGTTTTAACAACTACGGCAGCAACAGCAGCAACTACAATTACAACAGCACCAATCAAATCTCACATTCACACTCATACTTGTATAGAAACGCACACACCCTAAATCCCCCCACACACACTGAAACACTAGCACAGAAAGGGAAATGAAAGGAGAGAGAGAGAAAGTCATTGCCACTGCCATCGTCAGCAATAAACATCATCAACAACAACAGCCGCAGCAACAGCAGCGACAATATAAAGGAATGAATTAAATGCGTGCCATGTTCTTGAATATGGATTGTGCAGTGCACAGTGGGCCGTGAGAATGTTGCATTAAGCAGCAGAATGCAGACAGTGTTACCAACTCCATATTCAGAGTTGAGGTAAAAACTAGCTAGAAAGGGCAAAATAATCCAAATTACTTAAATGAGAATAATAAGAAAAGGTTTAGGTTGACAAACATTCGCTGCAAAACCATCCTTTTGATTGTCGGCTATGATTTCACACACAGAGTTCAGATTTGTTGTTACAACCGAATGTTGGTAGTTGCAAGTACTATCCGTGTATTCCATCGTTACAACTGAATGTTGGTTGGGTAGACAGCAATTTTTAGTAGGGGAAACTGACACTTTCGGTTGAAGGAAACAAATATTAGTAATCTTAACAGACTAAGATGATCATTTGAACTGAATTTCTACATGCATTGGTTGTTGTTATAAATTCTTGGTTAAAAGTACTTTTTGAAAAAATTAAATATTTTACAGCCTTGCAAAGGGTCAACTGATCAGTAATATAACTACGTCTTTGGATAGCTTTTTAGATAAGCATTGCAGTGGTGCCCCTATCTGAAAATAATTAATTTACGTATATAACAATATTTATTGTCAAGTGTTGGGTGGCCGTAACTCGTGAAAACAGGGTCGCCACCAACAAAAATTGGTTGTTGTTTTGATTAAGTCCAAGTAATGTCACTAAATTACAGTTAAGTCTGTTTCTATATTCTGAAAATATATTTTTTAGTTTTAAAGGGTGATTCATCTAAAGGTATTTTTTCAGAACAAAAAAAAAACAATCAAAAATCAAATCAAGTGTGTAATCTTTATTGGTAATTTGAAAGGACATTTTATGGCATTTATTTTTTGAATATAATTTACTTCAAATGTTGGCCGCAACTACGCCTCAGGGTTTCCATTCTGAGGGTCCCATATTCGATGACTTGTTCGAGCATTTCGACCGGTATGGCTTTAATGACACGCCTAAAGTACGCCTCCAAAACCTGAATCGTAGCTGGTTTGTCAGCTTAGACTTTGGACTTTACGTAACCCAAAGAAATCAAGGCGGCCAACTTACCTGTCCCAAAGGTGAAATTAGCTGCTTTTCGAAATGACCTCTCAATAGATCCATTGTTTGAGCAGCTGTATGGCAAGTGACACCGTCCTGTTAAAACCAAGTGTCGTCAAGATTACGGGCTTCAATTTCAGGTAGAAAAAAGTCCGATATCATGCCGAGATAGCGAGCACCATTCAAGGTTACGTGCCGGCCTTCATCATTTTTGAAATAAATGGACAGACAGAATGGGCAGATTTTACCTGCCTATAAATCGCACCAGACCGTGATTTTCTTTAAGTATAATTGCACCCCTTGAACCTATTCTTGTTGGTCTTCAGCCCCAATGCGGCAATTTTCTTTATTGACTTTGCCGTTGAGCGAGAAATGGGCCTCATAACTGAACAACATTTTGGTCGAAAACCGCGGATCTTCCCGTCACTCACCGAATGCTTATTTCCATAATACAGCTGCCAACATTTAAAGGTAATTTTTTTCAAAAATTAAATGCCATAAAATGTCCTTTCAAATTACCAATAAAGATTCCACACATGATTTGAATTTTTATATTTTTTTTGTTCTGAAAAAATACCTCTAGTTGGATCACCCTATACTTCCAAATTGCTCCGAATAAGTTTTTTTAACCAATGAAAAACTGTTCTGATTAAGATACAGCTCCCACACATATATGCTCATCCAATTTTAAACATTTAGCTCTAGAAACATTTTGCTTTTTGGACCAAGATTTTTATGTTTTTAGCTCTAGCAGCCACATCTTACATCAAATCTTGATGAAACTTAGCAATTGTGCGTTTTATGGGCCAGAAGGAAACATTATTGAAATTGAATAAAATCGGTTCAGATTTACATATACTTAGTAGGGACATATATACTGTTACGCACGTTTTATGCTGTAAAATAAAGAGTACTGAAATTTGGACCAAATAATTTTTAATATATTTATTGATGTATGTTGTATCCAAAAAGAATCTACTAATTTGAAATGTCCTTCTTTTGGCTTTACACACTCCTTAAGTCGCACTGGCCAATCGTCAATAGCTGCACGAACCTCGTCCATTGGAAAATTGGCCACAGCTTGAACCAATGCAGATCCAATGTTGGGGTCCACAAACCGTCCACAATTTGCAATCCAATGGGTTTAAATCTGGACTGCATGAGGGCCATTTTTCATAGGATATTAACGCAGGCAAATTGTTTCGAAGCCATTAGCCTTATGGGCCGGCGCAGAATCCTGCTGGAAATTCACGGCTGGTTTTGGAACTGGGAATTGTTAAGAGGCTTCAGAACAGCTCTCAAAACGGTTTCTTGGTAAACTTTGGCCGATGTTTGACTCCTTGTTCGCAAAAATGCTGGTCAGTGACCCCATTGTAAGAGACACCCCACCAAACCATGACTGAAGCTAAGTGATGACCCTTTTCCACCCTTGGGACCAGTTCAGATGCTTCCTTAGATGACCGTGCTTACATTCTATCATTTCGCTTGTTAAATTTTTCCTGAAGGGTAAAAGTTTCTGTTTTCGGAGCGGATTTCTGAGCATTATTGATTTAACGGCTTTGATGACATGCGGTGTTCAACCAGAGCTTGGGCGGCGCGACCTGTGGCGGTCTTTTACATCTCCAGTCTTCTCAAACAGTTTTATGCATCGGTAGGCGAACATGCGGCTAATCCCTAGTGGCCGGAGCGGTTTGGAAACATCGTTTTTTTTCATTTCACACTTGAAAAGCGCTATTACTCGTATAGCGATACGGTTCTCATTATCTGACCACTCCATGATGAAAGTTGAAACAATTTTAAAATCCCGTTACAGACTAACGCTATTGAGGTTAGCTTTCAAACCCCATATGGCATTAACGGGGTATCTTCAGTTCTACTATTGAAATAGGTGTGTTCAATGCTGTAACATTATTTATGTTTCTACTAAGTAGTTAACATACATATACAGGGTGGCGCACGAATCGTACTAATAAACCAAAACGTATTAACTTGTTTTCTTTGTGAGCAAACGGCTTATTCTTTATTTTTTTTAGAATTATTAAAATGAACTCTTGGGAAACCGAAAAGACGTTTTGGATAGTGTAGCGGTACCGTGCTATGCAGTCCAGCATTTTTATTCAAAGGAAAATTTGGCGGGAGTTTGGCGAAACTCACCCGAGTATAAGTAGATGAACTGTAATGACGCTAGTAAACATGTTTGTGAATCTGGAATCATTGCACGAGGACCTTATCATCGAGATCCCTAAGTTCGGGTACAAGACACCATCGCGGCTGTAGCATCGCCAATTTAGACAAATTCAAGCGTTTCGACTCGAAACTTATCGGCGCAAATTGCAGTTAGCAGACGGTGATTACAAGGGTAAAAAAAGATGACTTATATTGTTTCAAATTGCAAGCAATGGAATTTTGCCAAAAAATTATTGAAATGACCGAAGAAGACAACAGCTTGATAAGATGTTTTTTTTTGTTTGATAAGGCCAATTTTGATCTTAACGGTAATGTTAACCAGCAAAATTGCCGTATATTAGTGATTCTAATCCATAAATCTATACCATACGGAACTGTAACCAGAACGAGGTACTGTGTACTGAGCAGTTTAATCAAGCTGTATTTTGGGACTATACTTCATTGAGAAAACGGTGTAAGAATGACTTCAACGGGCATCGATATTTAAAGATATTGAAGGAGGTTTTTTTACCCGACCTTCCCACACAAATTAATATCCAGAAATTACACTTTTCGCTGGCCCCCAAGGTCAAAGTTATTTAAATTTCCTAACAAAATTGGTGCGACAGCCTGTATTTTCATCCGATATATAATTCTAGCCTTGGCAACACTTACGAGTGGTGTTGCCTGGCGCCGTCTGACATTTCCATTTGAAATTTTGAAATTTTTTAGCATAAACGTACTCAGAACGTTTTGACGTAGGACCATCATTTGTGTTGTTTACAGGGACTTGAAAACATCTATTTGGCACAAAAAATGGAATTAACTCGTGAACATTTTCGTGCGATAATTTTTCACTAATTTCGACGTGCATTATTACGACAAGAGTGCATCGATGAACTTAAATCTTTTTATGGCGATAAAGCACCATCCTATAGCACTGTGAAACTCCTAAAACGGCCGTTGTGCCTGAGAACATTGATGCCATGCGTGAACTGATAATGCAAGATCGTCATGTAACATACCGTGAGATAGAGGCATCCTTGGGCATTTCTTTCACCAGCATACATTTGATATTGCATGAACACCTGGCCGTAAAAATGGTTTGTTCTCGTTCGATCCCGCACAATTTGACAATCGCTCAAAAAAAGGCTCGTGTCGATTGGTTCAAAGAAATTTTGAAAAAATACGATCGCGGTGCTTCAAAAGACTTTTATAAGATCGTCACAGGTGACGAATCATGAATCTATGCGTATGAGCCCGAAACAAAACAGCAATCGACCGTGTGGGTCATCGAAGACGAGCCAAATCCAACGAAAGTTCGTCCTTGAGCAACGTAGGACGGTTAATTCTGAGTGGTACACCACATTTTATTTGCCTGAAGTCCTCGGAGAAATTCGAAAAATGAACAAGAGGAGGTGAATAATTGTTCACCATGGCAATGCAATCTTTCACACATTGGCTCAAACCAGCGCCTTTTTGACCGGCCAAATCGTCGAATTGAGGAGTCATCTGTTTTACAGCCCTGACTTGGCCCCCAATGATTTCTTTTTATACCCGCACATCAATTAAAAAATGCGTGGTCAACGATTTTCGTCGCCAGCATCATATCTTTTTGCTCTTTCTTAGATCACGGTTGTCTCGGCGGTGACACTGCTCCTTTATTTCAAATATTCACTCGACCGGACGTAACTAAATGTAGAAATTTTGTATTGATCGAAGTTGATAGACAAAAATCCGCATACTACAAATATTCACATATTCACACAAGCATATCCTTAATACCACTTCAGAGTAACAACACATATTTTTGCCAAAATTTCACCTACCAATACAGCGCCTGTAGTAAACTTTCAACAGACAAAAATACGAACATGGCTAGATCATCTTAGATTTTTACGGCGATTCCGTCTATAAAGGGTGGTGCAACTAAAATCACGATATGAATTATAAATAAACAAAGAAGTTTTAAGAGAATTATCTTAATATTTTTTACTATGATATAAGGACCAACGACAATTATGTGCAAAACAAAATCCCGGCCAAATACTTGCCACAGCTTCGGTGGCATACCTCTATCCGATGGTCAACATTTTCACTGACTCTGAGACATAATGAAGGTTCAATGTCGTTATTGTACAGAATAATCCCATCCTTTAGCTCTTGAACTGTTCTTGGCTTCTTGATGTACATTTTTTCTTTAAATTATCCCCAAAGAAAGAAGTCCAACGTTGTCAAATAACATGATTGTAACAAGACGTGAGATAACACGGACATTGAATTTCGCGCTTAAAAGGGTCATTGTTTCGTTGACTGTGTGGCAAGTGGCACCATCCTATTGCAATCACATATCGGCCAGGTCCGTATATTCAATTTCAGGCCACAAGTCCTTTTTCATCCCGCGATAGCGAACACTATTCAGGAAAACTGCTTGGCCGACCTCAATTTCGAAGAAGTACTGTCCGATGACTCTGCCAGCCCTTTAACTGCCTCAAACGGTCACTCTTTGCGAATGCATCGGCCTTTCAACAATCTCTCGTGGCTTTTCATTTTCCCAAATGCGGTAATTCTGTTTGTTAACGAATTCACTGAGGTGAAAGTGTATCTCGTCGCTGAAGATGATTTTCTTTGAAAATCCACCATTCACTTCTCTCCGTTCAACCAACCATTCGGCGTATTGGCGACGCTTGTGTCCGTTGGCTTCAGCTTTTGAGTCAGTTAAACCTTATAAGCGTTTAAACTCAAATCTTTACTCAAAATTCCTTTCAGTGATTTTCGTAAGATGTTCTTTTGTTGAGCACGACGACGAGTCTGGGTTGGCGGCTCTTCTGCCCCAATAACGCGAACATAATCAAAGTTTTCCTCCGAACGATCTCAGCAAGCATGCACAGATGTTTTCCTATTTCCTACAGACACGGAAATTTGCTTACAATTATCCCGATTGTGGACACATTTGTTCGATTATGCTGATCAGATATCACGAGGTGCATGATGTGCCTTTTGATTTGAACGCATATTTTAGTAAAAGGCTTCAACAATCTTTGAGGGCTGCTCAGTTGTGTACCTCTCCATGGTGAACCTCACACTGAAACAAAAAAAAATCAAAAATCTTTCGAACATAATAGTTGGCCCATCCTTTATGTAATTTATGGGGTCTCCGACCAGTATCTCAAAGTGTTTTACTCGTAAACATAATAATTGTTAGAGACTATCAAAACCATAACATGGTTGTGATAAACTTATTATTATTGTAGAGTGAACTGTAGCCGTTATCATGTTGCAACCAAGTCTTTTTCTAGTTAATTCTGTTGAGTTATGATTTCCAAGAATTTCGTTTAATGGAATATTGACTTAAGAAATGTTTTCCAACGAATAGCAGCCAAAGCATTTAAAATGACAAAAAAATACCTCTTGCAAGTACCCGAAAGGGGTCGCTGTCCCATTAGCAGCCTTTATTGAGAGTATTCGATTTACCATAGTAAACTTACCACTGTTCGGAGTTACGACAATGTTCTGTTTGGATGGACATAACATGGACAACACCAGCGAGAACAAAGGACACCAGAGCACAAAGACTCACTCACTCCCACAAACATACGCACACACAAACACTGACACATATACGCCCACAGATATGCACACATTCTTGTATATATTGAGGGAAAAAACTAAAACCCCATTGAGGGTGTTGAATGTGCCATCAAGCAACCGTTTATGACATGGTGTACAGCTCGAGTTTCGTCATTCGGTGGACCGGACCAAAAGAGAAGCGTCTTTTTTTCGGCTTTATTTTGCACAGAGTGCGTTTGTGTTTGTATGAGTTTTGTATTGTAGTTTTCGTTGGCTTTTGTGGTGGCCCTGTTCCTTTGACTACTACTAATGCCAATGCTTTAAATGATGCCACTGCTGCGGAAAGCCGGCGTAGCTGGGTTGGTGGCTGTGGCCTGCGTTTATATTTCGTTTTCTTTGAGGTCCTTATTAACTTTGATGTCCTGGTGTTATGTACGTTACTTTTCCAGCATACTAACGATTATATCCTGTTGAGTGTGTCTTTAAAAATGGAAAACCCCAATATTACAAACAATGCCCGGCCATGCGACTGTCGTCCTCATGAGCCCTTCTAGGATGTTCTTGCTCTTTGCCAGCTCTACACCTCCTGCGCTCTCGCTGAGGGGGTTGTTTGTATTGGTGGCATAGTTGCGGCATTGTTTCAGGTTCCGTTGGATACCAGCAGCGTTGTCTGCACTAGCCACTACATCGAATCAGTGTGTAGTCATCGCTTTCGTCGTCATCGTCATGACGGTTTGACATTTCACTCTAATGGCCATCAAGCGGTCTTAGCATGCTCTGAGCAGCGAGCCAGCTCCAGCCATCCAAACGCGTTAAGAGATGCAAAATCACAATGCACAGCAACAGCGTGCCAGCCTGGCCCAGCACCAGAACGGGAGGGGGCTAGCCATTTGGGCTGACTGGCAATGTTCACGATTCTGGTTTACAACACAATACAATGGTGGTACATCGAACAGGACTCGCTACCCAGGACGAAACGGAACGGGACACAATCTGAGCGATGCTTTAAATCCGTTTCATGCTGTTCAATGTGTGTGCAGTACTATTCAATGCGAACGGGATATATGAGTGGACGACATAAATAAATGAGTAAAAAATGCAATTTTATCCTTAAATATAACTTAAGCTTAACCAAAACGGACATTTGGGTGCTTTGTGTTATTTGTGTGCTGTTGGTTGAAATACATTTTTGGCGTCACTTCTGGTTTTTATGGCACACTCCAGAGGGTATTCTGACGAGTTAAACATCAAGCACATGACTTATGTACTTACTGGCACAACTTCATGTAGAGATGCAAATGGGAATCGGGTAACAGATAGTTCAAGTGGACGGCAACAACATTTCCGCAAATCATCGATGGCCAAAGATCGAGCTAAGGGAATTAAACAATCCAGGACGATATTGTTACACAGGCATCCTCTATTCCACTTGAGGTCACACTCGTGTTAACCCATTTAAACTATGAATTAGAGTTTGAGGAGGTGATCAGAGCATGCATTACTTGCACTGAATGAAAACTAAGACCAAAATTCAACACCACCAATTCCTTAATCAACTTTAAATCTTGGAAAAAACATATAACGAAGAAACAAATTGAATTTCCAGCCCTTTTATAACAATGGCTGGATCTGATGATAAAAGATCTAGCTAACATAATTTTGGCATGCTTCATCTTCTCGTATGAGTTAGAGTCTCGTATGATTAGAGTTTGAGGAGGTGATCAGAGCATGCATTACTTGCACTGAATGAAAACTAAGACCAAAATTCAACACCACCAATTCCTTAATCAACTTTAAATCTTGGAAAAAACATATAACGAAGAAACAAATTGAATTTCCAGCCCTTTTATAACAATGGCTGGATCTGATGATAAAAGATCTAGCTAACATAATTTTGGCATGCTTCATCTTCTCGTATGCATCCAAAATCCAGCAGAGAGCAAGAGTGATAAGAGGGTTGCTATATATATTTCTGTCCTGGCGCTATTTGACATTTCCTTGGGAAAGTTTGACTTTTGAAGAATAAACGTACTCAGAACGTTTTGACGCACGACCATCATTTGTGTTGTTTACAGTGACTTGAAAAAATCAATTTGGCAAAAACATGGAATTAGCTCGTGAACTTTTTCGTGCGATCAATTTTCACAACTTTCGATGCGGATCATCACGACAGGAGATCGATGAACTTAAATCTTTGTATGGCAATAAAGCACCACCCTATAGCACTGTGAAAAACCGGTTCAATTCAATCGTGGCCGACGCTCGCTCAAAGACGAAGTTCGTGAAGGTCGTCGAAAAACGCGGTTCTGTTAGAGAACATTGATGCTGTGCGTGAGCTGATAATGCAAGATCGTCATGTGACATACCGTGAGAAAGAGGCATCCTTGGGCATTTCTTCCACCGCATACATTCGATATTGCATAAACACCTGGACGTAAAAAAGGTTTGTTCTCGTTGGATCCCGCAAAATTTGACAATCGCTCAAAAAAAGGCTCGTGTCGATTGGTGCAAAGAAATTTTGAAAAAAATACGATGGCGGTGCTTCAAAAGACTTTTATAAGATCGTCAAAGGTGACGAATAAGGAATCTATGCGTATGACCCATAAACAACACATCAATCGACCGTGTGGGTCTTCGAAGTCGAGCCAAATCCAACGAAAGTTGTGCGTGGAAGAAGCACCTCGAAGCTAATGATCGCCTGATTCTTCGCAAAACTGGTCATGTGGCGACTGTTCCGCTTGAGTTCATTCTGAGTGGTAAACCACAATTTGTTTGCCTTAAGTCTTCCGAGAAACTCGAAAAACGAACAAGACAAGAGGAATCATTGTGCATCCTGCGAGCTCTCACACATCGGCTCAAACCAGTACCTTTTTGACCGGTCAAAACGTCGACTTGCTTATCCGCGGTACAGCCCTGACTTGGCACCCAATGACTTCTTTTTATTGTGTCAACTGAATCTTAAATAGAAACAAATGCAAATCCTTGTGCAAAATTGTGGCTAAAGTTTTTCTTTGAAGGCCAAGCTCCTGAGTATGGCGTTGAATTGAGGTTGGTGGATTGTTTCAAACACTTTCTTGGACAGCAGTAATGTTTTCAGCCGATCTTGCAGTACGTTGTGGTCGATACTTGGGCCTATCAGCTACAGACCCTTTTTCTTCGAAATCATTTACTACACGATAAATAGTGCGTTTTGTTGACAGGTTGTTTCTCCCAAAAATTCCACGTAACTTTCTCATCGTCACAGTAATCGATGATTGATTTTGATAAAATGTTTTAACGATTAAAACACGTTGGTTTATCGAACATTTTCCCATAATGAATTTGCCACGTCTCTACTTCACGACTGCCAAATATGAACTGTCAAGACTAATATCTACCAAAATGGCGGCAAAACAAGTACTTTAGTATACCGTTTAAAAATTGATTTCGGGCAAGTGGCCGTCGCGGCTGGCTCGAATAAATTCCAGCCGAGAGGCCCAATTTTCGACCACTTTTTGCAGCATTTAAGGACGTATGCAGCAATAAAGCGCCGAATATTCTCCTTCCAAGGCGTCAATCGTGTCGGGCTTATTTGTGTAGACGTGCGACTTTACTTAACCGTTAAAAAAATAGTCCAGCGGTGTTAAATCGCGAGATCTTGGGGAACACGATCCGTGGAAATGCGCTCACCAAAATTGTCCTTCAATAAATTGATTGTTTCGTTGGCTTTATGGCATGTAGCGCCGTCTTGTTGGAACCAAAGGTCATCCACATCAAAATCCCCACGAAAATGTCATTTATCATGGCTCTATAGCGCTTCCCACTGACTGTAACTTTATGGCCGGCTTCATTTTTGAAGAAATATGGACCAATGATTGCCTCTGCCCATGGAGCACACCAAACAATGACGGCGTCCTAAAAATAGCTTGTGGATTTTCATAACTCCAAATGCGACATTTTTGTTTTTAACGTACCCATTCAGCCAGCTGAGTTTCATCGCCGAACAAAATTTTCTTGCAATATTCAGCATCGGTGGCCATCTCTTTTTGGGCCCTTTCACCACTATTTGCAAACGTTGTTCTGGATCAAATCTATATGTGATCATTTACCTAACGGTAAAAAAATCAATTTTCACTTTTTTTTTGATGTGGACAACATCTGAGCATCGAATAAGACCGATATCATGCCCCAAAAGTGTTCCCTCCCTTTTTTGAAAGTGATGGTACACCAAAGATACACGTATTTAAATCTTTAAAATGGCTCTCCTGAACAAAACTGGTTTTTACCCTTAGGTCCCTTTCTATTTAGCGCGTCACATACGAGTATATTGGGTGATCCATATAGAATTTTTTTTTTCAAAGTAAAAAAAAAATTAAGATCAAGTGTGGAATCTTTAATGTTTATTCGAAAGGACATTTTATGCCATTTATTTTTTAAATATAATTTCCTGCAAAGTAAGTATGTGTCCATTCTGAGGGTCCAATTTTAAATAAATCATTCGAGCATTTCGACCGGTTTGGCGGTATGACACGCGTAATACTGGCTTCCAAAACCTGGTTTGCTGGTTTTTCAGCACAGACTTTGGACTTTACATAGCCCCAAAGAAAAAAAACTAAAGGTGTGATATCACACGATCAACTCGGTCCAAGACGATAAATTAGCTAGTCTTCGAAATTACCTCTCAATAGAGACATTGTTTGAGCAGCTATATGGCAAGTGGAGCCGTCATGTTGAAATCAAATTTCGTCAAGATTACGGGCTTCAATTTGAGTTAGCAAAAAGTCCGATATCATGGCGCAAGGTTACGTTACGGCCATCATCTTTTTGGAAAAATATGGACCGATGATTCAACTAGGCCATAAACTGCACCAAACCGTGGTTTTCTCTGGGTATAATGACACCTCTTGGACTTCTTCTGGCTGCTGTTCAGCCCAAATGTGGCAATTTTGTTTATTGACCTTGCCGTTGAGCCAGATATGGGCCTCATCACTAAACAAAAATTTTGTCCGAAACCAGTTTCTTAACGATCGCTCATTTCCATTGCACAAGTAGGACACATTGTTGCGGTGTAAGCCAAATAAAAAGTAAAGTTTAATACTCTTAAAAAGACCAACTCCAAAAAAAGTGTGGCCATATTGAAAACCACACAAAAAAAACTCCCTTTACAACTTCAATACACGCAGAAAAAAAGTATGGTTTGAGTGACAATATACGAAGAGGATCAAACTATTGTTGGGTATATGGTTGTGACACAACAATATTATGATCCTCACAACAATAGTATGATTCACACATAACCATACTATGATCCCCACAACCATACTATGATCCTCACAACAATAGTATGATTCACACTCAACCATACTATTATCTTCACAACTATATTATGATCTTCACAACCATAGTATGTTTCTTATACAACCATAAAATGAACCTCACAACCATAGTATGATTCACACGCTACCATACTACGATCCCCACAACCATAGTATGATTCACACTCAACCATACTATGATCCCCAAAATTATTTATTAGGATTGGGAACAATTAGTTCATAGCCAGATTTGAGGCCATGTTTTTATTGAACATTTCATTCAAGAAACAAAAATATGTATTCCAACGGCAAAATACTTTTATGGCAACTAAAAGTAAGGGTGAATGCTACTTCACCATCCGTAGACACCAAGTAACGAATGTGATTAAACCATGATCAAAGGCTATATATTTAAGTACAGGCAGATTTTAAATAAACGAGAACCTGTCGGTATTAGAGTATTTCACCGAACAAAATAAACACAATAAAAATCCCTCGAACTACCATCCGATTGTTTTTGGTTTTTAATGGACAGCAACCATTCACTGTATCGTGTGTATATGTTTTTTTCATATATCAAAAAAACATACGCACACACATTCATGTATGCTCTATAAAACCTGTTTTGTTATGTTCATATTCGCAACCATACTGTATGATTGCCGTAATCATATTTTTGTTAACGTTAATTTTAAACAACAATACTTTTGTTGCACCAACCATGTTTGTATGGTTGCTACAACCATATTTTCATTTCTAAATTTGACAAAAATACTATTGTTACATTTCAACAATAGCAATATTGTCGCAATCATACTATTGTCAAAATGAAATTCAAAAAACAATACTATGGTTGCGACGAACATACTTTTATTGTAGAGAATATATTATTGTTGCGGTGACCATAGTGTAACCATATCTTTTCTCTGCGTGTACGGTAAAATTTAAAGTGTGGCTTTTAAGTCCTCAATTCACCTTTATGAGCGAGCTACTCGAGAACAAGGTCAAATAATTTTTCGGGTCTTTTTTTGTTATGGTCATTTGTTGTTATTATTTTTGAAAAAGTGAATTACACCACCATCTAATCAGATCAGGTTTGTTGTTATTTGCCACTTGGGAAAGGAAGATTAAGTCAGCGAAGTTTATGCAGTACATCACCGTCAGACAGACGCACATTTCGCTGGGCTCATCCGTACCATATAAAGTATTTGTGCTGCCGACAAGGGTTCTACGTATTTAAAGATCCATAAAGCGAAGCATTGATAGATTTTGCATATACGCAGTAATAAGTCGAAGAGTAAGGACACTGAAACATTTCTGAAAAAGAAACAACATAAAGGTCTCGAACCAGAATAAAAAACTGCTCAAGTCATAATAATGATAAAAGACCGAATAAATAACAAAAAAACGAAAAAACTATTAAAAAGGATTGGTACGCCCTAATGTGCAACGCATAAATGAGTATATGTACGCACAAAAAACATGCACACTTTGATTGTGCTTTTTGCATTTGTGGTTTTCAACGAAGACCCATGCGAAACGGAATTGGTGGAAATGATATTGCGCGTTGAAGATTGCTCTACGCACAGTTCGAAGACTATACACAAAGGGTAATTCTCATTAATAAAAATGAGTCTCCCGTATAAGTCATTTGATTTGTGGCCGAAGTAATCGTTGCCAAAGACTGCTGAAGAAAAACCTTGGCGGGTTTAGAAACAGCTGTACAGTCTGCCTGGCAACCGTAGCAAATACATTTCACCAATTTCTTCTTTTTAAGTTGATTCTGAAAAAGAAACAACATAAAGGTCTCGAACCAGAATAAAAAACTGCTCAAGTCATTTCCTACCATGTTGGAAGAATTTGGGAACAAGAATTTGGGATATATTCCCAAATTCTTGTTCTTGTCTTGTTCATTGGCCAAAGCCTGAAGAATTAAACGAGTTTATCAAAATCGGTTGCGACCGATGGCCGATTGTTGCGACATACACGGTGATTGCAACGATAGATGCCCACACGGACGGATAGACATCGCTCAATGAAATCAAATGGTCATTCTGAATTATCAGAATACTAATTTCCGTTTCAGTCACAAACGTCAGGAACCTGTAACACAGTGTGGTGTTACAGGTTAACTCCGTGACTTTTTTAACTTCCTCTGTAGTTATTTGAAATTCAACACTGCTCCCATCTGTTAAAAGACCACTGTCAAATTTTAAGAGGGTTCCTCAATTTAGTTTTGGTTTAACAGCTGTTCAAAACATGGAACCTCATGGATTTTGTTAAAAATGGAAAAAATGAATTCCGAGTGCTCATTAAACATTATACTTTACGGAAAAACCGTCAATCAAACCAAGGAAAAGCTTGATAAATACTATGGGGACTCTGAACCATCGATTTCAATGGTAAAATGGTGGTTTACTGACTTTTGTTGTGGTCGCACAAGTACAAATCACGCTGAACGTTCTGGACGGCCAATTAAGGTTAAGGAAGATGTCTGCAAGATGGATTTTGCAATTGATCATAAAAGTAAGCGTGTGACAACTTCAAAGAATTGTTTGGAGTTGTTTAACCGCAATTCGAATGAGTTTTTGCTGCGTTTTGTAACTGTGGATGAAACATGGATCCATTACAACATTCCTTAGACCAAACAGCAGTTTAAACAATGGGTTTCTACGTGTGAAGCAGCTTCTAAGAAAGCCAAAGTGACTTTGTCGGCCTATAAGGTTATGCCAATAGTTTTTTCGGATGCACTTGGGATAATCCACATCGATGACCTTCAAAAAGGGGAAACAAGTAAACGGCGAATAGTATAACAACTTATTGGATTAATTTGACGAGGATTTTAAAAAAACGACCCGATATAGCCAAAAAAAAATACTTTTTCATCAAGATAATGCACGGGTTCAGTCACAAGGGCAAAATTTCATGAATTGTGTTAGGAATTAGAACCTCATTCACCATATTATCCGGATTTAGTCCCCAGTAACTATTTCCTATTTCCAAACCTAAAGAAATTGCTAGGTGGAAAGAGATTCAGCTCCACCGATGAAAATATTGATCAAACAAAGTTTGTGGACCTCAAAAAATCTTAGTTTTGGGAATTGATACAAAATTTTTAGAAAGGTTGGACTAAGTGTATTTAGCAAAAAGGAGATTAGGCTAAATTTTTTTTTTTTTGGAAAAAAAATACTTTGTTTTATTAGCAAAGTCACGAAATTAAGTAAGGGGTGTTTTTTATTGGGGTATAGAACTTTAAGTTGGCATCACTTTTTTAACTGGTGGCCATTTTGTCAGCTGTCAAGTGATTAATATTTAGTTTGGTTTGCCATTTCATCATGAACAGGTTGACAAAAGAACAACGCTTGCAAATCGTGCAAATTTATTTCGAAAGTAATGGTTCAGTTCGCGAAGTTCACCGCAAGCTCCGTCCATTTTATGGTCGACATAATCGTCCATCAGAGCAATTAATTCGGTTAACCATGGATCGGTTAACATGGACCATTGGATTATTTTCTTTGGGGATATGTGAAGTCGCTCGTCTACGCCAACAAAAGTGGTTGAAAATTGGACCTGTAGAATTGGCTTCATTCCAGCCAGCCGCGGCGGCCACATGCCCGAAATCATTTTTAAACATTAATGGCATAAAATTATCCTTCCAATAAAGCCAAATTGATGGACATTAAAACGATTTTCTTGTGTTTTATTTCAATTCGAAGTTCTATACCTCAATAAAAAACACCCTTTATATGCTATCGTAGAAGGCATATATATATACAAGAAGACTTCACACTGCAGACGGATTTTCGGTTAGACATCCTATATGATCCGAGCATTAAGCCTATAGGGCTGAAATGCACTTACGAGTTGCAGCTTAGTGTCAAAATCCATGTAGGAACTTCTCCGGAAAAAGCATTAAGCAATCGAACCCTCTTGGCGACGTTAGGTTCCCATTATTGGGTTTTATAGAAGTTTTTCGCTTTTTCAAAGTATTTTCCGCTAAAAATATGGAGTCGACATCATTCTCTTAGACCGACGACACTGCATCGAATTTAAATAACTTTAAATTTATTCCACACCAGCACAGTTCTTGCTTATTGCACATGCGAATTCCAAGGAGAATCCATTTTAAGAGGGAAAATACACACCAAAGTGTTCCGTCTCAATGCATAAGGAAAAAAAACATGATTCAATGAACGCTGTCTGCTTCATTGGAAAAACATCCGCCATAATTATGTGACATCACAAGAAACGCCACGACACAGGACACGGGACATGGCTGGCGACTGCAAAATCAACTCTGAACAATTTTAAGCCCCAACTCTGCGCGACCCAACTCCAGCAGGAACAAAGAGAAGAACAGAAGGACACAAAAAAAGAAACAAATTGAAAGCTGAGAACTGAATCAGAAACAATGAATGCTTCAGACGATAAATAGTGTATCAGAGCGAAATTTTATATTTTGTCGCAGGACAATAAGCGGAAGTTATTTTCATAATGTTAAAGCAACAACAACAACACAACTAACAAGAAGAACAAAACGGGAGAGTAAACAACACTAAAACCCCAGCCCGACAGACAGGAAACGGAAGAATGAAATGGAAGGAAAAACAAAACAGAAAATGTTCACTGACATCAACCGACATAGTCGTTGTCGCCGTCATCGTCAAACTCATACAACAACACTCCGAATCTCACACACACACACAGGCACAGACATGCAGACAGACAGACAACTATGCCACAACTATTGAAATTTTATATAATCACAAAAATACCCCTTCTCTCCACAACAGCACCCAACCACCTCGTGCCTTCTTCCTGTTCCCCTCTACCGCTGCCACCAATCACGAGCGCTCGAATAAGGACATCATGAACAGCATCAGCATGAGAAAAATCATATAAAAAAGAGCCGAGAAGAGGAAGCAGGGGGAAACAAGCGTATACAATATATGCCCGCAAATAAAGACAACATTTCCATATAACCCCTTTGACTTCCACATCCCCTCCGTTCGTCGACCCACTTCGCAGACAGTAAAGTTGACATTTAATGTGAAATTTATGCAACATTTCCCGGATATCATAGCCTGCATTCATATGTTAATCACTTTAGGCTCATAGCCATACATACGACGTTAGCGTGATACAGCAAAAACAATAGCAAATACACTCTTACACACGCACACACACACAACCAGCATACGGACATGGCAACACCACTCTCTTACACATATACAGGATAAATAAATTGTAATCCTTTCGTTCTTTGCCACATGTCAATAATCAAAAGAAAATCGTAAATTAATTGGGGGGGGGAGAGATGAAATGTTAGCCAAACTCATCGAATGTTATGGAGCCTGTAAACATGCCTTTCCACTAGGGGAAAGCAAAGTGACTAGAGAACTGATTCAATTGGTATCCATGTCCTTCAAGGTAAGGTTGCAATTTGTAAGCGTCAATTAAGATTTGTAAACGAAAATGGACAATTCCTTAAAAAGTGTTGATATTTGGCAAAATAAATAATTATAGTTTTGTCGTAACTAGTAAAAACAATTAACAAGTGTAGGGTATGAGATACCCTACACCACTCTGCTATTCAGATGATAAGGCTCCTTTTCTTCAAAGTTAATTATTTGTCGCTTATAATGATCGGGTATAATTTGTAGATTCTTGACCTGCAGAATCTCAAATCGGGAGTGGACTTTGTGTGAGGGCTATTCGAAAACATGGATCGATATGGCCTTATGTTACAAGACATGGGTGTTAGTTAGTCTCTCGTAACGCTCCATGCGAAATTTGATGGAAATCGAATGAAAAAAGGAGAACATTCTAAAATCTGGAAGGACCTTTTTGTGGGGGCTATTAGAAAAAAGGCGTATGTGGTTCGGTTTACCACATTTAACTACTTTGTTTACAATGAAAATGGACAAGTGGACATCGCTCAATGGAATTAGATAGTGATTCTAAGTCGATCTGTATCAGAGAACAGTTTGAGCGACATATTCCATGCCTTTAAATGCCGCAGTACAAATTTCTGTCTCGATTTTAAGTATAACAGCTTTAGAAAATCCACTTACGCACGTTTTCGATCAAATGTAAATGTAAATAATTGATAAAAGAAGTAATCCTTGAAAAATTTGATGTAAAATTGAACTGGAAAAGAAAAAAAAACATTGAAACTACCACTGCTTCTTTATGCAGCCAAACTATGGGTGGTGCAATTAAAAGCGGATTAAAATGTGTTGACAGTCTTCGAGGGAAAAATTTCTTTGTAAAATCTAAAATGTACGTCCCCTTAAGCTTCGGATGAACATGAATCCAACATGAATGTACAGGGTTTTCCATTAAGGACATAACAATTTTATATATTAATAAAACACAGGATGTTTAAGATTTATTCCAGGTCAAATTTTAAGAATAAATTCGATTTTGCTCTATGACCACCACGAACACGTGTACAACGATCTTTCCTTTCGACCAATTTTTCCACCACTCTTGCACACATTTCGCCCGGAACGTTGGCAATTTCGCGTCTAAACTTGTTGGCTATTGGCATAGACCAATGACTTGATGTGGCCCCATAGAATATGACGTTATATCGCATGAACAAACGATTCGACCGGGACATTTTTCGAGATAACACGTTCACCGAATTTGCCTTTTAGTAAATGGATTGTAGCGTATGCTCTGTGGCTTGTGACACCGTCTTGTTGAAACCACATATCGGCGATGTCCAACTCTGGCCAAAAATAATTTTCTAACTGGCACGATAGCGCTCTCCAAAAATACGGCCTAATCACACCTCCGTTATGTCCCTATTGGAAAACCCTTTTGTTAAGCGCATGAAAATACAACGATTGCGCTCTCATGGACTTTTAGGTCGAATTTAGACATACGCTTCAAGCGGAACAATCGCCACATGACCATTTTTGCCGAAGAAGCAGGCGACCATTTGCTTCGAATTGCTTCATTTACGAACAACTTTCGTTGGATTTGGCTCGTTTTCGAAGACCCACACGGTCGATAGCTGTTTTGTTTCGGGCTCATACGCATAGATCCACGATTCGTCACCTGTGACGATCTTTTAAACTACTTTTGAAGCACTGCGATCGTATTTTTCCAAAAATTCTTTGCACCAATCGACACGAGCCATAAGATGGCACGATAGCGCTCTCCAAAAATACGGCCCAATCACACCTTCGTTATGACCCTATTGAAAAACCCTTTAGTTAAGCGCATCAAAATACAACGACTGCGCTCTTATGGATTTTTAGGTCGAATTTAGACAAACGCTTCAGCCAGAAAGGCGTTAGACGATAATTACCGCGGAAATAGCATACAGGGAAGACCATATCTCAGGTGGAGAGAGCAAGAAAAGTGTGACGTGAAGATCCTTGAAAATAGAAACTGCAAGAAGCACACCGAAGTGCTTATAAATCCGGACCAACAGGAGGCTGTGGAGCTAGCCTCAGTAAGTAAATATGTAAATAAAATTGTGGCGTAAACCAAATTTCGTAGACTCCCTATGAAAGCTCCCCTGACCCCAAAGCGGGAGCTACTTTTGTATAGGGACTATATTAGAACTTTAACCAATCCAGACAGACTGACATATCTAAATCGACTTAGAAAATAATTTCGAGTCGATATATCATTTTCCGTGGGTCTATTCCATTTTTTTTTGTGCGTTACAATCATTTGCACAAAGTCATAATACCCCTGTGCCGCCGTGTGATGAGGGTATAAGAATTGAGCCCAAATCCTTAATAAATTGGATGAAATATCAACCATTTAATAGTAAACTGACGAAACCCCTAAAATATATACAAGTACTTTGCTTTTATTGTACAATATTAATTGTCGTATTTATTGTTAATGAAAGTCGTACATATGTCGTTCACTGAACCCGCAACTGTCAGCCCCGAACGGAAAGGAGCAGATGTTGTCAGGACGACGGAAATGCTGTTCATAATTGATAGAAACATGAGGTTTGTACGCACACAACCAAACTTACAAATACAGCAGCACAAACACACACACACACATCCATGCATGATGTATGAACAACAAACATTAGATTGTCAGATGTACGTCGGTGTCAGTTGCTCTGTGTGTGCGTGTGTTTGTGTTTTTGCAAGTGAGTTGCTAAAACATGTTTAATGCCAAATTATGCCGTGAACTCAAGTGGTGCGGAATATATTAGAGGGATACTGTTTTTTATCGTCTCCCTCAACCCCCAACGCTGTGGATTAGAGTATTTGTGTATTGTATTGCCCTGCTGGTGTGGCTGCAAAGAGCGTAAGGCGACTGGTGTGGGTTGGCTAAGTAAGACAACATCTTCATTGTACAACGCATTGTCAGGGTGTACGTGTGAGTGTATGTGTGCTCAGGTGTAGGTGTATATGTATACTGACAGTGACAGCAAATTATAACGTCTGCATTCTTAAGTAGTTTTTGGCAATTATTTACAGCATCTAAACGGCTTAGTCACACTGACATCGTTAACTGAGTGTTACCTGAAGTGTTATTAAATACAATTTGCTCCTTGTCGTTCAGTTAAGTTTCAGTTTAAGTGTCTTTCCAATGATTATATTGCACGGCGTAGAATATACCGTACGTGTGAATCGGTCTATGAACTGAAGAATATGAAGGCCGAAGGCTAGAATATGCCGTTGTACCCTACATGACCACCACGTGGCACAAAGTTTGGAGATGATAACTATTTTTATTCTAGAAAATCTGAAACTAAGCAAACAACGACATGGAATTTTTCGAAATCGTATCTCGCAGAGAGTTTTGAACTGCACAGAAAATCTAAAACTAAGTAAACAACATGGACTTTTTCGAAATCGTATCTATCAGAGAATTTATAAACTGCAACAC
The DNA here is from genome assembly GCA_963513945.1 of Hydrotaea diabolus. Taxonomy (NCBI): domain Eukaryota; kingdom Metazoa; phylum Arthropoda; class Insecta; order Diptera; family Muscidae; genus Hydrotaea; species Hydrotaea diabolus. The sequence continues at coordinate 237,788,532 of OY740716.1, read as the reverse complement.
ACCCATATCTTATTGTTAAGCTCACAATATATACTCTCTAGGTATTGCCTATACGGAATATTTATAGCCCTATTTTATACCCTATTCACACTATGATACAGAGTTATTATGAGTTTTTGCTGATGTTTTAAACTCCTCAAAAAAATGGTAGTCGTACTAAAAATTATACCGATCGACTCAGAATTGTTTTCTTGACCGATTAGATATAAATAAATGTGAAGCACACCTAAACGTCAATATTTTTTCTGCATTTTATTTGATATTTCTCAATTTCAGACTAACTCAATTTGAACCAGGGAGAGATTCACAAGCAAGTAACGTGTTAAAGTTATTCAGGCTTGGAGGATCAATTTTCGAAGAAAATCATCTTCAGTGATGAGGCACATTTTCACCTCAGTGGATTCGTCAATAAGCTGAATTGCTGCATTTTGGCGAATGATAATCCAGGAGTGATTGTAAAAAAAACCAATGCACCCACAATGAGTGACTGTTTAATGCGATTTATGGGCTGGTGGCATCATCGGGCCGTCTTTTTTTTCTAAAATGAGGCCGGTCAGACAGTTACTGTGAATGGTGTTCGCTATCGTGAGATGATAACGAATTTGTTATGTGTGGTTTCAACAGGACGGTGCCACTTGCCACCCAGCTAACAAGCTAACAAAACAATGGCTCTTTTGCGCGACAAATTCAATGGCCGTGTTACATCACGTCGTGGCGATGTTAATTGGCCGTCAAGATCATGTGATTTGACACCGTTGGACTTCTTTCTTTAGAGTTATTTGAAAGAAAAGATGTACGAGGGCTGCTATATATATTCTCTGGCCTAATAATGAAAATGCGACTACTGATCATTAGAAATGGTTTTATGGTTTTTCAAAGTATTCTCCAGCATGATTTATACACTTTTGCATGCGCTCAAACCAATTGTCGAAGCACTTTTTCCACTCCGATTGAGACACCTCCAAAGCATGGATTTTGAACGCTTCAACAGCATCTTCTGGCGACGAAAAGCGTTGACCACGCATTTTTGTCTTGATGTGCGGGAACATAAAGAAGTCATTGGGTGCCAAGTCAGGGCTGTATGGCGGATGACCCATCAATTCGTTTTTTTGGTCGGTCAAAAATGCGCTGTTTTGAGCCGATGTGTGAGAGCTCGCATTGTCATAGTGCAAAATGATGCTTCTTCTCTGGTTCGTTTTTCGAATTTCTCCGAAGACCATCCTACGTTGCTCAAGCGGATTAATCGCCACATGACCAGTTTTGACGAAAAAGCAGGCGACCATTTGCTTCGAAGTGCTTCTTTTACGAACAACTTTCGTTGGATTTGGTTCGTCTTCGAAGACCCACACGGTCGAATGATGTTTTGTTTAGGGCTCATACGCATAGATCCACGATTCGTCACCTGTTACAATCTTATAAACGTCTTTTGAAGCACCGCGATCGTATTTTTCCAAAAATTCCTTGCACCAATCGACACGAGCCAGTTTTGAGCAATTCTCAAGTTGTGCGGGATCCAAAGAGACAAACCTTTTTTACGGCCAGATGTTCATGCAATATCGAATGTATGCTGGTAGAATAAATGACCAAGGATGCCTCTATCTCACGGTATATCACATGACGATCTTGCATTATCAGTTCTCGCACGGCATCAATGTTTTCTGGCAAAAACGGCCGTTTTTGGACGACCTTCACGATCTTCGTCTTTGAGCGATCGTCGGCCGCGATTGAATTCAACCAGTTTTTCACACTTCTATAGGATGGTGCTTCATCGCCATGCAAATATTGAAGTTTATTGATGCATTCTTGTCGTGATAATCCACGTCGAAAGTTGTGAAAATTATCACACGAAAATGTTCACGAGTTAATTCCATTTTTTTGCCAAATTGATTTTTTCAAGTCACTGTAAACAACACAAATGATGGTCGTATGTCAAAACGTTCTGAATACGTTTATTCCAAAAAACGTCATACTTTCCAATTGAAATATCAGATGGAGCCAGGCAACACTTAGTGTTACCTAGGCCAGAAATATATACAGCAACCCTCGTACGTCGTTCAGCCAGCAACAATTCAAGAGCTAAAGGATGAGATAATTCGGCACATTAACGGCATTCAACCTCAATTATGCCTCGGCATCATCGAAAATTTGGACCATCGGATGGAGGTATGCTGCCGAGGGTGCGGCGGCCATTTGGCCGATATTTTGTTCCATAGATAATTGAAGAATACCAATATTTTCAAAAAAAAGAAATGACAATAATTTCCGAAATAATATATTTATATATAAAATATAATAAGAAATACCTTAAGCCTACCAAAACGTTGCCAAAATGGTTCTTGACAACAAAAAGTTGATATATTAACTGCAACAGTGCTTCAAGAGCTTCAATGAATTGAAGCGGTAAATAGATCACGATAGCGGTGCCCCAGGAGAAGTTAAGGTAATTGCATACCAGTCCCGGTAAAGTAAAACCTAACTAAAGTACAGTTCCAAGAGGAAGTGGGGTTGAAGTGCGTGGTGAGTGGCTTAGCACAAAGACAATAGACTCGGTGAATTAATACCTAACGACAGTTCCAAGGGAAAGATTGATTAAATTGCGTGAGTTGTGGTCTAGTTCATAGACAATAGGAAATACGAGTTTCACATGCCAGTGGTAAGATCTATAAAGACTCCACGCCAAAGAAAAACGCTTAGAAATGACAGTTAACATGTGTAATCTAATAGTTATCATAAAGGACGACCTAACCAGGCATTTAAATTGAAAAACAATTGAAAAAAGCTCTCCCTTGTGTAAAAAATATTCCCCAATGAAGGGTATCGTGTGGGCGGCTTCGTCTTACACTTGTTATACGAGTATAACTCAGCCAAGGGTGAAACATTTGCGTAAGTGTGTTTGTAATAACCCATGCTTGGCACGACCGAGCCAACTACTCGTAACACGTTCACCTATTTTGGTGTCAGCCAAGTGAATTATTAACTATCCACGTGAAATGTTTTATGCATTCACTCACTACCAACAATTGTTTTCAGCTATCCGGTATTTGAACATTTGCATACGAAGGATATGTACACCAAACATTAATTTGTCATTTGCCGTTAATAAAAAATTCATAAAGTTTGCCCCTGTCGGATCTGTAAAGGAAACACAACTTTTCTTTCGTTCGTCTCTGGTCAAAGATGATATTCTGCATTTGTTTGTTCATAATTTGAATGAACTTTACACCGGCGACTAAGGCCTCCTTTTACGACGATGATTTTGAAGTTTTTGTGGCTATAGTTACCTAAATGTCTTGGTTTTAACAAAAATAGCTATGCCCTGGGAGTTAAGGGAGGCTTTGGTGTAGCGGTAAACAATTATGAATTTCATGAATATTAACAGCTACAAATGCAAGTTCAAAAATATTTGTATGTGTTCGTGGTTAGCAACGTATGTGAGACTGTGAGTCCATCTGTCTGTCTGTCCAACCATTTATTGTGATAATAAGAAGGCTGAAGTTTGTAACTCAGTAACGAAAAGGAAGGCTAGCGGGGCCTTTTTAGGGGCCCCTTTTAATGAGTCACAGTTGCTTATGTTTCTATCACTTCCAAATTCACTGTCATTATTGGTACTTTTCTAATGAAGACTTATAGAAGGCCAGCCATCAGAAGCCCATCAGTAGTATATTTAATATTTAGTAAATCATTTCGAACACCGACAAATGAATTATATACTTCTGTAAATGGGATATTACAAAAGCCTTAAGGAAAGGCAGCAAACTCAGATTTGTCAGAAGGGCAAAAAAGTGATCCAAAATTTCCAATAAAGGATTATTACCAAATCACTCTAATAAGAAGCAAATCAATAATCTTATGTTGGGGGAGCCGAATAAGAGACACCCGAGAATACCAGAAGATTTTGCGCCTCTTCCTGCAGCTTGGGGAAGGTCGGACTTAACATTCCGACACATTTCATTGGGGATACATGGTCGTTGTTAACGCTCTTGTATAGCAGCAGCACTTTAAATTGGAAAGCTCTTCGGTATACATGCCATGTTAAAAGATGATATATTAGAAGCGGCAGAACCTCAGATCGGGAAGGACTTTTGTACGGGGCTTTTCAAAAACATGGTTCTATAAGTATATGGCCTAATCTCATCAGTGCTGCTTACAAACATGTACAACGTACTTTGTTAAAATTGAGCAAGAACGGTCCTTCTAGAGCGGCACTGCCTCAAATAGATGGATATAGTCCAGTTTCACAGGTTTGTTACATGCGAAATTTAAGCACGATCAAATGTAAAATGTGCGACAAGTCCTCCAATCGGGGTCCAGTATGAAAGCATGGACCAATATTTAAATTGGAGCAATTTCAGAGAAATCGAGCATTGATTGCTCATGAAAACTTTTGTGGGAAACGGATGCTAGATGTTGTAGCAAGATCGGTCCTTCTAGAGCGGCACGGCCTCAAATAGAGATACACAGCGCTCTATAAAATAGTGGACGGATATAGTCCAGTTTCATCAGGTTTGTTACATGCGAAATTTAAGCACGATCGAATGTAAATTGTGGCTACTAGTGCGACAAGTCCTCCAATCGGGGGCCAATATAAAAGCATGGACCAATATTTAAATTGGAGTAATTTCAAAGAAATCGAGCATTGATTGCTCAAGAAAACTTTTGTGCGAAACGGATGGTAGATGTTGTAGCATTGATTGTTTCGTGCAAAGTTTTGTGGGAAACGGCTGTTAGATGTTGATTCTAAAACTGCAGGTTCTAAAATTGGCCATGACGTTCGTTTGCGAGCTACTCCTTTGGTCCGATATGGTTGTATTTCACCAAACTAAATTATTAATCGCTAGTATACCATACTAAGTTTAAGCGTGGTCAGGTGTAAATTGTGGCTACTTAAGCAAGGGGATCTCGAATCGGTAGGGACTGTTGTTTGACCTTTTCGATAACCTCCAGCGATATCGCCAATTTTTACCAGAGGTGGGTACTAATCACAAGTACCGATTTAAGCAAAATTTGGTCATGATCGGATGGAATGTGTAGTTTCTAGAGCTGCAGTTTGTGAAATCGGGAAAACATTTTTTTCGATACCGAAACATTGACCAATATCTACAGGGCTCGTCCTCATCCCAAATATGAGTTTAATTAAAATCAGTTCATAATTTCAACCTGCATAATAATTGCAACGAGCGATGGACAGCCGGAAGGACAGACATCGCTTAAAAGGATCATATAAGTATAGTTATACTGAATCGATCCGTATACTTGACATAATAATCCATCTACATTCCCTTTACGAGGTTGCTTTTTATATTTCTGGCCTAGACAACACTAAATGTTGCCTGGTGCCATCTGACATATCCATTGGAAAGTTTGATATTTTTTAGCATAAACGTAATCAGATCGTTTTGACGTACGATCAACAATTGTGTTGTTTACAGTGGCTTGGAAAAATCAATTTGGGAAACAAAATGGAATTAACTCGTGAACATTTTCGTGTGATCATTTTTCACAACTTCATGAGTGCACAACTACATGAGTGCATCGATAAACTTAAATCTTTGTATGGCGATGAAGCAATATCCTATAGCACTGTGAAAAACTGGTTTAATGAATGCAATCGTGGCCGACGCTCGCTCAAAGACGAAGATCGTGAAGGTCGTCCAAAAACGGCCGATGCCGTGCGTGAACTGATAATGCAAGATTGTCAGGTGATATACCGTGAGATAGAGGCATCATTGGGCATATCTTCCACCAGCATACGTTCGATATTGCATGAACACATGGCCGTTTGTTCTCGTTGGATCCCGCACAACTTGCCAATCCCCAAAAAAGGCTCGTGTCGATTGGTGCAAAGAAATTTTGATAAAATACGATCGCGGTGCTTCAAAAGTCGATGGATCATTGTGTATACCCCCGAAACAAAACAGCAGTCGACCGTGTAGGTCTTGGGAGCCAAATCCAACGAATGTTGTTCGTGGAAGAATCACTTCGAAGCAAATCGTCGCCTGTTTCTTCGGCAAAACCGGTCATGTGGCGACTGTTCCGCGTGAGCAATATAGGACGGTCAATTCTGAGTGGTACACCACAATTTGTTTGCCTGAAGTCCTCGGAGAAATTCGAAAAAATGAACAAGAGAAAACGAATCATTGTGCACCATGGCAATGCGAGCTCTCACACATCGGCTCAACCCAGCGCCTTTTTGACCGGCCAAAATGTCGAATTGATGGGTCATCCGCCGAATTGATGGGTCACCCAATGACTTCCGTTTATTCCCGCACATCAAGAAAAAATGCGTGGTCAACGATTTTCGTCGCCAGAAGATGCTGTTGAAGCGTTCAAAAACCATGTTTTAGAGGTGTCTCAATCGGAGTGGAAAAAGTGCTTCGGCAGTTGGTTTGAGCGCATGCAAAGTTGTAGAAATCATGCTGGAGAATACATTGAAAAACAATAAAACTATTTTTAATGATAAATATGTGACAGCGCATAGAGAAAGAAACCTAAGGGTAAAAAAATCAATTTCCACTTTTTTTTGATGTGGACAACATCTGAGCATCGAATGAGACCGATCCCATGCCCGAAAAGTGTTCCCTCCCAGAGATATGCGCGTTTTATGAAAGTGAAGTCGACGATTCTACACCAAATATACACTAATTTAAATCTTTAAAACTTAGGTCTCTTTCTATTTTGCGCGTCACATATTCGCATTTTCAATTTTACGCCAGAAATATAAATAGCAGCCCTCGAATTTATTACAAACATCACCACTAAGTTTTATTAACCACATTGTGGTATGGTATAGTAGTTCTATAAAAAGGTTTAATAAATAAACGAAATTTTTAATTAATTTTTTAATAAAAAAATCAATTTAAGCTTTTAAATAGAAGTCAACGGCAAGAAAACGAAGACCTAAGACGATTAAACCCAGATGTCCTTCTTAAAAGCTTTGCTTGAAGTCGACAATATGGACCAACAGTTCAAATGCCAGTCCCATTTTACAAATCTAGACATGTTGGTCCATGGTCACCAATACACTATTTGACAAATATTTACTCGTAGAACATTTGAACATTGGAATTGATACGTACCAGTAGTTTTATGCTTTGACCATTAGGTGAAATGTTGGACTCATGTGCCCCTTGGGTACCTATTTTAAACACCTCTTTTTAAAGTAATTACTTTTACCGGGATAGCTTTAGTCCCCGGGAAAGACAATTTGGGTACTGAATCGAATTCGTACATATTCAATCAAATATAGCTTATGACCATGTGTCATCAGCATGCAAAATTTCGGGATCCTAGGGCAATTCATTTGACTTACCGAACAATACCCGAAAGAACGAGAACAAAGTCCGAAGCGGATTTTAGAGTCTGTCATAATATGGCCAAATCTAACAACTACAATAATCCCCCCTCCTCGCTACGCTTATTGTAAGCGAGACGCACTTAAGGGACTGAGAAGAGCAACTGGGTGTCTTCTTATGTCCTCGAAAGACCGCTTTCCTGAGAAGACGAAGATTTTGGCCATGGGTCAGCGTAACTATAAGTACATGTTGTCGAAGCAGTACCTGCTGTGATGTTACAGAGGGGATCATCCGAATTACTACCAAACAAATAAGCATCTTTCACCGCGGCACGTCAGAAGTGATCTTCATTATCTCGAGGGCATGAGTACCAACGGTACAAACAAAAAGCTCTAGATAAAAGGTCCACTTAAACGCATACAGGAGATGATGCTACCCCAATAAGCTAGAGTGGTATTGACTCAACTGAGATCAGTCAGGCGCAGTCGCCTTTGTTAGCACTAGGCCCGACACTAGGCGAGACACTTGTCTCGAGCATATCAGCGACGACCGCACGGCTCACAAGATCTGTTCAGAGCTTTGATAAGAGCCTACCTAGCTGGTTACCAGGCCCAGCTGTTTCTCAGCCCTTACCCGATCTCTGCAGACTTGGTTTCAAGGTTCAGAAATTTGGTGTCAATTTCTGAATCTTGAAACCAAGTCTGCAGAGCCAGTTTCTCAAGTCGAACAAACCAAGAAGAAGCTAGAGGATCAGAAGCTACTCCGCTAGAGTAGTATTAGCATTATTGAGATCAGTCTGGCGAAGTTGCCTTTGTTAGCACTAGGCCAGATACTGACGAGACAATTTACTCCCGCATACCAGCGAGGACCACACGACACACTAGATTTGTTCAGGGCTTTGCTTAGAGCCTACCTAGCTGGTTAGCCTTACGTTACCTAATTCATGGCACTGACATGACACTTCCTGAACCTGGAAACAAAGTCTGCAGAGCCAGTATCACAAGTCGAACAAACCAGCAACATTATACAGCCATATCCACACAGTTGTCGCTACAACATCCCCGAACACCGCAGCATCCAGCACCAGGACGAGCTCAAGGTCTCACAGAATCTAGTAGCATCCTTCCGATTCCAACAACAAAATCTGCCCTACACACCTACGATTTACCGAAGCCAGGATGAATATTCATAGCATCACCATATTGGCTGTTTTAATCCCAGAATCTACCACTTCGAGCCTATTGCTCGAATTATTCATTCCGAGACCATGTAGGCCGAATCAAAGATCGCTTAACCCGCGTCGGTATTATCGGGCATCAGGCTACGTCGGATCCAGCATTCGCGACAGTACAATCGGGAATCATGCTACAGATGGGTCAAGCATTCGGTAAGCTTAAATCATATATGAATCCTTGCATATTCCTCGCTTTATTAGGAAGTTCAGCGGACCTTGATCATAAAAATATGATACCAAATTTTGGGACATAATATAATTGTACTCGTATCCCCTGAAGTCGTGCCGTTTTTAATAAATTTATGTTCGAAACTATCAACAAAACTGTGAATGACTCTGAAGCCGTTAGCAATATTGTCATTACTTTGTAATGGCATTACCATCACTTCCATTCTTTGAAGTCAGCTGTGGCAAAATCACTTTTTTGTCCAGCAAGTTGAATTTACAACGAGATTATAATGTCATTATAATTGAAACTCCTATGGAAAACTCATTTTTATAAAACTCGGTTCCAAAGGAAACACACGAAGATAACTGAGCGACATCTCAGATTAAAAACACTCTGTTTCACAGGGTGGGGTATGGTTATTACAACAGAACATATTCTTGTTCCATGTTTATTTTCTTTCTGACTTATTTATTTTTTTATTTATTATGTGTTCACCAAACCACGATCAGAAGGTGGCAGTCCAGCTTTTTTTCCGCTGGGGGCCTCTCTATTAAAGGCCCATTTCATTCCAATTATCCTTAATAATTCGGTGTTTTTGCAAGAGTATAACAGCAGCATCACCATTGAAAAGTTTTGCAACGACAAAATATTTACAACCACTACTTGCGAAAAGTAGAAGATGTTGATGAAGAAGAAGACGAAGCAAAAGTAGTCTCTGACACTTTTACAGTTTTGTATATCAAGTCCTGCTAATTTGAATCAACCTTCCTGTCATTATGCACTTTAACTACAAATATCCTTATTTGACAAGAAGCAAGCGAAGCGCAAAAAGAATGACGCAAGGGGTTTAGCAGGCAGGCTGGCAGGCAGGCAGACGGGGAAGCAGGAGGCGGCAGCGAACATCTTATCTTGTAATAATAATGCTAATGCCAATGGTTGGCTTGCTTTATTTTCCGTTTGGTCTGCTACTCTTGACTTGGAAAACAACTTTTGTTTGCAGCTACTACTTTGCACACGTCCCATAGCGCTGTCCCGCCATCACCTCTCGCCCTCATTTATTTCATTTTCACATTATTCAGGGTTGTCCATTCACTCTCCGCCTCGGCTTTTCGCATGTCTTCAACGTGAACATCCTCACTCACATTTCGGAACAATTGAAAATTGTGCAAGTGTCAGAGTTTATGCAGTGGATTTCAGTGTGAGTGCGAGTCGTTGCGAGAAGCAAAAGCTAAAGTTTCTATTGGAACTATGACATGTTATTAGTCTTGAACGTTTCCTGCTCCTATGGAAATTCCTTAAATTCAAATTCATATACGGATATCCTTGAACGTAACAGCAGAAGCTAAAACAGCATTCTGCAACAGCATCACATCAACAATGGCTGCTTTTGTGTGAGTGAGTGTGTCATGGAAGCTAATGCAGTCCATTGTTATACGTATTACATGCATCCCCAGTTAGTTACACTGCAAAAAATCCGCACTCTGCCTTTAAAGTAATGACAAAGTTACCGTGCTGGGAATTTAAGTGTAAGCGATGATCGCACAAGTAACTCAGCTTAAAATATGGGTAGAAACAACGACGTCTTACCCGCTCTTTTAAAAAAGCGACTTGGCGAAGAGAATCCACTAGTGATAACACAGCATTTCTGTAAAGTTAGCCTTTTGGAGTCTGTTTAGAACAGCAGGTCCTGGGCATCGATAGGAAATTTGTTTCACATTTGTTCCTTAAAAGGCCGTTGGTGGAAGTTAACGCTGGAACTACTGATAGTCGCATAATTTCGAATTTAAGCACGATTGTGGCTGCTAGATCTGCATAGAATTAAATTGGGAGGGACAATTGACCGCTTGTAACCTTCAGGTTCAACATTTGGGTAGAATCTTAATATGTGACGCGCAAAATAGAAAGGGACCTAAGGGTAAACACCAGTTTTGTTCAGGAGAGTCATTTTAAAGATTTAAATACGTGTTTCTTTGGTGTAGAATCGTCGACTTCACTTTCATAAAACGCGCATATCTCTGGGAGGGAACACTTTTGGGGCATGTGATCGGTCTCATTCGAAGCTCAGATGTTGTCCACATCAAAAAAGAAAAAAAAAATTATAAAAATTTTTTTTTTACCCTTAGGTCCCTTTCTGTATGCGCTGTCACATATATGTGTTATATGGGTATATACAGCCGATATAGTCCAGTTTTACCACTGTTTATTATCAGCCACTCAAAATGTTGTACGAGGGCTTCTATATATATTTCTGGCCAAATAATGGAAATGCGAATGTGTATCATCAAAAATGGTTTTACTCGTATTGTTTTTCAAATTATTCTCCAGCATGATTTATACACTTTTGCATGCGCTCAAACCAATTGTCGAAGCACTTTTTCCACTCCGATTGATTGAGACACCTCCAAAACATGGTTTTGGAACGCTTCCACAGCATCTTCTGGCGACGAAAGTCGTTAACCACGCATTTTTTTCTTCATGTGCGGGAAGAAAAAAAAGGAGTCATCGGGGGCCAAGTCAGGACTGTACGGCGGATGACCCATCAATTCGCCGTTTTGGCCGGTCAAAAAGGCGCTGGTTTCAGCCGGTGCACAATGATGCTTCCTTCTTGTTCGTTTTTCGAATTTCTCCGAAGACTTCAGGCAAACAAACAGTGGTGTACCACTCAGAATTGACTGTCCTATGTACCACTCAGAATTGACCTCCTACGTTGCTCAAGCGAAACAGTTGCCACATGGCCAGTTTCCACATGACCATTTTTTCCGAAGAAACAGGCGACCATTTGCTTCGAAGTGCTTCTTCCACGAACAACTTTCGTTGGATTTGGCACGTCTTCGAAGACCCACACGGCCGATTGCTGTGTTGTTTCAGGCTCATACGCATAGATCAATGATTCGTCACCTGCGACGATTTTATAAATGCCTTTTTGAAGCACAGCAATCTTATTTTTTCAAAAATTTCTTTGCACCACTCGACACGAGCCTTTTTTTTGGGCGATTGTCAAATTGTGCGGGATCCAACGAGAACAAACCTTCTTTACGGCCAGGTGTTCACGCAATATTGAATGTATGCTGGTGGAAGAAATGCCCAAGGATGCCTCTATCTTACTGTATGTCACATGGCGATATTGCATTATCAGTTCACGCACGGCATCAATGTTCTCTGGCACAACGGCCGTTTTTAGACGACCTTCGTCTTTGATCGAGCGTCGGCCACGATTGAATTTATTAAACCAGTTTTCACAGTGCTATAGGATGGTGCTCCATCGCCATAAAAAGATATAAGTTCATCCATGAACTCTTGTCGTGATAATCCACGTCGAAAGTTGTGAAAAATGATCGCACGAAAATGTTCATCGATGCACTTTTGTCGTGATAATCCTCGTCAAAAGTTGTGAAAAATTATCTTATGAAAATGTTCAGGAGGTAATTCCATTTTTTTGGCGAATTGATTTTTTCGAGTCACTGTAAACAAGACAAATGATGGTCGATCGTCAAAACGTTCGGAGTACGTTTATGCTAAAAAATGTCAAACTTTCCAATGGAAATGTCAGATGGCGTAAGGCAACACTTAGTGTTGCCTAGGCCAGAAATAAATATGCAAAGTTCTATCGCGATCGTGGATAATTTGTGGCTTCTGTAGCAGGAAGACCTCACATTGGAAGGGATCGTTATAAAAGAACTATTTTAAAACCTGAACTGCTAGGTTCCACTTCAGCAAGCTTGTGTATTGGTCACTCATGACGTTCTGTGGCTTTAAAGATGCAGCTTCAAAAAATTGCGAATGATATTATATCAAAACATCGAACCATATGGAACAACTTCAATAGGGCTCGTCCCGGAACCAAACCTAAGCATTGTACGAGGTTCATCAATCAGTTTATCAGAACAACCTGTACAGAAGATGCTGTTGAAGTGCAATGTGGTTAGATCATGATACTGCATAGATCGGCATAATAGACATGGGTCTACCGTCTTTCCTTGAACGTGTTGCAAGCATCAGCTGTAAGTCATAAGACCCCGTTCCCATAATTTCTGGCAGTGCATTGCTGTCATGTTACCCACACAAATACTTAGTTCTAGTACACCAGCTAGCACCACCATACAGGAGGCGCTCATATGTGCACGAGTATGTAAAACAGCGCTAAGGGACATATGTTGCAAGCTCCGTATATATGCAGCTATGCATTTGTGCCCGAGTGTTTGTGTGTGTGTCTATATATAGTATATTCATATCTGTGAGTCATTATGCCTCCGCATGTATGTCTGGCTGTGTGTCGTTTCGAGTGGGCCAGTGCGAGCAAGTGTTGGCAAAGTGGGGCCAGTCAGCCGCAAACGGAAGTCATTTCAAAATGCCAACAATGACAGCGACATCGCCATTACAAAGGCAATAATATTTATGTTCATAATGACGCTGAACATGTAATCATTACAACACATTTACATCATCTACTTACAGGCTCGCAGGCAGGCGGACAAGCATGCATCTGTACAATTAAGAAGGACTTAAAAAGGGTCAGGATACTTAACTACCCCTAAGACACAACTCGACAACCACTCCTAACGATTTCCGTTGGGAATTAAATCGAGACGGTCCGATCCTTTTTAAGTTTCTGTGGTGTTAGAGGGGGTAAAGCCCTTAAGAGCCCTCCCTCTCTTCAGTTCGCCATAAACTTAATTTAAATGATATGAGCACACTAGCCGCATACATTTGATATTTGTCAATGGAGGCTACTTTCCTTCCATGTCTTTATGTATGGAAAGTAAGGTCCTCTAAGTAAGAGGATACATATCATTTTGTACAGACAAGAAGTGTAAGGCATCGTAAAAATAATTTAAGACCCCACATCAGTTTTGAACAAATACGTTTCATGCCTTTTAAGTCAATTGACCTATATCCGTCTTTGCAGCAGGTTCACACGATAACTCGCGAATGGATTTAGTTATCGTTTTTAAGTTCTGCACTTGGTAAACATTCTTCAGAACTACTTATGGGGTTGAAAATCCGCCTTAAAGCCACATCCCTTTAAGTACCTCTCTCACAAATGTGCCATTACCCATTACAGTTTTGACTTAATACGTTTCAAGACATTTTATGTCACTTGACCTATATCCGTCTTTGCAGCAGGTTCACACGATAACTCGCGAATGGATTTAGCTATCGTTTTTAAATTCTGCACTTGGTAAACATTTTTCAGAACTACTTATGGGGTCATATAGCCACATCCCTTTAAGTACCTCTTACAAAAATGTGCCATTACCCCTTTTTTTGAAATATCTTTAATCCGAATCATACTATCCAACCCAAAATCGATGCTTAAGATCAGGATTATAAGCTCAATTTAGTGACAAATAACTTGATTCATACTGGTAATCACACACCTTCTGATACTTCCCCCTCAAATGGCTTTTGTTCAGTGCACCAACCACGTCACCGAAAATGTTAAATTCACTTAAGTTCTAAATACCGTAATATTTATAACGGGTTTGTATTCATAAAGGGGTTGACACGCCCCATTCTGGTACTTACCACACAAATATACTGTACCGCCCACTTGATATATCTTAAATGGTACTCATTCGATCTTACACAAAATCAATACTTCAGGCCACAATTATAAGGTTAGCTTTGTGACAAATAATTCAATTCATCGACACGCCCCTTCTAGTACCTCCCACGCAAATGTGCAGATTAGAAACCACATAACTTGTCATATAGCACCAGAAATTCGCTTAATTTGTAAACTCCATTGTTTTTTAAAACAGCTTTATACAAGTGTATGAAAAGATTGGCTGACACGCCCTATTTTGGCACCTCCAGTGCAAATGCAACAAATTGCACCTTCTATACACACGGAACTATCCGAGCGTAGATTTAATCTCACATAACTTTATGCCGAATTTGGTAAGAATTTTCTTTTCTGCAATCTGTTTATTTCATATTTGTATGCTCAAACAAATGGATGCCATGTCCCGTTTTGAAATCTTCCACAAAAACAACATCGTAGATATTAAAAAACAGCACGCTTCAGGCAATGAAGAAAGTAACGAAGGGCAATTTAAATTTCTATTCTTCTTCTTCTTATGTTGCACATTAGTAATAGGGATATGAATATAGGTACCTCCCTGTTTCTTGCGTCATATAGAAAGTTATTTTCATCTGAGTAGCCTGCCCATTTTTGGATGTTTCTTAGCCATGACGTTTCTCTTCTGCCCATTATGCTAGTTTCTTTAATTTTTTGATTTAAGTATCCCTGTTATAATTTGTACTTGGTGTTTCTCATTATACAGGGTGGGCTATAGGTTACCATGGTGGTAAAAACTTCTATAACTTTTTTGTTCAATAGGAGACTGGAGATGTAAAAGACCGCAACCAGTCGGGCCGCCCACGCTCTGTTCGAACACCGCATGTCACCAAAGCCGTTTAATCAAGAATTCACAGAAATCCACTCCGAAAACAGAAATGCATGGCCCGTGAGATGAATATCACGCAAAAGTCCATAAGTCGAATCATTAAAAAAGACTTGGGACTTGGGGCTTTCAAAGGACGTACCGGACATTTGTTGACTGCAGCTTTAAAAAAAAATAGGATTGAAAAAATGTTTACCGTTCAGGAAAAATTTTACAAGCAAAATGATAGAGTGTAGCGCGGTCATCCAAGGAAGCATCTGAATTGATCCCAAGGGTGGTGTGTCTCTTACGATGGGGTCACTGACCTTCATTTCTGCGAACAAGGAGTCAAAACATCGGCCAAAGTTTACCAAGAAACCGTTTTGGAAGCTATTGTGAAGCCTCTCGACAATTCCCTGTTCCAAAACCAGCCATTGACTTTCCAGCAGGATTCTGCGCCGGCCCATAAGGCTAAAACGTCCCATACCTGGCTTCGAAACAAATTGCCAGCGTTCATTTCCTCTGAAGAATGGCCCTCTGGCGGTCCAGATTTGAACCTATTGGACAAGGTTTGTCACAAAAGATACCCCAACATTGGATCTCTTAAGAATACTTTGACTCGAGCTGTGGCCAATTTTCCAATGGACGAGGTTCGTGCAGCTATTGACGATTGGCCAGTGCGACTTAAGGCGTGTGTAAAGGCAAAAAGCTGACATTTCGAATAAGTAGATTCTTTTTGGATACAATATATATCCAAAAACATTCAGTACTTTTTATTTTACAGCATAAAACGTGTGTAACAGCATTTATGTCCCTACTAAGTAGACTTACTCCGGAAAGAGGTTTGCAAATCGTTATAAATGGGCCCAAAATGAGATGGCCACCGAAGCTTATTTTTACAAAAGAAAATTGTTAAGCGATTAAGCTCACTTTTGGTTGAATGGGTATGTTAATAAATAAAATTGTCGCATTTGGAGTAATAAAATTCCACAAGTCGTTGTTCAGACGCCGTTTGTCCTCAAAAACTCACCTTTTGGTGTGCTCTATGGGCAGAGGGAATCAATCATTGGTTTATACTTCTTCGAAAATGAAGCCGACAATAATGTTACCGCCAATGGGGAACACTATATAGCCATGATAAATGACTTTTTCGTGCTAGAATTGAAGGATGTTGATGTCGTCGTGGCGTGGCCTCCAACATCGTCTGATTTAACACCGCTGGACAAATAGTTGTGCGGTTGTCTGAAGTCGCTTGTTTGTGTACGCAGATAAGCCCGGCACGACAGACGCCTAGGAAGAGAATATTTAAAACGTCGAAAATTGGGCCTCTCGGCGGGAATTTATTCGCGCCAGGCCCCCCCCCTCTTGCCTAAAAACATTTTGAAAAAAGAATTCAAACCCCTAATTTTGTAATAAAGCAAAATTCTTGGCCTTAAATATGCGTTTTATGTCTTCTTGAAAACCACATGTCTAAAAAACACCCTAAAGACATTGCGAGCCAAGATGGATATAAATACATTAACGTAATTTGATCCCTTATCTATTATACAATTGTTGTCAAGGGGCATGACACTAGCCTTTTTTCTTTCAAGGTGTGTTTCTTTCTATGCAATATATGTATATATAACACCTACTACGTCATATCGGTATTTGTTCTACCCACTCAACAGGGTTGTGTGGCAGTGCAACGCCTCCTAATGTAGTTTGGCCGAAACGTAGTCTACAATGATTTCTTAATCATTGATTTCACTCCCTTACAATTTTATAACGATCGGTCCAATATAAATAAAAAAAAATAAAAAAGAGGCTTGGTGCTGGCCGTTTATCTGGCTCTTATTTTTCATATTATACGAGTATTGTGTTTTAAAGTTTAGGGTTGTTGTTTTTTCAGAGGTTGACCCAGTTCTAGCGAGGGGAAAATTCTTATCTCCTCACCGATCCATTCTATTTTCAAAATCAGCCGTTTCAGTCCATCAACCCACTTTTCTACAAAATTTTAGCCACCAAGTTCCAATAATGCCGCCTTTAGTTTTCCTTCTCCAGACAGGACGAACATTCATAGTTGGATCATCTTAGAATTTATATATATATATATGTGACAGTGCATAGAGAAAGGGACCTAAGCGTAAAAAATATCAGTTTTCACTTTTTTTTTGTTGTGGACAACATCGGAGCATCGAATGAGACCGATCCCATGCCCCAAAAGTGTTCCCTCCTAGAGATATGCGCGTTTTATGAAAGTGATGGTACACCAAAGATACAAGTATTTAAATCTTTAAAATGACTTTCCTGAACAAAACTGGTTTTTGCCCCTAGGTCCCTTTCTATTTTGCGTGTCACATAATGTGGTGATTTTTTTCAGAACAAAAAAAATATAAAAATTCAAATCAAGTGTGAAATCTTTATTGGTAATTTGAAAGGACATGTTAGGGCATTTATTTTTTTGAAAATAATTATAATTAAATATGTCTTTCAATAAGATGAATGAAAGTCATTAGCCAAAAACAAAAAAAACTTAAGTTTCATCGAGATCGGTTTTTGTTTTTTATTACTTATTACCCTAAACGCCAACAACAAGGAACTCCTCCCAAACCAATGAAAGATTTCTTATAGCTTATGACCGGCAGCTTGCTTTGAATGTGGAATTAAACAGGCTACTGCATTTAATATAGAAGTTTTTAAATGATTAGAAAATAATCTCTTTTTAGTAAAGCCGTTTTCATACACTATGTGAAAAAATCAGGCCACTGATGTTAAAAGTTCCTACAGGTCTTCTAATTGAGTTGGGGTTACAGTCGCACCCACTAACCATAACGCCACAGCTATCGCGCCCTTTTTCATTACAAAAACTTCATCAAACCTTTACTTCCTGTATATTCGGTGTATGTTTCACAGCACAGCTGAACTTTATCCTATATATTTTTGTTGAATGCAATATTTAAATCCTCTCTAATTAAATTATTTTTAAGCTTAAAAAAATACTCACCCCGTACCTTGAATTGGACAAAAAATGCCAGTAATCACTGGCGATGATGTAGAAAAACTCGCCACTTCCCAATAAAAAACAAACTACGGTTTCATGGAACAGCACTTTTCCCGGTGATAATCTATGGCTTATAAACCTGTAGCTACAAAAATAAAACTAAAAAATTTCTAGGAAAAAATTTTAAACGCTTGACTATGTGATGCGCTTCAGCGCAACAGATATATTTAGCTCGTTTTTTATCACCAAACACCTATAAAGTCAATGAGTATCTCTTCAAATTGCAGCTTTGCATGTATGCGTTTAGCCCTATATGAGTACTAGGCAGTAACTTCGGGTCACTATTGAAATTAAGACTTGTGAATTTCATAAAAAATATAGTCTAATCGGCACATACCTTTAAGTATTCATCTACGAGTATTAAACTGTTTGCTTTAACAAATAATTAAATTGATTTTTTTTTTTAATTTTTGGGTTGTTATTTTTTTAACCATTTGCCGATATACTAGCGTAAAGCCCCATCCAGTAATGCACTTATGCAAAACTGTAGGGAAAAGTTTAAATAAATATCGATACTACATATATGGAAATGAGCTACAACAAAACACAAAATGCAAAAGTATATTTAATATCTGTTATGCTTAGTAGTTTTCCAGACTAGCTGCGTTTTGGATGCGGAAGATCAAATTTGTTGCAAGTGAGTAGATTGAAACCCCACAATACAGGGTGACTCAGTTATGACTGGACAAACTTCACCAGCGAATTCCTTGGCTTATTCCATAAAAATATGTCCAACTAAGACCATGCATGAAAATGCAAGGGGTCGAAATGGCAGCAGTTTGAAATTTTGCGGATTGGTGGTCGGAAGGTACTAGGGTAAAATTGCTAAGTTCTGAACCAGTGGTCGGATTTTTTTTTTGTTTTTTTTCGTAAACTTGGGTTAAGGATAGATCAGTCAATGAAAGGGGAAGGTAATACCAATGATGGTATCTTAAGGAAATTTTTCCTAAAGCCGGAAATACAGCAGAACTAACAGGAGTTGATCAACAATTGATCTTTAGATTCAAATTTATCCTTAAAGTGATTAATTGCAATAAAGTAAAATATGTGGTAAAATATATGGAAACAGCCGAAATACCGAAATCAAATCGATATACCCATGTAGATTTATGAAGATGTAATTCAGAAAAAATTACTACCAATGGGGATTTTTCAGAGGAAGCTCAGAAAAAGAAGAATAAAACCTATAGATATTTCAGAGATAACTGTCTCGAGATTTAATTATGCCAAATATTTTGGTGAAAACAAGAAATGAATATCGCGCTGTAATGTAGTATCGATTGGAAGAAGAAATCAATGCCTCTACCACGACAAAAGAATATTCAATTCCGATGCCACCTGCGCACCAAAACAGGCATCCTAACAGCATTTTGAGATGTGCAACAAAAATGTTTGTTACAAAGTTTCCCAGAATGCAGCAGTTTACCTTTATTGTAAGTAACAATTATTTTGTATTCGAATTCATATTTATTTGGCAATAGTTTTTGTTTTTCCCTAAATCTAAAACATTTGCATTGGCTTCTTAAAATTTACCTCATACTACTTAAACTATTGAAAATTTTATAGCATTTGTCGTTTTTTGAATACCAGTAACTAAGAGTCACTACGTTGTACTTTACTTTACAAATTAAGCTTGGTACTTTAACTCTCGTGTTACCCAGCCACACATCGAGAAATTACAATTTAAAATCAATTCCTTGCCTTTGTTAGAATTTCGTCATGAATTAAGTTAGAGACGAGCCGTCGTCGAAGTGCTGGTTAAATTTGATGATGTTGTCGGTCGTCCTGTTATGGTCCTCTCTCTCTCTCTCTCTCTCTGACATTCGTTTGAGGATGCAATTAATTGGTGGGTATAATGTTGAAGTTCACAGTGGTTGCACCACGCGTATTAGGGTGTCACGACGAAAAAATGAATCTGATGTTCATGAAATATAACGAATGGCATTTTCTTTTGAGAAATAATATGAAGCTTTATAAGATATTGTTGGGACATTTTAAAAATAATAAAGATAAATTTATAAAAAAAATCCAACATCAGACTGTGAACCAAAATAATAGAATATACGTGTACTCCAATAAAAATGGAAATAATAAAATTATATAGTGGACAAAAAAAACAAATCCCATTTCCAAACTGTTTCTGCTAAAGAATGCGATGCAGTGTTCATTACATATTGTGTAATAGAGTTCCAAGTAGAAGATGTGAAACCAACGATCGTAACCTTCAACAAGTAAAAAGTGTACAGTCCGACATGACTGACTAGATAATTAATGGCAGTAATTTGTGGTACAGAAGACTTCTTGCTTCTGTCTAAAATTTAAACATAGGCGTATGTTATGTGTATTTTCTAGAAAGGGCTGAGCCCCACTGGGTCCAGAACTATTCAGTGGGGTATGTATGATAACGTAGCGTGGTTAATCACATTCAATGCAAGATTGCTTTTAAATTTTGGCTTGTAAATCAGCAACCCCTCGAATTGAGATAACCTGATATAGGTATAATTCGGTTAAACTGCACTATATAATATAGGTTACTATATGGTCACGGCAATAACAATATGTTATTCGCGATAAAAGTATATTCGTTGCAACCATAGCATTGTTTTTGAATTTAATTCTGAAAACAGTATGATTGCCGTAATATTAATATTGTTGAAATGTAACAATATTTTATTGCCAAATTAAAAAATGAAAATATGATTGTAGCAACAATATAAATATAGTTGGTGTGACAAAAGAATTGTTTTATGTTAACAATAATATGATTACGGCAATCATACTGTATGATTGTAATTTTTCTTCACTCAAATATGCTAATTAGAACAATGTTAGTGTGAGAGATCTAATGCAATGTTATGTAATTTTTATATGGAAATTCAAATTTTTCAAAAAATTGCTTTGGCTTTGTTTGGCTTTAGAAAAACAATGCTATGGCTTTAGAAAAACAATGCTATGGTTGCTACAAACATGTTCCTGTTGCAGAGAACATATTATTCTTGCCTGGCCCACATCTTTGCACTGCGTGTAGAGTTTTGTACAATGAATCTAGTGGGACCTTTGGAAATTGTGGGAAGTAGTGGACGGATAGTCCAATTTTATCAGTAATTGTTATGGGACGCTGGTTAAATATCTTGACAGTTTTGAGCAAAATCGGATTTAATTACTGGCGGTAGGACCTCTAACTGATGGGGACCTTTATGTGGGGCTTATTAGGAAACAAGAGCCGATAATAAATATAGAATTTCTACATTATTGATCTGAGTTTTATAGAATATAAAAGGAAATTGAAGAGAAAAGTCAGTCGTTCGGAATATCACCATTGGGGACACCCAGTTTGATCCTGGGCGATAAGGACCTAAAGTTCAAGAACAAAATGTTTCCAAAACTATTGGTGGCCACAACCTCCAGTTGCGGCAACTAAAACCCTAAGTTGTGGGTACAGTACGATTATAATATAGGGTGATCCATCTAGTGGTAGTTTTTTTTTTTTAAATAAAAAAAAATTGAAAATTCAAATCAAGTGTGGAATCTGTTTTATTCATTCGAAAGAAATTTTATGCCATTTATTTTTTGAATATGATTTCCTTCAAATGTTGGCCGCAACTACGCCTCAGGGTTTCCATTCTGAGGGTGCAATTTTGAATGACTCATTTGAGCATTTCGACCGGTATGGCAGTATTGACACGCGTAATGTTTGCTTCTAAGATCTGAATCATAGCTAGTTTGTCAGCATAGACTTTGGACTTTCCATAGCGACAAAGATATATGTGTAAAGGTGTGATATCGCACGATCTATGCGGGGTCCAATATGTGAAATTAACTGCTATTAAAAATTACCACTCACTAGAATCATTGTTTGACCATCTGCATGGCAAGTGGCACCGTCCTGTTGAAACAAAATGACGTCAAGAATACGGGCTTCAATTTCAGGTAGTAAAAAGTCCGATATAATAGAGCAATAGCGACCACCATTGAAAGTTACGTTTCGCCCATCATCATTTTTGAAAAAATATGGACCGATAATTCCACCAGCCCATAAACCGCACCAAACCGTGGTTTTCTCTGGATATAGGGCACCTCTTGAACCTATTCTGGTTCCTCTTCAGCCAAAGTGCGGCAATTTTGTTTATTGACGTTGCCGTTGAGCCAGAAATGGGCCTCATCACTAAATACAATTTTAGTCGAAAACAGAGGATCTTCATGTTTTTCGCCGAAAGCTCATTTCCATATTACAGTTTGGCAACATTTGAAGGAAATTATAGTTAAAAATTAAATGGAAAAAATTGTATTTTCGTATGAACAATTAAGATTCCACACTTGATTTGAATTTTAGTGTTTTTTTGATATATAACACTGTGGAACATTTTTGGGGTTATTATCTGGGGGGTGAGAAATTCCAAGTAAGGGTGATGATACTAGGTCAGTATATTAAAACCCTCAAAGGGTTTTGCGTTCGTATGTGCCAGTTTTTTTATGACCTTTTACATTTTTTCCTTATCTTGATGTTTTTTCGCTTAGTTGTAAAATGTTGGCAAAAACGTAGTTTGACATAACTCGAGAACGACTAGTTCGATTTTGCTGAAATAAATTGAGAAAAATTAATAATTACATTTTCTTTAATCCATTAATATACTGTTTCTCTACCAAATCAACATTTTTGCAATTAGAAATAAATTTATGAAGAAAATTTTGCCAATTTTTTTTTTTAAACATAAATCCCAAACGGAATAACGTGTAGAGTCGTATAGCTTTCACGTAAAGTCACATAACCTATAAACAAAATGCGACATAGATTATAGAAATCGATTAACGCGTTCTGCTTTTATTTACAATTAAGTGAAGTTACTTAATTTTGAATAAAAGCAGAACGCGTTAATCGATTTCTATGATCTATGTCGCATTTTGTTTATAGGTTATGTAACTTTACGTGAAAGTTATAAGACTCTACACGTTTTTCCGTTTGGGATTTATATGTTTTTAAAAAAAAAAATTTTTTTTGGCAAAATTTTCTTCATAAATTTATTTCTAATTGCAAAAATGTTGATTTGGTAGAGAAACAGTATATTAATGGATTAAAGAAAAAGTAATTATTAATTTTTCTCAATTTATTTCAGCAAAATCGAACTAGTCGTTCTCGAGTTATGTCAAACTACGTTTTTGCCAACATTTTACAACTAAGCGAAAAAACATCAAGATAAGGAAAATATAAATATGTAAAAGGTCATAAAAAAAAACTGGCACATACGAACGCAAAACCCTTTGAGGGTTTTAATATACTGACCTAGTACCATTACCCTGACTTGGAATTTCTCACCCCCCAGATTGGCTGTTGTACTGTGTAATTAATATATATATATATATATATATAATCTTGTGGTATTTCGAGCCGAATGCCCATTACGATTATAAACATTTGATGATTGCACCCGAAATAACTCTTTGAAATCGAATCATTTTAGTTGTAACCGATTTCCAAATAAATTATCTCTGTCTGCGCCATCTGAAGAAATATCTTGCAAGTACGAGTACTTCGATCTTCTTCAAATTGCCTCCGATTCATAACACCAAGGATTTGTAACATCAAGTTAAACGAGGGCGGTTCGGAAAGTTCATAGCCTATCAAAAATATTTTAATTTTTCAATATAATCTCCTGAATCTTCAATACACTTAGTCCAACGCTTATCTAGCAACTCTATCCTTTGATTAAAATAGTTTTCCTCAAGGTCTTCAAAATAGTGGTTTACAACTGTAATTGCATCTTCATTTGAGGTAAAACGCTTGCCAGGAAGGATTTTTTTTAGATTTTGGAACAGGTAAAAGTCACTGGGAGCTAAATCAGGAGAATAAGGTCAAGCAACTCTTAATTCGTTGATTTTAGCCATTTTTAAAACACTCTTGTGCGCTGGTGCGTTGTCAGGACGTTTTTCTCGAATTTGTACATTTAACTGATCTAAAAGGTTGCAATAGTACTCTGAATTTATTGTTTTACGCTTTTGCAGATAGTCAATCAATAAAATACCTTTGAAGTCCCAAAAAACCGTTGCCATAACCTTACCAGCCGATTGAATTGTTTTTGTCTTCTTTGGGGCACTTCCTCTAGCTTCAGTCCATTGTTTGGATTATTATTTTGTGTCTGGAGTATAGTGGTGGATCCATGTCATATCAACAGTTATGAAAAGACGCTTAAAATCCATTTTATTTTGCTGAAAACGATCCAAACAAGCTTGAAAAATGTTCATTCTTATGCGTTTTTGGTCGACTGTTAACAAGTGCGGCACCCATCTTGCAGAAAGCTTTTTCATCTGTAGTTCTTTATGCAAAATTAAAGGGACTCGATCATTTTAGTAGCTATTTCACGCACTTTTATTCGTCGATCATTTAATACCATATCATGCACTTTGGCTACAATTTCTGTTGTTGTTGCTGTTTTTGGACGTCCACTACGTGGTTCATCTTCAATTCTTGTACGACCACGTTTAAATTCAGCAACCCAATTTTTTACTGTTGCATATGAAGGAGCACTTTCACCTAACACATTCACCATATCATTATGAATTTCTTGTCCCGATAAACCTTTTTTATGTAAATATTTAATGACACCACGCACTTCTAATTTTTCCATTGTAAAAAAATCGCGGATGCGTCTTTTGTGAACACCTGTTTCTATATGAAGGAGTTGCCAGATCGAAACAAAATTTAACATGTGCTCATAGCAGAGATGGAAGTTTCCAAAACACTTAACTTTTTTCTGTTTATACCGCGCTTTTTGTGCTAGGCTAAGAAGTTTCCGAACCGCCCTTACTTAATACTCAAATTTTTTTATTTCGTCTCCTTTGACTACAAACACGTTGTTTAAATTCGAAAGATTTACAATTTTATCACCGTTACACCCCAATAAGTTTGTGTATATGTAAGGAGAAATGAATATGAGAATCAATTTTCCTTTGCCTTTCTTCAGCTGGTATGAAACTGTGGCTGGCTACCATCTATCGGTACTGTCAACGGAATTTTCTAATTAATTGGGATTCACATTTATAACCGAAAATGGCTCACCACAAGATGCATCATGGATGGCCCTGTACTGCTCAACACTCAACGGAGCACGATGACAATATTCCGCAGAGAGACAAAACGACGAGTGTATCTACCATTTCCATACGGATGCGGATGTGCATGGTACATGTATCAACACACACACAGGCGTTCACATAAAGCGATACATCTGCAAGTATAGGTGTGTATGTATGTAAGTGTACAATCTGACCGACCATGGTAGACACAGGGCATATGTATATGTATGCAATGTATGTGCGCGTGTGAGTGTAGGTACATTCCAAACGAGATAAATGTGTACAAATACATTATTTCGAATTGGTTAGAGATGGTCATGAGTTAGTATCTCTTTCCTCCCCTCTATCGTACGTTACCTACAAACATATCCATACGAGTATCGGTAGGGATATATAGTATAATAGTATATACACGATGTCTATATGTATTTAAGTAAGTACATAAATGCTCTGCAGGCACTCGGACACACTTATACATTCAAACAGACCCATACCGTCATACCATCGAAGTATAAACGCATGTTTTTAATTTATTTAAAGTCTTGGATTTCGTTTAATCTATATTTGGGCACACACACTCGCACATGCTGACATCCGTACTCTTGTTCCTACGTATGTCTCTGCGTGTGTGTGTTTACAATTAAGGATAGATTTGAAAACCGAAAGGAATAAACGAAAAGACTAAAGTAAATGCTAATTAAATTATACTATATTTGACCTGAATTCTTTCGAAATTTATGCGTTGTATAAAAACGCATATGTACAACTGTCGCAGTACGAGGCAGTGAGCGTCGACTCCGGCGGACACTTTTACAGCCATATCGGCGTTGAGTCTAATATCACTATTGAGACTTCCAATTGTCCCAAGGTTTCCAATTCTCTTTCTCATAATAATGTTAAACTCTCCACCATAGAATGGGAGTATATTCCCATTATATATATATATATATATATATATATATATATATATATATATATATATATATATATATATATATATATATATATATATATATATATATATATATATATATATATATATATATATATATATATATATATATATATATATATATATATATATATATATATATATATATATATATATATATATATATATATATATATATATATATATATATATATATATATATATATATATATATATATATATATATATATATATATATATATATATATATATATATATATATATATATATATATAGGGAGATCCATCTAGATGTATTTTTTCAGAACAAAAAATATATAAAAATTCAAATCAAGTGTGGAATCTGTACTGGTAATTTTAAATGACATTTTTTTTTGAAAATTATTACCTTCAAATGCCACTCACTTAGTTCCCGATGCCTGGAAAATGGGCAGAATGGTTCTGCTACTGACGCCAGGTAAAGACGCAAGTTAAGGAGACTCATACAGTACGTCCTTCTTGCTTTCTCCAGTAGCAAAAACGCTTGAAGCACTGCTGTAGAGTTAAACAAGGAGTTCCCTAGGGTGGAGTTATATCCCCGGCTCTGTTTAACCTCTACCTCTCTACCACCAGACGGCGTTGAAAATGTGTCGTGCGCTGACGACTGCACCATTCTGGCGTCAGGACCTAAAGTGGATGACATATGCGAGAAAATTAACTGTTACGTCACAGACTTAGTACGCTTTTTCACTGCAAGGAATATGAAAATAGCCGCCTCTAAATCATGAGACACACTGTTTACTGCATGCACCGCAGAGGTGCGGTTGTCACTCAATGTGAAAGTCGATGACGTCAACATTCCGACTACCAACTACCCCAAAATCCTTGGGGTCACATTGGACAGCCTTTTTCGATTCTCTGCATATGCTACAGCTATCTACGATAAACTCAAAAGTAAAAACAAGGTCCTCAAGTCACTTGCCGGCAGCACTTGGGGAGCCGACAAAGAAACCTTGTTGACCTCTTACAAAGCGTTAGGTCGGTCTGTAGCAAACTACGCCGCACCTGTATGGTCGGCGAACGTGAGTACGACGCAGTGGAAGAAAATTCATACTTGCCAGAATGCCGCTCTCAGAACATCAACAGGGTGTCTTCTTATGTCTTCTGAGGACCATCTACATGAGGAGACGAAGGTCCTTACCGTGCACAATTTCCTGCTCTCTAAGCAATACGTGCTAGGGTGTTTTCGCAGCAGTCATCCTAACCACCATCTCTTGGACCGGATGCCTCCGCCCAGGCAGATCAGGTACGATCTACATGATCTAGAGAGAGAGGTCCAGCGGTATAAGAGAAAACCTTTAGATCATCGAAACTATCAGGCAGGTCTGAACAACATTCACGCCGATGAAGTCGCAGCAGCAGCACCCAGCTACAGTGTGAATGTAGTGGGGAGCATCCCCCGGAGATTTCACCTGAGGAGAAGATACTACCGTGACAGACGCTCGTGGTTCTGGCGCAGCTGGGATTCGTCACGAATCATCAACATCATAAATTACAATACGTAATTTTGCGGTTTGAAAAAATTTGCGGCCTTGACCCAGTTGTGTAACGTCCTTAAAGCTCTCAACAATTTGTGCTTTCGAATATGGACATATGGGTACTGAGAATGGGCACCACCCACTATTCTCATGATTGGATGATATATGATCAATTCAAATTTATAGGGGTGTGGGCGTGGAACCGAAAACTTATATATCAAAAATGGAAGTTGCCTTTTTACCACCGGTCATACAGCTATATTCTCTTAAAGTTTCATGAAGCTCACACGCAGAGAAAAGATTTGGTTACTATATGGTCACGGCAACAATAGTGTGTTCTCTGCAATAAAAGTATGGTCGTCCCAACCATAGTATTCAATTTGACAATAGTATGATTGCGGCAATATTAATATTGTTGTAATGTAACAATAGTATTGTTGCCAAATTTAAAAATGAAAATATGGTTGTAGCAACAATATAAATATGGTTGGTGGAACAAAAGTATTGTTTTCATGGGGTTTATGTTAACAATAACATGATTGTGGCAATCATACCGGCAAATTTTTTTTTTTTAATTTGAGATTGTTTTTTTACGAATAATACGCAATAATAGTAAAAATAATTAAATTTTTTCGAAACAAACTACGAATTAGTATAACTGAAATATTTTTAATAAATAATTTATTTTTACTGTTTAATAAATCACTAATATTATTACATAACTTACTTAATAAAATTCGCTATTGTTAAATAACAACTTAACCCAATCTTTACAAAAAATTTTGGGGATCATAGTATGATTGTGTGTAAGTCATACTATGGATGTGAGGATCATACTATGGTTGTACGTTAAACATACTATGGTTATGAGGATCATAATATGGTTGTGGGGATCATAGTATGGTTGTATGTGAATAATAATATGGTTGTGGGGAATAATATATTGTTGTGAGGACCATAATATTTTTATGGGGATCATATGGTTATGTGTGAACCATACTATTGTTGTGATGATCATAATATTGTTGTGCCACAACCATATAGCCAACAATAGTATGATGCTCTTCGAATATTGTTACCCCAACCATACTTTTTTTCTGCGTGCAGTTCAGTAGTTTAGGTTCCGATAAACAAAAAACAAATACTCGTATTAATATTCAAGACATTTCATTAGAATTTTACTTATAGCAATTTAGTCGAAATTTGATTTTTATAGAAAATTTCCTTTGATATTTTGCTTTTATAAAAAATTTCGTCGAAATTTTATTTTTATAGAAAAATTTGTCGAAATTTCATTTTTCTGGAAAATTTCGTCGAATTTTAATTTTTCTGGAAAATCTCGTCGATATTTTTTTATTTTATTTTTCTGGAAAATTTCGTAGTTCTGCGAAATTTCGTCGAAATTTAAATTTCTCTGAAAAATTTAATTAAAATTTTATTTTCCTGGAAAATTTCGTAGAAATTTTCATCGAAATTTTATTTTTCTGGATAATTTCGTAAAAATTTTATTTTTCTGAAAAATTTGTAGAAATTTTATTTTTCTGGATAATTTCATAGAAATTTTATTTTTTTTTGGAAAATTTCATAGAAATTTTCATCGAAATTTTATTATTCTGGAAAATTTCGTAAAAATTTTATTTTTCTGAAAAATTTGTAGAAATTATATTTTTTTTGAAAAATTTGTAGAAATTTTATTTATCTGGAAAATTTCATAGAAATTTTATTTTCCTGGAAAATTTCGTAAAAATTTTATTTTTCTGAAAAATTTTTAGAAATTATATTTTTTCTGCAAAATTTGTAGAAATTTTATTTTTCTGGAAAATTTCATAGAAATTTTCATCTAAATTTTATTTTTCTGGAAAATTTCGTAAAAATTTTATTTTTCTGAAAAATTTGTAGAAATTATATTTTTTCTGCAAAATTTGTAGAAATTTTATTCTTCTGAAAAATTTGTAGAAATTTTATTTTTCTGGAAAATTTCATAGAAATTTTATTTTGTCGAAACTTGAGTTTTATAGAATAGTGTGAATCTTAAAAACATAAATTCTCTCAATACTTTTGTCGAAATATGATTTTCTCGAAAATATTGCCGAAATTTTAAGTTTAATGGAAATGTTTTCGCGAAATTTAACGTTTTTTGAAAATACTGTTAATATTTAATATTTTATTGAAATTCGGTTGTTATTATGACTGAACAGTTTTTGTTCTTGCTAGAGACCTTTTTGATGTTTATTTTTCAGAATCAACGTAAAAAGAAGAATTTGGTGGAATGTATGTGCTACGGTTGCCAGGCAGACTGTGCAGCCAAACCCGCCAAGGTTTTTGTTCAGCAGTCTTTGGCAACGATTACTTCGGCAACAAATCAAATGACTTATACGGGAGACTGAGTTTTGTTATGGTTCTTATAAAAAACTTTGGCCAAATATGTAGTGTTTATTAAAATTGTTAATGAAAAATACTCGAATGGACTCTTCATTGTAGGTCAATGCTTCCTAAACGCAGCTACATGGACATATCGTCGGTACTCGTATAAGGGGAGGATTTTCCTTTAGTAAAACCTGTAAATATTGATTGGAGTCTCCATAAAGCATAGTTATTTGTAGTACAATACTAAGTCGATCTAGTCATGTCCCTCTCTCCGTCCGTCAGTAAGTCTGTTGAAATCGGCAAAATGAATGCTCTCAAAATTTGGTTGCATGGTTGTGACCTAGCTCATAAGAAGTTTGGGATTATTAAGGTTTGAAATCGGGTCGGGGGGAAAAGATTTTCACTAAGGGACAGTGCCTCGAGAAGAGAACACTTTCTTAAGTTTTTTCTTAGGAAGTTATAGTTTTTTTTTTTGTACACCAATAACGGTTTAAATTGGGACTGTAAGTAAGGACGTACTTAATACCTCAAACAGGGCATAGCATTGGCCCAAAAAACGGCTGCGCCGTTTTATTGATGAATATCAGAAAACTGACCTGCTTCGAATTTAAATTTTTTGGTCCAACTAAGAAAAATCCGCACATATTTTATTATAAAAATATTTATTTTATGTGCTCCAGAGCCATTCAAAGTGAGCGATTAGTATCCAGAATTAATTAATATTGTAGTTTCGTTTCTGAGTAGTTGAATGAAAATATTTGTCAAAGATGCATTTTTAGACGGTATCAAATTGGCTTATAATTTTTGAATAGCTAAGTAGTGGTACAAATTTAATTTTTTTTAAATCTTATAAATATTATTTTCAATCAACTTTCTTATATTTAATTTTTTTAGATGAAGATGTGAAAAATTTTAAATTTTTGATGGTATAATCAAAAAAAAACATCATAAAATTCGGTGACATTTTTTTTGCACAATAAATTAGTTTGGATATTCGTCTATTAAAATAAAAAGAAATTTTCGCCGATTCATTTTAATTTTCAGTTTTCAAGAAGAATTTTAAATTCGAAAAATTATCAATTTTTGATGCCAAAACTATTCAAAAAGTTAGGTGAAATTTGTTTGTATAAAAAATTATTTTGGACTTTCGTCTATTAGCATCAAGTCATACTAAACGAAATCAACGACAACTTTGCCCGATTCTTTTTGATTTTTTTGTTTTTAAATGTCTATGTTAAATTTGTTATTTGAAAAATTCTCAATTTTTTTTTAATTTTTTTGCACAATAAATGAGTTTCGACTTTTGTCTATTAGAAAAAAAACGATATATTCGCCAATTTGGCGCGATTCTTTTTGATTTTTATTTTTAAAATGTGTCTATGATGAATTTTTTATTCGAAAAATTTTCGATTTTTGAGCCCATAAAGCAAAAACATACAAAAATATATAATTTTTTATATTAAATTTATTGTTTTTTTTTTAAATTTCAAATGTATCAAGTTACGGATGTCAGCGAACTGTTCTAAGAGCAGCGTATCGTGTTAATCCATGCCTAGTTGACACGCCAAATGATTCCGTAAAATCCTAAAAAAATGCATTTTACAAGAAAACCGCAAATGTTACAAAAAGCGATAACCCATTTGATATCAGTATATCATAATACATTTAGAATGGATTTTTTGATTTTCAAGTTTTCAAGAAGAATTTTAAATTCTAAAATTTTCAATTTTTGATGCCAAAAATATTCAAAAAGTTGGGTGAAATTTGTTTGTTTAAAAAATTATTTTGGACTTTCGTATATTAGCATCAAGTCATACTAAACGAAATCAACGACAATTTTGCCCGATTCTTTTTGTTTTTGTTTTGTTTTTTTATTTTTAAATGTCTATGTTAAATTTGTTATTCAAAAAATTTTCAATTTTTTTTAATTTTTTTGCACAATAAATGAGTTTCGACTTTTGTCTATTAGAAAAAAAAAACAATATCTTCGCCAATTTGGCCCGTTTCTTTTTGATTTTTAGTTTTAAAATGTGTCTATGATGAATTTTTTATTCGAAAAATTCTTAATTTTTGATTCCATAAAGCAAAAAACATAAAACAATTTATAAATTTGTACATTAAATATGTTGTATTTTTTTAATATTTCAAATGTATCAAATTAAGGATGTCAGCGAACTGTTCTGAGAGCAGCGTATCGTTTTAATCCAGGCCTAGTTGAGACGCCAAATGATTCCGTAAAATCCTAAAAAAAAATTGCGTTTTACAAGAAAACTGCAAATGTTACAAAAAGCGATAGCCCATTTGATATCAGCGTACCATAATCCATTTAGAATTGAAGTTTTATTGTATTCTGAAAACTCTCTTGTTTTTTGTCCAATGCTAATATGGGACCGGAGTCGATATGCGATAGCTACAAATCTAATAATAATAATTATAAGCCGAAAGAGCCCCAAATAATAAACCATATCTTCAAAAGAAGGGGCGATTGGTATACAGCTGCATATGAGTACTCATGTTATAACCGGTATTACCGCAAATAAAAATATGGATTTATATTGAAGATTTGGCTGGGATTGATATCAGACTAATAGACTCAACAGGCCACTTTTTTCAACTGTGGTTTGCCCTTGGCGGATTTAACGGAATTTTTATGTGTTTTTATGAAAATTAATCAATATTGCGGACAATTTCGTTACAATTGAGCTCAAAATTCTTAAAAAATTTCCCAAAACTAACCTTTTTTAACATATCTCTATTTATTTAAAATTTTGCAAAGATATTATTTATGCAAAAAAAAAGAGTTAGATTCTTTAAACATGGTCTTATAGTCGGTGATCGGTTGGTGTAAAAAATTGACCATATCGGGCAAATGGTATAAAAGTACCCCTTTGAGTGATTAAAAAAGTGCAAACTAAATGTTTATTTTTTTTAAATTTGACTATGTAATCAATTAATATACTTTCACATCAGATTTGAAAGGTCATCGATGCTTTATCCTTCCCATAAATGGTTATGGTCAGCCAAACATGGGTTTATTTTAAAGTGTGTGGTTGCCCAAAAAAACAAATAAAATCCTCAAAAGAAGGGACAATTGGACTTAAATTACAGCCGATGTTGCTACTGATCTAAACATGGATTTACATTGAAGATGAAGGGGACCAAAAAGGGACCAATCTAATTCACTGTGAAGAGTGTATAAAGTTTGTCCTGGCCGAACTTAAAGAAGTTTTAAGTTGGTTTTATCAATAATTGTCGATATTGACGAAATTTGACTTTTTAAGAAAAATTTCGTTGCAATTGATTTCAAACTAAATATTTCAACAATTAAACAAAATTAAAATTTTTCTAATATATCTATATTTATCAAAAATATACCGAAGTCTTTATTTGTATCTAAAAATGCATTGAAAATCGGGTTTTATCAAAAATTTCTGTAAAATTTTAACAAAAAAAGACTTGCTTCAATTTAAACCTCAAGGCCATATACCGTATACACCATGGGACCTGAAACTGTTTAAATGAGATAAACGTTTTAAGGTTTGACGAAAATTGGAGCTCTAACTTTAAGTCGTACATGAGTAAAAATTTGATCGGATCAACTCCTTTTCTGGCTGATTTTTGTTTTACAACACCCCTCCCTGACAACAGATATCACTCAGCATCATCCTAAAAGTATAAGTACATGACAGAGTATATGTGCTATGGTCAGGACGAACTTAACCTTTAACATTTATCCGCTTAGAGTTTCTCATATTCTTTCGAACAAAAGGCAATTCTTGCATAGGATACAGGACACGTACGTACTTTGTATGTAAATTATTAATAACAATGAATGGTTTAATTAGATTATTTTCATTTGTAGGGTGCTTCTTTAAAAAGGCGCAGCGAGACAAATGTCTATTGTTTAAATGTACATACATATGCACAAATTTATACGAAATGAAATAAAGCATTTCAACAATCACATGTTGTCCTTTCCATACTCACACATTCTTACATTCATCCGTACGTATGTATGTACGTACATATGTGTGTAAGCGTCTGTACGAGAATAATTGTACGTCTTTAAGTCCAAATGTAAGTTTAAATACATTCACACATGCATTATTTAATCATACAATAAAATTATAATATGGAAACTAAATCTGTAACTAAGGCCAGATACGAAAATAATTAAATTCAATTCAATTGAATGAAATTGAATCAATTCAATTAAAATGTGAACTTAACAATGGGCTATGACGGAAGGACGGCTACCTACACACACACACACACAGATAGACAGAAACAGAGTCTGCGACGGAGAAGGACATGCGAATATAACGTTATACGAAATAGAAGACAAAACAATGCGGGCTGTCATACGATTTCCTTTGAAATTCGATTCGTAATCATTTGTGGGCAGCATCTCTTGAGTTGTCCTCAAATGGTCAAAAAGACACACATACATACAGACCCATTTAAACATACATTGTGTAATTTGCCTAATGAAAGATTTAAGGTTAATCATTTATTTTATCCTGATGAATATTTATATATTGCTCTCTTGAGCACACCCAAGGGAAATTTGAAATATTGTTTGGTTTTCACAGCAACTAAGCAAGGACCATCACATGCCTTGCACATTTTCCATTATTTTAACTTAGAAATCCCTTAAAAATCCATTCATTCGGCAGAACATCTTTATAAAATTTGTCTCAATATACGTACAAACACAAAATCAATGCTCAACAAACAGTGATTACAAATTATGAAATTCTAAATATGAAAAAGAAAAAAAAATACAAATCTCCTGACACCGTTACGGCGATTGGAATTAAATAATCCCAGAGGAAACTTTAGTTTATGTTCTAGACGAAGAGTCTGGAGAAACGGGCGGCTAAAACACACGGAGTGCCCTTTCCCATTAAAATTGATAATGGCTAGCCTTAGTTTAGGCGATATTAGGCTTAAACACACGGAGCGCTCTTTCCCATTAAATTTGTTAATGGCTAGCCTTAGTTAAGGCGATATTGAATTTATTTCATTTTTCATTTCATTTCATTTCATTTATTGATTCATATTATTTATAAATTGTACAAAATCTATACTAGATACAATTCAAAGAGTTTAAGTTATTTCCTTTTTCTGCTTAAATAGTGAAATTAAATATTGGATGAGTATTTATTATAAAATGTTTAAAGAGGAGGAGAAATTTTTCAAAAACATTTATGATTTTTTTTAAGATAAAAATACATAAAATACTTAAAACTAGGTTCATATCTTATGAGACCAGCTCTAAGATATGATTGTGTTCGGAGTAGGAACATTTGACATTAAATCATTCTATTAATTTGTTTAATTTGACTTCCACAAGATCAATATTAGTAATCTGATGTAGTCGTGCCATAAAAAAGTATCTAGGAAGGTTATTAATTAGTTTTAAAACTTTGTTTTGTAGTGTTTGAAGCCTTTTTATATGGCATTTCGACATCTTTTCCAGACGGGGGCTACATAAAATATCACAGCTTGAAAAATTGCTTTAAATATTAACATTTTATTGTCAATGTTTAACGCCGAAGATCTATTTATAAAAGGGTATAAAGTTCTTATTAGTATGTTACATTTATTTACTATATACGAGACATGATCCTTATAAGTAAGTTTAGGGTCCAAAATGACGCCTAAATATTTAACATTCCTTTCCCATTTTATTTCGCCATTTCTTATACTTATGTTACTTTGAGGAACAAAGCGTTCCTTTCTTCGTCTAGTGAAATAGATAGCTTGACTTTTATCAGAATTAACGGCTATTTTCCATTTGGAGAAATAGGTATATACTTTACTAAGTGCTAGCTGTAAATTTGACACAATCTCTGAAGCGAATTGACCACAGCTTAAAATGGCAGTGTCGTCCGCAAAAATTGACATAATGCAATTATTTGTGACTGCCGTGTATATGTCATAAAGCACTGGAGATAAACACGAACCCTGTGGGCAACCAGCGTCAATTCTAAAAAGCTCCGAGGACGTAGAACCCATATGGACCCTAAAAGTCCTGGAACGTAGAAAGCTTCGGATTATCCTAGTTATGTGATTGGGGAAGTTGAATCGTATAAGTTTAAATACCAAACCATCGTGCCATACCGAGTCAAAAGCGGCCTTGATAATATTGAATTTATAATTCCATAAAAAGCACACTTTTAATGGCGAGATATGTATCGCTCATTTTGAGCAAGACCGCCACATATCAAATTTCATTGAAGTCTGATGACATGTTCGCTTCTACGACAACTAAACCACCCCGATATAAAGAGTATTAACGGAAAATTTGATACAAAATAAAGAAAATTGTTTATTGAGATGAACTTGTTCTATGATATTCAAATTTCCACAAAAATTGTCGGTAAGTTTCGAATTTTGATGGATATTTTCTATAGATTTATATTTAAGACGGACAATTTTTATATGATTTAAACTTTGGTAGACATTCGCCAAGAAAATCCAATCTGGACCAACTTTTAAAATAAATTAAATTTAAATCAAATATTCATAAAAAAAGCCCAAATTCGACCCAATATTTTAAAAATAAAAATTTTGCAAAATCTGTATGCAGGGTGGAGCGCAGAAATTTGCTATTTTGCACTGCAGGCTGTGGCGGTACTGTTATTCAAAGAGAGTGGAAAGTGCACGTGGCTTATAGTGGCTGACGGGAGATTTGTATTCCTCTGCCTTTCATTTGCCATTATGCATTGGACACGTAAGGAGAGGTCATTTTGTTGTGAAGCGTATTTTTCAAATGCGCACTCAATTATTGCAGTGCAGCGTGCTTTTCGTTTAAGATTCGCTGTTCCCCACGCGGACGTTAGGGTGTCCCAAGCTATAAGGGCGAATTTTTTTTTTTCGAATTAAGAAACGCATACCCTCTCTTTTTTTTCTATTTGACCCTAATAAGAGAAATAACAAATATTGTGGCGATCGCATAACGATAACCCGTGCCGACTTGACGTCAAACATTTGACATAAATGTCAGTATAGCAGCTATTAAAGGATTTTAGGACCTAGCATACATTTAGTAAATAACATACATTTAATAAGTATTTATCATTAAAAGGAAATTATTTATTAAATTTTCTTTTCAAAGTTTGCTTTTTACAGTCAGGATATATCAGTCGATGTTCCTGTACACAACGCAACAAAAATTGTTTTTGTTCCTCTTCAACGGTAACTAAGCCATGGAAGTCTGTCATTAACTTAACTGCCCTTTCAGCAGTATCGTTAACTGCTCTCAGTGTATCCACCTTCTTTTTAGCATCTTGAAATGAAGCATTATTTGACCATGTAGTAGGACACTCGGAGAGAAATTGGTCATCAATTTTGAGTCGATTGAACAAAGCCTTACTTTTGTTTGAAACAAAGTCATCGATGTTTTTCTCTGAAAATATAAAGAGAAAACAGTTGTCATATATAGTAATATAAAATAAAGCAGAACTAATATTTTTATTTGTCAGGCTTACCGTAAAGTGGACCAAGAAGTTCCTCCTTCGAAGGGATGTAGCGTTTACCACGAGGTGATGGATTGTCTATAGCTAAGTTTGCAACCATTTTTACTTTCGTTTCTTGATCCACATCATCATCGAATAGAGACAAGATTGACACTTCATCAGTCAAATACCATAAATGCCGGCAGAAATTTTGTAAAGCTGCTTTTGAGATGCTTTTGTCGATTGTTTCGTAAGCCTTCATGTTCTTTAAAAAGTTCAAATCCTGGTAAGGTGCTTTTACTGCTAAAATACATTGAAGCCAGGGTTTGACGTAGGATGTCACAATGAATAGGCAGACGTCCAACAGACCAGCCTTATCCTTGTTTGAAATTTGCAATTGGGAGCTAAGTAATGAAATTTTTAAAGAATATATTGTTCTCGCCATCCATCGAGCCTGGTGCATGGCGCCAGGAGGTCGTATCTTGAATTTTTTCTCTCTGTCTCCACCAAGAAATATTATCGAAAGTTCTATTAATTCTCGATAGTCATCTCTAATAATATCTTTTGTCAATTCATTTCGGTAAAATTCTACTAATTTGTCAATATCTGTAGCATTTAGACATAATAGCTTTTTTGTGCAGCTCTGTATTCTATTGGGATCGACATTTTTCCAATTTTCCCGGAACTTTTTGAACAACGGAATGTCAGGATCTGTAGTTACTTCGCTGATTTTTGCCTTGAATACCGCTTTTAAAACCAATTCGTAGACGTGATGTCGGCAAGCAAAAATCAGCATTTCTCTATCAAGTTTCTGTTCAAGAAGGACACAGGCACCATTCATACGACCTGTATTTGAAGCAGTAGTATCACAACAGAAAACTTGCACTTTATCTTCAAGATTCCAATCAACAAGAGCGTTCCAAACTGCTTGTGCTTGCTCACGTCCTGTAGAGTCGTCCAATTTTGGTACACCGATAAGTTGTTCTTTATTATCATAAGAAACAACTATAGGTAGACGTTCCTCTTTAGATTTGCGAACATCTAAAGCCGGCAAGAGTTTGCCATCCCAGTGCACAGTTACAATATCAGGTACTTCGTTTTGAAAATCGACCTTTATAGCTTCTGCTCGCTCTTTTCGCTTTTCCGTTCGAATTCTTTGAATGGACGATTTACTTATGGAAAATTCGTCTGTGTTATGCCCAAGTGCCTCAATTGTTGCTTCAATAATGAAAACAGAATTTCTCATACTTATCTGGCACCTATCTAATGCTGCCACTAATTTGGGTGTGATGAAATTTGTCCTCACAGGAATTTTATTAAAATTTGGCTGTGTGCTCTCGATTGGAATGGGCAATTTTTCTGGAAAATCCATCATTTCAGAATCAGAAGAAAAACTTTCTTGGAGTGGTTCATAAGATGATGTCGAAGGAGTTATGGATGAAAAGTATTTAGAACGCCGCCTTTCTTCCTCAATGCTTCTAAGATGTACCTTTTTTTCTTTTTCCGCCAGTGTTTTGTCCACGCCACCTAAGTGACCAGGTCGACCTGGCTCTCTTTGTCGTTGTAAGAACATTATGTCTTCATTTATCTTTATTAGTTGTAAGGCATCAGCATGTGCAATGTCAAACAAATTATCTAAGTTTGTAACAAACTCTTGACGACGTTGTTCAAACACATGTTGTGTTTTGTTTGCATTTTTTTGCAACTCCCTCCAACCTTGGTATAAGGTGACTAGCTTTTTAACACAATTGGGAAAAGACTTCGTCGGAATACGTGCTTTTTCCCAAAAAATAATGCACTCACGGATAGTAAGATTTGCACTTTCATTGACTTGTAACTTCACTTCACGAATATTATAAAACAGAACTGCCAGTACTTGACCATTAGAGGGAAGTTTTGATCCGGTAATTTGATGTTTAACGTTCCCTATTAAAAATATTCCCTTTGTTGCGCTGCGTAACTCCACTGACATGTTGATTGAACGAAACTATGTATTTATTAACAAAACAAACCGACAATAACAAAACATACACGTGTTACCTCCCGCGTGTCTTTGTATGCAAGCACTGATATGTTTCGTTGTAAGTCGGCATGCGTTATCGTGGTTCTAATTGCATCAAACTTTTTTTACAAATGTTTTGACACCATTCTAACAAAATTAGGGGGTATGCGTTGAAAAAAAATAACTTTTAATTTTTTGGGACACCCTAGCGGACGTGCTCCTAGGCGGCAATCAATTGTTAATTGGGTAACATTATTTACAATAGCAGGGAATATGTCATGTGTACGTAGGGGACCTGAGAGAAGGATTACACCACCACAAAACATAGCAGCAGTACTGCAATCTCCAAAACGCTCAGCTCGGAAGCAATCACTTGTTCTTGGCATTTCCAGACTTCAGCCGGCTCTTGAGGCTATTCAATTAGAGAGAGTTCCAACAGGATGGTGCCACTGCACACATATCGATGGTTACCATGAATTGTTTGAGGCAAATGTTTCCTGGACGGCTTATCGCTTTGAGGGGTGATGTGAACTGGCCGGCACGCTTACCAATCTTAGCCTCATGCGATTTTTTCCTTTGGGGTTACCTGAACTTGAAGGTGTATATCGACCGTCTCAACACCTTGGAAGACTTAATTAACAATATTGAGGCTGAAATTGGCAGAATACGAGTCAGCATGCTTGTTAGATTTCATGAAAATTTCAGAACACGTATGCAGCAGTGTGTGGATTGCGACGGTCGACATTTGCCAGATACACTATTTAAAACCATATTAGGTAATAATTCCTGTTCTGTTCAATATAACTTAAATAAAAAAACACATTTTTCTAATGTTCGTAATTTTTTATTTCATTCCCAAATAAGCAAATTAACGCGCTGCACCCTATATATAAAAACGGTGTAAAAAGTTTATAGTAATTCATCTATTATCGGCTGGACCGTTTTGGGTCAAATTTTTTTTTTAGTTGTTCGTTATTGCCAGGAGAAGGTTTTTGCGAAAGACATTTTTGGGAAAATCCTCAGGAAAATTCTGGAAATTTGAAAATTAATTTTTAGTATGGAATTTCGTGTGCTGTTGTTCCGGAATGGCTTTTCGAATGGCAAAATAGAAAACTCTTCGTGGAAAACTCGGAAAAACATAAACCTTTTGTAATTTATTTTCGGCGAAATTTTGTATTTTATCGCATGATTTCATGATTTTTGACGATCTAAAGCAGGAAAATACGTTTCTAAGTTTTGAAAATGTCGGATAACTGACAAATTCATTGTGATGAAGAAGTTAACGAGGTTAATAACAGATGGCGCCGTGCTACGATCATGTCACAACCCCATAGATGGAGTTATACGTTAAATTGGGGTTACTTCTTCCATGCTCGGTTCGCTGAATATCTCTCGCGTTGGCT
This sequence comes from Hydrotaea diabolus, assembly GCA_963513945.1. NCBI lineage: Eukaryota > Metazoa > Arthropoda > Insecta > Diptera > Muscidae > Hydrotaea > Hydrotaea diabolus. Next base: position 237,747,634 of record OY740716.1, on the reverse strand, counting down.
GTTGCATCCTCTGGTATTGCTGCCACATTGTTGGAAGGCGGTGGATGCCAATAAATTTTCTCACGATAGACAAGCGAACGAAGATTTCGGCAACAGCGAAATTAATGCGAGAATACAAAACCATCATTTGTGAATGCACGATGGCGCATACACGAGCTTTGGAAGCAGTTGACCGAACGATGGAGGATTTAAGAGATAACCGATGAGGATGAAGCGACAAAATATTCAGTGGAATTTTTGAACTTGATTGATATGCCAGAAACTCCTACGCATAATTTACAGCAGAAGGTGGGATCGAACATAAGCATGTTGCGGCATCTGGATCATCCGAAATTGTGCAATGGTACGCGGTTGTCTATCAAAAAACTGATTAACAATGGGACTCAAGCAACGATCATCAAGGGTAAACTCAAAGGAGATGAAGTCCTTTTTGCACGAATTCCAATTATTTCAAGTAATCTTCTATTCCAGCTCAAACGGATTCAGTTAACCGTTTGATTGGCTTTTGCGATGACAATCAATAAATCCCAAGTCCAATCGTTGGAAGTCAGTGGGACTATTCTCAAACTTCCATATTTTTCGCGCGGTAAGCTGTACCTTGCCTGTTCGCATGTTGGGAAACTGTCTTCGTTGTTGGTTTTTTTTCCGGAAATAAAATCAAAAAAAAAATTGTTTATCATATCGCTCTCTACTAAATTCGATTCCATACAAATAAAACGCATTGAAATTTAAACTGTCTGTGTTTTATTAACATGTGGAGTTTATCTGAAGGCATTCAATTGGGGCGAGTCGAAGTTCGCCGGGCTCGCTAGTCTCGAATAATTAATTTACGACGAAGGTTTCTACGAAAAATAATTTTGGCAATACTTTCTAAAAAACAAGTGAACAATTCGTAAGTTTGGCCTTTATTCACTCCACCATGGATCGCGTTGTAGTCTTTCATTGACTGTATGTATTATGGGATATGGTTGTTGGTGGTGGGTTCATGTATGACAGAGCAAAATTTATGGGATCCTGTGATCCGTTGTCCTGTTAGAGTTGTGAATTTTATAGTTTTGGAGATCCCTCCCATATGTCCATTGTTACGGGGACACACGGCAGCCCGGGCCTTAAATTTTTAGAAATCTAAAAAATTATAGCACACTGAGATTAGTGATGGAATTCTACTAATTATTAGTAAGCATATGTCGAAGAGCCATTTGACATCTGGGCCAAAACCCCATGCAGTGTGAAATCGTAGACGTAAAGTTTTTTTCGGATTCGTGACGGATATTTTTGTTGCATATTACTTGTCATACTCGTATGTCAATAGCTAAATGGACAAGTCCGAGAGAATTTTACAGTTCCTAGATACCCATATGTCCCTGAACATTAGGGGATGGGTTTCAGGCCTCAATGCCCATACACTACACCCACCAGTCAAGGCCTCAAAATTAGCCATATGGTAAAATTAGTGTCATATTCAGATTCTTTATGCAGGGTTTTCTATTGAGGACATAAAAATGTTATATATAATAAAAACACAGACTATTTAAGACATACAGTTCAAATTTATTCCAGGTGTAGTGCAAATGTTACATTATAAGAATGAAATTCGATTTCGGTCCTATGACCACCACGTGCCCGTGTACAGTCCACTAACGCATATTTTGTTTATTGACAAAACCACGCAGCCATAAATGAGCTTATCGCTTAAGATTATAATTATTAATTATTTTAATGTTGGAATCCCCGACTCAGAATTTCAGAAGAAGTGTTAATACTTGCTAAACGCATGTCTAATGATGGTGGTCCTAGGTCTAAATTCATCGATATATTCAAATTATACGAGGGCGACCGCAAAACTAACTGGTCTGGCACATTTTCTGTTTAACTAGCAACTTATTTTTTGTTTTTTAAAAACAATCTTTTATAAGCCATCTGTCAAAGTTTCCGAAATATTTAATGATTATTTTCTTTGTTACAGGTAATTGAAGTAAACAAGTTTTAAAATTTTTGAAAAATGGAAAATAAAGAGTTTCGTGCGGTAATTAAACTCTTTTATATGAAAGGTTATACGCCACAATTAATCAAAGATAAATTGGATTCTGTTCATGGTGATAATGCACCATCATACTTCACCGTGAAATCCTGGGTTCAACAATTTAAAATGGGTCGTTCAAATACGGAAGGTGAACAACGCTCTGGAAGACCGAAAACTGCTACTACTATTGAAAACATTAGAAAAATATTTAATGAAGTGACTAAAGATAGACGAATAAAACTCAGAGAACTTGCCGATATTGTTAAAATACACGAACAACAAGTTTGAAGTATTTTACAGTTATGAACTCCACATGAAAAAACTATCCGCAAGATGGGTGCCGCGTTTGTTGACTTTGCCCCAAAAAATCGTCCGTTGAACCAATTCCGAGGAGCTTTTAGCGATTTATCAGCGTAATCCAATAGAGTTCTTGCGCCGATTCATAACTGTTGATGAAACATGGATCCATTACTACATCCCAGAATGCAAAAAACAGTCAAAACAATGGATAGAAGCTGGTAAAAGTGGTCCCAAGAAGGCGAAAACTGTTAAGTCAGCAGGAAAAGTAATGGCCACAGTATTTTGGGATGCAAGGGGTATAATATTTATTGATTATCTTGAGAAAGGACAAACTATAAATAGTGAATATTATTGTGCATTATTGGATCGGTTGAGTGAAGAAAGCAAGATAAAACGACCGCATTTAGAAAAAAAAGTTCTTTTTCATCAAGATAATGCTCCTTCACACACTGCATATTTAACTCAACAAAAACTGGCCGAATTACGATTTGAAATTGCTACGCATCCACCATATAGTCCACAATTAGCTCCTTCTGATTATTTCTTGTTTCCAAATTTAAAAAAATTTCTCGGTGGCAAAAAATGTTCGTCCAATAGCGAGGTTTTGGCTGAAACTGAGGCATATTTTGAAGGTCTTTAAAAATTCTTATTTTTCGGATGGAATTAAAAAACTTGAAAAACGTTGAAGTGTATTGAGTTGGAAGGAGATTATGTTGAAAATAAATAATAATAATTCCAAAAAGAACGGTTCTTTTTATATTAGGCCAGTTACTTTTGCGGTCGCCCTCGTATATGTTCATAAATTGGTTTTTATGCAAATTACATTGTTCGATTTTATTATATAATTTCGACGAAACTACGTTAAGCAAGAGGACAGATTAAGTTCGGCCGGACCGAAGCTTATGCACTCTTCATCATAGGATTTAATCTAATTTGAACAACTTTCCAACGGGGCATGACATCTTTTATTAAACCAACATCTGTCTTATTCAGCCAAAGTCATATACAACAACCATTTTTGTCATATTGCTAGTAGTTCACGAGATATTACCTCTTATAGTTCAGGGTTGTATGGACTGTACCACGCCCCTTTTTCAATTATAACCCAACATAATCTGTGATAATTTGCTAATCATTGGTTTCATTTTGATTACATATGTCCCATTACTTTGGCCAATAATGCGATTTTATAGGATATGTGCTTCCGCCTACTTTTCCACATTTAATTACCTGTTAATACAAACACACTAGACGACAAAAATGTGATTTATTTTGGTCATTTCCTGCAAGATAAGTACTTATAAAACAAAATAGATAAGTACTTATATAACATAACATCTGTAAGTACTTATTTTTGGTTTCAAAATAATACATATGGCCATTAGCTGGTAATGGAAATGGTAATAAGGTGTACTTACTGATTAAAATTCGAATTTTACAGAATTTTTTGTAAAATTGGAATCTCACAGAATATGAGTATTTCTATCGTATTTCGTTTGAATTTTCTATGAAATCAAATTTCGACGAAATTTTTGCGAAAATCAAATTTCGACGAAATTTTCTATGAAAGTCAAAATTCGGCGAAATTTTCTATGAAAGTCAAAATTCGGCGAAATTTTCTATGAAAAAAAAATTTTGACCAAATTTTCTATGGAAATGAAATTTCGACCAAATTTTCTATGGAAATAAAAAAAAAATTTTCTGCGAAAATAATATTCTACAAAAATAAATATTCTACAAAAATAAAATTTCGACGAAATTTTCTATGAAAATAAAATTTCGACAATTTTTTCTATGAAAATCAAATTTTGATGAAATTTTCTATGAAAACCACATTTCGACAAAATTTTCCGTGAAAATCAAACTTTACTAATATTTTATACAAATTTGATGGAATTCTCAATCTCTCACACTTCGACAAAACTCCTCCATTTAAAAAACATTTCGCCAAAAAATTTTTTCGAATAACAATTATCGACAAAATCTTCTAAGAAAATCAATTTCCAAAAAAGTTCCTATAAAATAAGATCCATCTAGAGGTATTTTTTCAGAACAAGACAAATATATAAAAATTCAAATCAAGTGTGGAATCTTTATTGGTAAATTGTTCCTCGCTGTATGCAAAGCCATTCAATCATATTCGGCGCAAGTATGGGGTGCGAGCCATTTCCAAGAAGTCGACAAACTGCAATATTATTTCATGAAAAATCCTAAAACTGCCAAATCACTCGCCCACTTACGCCTTGACGTTGGAAACTGCTGCCGAAGATAACCACTTATACACCTTACAGCTGCACATAAAAAACATAAATTATATCATACGAGTAAAAACTTTATTTCAATACCCTGAAGCAAGGCTGCCGTTTCAACTTTCCCGCTTGCTTTTAAAAAAAGATATATTTTAGCTGGATACAAACAGTGATCAAAATCAATGGCACAATTTTTGAAACGAGCTTACAACAGCAATAAGCAGAAAATCTTCGAAGACAGGATGGAAAAAAAGAATGGTAGTGTAAGTCGCATATATAAACACCTAGACCATAACAAGGGCCTATCATATTGCGCTGACAACATAAGCCAAGATACAATTTCATGGATTTTTAAGGCAAGAGTAGATCTATTAAATCTTAACAGCAACAGGTTCGGTTATGTCAATGAACAAAATAACTGCACACTATGTAACATGAATGCGAAAGAATCTATAGAACACTTTCTTGGTTTATGTCCTGTTCTCAATGAATATAGAGTCGCGTGTTTTCGAAAACCCGCATTAACACCGGCAGAGATAATTGATAGTCTAAATGGTGGTGATGAAAGAGATCGGAACCAGTTAGTTAGATATTTGAAAAACGCTTTTAGTTATAGAGCCTTTTTAATCAATGAATTCTGAAAAATTATTCAATTTACTTTCTTTAATTGTAAAGTTATAAGTTTGACAGACGTTTCGCTATAAAACATAGTCATAATGACCTTTTCTTTATACTTAAATTTAAGAGATCGATTGTTAAAATTAAATTTGAATAAATAAAGGAAAACATTCAATTCAAAATATTGGTAATTTTAAAGGACATTGTATGGTATTTATTTTTTGAAAATATCTACCTTCAAATGTTGGCAACTGTATTATGGAAATGAGCGTTCGGTGAGAAACGGGAAGATCCGCTGTTTTCGACCAAAATGTTGTTCAGATATGAGGCCCGTTTCTGGCTCAACGGCAAAGTCAATAAACAAAATTGCCGCAATTGGGCTGAAGAGTAACAAGCCATTATACCCAGAGAACACCACGGTTTGGTGCGGTTCAAAAGCTGGCGGAAAAATATGCACCGATATTTTTTCAAAAATGATGATGGCCGGAACGTAACCGTGAATGGTGCTCGCAATCGCTATCGCGCCATGATATCGATCTTTGTGCTACCTAAAATTGAAGCCTGTAATTTTGACGACACTTGGTTTTAACAGGACGGTACCAATTGCCATACAGCTCCTCACACAATGGATCTATTGAGAGGTCATAGCTAAAATCAGCTAATTTCACGTTTTGGACAAGTGAGTTGGCCGCCTAGATCGAGTGATATCACACCTTTATACATTTATCTTTGGGGTTACGTAAAGTCCAAAGTCTATGCTGACAAACCAGCTACGATTCAGGGTTTGGAAGCCAACATTATGCGTGTTATTAAATCTATACCGGTCGAAATGCTAGAACGAGTCATCAAAAATTGGACCCTTAGAATGAAAACCCTGAGTTGTAGTTGCGGCCAACATTTGAAGGATATTATATTCAAAAAATAAATGCCATTAAATGTCTTTTCAAATTACCAATAAAGATTCCACATTTGATTTGAACTTTTATAATTTTTTTGTTCTGAAAAAATACCTCTAGATGAACCACCCTATATAAAAAAAATCAAAATTCGATGGAGTTCTCTATGCAAAGCACTCTTCGAGAAAAATCTTCCATTTAAAGAACATTTCACGAAAACTTTTTTTGAAAAGCAATTTTCGACAAAATCTGCTAAGAAAATCAATTTCCGAAAAAATGTCATATACTCAAACACAATTTTGACGAATCTTCGTTTAAAATTATAATTTTGATAAATACTATGGGGGAGTCTGCACCATCGATAGTAAAAAGGTGGTTTACTGACTTTCGTTGTGATCGCACAAGTACAAATGATGCTGAACATTCTAGACGGCCAATTGAGGTTAAGGAAGCTGTCTGCCAGATGGATGCCGCAATTGATCATAAACGTAATCGTGTGACAACTTCAAAGGATTGTTTGGAGTTGTTTAACCGCAATTCGAATGAGTTTTTGCAGAGTTTTGCAACGGTGGATGAACCATGGATCCATTACAATACTCCGGAGACCAAGCAGCAGTTTGAACAACGGCTTAATCCGGGTGAACCGCCTCCGAAGAAGGCCAAAGTGACTTTGTCGGCCAATAAGGTGATGGCAACAGTATTTTCGGATGCACTCGGGATAATCCACATCGATTACCTTTAAAGGGGAAAACAATAATCGGCGATATTATGCGAACTTATTGGACCGATGTGAGGAGGGCCCAATATGGCCAAGAAAAGAGTACTTTTTCATCAAGATAATGCACGGGAGCAGTCTCAAGGGCAAAATTGCATAAATTGGGTTACGAATTGGAACCTCATCCGCCATATTCTCCGGAGTTAGCCGCCAGAGACTATTTTCTACTTATATTTCCAAACTTAAAGAAATGGCTCGTTGGAAAGAGATTCAGCTTTAACGATGTTTGATCAAACAAATGCCTATTTTATGGACCTCAAAAAATCATATTTTTTGGAAGAGATACAAAAATTGGAGAAACTTTGGACTAAATGCATTGAGCCAGTAGGAGATTATGTTGAAAAATATTTTTTTTTTGCAACAAAAAAACTTTGTTTTATACGAAAAATCATGGAATTATTGATCTGCCTTCGTATGACAATATTTTTAAAAGAAAATTCAATTTCTAAGAAAGTATCTATGAACATCAAGTTTCAATGAAATTTCCTATACAAGTCAAATTCCGACGAGATTTTCTTTACATAATACCCTTGCGACACTCTTGTTTATTTGTGTGGCTATATAAAAGTTACTTGCGTAAGCCTATACAACCATGGATAAATTTAAGGTAGCAGATTATATTGTCAAAGAATGAATAGATATCGATGAAGCTGGCAAAAAATACGTTGAAAAAACTTACGATATAAGTTAGTGAGTTCGAGTGATAAGTATTTAACTGCGCCTAAAACCTGCCAAGGTTAATGGTTAATACAAATTTATTGCAACGTCTTAAAACAATGGATGGGAACTGTATTCATTGTTTATTTTCCACCAATTGGCACCTTTTGTATAAAAACTGCATTGTTCTTGACATTCTTCGCATTCAATTTGGGGCCCGTTGATGCAACCCTCCACATACTCGTACATTCACTCGTACATAGCAGGCAAATTAATTACAAAATTTCTCAAGGTTATTATTCCGAATAATTCCCCAAAAGGAGGGCAAGCAAGATTCAGTTTATCCTTAAATGAAATGAAATTCTTGGGATCATTTTAATAAATTTTAAATTAATAAAAACCGGAACAATTGGAAAATGTTGCACACCGAAAGAGGAGCAGCGCACTAAAAGGAAACTTAACGGCGGTGTCACGTCGCAAGTGGAAAAGTGAACGAGTGGAAGGAACAGCTGAAAGCAGCATCATCCTGTCGAAAACGAACCAACGAAGGAAGGAATGGGAATGAGCATGAGCATGAGAATGTGTACGAGCATCTTTGGCGTAGTACATGCAGCACACTTTGGCCATTTTCATTAATTAAAAATCGAAAATGAAAATGGAATAGTTGTTACCAACTTATTCTGTGCCACGAACTAAATGATGTTCATTTTCAACAACTCAGCGAGGAACTACATACCAAGAATTTCAATAGCAATGGGCAAAACGCTAACAAGGACATGAACATGGACGGACACAATGGCGGCGGCGACGACGATGACACCGGCATTGGTAAGGAGATAACAACTGTAATGCAAATACGACCCTGGCTAGTGCAACCCAACCAACCCAATTCGGGCTTACATGCATGCCATGGCCCAGAGAAGAGAGCAACATCCTTTCGGTGTTTAAGTCAAATGGACAGACAGACGGACGGACACACAACCCGAATACGGATGAACTTTGAAAGTAGACGATTGCAAATGACTGAAATTTGTGGATTTCAATTAAACATTCGATGGGTTGATATGCAAATTCTAATTTGGGATAGTTTCAATAAAAATATCGCTGTGCGAAATTCGTTGTTAACTGCAACAGCGGTGGCACCGACAGCAGCGCATTATAAATCAAGTCAATTGTGAATAATATTTCTACCGTAACCATCATTCAGATGGCAATGCACCATTTGCTCTTGGTTCGATAAGCAAACGCATGCACAGCGCGCGTCATCAGACAAATTGACTGACCAGCACACCCGGCTCCCTTAGTTTTATCACATACATATTAAAAGCGTATAACTAAGTCAGTTCAGGGTCGCGAAAACTTGTACCGCGTTTTCAAAGAAAAAAGTAAATGGAACAAAATATGAGCGAAAATTGTTCGTTGAAAATTATTTAAGAAATTTATACAGGGTGTAGCGTGGGAATGAAATAAAAAAAAAATATGAACCTTAGAAAAATTTAGTTTATATTTTAATTAAGGGCCGATGTTGAATAAAACAAAAATAATTGAGGAAATTATTGTCATTTCTTTTTATTATAATAATATTGCTATGGTTCAATTATTTATGTATGGAACAAAATATCGGCCGAATGGCCGATGGTCCAAATTTTCGATGACGCTGGGGCATAATTGCGGTTCTATGCCGTTAATGTGCCGATTTATCTCATCCTTTAGCTCTTGAATTGTTGCTGACTTATCGAAGTACACATTTTCTTCCAAATAACCCCAAAGAAATAAGTCCAACGGTGTCAAATCACATAATTTTTGGCGACCAATTAACATCGCCACGACCAGTGAATTTGTCGCGCAAAAGAGCCATTGTTTTGTTAGCTTGTTAGCTGTGTGGCAAGTGGCACCGTCCTGTTGATACTAGATATCGTTCACATCCATATCTTCCAATTCGTGCCACTAAAAGTTCGTCATCATTTCACGATAGCGAACACCATTTACAGCCGGTCAGGCGGCCTCTTTTTGGGAAAAATACGGCCCGATGATGCCCCCAGCTCATAAACCGCACCAAGCAGTCACTCTTTGTGGGTGCATTGTTTTTTCGACAACCACTCTTGGATTATCATTCGCCCAAATGCGACAATTCTGCTTATTGACGAATCCACTGGAGTGAAAATGTGCCTCATCACTGAAGATGATGATTTTTTTCGAAAATTGATCATAAATAACTTTAACGCATTGCTCGCTTATGTGTCTTTTCTTGGTTCAAATTTAGTTAGTCCATAATTGAGAAATATCAAATGAAATACAGAAAAAAACTTGACGTTTAGGTGTGGTTTACATTTAACATCGGCCCTTAAAATTTAACTAAATTTTTTTTTTGATATTGAACAGTAAGGGAATTTTTAAATTACATGGCTTTAAAGAGTGTATCTGGCAAATGTCGACTTTTGCTATCCTCACACTGCTACATACATTTACGGAAGTGTTCATGAACTCTAACAAGCATGGCCACTGGTATTCTGCCAATTTCAGCCTCAATATTGTTAATTAGGTCATCCAAGGTGTTGGGACGGTAGATATACACCTTCAACTTTAGGTAACCCCAAAGACAAAAATCGCATGGGGCGAAATCTGGTGAGCGTGACCGCCAGTTGGCTTCACCCCTCAAAGAGATAACCTGTCCAGGAAACATTTGCTTCAAACAATTCATGGTAACCCTCGCTGTGTGTGCAGTGGCACCATGTATCCTCTAATTGCATTGCCTCAAGAGCCGACTGAAAAAAATCATAGTCAAGTCATAGTCAAGAGCAAGTGATTGCTCTGAAGCAGAGCGTTTCGGAGATTGCAGTACTGCTGCTCTAACTCTCTCGATGTTTTGTGGTGTTGTAATCCTTTCCCAGATCCCCTTGACACATTCCCTGCTGTTCTCAATGAAGCTACCTAATTTACAATTGATTGCTGTCCAGGAACACGCACGCGCGAGGGAAGAGCGAATCGTAAACGAAAAGCACGATGCACTGCAATGATCGAGTTAGCATTTGAAAAACACGCTTTAACACAAAATGACCTCTTCTCGCGTGACCAATGCATGATGGCAACTGAATGGCAGACGAGTAAAAATCTCAGCCACTATAAGCCACGTATTCTTTACACCACTTTTGACTAACAGTGCCGCCACAGCCTGCAGTGCAAAAACGCAAAATTGATTGATTATATATATATATGATTAATGTATACATTTTAGGACGGGTCGATTTGTAGGAAGGCAAAAAAATTGTTCAAGTGACAAGGAAAATCGTATTCTACAGATCAAAATAAGAAACTTTGCCCAGGAATCATACCTCTAAAACGAATTCTGATGATCCGACTTTTGACTCGAATTTTAAAAAATCCCACTAAGACCCATTGGATCGACCCGCCCTAATACATATAGTTAACTTTAAAAATCTAGCAAGTAATTTTTGTTGTTGAGATCAAATAACACTTTGAACTTAATTGTGGCTCTTCAGCTTAAATTCATTTATGCTGGTCAACTAAAAATCAAACAAATTTTTACATTTTAATAAACTCTGCCAACAGTCTTGCATCGGCTTTGACTCAAAAACTATCTTGTTCTTAAAAATTAGTTTAGGTTACAGGTTAAAAGCAGACCTTGGGTAATGATAACAGGTCCTATTGCCAAAAAAAATGGAAAAGGAAAAATGTCGTCTGCAAACGTTTTAATAAACCGCCAACTATTTTGTATCGGCTTAAAAATTAAAGTCAGTTTTTGTAGCACACAATTGAAGATAGGCTGAAGTGTTTAAATCAGTTAGACATTCTGTTTGGAAGGACTTGCTTATTTAATCTAAAGGATTTTTTTTTAAATAGGGTTTTTTCAAAGATTACCCGTGAGTTGTGGTAAACTTTTTTTTCTTTTCAGTATTGTTTGTCATTTTATCATGGAAAGATTAACACCGCAACAATGTCTCCAAATGAGCCTTCGGTGAGTAACGTTTTTCGTGCGTTTAGACCTTTTTATGGTCGATATAATCGGCCTACCGAACGCACTCTTTGGACCACCATCGCCAACATTGAAACCCAATTTTCATTATTAAATAATAATCGACCACGTAGCATAGAAAACGAGCGGCAGCAGTTGAGGGTCTACGTAAAAACCCCCAGGAATCGATTCGGCACCATTCTCAACAACTTGGCTTGTCGTATGGAACAACTTGTTGCTTCAAGCGTCCAGATACAGCTCATGCAGCAGCTGTATAGCGCCTCGCCATTTCCGTATTTTGGATCTTCAAAAACTCAAAAAAGATCTTCCGTTTTCGACCAAAATTTTGTTTAGTAATATGCCCATTTCTCGCTCAACGGCAACGTCAATAAATAAAATTGCAGAATTTAGGCTGTAGAGCAACCAAAAAAGATTCAAGAGAAAAATCCTCGGTTTGGTGCGGTTGAATTGCGGTGGAATCATTGGTCCATATTTTTCGAAAAATGATGATGACCGGAACGTAACCGTGAATGATGCTCGCTATGGCGCCATGATATCGAAATTTTTGTTACCTGAAATTGAAGCCAGTAATATCCCTTGGTTCCAACAATATGTCGCTACAAAAAAAATCAATTTATTGTTTCATTGGATGTGTGATTTAACACCGCTGGACTATTTTGGTGAGTTTATGTGATGTCGCTTGTCTACACAAATAAGCCCGACACGATTGACGCATTGGAAGAGAAGAATCGGCGCGTTGTTACTGACATACGGCCCCATTTCCTGCAAAAAATGGTGGAATATTGGCCCCCGCGGCTTGAATTAATTCGAGCCAGCCGCGGGGTCACTTGCCCGAAGACATTTTTAAAACATAATGGCAAACCCTTCTCTTAATAATAAAGCTAAATTTTTGGCCATAACATTAATTAATATGCATTTGTTTCTTCTTGAAAACAACACGTCAAAATATAAACACCCTCCGTTACTATGGACAAAAAGCCAATCTTGGCTAATAAAGGACAATTGTTTTTTTGTTAAAGTCCCCATATTAGTGAACTCTGGAGGTCCAAATATCGGCTCGTACATGAAAATAATGATATCAGGTAACAATTTAGCCCATAAATTTTTTTTGTTGCTATTTGGCTAAATTTAAGTGACGGTCGAAATTACGCCCCTTTTAAACATGGACATGTGGTTAACAAAACACTTTGAGTTTTTTCACAAATTTTATTTCAATATATTTTTCTCACAAATTCAAATATGTTCGTCGCAACTGTTTTGTTTGTAATGCTTTCTCCGAATCTGAAAATTAGGTCAATCACTTCGTAAACAGGAAAATATGTTCTATTCTTAGGCAAAAGGCTAAAACCGGAATGTCAGTTTATGCCGGTTTTATTAATTAACCCTATAGTCGGTTTTGTAAAAACACGTATTTAAAAAAAAAAACGATGTAACGGTTTTGGGAAAATCCGATTTTTTCGACACTCGACTTTAAAGTTTCGTCTCGTCCGAAATGAATTTGTTTGCTTGTTTTTGTCTTGAAAGTAACCGTTGCTCAAAACTCAATACTTCCTTAACTTTTTAAAAATTCTTGAACTTATAAAACTAGATCTTTATATATTTCAAGTTCTACTAATTGAAATTGTTAGATTTTGGCTTTTTCGATTTTTAGGTTATCATAGCGTTGAAATTTCTAGGTAATAGAGTTTGAGAAGAAAAAACCTCGTTGTCTGAATGAATTAAAATGGCAATTTTTCATTAATTCTTTAGCCTACATACATTTTTTACGAAAATACCATTTAAATTTCAGTATTCGAATTATGGTTTGAATTGTATTTCTTTTTTTAGACCTTAGTTTTAAAGGGATGCCTGACAGACTGGTTCGCAACCAATGTGCCAATTGGATGCATTCACCCAGAAATGGCCACCCCAGTGATGATTACATTTAAATTTGTCATCGAAATCAACAGAAGCATCATCGGCAGCATCACGGGCATCGAGAGACAAAAATGACGATTACAAATCACCGAGTTTACAATGTTTCATAAAGAGATGGAAATATATGCATGTATTGGAACTACGTATGTATGTGCGCATTGGATGTGTCCCAATGCATTTACATATATACACCATACATACACACATTTATAGCTTACACGTACACGTACGCGTATGCAGACGTAGTTTCGTACGATGGCTAATCGAATTTTAAATTATGCTAAATCAAATCAAATATTTTTCCATTAAGCTTCAATAATGATAAAACGCTCGCTTCGCTCTTCGATTTTTCCACATTTGCATATACATTTTTGTAGCACGCATACACTCACACACACCCATACTTGCACAACTATCGAAAAGGGTTTGTCATACACAATTGCATTCGACCCATTCTGTAACATTTTCGCTGAAAATCATTGAGCATATAGACTGACAGACATTCAACGTCTGTAAACTGCATTCCTTCAATGGTGAAATAGAACCATTGCATACTTTTCAGCTTACGAAAACCCTGTATTTTTTGTGAGGATAGCAAGTAAAACGAACGAAAAAAAATCAGTAAATGCGTACATATCAACATTAGATTGGGTAGAATATGAGAAATGCTGGAGAAACATCCAAATGTATTTAATACCGAAATCCTCCTAGGTAACTTTATCGCCAAAAATCATGTACTCGTATAACCCTTTTCATACCAAGCTAAATGAATAGCGTTAAGTACCAAGCAGTGTCTTTCAGTCACTGGGTTTAAAAAACGACAAATGCTGCAAAATTTTGCAAAACTTTAAATTATAAAAAGACATTGTAAATGTTGTAGATATGGGAATGAAATATGATTTTCAAAAAAATTAAAGTTTCATTTAGAGATAATTAAATTGTTTCTAATAATAAAAAACTGAAGCTATATGGGAAAATTATTTAATAACATTTTTTTGGCGCATTAAAAAATTTAGAGGCGTTTTTTGTGACGTTGGAGGCCCAGATTTGCTCGATGTGGATAAAAAGTTAATGATTGATCAATCGATACTAACTACATTACTACGCGAAAACAATTTCCAACTTTTCAAAAAAATATTTGACATAATTACATCTTGACTTTATTCCAGTCTGGGCATAAATATACCAATATTATTTAGGATGCGGTGTTGATGTGGGTGGCTGATGAATATTGCTATATTTAAAAACTCATATCACTTTTTTTTTCAGTGCATAGAATTCATTTTTCTTTTATTCATGTTAAAGTTTAACTGCCCTATGAAAAAGTCAGGTGCAGTTAGGTCAGGCGACCTGGGGGCCAACGGAATGTGGAGTTTCTGGATATCAGCTTATTGGAAAATTTTCGTCGCAATTCTGTCATAACAAGCCGGGCTTTGTGAGGAGTTGCACCATCTTGCTAAAACCACACAGCTTTGAAAAACTTTTCTCATTCGGCGTTATTCTGGATAGAAAAACTCTCTCAACATGCTCAAGTACCGCTCTCCATGTAACCGTAACGGTGTGACCGTTTTCTTTAAAAAAGTAGTGACCGACAATGCAGCATTTGGCAAAATTCAGTTGGCTTTCAGATTGTTGTCCATTTGTATTTTAATTGACTGCCTGCTTACACCCATTTGAGCAGATAAGCATCTTTTCGAAACTCTTGGATTGTTTTGTATGGCAGCATCAACAGCACGGATTGTTTCCTCCGTACGAACTGAAAGGTTTCGATGATATACTCGTAGTCTTCTGTTGACTGTCCCATGCTCGACAAAATTGTTAACAAGTTTCATTATGTTCCATATGCTCAGAAGATTGCCGCGAAACGTGCGCCTATACTCTCTATGAACCGAAACTACGGACCCCAGTGTGAGATAGCGGAGGGCAATCCAAATTCTTGTTTCAGTGTCCCAGTTATCCATTTTTGTTAAATCTAAAAATCAATCTGCAAAATAAAAGAAAATAACTAGAAATTATTAAAATTTATTTTTGGTAGCGGCTTTCATCAGCCACTCTGTACATCTATCAAATTCTGAAATTGGGCGACAGACGACCTGTACTTTTTTCTTGACTGAGAATATGATTTGTGGGTATAATAGGGAGCTGACCACCATTCTTTACTGTTCTTCCTAAAAGGCCTATTTACATCATGCTGAGTGTCTTTACCATCGGAGAGACTTATGTATGTAATTTCTAAGCCTGAGACAGTTTTACAAAAGTCTACTTCTACTTGGCAGAAACTCCTCCGCCTATTGAAAATTGTCATCAATTTTTGCCTCATCAGCAAAAGCAATATCATCTAAGACCTTATCTAATTTTGTTTTGATTTCTTTTAGAGGACATTTTGTTTATAAGTTTTAGATAAATCCTTTGCATTATTGGTTTTGGTGTAAATACTAGATACATTTTTATATAATTACGCTGTATTCACGCAGACAAAAGATATGGTTACTATGTGGCCACCGCAACAATAATATGTTATCTGCAATAAAAGTATGTTCGCCGCATACTTTGTATAGTTTTTTTTACAGTCAAATTTAAAAATAAAAATATGACTGTAGCTGCAATATTGATATGGTTGGTGCGATAGAAATATTGTTTTTTTAGTTTTAAGTTAAAAATCTTACCGTATGATTGTAATTTTTATTAAAGGATGTTAAAAATAAAACGCATAATATTTAATGTTATGGCCAAGAATTAAGCTTTGCTATTAAGATAGGGGTTTGCCTTTATATTTTTAAAATGAATTCGGGCAAGTAGCCGCCGAGAGAGGCCCAATGTTCGAATACTTCTTGCAGCATTTGCGGCCGTATGTCAGCATAAACTCGCCGAATATTCTCTTCCAAGGCGTCACTTGAGCCGGGTTTATCTGCGTAGACAAGCGACTTCACCTAACTTAAAAAAAAATCCAGCGGTGTTAAATCGCACGATCTTTAAGGCCACACCGCAGGTCCACGACGCGCGACCATAAGTTTCCTTTAACTAATTGATTGACTCGTTGGCTAGATGGCATGTAACGCCGTCTTAATGGAATCAAAGGTCTCCCCCATCAAAATCCCCCAATTCAGGCACGAAAAGTCATTAACCATGGCTCAATAGCGACTATAACATTTTGGCTAGCTTCATTTTTGAAGAAATATGAACCAATGCACCCCTCTGGCCTTAGAGCACACCAAACAGTGACTTCTTGAGGATGTAACGGCGTTTCAACAATGGCTTGTGGATTTTGCGACAATTTTGGTTATTAACATACCTTTTCAATCAAAAGTGGGCTTCATCGTTGATCCTAATTTTCTTCTAAAAATTAGGATCGGTGGCCATTTCGTTTTTTGCCTATTCACCACGATTTGCAAACGTTGCTCCGGAGTAAGTTTATTCATTTTGAAATGGCAAACCAAACTGAGCATAAGTCAAGTGACAGCTGTCAAAAAGATCAACTCCTAAAAAAGTTTGACCTGATTGAAAATCACACGTCTAAAAAAACAACCTATAGTAGCTACCATCACATATGTGACGCGCAAAATAGAATGGGACCTAAGGGTAAAAACCAGTTTTGTTCAGGAGAGCCATTTTAAAGATTTAAATACGTGTATCTTTGGTGTACCATCACTTTCACAAAACGCGCGTATCTCTGGGAGGGAACACTTTTGGGGCATGGGATCGGTCTAATTCGATGCTCAGATGTTGTCCACATCAACAAAAAAAAAAGTGAAAATTGATTTTTTTCCTTTCTCTATGCGCTGTCACATATTGGTATTTGTTGTATGACGCTATTCGGTTTTTGAGAATAGTCTTTCATATTTCAGAATTGAATGGGCAGTGCCACGCCTCTTTTCCAATGTCAACATAAAGTCTATAATATATCCCTTAAAAATTATTTTTCGGTTTGAAGTCATGTATTTAAACTAGATGTTGTGTTTTTGGTTTAAGTTTCATTATTCGCAATATTTCGATTAACGTCTTTAATTACTAGTATAGTCCATAATATGATTTTGTTAAAATTATACTTTATTTACAAAATCAGTACTTTATTTACAAAATTAAGGCGATTTTTTAAAGCGGTGTGGCGCCACCAAACTTTCCTTCCGTGTGTATTTTGTTCGATACTATTGATACATGATCTCAATATAGTCATATCGTAGACAGTTAAAGAGACAAACATCCTTGCTAAGTTCCTTGTCCAATCATGACGTTAAGTACCCTACAAATATTTCCTGACCGAACGTATACGTATAAGCGAAAACACCCCAAAAATCTCACAAAAAATCCCAGAAATTGACTAAGTCCTTTTGTGTGGGGAAAATTTATTTCTATACCGATCTCGCTTTTATAAAGCCACTACGATAAAATGTTTCGGTTCGAACATCTTTAACATCTCCCAAAAAATGTCTGCGATCTCTGCTCTACCCAGTCTAATGTACATATGTATGCCATAAAAAAAAACAACGACTGTGCGCTAAAAGCGTAAACGAAAATTTAAAAAAGGAAATGTGCAAAGAATTGAAATTAGGTCAAGATCTATTAAAGCGCTCTGGAAGCAGGTTTTCTATTTATAAATTTTTCATATTTCAACCACAGAGAAACGGATACTTTAAACGAAAGCAAAACTAAATTAAAACTCTAATTTGTTTTACATTTGTTGTTGTACATTCCTAGATTTTCTCTGGTAGAAATACTTTTATCATAATTTTATGTAACTAATGAAATTCTGTGTCAATGTAACATCAAAGAAGAAAAATAATTATTTTTGCAGAAATATGTTGCACAGCCAAAGAAAATTTAAAATTTTATATATTAAACCCTTACTCTATTGGGTAGGAGGGTATATATCATTTGGTACGGTCAAAGAGTGTAACCCAATGAAAAAGAGCATTAAGACCTTAAAATGTTTTGACCAAATTCCTTTCATGACTTTAAAAGTCATTTGAGCTATGTCCGTTTATGCGGCTGGTTTGCACAAAAACTCTCGAAAGGACCTACCAATCGGTTGTAAATGTTGCATGTCATAATATTTTTCCAAAACTGCCTACAGGATTGGAAGCTGGCCTTATCACCCACCCCTTCTGGTATATATCACATAAATGTATCATTATGCCCACTTTTGGTATAGTATGTCACTTAAAATCAATACAAAAAAATAAAGCATTAATGCAAACGTGTTGGCAAAATATTGAACTACTAGCCACGCCTCCTCTCAAATCTCCATGTTTTGCCGCCCAAAAGTGTATAACCTTTCCAAAATCGTACTGCTTTTTTAAAGGATTTTGAAGAAAACAAGTAATGCAGGTCCAAATTCAGATCTTTTTTAAATCGATATTTTTCAATTGTTACTACAACCAAAGTATATTTGGTACAATCAACAATTTTTTTTCAACAATTTCTTTATTTGCAATCTATTTTATATACAAAAATAATAAGCAAATTTAGTAATAAATAAATTAATGACAGTATAGCTAAAACCCAATGGCCTCAGCATTAATATATTTTACATTTGTAACTTATATTATTGCAATTATGTACGTACATTTATTTTAAAAAAGGGAGATCTAGTATATGATTTCTTTTAAGTCTTTTAATCTCGTCACTGTCATCTAAAAGAGATACAGCCGGAACATTAGAGTGGTTACTTAGTCTGTCTAAGTAGTTGTCACTAAACCTAGCTATTTCGTCCTTTAAAAAACTAAAACCAAGATCGTTGTGAATACAACGGTTATTCACAAACCATGGTGCATTAGAAATTAGTAGGAGAGTCTTGGACTGATACCTTTGTAAAATTTCCAAGTTGGAATTGCTGGATGTTCCCCATAGTTCGATTCCATAAGTCCACACAGATTTCAAAATAGTTACATAAGGGATGACTTTATTTTCTAACCTTAATTGTGATTTAGGGCCAATTAACCAGTACATTTTTTTTGGTTTTTATCTCAACTTCCTTCCTTTTCATCTTTATATGTTCTCTCCAGATAAGCCGCTGATCTATTCGAAGTCCAAGATATTTTACGTGATTAGATTTTGGAATCACAACGCCATTTAAAGTGAGTGGAGGGCAGTCTTCTTTTCGCAATGTAAAAGTTACATTGCTGGATTTGTCAGCGTTGACTGTAATGTTCCAAGTATCAAACCACAATTGAAGATCGTCAAGCTGTCCTTGAACTTTAGATGATGCTTCCACAGGAAACGAACCTGTAGCCAAAATAGCGGTGTCATCAGCGTATGTATCGATAGTGATATCCGTGTTAACAGGCATGTCAGAAGTGTATATCGTATAAAGCAACGGACCCATAACGCTTCCTTGTGGTATTCCAGATTTAATATTTCCAACTTTAGACTCTTCACCATTAACATACACATAAAAACTTCGCAGGCTTAAATACGATTTAAACAATAAATAATATGGAGTTGGTAGCATTTTTTAAGTGTAAAAAGTTATACACTGTGTCATACCCGGTCAAAGGCTTGTGTGATATCCAGAAAGATTGATTAGCAGTACAGTTTCTTCTCTAGAAAGTCTCTGATAACCTTGATGATCCTGTGGCATTGCACAGGTGTACCGTGATTAAGCGAAAACCAAACTGATAGTCTGGTATAATGTTCATTGCGTCCAATAGTGGAAGAAGTCTTTTCTGGAAAAGCCTTTCATATATTTTTTAGAAAATTAGGAGCAAGCTTATCGGTCGATATGAACTTAGCATATTTTCGGGATTATTTGGCTTCTTCACCATGATGATCTTTGCGTGCTTCCATTGTGATGGGAAATGTGATAATCTTAAGATGGAATTATATAATGTTGTTAGAAACACAATCCCCTTTTTAGGAAGTGACTTGACGACTTTTGCGTTAATGTGATCATATACAGGGGCTTTACAAACAACAATTTGACGCCATGTGAAGGATAAGAAACCACAGTTTCTAATCTTTACTCTTATAATGTAAAAGATACTTCGACAGAGTCGAAAAATAAATCTCACTTTCTTAATTTTCAAAACCTGAAAAAAGTGAAAATCGGCAATCAGGAAAAAAAAATTGTTTTTGCGCATTTTCTCAACAATTACTTGCAAATACAGGGTGTCCACCGGTAAGATATACTACTACTTTGTTTTGCCGCCATTTTGGTAAACATTAGTCTTGACCGTTCATATTTGGTAGTCCTGAAGCAGGGACCTGGTAAATTTATTATGGAAAAATATTCGATAAATCGTTAACAATTTTATTAAAATCAATGTGACGATAAGAAAGTTACATAAACTTTTTGGGAGAAACAACATGATAACAAAAAGCACTATGTATCGTGTAGTGAATGATTTCGAAGAAAGAGGGCCTGTAGCTGATAGGCCCAAGCATGGACCTCAACGTACTGCAAGATCGGCTAAAAACATTACCGCTGCTCAAGAACGTGTTCAAAACAACCCATAAACCTTAATTCGCCGCCGGGCTGAAAGTATTGAAAAATGTGCTCAAAGGGCTCGCATTTGTGTGGCTAACAGAGGCTGACATTTATCTGATATTGTATTCCATACACAACTGCCGACATTTATCAATATAAAATTCATTCTCGT
Organism: Hydrotaea diabolus; assembly: GCA_963513945.1. Lineage (NCBI taxonomy): Eukaryota > Metazoa > Arthropoda > Insecta > Diptera > Muscidae > Hydrotaea > Hydrotaea diabolus. The sequence continues at coordinate 237,726,610 of OY740716.1, read as the reverse complement.
TCATTTAATTAACAATTATAAAAAAAACAAAGTAGTATACCTTCCCGGGAGATGGAAATCAATTCTGGACCATTGCGCGCCGTTAAGTTTGGTCAGGTCAAACCTTTTACCTTCCTCCACCGTTCCGACGAAACGTCAATTCGTAATCTCAGCTAATACTTTAAAATTCCTCTTTATTTGGATTGATGGCAAAATTTGCTTAAATTTGATTACCCATACGTTACAATATTGACTATTCATCACCCGTTTTGACCTTGCGGGATGTTTTTTGGACCGTCTGAGCCAAAAAGTGCAGCAAATGTGCCCTTTTTGAGGTATTTTATGCATCCCAACTAACAGCACCCATTTCAACCATGGTACCTCCACAAAAAGTTATGATTTCTTAAGGAAATCACAAAAAAGTGTTCCTTTTACCGAGGAACATTTATTCCCTTAAAAGGAAATTTCCCCCCATTCGCCCAACAAGCCATCATTAATCGAAATTTCCGGATCATTGGTTGATTCGGTTAACCGCTACTGCGAACTCGGACGGAAGGGCATAGCTAGATCTTTAAAGGATTTCTGAAGATCAATAACATATATACTTTAAAGGGTCTCCAACCAATATTTTGTGGAATGTTAAATATAGTTTACCATCCGCTCTTCGGTGGAGGGTGATACACATAAATCTCGCAGATAATATGTTTAGTGCGCCATAGCTCTGGATCCCGATACCGTGCTACGGCCTGTGTCTCATTGAACTAGCTCTGGATAAATCTCGCTGACACCAATACGATTTATTCTGGGTAAATGGTCGACTCCTATTAAACACCTTGGGTCTCAGTACTCGACTGGCGTCCACCTTCACACCTACAAGGTTCCTACCCAATGAGCGGTCGAAACGTTTTAGTTCAGAATATACTAAAGGCTGTAGAATACCCAGACATTAGTCTCCGGTTATAAGTCGCGAAGCTTCATCGTTAGAGGCAGCTTCCAGTTTTAGTGCCATAAAAACTAGGGACCAAATATGAGATAGTATATATCTGGACATAAGTGTTGCTGATAGAAAAGACAGCGTTGGCACGCCCATAAGAACAAATTCAAAATAAAGAAAAGCTAATAGAATACTTAAATAGAATACTAATTTTAAACAAAACAATTTTATAGACGTTAAAGGGGTGTGACTGTTCCCATGCATTTCTGAACGTTAAAAGTACAAAACTAAACACTTGTTACAGCTATAACGATGAGATTTAGTACACATGATGAAGGCATCGAAAGTAATACACTTTAGTTTAAGAGTGGACGGCGCCAAGCTCCTTTCAAAACTTTTTCGTATTCGTCAAAATTAATAATAGTATGAAATTATTAATGTAAAAAATTTAAAAACCTTTAGGTCATGATTAGACAACAAAAGTAATTGGAAAAATGATTATAAAATGTATCCAACTTCTTATACCTCTTCCAACTTCTTGTACCTCCAACGCAAATCATTCTAGGATGTCCCATACCAACGTCTGACATATGTTGAATATTTTTTTTAAAATATATACAACCCATTGATTCTCCAGCATAAAATTTCAGAGCATATAGAAAACATATTAGAAATAATTAAAACTACATTTTTAAATCAAACTAGTAAAAATTAAGTATATACTTACACTGTCTCAAACAATTGTCCGTACCCCATACAATTGAAAATATATTTGATTAAAATATGAAAAATAATTACCCGATTCCAATGAATTAAATATTTTTTAAAAGTGTAATAATTGCTTATAATAATTGCAAACTAATAATATAATAAACATGTTTCACTACTATTTTATACAAAAAACAAAAAAAAAGCCCAAAAAATTTACTGAAAAAATTGTCCGTAGGGCACAGTCAAATATAACGGTTCTTTATTTTTTTTTGTTTTTATAAAATCGCATCATTGTCCAGAGAGAAATATAGATTTTTCTAATATAACGGATCTTTATTTTTTGAAGTTGAGGTAAAATTAGCCAATTGCCCAGTCTTATAAAGTGGCTTGTCTGAATAGTGCGTTTTAATAGTTTTCAATATGAGTTCAAATAATAAAAAGCATACAAAAATTCCTGTTGCCATCAAAGAATTGATTATTAAACTGCACAATGAAGGCAAAAGTTATCTTGAAATTGCTAAAAATGTTTCTAGACCAAAATCATCTGTCCAATATGTGTTACAAAACTATAAAAAAAAACAAGTTCACTCTCAATTGCCCCAGGAAGAGGTCGTAAAAAAATCATAGACGCTCGATTGGGAAGAAAGATCGACCGGATGGTTAAGCTGGAACCAAAATCAAGTGCTGTGGAAATCCCCAGAGCCCAGATTTAAATCCCATAGAACATCTATGGGGTATTGTAGAAAAAAAAATTCGCCAGCATAAAATAACTAATAAGAAAATGCTGAAAGATGTCATCGTTGAAGAATGGCGGAATATTGGCGCAGAAACCACAGAAAAACTGGCTTTATCGATGAAAAATCGATTAAGAGACGTAATCGCTGCTAAAGGATACCACACTAAATATTAAGGAAATAATACATCAACATAATATTCATTTTATAAATACATATGTAAATTTTTTTGTAGGGTACGGACAATTTTTTGAGTTAATATTTTGAACTATTTTTAAGTTTTTTGATAAAAATAAAAGTGAATTTTTGTTATTCTACTATTAATTGGCAATTTTTATAACTACTTGTTGGACTTTAAAAAACAATTTACTACATTCGAATTGGGCAATTATTTTTCGAATTACAATCAAATATATTTTCAGTTGTATGGGGTACGGACAATTGTTTGAGACAGTGTATATTATTACGAGTATAAATATACACCAAACTTATGGATGTTTAGAAATGCGTACTAAAAATGGTTTTTGGGTCCTCTTGGAAGGGCTTTTAATTTAGCGATATTTTATAGCTAATTTCATATTAGAGTTTGTGAAGAAATAACATTGTTTTTGGTAAAGTCGGTTTAAGACATATGTGGAAGCTATATCTAAATCTGAACAGATTAGATCAGCTTTCAAAACCGTCCTTGATACAAGGAATTTATTTGTGCTTTATTTCATCAAAATTCGATTTAATAGGTGGCTGCTAGAGATAAAGACAAAAAATCGGTTGGAAATATATGGGAGCTACATCTAAATCTAATAGATGTTTTTTTCTTTTTCAATATCGTCTTTTTGGCACAAAAGACTCGTGCCACATATCATCAAGACTGGATGTAGGATGTGGCTTCTACAGCTTTAAATAGAAAAATTGGATAAATATATATTTATTTTAATTTCAATTTTCGTCCATCCTTATTCCAAAAACTTACTTGTGCTGGCTTCTAAAGCTAAAATCATAAAAATCGGATGAACATTTCGGCGGGAGCTTAATATTAATCTGAACCGATTTTCTTCAATTTCAAGAACGTCCTGTCTGGTCCGAAAATGGGATGTAATATGTGGCTATACTTATACATCGGATAAACATATATGTGAGGTATATCTAAATCTGAACCGGTTTTCTTCAATTTGAATAACGTTTTTCGTTGGCCTAAACTTACTCGTGCTAAGATTGCATGTAAGATGTGGCTGCTAAAGCTAAAAAAATAAAAATCGGATGAACATATAGGTTGGTCGGATGAACATATATCTAAACCCGAACCAATTTTCTACAATTTCAATACCGGCCCTGAGTAAAAAAACTGACTTCTGCCAAATGAAAATCGGACAAAAATTGCGACCTGTAGTTTGATTTCAAGCTTTCGATTGATAGACGGACATAAATGTTAAATGGAATCTGCTGGTGACTATACGTCGATCGGTATACTTAAAGGTGGGTGAAGCCCAAATAATTTGGTTGTTACAAACATTTGCCATGAAACTAACTTATAATACTCTGTTCCACAATCAAGACCAAAAAATATATTGTAAAATTTTCAAAAAAATATTTAATTGTTTATTTATCCCTAATTTTTGTTAAAATACTTGTAGAGGACAAGGGAATCTAAAATCGGTTAGCCAAATTCTTGAAACCCCAGTTCGCCGGGATTTCAAGGATTTTTCGTAGTTCTAAATCTCAAATTATATATAAATTTTTAAGATTTTTTTCCTAGGTTACTTATATTATCTTTTTAAAGTCGAATAAATCATAAAATTTGTTAAGTTCGTTTGTTTTCTTTTGGTCTCCTGTTTTAACACTTTAAGCAGGGATTAACCGGCTCTTGCACTTACATTTTAATAGAAGACTAGTTTTTAACAAAATGGCAAAGTGGCATTGATTTGCGTGGCGATTAAAGATGCTTTGAAGCAATTGTTAAAAGAAAAACTGAACTCTTTAAGACCAGGCTTTCACCAAACGTATAAGAACTACTATTTTAAATCTCAATTTTCAAGTTTTCTTCAAACAATTGCCCACGAAAATACAATTCACCTTCACCACCTCTACATAGACACCACATTCAGAGCCATTTATAGATTCTCTTTTACAACATGTGATGTAAAAAGTGTTTAGTTGGCACTACCAATGTCACTTTGCCATTTTGTTAAAAACTTGTCTTCTATTAAAATGTGGATGTAATTAATTAAATTAAATGTGAGCCAATTAATCCCTTTTCAACTCTAAAATTTGTAAAAACTTGAAGACTTGTTAAATAATCATTGTTTGGTGTGACATGGAATGAGACCAGAAGGTGCACCACAACTATAGACTTTTTTAACAGAGACAAAATCGTGACATATTTTTACAAACCCTTATACAAAGCTCAATCTCATTTTCGGAGCTGGCTGCTCTAGAAGCGTTATGCATCTTTCGATCTTGTGCAAAGTTAGAGAGTTAGAATTTTCTTGTAACTGTAACATAATACAGATTTCTGTCATATCAGGTTCACAAGTTATAATTGTTAACATAATTTTTAATAAGATAGGATAGAATTGATTCAAATTTTACAAGAATAAATAAAAGTAAGTTCTGGAATTGAATCACCACTTACTCCATATCATCAGACGAATTGTCTACAAACGATCTTTAAAATAACACTACATTTAAATCAATTCAACCAATTCAATACCAACATAGGACATTCCCAAACGCCTGCAAATGGAATGAAAGAGATGTTGATTGAAGTCAATCAAAATCATTTACCTTCTTTCTTCACAGGTCACAGATCTACTTATATACACAAAAGTAACAGCTGCTATAGTTACGCCAAGTCTATTTTCCTGCTAAATACCATCAACGTCATTAAGAAAAACTTTTCGAAGCTAAAGCCACACAACTACAATTGAATAACTATTAGGAGTTTCGTGGAAATAAATTATGAAATGTCACTTGCCAAATAATCGTCGTCGTCGTCGCCGAACTCCTTTGAAAAAGTCTGAACACAATAAATGCCACCACAGCAAAGTTACGAGCTCCAAGTTCTCATCCCATCTTCTTGTGTGATTTGAATGCACAAAGCGAATGCCGGAAACGGAAGCTGCGTACATATGTACCAACGTAAGTCTGTATAGCTGTATGTGTGAACAAGCGCAATTTGCGAAATCTCAAGAGCAGCGATGCTTACATTTACAACCAGCAGCTACACCAACTCCAACAACGTTCTACTGTTTTGATTTCATTATTTGTTTCAGACAAAAAGCAAACTTTAACAACAATATTAAGGACCCACACACACACACACACATATACACTCGCACCCGCATGCACTCTTTATCTTCCTTCCTCTCCCCCTCGTTTTTCATAGGGCAGTAATTCGAGTGCAAAACTTTCACAATGACTTCGTTTAAGAAAAAGTTAGACAAGTAACATACAAACACACTAATACACACGCACACGTATACACATGGGGGAAGGTTGTTACCAAAAAACACAAGAAGACACAGGTAGTTTGCCACGATATCTTGTTTGCACAAGGATAAGCAATCGTTTGTGTACTGGCCTGTGTGTGTCTGAGCGTGTGGCTGTGTCAGAATGTGGAGCAGTAAGCCAAAAGACATCCTTCCTGGAGAGGTTAAAATAAATAATTCACACCTGCAGTGTTGCGGTTGCCTTAAGATCGACACACAATCACAAATACAAACAAAAAAACCAACACCAACTCGTTGAGTGCTATAATTATAGCCGGTGACGGAATGACCAGGGTTTTTTAATTGAAGGCCTTCTTTAAAGGACTTTCATTTCCATTTACTCTTTAACTTGTTTTCGTTTTACCTTTTAAACTCAGTGACTTCCAGATGAAAATACCAAAGAAATTCGAGGTTTCCTGCATTTGGTCTCTCCGGAGTGTCGGCCTTTGGTATCAGCGTATCTTACTTGGTTTTTCTTATCCAATCGACCTGCATGACCTCTCTAACATAATCGTTGCACTTCGATGCATGACCTCTCTAACATAATCATTGCATTTCGATGTGGGACAAGTCGAAGAATGAAAGTTTCTATAATTGATAAATTTTAGAAGCTGTCAAAGGTGTCAAGGTCGACAAGCGGCTCAAGTATTCAGTAAGGTTTGCCTTTTAAACACTAGTTTCTGAATATTTGAAAGTTATCAAAAATATTGAAAAACAATTTCCCGCTCAGTTTTAATTAAAAGAAGTAACAATTTAGTTACGTTCTGGCATACTAAAGCAAGGAGGATATGTAAGCTTTTTGTGATATGAAATATTTAATCTAACCCCAATTTCAGCGAAATCTTTATCTGTATTTGTAGTAAATCCGGACTTAGTTTGAGTAGACATATGCCAAAATACGCAGGTCCTTTTAAGATCCTGCACCACTCTGTAAAGCAGGGTATCATAAGTTAGTTGCATTTCAAATATTTGCTATTTCCACTTTTAAGTAAACCGATCAACGTATATTGACAGCGCATAGAGACAGAGACCTAAGGGTAAAAAAATAAATTTTCACTTTTTTTTTGATGTGGACAACCTCTGAGCATCGAATTAGACCGATCCCATGCCCCAAAAGTGTTCCCTCCCAGAGATATGCGCGTTTTCTGAAAGTGAAGTCGACGATTCTACACCAAAGATACACGTATTTAAATCTTTAAAATGAATCTTCTGAACAAAACTGGTTTTTATCCTTAGGTCCCTTTCTATTTTGCGCGTCACATACGAGGGCGGTTCGGAAACTTCTTAGCCTAGCACAAAAAGCGCGGTATAAACAGAAAAAAGTTAAGTGTTTTGGAAACTTCCATCTCTGCTATGAACACATGTTAAATTTTGTTTTGATCTGGCAACTCCTTCATATAGAAACAGGTGTTCACAAAAGACGCATCCGCGATTTTTTTTACAATGGAAAAATTAGAAGTGCGTGGTGTCATTAAATATTTACATAAAAAAGGTTTATCGGGACAAGAAATTCATAATGATATGGTGAATGTGTTAGGCGAAAGTGCTCCTTCATATGCAACAGTAAAAAATTGGGTTACTGAACTTAAACGTGGTCGTACAAGCATTGAAGATGAAACACGTAGTGGAACAGCAACAACAACAGAAATTGTAGCCAAAGTGCATGATATGGTATTAAATGATCGACGAATAAAAGTGCGTGAAATAGCTAATATCATGGGCATCTCAAATGATCGAGTCCATTTAATTTTGCATGAAGAACTACAGATGAAAAGTTTTTTGCAAGAAGGGTGCCGGACTTGTTAACAGTCGACGAAGAATGAACATTTCTCAAGCTTGTTTGGATCGTTTTCAGCGAAATAAAATGCATTTTAAGCGTAGTTTCATAACTGTTGATGAGACATGGATCCACCACCATACTCCAGAGACACAAGAACAATCCAAACAATGGACTGAAGCTGGAGGAAGTGCCCCAAAGAAGGCAAAAACAATTCAGTCGGCTGGTAAGGTTATGGCAACGGTTTTTTGGGACTTAAAAGGTATTTTATTGATTGACTATCTGCAAAAGGGTAAAACAATAAATGCAGAGTACTATTGTAACCTTTTAGATCAATTAAATGTACAAATTCGAGAAAAACTTCCTGGCTTACAACACAAAAAAATAATTTTTCATCAAGACAACGCACCAGCGCACAAGAGCGTTTTAACAATGGCTAAAATCAACGAATTAAAGTACGAGTTGCTTGACCACCCACCTTATTCTCCTGATTTAGCTCCCAGTGACTTTTACCTGTTCCCAAATCTAAAAAAATTCCTTGCTGGCAAGCGTTTTACCTCAAATGAATATGCAATTACAGTTGTAAACCACTATTTCGAAGACCTTGAGGAAAACTATTTTATTCAAGGGATAGAATTGCTAGATAAGCGTTGGACTAAGTGTATTGAAGTTTCAGGAGATTATATTGAAAAATAAAAATATTTTAGAAAAGCTAACTATTCTCGTTCATTGATAGGCTAAGAACTTTCCGAACCGCCCTCGTATATCTGTCTGCACGTCCGCCCATATAAAGCTAGTATTCAAACTGCAGGTCGCAACTGTTGCCCGATCTTCATCAAATTCATGTGAACAAGAAATCGGCAGAAGAAAGTTTTTTGGTTCGCTATTGAAATTGAAGAAAATCGGTTATGATTTGGCTATTCCTCCCACACATATCCTTACCGATTTTATGTTTTTTACTCTAAAAGCCTTATTTGACATAAAATCTTGATGGAAGTAACTTTCTCGTGATAAGGACTGTCGCTATTTATATTGGGGATAATCGATATAGATTAAGATATAGCTCACACATATAACTTATCACCAAATCTTACCAAAAACACTAAAAATGTATTAACGTCAAAAATTACATGAGCTCTTTAATCTGGCTTAATTAAGACCCCGACCAAGAAGGTCCAAGCGTTTTTTTTTTTCAGTTGGCTTTAATGAACAGCCAGAAGTGTAGAATATAGTCGGCCTTAAACAAGTTTTTTTTTACTTGTTTAAATTGAAGATTTTGTAATATTTTTCCAATACTAGCTGTGGGATTGAAAATGGCATGTATTGCCACACCCTTTCTGGAACCTCTTACTTGCATGAGCCAGCTTCAGTGCAGGCTAGAAACCACATGACTTGTTGCCACCGTGATATGTTTATGAAGGCTTTGTACACTCATTTAAAATTTGGTAAATATGCCCCATTCTAGTACCTCAAATGTATCATTCTGCCCCTATTCATACGATCATAGTCAAAATAAAAACTTTTAGACATAATTATAAGGATAACTCGGTGACAAATAGTTGGGTTCCTAGCCACGCCCCTTCTGCAATCTACCACACAAATGACCCTGCTTTAGTGGAGATTAGGCCGGGCTGAAGCTAATATAACCTTTATCAAGGATTTCGGTACACATTAAAAAAATATATTTAGGGAGTGTGGAACCGTCGATCCATGCCATCATATGTTCCAAAGAACATCGTCATATCTCTACTAGTTCGTGAGCTTTTTTCTACTTAAGTTCTGGGTTGTGTACTTCCAATGCAAATGCACCATTCCGCCCACACCCCATTCATACGATTTTAGTCAAAAACAAGTAAAAAATGTTAAGTTTGGCTGTGCCGAACTTTGGATACACTCTACCAGATTCCCAAAAGCAATTAGGCGGAAAAACACAAATGTACAATAAAACTATATTTTTACCATTAGGTAAGCATAAGAGACTAAGTTTTTTTTTTAATATTATAGGTAGTATGACCAAAAGCCTAATTGTGTATGTCCAAATTGGTTGAAAAATTGGGCAAATGGGTCTTTATTGCTATAGCCGGCAACCTTTTCATAATTAAGGTAATAGGAACATTCATAAAGTCGCCCTTGCAACTGCACAAATATAAAAAGTCAACTTAACCTAAACTATTTTCAAAAAAACTAATTGATAAAGGTAAAATGAAACACAATCAGTTGACGTTATTTTTTAAATACATGAATATAGAACAAGATGCAAAATAAATTAAGCAGAAAAGTAATATAAATATAATTGCCCATGGTACTTCATGGCTGTACCCCATTGCATTGTCCAACTTTTTTCTTGAATGGTGAAAATATTTAGTTCAAGTATTGTTTTCACGTTTGGTGTAGAGATGTGTATATAGAAATCGTTTTGCGTAAATTTCCATCTCGATAGGTCAAGTTTGTAATGCGTCATAGTCATATTGTTTCTCAAGGCCCATTAGAACGTTTGTATGGGAGGTACCAGAAGGTCTTCCCAAACTCAACTAAATTTGGTGCACAAGTGTGTTCTATATAGAAATTTGTATGCGTAAAATTTTATTTCGACAGGTCAAGTTAGTGATGAGTTATCGTCATATTATTTCTCAAGGCCCTCAAGACCGTTTGTATGGGAGGTATCAAAACAGGCTACCCAATATCAACACAATTTGGTGCGGAAGTGCGTTCTATATAGAAATTTTTATGTGCAAAATTTCATTTCGATAGGTCAAGCTAGTGGTGAGTTATCGTTATATTATTTCTCAAAGCCCATGAGACCGTTTGTGTTTGAGGTACCAGTAGGACGTTTCCGATCTCAACAGAATTTAGCGCAGAATTGTGTTCGATATAAAAATTCTTATGTAGAAAATTTCATCTCGATAGGTCACGTTTGTAGTGAGTTATTGTCATATTATTTTGCATTGTCATATTATTTTGGGAGGTACCAGTAGGGCCTTTCCGATCTAAGCCAAATTTAGCGCAAAAGTCTGTTCTATACATTAATCTTTATGCCGAAAATTTTGTCTCGATAGGTCGAGTGTGTGGTGAGTTACTGTCATATTATTTTCCAAGGCCCATGAGACCGTTAGCGTGGGAGGTGCCAGTAGGACTTTTCCGATCTCCACCGAATTCAGCGTAGAAGTGTGTTGTTTATAGAAATATTGATGTGTAAAATTTCATTTCGAAAGGTCAAGTTTGTGGTGAGTTATAGTCATATTATTTCTCAATGCCCATAAGGCCGTTTGTATGGGAAGTACAATAATCTAAACCGTTTTTACACAGATGATTGCGCCTATTTAGAGATTATTAATTACAAAATTTCAGTGATTTAGCTCAAGAAACTGGACGGATATTTCCAAATAAAAAAACTAATTTTTATGAGGAAGTGTCGGATGAGGGTCTCCAACACATCTTCCCGTAGAGCTATACAGCCCTTTTTCAATACCAACCATGCTAGGTTAACTACACATGTTTGTGCCAAATATCAGCTCCCTAGCTGTATTCACGCAGGCTGTATCTTGTTTTCAACAGACGGACAGCCGGACAACATGACTAGATCTTCTTAGAATTTTACGAGGATCAAGAATATATACTTTGTTGGGTCTCCGATGATTATTTCAAGGTGTTACAGACAGAATGACAAAACTAATATACCCTCCATTGTATGGTGGAGGGCACAAAAAAACTTTAAGATCAAAATCACAATTTTATCAAGGGGGTGTGAACCGCCCTCTTTTCTTAAAGGATGTGTTTTGAACCATGCCAGCATCATATGTTCCAAATATCATCGTCATATCTCTACTAGTTCGTGAGTTATTTTTTACTTAATTTTAGGTTGGTGTGGAAGGGGTCACGCCCCCTTGTCCAATGTTTCCATAATAGGTCCATAATAAATTCGTTGTCATTTATTAATTTTTATTAACATTTTAGAGCAACTGGTCCATTATTTGGTTTTACATATGTGACGCGCAATATAGAAATGGACCTAAGGTTAAAAACCAGTTTTGTTTAGGAGAGTCATTTTAAAGATTAGGTCCCTTTCTATTTGCGCTTAGAATCGTCGACTTCACTTTCATGAAACGCGCATATTTCTGGGAGGGAACACTTTTGGGGCATGGGATCGGCCTCATTCGATGCTCAGATGTTGTCCACATCAAAAAAAAAGTGAAAAGTTGATGAAAAGTTTTGTTCAGGAGAGCCATTTTAAAGATAAGGTCCCTTTCTACTTGCGCTTAGAATCGTCGACTTCACTTTCATAAAACGCGCATATCTCTTGGAGGGAACACTTTTGGGGCATGGGATCGGTCTCATTCGATGCTCAGATGTTGTCGACATCAAAAATAGAAAAAAAAATGAAAATTGATTTTTTTACCCTTAGGTCCCTTTCTCTATGCGCTGTCACATATGTTTTTTTTAAAGGAGACGTCGCACCGCCCGTTTTACCTCCGGGATAAATTTCGATCCATACCAAGTGTGAAACGATGCATGATTAAATAAATGCACCTTTTTGTGTACTTCAATGGGTTAAAGGCTTCAAACCGAAATATTTATATTTGTGACTAAAGTTCACTTTTTTAAAGGAATCGATTTTTATATTTCTAACATCCTAGGCCACAATCCAATTTTGGCACATGACCAACGTCGTATGGGTTAATAGTGAAACTTGCTGAAGAGTGGTTTTTGGTTCCTTATATCCTTATATTATCGGGGTAAGGCTAAATACGAGTACTAATAGTTCGTATTAATTTGCAACTCTTACACGGTGAAGAGATTAAAGGAATGTACTTCCACGACCGCATTCAAAAAGTTCGAGAGTAAGTACTTATTTGCATACTACATACACCTAGCTAAATAATATGTAGTCAGCGAAAGTGAGTCAAAGTTCCACGGGGACTTTACTATTGAATACTTTAAAAAGTAGACTCTTCATAACATAGTGTAGCTACAGGTTAGGCCATTTAACATTTTGAATTTGAATCGGCTTTCAACAGGGATTAGCCGGCTCGAGACCTTTTGCATCAATATTTTAATACAACACAAATTTTTAACAAAAAGGCAAACTGACATTGATTTTCGCAACTACACACTGCTTTCAACGCGAGTTCGGGTCCGTGACGACCTTCATCAGAAAGCTTCGCAGCAATTGTTGAATGAAAAACCGAACGCTTTAAAACCAGGTTCTCACCAAACGTTTGAGAACTACTGTGAAAAAAAGTACTGATAATTTTTTCATAAATAAGGTTTTATTGAAAATGTTGAACTTTGTCATTTAATAAAGGAACACAATGTCATTCCGATCAACCCAACTTTTCAGTACATTTTCGATTGTTTTATGTCGAATTTCTTCAATGGCAACCTCGAGTTCACGTTTAAACGTTTCAATTATCCCTGGATGCGTAACATTTATCCTTACAGAAAATAATCGTAAGGGCTCAAATCACAGCTCCGAGGCTTTCAATTGACATTGGCTAATTATTCTATTTTCAAAACAGTGCGTAGAATATCGATGGTTGCGTTTACTGTGTACTGAAACCAAACATCGTCTATGTCATTCTCCTGAATTTTTGGACAGAAACTCGTGGAGCAACGGTAACGGTAACGCTCATTGTTGACAGTAACGGCGTCTCTTTTGTCATTTTAGAAAAAATATGGCCCAATGATCGGTATTGCCGTTTTGGGCCGTTTTTTTTCCTACCAAATTTGGTAGGGGTTTCTTTGATATAATAGGATGGTAGCCTAAGTCGTATTTTGGTATGTTTTGCGATAAATATGCATTTACAGAAATTAAATTTGTAAAGTAATGAAAGTATGCACAAAGATAATGTGATGGCAAATATGTAATTGGTACCTTTATGCAAACATAATAAGGGCTAACATAACATAAACTAATTATAAGTCTTGATTACCTACAAACTATTTCTTGCTAGTATTGCCACTTTTAAGATGACCGATTTTTAGCCCTCAGGGTAAGCTTCAAATTAAGCCAAATGAATATGTGACAGCTATAGAGAATGGGACCTAAGGGTAAAAAAATCAATTTTCATTTTTTTTTTTGATGTGGACAACATCTGAGCATCGAATGAGAACGATCTCAAGCCCCACAAGTGTTCCCTCCCAGAGATATGCGCGTTTTATGAAAGTGAAGTCGACGATTCTAAGCGGAAATAGAAAGGGACCTAATCTTTAAAATGGCTCTCCTGAACAAAACTGGTTTTTAACCTTAGTTCCCTTTCACATATAGATATATTTTTATTTTGGAATATTTTGAATGTATTTTGCCATCCATATTTCCATGTTTGAAGGGACTGGATTTTGGGCTAGGAATAGGTGTACGAATTTACGTTAAGATGTTCTTTAGCAGTCAACCAATATGACCCATTATAAACTGAGGAGGTTACAGATCGATCGTTACCAACATTTCCCAATTTCACTGGGATTGCAAATAATTTGCGGCTTCTAGAGCAAAAGACCTAAAATCTATTGATCATATGTTTAGTAGCTGTATCTGAACCGACTTTGATAAATTTCAAAAGCGTCAGTCTACAATATGTACTTTTGCCACATTTAATACAAGTCGGACGACAATTACGACCTGTAGTTTGATTAGAATCTCTGTAAGGGCCGCAGACGGACGGACAGATATACATCGTTAAATCGTTATATCAGCTGATGGTTCATTCTCGATCGGTACGCTCAAAGCTGTAAAATTTTTGGTAGTTACAAATATTTGTCATAAAACTGGCTTATGATTGTCCGTTAAACCCTAAATAGCAAATTGCTAAATGGCTTCACAATTTTTGGTAGGTTTAAGTTTAATTTGGTAGGATTCTTGAAAAAATAATTGTTAAGAAAATAACTTTGTCAGTGACGAGCAACACTGCCAATGATGCCGCCAGCCTAAAATACACACCAGTGACTCGTTGTGGATCCATAGACTTCCCAATAGTCACGTGTGGGTTCTCTGAACTCCATATGAGACAATTTTGCTTATTGACTTAACCACCGAGATAAAAATGAGCTTTATCTGAAAACACGATTCTTCGGAAAAAATCTTCATCTCCTGCCAAACGCAAAGCGAAAACGCAACGTTAAACCATAAATTTAAAAGAAAAATCAGTACTTTTTTTCTATACAAGATTCCAATGTTAAATCTCTCACCCTATACTTGAAGCTTTTTCCTTTGCAAGCCTCGGGGCCACTGCATTTTTTTCAAGCTGTGAGTATGAGATCCAAAGAGAGAAGCACTAAGAACTAAAAAAGAGAGGGAGTGAGAGATAGTAATAGAAAACTGACTCTCGAAACATGTACAGCGTCACGGTATAAGTACGTTTGTAACCTATTTTGAGCATATACTTATTTTTAGTTTTTAAATGATGGAAAGTGTAATGAGAGGTCAATATCGGGTAATGAAAATAAAAACGGGTTGCACTTACTAAGGTATCAATTGATCGATACTCAAATACGTAAATTTTAAGAGAGAGACCAAGGGGCCATTGGTCATCTAGCTAAATAATATGTAGTTTGAGAAAGTGAGTGAGTCAAAGTTGGAAAATACTTGCTTCCTTTTTCCTGTGAAGGCCTCGAAAAAAATACATTTTTGAGAAAACTGAGGAATTTAAAAGTGTTTAGAGGCGCCCTCTGACATTTCCATTGGTAAGTTTGACATTTTTTAGCATAAACGTACTCAGCACGTTTTGAAGTACGACGAACATCATTTGTGTTGTTTACAGTGACTTGAAAAAATCTATGGCAAAAATGGATTTAACTCGTGAATATTTTCGTGCGATCATTTTTCACATATTTCAACGTGGATTATCACGACAAGAGTACATCGATGATCTTAAATCTGTGTATGGAGATGAAGCACCATCCTATAGCACTGGAAACAGGTTTGTTCTCTTTGGATCCTGAACAATTTGACAATCGCTCAAAAAAAGGCTCGTGTCGATTGGTGCAAAGAAATTTTGAAAAAATACAATCGCGGTGCTTCAAAAGACGTTTATAAGATTGTCACAGGTGCCGATCCATGGATCTATGCGTATGAACACGAAACAAAACAGCAATCGATGGTGTAAGTCTTCGAAGACGAGCCAAATCCAACGAAAGTTGTTCGTGGAAGTAACACTTCGAAGCAAATGGTCGCCTGTTTCTTCGGCAAAACTGGTCATGTGGCGACTGTTCCGCTTGAGCAACGTAGGACGGTCAATTCTGAGTGGTACACCACAATTTGTTTGCCTGAAGTCTTCGGCAATGTAAATGCTAATAGGTTGCACCTTCTGAGCTTTTAATATTTAAAAAAGGTAAATCTTTAGAGAGATACCAAGAAGGCCATTGGTCACCTCCTTGCGTCTCTGGCAGTAAAGTTACACAACGATGACCCAAGTCTAAACGCACACCGCCACCAAAGAGGACGAACGTTTTCACACTCCAACACTTAGACCAATGAAAAGTGAGTGGTGGCAGTTTAATCCTTGGCGAACAGAGTAACCAACTTGTTGGTTGTTTTCGACAATGTTCGACAAAAAACAGTTAATCTTTTTTTCTTCGTCTTCGTCGCTTTTTCTACTTCCTAACAAAGAATAACATGTCGCATGCCCGCGGTTAGCAGAAGGGCAATATTTTTCGATTCCCTTCAACGACATCAACTTCAATTGCCATAGAGTCATCATAGTTAGTGGCCAATTGACAGAGCGAGCAGTGAGCGAAAAGCGCCTCAGCGACGAGAAATACCAGGCCAAATACGAGTACTGGTACCAAGTGGAAATCTCTTGTTCGGTATTTATGGTTAAGGCAACATTACACCAAGTAAGTGGAAGAGAGGGTGAGACGGCTGACTTGCTGGCTGGATGGATGAATTGTTTGAAATTTCAACATGAATTATATTTCTTGTATTAAAACAGATGTCGAAGATCTCCCTCCACCCCGGATGGAGGGCGGAGGAGGTCTGTTTATTTGGAGCCGGGAGTTTTTTGTTCGTTTTAATTTGAACCAAATTCATCATCTCGGCAACGCAGCGCGTTCTGTTCCATGCGCTTCGTTCGGTTCGGTTGTGTGTTCTGCAAAAGCTGGCAATGTATTTTATTTTAATCAAAATTGTTGGAGTTGTTTTTCTCGTTCTTCTGCTCAAACAAAATACGTATTAATAATAAAAATCCATGGCAGCACCATCCAGAAAGTACGTACACACATCTACGTATACTCGTAGGTACGTTCATTCGTCCGTCTGTTCGTCCTTCCATATGTACATTGAACGTACCTCTACGCAGACGAAAAAGTTTTATTAGACGTTCATCAAAGAAGGAAGGACGAACAAAAAAAAATTCTCACCCAGTGGCTGTGTTTTGCACAACGACTGGAACGGCAAAAAATAGACAACATGATGTGTTACCCATCAACAACAATCTCTTCGGTGTCGTATTCGAGTTGATATCCCCCTCCCTAGTCAAGGATGTGTTTGTGGTTGGTGCTGGCATTGTTGCTGGTGTTGGTGATGGTGTTGTTATGCAATGGCATTGGTGCCTCCCTCCAACGGCAGGAAACAGCAGAAGCGGGCGGAAAAAAAACATAAATTTTATTTACCATCCAAATGGATTCCAAGAGCGCCGAAAATAATGTGATTATTTAAAAGGTTAAATCGAGTTTGCAGCCAAATGGAAATGCTCGTAATTTCATGGATAATTACGCTGGGGTGGAAATTCTTTTTTTTTTTGGATGTCGCACCTTATGCAAAGACGCAGTATCGTAGATTTGTCACTGGTGTCATTGTCCAAAAAGCGACACAAAACAGATCTAGGGGGTTTGGGGGTTTAAGTGTTACTGTGGTTGTAGCTATTTCATTCAATGGCATTCTACTTAAATCTAGCGCTTCCAAGATAACTCAAGAAATAGCTTGCGAAAATTGAGCAAATAAATTATTACGCAGCCTCAACTGTAGGCTTTATAATTAGAGCCACTTTAAAATGAATGGAAGGAGGCATACTCAACAATACAGAATTTTAATAGCCTATGGAGCACAATTTTGATGGCCCACAGAACATAAATTCCGGTGGAGAAAGATGTGCGTCAAGAAGGTGTCCTATCTGCACTGTTTTTCAATTTCGTACTTGACACCGTAATGATGCATCTTGAAATATTAAAAAAAATACGTGGAGACTACAAGACAATCTTGAAGATCGACCATATAAGGATGATATCTGTTCCTTGCACATAAGTACACAGATATAGCTGGTATGACCGATATGACCTGTTTTCAATAAACATATCTAAAACTAAAGCAATGAGCATAAACCTCGCCAATAGCTAATGTAGACTCATTTTGTTATTTAGGCAAATTATTTTATAATTAGTGCCGAAGGTGGTGAATACATCAGATATAGAATTACTAAATGTCGTGCATTATTCATCTCTCTTAGGAAGTGTCTCATATATCACAAGAAACACAAAAATCAAAATATTCATCGCTTCCGTGAAATCTGCGGTTCTTTGCGACTGCGGAACGTGGAAAGCAGCCAAAAACGAATTATGACCTTGCAAGCTTTCAGTAACCGCTGCTCTTCCGGCCGAACACTATCACTAACGCAGCTTTGTGGTCGGCCACGCCCTAGGAACTAATAGCCTTAGAAATTCGACACCGGAAGTGGAGGTGAATTTGCCATACCTTAAGCAAGAAGCAAGATGACATTGCACGTTCAGCTCTTCGTTGGGTAATTTCTGAAGAGAAAAACTAGCTAATTCGTGAGGGCGACTGGCAGACTCAGAAGCAGACTATATATGGTAAAGAAATTAATAACTTAGCTTTGGACAAAATAAAATGGAATGTTCCATAGGAACTATTGGAAAATCTACTTAGTAGGGACATAAATACTGTTACAACATTGAATACACCCATTTCAATAGTAGAATTGAACATACCCCGTTAATGTCATATGGGTTTTGAAAGCTAACCTCAATAGCGTTAGTCTATAACATGATTTTAAAATTGTTTCAACTTTCATCATGGAGTGGTCAGATAATGAGAACCGTATCGCTGTAATAGCGCTTTTCAAGTGTGAAATGAAAAAAAACGATATTTCAAAACGCTACGGCCTCTAGGGATTAGTCGCATGTTTGTCTACGGATGCATAAAACTGTTTGAGGAGTTATTATGGTTTTACGTAATTACGATTAGTGCGCCACCCTGTACGTACTTACTTAGTGGAAACAGTGGAATTTACTTATAAATCCCAATATGCTGTAACTTTTGAGATTTGTTTAATATTGACGACCGATTCAACGGGCTACCTAGGGCCCTATCAAAAATGGTTGTATGGGTTCTATAAAAAATTAAAATTCACAAATCTAAATAGGCCACCGGTCCATGGGTTCTGTCAAACATAAAACCGCCAATACTCTCAATACCATACTAAAGGGTGGTTTAATTTTAAGGGTCGATACTAAAGGTGAAGCACACCTAAACGTCAAGTTTTTTTTCTGCATTTCATTTGATATTTCCTAATTTCAGATTAATTCAATTTGAACCATGGAAAGATACACAAGCGAGCTATGCGCTAAAGTTTTTCAGGCTTGTTAAGAAAATGGGCGTTCAAATGAAAATGCACTTCGTGATTTTTTCGGTAAATTTGATCGTCCAAATGTGTGTACAATCGGAAAAATCGTGCAAAAATTTGAGCAAACCGGGTCTGTAGGAGATGTACTACAAAAAATATTGCTGGTGTTTGCAATAGTGTGGCTAAAGAGCCATCCACCTGAACTCGTCATCGTGCCCAACAATTGCACCTCTCACGCCCGTCGTTGATGAACATTATGCATTAAGACTGTCATTTACACGCTTACAAGGTGTAATTGACTCAAGTACTAAAGCCTCTTGCCCATTCAAAACGTTGCCAATGGTCAGAATGGTGACAAGAAATGGCAACAGTATATAATCCGCCCTTAAAATTAAACCACCCTTTACAACGCAATCCATCGTGTGGAGTAAAAGAGCTTCAGCCCCACCGAAGTTACGAATTATCCACTTGTTGTGCCTTGAATTTATTTTTAAGATCTAAATGCAATTTTGTGGATATGGATTATAGATTAGAAAAAAACTATACTGGATATGGATTAGAACTTAACCACTTATCTCGAAAACTAAACTATATTTTAAACTAGTAAAACAACTAAGTCACGCGTGGCCATCCATATTTTACCCTTCACTTTGGGGTGTGCAGAAAAGCCAGCCAAAAATAAAAAAAAAATCCTCGATAATCCACAAGAACGGGGTAAAAATATTTGGCCACCACTGTAGATTTTTTATTAGTTTTGCTTTCAATATGAACATCTGGATGGCCTGCAAATTTAATTCACAAAGTATACAGAAAGGATATTTACAAGGATTTGTGTGTTGTTTTGACAACTAGGCGATGGAAAGTTTTTAAATTTGACAACATCAAGCATGAGTTAAATTACCAATAACATCCACTCCAGCCATCTTCGAAGCAGAACGGGGTTCGAAAGCCTTTGATTAAATCATTATCTTTCGAAAGGATATGGAAGCATACAGGCATGGGTAAATCATCGGCCGGTATATGCTTGAATTAACCATTGTTGAATTAACCCCACTTTAAGCAAACTTTGTACATTTCCCACGCGATATAATCAAAGGGAAATGATAAACTTAAATCCAATTTTCTACGAATAATTACTGGCCAAGTTTTCGAAGCACGCAAAAGTTTGAAAATAGAATACGAGTTCTAACCCCGAGCGCTGTTGGCATTTTAAAACTCTTTTTCATCCGTTCGTCCGTCCGTTCTTCCTTCCTTCCTTCCGTTTCCGCGATGGCTTAACACCGCACAAAAACACACACACACCCAAGCGGAGAATGAAAGAGTGACACCCAAATGGAGGACAGCTGAGTGGAGGTCCCGCTTTTGCAGGCCGCCGCATTTGTTGCTGCGGCTGCAGATACGAGTATTTATTTTAATTGTGTCACATTTCCAGTTATTCCAGCAATTTATGCTGCCATCACTTAAAAACTTTTCGAATTTCTATTAGGTTTGTTCGTTGGTTCGCGGGTTCGAACTCCACACCGATTATCATCCATAGCCTGCCACCTCCGTGGGCTTATTGTTTCGCAACCTTTGCAGTCGCTGCCAAGCATTCCATACAAATTGTGCGAATAATGAGCAGAGGAAGGAAGGAATGAATGACTGACGAAATGAATGAACAATTGTCGGCCGGGCGGGTGGTGGTAGGGGAGGGGTGTGAATTGTTTGAAAGCACTTTTTAGCTATTGTTTGGCATCGATTACTTACGCAACCGTTCACCATTTACTGACAACACACGCTAGCTGCTGCAGTCCGCCCGCCCGCCAGCTGTCGATTGTTGTCTATAACACTTAAGCGGGCTTGGATTTTGTGTGGGCCGTAATGGCTGTCTGGCTGGGTGGCTGGATGATGGTGGCGATAAAGATGGCTAGAGATACGGAGATATCATAATCGTTCTACCACTCATTCTTTCCTCTTCATTGAAATGTGTATTTGCCCATGGAATCAGACGGGCTTAATTTCGTTACTCGTCTGTAATTCAAAACGTCGTATTTTGGGTATTTGCTCAATTAAACCAATTTTCTATTCAAATGCTAACTTGGTTTTAGTTATTTTTGCGTTCGCTCCACTCATTCGAATGACACCAACAACAAAGGCGCCCCAAGCCAGCGCATCACTAGCAGCAGCAGCGGGAGAAGCCAGTGAGGCACAAATTGTTACACAGAGAAAAATTATTTTCAGTTTTTAATAAAATTGGCATACACAAATAAAAATTATTCATAACTTGAAGTTTAAAATATCAGGACACAAAATTGTAAGTCATTTATTGCATTTTCATCTACTAAACAAATTGTAGCACTGACTAAAAATGTTGTAGGCCACCCAATAAACAATTTTTAGTATTAAGGATTTATGGCGCCCCAAGTCAATGCATCACAAGCAGAAGCAGAAGCAGCGAGAGAACATAGTGAGCCCCAAATTGTTATACAGAGAACAAATATTTTCCATTTTTAATTAAATTTGCATACTTTATTAAGAAACTATTTCAAATCAACTTTTTTCACTTTTGGCGATGAAGCACCATCAAAAACCACTGTTAATCGCTGGTACCAAGAGTGCAGTCTCGGACGTCGTTCGCTCCAGGATGAATTTCGTGGAGGACGTTGAACTTCGGTCACTTTGACAGAAATCATCGATGCTGTGCGTTAAGCAAGACCGACATGAGACATACAGTGAGATTGAGGCATCGTTGGGCATAAGTATGACAAGCATCGATAATTTGGCTGTGAAAAAATTTATTCTCGTTGGATCCCACATAATTTGACGAATGCTTAAAAAAAGTCTCGTATGGATTGATGCAAAGAAATGTTGAAAAAGTATAACTGCGGTAGCTCAAAGGCAGTGTATAACATTGCCACATGTATAACATGCCACACTAAAGGTACTTTTTGTCACAGTACCTTTACTGAAACGTAGGACCGTCAACTCTGAGTGCTATATAACCATCTGTTTGCCAACAGTGTTCGAAGAAATGAGGAACGATATTAAGAGAAGACGGATCATTTTGCATCACGACAATGCGAGCTCTCACTCATCAGCTGAAACGATAAGCTATTTGAACACTCAAGATGTCGAATTTCTGGATGGGCCATCCACCGTGCAGCCCCCATTTGGCACCCAATGACCTCATATTCCCAAGCATCAAGAATAAAATGTGTGGTCAACATTTTTCATCGCCCGAAGCAGCTGTTGAAGCGTTTAAAAATCATGTTTTACAGGTGTCTTAATCGGAGTGGAAAAAGGGCTTCGAAAATTGGTTTGTGCACATGCAAAAGTGTATTGATCTTAAAGGAGAATATTTTGAAAAACAATAAAACCATTTTCGTTTCCAATAAATTATTGAAATATAAATAGCAACCCTCATACGCCACAGTGTCGTTTGAGAGATGTCCAACTTCTGAGAACGACGTGGAATCGACTGATATGGCTCAATTTGAAGGGATACACTTAAGGGTGCGATATATTTGAGCGGTACGGTGGGTCTTTGGCGCCGGAACATCCAAAAGTAAAAATTTGGATTCAAATGTAGTGCACACAGCCTTTCAGATGGGGCGATTATTACTGGCGAAAATTGGTGTAAGCGCTTTTAAAGTTGCGAGCACCGACTCAGACTTTTGGTAGTAATTTTCAATGATAACCAAACGTTCCTCTTATGTGAACTTTACCATGATGAAAGTGTTGACTTCAACTAATATTTTGACACTGAAATATCATTAAAAATGTTTGACGGGGCCTATTGGAAAACCCAGGTCAGCCAACCCATATTCAGCCAACTCTTGTCGAAATTAGATGCAGCCTTTTTTTGAAGCCCACCTATTATTTGCTTCACTATAGGCTTCCTAACGGGTGGAGCGCGATAATTTGCTTATTTGGGAATGAAATAAAAAAAATTGTGAAACTTAGAAAAAATTATTTTATATTTTAATTGTATACAACAGTAAAGGAATTTTTAAATTACATGCTTTTAAATAGTGTATCTGGCAAATGTCGACTTTCGCTATACACACACTGCTGAATACGTTTTCTGAAGTTTTTACGAACTCTAATTCAGCCTCAATATTGGTAATTAGGTCTTCCAAGGTGTTGGTACGGTTGATATACACCTTCGACTTTAGGTAGCCCCAAAGGAAAAATCGCATGAGGCTAACTCTGGTGAGCGTGCCACCCAGTTCACATCCCTCCTCAAAGAGATAAGCCGCCCAGGAAACATTTGCCTCAAACAATTCATAGTAAACCTCGCTGTGTATGCAGTGGCACCATCCTGTTAGAACCATGCATCCTCTACCTGCATTACCTCAAGAGCCTGCTGAAAAAAATTCTGTTCGTTTGAAAAAACCACATTTACGGCAAGACGGTTGAAAAAGTATGGGCCAATGATGCCTACTCGTGATATGACTCACCACACAGACACGCGGTCCGAATGCAGAGGTCTCTGGTGAAGTTCTCTGAGGTTTGTTTTACTCCAGTACCCACTGAGGTGAAAATGTGACTCATCAAAAGGATCACAATTGCTTCACGGGGTATAGTTGCAAGAATGTCTTCACAAGAGGTCCGCCGTGTCAAAAAGTCCCGTGCTGACAATTGTTGGACCACGCACATTCTATATGGGTAAAAATTCAGCTCATTATGAGAAATTCTATGGAGAGGACGTCTGGAAATGCCAAAAGCAAGTGATTGCTTCCGAGCGGATCGTTTCGGAGATTGCGGTACTGCTGCTCTAACTCTCTCGATGTTTTGTGGTGTTATAAACCTTTTATCAGCTCACCTTCGTACACATGACACATTTCCTGTTGGTCTCAATGAAGTTATGCAATTTACAATTGATTGCCTTCCAGGAACACGTCCGCGTGGGGGAACAGCGAATAGTAAACGAAAAGCACGCTGCACTGCAATGATCGAGTGCACAGTGAAAAATACGCTTCAACACATAATGACATCTCCTCACGTGCTTAGTGCACGATGACAACTGAAAGGCAGACGAATACAAATCTCCCATGAGCGACTATACGAGTAAGCCTTTTGCATTAGTATGACAAGCATCAATAAGATATTGCTTGTTTATTTGACCGTGAAAAAATTTGTTCTCGTCGGATCCCACATAATTTGACGAATGCTCAAAAAAAAGGCTCGTCAGGATTGTACCAAAAAGAGATGTTGAAAAAGTATAACTGCGGTATCTCAAAGGCAGTGTATAACATTGTCAGAGGGGACGAATCATGAACCCAAAAAAACAATTGACCGTATGGGTCTTTCAAGACGACCAAATCCAACAAAAGATGTTCGTAGCAGAAATACATCGAAGCATATGTGACGGGCAAAATAGAAGGGGACCTAAGGCTAAAAAGCAGTTTTGTTCAGGAGAGCCATTTTAAAGATTAGGCAGACGAATAGAAATCTCCCATGAGCGACTATAAGCCACACACACTTATGACTCTCTTCGACCAACAGTGTCGCCACAGCCTGCAGTGCAAAAAAGCAAATTACCTCGCTCTACCCTACCTTAGAATGATTTGCGGTTGACCAGTTGTATGACTACAGATTCAAGCTATCCTGGAGTCCTTAAGGTAGTACCGCGACTTACTTGCTCTTCTGATGTCGAGTTTTTTGGTATGTCACTGTGAAGTCGCACCCAAATTGTAAAATAATTAACTACTGATGTTGCTCTTGAGGAGTCTTGCGGTAGTAAGATACTGTTGTTGAGTTTACTAAGACAGAATCTAGAGATTTAATGGAAGCCTAACTTTCAGTTTATCCTACTGGGATGAGAATGTTTTTCGCAGTCATTTGGCTAAGATCTCCGCTTGGTAGACATTCATATCAGATAGCCTTCGTTCTTAATTTAGCCCTAGGTCCTTGGGAAAGACCCTGAAACCAACTTGATTGTTAAGTAGAAGTCTTTATGCATCCTCCTACCAGAATGCGGAAGTTCCTAGCAGCCCTGTCTGGTATAAGTGGATTGTACTTCTCGTCGAAAAGCGTTACTTCTCGTCGAATAGCGTTCAAAAAATGTTTTTTATTAAAAGTTATCTCCGATAAATTATTTATTTTAAAGTATTAATTTAGTGTTGTTTTTCTATTCTTTGAATTTGATTTAAATTGTTTGCTAAACACTACTCGTCGTTACCAACTTTTTTAGTTTTAGTTTTTAGCATGTCATTTTTTTCTGTGTACCAAGGAAGGCAAACAAGCACTTAGCCAGTGCTATAGACCAGTACGGAGCTTAGCTAACCAATGAATTAACCCAATAGCCAACCAACAGCCATAGTCCAAAAGTTTCAAACAACAAAAGACCAAAACAAAAAGATTTCAACGGAATGATGCTGATGATGACGACGACGACGACCGAGTATTTTGAGCGAACGACTCTGAAGAGGAGAAGAAAAATATGTTTATGAAGCAATTAAACTGCTGACATTTTGCTTTGAAACTTGATGGTGGAATGCCAAACAAACGGACGGATGTGTCTTTTGTGTCAAAAGTGGTAGGTGAGACCTCTACCATATCCACAAATCGGCCGAGCCACCCAGCCATAAGAACCCGGTCCATCATCCTGCACATCTACCTCCACCCCAAAGCAAATAGATATTCCACAAAGCTTTAAATATTTAGCATTCATGGTGCTATACTTATAGTAGGAGGTAGGCACTAGAAAAGGAATGTACAAACGAACAAACGAATGAATGCTGGCCAACTGTGAATGTGGCCATGGATGAGCGATGAAATTAGCCATGAAATGAATGAAAATGAATGTGCTTTTCCTCAACACACCATGACCAAGTAGGCGTAGATCTATGGCCAACTTACTTTCATCTATTGACGGACATCGCTGGCTCAATTAATGACATTCACGGTGCTGCTGCCACTATGACAGAGCACTAGGACTAAATTGATTTCGAGGCTCATACAATTACAACTGTTATGGCCAAATTACGGTAGGAGAAATTTGAACAAAAAAAAATTGGAAATCTCTATTCAATGGAAGTGTTTAAAACTTATCAGTTTGGGCGTAATGATTGGTATATTGATTAGAAATTGATGTAAATAATAAATTTTAATGGATGTGTGGGTGTTTTTTTTATTACAAGCTATAAAATAGTACTTCCTGTTGTAAGTCCTTATTAAAAAAAGAGTAAAAAAGCTTAAGTCGGGCGTATACGACTATATTACGAGGGCGACCGCAAAACTAACTGGCCTGGCACATTTTCTGTTTTACTAGCAACTTTTTTTTTGTTTTTTAAAAGCAATCTTTTTTAAGCCATCTGTCAAAATTTCCGAAATAGGTAATGATTATTTTCTTTGTTACAGGTGATTGAAGTAAATAAGTTTTATAATTTTTGAAAAATGGAAAAAAAGAGTTTCGTGCGGTAATTAAACACTTTTATCTGAAAGGTTATACGCCACAATTAATCAAAGATGAATTGGATTCTGTTCATGGTGATAATGCACCATCATACTCCACCGTGAAATCCTGGGTTCAACAATTTAAAATGGGTCGTTCAAGTACGGAAGATGAACAACGCTCTGGAAGACCGAAAACTGCTACTACTATTGAAAACATTAGAAAAATATTTAATGAAGTGACTAAAAATAGACGAATAAAGCTCAGAGAACTTGCTGATATTGTTAAAATACACGAAAAACAAGTTTGGAGTTTTTACATGATGAACTCCATATAAAAAAGCTATCCGCAAGATGGGTGCCGCGTCTATTGAGTTTTCCCCAAAAAATCGTCCGTTGTACCAATTCCGAGGAGCTTTTAGCGATTTATCAGCGTAATCCAATAGAGTTCTTGCGCCGATTCATAACTGTTGATGAAACATGGATCCATCAGTACATCCCAGAATGCAAAGAACAGTCAAAACTATGGATAGAAGCTAACAAAAGTGGTCCCAAGAAGGCGAAAACTGTTAAGTCAGCAGGAAAAGAAATGGCCACAGTATTTTGGATGCAAGGGGTATAATATTTATTGATTATCTTGAGAAAGGAAAAACTATAAATAGTGAATATTATTGTGCATTACTGGATCGGTTGAGTGAATAAATCAAGATAAAACGACCGCATTTAGAAAAAAAAAAGTTATTTTTCATCAAGGTAATGCTCCTTCACACACTGCATTTTTAACTCAACAAAAACTGGCCGAATTACGATTTGAAATTGCTCCGCATCCACCATATAGTCCAGATTTAGCTCCTTCTGATTATTTCTTGTTTCCAAATTTAAAAAAAATTTTCGGTGGCAAAAAATTTTCGTCCAATAGCGAGGTTATTGCTAAAACAGCATATTTTGAAGGTCTTGAAAGATCTTATTTTTCGGATGGAATTAAAAAACTTGAAAAACGTTTGATGAAGTGTATCGAGTTTGAAGGAGATTATGTTGAAAAATAAATAATAATAATTCCAAAAAAACGGTTCTTTTTATGTTAGGCCAGTTACTTTTGCGGTCGCCTTCGTATACCCTGTACTTCTGGATGGTCAGCAAAGCCAACTGAAAATGGTTTTAAGACCCCCTTTGACTGCTTATAAATTTTCCCAAATTTTGACATATCTGAAATTGAGAGGAAATTTAAAGTTTTTGATAAAACCGATAGAGCATATACGAGTAGTACGTGGAAGCTATATCTTGTCTGAACCGATTTTCTCCGATTTCAACAGCGTCCGAACTTGGCAAAAGGAATTTACTTGGCTTCGAGAGTTGGATCAAGGCGGAAGAAGTGTGACAGTGGGTTAAGGGATTTTTAACTTTGTTCCAAATATTGGATGTAGAATTGTTGTTGTTGCAATTTTAATATTAAAAATTTCATAAATTTAGTATTGATCGGAATTATTTAAAATTGTATATCTGGAAAACAACTTGACGTATTTGAAATTTCTTTTTTTTAATCTTTCTAAGAATAATTAAGGGAAAAAATTAAAAATCGGAAAATAGCCTACACTGAACAAACAATTTCGGAAATGTTTTTAAACAAGACAATCGCATTTTCAATAAATAGCACCAGCAACAAAAATAATCAATCATTTATGAGAATTAAGGAAATTTAATTATCTTTTAGAAAAAAAGAGTTATTCTCCAGTACTTTCTGAGATACACCATTTTTAGAGAGACAACCTTAAGCCTGAAAAGCCAAAATGCAATATTTACAACTGTTATACTTTCTTATTCTTCTTTATTAAATTTGGTTTACATTTACGTCTATTACATCTTACGCTTTGCTCATTGTTGTTTTGTCTTTTGCTTGCTAGCTTGCTTTTGCGATGGCTCTTCTTCAATTTCATAAGCAATACTTTCATGTTCTGAACTTTCATCATCCACTTTTTACTTATACATCGCCGTGCGGCAAGGTTTTAAAAAAAAAAACATGCCGATTTTTTTGACCAAGGACGGACGCTGTTGAAACTGAAGAAAATCGGTTCAGAATAAGATATAGCTCCCATACATACATATATGTTTATCTGATTTTTATATTTAAGCTCTAGCAGCCACATCTTACATCCAACCTTGATGAAACCTAGCACAAGTAAGTATTTTTGGGCCAAGGAATATTACGAGGGCGACCGCAAAAGTAACTGGCCTAACATAAAAAGAACCGTTTTTTTGGAATTATTATTATTTATTTTTCAACATAATTTCCTTCCAACTCAATACACTTCATCAAACGTTTTTCATGTTTTTTAATTCCATCCGAAAAATAAGATTTTTCAAGACCTTCAAAATATGCCTCAGTTTCAGCAATAACCTCGCTATTGGACGAAAATTTTTTGCCACTGCGAAATTATTTTAAATTTGGAAACAAGAAATAATCAGAAGGAGCTAAGTCTGGACTATATGGTGGATGCGGAGCAATTTCAAATCGTAATTCGGCCAGTTTTTGTTGAGTTAAAAATGCAGTGTGTGAAGGAATATTATCTTGATGAAAAAGAACTTCTTTTTTCTAAATGCGGCCGTTTTATCTTGATTTCTTCACTCAAACGATCCAATAATGCACAATAATATTCACTATTTATAGTTTTTCCTTTCTCAAGATAATCAAAAAATATTATACCCCTTGCATCCCAAAATACTGTGGCCATTAGTTTTCCTGCTGACTTAACAGTATTCGCCTTCTTGGGAGCACTTTTACCAGCTTCTATCCATTGTTTTGACTGTTCATTGCATTCTGGGATGTAGTGATGGATCCATGTGTCATCAACAGTTATGAATCGGTGCAAGAACTCTATTGGATTACGCTGATAAATCGGTAAAAGCTCCTCGGAATTGGTCCAACAGACGATTTTTTTGGGGAAATTCAACAAACGCGGCACCCATCTTGCGGATAGCTTTTTCATGTGGAGTTCATCATGTAAAATACTCCAAACTTGTTTTTCGTGTATTTTAACAATATCAGCAAGTTCTCTGAGCTTTACTCGTCTATCTTTAGTCACTTCATTAAATATTTTTCTAATGTTTTCAATAGTAGTAGCAGTTTTCGGTCTTCCAGAGCGTTGTTCATCTCCCGTACTTGAACGACCCATTTTAAATTGTTGAACCCAGGATTTCACGGTGGAGTATGATGGTGCATTATCACCATGGACAGAATCCAATTCATCTTTGATTAATTGTGGCGTATAAACTTTCATATAAAAGTGTTTAATACCAGCACGAAACTCTTTATTTTCCATTTTTCAAAAATTATAAAACTTGTTTACTTCAAAATTACCTGTAACAGAGAAAATAATCATTAAATATTTCGGAAATTTTGACAGATGGCTTATAAAAGATTGCTTTTAAAAAACAAAAAAAAAGTTGCTAGTAAAACAGAAAATGTGCCAGGCCAGTTCGTTTTGCGGTCGCCCTCGTACATTCAATCTTGATGAAACTTAGCACAAGTAAGTATTTTTGGGCCAAGGAATATTAAAATTGGAGAAAATCGGATCAGGTGAAAATCGGATCAGATGAACCATGTTTGTTCGTCCGATTTTATGAAATTTGATTTTTGACTAAGAAAATACCCTTACATATGTTTATACGACTTTATGTTTTTAGCTCTTGCAGCCACAGTCTGTCAATATGGTAGGAATTGTTTTGGTGTGCTCACTCTTTTACGTTATACTCCGCATATGTATGCAATGTTTCGTACATAAAAAGGGTGGGACATTTAAAATTAAATCGGCTGTAAAAATTTGTCCTGATTTTTTTTTTAAATTGTTGGTTTTATTGAAAATGTTCAACTATGTCATTTAATAATGGAACACCATCCGATGCGTTTTCGCTTTCAAATGGACTGAAGATTATTTGGCAGAAGATGAAGTATTTCATTGAAAACCCGTGTTTTCAGATGAAGCTCTTTTCCAGCTCGGTGGTTATGTCAATAAGCAAAATTGCCGAATATGGATTTCAGAGATCCTACACGTGACTATCGAAAATCCAATGCATCCACAATGAGTTACTGTTTGGTGTGGATTTCGGGCTGTCGTCTTCATTTGGCCATTTATCTTCAAAAATGAGCAAAGAGTCATGCTCAACGAATTTTTGTTTCCAAAAATTCAAGGAAATGACAGGGACGACATTTATTTTCAACAAGACGGGGTCACAGGTCACACAGCCAAAGCAATCATAGATATTTTACGAACAGTTTTTAAAAATCGAATAATCAGTGACTTGGCCGCCGCGGAGTTGTGATTTGAGCCCTTTGGACTATTTTCTGTGGGCAGCCATTGAGGATAAATGTTTCGCAAAGCAACCAGAGACAATTGAAGTATTAACACATGAACTAGAAGTTGACATTGAAGAGATTACACCCGAAACAATCGAAAATGTACTGAAAAATAGGTTTGGTCAAATGAGGAAAAATTCATCTCAGTCAAAAAATGGAATTATCCCTTAAACATTTTCGTGGGATGATTTTTTTACGATTTTTAGCGTGGGTTATTGAGACGAGTGTTTAAATCAACTTCTTTGGACTTTTGGCGATGAAGCACCAAAATCATCAAAACCATTGTTAAACGCTGGTACCAAGAGTTCAGCCTCGAACGCCGTTCGCTCCAGGATAAATTTCGTAAAGGACGTCAAACTTCGGTCACTTTGTCCGAAACCATTGATGCTGTGCGTAAACGGATTAAGCAAGACCGACATGTAACATATCGTGAGATTGAGGCATCCTTTTTATTATTGCCTGTTTATTTGGCCTTGAAAAAAAAATGTGTTCTCGTTGGATCCCACATAATTTGACGAATGCTCAAAAAAAGGCTCGTAAGGATTGTACCAAAAAGAGATGTTTAAAAAGTATAACTGCGGTATCTCAAATGTCGTGTATAACATTGCCAGAGGTGACGAATCATGGATGTATGCATATGAACCCAAAAAAAAACAGCAATCGACCGTATGGGACTTTCAAGACGACCAAATCCAACAAAAGTCGTTCGTGGCAGAATTACGTCGAAGCACATGTGAGGGCAAAATAGAAAGTGACCTACGGCTAAAAACCAGTTTTGTTCAGGAGAGCCATTTTAAAGATTAGGTCCCTTTCTATATGCGCTTAGAATCGTCGATTTTACTTTCATAAAACGCGCATATCCCTGGGAGGGAACACTTTTTTGGCATGGGATCGGTCTCATTCGATGCTCAGATGTTGTCCACATCAAAAAAAAATGTGAAAAGTTGATGAAAAGTTTTGTTCAGGAGAGCCATTTTAAAGATTAGGTCCCTTTCTATTTGCGCTTAGAATCGTCGACTTCACTTTCAAAAAACGCGCATATCTCTGGGAGGGAACACTTTTTGGGCATGGGATCGGTCTCATTCGATGCTCAGATGTTGTCCACATCAAAAAAAGAAAAAAAATGAAAATTGATTTTTTTACCCTTAGGTCCCTTTCTCTATGCGCTGTCAAATATGGTAGCGTTTTTTTTTTTGGTAAAATCGGAATTGAACGTAGAACGGTCAATTCTGAGTGGTATACAACCATCTGTTTGCCAACAGTGCACAGTGGGAAAATTACGAAAAAAATTGGAAATAATTCGGCCATTTCGTTTGTAATGGTCCGATTTAAATGAAAATTTACATTGACCTTCTTGAAGTGTTACTGAGCTTAAGTTTTGAATTTCATGCATCTGTGTTTAACAGGTGCTGCACAGTGGGCCCTCAAAGTTGGTCACCTCGAGTTAAAATTTTCTTTTTCAAGCCGCCAAAAGCGTATTTGTGGTCCGATCGTAATAATTTTTTCTTTAGTGAAATCTGCTGGACAAACCCAACCAAAAATGTTATTACAAATTTTTTCATATCTCGTACAATAAAAAGATATCGGGACTTAAAGTTTTTTTTTCGAAAAATTTGCTTTGGATTTTCTGGGATTATTTTATTTTTGGGAATCAGTTTTAGGTGAATCGGGGAAAATTTAATCCTGGTTTAAAGAAAACACTTTGGTTAATGTTTTAAAAAAAGAATTGTAGCAAAATCACCAATAATATGAAAATGCCAGCTGTTCAAAGTCAACTATTGCGAAAAAAGTGGGATTTTGAGTGTTTTACGGCGAAAAGGTACCTTTACTCTTATGTCAATAACTTTAATGTTTCTTAAGTAACATACAAAAAATTTGCATTTATTTCAAAGCAAACTTTATGCTTAATACAAATAATAAGCAATTGTGACCCTAGTCGGTACTTTTCTTGCTCCAGGCGTCTCCAAATATGGGCATTTTTTTCAAAAAAAATTGAGTTTGAGCTCAAATAAAAAAAATCGCCACACTGCTGGCCCAATTTGGTGCTATAAGTCAGTTAACTACATATGTTTTCTAAAATCCCAAGCAAAGAAATTTTGCGGGAGGCCATTTCTAGGACAAAAAAAATGAGTTTTTGTTAAAAAATCCCATTTCTGGGATTTTGTTTTCCCCTGTGTCAAATTTTAGAAAAGTGGCAACTCAAATTTTTTTTTTGAATAAGTTTTTCATTTTGTCACAAAAATATTGATACTACGTAAAAAAATCAGGTTTATATCTCCAACCAGCAAAATTTTACAGTGGTCTGAAATATTGACTTTTTTTGCTACCTTCACAAAAAAAAATTTTTTTCTCGTTTTTATCAATTATTATTCAACATATTGAGTTAATTGCATTCTTTTTTATAATCTGTTAAAACTAGAGGTAATTACCTTTCCATTGGTATATAAAAAGTATATCCTTTTACCTACACTTATAACAGCACGTGCGCTGGAATAAGACCCCTTTGAGTAAAATATTAATTTTTTTGGTAAATAGCAATTTCATTTTGTGAGAGATCAATGTTGTTGCATTTAAAAAAATTAAAAAATTAAAAAATTAAAAAACATTAAACTTAAATGATTTTATTCCACGTCCAGCATATCTAATAAATCAGAAAATTCTTCTTCGTCTCCATGCGTCATTTCGTGGTACGAAGTCAACTTACTTCTCATGGAGGATAAAAAAGGATCTGAAGATAATAATAAACTATTAAGTAAGTCTTCGTTTTGTGCTATTCTTGAGCATTTTCTTGTGGAAAATTGTTGAACATATCTGAAGTCTCGATTTCTAGCTTCTTGTGGTTCTTCAGTTAACTCGCCTATAGGGAGAAGGTGAGACTCGATTATTTGTTTCCCATGGAACAGGACTCTGTGTATAGTTGGCGTTAGATCTTTCCAGGGATAGAGATCAGCAAGCATTTTTAAAATTCGTTCGGCGTAAACTCCAAATTTATCGGAATTAATCTTTTGTTTGGAATTCAGAGCTAAAAGCAATATATTAACCATTCGAATCAACTCCTTATTGATTCCAGTTATTTCTGCAGCTGTATTATAGTCTGCGAAGAATCTTCTGGCAGTGTTTCCATCATTTGTATTCCCAAAGTTCGAGCGTGGTTTAGAAATATTTAGGCCAGTTTGTTGTTTAAATGCATCTTGAATTCTTTTTTTTTCACTTGCTCTCATTTCATGCATTTCTTTGTTAGCTCGAATGTTTTTCCTTTCATTTCCTGGTATAGATTTATACTTAATGTCATAAGCAAGGTTTAGAAAGTGTTCTAGAAACCTGATTCGAGCATGTAACGGTGCTATTCCAAACTCAAGGGTATCTTCATTGACTACTGAATTATTCGAAGCGTTTGAAAAATTAACTTTGCTTTTATTGCAAATGAAACACTTCCAGCTAGATTTGTTTCCTGTAATATCGTTTGCGGCTTTTCCATCTACCATTGTCAGGAACATTTTAAAAGATATTGTAATAGAATACCTGTCGAATTTAAATGCAAAATCTTCTAATCTCGAAATATCATCTTTTAATTTGTCTGTGGTGGCTTTAGTTAAATCACTCGTTTCTTTATGATATACGAAGGAGATTGGTCTGCAATAAATTTTGGAGCCAGGTGTTGGATTACGCCATATTGCTTCAGTAGGGTTTGATTTTCTGCGCGAAGTTGAAGGTAAGGTAGAGTCTAAATTTAACCTCAGAGGAACCAAAGATGCCATGAATACGCTCTTGAATTCGATCTGGGTAGATTGGCTATCAGAGCATTGTTTGTATTCCGAAAGTGCTGACAAACCATCACATCCCCACTTGCATATTAATTGAAGATGGCTGTTGTTGATTTTTTTTAGTTGTTCCTCATTCAATGTTGTTATTATCCTACTGGCAGTATTTTGGAGAAGTAGTTCCAAACTAACGCTGCCGGCCTTTTCTGTAATTATCACTGGGTTTGGCAAAATTTCCATTTTTCGTTCCTTTATTCGGTTGTATGCGGGAAACATGTCACATCCTTTATCAAGCAGCATTCTTCTTAAATGAGTGTACTTGTTCTTACTCAATCCCAATTCGATGATTAAAGCTAATGCTTCTTCCTCGCTAAAACCAGGACATGGTGTTGCAATACTTCTTTCAATGCGTTGGAGCCGCCTTGGTGATGCTTCCGTTAACACGTCTGCAATTCTTTTTGCGCTAGATGGCCGATTTTCCACCGTCAGTAATTCCTTGAATGTATCACAAATCTTTGAAGGTGAATGATTTGCCATCTCAGCCGACAACCGTTGTTTCTTTGCCTTTGGACATAGATCGTCGTATTCCTTAGTAGGAGCACCCACTAAAGCAGGGACAGTTTTAAATTCAATTATACTGTCGAGCCACTCAGTTGGTAATCTTGAATAATTCCTGTGATACTTCTCCATGAGCCGGTCAAATTTTTTCAAAAAATTTAATACTTTGCTGCTTTCGTTAGATTGTGTTATCTCGCTATATGTTGACTCTATGCACTCTATTAAATATGCTACTCTGTTCTCCATTTTCCGAAGTTTGGTGTTTTTTAAAAATTCAACAAGTTCTTGAACAAGGAGTGTTATCGTCATGGCGGATTAATTTGTTATGATAAACCCATACAAAATCGGCGGTTCTTATATCAATGAGTAATACTTACAGGTAATCACAATAATATCCGCAATTAATACTTGACTAAAATACCAGGTATTCCCCAAAAATACATTTATAACAATGAATTTTTATGTACCCAGGTACATTCGCCTAAAATGTTGCACAATATTCCGGACATAGGGGACAGGTATTCCCCCAAAACATATAAGAATGAATGTTTAGGTACCTAGATCCATACTATACAATACTACCCATTTTCCGTTTTTACACAATAGGTAAACAATAATGGTAAAAATATATATTTTTGCTATTTATGGATAGGTACGAGAATTTTTAAAAATGGTATTCTTACCTATAAAATTCATACTTTACTCAAAGGGGTCTTATTCCAGCGCACGTGCTGTTATAAGTGTAGGTAAAAGGATATACTTTTTATATACCAATGGAAAGGTAATTACCTCTAGTTTTAACAGATTATAAAAAAGAATGCAATTAACTCAATATGTTGAATAATAATTGATAAAAACGAGAAAAAATTTTTTTTTTTGTGAAGGTAGCAAAAAAAGTCAATATTTCAGACCACTGTAAAATTTTGCTGGTTGGAGATATAAACCTGATTTTTTTACGTAGTATCAATATTTTTGTGACAAAATGAAAAACTTATTCAAAAAAAAAATTGGAGTTGCCACTTTTCTAAAATTTGACACAGGGGAAAACAAAATCCCAGAAATGGGATTTTTTAACAAAAACTCATTTTTTTTGTCCTAGAAATGGCCTCCCGCAAAATTTCTTTGCTTGGGATTTTAGAAAACATATGTAGTTAACTGACTTATAGCACCAAATTGGGCCAGCAGTGTGGCGATTTTTTTTATTTGAGCTCAAACTCAATTTTTTTTGAAAAAAATGCCCATATTTGGAGACGCCTGGAGCAAGAAAAGTACCGACTAGGGTCACAATTGCTTATTATTTGTATTAAGCATAAAGTTTTCTTTGAAATAAATGCAAATTTTTTGTATGTTACTTAAGAAACATTAAAGTTATTGACATAAGAGTAAAGGTACCTTTTCGCCGTAAAACACTCAAAATCCCACTTTTTTCGCAATAGTTGACTTTGAACAGCTGGCATTTTCATATTATTGGTGATTTTGCTACAATTCTTTTTTTAAAACATTAACCAAAGTGTTTTCTTTAAACCAGGATTAAATTTTCCCCGATTCACCTAAAACTGATTCCCAAAAATAAAATAATCCCAGAAAATCCAAAGCAAATTTTTCGAAAAAAAAACTTTAAGTCCCGATATCTTTTTATTGTACGAGATATGAAAAAATTTGTAATAACATTTTTGGTTGGGTTTGTCCAGCAGATTTCACTAAAGAAAAAATTATTACGATCGGACCACAAATACGCTTTTGGCGGCTTGAAAAAGAAAATTTTAACTCGAGGTGACCAACTTTGAGGGCCCACTGTGCAGCACCTGTTAAACACAGATGCATGAAATTCAAAACTTAAGCTCAGTAACACTTCAAGAAGGTCAATGTAAATTTTCATTTAAATCGGACCATTACAAACGAAATGGCCGAATTATTTCCAATTTTTTTCGTAATTTTCCCACTGTGCAGTGTTCAAAGAAATGAGGAAAGATAAATGATAAGCTCTCACACATCAGCTGAAACGATGAGCTATTTGACCACTCAAGATGTCGAATTGATAGGCCATATACCGTGTATCCCTGATTTGGCACCCAATGACTTCTTCTTATTCCCTAGCTTCAAGAAAAAAATGCGTGTTCAACGTTTTTCATCGCCCGAAGCAGCTATTGAAGCGTTCAAAAATCATGTTTTGGAGGTGTCTCAATCGGAGTGGATAAAGTGCTTCGAAGATTGGTTTGTGGGCATGCAAAAGTGCATTGATCTTAAAGGAGAATATTTTTAAAAACAATAAAACCATTTATAATGATATTTTTTTTTAATGCCGGACCCGAAATATACTAAATAGCAACCGTAGCAATGTGCCAGCGCACACTCACTATGTCTACCAGGCGGTGATATGTTTACTTTAACTTCGTTAACTTACTTTTCCTGCCCTATATGACAAAGAACAAACCTGATCTAATAAACCTGTAAAATTCACATTTTCAAATACTTATATAATAACAACAAATGATCACAACAAAACCAAAAAAAACAAAGGAATCTTATCTTGATGAAGTTTGAAACAAATAAGTAACTCGTGCCATGACAGGCCCTGTTAAAATTGGCGAAAATTGGTTCTGATTAAGACAAAGCTCACACATATATGTTTAACCGATTTTACTTAAAATAATGACATTTTCCCACAAATTCATATATGAGATAACTGAAAAATCTGAGTAAATTCGCCCCAAAAACATATTTTCAGTTTACATTTCTGAATATCCAGGGGTGCAGGTTATAAGGGGCGGTCCAACTAAAACGCACAATGTTAATTCTAAATAAAAAATATGTGTCAAAGAATTATATTAATATTTTTTATTTTGATAGGGGGATCCATGACGATTATGAGTAAAACAAAATAATGTCCAAATGCCACGGCATCGGTAGCATCCCTCTATCCGATGAACTACATTTCCAATGAATCTGAGACATAATGGATGTCAATGTCGTTATTGTGACAATTTATCTCGTCCTTTAGCTCTTGAATTGTCCTTTGCTTCTTACGTACACTTTTTCTTTTCAATGTCCCCAAAGAAAGAAGTCTAACCGTGCAAAATCAAACGACCGTGCCGGACAATTAAAATTGCTGCGACAAACCACATCCCATACAGGTCCATATCCTCAATTTCTGGCCATAAGAAGTCCGTTATCATATCGCGATAGCGAACACCATTCACGGTACCAGCTTGGCCAACCTTATTTTTAAAGAAGTACCACCCGATGACGCCTCTAGCTCCTAAACCGCACCAAACAGTCACTCTTTGTGGGTGCATCGACTTTCAAAAAACAATCGTGGATTCGGATATGCCCGAATTCGGCAATTTTGCTTGTAAATAAATACACTGTGGCCACATTTGGACGATTATGCTGTGCAAAAAAATCGCGAAGTGTATAAAATGCATTTACTTAGTAGGGACATAAATACTCACATAAATACACACGTTTTATGCTGTAAAATAAAAAGTACTTAATGTTTTTGGACCAACTATTTTTTAATATATTTATTGATGTATATTGTATCCAAA
This sequence comes from Hydrotaea diabolus, assembly GCA_963513945.1. Classification (NCBI taxonomy): domain Eukaryota; kingdom Metazoa; phylum Arthropoda; class Insecta; order Diptera; family Muscidae; genus Hydrotaea; species Hydrotaea diabolus. Next base: position 237,687,825 of record OY740716.1, on the reverse strand, counting down.
AAGAATCTACCTAGCCGAAATGTCCGTCTTTTGCCTTTACACACGCCTTAAGCCGCACTGGCCAATCGTCAATAGCTGCACGAATCTCGTCCATTGGAAAATTGGCCACAGCTCGAACCAAAGCAGTCTTAAGAGATCTAATGTTGGGGTATATTTTGTGACAAACCTTGTCCTCTAAAACCATCCACAATTTGTAATCCAATGGGTTTAAATCTGGACTGCCTGAGGGCTATTCCACAGAGAAAATGAACGCTGGCAAATTGTTTCGAAGCCAGGCCGCAGAATGCTGCTGGAAAGTCCATGGCTGGTTTTGGAACAGGGAATTGTTAAGAGGCTTCACAACAGCTTCCGAAACGGTTTCTTGGTCAACTTTGGCCGTTGTTTTGACTCTTGGTAGAAAATGTTTTGACTCTTGGCAGAAATGCAGGTCAGTGACCCCATCGTAAGAGACTCCCCACCAACCATAACTGAAGCTGGGTGATGACCCTTTTCCACCCTTGGGATCACTTCAGATGCTTCCTTAGATGACTGCGCACACACTCTACCATTTTGCTTGTTAAATTTTTCCTGAACGGTAAAATTTTTTCATCGGTGAACAAAATTTTTCTGTGCAAGTTATCAGCGTGCTTCACCAAAAGACGTTTCCATTTTTCAATCCTTTTTTTAAAGCTGCAGTCAATAAATGTTCGTTTCGTCGTTTGAAAGCCCCAAGTCCCAAGTTTTTATTAATGATTCGACTCATGGACTTTTGAGTGATATTCATCTTACGGGCCATGATTTTCTGTTTTCGGAGCGGATTTCTGTGAATTCTTGATTTAACAGCTTTGATGGCATACGGTGTTCGAACAAAGAGTGGGCGACCCGACCAGTGGCGGTCATTTACATCTCCAGCCTCCTCAAACAGTTGTATGCATCATAGGTAGGCGAACATGCAGCTAATCCCTTCTGGCCGGAGCGTTTTTCATTTCACATTTGAAAAGCGCTATTACAGCGATACGGTTCTCATTATCTGACCACTCCATGATGAAAGTTGAAACAATTTTTAAATCCCGTTACAGACAAACGCTATTAAGGTTAGCTTTCAAAACCCATATGACGTAAACGGGGTATGTTCAGTTCTACTATTGAAATGGGTGTGTTCAATGTTGTAACAGTATTTATGTCCCTACTAAGTATGCTTAATCACCCATTTTTATAAAAGGCATACACAGTCCTTACACGCTGCTCAATTATTTATTTGAATTTGTCAAACACTGAATCAAAAAAAGTTGGGCCAAACAGGGTGACTCACAATAAACATTGTGTATTATGGTTGGACCAACCTGAAATATAGTCGCTTTATTCCTAGCTTTCCTGTGGCTTCTCTCCATAATTTGTAAAACATTTTCTTTGAATGACCTCCTATTAATTAAATTGATTTTTAATTTATGCTGTTCTAATGTAGTAAAATCTCAAACTTTGTTAATACAACAAATTGGACACATTTTGAAGTGTATTTATATAACACATAATTTACTATTAAAAAAAGGTTCGAGTATTCCTGTGTGACCAGAAAACTCGTAGCAAAACAAGATGACAACAAATGACAGTTTATGTCAATGTAAACGGTGCTTAGGGAAATAAATTAATCATAGACATTAAAGCTGATTTGAAGCAAATTCTCAATATATTTCGGGCAACTTTTTCTCTGTTTATGTAAAAAAAATGATTAGTGAATAGAAAACATGAAAAGTTTTATTACATCTCTGGGAGAGTCCTGTCTTATTTTAGTGGAAACATTACTTTTACACAGGGCAACAAGTTGAGGGATGTGAAAAAGGAATGATTTGACTATATTGAAATGAAGTCTGACCACAGTAAAGGGTAGGGGAACTAGTATACATTTTTAAAATGTTGCCATAATCTGAAGATTTTTTGTCAAAGGTAGCATCTGCTCGGGGCCAACTACATGTTGTACTATATCAACATGTCAGCTACAGGAATGTACTTCAAATAATTTTGATAATACTCTTGATGCTGAAAAAGGTGACGTGTCATAAAGTCCACAGACGTAATGTCCATGAATATAATGACACTCAATTTGTGTCATAATGTCGGTTAAATTATGTCCCTTTTTAAAGGTAGCGCAAAGTCCATGGACACTAAGACCCCTCGGACAAATTACTAGAAACGTTTTTAGTGCTACTTTTGATTTTTTTTTTGATTTCAGGGTGTACGTTTTGTTTGATATATATAGGGTGATCTATCTAGAGGTATTTTTTTTGGAAATCCAGTGTGAAATCTTAATTGGTAATTTGAAAGGATATTTTATGGCATATTTTATTGAATATAATTTCCTTCAAATGTTGGCCACAACTACGGCATAGGGTTTCCAGTCTGAGGGTCCAACTTTGGATGACTGATGGAAATGCGCGTTCGGTGAGAAACGAGAAGATCCGCTGTTTTCCACCAAAATCGTATTCAGTGATGAGGCCCATTTCTGGCTCAACGGCAAAGTCAAAAAACAAATTTGCCGCATTTGGGCTGAAGAGCAACAAGAAGAGGTTCATTATACCTAGAGAAAACCACGGTTTGGTGCGGTTTATAAACTGGTGGAATCATCGCTGCATATTTTTCAAAAATGATGATGGCCGACACGTAACCGTGAATGGTGCTCGCTATTGCGCCATGATATCGATCTTTATGCTACCTGAAATTGAAGCCCGTAATCTTGACGACACTTGGTTTCAACAGGTCGGTGTTACTTGCCATACAGCTGCTCAAACAATGGAGCTATTGAGAGGTAATTTCGAAAATCATCTAATTTGGGCAGGTGAGTTGGCCGCCTAGATCGAGTGATAACACATCTTTAGACATTTTTCTTTGGGGTTACGTAAAGTCCAAAGTCTATGCTGATTAACCAGCTACGATTCGGGTTTTGGAAGCCAACATTACGCGTGTCATTAAAGCCGGTCATAACACCGGTCGAAATGCTCGAACGAGTCATCCACAATTGGACCCTCAGAATGAAAACCCTCAGGCGTAGTTGCGGCCTAGATTTGAAGGAAATTATATTTAAAAGTAAATGCCATAAAATATAATTTCAAATTGCAAATAAAGATTCCACACTTGTTTTAAATGTTTATATGTTTTTGTTCTGTTACTTCTAGATGGATAAAGATTCCATACTTGATTTGAATTTTTATATTTTTTTTTTGTTCTGAAAAAATACTTCTACATGGATCACCCTTTTTTCAATAACTTATTTTCTGCATATAACAAATTTTTAAATCAAAGCCAATCACTTCTCGTACATAAAGAAAATTTAAAAATTTCTCGTAAATTCTGAAGTTATCGCCTTAGCGATCAATTACTCGTTTAATAACCGAGTACCAATAGAACATGCATATTATCTTAAATTAAGCACAGCAAATTGTTACTTACCTACAATAGATGCGAAGAAATCACAATAGAATGACTCACCTGAAAAAAAGAAAGAAAAACTAAATAATTTTACTGTTCACAATATATTTTAAACGACAACTATATACGGGCGCACGTTGGGGTATTTGACCACCAAAATGGAGATTAATTGAAAAATGAAAATTTAGATATCCGATTAAAGTTTTATACTCGATTATTGTAGACAATATTTACCATCATTAGGCAAAAGAATCGATAACATATGCTGCTTAATTCAATTTTTGTGTTGTCTCAAAGTTCGTAATTTTTTTCGATTTTTCCGCGTTTTTTGCAAAAAGTGAATTTTTAGTATTTTCAAGTGCAAGTTTTTCCATTTTTGCCATTCAAAAGCCAAATATTATTATGGATCCTTCAACTTCAGGTAATTTCGAACAAAAAAAGCATTTGCATGTCGACATTTACCCCGTACAACTATTTTTAATCGTTTATGGAAAAAAGTATAAAATTTAGCCATTCTTGAGAAGTATGTACAGTTTTAAAATGGTACCGGTCAACTTCGTGTTCTGAAATTTATATATTTTTAAAGCTTAGGAACTGTACTAATATAATAAACGAAAACATCTTGCGCGTTTTTGCGCCAATTCGTGTAGTTACAGATTTTCTAAAAATATTCACATGTAAAAATGTAGAAAATTAAGAGTGACTCTATTTATTGTGTTAACATATAAATCGTTGTTGTATATATTGTTATTGTTATCTATATTAGTAACTAACGGTGCATTACCATGCACCCGTAAGCAATTATTTTTTATTTCATATTAGCAATAAAATGGTCACGATAACTATTTTAAAGATTTTTTGTTAAATATAATTTCGTGTCAATATTCGGTGATATTTTAAACTCTACCCATCTATAATGGTACACATCGGAAGTTATAGCACAATATCGGATGTAAATATAAATTTTTGAAATACTATAATCCATTTTGTCGCCAGTTGATCAAGTTGATCTCTGAAGGCTCCACATGGGATATACATTAGAGTGGAGCGAAAACATGATTTTTTTTTAATTTGAAAAAGTTAACCTCGGAAAGAGATGTAGTCTGGGGTCCTAAAGAGGGGAAAAATAAAGAAAAAAATTTAAAAAAATTTTTAGGGGTCGCGCCAAAATAAACAAATACACATGTTTGAAGGCGTGAATTTTCCTAACCCCTGAACCGATTTTAAAGTTTTATGTCAATAAATGTTTGCAATAGCGTAAACAATGAAATAAGGGCATGAAAAAATTTAAAAAATTTTTTCTCATTGTTCAAAAACTTCAAAAAGTAAAATAAGTCAAATCGTCCCTTCTTCAGAAAATTGACTGAACAATGAAATCGCCACCAAAGCTACAAATATTAGTCGATTATCCTCATATTTGCCTCAAATACTTTTGTTTGGGCACTCAACAAGCTCAAACTTTTAAATTTCGAATAAGTTAAGTCGTTAATTTTTAGGATTTTTCTAAAATCAACGCCAAAATAGCGATAATTTCCAAATTTCTAGGGAGTGGCGCGACCCCTAAAAATTTTTTTAAATTTTTTTCTTTATTTTTCCCCTCTTTAGGACCCCAGACTACATCTCTTTCCGAGGTTAACTTTTTTTTTGAATTTCACTCCACCCTAATATACATATCAGGAATTATAGCCCGATATATGTCATAAATGTGTTTTTTTCGACGTAATATCACCGATAGTTAGGTCATTTGAATTGCGATTTTGATTAAATTAAATGCAAAGGATGCAGATTGTTGAGGGCTATAATTTTATTATTTGAAGGTGCCACGTGGAATGCATACATCAGAAGTTATAGCCCAATATTCTTTAAAAAATTATATTTTTGGCATATCTTTTCCGAAGTTTCGGCCATATCTAAGCCATTTTAAGGCAGATTTTGATAAAATCAACTGGAATCGGCTAATAATCTCAGAAATAGTAAATATAAATAAAGATTACATTGCCGGAAAGCGTCCTCTAATTAATCTCCATTTTGGGGGTACAATACCCCACTTTGCGGCGGGCGCACAAAGCTAATTCGAATGAGATAGTAATATTGAACAAAATGGTTTAATACTAAATGTATTGGTAAATTAAACATATAGTTTATATTCTGTTACAAACTTCAGCTTTCAATCATAACACCCCGTACTGCAGTTGTAAATTCACAAGAAAAGCAATAATTTTAAATTTTATTTAAAAATGTGCATATTCATTTAAAACAATATCCAAAAACGGTGTGATAAAGCAATTTATATAATCGGCGTATATTTATACTACCAAATTGTAGTAGTTAGCTAAAAATTTGTAGATCTTTCATCAGGACTATATTAATTAAAAGATGTACTTCTAACTCAAAAAGTGTGAAATTGTTATCTGTTATAAAAATTAATAACCGATTCATACCAAACTTGAGGCATTTCAAAGATCACACTATAAATATAATGTCGATCTAATTTATATCTTAAAATTTTAATTTAAAAAAAAAATTTGTTAATATGTTTAATATTTTTTGTTAAAATATTTTGTATTTTTTGTTTAAATATTTATTTTTTTGTTTAACTTTTTTATATATTATTTTATAAAATGTGTTTTTTTTTAAATAATCGTAGTAGCCGTTCTTTAAACATTTTTACCAAATTTGAGCACAAGTCTAGCATATCTAGAACAGTAAATAGATTTTTGGGACCGCCACAATTTTTTAAGTTGTGGGCAAAACAGATTACACGAATACTTTTAAATATTTTAATATACTCGTAAAAGGCTGCACTGAAGCAGCTACTACAGAAAGAGGTAGCAAAAATATTAAGAATTGCTTCAAACTCCTCTGTGTCTGCCTCAAGAATACGGAGGGAAAGTTGTGTTAATACTAGTGTTAGCATAGTGCATGGCATTTTGAAGCCAAGTAAGTGCCCTGTTCGTCGAAAGCTGCTAAAAAATACCACCCCTTAAATAAACTTGGAGCGCTTGGAATTCGCCAAAACTACAATAGATGGATTAAAGCGTTTTTGAAAATTAAATTTAATTTCCATTTAAAAAGTACTATTATTGCATTAGATCCATAACAATAACATTGTTCCAAAAAGCATTAAATGCGGAAAAATTACAATCATACAGTATGATTCTTAACATAAAAAAACAATACTTTTGTCGCACCAACCATTTTTATATTGTTCCTACAACCATATTTGCATTATTAAATTTTGCAATAATACTTGTGCAACATTTCAACAATATTAATATTGCGGCAATCATGCTATTGCCAATATTAAATTCAGTAAACAATACGATGGTTGCGACGAACATAATTTCATCGCGGAAAACATATTATTATTGCCGTGACCATATAGTAACCAGGTTTTTTCTCTCCATGTAGGTTGAATGCTTATTGCATAAATTTTTTACATTCCTCCAAACATCCGTCACAAAAGATAAATTCAACAAAATTCGCAAAAGTACCATTCTTTATTCTTGCGATTCACAGGTATAAACAATTTAATGAAATACTCTATCTTCTTCCATATGTGACGCGCAAAATAGAAAGGGACCTTAGGCTAAAACCCAGTTTTGTTCAGGAAAGCCATTTTAAAGATAAGGTCCCTTTCTATTTGCGCTTAGAATCGTCGTCTTCACTTTCATAAAACGCGTATATCTCTGGGAGGGAACACTTTTGGGGCATGGGATCGGTCTCATTCGATGCTCAGATGTTGTCCACATCAAAAAAAGAAAAAAATGAAAATTGATTGTTTTACCCTTAGGTCCCTTTCTCTATGCGCTGTCACATATACTTGAAACGAAACAATACTTCAACAAAAGATCACTTGCACCTTTTCAAGTGTTCCACAGTGGATTAATTCAAAATATGTGCGGTAACAAACCTATGATTAGGAGTATACCCATTATCAGAGCGTCAGATTTCAATCAAACTTGATTGGTAAAGTCAATGCACTAGCAGGGTTAAAATTGTAGGAAATCGACAGGATCGGTCTATGCTATGATACAATGATGGGTCCAAAAAACCGCGAGATTTCAACATAGACATATTGCTAAAATCTGGGTAAATTTAGGGCCTTTCCAAGTGGTTGCAAACCCTGATTATTATTGTGCTTAAAGTGCTTGATATAATATAGTCGTCCATGTCTGCCTTTGGTTTTTTTTTCTAGTTTTACATTTCACGACAAAATATTTTTGGTCGCAGCTTTTTTTCGAAGTCCCTCAAAGAACTGGAGTCTGAGCGAAATTAGCGGAATTCTGCAAAACTTCACAGACCTGATTGTAGCAAAACTTGCGAATACATATGTGACAGTGCATAGAGAAAGGGACCTAAGGGTAAAACAATCAATTTTCATTTTTTTCTTTTTTTGATGTGGACAACATCTGAGCATCGAATGAGACAAATCCCATGCCCCAAAAGTGTTCGCTCCCAGAGATATGCGCGTTTTATGAAAGTGAAGTCGACGGTTCTAAGCGCAAATAAAAAGGGACTTTATCTTTAAAATGGCTCTCCTGAACAAAACTGGTTTTTAACCTTAGGTCCCTTTCTATTTTGCGCGTCACATATTAAAATTTAGAATTACACCTGGCAAGATGAAATCGCTCGCTTAGAGCATGAGAAGGTACCTGGGGATATATTTCAAACGAGTAAAAGAAAAGACGTGTCGTGAATGATAGATTTGTAGATTTTATGAGTGCGAAGATCAGTGATGACGACAAAGTTGATATTCTTGAATATGGTCTTGGTCTGCATATGAACCAAGTTTTCCATGTTGCTGATTCGGATGTAGAAAGTGAAGCAAGAACAGATAACAATAAGGATATTAGTGTTGACAAAGATAATGAAGATGAAGAAACTGATGTTCGGCAAACAAATAACAATTACTTCATGTCCAAAGATACCACCGAATGGAGTAATAACTGGTCGACAACACAAATAGGAAACCGGGGCCAGTAATAACCACACAAGATCCATTTACCATATTCCGCTTGCTCATTGCGGAGGAAATGGCGTACATTTAAGTACGCGAAATAACTCGAAAAGGCAGTTAAGTTCTAACAGCATGGAATACGGCAAATCCAACGAACACAGAGGAATGAAAACCAATCACTTTGAAAGATTTCGATGCCTTATCTTATTTAGATTGTTTTTTGTATGCTGGACTCACTAAATCGAATGGTGTACCTTTTATAGAGTTATGGAGCCCAAGGCGTAGTTTAATATATAAGTCAAAGCTTCATTATCACAAGATTTCTTTGAGTGAAAATAGCATGGCTATGTTTTATTATATGGTACGAGGGCTGCTATATATATTTCTGGCCTTATAATGAAAATGCGAACATTTATCATCAAAAATGGTTTTATTGTTTTTCAATGTATTCTCCAGCATGATTTATACACTTTTGCATGCGCTCAAACCAATTGTCGAAACACTTTTTCCACTCCGATTGAGACACCTTCAAAACATGGTTTTTGAACGCTTAACAGCATCTTCTGGGTACGAATATCTTTGACTACGCATTTTTTCTTGATGTGCAGGAACAAAAAGAAGTCATTGGGTGCCAAGTCAGGGCTGTACGGCGGATGACCCATCAATTCGACGTTTTGGCCGGTCAAAAAGCCGCTGGTTTGAGTCGATGTGTGAGAGCTCACATTGTTATGGTAAACAATGATTCGTCTTCTCTTGTTCGTTTTTTGAATTTCTCGGAAGACTTCAGGCACATAAATTGTGGTGAACCACTCAGAGTTGACCGTTCTACTACGTTGCTCAAGCGGAACAGTCGCCGCATGACCAGTTTTGCCTAAGAAACAGACGATCATTTGTTTCAAAGTGTTTCTTCCTCAAACAACTTTCGTTGGATTTGGCTCGTCTTCGAAGACCCACAAGGTCGATTACTGTTTTGTTTCGGGCTCATACGCATAGATCCATAATTCGTCACCTGTGAAGATCTTATAAACGTCTTTTGAAGCACCGCGATCGTATTTTTTCAATATTTCTTTGCACCAATCGACAATAGCTTTTTTTGAGCGATTGTCAAACTGTGCGGGATCCAACGAGAACAAACCTTTTTTACGGCCAGGTGTTCATGCAATATCAAATTATGCTGGTGGAAGAAATGCCCAAGGATGCCTCTATCTCACGGTATGCAACGTGGCTATCTTGCATTATCAGTTCACGCACGGCATCAACGTTCTCTGGCACAACGGCCGTTTTTGGACGACCTTCGTCTTTGAGCGAGCGTCGGCTTCGTCTTTGAGCGAGCGTCGGATGGTGCTTCATCGCCATACAAAGATTTAAGTTCATCGATGCACTCTTGTCGTGACGAAAATCTTCGTACAAAAATCTTCATGAGTTCATTCCATTTTTTTTGCAAACTTTTTTTTTCAAGTCATTGTGAACAACACAAATGATGGTCGTACGTCAAAACGTTCTGAGTAAGTTTATGCTAAAAAAAATGTCAAACTTTTCAATGGAAATGTCAGACGGCGCCAAGCAACATAAATAAATCAACCCACGTAATTGGTGTCTGATAGCGGTGAAGTAGCATTCACCGAAACTGAAAAATCTTATTTTTCGGATGGAATTAAAATACTTGAAAAACGTTTGACGAAGTGTGTTGAGTTGGAAGGAGATTATGTTGAAAAATAAATAATAATAATTCCAAAAAACGGTTCTTTTTATGTTAGGCCAGTTACTTTTGCGGTCGCCCTCGTAAGTGAAGTTAAAGCAAATAAATCACCGTTTAATAGACGCACGTTTCGCAGTTGGTGTGGGGCGGCACATCGGTACCATTTATGTGTGCTGCCGACATGGCTAATCAGCTAATTTTACGATCGTATATACGAAACATTGCTTGTTTTTGCATATGCAAAGTATTAAGTCGAAGAGTGAGGACATAGACGGCTCATTGAAAACAACGCCTACCATATTGACAGACTGTCCGAATGACTGTTTTCAATACCAGAACATTTACTTTCGTTCACACTCGTACATACATACACGTTTGTCAATGATTTGAAAGTTTATATTTATAAAGGGTGGTTCAGTTAAAATGCACGATGTTAATTCTAAATAAGAAACTAGCTTTCAGAAAATTATCATAGAAGTATTTGTTATGATAAAAGGATCTATAAAATATAGGCCAAATACTCGCCTCGTTAATATAGGCCAAATACTCGCCACGGCTTTGGTGGAATACCTGTAGCCGATGATCCTTATCTTCAGTGACTCTTAGACATAATAGAGGTTCATTGTAAAGGTTGTTTTTTTTAGACGGGGTTTCAATCGTAGTAGTTTTTATTATCATAGAAGGATCTATGACAGTTTTGTGGAAACAAAATATAGGCCAAATAGTGGCCGCGATTCGGTGACATACCTTTATGCGATGATCCTTATCATTGAAGAATGACTCTGAGACATAATACAGGTTCAATGTACAGGTTGTTTTTTAGACGGGTTTTCAATCTGGCCACATTTTCTTGGTCAGACTTGGTCTTATTGACAGCTGTCACTTGATTTGTGCTCACTTTGGTGGAAGGATCTATGACAGTTTTATGCGAAACTAAATATAGGCCAAATACTCGCCACCGCTTCGGTGGCATATCTTTATGCGATGAACCTTATCCTCAAAGACCCTGAGACATAGTAGATAGAGGTTCAATGTACAGGTTAAAGGAGGGATTTCAATCTGGCCACACTTTGTTCAGACTTGGTCTTTTTGACAGCTGTCACTTCATTTGTGCTCAGTTTGGTTTGCCATTTTACAGTGAATAGACTTACTTCGGAACATATAAGAACATTTTATTCAGCAATGAAGCTCACTTTTTTTTGAATGGTTTCGTTAATAATCAAACTTGTGGCTTTTGGAGTAATGAAAATCCACAAGGCATTGTTGAGACGCCGTTATATACTCAAAAAGTCACTGTTTGGTGTGCTCTATGAGCTGAGGGAATCTTTGGTCAATATTTCTTTAAAAATTAAGCCAATCATAATGTTACAGTCAATAAGGCACGCCACGATTAATGAATTTTTTTAATGCCCGAATTGGAGGATGTTGCTTTGGTCGACCTTTGGTTCCAACTAGACGGCGCCACATGCCCTACATCCAACGAAACAATTAATTTATTAAAGACAACTTTTGGTGAGCGCATTATCTCGCTGTGTTGACTCAAAGATCATTCGACTTAACACCGCTGGACTATTTTTTGCGGGGTTATGTAAAGTCGCTTGTCTATGCAGAGAAGCCCGACACGATTGACGCCTTGGAAGATAATATTCGGCGCGTTATTGCGACATACGGCCCCAAATGCTGCCAAAAATGGTCGAAAATTGCTCCTCTCGGCGCCCAGCGCCGCGGCTGGCTCGCCTAAAATCATTTTTAAAGCATTTTTAAAACATTTTTAAAAACATTTTTAAAATCATTTTTAACACATAATGGCTAACACTTATCTTTATAAGTATAATAAAGCTAAATTCTTGACCATAACATTAAATTAAATGTGTTTTATCTCTTCTTGAAAACCACAGATTTGAAAAAACACACTTTAGTTAATGTGTCGAACTATCTTTTTCATTTGGTCTTTAATTGTTTTTGGCTATTTCTTTAAAATATCCTCAAAGAAAGAAGTCCAACGGTATCAAATCACATAACACGGCCAATATATTTCTCGCGCAAAAAAGCCTTTGTTTAGTTGGCTGTGTGCCAAGTGGCACCATTCAGGTGGAACCACAAATTGTCGTAGTCCATATGTGACGCGCAAAATAAAAGGGACCTAAGGGTAAAAACCAGTTTTGTTCAGGAGAGCCATTTTAAAGATTTAAATACGTGTATCTTTGGTGTACCATCGCTTTCATAAAACGCGCATATCTCTGGGAGGGTATCGGTCTCATTCGATGATCAGATGTTGTCCACATCAAAAAAAATGAAAATTGATTTTTTTATCCTTAGATCCCTTTCTCTATGCGCTGTCACATATAGTGAATTTTTGGCCAGAACTAGTCCTTTGTCATCTTGCAATAGCAAACACCATTCATGGTAACTGCTTGGCCGACCCCATTTTCGAAGAAGTACGGCCCGGTGAAGCAGCCAGCCTAGAAACCGCACCAAACAGTCTCTCTTCAAGGATTCATCGGCTTTTCAACAAACATTTGTAGATTTTCATTTGCCCAATTGCGGCTATTCTGCTTGTTAGCGAATCCACGGTGAACACATTTGGCCGATTATGGTGACCAAAAATATCATGAAGTGCACGAAATGCATTTTGATTTGAACGCCCATTTTCGTGAAAGGTTTCAGCAATTGTATACTACTCTCTGGTTGAATTTGCCACACACTGAAACAAAAAAATGCCAAATTAAGTTGGTCAAAAAACTTGACGTTTGGGTGTGACTTACAACTTACATCGTACATTGTGGTTGGAGCACCCTTTAAAACAACGATGTTGTTGTTTAATCTACATTCTTTTCGACTGCATTTTGAATAACTTTTGGTCTATATAAATATTTACATAAACCCCCACTGTTTACCCGGAATGAGGCCAATATTATTGTTTAGTCTCATATCAGTTCACTGGCTGACATGTTGCCAAAGTCGGCACAAGTGTCAAGTAAGAGAACAACATGACTCTGTCAAACACCATCCGTATTGAACTCCGGTACATAATACACACATACATACCAACTATTGTCCCTTTATGTGTGTGTGTTTGTGTGTATGCATATTTCTTATGCTCCTTAAGGTAAATTGCCATCTATCTGTGTACACTATGGGAGCAGAAAAATATACATCAACCAACGCATACACAAACACACACATACGTACATATGCAGTCAAGCGTACATGCAACAACACAAACAGGAGCGCACACACACACGTATCCTGTAATAAGCTTTAGTGGCAACAACATACAAACAATAACACAAACATCTAAAAGAGTCGGCGGCGCTGCAGCAGAAGGAGGCGAAAGAGAAAGAACAACAACTCAAGGTACTCGTAAGTATGCAAGCAATCAGCTTAAAAAGGAGCATTTGATGTCGTTGCCATAGTCTTTATTGCTCTTGTTCTTGCTGATGTTGTGCATTTGCACTTTTTTGCTTTGCTTCCCGGAATATAAGTGAGTGTTTACTGAACAGAACTGCACCTTAAAGAAGGAGGCATTGCAAAGCGGCCTGCCACTTGCCTCTTTAGGCGTCTACCTTCTCCTCGTCCACAGTTAAGCATGCAACACATTCAACAAACCTTGACACGTTTGATGGCAGCGACACAACACAAGCAAAAGTGAACAACATATGTTTTCATCGCTAGCATTTCACCTTTTCGCTTTGTCCTTAACTTTCTTTTTATTGCCGAGAACGAGACAATGTCTTCTCCGTAGGCAGGCATGTGTATAAAATATTTTCCCTATTCCCCCCACCGGATATTCATATACTCGTGTACACACACACTAACATATAAATTCCGATCTCGCTGAAAACACGACGGTTTGAAGTGTGATTCCCACTTCTTGCATTCCACCCTAAAGGAGCTTTAATCGTGTACTTTGCACGCAGTACTAAATTTACGGCAATAGATTGTTTTCATGCGATGAAATAAACTAAGAAAATGTTTAAAAGTGCTAATAAGGATATTTAATAGGGGAAGGCATTTGGTTCTAACCCTTTAACAGTAGTAAATGAGCATGTAAAGTATTAGTGTTTTTTTTAAATATTGAAAAAAATGGAAAATAAAAATTATATTTCTCTAGAATTAGTTCTAACAATCAAAATGTCTACAACCTGAAACTTCTTCTTTTATTTGCGAATATTAGCGATAGTATAGGATGATCCATCTAGAGGTATTTTTTGAGAACAAAAAAATATAAAAATTCAAATCAAGTGTGGAATCTATATTAGCAATTTGAAAGGAAATTTTATGGCATTTATTTTTTTAATATAATTTCCTTCAAATGTTGGCCGCAACTACGCCTCAGGGTTTCCTTTCTGAGGGTCCAATTTTGGATGACTAGCTCGTGCATTTCGGTCTGGCTATAATGAAACGCGTAATGTTGGCTTCCAAAACTTGAATCGTAGCTGGTTTGTCAGCATAGACTTTGGACTTAACGTAACCCCAAAGAAAAATGTCTAAAGTTGTGATATCACTCGATCTAGGTGGCCAACTCACGTGAAATTAGCTGCTTTTCGAATCGACTTCTCAGTAGATCCATTGTTTGAGCAGCTGTATGGAGAGTTGCACCGTCCTGTTGCAACCAAGTGTCGTCAAGATTAAGGGCTTCAATTTCAGCTAGCATAAAGATCGATATCACGGCGCGATAGCGAGCACCATTCACGGTTACGTTCTGGCCATCATAATTTTTGAAAAAAATATGCACCGATGATTTCACCAGCTTATAAACTGCACCAAACCGTGGTTTTCTCTAGGTATAATGACACTTCTAGAACCTCTTCTTGTTGCTCTTCAGCCCAAATGCGGCAATTTTGTTTATTGACTTTGCCGTTAAGCCAGAAATGGGCTTCATCACTGAACAAAAGTTTAGTCAAAAACAGCGGATCTTCCCGTTTCTCACCGAACGCTCATTTCCATAATACAGTTGTCAACATTTGAAGGTAATTATTTTAAAAAAATAAATGCCATCAAATGTACTTTCAAATTACGAATAAAAATTCCACACTTGATTTGAATTTTCATATATCTTTTGTTTTGAAAAAATGCCTCTAAATGGATCACCCTATATGTATGGTACGATTTGAATCAATTATCAATATCAATATATCACATAATAAGTTTCTTAAGTGAAGTAAAATTTGTTTATGACATTTAGACATGCTCATTTGCAGGATTCTTGAGAAATTTACAAAACAAAAAGTAAATAAATTGTTTTGCCTTCCCAAAATAAGGAATAAAGTTGTATCAGTATATGTGACAGCGCATAGAGAAAGGGACCTAAGGGTAAAAAAATATTTTTTTTTCTTTTTTTGATGTGGACAACATCTGAGCATCGAATGAGACCGAAAAGTGTTCCCTCCCAGAGATATGCGCGTTTTATGAAAGTGAAGTCGATGATTCTAAACGCAAATAGAAAGGGACCTAATCTTTAAAATGGCTCTCCCGAACAAAACTGGTTTTTAACCTTAGGTCCCTTTCTATTTTGCTCGTCACATATATTTAAATATAATATATTTAAGTATATGTGTGTATATAATACTTTACAAATTTGTTGAACGTAGGCAGAGAATAGTGGCTAAAGTGGGCTTTTAAGGTAGCAAGACGAAATTTGTTGTACATCTATGTCTACAGTACTGATCGCGGAAGAAGTCAATAGGAAATTGGGATTTTGATTTTTCGATAGATAGCATAGGAAACGTGACAAAAGTGTTTTTTTACGCTTATGGATAGATCAGTTTGAAGCGGTATTTTTGATTTTCAAAATGTTGCCAAAATTTACACACTTGGTAAAAAAACCTCTTCGTGGCTATGAGGTGAGCAAGCGAGGCAAATGATCTTTTTTTCACATATCATGTGATAGATACTTATAATGCAGGTTTTTGGATAGAAATGGGGTTTTACGCAGAGGTTAACTAATTTAAGTGTAATGAAGCACATGTAAACAAACAGTAGATCTATTGAGAGGTCATTTCGAAGAGCAGCTTATTTCGCGTATTGGACCGATGAGTTGGCCGCCTAGATCACGCATTAAGACTTTTTTCTTTGGGGCTACGTAACGTCCAAAGTCTATGGTGACAAACCAGCTACGATTCAGGTCTTGGAAGCCAACATTTCATGTGTCATTAACGCCATGCCGGTCGAAATGCTCGAACGAGTCCTCCATAATTGGACCCTCAGAATGGACACCCAGAGGTGTCCATTTGAAGGAAATTTTATTCAAAAAATAAAAAATCTTTTTTGCTCTGAATTTTAACAAATTTCTCTTAACACTAAAATTATACTTTAATACTAAAAATTATTTTATTCTAGATGAAAAGTAAAATAACTAAAACTCTGTAAATTATGTGATAACTAAGTTAAAGCAAATCCATATATCATAGAACAAAAATAATATGTATTTTCAATTGTAAAAGGCTTAAACATTGTGCAAGAGTTAAGTTTGGTGTCTTTTTCCCTTTTCTAGTTCAGAACACAATGTACATATACGAAGACACCTTTTAATTTATGTGTTTAGTGGTCAAAGTAAATATCAATGCACAATGCAACGCAGATTAAAAAATCGATCGCCTTGGCCTTTCTAGCAGTGTTCACAGATGTAGGAACAAGTGAATAAAAATTTTGGACAAAAAACCGATGAACAGGCGTGGAATTTTGAAAATTAATACATTTTTTATCGGATTGGAAAGAGAAAATATTATAAAGCGGAGAGGAAGGCTTGATGCTGTTAATGTTAGCTCCAAATTTCCGCATTTTAGGTGCATTTAATCGGTAGTTGTGGCGAAGGCGACAATGTCATCCAAATAATTTGAATAAACATGAATGAACCATCACTATTGCTGTTTAATTCTATTGACGGCACAGGAACATGTTCTTCATTTTAATAATTTTGAGATTAATTTGTGCACAATTTTGAATTATTCTTTGTAATGTTGTTACATAAGCCGAAGTCAGGCTGACACAGCCAGGCAGCAAACTTCCATTTAACTGGTAAACGGACGATAGATAAACCGACAAATTGTTTTTGAATTTGGAGGAATTGGTATATAAGAAGGAGACACAAACCAGCTTTAACTGAACCCGCTTTTCGCAATAATAAAGACATTAACGATAATATAGAGTGACTAAGACACGTCATTCAGTTTTGAGCATTTGTAAGATACTCCGAGTCTCTTACCACTGATGGGGGAAAACTCGTTGATTTTTCAATTTTACCTCAGGCGGTTAAAAGATTTCTTTAGCTCTGGCGCTAAAGATCCGATTTTTTTTAACTTAGAGTTTCTTACTCTTCGTCTTTTAAGGCTCGAATGGACCAAAATAATTATTGAGTAGAATTATTCTGACTCAATTTGGAGAAGAGTTGTAAGGTCTTCTCCTGGTGAGTATTAATTACTCCGAGTCTCGTACCACTGATGGGGGAAAACTAGTTGGTTTTTAAATTTTACCTCAGGCGGTAAAATAGATTTCTTTAGCTCTGGCGCTAAAGATCCGATTTTTTTAACTTAGAGTCTCTTACCTTTGGTAGGGGAAAAAAGGCTCGAATGGACCAAAAATGAGTGAAAAACACGTCATTCACATGTTGAGTATTTGTAAGATATATTGAAAATATTAATGTTGAAAATATTTCAAGTCATCTAGTAAAACCTCCTGTAGAGATTACAAATCAAAGCGGAGGCTGAATATTCAATACAAAATATACAATACAATTTCTAATAACATATGTTCATCCCTTAGGCTGGTATTCATCCTAAGTACTCAGAAAGTGACACATTTCTTGTGTGTACGGGCTGCTCCTACCACTGACCATTACCACCATGTGGAAAAGTACGATCATGAGCGATCGTACAAATATTTTCTAATGTATACAGCTAACAATTTTATGGGCTGCACTTAAGAATGCACCAGTACCCAACACACAATTTAAAATATGTTCAACTTTTAACATAGGGTGATCCATCTACAGGTATTATTTCAGAACCAAAAAAATATAAAAATTCAAATCAAGAGTCGAATCTTTATTGGTAATTTGAAAGGACATTTATGGCATTTATTTTTTGAAATGTGTGAAAGAAACTTGAAAAGTAAGGTTTACAACAGTAGCTCTAGTTCGTTTGGGAGAGCCTGGCCTTATAGAGTTCTGTTTTACTTTCAACAATTGCAGCAAAGCTTTCTGAAGAGGGTTGTCACGGACCCGAAATCATGATAAAAGCAGTGTGCAGCCACGAAAATCAATGTCACTTTGTCATTTTGTTAAAAACTTGTCTTCTATTTAAATATAGAAGCAAGAGGTCTTGAGCCGGTTAATCCTTGTTCAATGTGAAAATAATTACCTTCAAATGTTGGCAATTGCATTATGGAAATGAGCGTTCGGTGAGAAACGGGAAGATCCGCTGTTTTCGACCAAAGGCCCATTTCTGGCTCAACGGCAAAGTTAATAAACAAAACTTCCGCATTTGGGCTAAAGAGCAACAAGAAGAGGTTCACGGGATGCTATTATACCCAGAGAAAACCACGGTTTAGTGCGTTTTATATGCTGGTGGAATCATCGTTGCATATTTTTTAAAAATTATGATGGCCGGACGTAACCGCGAATGGTGCTCGCTATAGCGCCATGATATTGATCTTTATGCTACCTGAAATTGAAGCCCATAATCTTGACGACACAACGGGATAGTGTCACTTGTCATACAGCTGCTCAAACAATGGATCTATTGAGAGGTCGTTTCGAAAAGCAGCTAATTGCACGTTTCGGAATTGGCCGCCTAGATCGAGTGATATCACACACCTTTTGACATTTTTCTTTGGGGTTACGTAAAGTCCAAAGTCTATGCTGACAAACCAGCTACGATTTAGGTTTTGGTAGCCAACATTTCACCCTCAGAATGGAAACCCTGAGGCGTAATTGCGGTCAACAATTGAAGGAAATTATATTCAAAAAATAAATGCCATAAAATGCCCTTACAAATTGCCAATAAAGATTCCACACTCGATTTGAATTTTTATATTTTTTTTTGTTTTGTAAAAATACCTCTAGATGGATCACTCTATATTTAAAGGCGTGGATGTTTTCTTTCCAGGCGACTTTCCGTCCTAATTTCTGCTGAAAGTATGGAACGGAGATGGATGTAAGTCGCAACATACTAACTTATGATATCAAAACATGGACCGATGTCAGCCAATTTCCGAAGGATTTGTCCTTAGTTCAAACTTTCAGAGTGTTCCAAGTTTTATCAAAGTCGGTTTTCAATTGTGTCATGTACTTTGATTACAGCGATAGATGGACAAATAAAATAGAAGCAGATAGTGATTCTGAACCGATCGGTTTATTAAGAATAGTGTCTATCTCCATTACTTTATGGTATTACAAACATCAGCCCAAAATAGTAAAACCCTGCATTACACTGTGATGTAGCGTAAAATGTCATGACGATATCAATGATTCAAATTACTTCATATGGACACATTTACATTAACTTTTCTTAAAATTAAAAAAAAATCTAGAGGGTGTGGCACCGTTAGCTTTTACATCTGTGTGTGTGTTTCCTTTCACATCAACATCAAAAATGATCTAAGATAATCTAGCCATGTCTGTCTGTGCACGCAGAGAAAAGATATGGTTACACTATGGTCACCGCAACAATAATATGTTCTCTCCAATAAAAGCATGTTCGTCGCAACCATAGTATTGTTTTTTGAATTTCATTTTGACAATTGTATGATTGCGACAATATTGCTATTGTTGAAATGTAACAATAGGATTATTGTCAAATTTAGAAATGAAAATATGGTTGTAGCAACCATGTAAACATGGTTGGTGCAACAAAAGTATTGTTGCTTAAAATTTACGTTAACAAAAATATGATCACGGCAATCATACAGTATGGTTGTGACTATGAACATAACAAAACAGGTTTTGTAGAGCATACATGTATGTGTGTGCGTATGTTTTTTTGATATACAAAAAAAAACACATACACACGATGAATGGTTGCTGTCCATTAAAAAAACAACAACAATCGGAAGGTAGTTCGAGGGATTTTTATTGTGTTTACTTTGTTCGGTGAAATACTCTAATAACGATCCTCACAACCATAGTATGGTATGGTTCTCGTTTATTTAAAATCTGCCTGCACTTAAGTATATAGCAATTGATCATGGTTTAATCACATTCGTTACTTGGTGTCTACGGATGGTCAAGTAGCATTCACCCCTGCTGGCAACTAAAAGTATTTTTGACCGTTGTAATATATAT
This sequence comes from Hydrotaea diabolus, assembly GCA_963513945.1. Lineage (NCBI taxonomy): Eukaryota > Metazoa > Arthropoda > Insecta > Diptera > Muscidae > Hydrotaea > Hydrotaea diabolus. The sequence goes on along the minus strand of OY740716.1, from coordinate 237,667,482 downwards.
TTTTGTTTCTTGAATGAAATGTTTAATAAAAACATGGCTGCAATTCTGGCTATGAACTAATAGTAATGCAATTTAATTTAATAAAAACAATTTAATTAAAACCTCTATGTTTGAATAACAACAATAACCAATCCTAATAAATAATTTTGGGGATCATAGTATGGTTGAGTGTGGATCATACTATGGTTGTGGGGATCATAGTATGGTTGTGTGTGAATCATACTATGGTTGTGAGGATCATACTATGGTTGTATGAGAAACATACTATGGTTGTGAGGATCATACAATGGTTGTGGGGATCATAGTATGGTTATGTGTGAATCATACTATGGTTGTGGGGATCATAGTATGGTTATGTGTGAATCATACTATGGTTGTGGGGATCATAGTATGGTTATGTGTGAATCATACTATGGTTGTGGGGATCAAGTATGGTTATGTGTGAATCATACTATTGTTGTGAGGATCATAATATTGTTGTGTCACAACCATATACCCAACAATAGTATGATCCTCTTCGAATATTGTCACCCCAACCATACTTTTTTTCTGCGTGTGGAAAGCGAACTACAGGTCGCCCTGCTGAAGCTAGGAGGCTTTTATTGTTTTCTCAGATATATGTGCTGGTGGACTTTGTATTGAAAATGGGCCAATGGGTAAAAAGTTAAAATTTTCCTCTTACATGGATTAAGCCAACCTCTGGGAAAATCGCCATTTTTGTAGTATTTTTGGTAAATATAGCTAATGTCTTTTTTAAAAACTAAAGTCTTATTTAAATTTGTGAACAAATTTCATAGTTTCAATTTTAATGGCTTGCGTCCACCGTCATCTCTGTTGAAGTTGAACCATATCGGAATATATGATAAAATATACAAAAGTCCCTGTCGATGTAAGGGCCTTTCGGTTTGATTTGTTTTACCAAAAACAAATAGGATATATCCCATATTCTATGTATGGTGCGAATTTTAGCAGCTGGGGCGATCAACTATATCTTTACGGGTTTGTAAAGATAGACTTAAATAATTTGATTTTTAACTGAATTCAATACTTTTCAGTTTCCACCGACCTTTAAATTCTTAATGTTTTTTCGGTGGTCTCAATTATAAAACCCAAAACCATTTTTTAGGTCGTGATTTTGAACGATGAGGTCTCCTTTTATTCCTTTAAAATTCTATCAACGCCCACCGATCTCATATTTTTATGGTTTCCCAAAATGTTGAGCATTTGGGAAACCGTAACATTTGAAAGTTTCAAAAAACCATTAACTTTTTTTTTCAATTGATATTAATTTAGAATTTCCTTACCTTGGAACGCATTTGTTCAAAAACCTCAGCCACATCGCCCTGCTGGCAAGCGTGCATTAAACTCGTACAGCCATGCGACAGACGATTCTCTATTCTTCGCACAGTCTCATCTAAACGCTGATCATAAGACCCCGTTTTGTCTATTACTCCAAGTTTAGATGTACCAGGTCCCACCTCCGATTTAATTGTTAATATATCTCCGCGCATCTCTATACTTCCGCTAAAAGGTTGCAGTTTAGGCTCAGTATGGGCATACACGTTTTTGGCAGATTTCAAAGTTGCTATAGGCGTATCGGCTCGCACGACTCTAGAGGGCAACAAGATTGTGGGTTTGGCTTTATGGATATTAGACGTAAGTGTGGTGTTTTGCTCTGTCCGTTCACTCAAAAGAGGGCTTTGAAATTGTAAACGTTTTTTCTTTGGCTGCTCAGTAGAGCTTTGGTGTAAATGTAAGCGTGGTGGCTTTGGTGGGCCTTGACTTTGAATATCTTTATTTTCCATATCCATTTCATTGTTTGCTTGAAGTCGAAACTACGATATCACATTGTATTCTTGGCTCTGGCTCCATTAATTTGCGGTTACATTGCCAGCCTTGTTGCCACACTCCCCCGTTTAGACTTCCTCATTTAGCGGAAGTTATCTGGCCCGCATCATTGCTGTAACACGATTTTCTTTTTCTCTTCTCAAAAGCTGAAAATAGCTGCGAACGTTTTTAGCTCGTCTTTTCCTGTGTGCGTACGTGTAGGCGTGTGTGGGTTGTGAGGCGCGTCGAAAAGTGTAACGAGGCATTCATACGTTAAGACGCTTTAATATCCAAACAAAGCGAATTTCTATGGCACAAAACTAGAATATAAGATACGTGCATGTGTGGGAGTGCATTAACATACATACGAACAGATCTTAGTGAAGTGTCCCGGCCAAGAGGTGGACTGATTTAAAACAATTTATTTCACCAATTGGTGGCAAAAAACATATGCCATGAATTCAAATTGATTCATTTTAAAAACCTGATGTGGATTTTTAGAGTGGCGGATTTAGGAACTTCCATTAACACAACGAGTATTTAAAGAGTTTGTGGCCACAATTTTTACCATTTATGTTTAAATCAAATGAACAGCATATTCTTTTTTTGGTTTAAAGGTCACTATCTATTACAGCTTAATTGATATTAAAATCGTAACCAAAGATGATCATGCTTTACTCATCTCTCTGTCCGTTGAAAATCGAAACAACTCAAAAAAAAAATCAAAATGTTGGTTAGTTCGCTAAGGCCGAACCTTCTGTACTCTTCATAGTCCCTACGCCACTAAAGCACAAAAAATAAAACTAAATGGACCGTTTTTCGGCGACTTATAGGTTTTTGACCCATGGTCGAGATAAAGTCAAATCATAGAATTAAAGTCATATTCGGAATCGTGATAGATACCTGTAAATACCCATTATGAAACGATTTTGGGCCCTTAGGGCACAGAGATCACACCCATAGGTCAACACCTCCAATTTAGCTTAAATTAATGTCATATTCAAAGTCTCTGTACAATTTCTGAGTACCCATATGTCCATGTTCGAAATGACCAATATTTCGGCACCATAAGGATGAGATCTATGGTTCATGAACTTAAAATAAGTCGAATCATAAAATTAATATGATATTTGGATTATAAACGAAATTTTTACCCTCTTTAATACCCATATGTCCGTAGTTCAATATGTTTGATTTTGAGCACAATTGAGGGCCCAACTGGCAAAAAACCTAAAATGTTTTGGAAATTTCGCTCTTTCTAGATACTCTCATATCCCCAAACATTAGGGTACTTTACTTGTGCCCTAGGGCCTATAGACCACGCCCATTTGTAAAGGCCTCCAATTTAGCCAAATTGTACAATTTATGTCGTTTTCAGATGCGTCAGATAATTCCACTGTTTCTAAGTACCCATATGTCCATGTTGAAGAGGACATATTTTTCAGCGCCCTAAGTACCTTAACCCAATGGTTTCAGGATATACTTTTTCCGTCTGGTAAAATTATTGTGATAATCAGTTGTGACGGAGTTTTATTGTTTTTGATACCCATATGTCAAAAGGTCAAGTAGACCGATTTTTGGGTCTCTTGGATTATATGGGCCTATATTGTCCGAATTGCCCAAAATCTTAAATAAAGATACATATTTGGATACGAGAGAAGATTTCATCGTTATTTGATACCCATACATCCCCGAATATTAGGAGACGGCTTTTGGGTCCCAGGGTCTATAGTTTAAGACTTTCCTAGAAAATTTCAGTTTTTCTTAGTTAACAGAGGTCCATGATTGTAAAGACTTATTTTTTGGCACCCAGGGACCGAATACTTCTATAAGACTTTCCTAGAAAATTTCAGTTTTTCTTAGTTTACAGAGGTCCATGATTGTAAAGACTTATTTTTTGGCACCCAGGGACCGAATACTCCTATAATAAAACTAATGTGATTGTGATTTTTAGATCTGAGATTTAATTATATTGTTCTTAATACCCATATGTCTGTTTGGGTCCCTAGGGTCCATATGGGCCGATCCCAAACTGACCCATATATAAATCATAGGAACATAGTCTGATCTGTGAGACATTTTTTATGTCGCTCGATACACATATGTGACCGAGGATGGTTTTTTAATACCCATTTGTCTATAAATATAGGTGGATGTTTTTGAGCCCCTAAGGCATATATGGGTCGGTACGAGTTCCAAATTGGCAAAAATGTGAAATGTGGCAACAATCTGAAATGTATTCGGATTTGCGAGAGAAATGTTATTACTTCTGGATATGTCTCCGAACGTTACGGGTCGTTTTCGACACCTTCAGTTTATTTAAATCGTAAAATTTATGTCATATTTATATAATTCATAAAATGTCACGGCTTCAGATAACCCATATGTCAATATTCGACAGGACCTATTTCGGCACACCAGCGACTTAGGACTCATAGATCTAGACTTAAAATTTCTCCGAATCGGAGACTTAATGTAATTTTGGACAAAATTTTAGTGTTTTTTATTGTGATCCCCTAAAGCCACTTCAATTTGAATTTGTGAGAATATTTCACTTATTTTGGGTAGTTACCGCGAACTTTAGAGGACGACTTTTTGGTACTAGCACACATGTCGTTTTCAAATTCTTTAGAAAATGCAAATCTCTCTGACTATTTTAAAAATACATTAGTTCAATGGGCCAAAGTATAAAATAAGTTCAAATCGCAGAATCAATGTTATATAGTTTTTAATATCCATATGTCTATTTGAGCAGCAAGGGTCCATATGGGCCGATCCAAGTTCCAAATTGACCAAATATAAATCATAGGTACATAGTTATAAGTATATTTGTTAGAAAATGTTTGTTTTGTTGGATATGTCCCCGAGTACAAGAGACATTTTTTGGGACTTTAATTCCTCTACGGTTACAATTGCCAAGCATAACTTAATTCTTATACCCTTCAGCGAAAGATGGATAGTATATTAAATTTGCCATTCCGTTCGCCAACAACACCATGAAATATTGATCTAGGACGATACAAAGAATATATATCCTTGATTGTCGTAAATTTGTAAGACGATCTAGCCATGTCCTTCCGTACGTCAGTTCGTCCGTGTGTCTGTAGAAAGCACGATAGCAGTCTAGTGAATCAACTTAGGATCCTGACATTATGGAGATAAGCTCTTTGTAATTGTATATGAGGAAAATCGGAACAGGAGGAACAATTTTCCTTAAAGTGCCTTATGGTACCTCGGTAAACAGTACATTTTTTTGAGTATTTGCTTAGCAATAATAATTATTTTTCTGTTAGTTGGAACGCACTTAATATCTCAAAAAGGGCATAGTTGCTAGAATTTTAAGCTCGTGTGTCCCAAAAAACGTGCTGCACGGCCAAATGGACGATTAATAGACAAAATTGAGATATTAAAGGAAATTTTGTTACGAGTCTACATATAGAAATAAAACAAACGCGCTAAAGTATAAAGTATTTTTGACGTTATGGCTGAGATTAACGCAGAGCCTATAGGCCAAACTGGCCCATAAAACGGACCATTTTTTGTGTGCTTTAGTAACGTAGGGATGGTAAAGGGTATATTAGGTTCGGACTGCTTAACTTAATTATTGCAGTTACTTATATATATAGTGGAAAATAAAAATAACATATTTTTTGGTCAGGACCTTCCCCTCAAAAGGTAACTTTTTCAAATGTTGCCCGATTTTGCCCATTTTTAATGCCAACCGCTCACTAACCGTAAGACAAATATCTGGCAATTTATAAGGTTTTAGCGCTTTTCTTTAGTGCATTCAACAGACCGACGGACAAACTGATGGACAGACAGACAGACAGACGCACCTGGCTAAATCGTATTATAATTTTACGGTGATCAATAATATATATTATTTATATGCGCTTATAAGTATTTCGAGAAGTTACAAACGAAATGACAAACTTATATATACTCCCATCCTATGATGGAGAGTATGAAAAGGGAATTTTCTCTTAAATCGAAACCATTCCCGTTCCGCCAATATCATAGTGAAACACACTGCCTGTTAACCAAAATTTTGCTTTTGTTTATACAGCACCATATGATGAACAGATTACATTCAATCTTTTAATTATCCAAAACTAAACTATTAACCCTTTACAAGCTGATACAAATGATATCATCCCATCGTCTGAGGCTATTATTGTTTGCAAATGACATAAAATTTAGATTTTGCTTAAAGAATTGGGAAGTAAACACACTTTTTTATCAGAAATCACCTGGAGCCATTTCCATCTCAGTGAATATGTGAATAAGTTAGGTTATTGTTGCTGCATATAACCTGCTAGAAGTTATTGCAGAGGATGTACTTACAGTGGTTTAAAAACAATTTTGGAAATATATCCCTAATTTCTGTTGTCTGTTGTCAGCTTTGGAGATAGGGTGCACTCGAGTTTACAACCACTTTTTTGACCTCTGGTGGGCAACATGGCATGTAAACAGTTGTATTATGCTAGCCAAAACCACAGGTTTTATACGATACGGATGGCATTTGACTTTTTGGAAAGACCTTGTGGCTGCTACTGAAAATGTGTAAATGCCGGTAATGCCCTCTGCTCAAATAGCATTTCATATCGATGAAACTACTGACTTTATTTCATATTCGGCTAATGAAGGTCACTTTAAAAATTGATGCAAATTGGTCCAAGTTCAAATGTAGCTCCCAACGTCTCTCAATTTAAATGAAAATTGTTTTGTGGCATTACTTTTCACAGACCTGATCGGTTCAAATCTTCAGCCTTCATACGAATGAACCGTCCTTTTTGGGTCTAGCCAACTTACTGAAAATGTTATCAGATTTCAATGCCGTTTAGTTTGCAGCGTTGTTTTGCACTTAGAAAACGGATTATTGCACAGAGAAAAAAATCAGTTGCAAATCGGTCAGAACTACAAAATTTCGGCTGTTTTCATCTAGAATTTCTACCAACATTCCACAGCATGATGGTTATATGGTTCGTCATATTCATAAAATGGTAGCCACAATAATACGAGGGCATACGAGGCACAGACAATACTCTGTTATACCAACCGAATTAAGCAAAACAATACTTTCAACTGGTGGTAATAGCAAGCAAAAAAATTTGAAGTATATGTGACGTGCAAAATAGAAAGGGATCTAAGGTTAAAAACCAATTTGTTCAGGAGAGCCATTTTAAAGACTATGTCCCTTTCTATTTGCGCTTAGAATCGTCGTCTTCACTTTCATAAAACGCTCATATCTCTGGGAGGGAACACTTTTGGGTCATTGAATCGGTCTCATTCGATGCTCAGATGTTGTTCACATCAAAAAAAGAAAAAAAATGAAAATTGATTTGTTTACCCTTAGGTCCCTTTCTCTATGCGCTGTCACATATACATATTTTGGTACTTATAATTGGAGGAGATAAAATATAAATTCTTTGTTGTAACCAAACCGCATTAGTTCACTGTTGTTACATATTAGCGAATATTCCAACATCAGAATATAATCCCTATAAGAATGTTTAGGTTCTAGTCCATAAAAATCTTAATTTAAGATGGTAACACATTTAGAAATCCCCAAAAAGGTACGAACAGAAAAATTGTCTTCTTTCTTGATTTCGTCTTAGCCTAGACGATTTGTGCTTCCAAATAATACAGCCATATAAAGAAATATTTTCTAGAATATAGGACTATACTAATTTTCGCAATAAAAGTCTATCTTATTATTAAACAAGTTAAAAATGTTAAGTTTGGATGTGCCGAACTTTGGATACCCTCCACCAGATTCCCAAATAAAACCAAATTTGGCGCGGAAGTGTGTTCTATATAGAAATCTTTATGTGCAAAATTTCATTTCGATAGGTCTAGCTTGTGGTGAGTTATCGTCATATTATTACACAAAGCCCATGAGACCGTTTGTGTGGGAGGTACCAGTAGGACTTTTCCGATGGTGTGTTCTATATAAAAATCTTTATGTAGAAAATTTCATCTCGATAGGTCAAGTCAGTAGTGAGTTATTGTCATATTATTTTTCAAGGCCCATGAGACCGTTTGTGTGGGAGGTACCAGTAGGGCCTTTCCGATCTTAGCCAAATTTAGGCCAAGGTCTGTTCTATATATTAATCTTTATGCTGAATTTCATCTCGATAGGTCAAGTGTGTGGTGAGTTATTGTCATATTATTTTTCAAGGCCCATGAGACCGTTAGTGTGGGAGGTACCAGTAGGACTAATCTCAACCGAATTCAGTGTAGAAGTGTGTTGTATATAGAAATCTTGATGTGTAAAATTTTATTTCGATAGGTCAAGTTTGTGGTGAGTTATAGTCATATTATTTCTCAAGGCCCATAAGGTCGTTTGTATGGGAGGTACAAGAAATGGTGGCCCAATCTAAACCATTTTTACACAGATGATCACGCCTATATAGAGATTATTTGTTAGGTTAACTACACATGTTTGTGACAAATTTCAGCTCCCTAGCTGTTTTCATGCTTGTTTTCAACAGACGGACAGCCGGACAACATTGTTAGATCGTCTTAGAATTTTACGAGGGTCAAGAATATATATATACTTCAAGAATATATATACTAATATACCCTCCATTGTATGGTTGAGGGTATAAAAACAACAACGAATTTTGTTATGGCCGTCAATGCTAGTTATGGCCGTCAATGCTTGATAAAAAATAGTGGTATACCTTCTAAGATTCTTTTCAGATTAGGGCATTATGGATATCATTGGAAAACTTATCAAAAAATCTCTACCAGGCTAATTTTTCTTAAATAGTCTACTGTGCAAAGTACGATGATATGGAAGCATAAAGTTCTTATCACATATCTGCATCTGAGACTAAATCACTCATTTGAAATCTGTAAACTCGTAAGTAGTCGTATATATAAAGATCTAAACTTCCAACTTGGTTATGTATTTTAAGACCATATCGTAATCAGCTTAATCTTTAAATTGCTCTTGACACTTTAAAAAAAAAATAATTTTATGACCCACTGTACCATCATATAAAGAAAACAGTTTCATTTGTGCAAACCAAAGACTAATATTTAAAATCGTTAAATATAAAAGTTAATCAAAACAGGTAAAATCGTCATTAAGTTTGGCCAGGCCGAAACCCCATTATAGTTAACCTTATTTATAGTGTCTAATTTCGTCAATATTTCGTGGTGTTACGAACGGAATGACAAATTTAATACACGAGGGCATATCAATATATCCGTGACTTTTCCAACTTTCCTAGTAGTTATATGAAACACAACACTGCTCCCATCAAGTACCATCTGTTAATAGACTACTGTACTGTTGAGAGGGTTTCGTCACTTAGTTTAAGTTTAACAGCTGTTCAAAACACGCAGCCTAGTGGATTTTGTTAAAAAGAAGAAGTAAAGCAATAAATTTCAAGTGCTCATTATAATTTATTTTTTGCGGAAAAAAACCGTCAATCAAACCAAGGAAACATTTGATAAATACTATGGGGACTCAGCACCATCGATTTCAGTGGTAAAAAACTGGTTTATTGACTTTCGTTGTGGTCGCACAAGTACGAGGGCGACCGCAAAACTACCTGGCCTGGCACATTTCCTGTTTAACTAGCAACTTTTTTTTTTGTTTTTTAAAAGCAATCTTTTATAAGCCATCTGTCAAAATTTCCGAAATATTTAATGATTATTTTCTTTGTCACAGGTGATTGAAGTAAACAAGTTTTATAATTTTTGAAAAATGGAAAATAAAGAGTTTCGTGCGGTAATTAAACACTTTTATCTGAAAGGTTACACGCCACAATTAATCAAAGATGAATTGGATTCTGTCCATGGTGATAATGCACCATCATACTCCACCGTGAAATCCTGAGTTCAACAATTTTAAATGGGTCGTTCAAGTACGGAAGATGAACAACTCTCTTGAAGACCGAAAACTGCTACTACTATTGAAAACATTAGAAAAATATTTAATGAAGAGACTAAACATAGACGAATAAAGCTCAGAGAACTTGCTGATATTGTTAAAATACACGAAAAACAAGTTTGGAGAATTTTACATGTTGAACTCCACATGAAAAAGCTATCCGCAAGATGGGTGCCGCATTTGTTGACTCTGCCCCAAAAAATCGCCCGTTGGACCAATTCCGAGGAGCTTTTAGAAATTTATGAGCGTACTCCAATAGAGTTCTTGCGCCGATTCATAACTGTTGATGAAACATGGATCCATCAGTACATCCCAGAATGCAAAGAACAATGAAAACAATGGATAGAAGCTGGTAAAAGTGGTCCCAAGAAGGCGAAAACTGTTAAGTCAGCAGGAAAAGTAATGGCCATAGTATTTTGGGATGCAAGGGGTATAATATTTATTGATTATCTTGAGAATGGAAAAACTATAAAAAGTGAATATTATTGTGCATTATTGGATCGGTTGAGTGAAGAAATCAAGATAAAACGACCGCATTTAGAAAAGAAAAGTTATTTTTCATCAAGATAATGCTCCTTCACACACTGCATTTTTAACTCAACAAAAACTGGCCGAAATACGATTTGAAATTGCTTCGCATCCACCATATAGTCCAGATTTAGCTCCTTCTGATTATTTCTTGTTTTCAAATTTAAAAAAAATTCTCGGTGGCAAAAAATGTTCGTCCAATAGCGAGGTTATTGCTAAAACTGAAGCATATTTTGAAGGTCTTTAAAAATTCTTATTTTTCGGATGGAATTAAAAAACTTGAAAAACGTTTGATGAAATGTATTGAGATGGAAGGAGATTATGTTGAAAAATAAATAATAATAATTCAAAAAAAACGGTTCTTTTTCTGTTAGGCCAGTTACTTTTGGGGTCGCCCTCGTACAACTGACACTGATATGGAGTTGGCCGATATGGAGTTGGCCGGTCGAGGAGTATAAGTGCGTAAGATTGTTGATGCCATACGCATTTCATACGGCAGTGTGGTTTAGATTTACATGATGAGTTAAGTTTAAGAAATCTGTCTGCCGCGTTTGCTCTCAGTTGACCACAAACGTCATCGTGTGATGACTTCAAAGGATTGTTTCGAATTGTCTGACCACAATTGAAATAAGATTTTGCAACTGTGAATGAAACAAGGATCCATTACAATACCCGGAAATCAAGCAGCACTCTAAACAATAAGTTTGTCCGAGTGAAACGGCTCAAGTTGACTTTTTCGGCCAATAAGGTAATGGCAGCAGTTTTCATGATGAGCGCGGGATAATCCACATCGAATACCTTCAAAAGGGAAAAACAAAAAACGACGAATATTGTGCCAACTTCTTGATTCGATTTAACTAGGATTTAAAAAATATGACCTCAATAGCCAAAAAAAGCTATTTTTCATGAAGATAATGCACGGGTGCACACGTGTGCAACTTCAATTCAAAATTGCATCAATTGGTACCTTATCCGCCATTTTCTCCGGATTTAGCCTCCGCCCATGACTATTTCCTATTTCCAAACCAAAAGAAATGGCTCAATGAAAAGAGATTTAGCTCTAACGATGGAATTATTGATCAAACAAATGCCTATTTTATGGACCTCGAAAAATCTTAGTTTTTGAAAGGGATACAAAAATTGGAGAAACGTTGGACTAAGTGTATTGAGCTAAAAGGAGATTATGTTGAAAAATACATTTTTTTGCCCTCGTTCCATCGATTCTTCGGCGGCGGTTGTAAAAAGGTGTTTTTTTATTCTGGTCAGGTAAGCGAATACATATCGTTTAGCCATCACTTGGTTCAGGTACTAAGTGTTTCTAGAAATGACAACCGAGTTCAAAGTGTACTTAGTACCTAGAATCTATAACAACTACCAATATACTCGGTTGTAGTATGTTGCCTCTGATGCTGAAGGTTCTAAAATTGGTAAGAACCATTGTATGGGGCTACTTATACGAGGGCGACCGCAAAAGTAACTGGCCTAACATAAAAAGAACCGTTTTTTTTTTAAATTAGTATTATTTATTTTTCAACATAATCTCCTTCCAACTCAATACACTTCATCTGACGTTTTTCAAGTTTTTTAATTCCATCCGAAAAATAAGATTTTTCAAGACCTTCAAAATATGCCTCAGTTTCAGCAATATCCTCGCTATTAGATGAGAATTTTTTTTAAATTTGGAAACAAGAAATAATCAGAAGGAGCTTAATCTGGACTATATGGTGGATGCGGAGCAATTTCAAATAATTCGGCCAATTTTTGTTGAGTTAAAAACGCAGTGTGTAAAGGAGCATTATCTTGATGAAAAAGAACTTTTTTTCTAAATACGGTCATTTTATCTTGATTTCTTCACTCAACCGATCCAATAATGCACAATAATATTCACTATTTATAGTTTTTCCTTTCTCAAGATAATCAATAAATATTATACCCCTTGCATCCCAAAATACTGTGGCCATTACTTTTCCTGCTGACTTAACAGCTTTCGCCTTTTTGGGACAACTTTTACCAGCTTCAATCCATTGTTTTGACTGTTCTTCGCTTTCTGGGATGTAGTGATGGATCCATGTTTCATCAACAGTTATGAATCGGCGCAAGAACTCTATTGGATTACGCTCATGAATTTCTAAAAGCTCCTCGGAATTGGTCCAACGGACGAATTTTTGGGGCAAGTCAACAAACGCGGCACCCATCTTGCGGACAGCTTTTTCATGTGGAGTTCAACATGTAAAATACTCCAAACTTGTTTTTCGTGTATTTTAACAATATAAGCAAGTTATCTGAGCTTTATTCGTCTATTTTAAGTCACTTCATTAAATATTTTTCTAATGTTTTCAATAGTAGTAGCAGTTTTCGGTCTTCCAGAGCGTTGTTCATCTTCCGTACTTGAACGACCCATTTCAAATTGTTGAACCCAGGACTTCACGGTGGAGTATGATGGTGCATTATCACCATGAACAGAATCCAATTCATCTTTGATTAATTGTGGCGTATAACCTTTCATATAAAAGTGTTTAATTACCGCACGAAACTCTTTATTTTCCATTTGTCATAAATTATAAAACTTGTTTATTTCAATCACCTGTAACAAAGAAAATAATCATTAAATATTTCGGAAATTTTGACAAATGGCTTATAAAAGATTGATTTTTAAAAACTAACAAAAAACAAAAGTTGCTAGTAAAACAGAAAATGTGCCAGGCCATTTAGTTTTGCGGTCTTCCTCGTATTAGAAAATATGGGCCGGTCAAAATTGTTGTTGGCTCTTGACTTTCCATGCTAAATTTGCAGTAGGTTTTGCAAGCGGGCAGGACCTTTGTATGATATTAAAACGTGGAGTAATTTCTACAGTGGCCCAATTATGTACAATCTTACAGTTTCATTTGATTCGATCCATAACTGCGTTCTCTACTTTGATTACAGCGATAACTAGACGGACCGAGTAACGGACAAACGTACGAACATTGCTCAATGGAAGCGAATAGTGATTCTGATTCCCTCGGTCTACCTAAGATGTTGAAGTTGTCAAAAACGAAGTCTTAATATCCTGTACCACAGTTGTGGTGGATTTACAATTTTGTACAACTTTCTTTTTTCGATTCAGACAGTTGAACAAATATTTCCGTATATCCTTATGCATGTGGGTACTCACATACATACCTACATATGTATCTGTGTATGTGTGCGTCTGTTTGCGCGTGCATGGCAGTGTGGCTAGATTTTTTAATACAGCTTTTTCGTCGCTTCTACTAATATCCTTCTCCTTCTTCCACTTTGCAGCGGCAGCCAGCAGGATGTTTGATCAGCGCAGTAGACAAACACACATAGACGTGAAAACATGTCGACATGTATGGGTGTGCAAGAGTGTGTATGTTCGCTTGTATGCGGGTGAGTGTGAGTGTATGTGGCGTTTAATGCTAATGTGATAACTACTTACACTCCACTTAGATTCAGTGGAAAATTTTAACGACATTGGAAGACATATATAGCGACACATGCTGCTTAAATAATTAATTTCCCTACACGAAGCGTGTTGTAATTCACGCCTAACGCGCTACAACATGTATCGAGCAGCTTCAGTGTCTAAATAAAAGTAGCTTCGTGGGGGACGGGCGGTCGCGAGATGTTCGAGTGCATGAGTTTTAGCTGTTACATGATGTAATATGCCTTAACCGCTTCGTTTCCTGCTACCAGCCCACCCCCTTGGCACGTCTATTTCTTTGCAGCTCAAATTTAATCGTGTGTAATAAAGTTTAATGATGATTGAACAAGAAATTAATTTCTTCCTTTTTTTTCTTTTCATCTCTCCCTTTAGTTTTTTTTCTTTTTTTTATTTTGTAACTTAAATTTACTGAAAAAGGATTATGGGACAACAGCGGGACAATATCTATGACTACGGCACAACGAGTGCTCGCTTGAACAGTTTCTACCCATAAACAAATAAAAGATTACTTCAAGTGGAAAAGGCGTTCGTTCATTCATTCCAACGTTCTTTCGTTCGCCTTTCATCGTTCATATTGAATGCAGATTATGCTGTGAGCCCAAAAACAGATTATATCAATTGGATGACAAATAATGGAACACCACAAAGTACCGTCCCGCCACGTTTCAACGGTGGCGGACAATGCCACAGACTAAGAACAGCGAATTAGTGATGACAAAAATAAATCAATGTTTCCTGCCCGCAAGGTGTTCTCATATTACGTTTCGCCATTGCTTGCCATTTTCCCAGCCAGGTGGTTGAAATTCACATCTTAAACATCCCTTTACGACAACCCAACTCTGTGACACAATGGCATTACCAAGGAACCGCCTTAGCATGATTAAGAAAACTACGACCGCTTTGCAAATCCAATGGAATTCAATCCGGAAGGTCAATAATCTGCTTAAAACTGGAATAATTTGGAATGCAATCAATCACAGAAATATCTTGTAGCACTGACAAATTCTAAGTAATATCCGTAATTTTATTTTTCTCTATCAGGTACCCTACACCTGTGGCGGAGCGTAAGTTGAAAGTGCTGTGGTTTTTGTAACAGCCGCATATATCATTCGGATCTATAGGATTTCAAATGTTAAATTAGCTACCTAAGCAAGGGTAAATGGTATCATCTTAAATCTCACTAACAAAACCCTACAATCTGTCCGTCACTAGCAAATCCGTAACATCTTCGATAGTCCTTTTCATTCTCTATATCGACGTGGTAAAAATTAGCGAAACTTCGATGCAGGCACACCACAAAGGGGAGTTATGTCGCATAGGTGCAGTTAATGAAATGCTGTTAGACCTCAACAGAGGAGGCACAAAAGTTGTTGCATTCGCGGACGACGCAAAGTGGTTCAAAGTTAGTTTCCACCGGCAAAAAATCTATTACTTTTGGTAAGTCAACATTTTGAACTTCTGTACAAAGGATGATTGTAACCAATTACTCAACGATTACTTTGAGGTATTGAGATTTAAAATTTGTATATCAGGTCTGTTAAAGAAATCAGCAAAAAAGTAGGCTTCTTTTAATATTTGCTGATATGAAAAATAATAATAATTTTAATTTTTGTTTTTATTTTTGCATGCATATATGAAGCATTTAATTGTTCATAAAACAGACATACAAATTGTGTTCTTTCGTATTCGGTCAGAGTATTTAATACGCAACTAAACAAATTTTTTACTCGAAAACTATACAAAACGATTCTTTACTCAGTAGGGACATAAGTACTGTTACAACATTGAACACACCCATTTCAATAGTAGAACTAAACATACCCCGTTTATGTCATATGCGCTTTGAAAGCTAACCTCAATAGCGTTAGTCTGTAACGGGATTCTTAAATTGTTTCAACTTTCATCATGGAGTGGCCAGATAATGAGAACCGTATCGCTGTAATAGTGCTTTTCAAGTGTGAATGGAAAAATGCGATATTTTCAAAACGCTCCGGCCACTAGGGATTAGCCGCATGTTCGTCTACCTGTGCATAAAACAATTTGAGGAGACTGCAGATGTAAAAGACCGCCACCGGTCGGGCCGCCCACGCTCTGTTCGAACACCGCATGCCATCAAAGCCGTCAAATCAAGAATTCACAGAAATCCGCTCCGAAAACAGAAAATCTTGGCCCGTGAGACGAATATCACGCAAAAATCCATGAGTCGAATCATTAAGAAAGACTTGGGGCTTTCAAACGACGAAACGGACATTTATTGACTGCATCTTAAATGAAAAAAGGATTGAAAAATGCAAACGTCTTTTGGTGAAGCACGCTGATAACTTGCACAGAAAAATTTTGTTCACCGATGAAAAAATTTTTACCGTTCAGGAAAAATTTAACAAGAAAAACGATAGAGTATATGCGCGGTCATCTAAGGAAGCATCTGAACTGATCCCAAGGGTGGAACAGTGTCATCACCCAGCTTCAGTCATGGTTTGGTGGGGTGTCTCTGACGATGGGGTCACTGACCTGCATTTCTGCGAACAAGGAGTCAAAACATCGGCCAAAGTTTACCAAGAAACCGTTTTGAAGCTGTTGTGAAGCCTCTTAACAATTCCATGTTCCAAAACCAGCCATGGACTTCCCAGCAGGATTCTGCGCCGGCCCATAAGGCTAAAACGTCCTAGGCCCGCCTTCGAAACAATTTGCCAGCGTTCATTTCCTCTGAAGAATGGCCCTCAGACAGTCCAGATTTGAACCCATTGGATTACAAATTGTGGACGGTTTTAGAGGACAAGGTTTGTCACAAAAGATATCCCAACATTGGATCTCTTAAGACTGTTTTTATTCGAGCTGTGGCCAATTTTCCAATGTTAGAGGTTCGTGCAGCTATGGACGATTGGCCAGTGCGACTTAAGGCGTGTGTAAAGGCAAAAGGCGGACATTTCGAATAAGTAGATTCTGTTTGGATATAATATACATCAATGAATATATTAAAAAATATTTGGTCCAAAAACATTCAGTACTTTTTATTTTAGAGCGTAAAACGTGTGTAACAGTATTTATGTCCCTACTAAGTATATTCGCTACGGTTTTTTTTTGTTTTTGTGCGATCAACACCAGTGTTTTGCCAAAAACTTTTGCAATTGTGGCGGTACCAAAAATCGAATGACAGTTTTTGAATTCGTAAGAGTTTTTTTTAATTATAACCTAATAATTAAAAAAATCGAAGATTTTTTACATTCAAAAAAAATTTTAATTAAAAAAAAACTACAAAATTTTAAAAAAAAAATTGTTATAATATAGAATTAAACTACATAATACAGGGTGGGCCAAAAGTTAATATGGGGTTTAACAATTTAATAACATTATCGTTTATATTTTTTTTCAGATTATATACTTAAGTAAATAACACTGGGAGAATAAGTACTGGAGAGATTCACAACTGAACAAAGAACCAGAATAATATAATTTTATTATTTAAAACAGCGATCAATTATTTTAAAGCAAAGTGATGAAGCTCATTTTCATTTAAATAGCCTTGTTAATAAGCAGAACTGTAGATTCTGGGGTTCTGAAAATCCAAGAGCCATTTATCAACGCCAATTACATCCCATCAGGTCTACAGAATGGTGTGGGATCGCATCTGCAAATATCATTCGACCTTACCTCTTCAAAAATTAATATGGAAATGCTGTAACCTTAAATGGAGAGCGGTATTGGAAAACAGACCTGAGATGTGGTTATAGCATGACGGAGCCGCTGCCCACACTGCCCGAGACACAATGGCACTTTTAAGTCAAATTTTTGGAGGGCGGATAAAATCCAGACATTCGGAAATTATTTGGCCAAAGTTGTTTGTCAGCACCGGACTATTTTTTTTTTGGGTTATTTGAAGAAGGAAGTATGTGTGACAAATCTCGAGACAATCCTTCAACTCAAGGCCAGCATTGTTGCAGAAATTCGAACGCTACAGCCACAAATTTTGAAAGGTTTTATGGAAAATTCTCTAAAACGAGCCTATCATACTTAGTGTAAATTTTTTTTTTATTATACTTATAATCTGAAAAAAAAAAAAATAAAAATTAATAAACCATGGTAACTTTTGGTCCAACCTGTATGAACTTATAATTAAGATTTGGGTCAATTTTGGACTCCGATGGGATTCCGAACGCTATAGGCTTTACAAATCGGCATCCATGAACTAAAAAATGATAAAATTTCGTGACGGATCATATTAATTTTAATATTTGATTAATTTAAGACATTAAACCGTGGATATAATTACTTAAGAGTGCCGCAAAATAGATCCTTATGATTATGGACCACTGTGAATATTGAAACTGGAACCCAAAAAATGTCCTCTAATACTCGGAGATATATAGGATGCCAAAACCAACAGCGAAATTTTGTCACAAGTCTTAATGCGAGTACGAGTATGTACCTATAATTTATATTTGGACTAATTTGGGACTCCAACAGCATTAGGGACTCAAAAGTCGCCCATCTTGAACAATGAAAATATAGAAAAAAAACCATTAAAGTTCGTCACATATTCTAATAACATATTCATTTTAGTATTCGATTAACTTTTAGTCACTGACCCGTGCATACTTGTATAAAGTCCCTAGGGTGCCGAAAAGTCCGTACAAACATGGACCACTGTGAAGTTAAAAACAGTGAAATTTTCTAAAGAATTTGAATGTTTCCATTTGGTTGAATTGGTGGTCTTAACCCATGGGTCCTGGGACCCCAAAGCCAGCACGTGGTTTGGGGAGATATGGTTATCCAGAAACAGTAGAATTTTCTTAAACAAACATTGGCCTCTTTTAACTTTGGACATTAAAAAAATAGAAAACGTTACGAGTGAAGTTGATAAAACTTAAATCATCTTGCCTTGTTATGACTACCAGCTATACCTGTTATAGTATACTACGCCAAATTTCAATAATATTACAAATTATGAAATAGTTTTACAGCGGCTGAGCCGTAGACTGAAGTGGGCCAGTATTAATTTTAAATTTTGTCACAAAATACGAGGACATATCAATAATAGTGACGTTTTCAACTTCCCTCATAGTAATATGAAATGCAACTCTGCTCCCATTAAATAGCATCTGTTAATTTACTACTCCTAAAACTTGAGAGAGTTTCATCCTTTAGTTTGTGCTCAACAGCTGTTCAAAAGATATAACGGCCGTGGACTTTGGAATGGAAAGGAAAAAAAGTAAATTTCAAGTGCTCCTTAAATATTATTTGTTGCGAAAAAAAACAGTCAAGCAAACCAAGGAAAAGCTTGAAAAATACTCGCATTAAGGGGATTTTGCACCATCGATTACAATGGTAAAAAGTGGTTTACTGACGCTGCATGTTATGGACGGCCAATTGAGGTCAACACACCAGAAAATTTCGAAAAAATCCAAGATATGGTGTTGGCCGATCGAAGTATAATCGTGTGTAAGATTGTTAATGCCATACGCATTTCATATGGCAGTGTGGTTTCGATTTTACATGATCAGTTGGTTTTAAGAAGCCCGCCTGCAAGATGAGTGCCGCGATTACCATTGTGCACGTGTGCAGTCGCTAAGGTAAAATTGCATGAATTGGGTTACGAATTGGTACCTCATCCGTAATATTCCCAGATTTCCCTCCCAGTGACTGTTTCCTTTTTCTTAGCCTTGAGAAATGGCTCGGTGGAAAGAGATTCAGCTCTAACGATGAAATTATTGATCAAATAAATGCCTACTTTATGTACCTCAAACTATCCTATTTTTTGGAAGTGATACAATAATTGGAGAAACGTTGATCAAGTCTATTGAGCTAAAAGGAGATAATTTTAAAAATATTTTTTTTTTTTGGAAATAAACTTTGTTTTTTTTTTTGAAAAGTCACGTATTTTTTGACATGCCCTCGTATTCTGTCTCAAAATCAACCAAATTTATAAAGTTTTTTCTATAACGTAGATTATTGTGGCCACTTTTTCTAATAGATGGAGAGATCGGCATATAGACGGACATCCCAACTCGAGACAGATAGGGAATCTTAAGCGACCGGTTCAATAAACATTGATTATACTCATATATTTCTATTAGATGTTACAAAAATAATAACTCAAAATATCACGTACCACAGTTTAGTGTAGGGTATATAACTATGACTACGATGGGACCGGCTGAACATCTAACGATATGATGAGGATCGCACGCAGAGAAAAGAAATGCCTTCAATATGTGAAGCGCAAAATAGAAAGGGAACAACCAGATTTGTTCAGGAGAGTATTTTAAAGATTTGAATACGTGTATCTTTAGTGTAGAATCGTCGACTTCACGTTCATAAAACGCGCATATCTCTGGGAGGGTACACTTTTGGGGCATCGGATCGGTCTCATTCGATGCTCAGATGTTTTCCACATCAAAAAAAAAAAGAAGTGAAAATTGTTTTTTTTTCCCTTAGGTCCCTTTCTCTATGCGCTGTCACATATGGTCATGGCAACAGTAATATGTTCTCTGCAATAAAAGTATGTTGTCGCAACCACAGTATTGTTTTTTCGAATTTTATTTTGACAGTATGATAGCGCCAATATTAATGTTGTTAAAATTTAACAATAGTATTGTTCGTTGCAACAACAATTAAAATGTATTTTTCATTTGCGCACTCAATCATTGCAGTGCAGCGTGCTTTAACTCATTGGGTGTGTAAACGAAGAAAAGTTCACCAGAGACCTCTGCATTCGAACCGCTTCACTGTGTGGTGCGCCATTTCATGAGTAGGCATCATTGGCCCTTACTTTTTCTAGGATAACCGTCCTGCCGTAACCTTGAACTCCGAACGGTATTTGACTTTGATACAGGTTTTTTCAGTTGGCTCTTGAGGCAATGCAATTAGAGGATACATGATTGCAACAGGATGGTGCCACTGCACACACAGCGAGGGATGCCATGAATTGTTTGAGGCAGATGTTTCCAGCACGGCTCTTTGAGGGGTGATGTGAATTGGCCGGCATGCTCACCAGACTTAGCCACATGCGATTTTATCCTTTGGGGTTACCTGAAGTCGAAAGTGTATATCAGCTGTTTTAACACCTTGGAAGATCTAATTAACAATACGAATATTAAGGTTGAAATTGGCAGTATACCAGTCGACATGCTTGTTAGAGTTTATGAAAACTTCAGAAAACGTATGCAGCAGTGTGTGGATAGCGAAGGTCGACATTTGCCAGATACACTATTTAAAACCATGTAATTTAAAGATTTCCTTACTGTTCCATATAATTAAAATTTAAGAAAAAATTCCAAAGGTTCATAGTTTTTTTATTTTATTCCCAAATAAGCATATTACCGCTCTGCAGCCTGTAGTATGCTTGTGTGAATCATAATATTTTTGTGAGGATCAAAATATATATTTTGCCGCAACGATATACCCAACAATAGTATGATGCTCCTCGAATATTGTCACCCTGTCAACCCACGACAGCCGGTTCCATGGAACGGATTGATTCATTGTTCATTCCTTGGCCAAGTAATGTCATCCCGCCACACAGTCGCCCTAACCATACTTTTTTCTTCGTTTTTCTTGGAACAAATTTAAAATCTTACAAATAATACAAAATACAATCACCGTCAGTAATGCTAAAGGGTATATAAAATTCGCCTTCTACCACTTTCTTTTATCGACACTTGAGGTTTTTTTCTCCTATTTTTTTTTGTTTTTGCTTTTAGCCTGCGTATGTCTTTATCGCCATTTGCTAGCTTTCAATTGAAACGCAGCTGCCAATACCATATAATCGCCTTCATTGCCGCACAGCTTCAATGCAAATTTTTCTTTATTGATGACGGTTTAAAATGAGTCCAACATTATCGACAGCACAATAACAACCGCAGCGATGACGATGAATGCGTCCATTGAAGAGGGCCGGCATGGGGCGGGGGAAAAAAGACATAGACTATATACTATATCGAAGATGCGATAAGACGATAAGTATGATGAAGGAATAAAATTAAATAAATGCGGCTGTTGCGGATAAGCGTAGTGTTAACACCAACGCCATCGCCAATGCCAATTCCATTCTAGTCGTCCTCCTCATCATTCACACATAAAACGTACACTCAAAGAAAAAAAAAACCGAAAGCAGACAGAGATACAACACGGACGAGATTCTCGCTTCCCATATTGGTGGTAATGTGGATGTTCTGCACCACTACACACCCGCCCCCACTCCCATGAATGGAATTAAAAACTGGCACGAAACCAATACACACACACACACAAACTAACTTGGCTACGTTTTTTGTTTCTCGAAGTGTAGCTAGCACAGAATGCTTCCTATTGACAGGCCGCACTCCACCAAACAGAAATCAATAAAGGAGCCTTGCTGGGGTGGCGGGAAAGCGATTTCAACGTGGACCACTAGTAAAACAGGAGCACAAAACAAAAAAGGATAAGTCGATATTTTAGATTCACAATCGGTATTACAAATAAAACCCGGAAAAACAACACTGGTCGTTTTATTTTTTCTTCAATATATGTGAGTGTAGGTGATGCGGATGCTCCGCCGACTCCAGCGCAGCAGTATTTCTGGAAAATCTCTCAATCATCGACATTCGGAAATTGACAAACAACATAAAGCAGCTTAACTGCGAATCGTCAAAGTACGCACCACCACTCACAGAAGGAAACACATACACCCGGAAACGCACATACACAATTATTTTTTTTATTATATTTGAAGCGTTTTTTGCGTTGGCGTTGGTGTCGACGCGGCGTTGTTGGTGTGAAGCGTGAAACCATTTTTGTAGCTTTTATTTCAATAAAATATTCAAACACACAAAGACGCTTAAATGAAAACGAAAATAAAAATCGATTAAAGATTTGCATTTGTTTGGAGTTCGATTTAAATGTAAAATACAAGTAAAGTATATCCGCAGTTAATACAACACGTACACATATACACATGTACCTATAGTAAGTACAAGTGCTTACGCACGTCCCTCGCCGTAAAGTAGGAGCCACCCTCGCATTGTGGTAGTAGGTTGGTAGGGGACACTCGGTTTTAATCATTGCCAAAAGAATCGATTCAATACTCATGGAAGTGCTGTCATGAAAATTAATGATACAACAACGGCAGATATTCGAGGGCATGTAAATCCATAAAGGCAGGAAGTGATTACAAATTGTCAAAGGTTTGGGTTTTTTTTTAGGAAAACACATTTTACATTTTGTAGACTTATTTTTGGGTGGTGAATATAGGCTCTATATCGGCTTAACCTGCAGATAGATTTTCATGGACCCGTAAGATTCCATGTCAATTGAATTAAAAGTTTATAGCCGTTTTTTAGATTTGAGATTTGTTTGGTTTTTCAAAAAAAAAAAATAATTGTAGGACAATTTCCTATGGGAAAGCGTAGGTTAAAAGTTTTCATAGAAATTGCATTTTGGAAGCTGCAATTTCTATGAAAACTCAACATTGGTGCAACCCGACAAGAGATAACGTTTGAATTATGCAGGCAATTGGTGCCGATTTAAATGTGTCCAGTACACTTGTTTCTTCTGTCCAGAAGGGAAACTACAACGGATTTACGCTAGGTTGTAAGGTTGACGTGGCTTGACACACATTGAGTGCCATTGTGATACCATGGGTATCAAATGATACAACTCACTGTAGAAACTGTAAAGCATTTTTCAGGTTGGGCGGCAATGGTTTTTACTTGTTATTCATAAAATGTCCATAGAAATTTAGAAATTTCCATTTAAATTCTTAAATTCGAAAGACGTCAGTTGCAATTCAGAAACTTACATTTAAATTTCAGAATATTCCAATCGATTTTCAAAAGAAATCAATTATAATTTAGAACCGCTGTGTAGTGCCTATACATACATCTTATCAGATTGAGCGTCACTGTAGTTACAATTTTTTTTATAGTTATTCAGAAATTTTATTAGAAATTCATTATTTCTATTAAATATTTAAAATAAACATAGAAAATTTTAAAAACTTCAATTGAAATTCTAAAGAAATCAATTTCAATTCCTATAATTTCATATAAATTTCAGAATATTCCATTTTAAATTCAAAAGCCATCAATTGGAATTAAGAACGAATAAATAGGTTAAAGTCAAGCGGAGCCGATTTACCATACTCTATTATGGAGAAGACTCTGCACCTACATTTGGAGTTTAAGCTGGTCGGACTTAATTTGTGACTTATAGACCGAAAGCGATATACGAGTATTTATTCGCGGTAACTAAAAACATTCACAGTTATGGCCAAATTTCATCATTCAAAGTTAGTGGTTTCGTTAACCTATTCCTGACTAATGGGTATTTAAATAATTTAAGCGTGGACCAGGGGAGCGATATCGCGGTATTTTTTTATACTCGTAGATAAGGCATAAAACATTTTGCAGGATTTTTTATCTTTTGTTATCTGCAGGCAAAAATCAAAGATTTTTTTGTCGGAAAATGCTCCGGAAAATTTCTGCCAAACATAGGAAAATAGTACAAATCCAACAAACATAGGTTGACCGAAGGTGTGCCAAAAATTTCTGCCAAACATAGGAAAATAGTACAAATCCAACAAATCTAGGTTGACCGCAGGTGTGCCACAGCACTCAGTCCTTCCTCCATCTTAATTTCTCATTTTCATTGACGATCTTTTGGGTCAGACCGTGGAACCAGTCTACTCTTTCGCGGATGACAGCAACCTCTGTCATTCGTATTCATTCGACCGTAGGCCGAGTCTTTAAGATATTGAGGACAAAAGGCGAAATATGGATGAGACACTTGGCCGGCATTTACAGGCCATTTCCGAATGGTTTCGAGTAAATAGAGTAGATTTTAATGCGCATAAGACACAGTGCTGTTTGTTGTCTCACAAGCGATTTATTGACCCATCAGTATCGTCATTATCTATCGAACAATCGGTTGCTCTTGATGTTCTGGTCATGAAAATACAATGTGACGCTCGTTGGGCGAGGCATGTATTCGAAGTGTCGAAAGAAGCACTCAAGTGTGCTTAGTAGGAACATAAGTTCTGTTACACACGTTTTGTGCTGTAAAATAAAAATTACTGAATGTTTTTGGACCAAATATTTTTTAATATATTCATTGATGTATATTGTATCCAAAAAGTCCGCCTTTTGCCTTTACACACGCCTTAAGTCGTACTGGCCAATCGTCAATAGCTGCACGAACCTCGTCCATTGAAAAATTGGCCACAGCTCGAACCAAAGCCATCTTAAGAGATCAAATGTTGGGGTATCTTTTGTGACAAACCTTGTCCTCTAAAACCGTCCACAATTTGAAATCCAATGGGTTCAAATCTGGACTGTCTGAAGGCCATTCCTTAGAGGAAATGAACGAAGGCAAATTGTTTCGAAGCCAGGCCTGGGACGTTTTAGCCTTATGGGCCGACGCAGAATCCTGCTGGTTTTGGACTGGAAAGTGTGAAAAGGCTTCACAACAGCTTCCAAAACGGGTTCTTGGTAA
The DNA here is from genome assembly GCA_963513945.1 of Hydrotaea diabolus. Lineage (NCBI taxonomy): Eukaryota > Metazoa > Arthropoda > Insecta > Diptera > Muscidae > Hydrotaea > Hydrotaea diabolus. The sequence continues at coordinate 237,642,310 of OY740716.1, read as the reverse complement.
ACTTTGGCCGATGTTTTGACACTTTGTTCGCAGAAATGCAGGTCATTGACCCCATAGTAAGAGACACCCCAACAAACCATAGCATCTGAACTGATTGTGGAATCAGTTGGGATCATTTCAGATGCTTCCTTAGATGACTGCGCATACACTCTACCATTTTGCTTGTTAAATTTTTCCTGAACGGTAAAAAATTTTTCATCGGGGAACAAAATTTTTCTGTGCAAGTTATCAGCGTGCTTCACCAAAAGGCGTTTGCATTTTTCAATCCTATTTTTTTTTAAAGCTGCAGTCAATAAATGTCCGGTACGTTGCTTGAAAGCTCCAAGAACCAAGTCATTTTTAATGATTCGACTCATGGGGTTTTGCGTGATATTCATCTCACGGGCCATGATTTTCTGTTTTCGGAGCGAATTTCTGTGAATTCTAGATTTAACGGCTTTGATGACATGCGGTGTTCGAACAGAGCGTGGGCGGCCCGACCGGTGGCGGTCTTTTACATCTCCAGTCTTCTCAAACAGTTTTATGCATCGGTAGATGAACATGCGGCCTAGCCGCCGGAGCATTTTGAATATATCGCTTTCTTTCATTTCACACTTGAAAAGCGCTATTACAGCGATACGGTTCTCATTATCTGACCACTCCATGATGAAACTTGAAACAATTTTAAAATCCCGTTACAGACTAACGCTATTGAGGTTAGCTTTTAAAACCCATATGACATTAACGGGGTATGTTCAGTTCTACTATTGAAATGGGTGTGTTCAATGTTGTAACAGTATTTATGTCCCTACTAAGTATACGCATTCTAAAGCGGTGCACGAAATATTTCACTCCTTCTGATCTCTTCGATATCTACGAGTATACAACCTACATCCGGCCGAAGATGGTATACAACTCCCATATATGGGCAGGTGCTCCAAAGGCATCCGTGGAGCTACTTGATCGTGTCCAAAGGAGGGCGATGGTGTTGATAGGTGACAGTAGGGCATCCAACTCTATTGTCTCCCTGGAGCATTGTCGGAATGTGGGTTGTGTGTCGCTATTCTATCGTTACTTTCATGGTGTGTGTTCTTCAGAAATTCGTCGTCTTATTCCTGATGTGAAGATGTTCGGCAGGGATACACGACTTTCCAGGAATTTACAACCATTTGTTATCGATTGGCCGTTTGACCGCACTATACACTACAGATCAAGTTTGCTTTTCGCCCGTAGTGTCCGTATGTGGAATCATCTTACGACTTTCAGAAATTCAAGTCAAATTTCAATAAACAACTCAACTATACTATGATAATCAAAATTATTTATTATGATTGGGCAAGTTGTTATTATTAAAATAGAGGTTTTGTGTTCAGCTCGTTTGTTTTATTTCGGTCTTTTGCTTTTACACATTGAACAGGGATTAACCGACTCGACAAAATGGCAAAGTGACATTGATTTCTGTGGCTGTACACTGCTTATATCGCTTTTTCGGGTCCATAACCTTTATTTTAATTCAGCAAATAATTTAAAAATTCATAAAATTCGAAACAATAGCAGTGATTAATTAACCAATAGAATCCGTTTAAATAAAGTGTTTCACTTTAAGTGTTTCATTAATCAAATGTATTTTAGCAAAACTCATTCAAAGCAGCTTGTTTAAAAAAATAGTTTACAGGTATAAAGTACTACTATAAACTATACTTAAGTATATACAAACTACAATCATGTGGTATGATTGTCGTAATCATGCTATTGTTATTATAAAGTCCAAAAACAGGACACTTTTGTCCCACCATCGAAATTTATATTGTTGCTACAAACATATTATCATTTTTTTTAAATTCGTCAATACAGTTAAGAGGGGTTCGTGACGGACATCATGTTTATTCTCACTTAAAGTGGTTTCCCACTAATACAGATTCCAACTTGTTCAGGTAATTTGATTTTTATCCCAATTAAAGAGGTAAAGCATGTTTATTTTTTCGCACCATGGTTGTCAGTTTTTGGCTTCTGTGGGAAATTTTTTGGCCTAATTAGCCAACAAAAAAAATCGCCATACTATAACCGCAATGGTACTATTGACAGATGGCATAGATCCCATCTGCCCTATGATTAAAGGTTCAAAAAAACATAAAAGGGAGTCATTCAATCGGCTATGAGCCATAATATTGGAAATGCCAACTAAAAATTGCGATTTTTGTCTATTAGAGTAAGCTACTTTTTCATTAAGACCTAAAAGTTAAATTAGAGCGTTTTCATAAAATCCGTTTTAAAATAGGTCCAAAAGTGTTCGTTCTCGCCATATTCGGTGAGAAATCGCCAAACCAGACAACTCTGCGTCGCACTTCGCAAAAATTTATTTTAGTAAAAAGCAAAAACAAGAGAGAAAAGAAAAAGTCGTACTTTTGGAGGTAAAGCATAAAAAGGAAAATTCCACTCATGGAGTAAAAATTCCCACTAATAGAGGTTAATTCCACTTAAAGAGGTTCAAACTTCTGCTTAAAGAGGATTTTTTAACTGCCCCATATACAGAGGCTTCCCACTTAGATCCCATTTATTCAGGTTCGACTGTAATACTATAGTTACATTTCAACAATATTAATATTGCCGCAAGCATACTATTGTTAAAATTAAATTCAAAACACGGTGTTATGGTTGTAACGAGCATACTTTTTTTGCAAATAACACACTATTGTTGCCGTAACCATATGTGACAGGGACCTAAGGGTAAACAAATAAATTTTCATTTCCTCCTCTGCGTGTATGCGAAATTTATCGGGAATTGGACGAAACATTGGAAAAAACATAAAGGGATATAGTCCAATTTCACACGAGTTGGGTTGTGGTCACTCGTAAAGCAGTAAGCTAAATTTGGTCCGAATCAGACGCAGCTTCTTAAGCTTAAGGCTTTCATATCGGGGAGGTTCTTTATATGTATGAAATATGAAAAGACGGGCTAATATGATCCAGTTTCAGTTTCCAGTTGGTTTTATCTGTGGCTTTTAGAGCTATATGACCTTAATTTTAGAAAGGCCTTTATGTGCTTGCTATTTGAAAAACGGGACTAGCATGATCCAATTTTGTTAGAGGTAAGTGTTTGTTGCTTGTAACGCTACATGCAAAATTTGCTTGAAATTGAATTAAATCTGTGGCTTTCAGAGCTTCAGGTTCTGAAATCGGTAGAAATGTTTGTATTATATCAAAACATGTACCAAATAATCCTAGGCCCAAACCTGAACAATATACCAAATTTCAGAATTGTTCATAGTTGCAACTTGTACTTTGATTACAACAACAAATGAGGAGACAGACGGACGAATATCACTTAATGGAATCGGATAATGACTCCAAATATATCGGCATACTTAACATAGGGTCTACCTCAATTCCTTTAGGCTTGAAGACATTTCAAATTCAGGAGATTCCATTTAAAGTTTAAATATTTTCACTAGAGATATCATCAATTGAAGTTTAAAAGATTAATTGAAATTATGAATATTCTATTTAACGTTCAGATAATATCCCATTTAAAATTTAGAAAAACCACAAAACAAAATGAAAAAGCTGTCAATGAAATCCAGATTGGTTTTTTATATCCACCATCGAAGGGTCGATTGTTTACTAATTTTGTCATTCTACACAACGAAATATTGACCGTAGATAGTAGAGATATTATTGATCTCGCAAGAGATACCTTACTATGTCTGTCCCTCAGTCCGCCTTTCTGAGCGTGTTCGTTCGTCCACCCGATTGTCTGTTGAGAGCACGCTGAGGATCAAATGAATCAACCTATGATCCTAAAAGTTTGCATGTTAGTGGCTTATCGTCATATTTTGTTTATGTCTGGGTCCAAGCTCAATTCGTTTGCCATAAGATCAACAGACACATAGACGGACGGAAGAACTGGATAAACTTGAAAGATGACGATGTTATTATATAGGGTGAACCACCTAGAGGCATTTTTTGAGAACAATAAAAGAACATAAAAATTCAAATGAAGTGTGGAATCTTTATTGGGAATTTGAAAGGACATTTCATGGCATTTATTTTTTGAATAAAATTTCCTTCAAATGTTGGCCGCAACTACGGCTCAGGGATTTCATTCTGAGGGTCCAATTGTTGATGACTGGTTCTAGCATTTCGACCGGAATGGCTTTAATGACGCGCGTAATGTTGGCTTCCAAATCCTGAATCGTAGCATGTTTGTCAGCTTAGACTTTGGACTTTACGTAACCCTCGATCTAGGTGGCCAACTCACCTGTCCAAAACGTGAAATTAGCTGCTTTTCAAAATGACCTCTCAATAGATCCATTGTTGGAGCAATTGTATGGCAAGTTGCGCCGTCCTGTTGAAACCAAGTGTCATTAAGATTACGGGCTTCAATTTCAGGTAGCATAAATGTCGATATCATGGCGCGATAGCGAGCACCATTCACGGTTACGTTCCGGCCATCATCATTTTTGCAAAAATATGCACCGATGATTTCACCAGCTTATAAACCGCACCAAACCGAGGTTTGCTCTGGGTATAATGGCACCTCTTGAACCTCTTCTTGTTGCTCTTCAACCCAAATTAGGCAGTTTTGTTTATTGACTTTGCCGTTGAGCCAGAAATGGGCCTCATTACTGAACAAAAGTTTGGTCTAAAACAGCGGATCTTCCCATTTCTCACCGAACGCTCATTTCCATTTGAGAGTAATTATTTTCAAAAAAATTACCATAAAATGTCCTTTCAAAGTACCAATAAAGATTCCACACTTGATTTGAATTTTTATGTTTTCTTTTGTTCTGAAAAAATGCCTCTAGATGGGCCCCCCTATAAATATACTATATTGAATATTCGATATGCAAACGAATGGAAAAATTTCTACGGTGGAGGGTATAAAATAAATCCACCGACACCAATATCGCGCATACGCCCCAGCATCCTGTTTGATTGTACATTCGCCCACCCGGCGTATGATTGATGAGCAAATCAGCGCTCTAAGCTCTGTAAAAATTATAATTTAACACTTTTTAACAATTATGTCTCCGTGAGACATGATGTCGCCCCTCCCCCTACAAATAAAACCATTACACAATTACTCCGTATATTGTGCATGTGGAAAAAAGTAATTTCTTTTAAATAACCGGCCGAGCACGAGACATTAATTAAACCTACAACGTCGCTCCGCACGACGCAAAGCAGATTGTACCATTTAGTATAGTGGCAATGGACGAACTTTGCATGAGAGAAATACATTTTGACTGACATTCAAGTTAATCACTTTAAATAAAACCAGCGCAAAAACAACAACAATTGCCGTAGGGGCAGTAATAGCGGCAGCAGCAGCCGTAGAAGTAAATGCCAAAGACGGACAATTAATGACAGACCTTGCGAACGTAGAAAACCTACCTTCAACTACGTTTTGTTTGTTGGCCGTTTGTTTGCTCGCACGCTCGCTCGCCCGCTCTTCTTCTTCTTCTTGGTTTCTAAAGTGATGACATCCTTGAAGTTTTTGCCCCCACGTCTTCCGATGACATTCAATCAAGAACAGCGGCTGTCGCTGGGTCGGCCGCTCTGTCGATTTTTCGCACCGGTTTCATTTGCTATTTATGCGCAAGTTTAATTTTGTTGAAACAAAAGCTAAAGGGAATTAATATGACTGCGCCTGGAAGCCACATAATAAAAAACGAAATGAAACGAACAGCAAATGGAAACAATGACAGGACTAAGAACGATTAATCAATTTTTCAATTATACTTTAACAACGCTGATGAGGTGGTGGTTTAAGAATAGGAGGGGGGGGCTGTGTAGCATTATTTGTTGCCAAGGGGTTAAGAGACATTTCGTCGACAAGTGCCTGCCTGAGTTACTTAATAGTTTAAGTAAATGATATTTTATTCGCTAGGGGCTTGAAGGACGTTGAACGTGTCAAAGCTGTCGTAGAGTATTATCAATTAAACTTATGAAAATGCCAACTGAAATGTTTTTAATCCGCAAATACCACCACTTATCCTTAGCATTTTTGTAAGGCGATTGTGCGAGATTTACGAGAGCAGTTTTAAAATTAACCGACCTAGCAAAAGGATCACAAATGCTTTTGGCACTGTTTATCCTATGTTTAAAGTAGTTGCAATAAAAATCGTCTAAACAATTTTTCAGTGGTGGGTTTCCTACCTTTAAATACCAGCGACTAGTAAGAGATCAATCTCGTGTATAAAAATGTTTCTATAATATCTATCAGTTTTTTAAGTTCAGCATTAAGCAGTTGGTCTCGACAACTAAGTATAAAAATTATATCGTGCACAGTGCCTTACACGAGTGGGAGGAAAATAATTATGAGGGGCTGTCAAGAAGCCAATGCATGTCAAGAAGCAAATGCAGATTAGCGCAGATTTTGTATCGTTGACAATTTTCCCTTTTTTAGAAAGGTGGTGTAACAAAATTTCAAGCAAAACTCAGAATGAAAGCATCACCAATAACTTGCTAGCCGAGGAAGCCACCTAAATAAAATTGTGTTCTCTAAATAATGGGATCAAAAAATCTGTTGTTTTTGATTTTTTTAAACATGGCATTGGACCACATATATAAGTACACTGGAGTCCTTGGTAATCAAAAAACATCGTCGTTATGAATAATTCTGTGGAGTTAAAGTTTGGCAAATTTGGATGGAGTTGGAAAATGCACGACTCCGTCGATACGTAGAAAAGTCAAGAACAAAATATAATTTAAATGAAATAAAGCTTGTAAAAAAGCTAAAGACGATCGTGGCTGACTATATTATAACCTGCACATTTTGATGGGCTGAAAGTCCAATTAAAAAAGGGGGTTTGGACCCATGGATGGGCTCTTTATTAATCCAGATATAAAAAATAATGTCATTTTGAAATTTTTTAGAGAATTTTATTATTTAAGGTGACCATTTTCTAAATTTGTTTAAATATGGTGGATTTCGGACCCATCATTCAAATTAAGCCAAATTACAGAAATAGTTTTATTTTATTTGATAACGATATATCCTTGTAAACTGAATGGTTTGATCAACAAAATATTTTTACGGGGCTAAAAAAAATCCTTCATTTATGATGAAGGAACAAATTAAATGAATTTAAAATTACAATGCGTTTTCTAGATCGGTTGTTTGTTAATTCGGGGAGGGATATGGGAGCTATATCAAAATGTGAATCGATATCACCTATTTTATCTGAGCTGGTAACTGATTGATCGTTATGAACTGCGCCAATTTTATCAAAATTGTATCTTATATATGGCTTCTAGATCTGTAGACATAAAATCGGTTGAACATATATGAGGAAGCTGTATCAAAGTTTTACCGAACTTTTTTTCTTTTAATAACCTCCTTGCTTTAGCCACAAATCGTATGTCTGCAGTATTTGATCAAGATGGAATGTAATATGTTGCTTTTAAATCGCGGTGAAACTTTGCTCACTATTTGAATTCCGAATATGAATGACTTATACGAGGGCGTATTAGTCATTCTGGCCTAGCAATGAAAATGCATGATTTATACACTTTTGCATGCGCTTAAAATAATTGTCGAAGCAGTTTTTCCACTCCGATTGAGACACCTCCAAAATATGAATTTTGGCCGCTTCTTAACGTGCGGGTATAAAAAGAAGTCATTGGGTGCCAAATCAGGGCTGTACAGCGGATGATCCATCAATACGACGTTTTGGGCTGTTAAAAAGGCGCTGGTTTGAACCGATGTGTGAAAGCTCGCATTGTCATGGTGCACAATGATTCGCCTTTTCTTGATAGTTTTTCGAATTTCTCCGAAGACTTCAGGCAAACAAATTGTGATGTACCACTCAGAATTGACAGTCCTACTACGTTGATCAAGCGGAACAGTCGCCACATGACCAGTTTTGCCGAAAAAACAGGCGACCATTTGCTTCGAAGTGCTTCTTCCACAACAACTTTCGTTGGATTTGGCTAGTCTTCGAAGACCCACACGGTCAATTGCTGTTCTGTTTCGGGCTAATACGCATAGATCTTAAAAACGTCTTTTAAAGCACCGCGATCGTATTTTTTTAAAAATTTTGCACCAATCGACACGAGCCTTTTTTTGAGCTCTTGTCTAATTGTTCCCGATGCAACGAGAACCTTTTTTACGGCCAGGTGTTCATGCAATATCGAATGTATGCTGGTGGGCGAAATGCCCAAGGATGCCTCTATCTCACGGAATGCCACATGACGATCTTGCATTATCAGTTCACGCACGGCATAAATGTTCTCCGGCGCAACGGCCATTTTTGGACGACCTTTGAGCGAATGTCGGCGACGATTGAATTCATTAAACCAGTTTACCACAGTGCTATAGGATCGTGCTTCGTCGCTATACAAAGATTTAAGATCTATGCACTCTTGTCGTGATAATCAACGTCGAAAGTTGTGAAAAATGATCGCATTTTTGCCGAATTGATTTTTTCAAGTTGCTTTAAAGAACACAATTGATGGTCGTACGTCAAAACGTTTTGAGTACGTTTATGATTAAAAATTTCAAACTTTCCAATGGAAACGTCAGACGGCGCCAGGCAACACTTAGTGTTGCCTAGTCCAGAAATATTTATAGCAAAACATACTGTAATTGTGTGAAATCGTTCTATGTTCTAATAAAGTCGCAACACCATACGAGGGCATATCAATAATTCCGAGACTTTAAAAGAAACACAGTCTTTTGGCAAAAAATATGACAGTCCGTTTCACTACACTTAGTCCGATGGTTCTCTAAGTTATGCGTCCCTTCAAAAAAATAATATTTTTCGAGATCCATCAACTAGACATTTGTTTCATCTATAATTTCATCGTTGGAGCTCAATCTCATTCCACCGAGCCATTTCTTTAGGTTTGAAAATAGGAAATAGTCACTGGGGGCTAAATTCTTTCTTAAACCCTACTGATCATGAACACGGTGGAGAGCGGTAAATTGCTTATTTGGGAATGAAATCAAAAAAATACGAATATAAATCTCCCGACCGCCACTATAAGACAGGCAGACTCTTCACTCTTGTCGACTAACAGTGCCGCCACAGCCTGCAGTACATACAAGCAAATCGCGCTCCACCCTGTAAAATCAAAACCACACCGTCATATAAAATGACATCGACAATCTCACGCAGTTTTACTCTTCAATCGGCCAACACCTCAGAAGTTGTACTTGTGCAACCATAACGAAAGTCAGTAAACCACTTAGTTTACCATTGATGGTACGGAGCCCCCAAAGTATTTATTAAGCTTTTCCTTAGTTTGATTGGCGGTTTGTTTCCCAAAAAATAATATTTAATGAGCGCTCGAAACTCACTTTTTTCCTTGTATAACAAAATCCATGATTTAGCAGCAGTTAAACACAAACTAAATGACGGAACTCTTTCAAAATATGAGAGTAGTATATTAACAGATGTACCTGATGGGAGCAGTCTAGCATTTCAAATAACTACGAGGGAAGTTGGAAAAGTCACGTATATTACTCTCGTATGGATATAATAATACAGCACGTGTAGACAATACACATGTGGTGTTAAATTATATGTTTCCATATGCACTGTATTCTGGTAAGATTAAATTTTTAGAGGAATCGAACTTCTAAGGGTGAAAAAGGAGTTAATAAGGGATATTCTACTAGCAGAAAGGTAAAAGTGACCTATTTAAGCCCATATATACGTTCGTGCCTGTCTTAAACCATCTGTAGAACATATTTTAAATTGAATGAAATTACACGAAAAAAAATTGTTTTTCTCTATTCATTATATCTGCTCATGTATGTAAAGATTGGTTAAGTTTTAAGAGCCGAAGTTGAATGTGAACCACACCTAAATGTCAAGTTTTTTTCTGCATTTCATTTGATATTTCACAATTTCAGACTAATTCAATTTAAACCATCGAAAGATACACAAGCAAGCAACCCGTTAAAGTTATTCAGGCTTCGGGCAACAGCGGATGACCAATTTTCGAAGAAAATCATCTTCAGTGATGAGACACATTTTCACCTCAGTGGATTCGTCAATAAGCAGAATTACCGCATTTGGGCGAATGATAATGCAAGAGTGATTAACGAAAAAATAATGCGCCCACAAAGAGTGACTGTTTGGTGTGGTTAATAGGCCGGCGGCATCACCAGGCAGTATTTGTTCCAAATTGTGGCCGTCAGGCAGTTACTGTGAATGGTGTTCGCTATCGTGAGATGATAACGAACTTTTTATGGCCCGAATTGGAAGATATGGATGTAGACGATATGTGGTTTCAACAGGACGGTACCACTTGCCATACAGCTAACGAAACAATGACTCTTTTGCGCAATAAATTCAATTCCCGTGTTATCTCACGTCGTGACGATGTTAATTGACCGCCAAGATCATGTGATTTGACACCGTTGGACTTCTTTCTTTGGGGTTATTTGAAAGAAGAGATGTACGCTGAAAAGCCAGCAACAATTCAAGAGCAAAAGGATGAGATGATTCGCCAAATTAAAGGTATAGTACCCCAATTATGTCTCAGAGTCATCGAAAATTTGGACCATCGGATGGAGCTGTGTCGCCAAGATCGCGGCGACCATTTGGCCGATATTTTATTCCATACATAATTGGACCATACCAGTATTATCATAATAAAAATAAATGACAATAATTTCCTAGATAATTTGTGGTTTAATCAAAAGCAACATCGGCCCTTAAAATTTAACTACCCATGTATACCAAGCCAAGTTGTGTGTGTTATATCATATACTCGTATAAGTAGTTCAATATTTTTAAGACTTTCAACATATTTTTACAAAATTTTAATTTTTTTTCTATTTTGTTTATGTTTGTGCTACCTGTGTGCACAGCATGACATTACTTTTTTTTGGAATTATTTTGTGAATTTTTTTAATTTTTCAAAAATGTTTTTTTTTTAATGGTTTAGTTATCAACTTATGACCTCCTATTACAAAAAACAAGAAGATGAAAAAAATCTACATTTCTGTGCTAAGGCTTAAAAAATTCAAAAGTTTAACCTTGAATTCTTTAATAACCCGATAACCGACTTTATTGAAAATGAAACTGGAGAAAACATTAAGGATATACCTGACGAAATTACTAATTACTAAAATTTAGCAAGTAAAAAACGTGTCTGAACCTCTATGCGTCGTATAGAAACTGAAATAAATACAGGGTATCCGCCGGGAAGGTATACTACTTTGTTTTGCCGCCATTTTGGTAAACATTAGTGTTGACAGTACATACTACGCAGTCGTGAAGTAAATTCGTGGCAAATTTATTATAAAAAAATATTCGATAAGCCAACGTGTTTTAATCGTTAAAAAATTTAATATAAATCAAACATCAATTACTGTGTAGATGAGAAAGTTCCATGAAATTTTTGAGAGAAACAACGTGCCAACAAAACGCACTATTTATCGTGTAATGGATGATTTTAAAGAAAGACGGTCGGTATTTGATAGGCATGGATCACAACGTACTACAAGATCGGCTGAAAACATTACTGCTGCTCAAGAAAGTGTTCTAAACAATCCATCAACCTCAATTCGACGCCGTGCTCTGGAGCTTGATCTTCAAAGAACAACTTTGGCCACAATTTTGCGCAAGGATTTGCGTTTGTTTCCATTTAAGATTCAGTTTATACAAGAACTTCTTCTACAAGACCATTTACGCCACCGTACATATGCCAATTGGATGTTACAGCTTGCCCATGACAACCCCGATTTTCATGAAGAAATCATAATGAGTGACGAGGTACATTTTCATTTGAATGGATATGTGAATAAACCGAATAATCGGTTCTGGGCAATGGGCAACCTTCAAATTATTCATCAGTCACCTTTGCATCCATTGAAAGTGATAGTCTGGTTTGCAATTTGGTCAGGAGGAATCATTGGACCTTACTTCTATGAAAATGAAGACGGCGTTACAGTAACTGTCAATGGGGAGTGATATTGTGATATGATTGAACAAGACGTTGCCACGTCGCATACAGCCAGGATTACAATTTAATTACTGCGAGACCTTTTCCCACAACAAATTATTTCAAGAAACGGTGATGTGGGTTGGCCTCCACGGTTGGCTGATTAGACTGCTCCGGACTTCTTTTTGTGGGGATATCTGAAAAGCAATGTTTATGCAAACAAACCAGAAATGCTTGAGCAACTTAAACAAAATATTTCTGATGAAATAAATTAAATAGCGCGTGAAATGTATGAGAGTGTAATGGAAAATGTGCTCAAAAGGGCTCGCATTTGTGAGACTAACAGAGGTGGACATTTATCTGATATTGTATTCCACACATAATTGCCGACATTTAATAAAACATTTATCAATATAAGATGCATTATCTTTCATTTAATCAAAAATTATAAACAGACGGAGTAGTATACCTTCCCGATGGACACTCTGTATTTTCTTTAAACTCTTTAAAAAAAAGACAATTTGATCAAAAAATGACTTTTGCCCAGTTTAAAAACTTTTGAGAACTTCCAAAAGCTACTAATCTGAGTGGAAGCGAGGCATGGTAGAGACAACGATCTTCTATCTCTTACTTAAATTTCCTCTAAAACAATTTAGGTTCTGCTTTTTAACTTAAAAAAATCTGTTTTCCATTTTATTTCAATTGTTTTAATTAAATTTTCTTAGTTTCCTAGGGAAACAGTGTAGCAAGTTCAGGGTAATTCTCGTATCACTCAGAGTTAATTTCTTTCCAACCTTTTTATTCATTTAGTAAGGAATTCATTTTCTAGAAAGAAAGAGCGAAAAATGTTTTAAAATACTTCAGTGTATGAATGAAGAGTTGCTGCCCAATAAAGTCTGGTAAGGAAATAGTTTATGAAAAAAAAACACAGTGAGTGAGATAGATAAAGTGAAAGAGAGAGAGCTCTTCTAAGGTTCTCTCCGTTGGCAAAACTGTCTTGTTGTGGTTGTTGTTTTTATTGTGGACAGTGACTATTTTCCTGCGGGGACAAAAGCCAAAAGAGCGGAACGGGGGGACACTTTGTTGTGTCACAAACAGTTTTAGTCCTGGCAGGAAGCGGACAGGACATGCACACACACGCACCCATATGCATGCAGGTCCAACTTACCACATGTAAGCTGGCCACGGCCAGTGACACCCACAACAACACCACACACGCACACATACATATATATATATGTATATTCATTTACAAATACTTTTGCAACCACTCTTACACTTACACACATCCCAACTCACATTCATGGCAAGAGCATGTGAGTGTGTGCGTTCAACAAACTCTTTTTCGGTTTCGTGCGTTTACTCTGAATGTTTTTTTTCTGTTGTTGTTGTTTTTTGCCCATTCGTTTTGTTCACCAAAATCGTTGCAAACTTTTACATGCAGTGTGTGGAAACGCTTTTGTTGTGTGTTGGCCAAATAGAAAAGTTTCACTGAGTTTTAAGCACATACACATACACACCCACACACAGAGGCCAGCGCTCGTACGCACTCCAGACCACACGTCCTGCTTGGGCGAGCGATGTATCCCAGTATTTGTAAATCTCTATTCTGTTTCCGTTTTAAGTCGGGCTATTTTCTTTTTGTTATTCTCTATTTGTTCACTATTTCATTTTCTGTTAGTTTTAAACTAAACATTTGGAATTTTTAAACTGGCTTCGGCCGATTTCACTTTTCACTTCTTTTCGATTCGGACTACCAAAACAACGAAAAAGTCGAAGGATTTTCTCCGTCCGTGAGTACAGAAGCGTTCCGTTTGTACGTTCTCCGTTCTTCTTTTCGTTTTTATGCCTTTTACGTGCTGGCAACAACAACGTAATGCAACCGTACCTACTGCCGACGACTTTTGTTAATAAAAATTCATTTAGACCAATACACTCGCTTGCATGTGCCCACACACTCACACATCTAAATGTAAAGGCTTTGTTGCTCCACTGTATGTTAGTGTGTAAGTGCAGCGCGAGTACATTAGTGGCAATAGTAGAGGCAGCACAAACACATGTAACTCCAACTCTCTTACACACCCACCTATGCATATACGTGTAAGCCTTAAGTTTCTCTGTATAGGTGTAGTCATGGCAATATGTACACTCGGTGGATATTACTTCGCTTAGCTTTGCCACTCTCACCGGGCCACATCTGTGTTGTCCACTTTAATGACGTCATTTCTTGGACTTGCTACAAAAGAGAATGACCCCCCCCCCACCAAATACTACCCAAAAAATTGGAATGCATGAGTAAAGTACACTTCACAATTTCGGTTACTCATAGACACTAGGGTGGTTCGTTCTCTATTGCACGCAATCTTTGAACGAAATCTAATGTCCGGCATTAGTGGTTGGATGACCTATTAAACCGCATTTAATTAAGTCCGTGTGCCACTGTGTATTGTGAGTTTTATAGTTTTCGCTGTGGCGGAAATCGTCATAAAATTAAGTTACTCTGAGTATCATGTACCGCTGACGGATTATTAATGATTTCTAAAGGTCAAGATAGCGTGCACAGTGGTACATTTGTCAAGAAGGTGCACCACTGCCAAAAAGAACATTTAACAAGAGATTCTTTTTTTAAATTTTTGTCAAATTCATCTGGAGGATTCCGACACAATTAAATTGACTTTATCTTTGAATATATTTATATAGGGTGTTCTATCTAGAGGTATTTTTTCAGAACAAAAATATATGAAACTTCAAATCAAGTGTGGAATCTTTATTGGTAATTTGAAAGGACATTTTATGGCGTTTATTTTTTATTATGGAAATGAGCCTTCGGTGAGAAACGGGAAGATACGCTATTTTCGATTAAACTTTTGTCCAGTGATGAGGCCCATTTCTGGCTCGACGGCAAAGTCAATAAATAAAATTGCCGCATTTGGGCTGAAAAGCAACAAGAAGAGGTTCAAGAGGTGTCATTATACCCAGAGAATACCACGGTTTGTTGCGGTTTATATGCTGGTGGAATCATCGTTGCATATTGTTTCAAAAATGATGATGGCCGGAACGTAACCGTGAATGGTGCTCGCTATCGTGCCATGATATCGATCTTTATGCTACCTGAAATTGAAGCCCGTAATCTTGACGACACTTGGTTTCAACAGGACTGTGTCATATGCCATACAGCTGCTCAAACAATGGATCTATTGAGAGGTAATTTCGAAAAGCAGCTAATTTTACGTTTTGGACAGGTGAGTTGCCCACCTAGATCGACTGATATCACAACTTTAGACATTTTTCTTTGGGGTTACGTAAAGTCCAAATTCTATGCTGACAAACCTACGATTCAAACCTGCTACGAAGCCAACATTACGCGTGCCATTAAATCCATACCGGTCGAAATGCTCGAACGAGTCATCCAAAATTGGACCCTCAGAATGGAAACCCTGAGGCGTAGTTGCGGCCAACATGTGAAGGAAATTGTATTCAAAACATAAATGCCATAAATTGTCCTTTCAACGTACCAATAAAGATTCCACACTTGATTGGGATTTTTTTTTTGTTCTGAAAAAATACCTCTACATGGATCACCCATTCTTTAAGCTTAAATGCATTGTTAAATTTTCAATTGAATTTTATTAAAAAGCTAGATGCACCTATGTGTTTTATGCTGCAAAAATTGAGCTTTGTTGAATTTTATATTTCGGCACTACAGGGTGGAGCGCATAATTTGCTTTTTGCACTGCAGGCTGTGGCGGCACTGTTGGTCGAAGAGATTGGAGAGCGTACGTGGCTTATAGTGGCTGACGGGAGATTTGTATTTTTCTGCCCTTGCCATTATGCATTGGACACGTTAGGACAGGTCATTTTGAGTTGAAACGTATTTTTCAAATGCGCACGCGATCATTGCAGTGCAGCGTGGTTTTCGTTTACGATTCGATATATCCCCACGCGGACGTGTTCCTGAGCGGTAATCAATTGTAAATTTGGTAACTTCATTGAAAACAGAAGGGAATGTGTCATGTAAACGAAGGGGACCTAAGAGAAGGATTACAATGATTTTTTTCCTTTGGGGTTACCTGAAGTGAAAGGTGTATATCAGCCGTCCCAAAACCTTGGAAGACCTAACTGACAATATTGAGGCTAAAATTGGCAGAGTACGAGGGCTAATAATGAAAACGCTAATGTTTATCATCAACAATGGCTTTAAGTATTCTCCAGCATAATTAATACAATTTAGCATGCGCTCAAACCAATTGCCGAACCACTTTTTCCACTCCGTTTAAGACACCTCCAAAACATGGTTTTTGAACGCTTCTTCTGGCGACAAAAATCGTTGACCACGCATTTTTTTCTTGATGTGCGGGAATAAAAAAGTCGTTGGGTGCCAAGTCAGGGCTGTACGGCGGATGACCCATAAATTCGACGTTTTGGCCGGTCAAAAAGGCGATGGTTTGAGCCGGTGTGTGAGAGCTCTCATTGTCATCGTGCCAGTGATGCCAAAACTAGGGAATTTTCCCTTTTCTAGGGAATTTCATCGTTAAAATAGCTGCCTAGGGAAAAAGGGGAAGGAATTTTACATTTTTCATATCTAGGGACTTCTGTGAAATGTTCATAAAAGTTCACCCTAACCAACTTTGTAGCGTAGAAAATAAACTTTGAAACGTGTATTTCAGATGGAAAGCAAGTTTTATCGCCACGCAGTTTATTAGGTTGAACCCAAATGAAACGAAGTTCGTTTTCAATCTGGTAACTACACATTTCGGTTTTTTGTTGACAAATGTATGAGAGCAAAATGACAATGTAGTATTAATTTGTTTTAACTGCCGACATACTGATGAGAAAAAAGCATAGAGTAAATAAAAATTGCAATATCTTTAATTTTTCAATTTTTGTGGTTCCCAAAAAAATATAAAGGTATGTACTTTAAAATTTACAAGTTTTCCATTTTACAGGAGATGTCTTCAAGTGATTCTTTATCTGAAGACTGTGGACCCAGCAAAAAGAAGTATTACAAACAAATGTTTTGCAAAAAGTGGCTCGAAGAAGATGCATTCAAGGGGTGGTTGGAGGAAGTAAAGGAAGACAAATATAAGTGCAAGTGCATCGCCTGCAATAAAATTTTATATTGCGGAAAATCGGACCTTTTAAAACATAGCGAGAGCAAACAACATACAAAAAAAATTCTGTCTGCTAAAAACACTAAAGTTGTGGATAAGTACTTCGTAAAACAATCGAGAACTCCCGACGCCGTAGCAAATTTTGAAATGCGACTCAGCATGTTCTTTGCAGAGCATAACGTTGCACTTCAAATCATTGACCATTTGCTGCCACTCCTGAAAGAAGTTGTGCCCGATTCAAATATAATAAAAGAAACCAAATTAGGAAGAACAAAATGTTCAAAAATAATACAAAATATTTTGGCTGAGGAAGAAAAGCAAAGCTTATAACTAAATTGAAAACAAATAAATTTTCGGTTTTAGTGGATGAGAGCACAGATATATCACAAAAGAAAAATATGTGTGTTCTGGTTAGATTTTTTGACGAAGAAAGCGAACAAGTATCTGTAAAATTGCTCGATCTGTTACAAGTTGGTGTCGACGGAACTGCTGCCACCCTGTATCATATGTTTAAAACCAAAATCCTTAATTATTATTTTCCTTTTGAGAACATTATTGGACTTTGCTGCGATGGGGCAAATACAATGGTAGGTAAACATAACTCGTTTGCATCTCACCTTCTTGTGGACAACCCACAGACGACTGTAATTAGATGTATTTGTCACTCAGCTGCACTTATTGCTAGTAGTGCTTGTATGGAACTTCCCCGAGCTCCTGAAGAATTGATTCGTCAAATTGGCAATTACTTATCAGCCAGCTCAAAAAGGTGTGCGGAGTTGGAACAATTTCAAATGTTGTTCAATGATGAAAAAAGAGCAATTTTAAGAACATCCAGCACACGATGGTTGTCTCGTCAAAAGTGCATAGAACGCATGCTGGAATATTGGGAGGCCCTAAAGGAATATTTTAAATATTCGTACAATAATAATAAATTAAAAACTGCTGAATGGATTTGCAATGAATTCAATAATGAGTGTAACAAAGCATATCTCCTATTTTTAAAATATGTTTTAAATTACTTCAACTCATTAAACGCAATGTTTCAGGGAAAAGTTGTATTAGTTCATGTTCTTCATTCTGAATCAATAAAAATCTTTTTGAAACTTGGCCAGAACTTTATAAAGAAAACGGAATTAAATCCAAACTGTAAAGTCCGATCTGCACATATATCACTACCTATTAAAGACATATTTGTCGGTAATGAATGTGAGGCGTTTCTCGAAAAGATGCCAGAAAATACCATGCTGCAAATAAAATCAGATTGCCTAAAATTTTATATCACTGCGACAGAGGCGATACAAAAACGGCTGCCATTAGAAACGGGCACAATTTTTGAAGAAATCGGATTTTTGAACCCTATAGCAGCACTTGGAGATAACAAACACAATTTTAAATTCAATTTATTGTGCCAAAAATATGAAATTAATTTATGTGAGCTTACTCAAGAGTGGAGAACACTGGAGTTCATCAATCAAGGCATTTGAAGAAATGGATATGGTACAATTTTGGTGCAAAATAATTAAAAGTAAAGATTTCACCAATAATTTATTGTTTCCCAATTTGTCTAAACTAGTAAAACTTGTTCTGACATTGCCTCACGCGAATGCAGACGCTGAAAGAATTTTTTCTATAATTACCGATGTAAAGACAAAGAAACGAAATAAATTGAGTCATAGTATTTTAAGTTCAATTTGCATAATACGTTCTGCGTTACAAAACGACGCAATTACATGCATGAACTTTAATTGCAGTCAAAGTCATTTCGAAATGTTTAAGTCGAAAACTTTTTATGATTAGAAATATGTTATTCTAATTGCATAGATCTCTCTAATACATGTATATATGACTGATTTTATAACTTTTTTTGTTTAGTTTTTATGTTTGTCTTTGAATTGTTATTTTAAATTATTATTCAAATGAATTAAATCGAATAAATTGCTTACATTTATTTAAAAATATGTATTTTATCTTCATTTTTAACGGACAAATTTCTAGGGAAAAATATATGGAAAATTTTGTTGCCAATCTAGGGAAAAAAGGGATTTTTTTTTGTGTGCCTAGGGATATTTCCAAAAATCTTCTGGCATCACTGCATCGTGCGCAATGATTCGTCTTCTCCTGTTTGTTTTTTTTTCGAATTTTTCAGAAGACTTCCGGCAAACAAATTGTGGTGTTTCACTCATTATGACCGTTTTACGTTGCTCAAGCGGAACAGTCTCCAAATGACCAGTTTTGTTGAAGAAACAGGAGTCCATTTGCTTCGAAGTGCTTCTTCCACGAACAACTTTCGTTGGATTTGACTCGTCTTCGAAGACCCACACGGTCGATTGCTGTTTTGTTTAGATCCATGATTAGTCACCTGTGACGATCTTATAAACGTCTTTTGACCGCGATCGCATTTTATCAAAATTTCTTCGCACAAATCGACACGAGCCTTTTTTTGAGCGATTGTCGATTTGTGGGGGTTCCAACGAGAACAAACATTTTTTACGGCCAGGTGTTCATGTAATATCGAATGTATGCTGGTGGAGGAAATTCCCAAGGATGCCTCTATCTCACGGTATGTCACATGACGATCTTGCACTATCAGTTCACGCACGGCATCTTTGTTATTTGGCACAACAGCCGTTTTTGGATTATTTATGATTCTCAATTATGAATAAATACGAGTATTATTCTCAAATATCAGAAAAATGTCATCAAATATCAGAAAAATGTCATGATATGAAAGTGCGGTGGAGGGTTCAGTGCTACGGTGTCATTATCATGTAGTCTAATCGACACTTTTGGAAACGAGTACTTTATTTTCAATGCCAAGTACGAGGGTTGCTAATTATTTTTCGGGTCCGGCAATAAAAACACAATAATTTATCATTGCAAATGGTTTTATTGTCTTCAAACTATTCTCCTTTAAAATCAATACACTTTTGCATGCGCACAAACTAATTTTCGAAACACTTTTTCTACTCCGATTACACCTTCAAAACATGATTTTTGGACTGCTGCTTCGGGCGATGAAAAACGTTGACCACGCATTTTTTTTCTTTATGCTAGGGAATAAGAAGAAGTCATTAGGTCGTCTTGAAAGACCCATATCGTCGATTGCTGTTTTGTTTCGGGTTCATATGCATAGATTTATGATTCGTTACCTGTGACAATGTTATACACTACCTTTGAGCTACCACAGTTATACTTTTTCAACATCTCTTTCCACCAATGCATACCAGCCTTTTTTTGAGCATTCGTCAAATTATGTGGGATCCAACGAGAACAAGTTTTTTTCACGGCCAAATGAACATGCAATATCTTATTGATGCTTGTCATACTAATGCCCAAGGATGCCTCAATCTCACGGTATGTCACATGTCGGTCTTGCTCAATCAGTTCATGCACAGCATCTATGGTTTCTGCCAAAGTGACCAAAGTAGGACGTCCTTCAGGAAATTTATCGTGGAGCGAACTGCGCCCGAGACTGAACTCTTGGTACCAGCGATTAACAGTGGTGTTTGATGGTGCTTCATCGACAAAAGTCGAAACAAGATGATTTAAACACTCTTGTCTCTATTACCCGCGCCGAAAAAAAAATCATTGCACGAAAATGTTCACGGAGTAATTCCATTGTTTGACTGAGATGAATTTTTCAACACACTGTAAACAAAATGCAATATCATATTGATGCTTGTCATACTAATGCGCAAAGATGCCTCAACCTCACGGTATGTCACATGTCGGTTTTGCTAAATCAGTTCACGCACAGCATTTATCGTTTCTGGCAAAGTGACCGAAGTAGGACGTCCTTCGCGAACTTCATCCTGGAGCGGACGGCGCCCGAGATTGAACTCTTGGTACCAGCTATTAACAGTGGTTTTTGATGGTCCTTCATTGCCAAAAGTCGAAACATGTTGATTTAACACCTTTTGTCTCTATAATCTACGCCGAAAACGGTAACAAATCATCGCACGAAAATGTTCAAGGAATAATTCTTTTAACTGACATTAATTTTTCAACACAATGTAAACAAAATAATTCGCCCTCATGTGACAAAATGTTCTGAGTGAATGTCAAAGTTTCCTATGGAAATTCATGTTTACATCTGGGAACACTAGTTATGTCAGCACCCGAAATATAAATAACAACCCTCGTAGGTGTCGATAGTTTTTATTCGTGTATGTTATTGAAAACAGTTTGGATTTTTTGTATTCGCTATGAAGAATCTAAGCACACAGGCTTGGAAGATCAACTCTAGTGGAAGGATCAATTAAAGTTAGATTTGACAAACCCTGGAGTCAACACTCACGAAATTGAAGTCCTTCAAAAACTGTTCATATACAGTCCAAACCCTTTAAAGGTTGGGGTGTCAATTGGGTATGTAAATTATAAATGCCATACAAAATGAAAACTTTAAAGTTGGTTTTCTGGGTATTTTTTCAAAGTGCCCATCAATTAGAGTTTCATTCGTAGACACTTCTGCTACCCTGTTGTTAAAGTGCATTTTAACTTATGATAATAGCCGGCATTTAAGATATTTTTTATATTTTTTTCGTCGTAAATTTTATAGACAATCTCACCAGGAATTGTTGTATGATCGATAGTATTCCTCTCTAATCGTCCAATAGAGACATCCTTAATGGAAGTTATCGAGTGTACTTTTTGTTAATTCCAAGTGTAATATTTTCGTAATAAAATATTTGTTCTTTGGGCTTAATATGGATTTTCAGCATTTACATACAGGGTGGCTCTCAAATCATGCTACAAACATATCCGCAGGTTCTTTATATTATTGGGAAGGTTAGTATTTAGATTTATTAAAATGAATGATTGGAATACCGAAAAAAGGATTTGGATAGTACAGTAGTATTATGCTTTGCAGTCCTGTGTTTTAGCCCCAGGGGAATTTAGTCTGGCTCAAGACACCATCGCGGCTGTAGCATTGTCGATACAGGCAAATCCAAGCGTTTTAAAACCAATTGGCGCAAATTGCATTAAGCAGACTGATGACTTAAACTTTTATTTCGTATAAAGTCCACACTACAAGGAAGTTAAAACTTCTGGGTTTGTTTGCCTTTTCGAATGGAATTTTGCCAAAAATATATGGAAATGACTGAAGAACACAACAGCGTGATAAATTGATTGTTTGAGTTGAATGAGGCATAGTTTGATCTAATCGGCAATGTGAACATGCGAAATTGTTGTATATGGAGTGAATCTAATCCATAAATACTCCACCGCACCAAAACGAGTTACTGTGTTTTGCGCAGTTTCATCAAGCTGCATAGTGGGGTCATACTTCTTTGAAGAAGACTGTGTCACAGTGACTGTCAATGGGGATCGTTATTTAAAGATGTTGAGTGATTTTTTCCAGAACTGCGCCGAAGACGTATCCGATTCAACAGCATTTGTTTTCAAAAAGATGAAGCAACTGCACATACAGCCCGACCGGTTATGGCAGAGCTCTACAAAAATCCCAAACAAATTAATATGCAGAAATTCGACTTTCCGTTGGGTCTCCAAGGACACCGGACCTGACTGCTTTAAGTGGGGTTATGTCAAGCAAGAGGCGTACAAAATGAAACCAAGGAATATGACTGAATTAAAGCAATCAATTTAAACAATTACAATAGATAGTTTACAGCCATTTTGGTCCAGAGTTCTAAATATTTTTTTTCATAAATGTTAAAAAAATTTTCCTCTGACTAGTTTTTAAGACAAAATTTTTTAATTTTTTTACGATTTTTTTATGAGATGTCTCAGCTTTTTTGGCCATAACTCCCAAACGCTATTACCGATATGATCAAGAGTGATCTTAAATAAAAGGAGATCATCATACAAGGAACTAAAAATTATTTTTTTAATTTTAGATTTAAAATTAAAAATAAAGATTTTTTGTGCAAAAATCACGATTTGAAATTGAAAAAATTAAGTATTCTTAGTAGGGACATAAATACTGTTACACACGTTTTATTCTGTAAAATCAAAAGTACTGAATGTTTTTGGACCAAATATTTTTTAATATATGTATTTCTTGATGTATATTGTATCCAAAAAGAATCTTCTTATTCGAAATATCCGCCTTTTGCCTTTACACACGCCTTAAGTCGCACTGGCCAATCGTCAATAGCTGACCACAGCTCGAACCAAAGCAGTCTTAAGAGATCCAATGTTGGGGTATCTTTTGTGACAAATCTTGTCCTCTAAAACCATCCACAATTTGTAATCCAATGGGTTCAAATCTGGACTGCCTGAGGGCCATTCTTCAGAGGAAATGAACGCTGGCAAATTGTTTCGAAGCCAGGCCTGGGACGTTTTAGCCTTATGGGCCGGGGCAGAATCCTGCTGGAGAGTTCATGGCTGGTTTTGGAACAGGGAATTGTTAAGAGGCTTCGCAACAGCTTCCAAAACGGTTTCTTTGGCCGATGTTTTGACTCCTTGTTCGCAGAAATGCAGGTCAGTGAGTGACCCCATCGTAAGAGGCACCCCACCAAACCATGACTGAAGCTGGGTGATGACCCTTTTCCACCCTTGGGTTCAGTTCAGATGCTTCTTTAGATGACCGGGCATACACTCTATCACTTTGCTTGCTAAATTTTTCCTGAACGGTAAAAATTTTTTCATCGGTGAACAAAATTTTTCTGTGCAAGTTATCAGCGTGCTTCACCAAATGACGTTTGCATTTTTCAATCCTATTTTATTTTAAAGCTGCCGTCAATGAATGTCCGTTACGTCGTTTGAAAGCCCCAAGTCTTTTTTTATGATTCGACTCATGGATTTTTGCGTGATATTCATCTCACGGGCCATAATTTTCCGGCTTTCAAAACCCATACGACATTAATGTTCAGTTCTACACGCAGAGAAAAGATATGGTTACTCTACGGTCACGGCAACAATAGTATGTTCTCTGCAATAAAACTATGATCGTCGAAACCATAGTATTGTTTTTTGAATTTCATTTTTATAATAGTATGATTGCGGCAATATTAATATTGTTGAAATGTAACAATAGTATTGTTGCAAAATTTAAAAATGAAAATATGACAAAACTATTGTTTATTTTTTGAGTTTTATGTTAACAATAATATGATGACGGCAATCATACAAAATTTATTATTGTCGGGATGATTTAATTTTTCCTAATTTAACAATGTTATAGTTACGAATCTTTTTATATGATTTTTTTTTCAAAACAAACAACTTTGAATTAGTGTAACTGAAATATTTTTAATAAATAATTTTTTTCTACTGTTAAATAAATTACTCCTGTTAGTAAGAGTTTAATGCATTTTTAAATAATTTATTTAATACAAATCTCTATGGTTAAAAAACAACTTAACCCAATCCTTACAAATATTTTGGGGATCATAGTATGGTTACGTGTAAGTGGGAGGATCATACTAAGGTTGTATGTGAAACATTCTATGGTTGTGAGGATAATAATATGGTTGCGGGGATCATAGTATGGTTAAGTGAGAATACTAATATGATTGTGGGGATCATAGTATGGTTATGTGTGAATAATTATATTGTTGTGAGGACCATACTATTGTTGAGGGGATCATAGTATGGTTGTGTGTGAACCATACTATTGTTTTGAGGATCATAATATTGTTGCGCCACAACCATATACCTAACAATAGTATGATGCTCTTCGAATATTGTTATCCCAACCATTCTTTTATTCTGCGTGTACTATTGAAATGGGTGTGTTCAATGTTGTAACAGTATTTATGTCCCTACTAAGTATAAACAATTTTTTAAAAATATATGAAAGACTATAAATAAATTAAGCATAATGCTTTGACTTTTCCGAGCCAAACAAGCTATTGTTTATAAAAACTAAGCAACAAATGGTAGAGTTGCACGCCCTGGCATTTCAGTTACTTCTTTACTAACCTAAAGTTTACCATAGAGCAGGGGTGTCTACAGACAATTGTTATCTGTATAACCCCCAGCATAGAGTATTCATGTCCCACCATTTTTAAAGTCCAACTAAACATCGGTAATAGCGTTTGGTTGTTATGGTCCAAAAAGCTGAGACATCTCATAAAAAAATTACAAAAAATTCTATTTTGAAAACTAATCAGAGGAAATTTTTTTAAAATTCATTTTCATGCTTAGGAGGCCAAAATCTATAAGCAAAAATAGAAAAGAAAATTCCAAAAATTCTATGTTGAAAACTAATCAGAGGAAATTTTTATAAAATTCATTTTCATGCTTAGGAGGCCAAAATCTATAAGAAAAAATAGAAAAGAAAATTCCAAAATTCTATTTTGAAAACTAATCGGAGGAAAATTTTTTAAAATTCATTTTCATGTGTATGAGGCCAAAATCTATAAGAAATCTATAAGAATAAAGAACAGTGGACCGGGAAAAAATCATTATTTGTATACTAGTGTTATTAAAGCGAAAGCAACTTTAGCTCTCCAGGTAGCAATGAATAATTTTCTGATCAGGTGTCGCATATGCGTGGATAAGCATTAAGGGAATTTTTTTCTCTACTTATTATCTTCAAGGTTAATTAGTTATATAATATTGAAAATAATATAGAAAATAAAATAAAAAAAATTAAATATATTAACTAAAAAAAATAATTTGAATTTCTTATTGTAGCACAATTTCTGCTCCACCCTGTATGTAGTATTAACGTTAATGAAGTATAATTTAAATGAAACCCGAGCCGAATTTCTCTTTCGAATTCAAAAACAGAAATTTAATTATTTGATCGTTTGGTGAAAAGTCGATTTCAGCTCGTTTCAAACAGTTTTTCTAATTTTTCCCATAGTGCAGCCGTTAAGTGTTGTTACGCACCATACACTAAAGACCCTGCATAAATACGCCTATATCAAAATATGTTTGTATTTTTCTTTACTTGTTTAGTTCAGAGTCTTTGAAATATCCTTTATTTCGATCACGCGATATTGGATTTTCCCATTTTCCAAAAGCTCTGCGATTGACTAGCTGATTAGAAAAGCTAGTTTTTTGAAAAATGGGCAAGAGAAAAGGAATCAGTAAAATTATTTATACATGATGACAGCATATGATGCCATATGAGGTTACAAAATTTCCCATGACTTTTGTAATAAAGTAAATATATAACAAAATCAATACCAACTGAATGTCATGATAAACGCTACCCGTGTACCCGAGCCATCCTACTGCACCCATAATGTAACGTTATTCATCGTTTTATCCCACACAAGTGATCCCCTCAAAAAGAAGGAGGAAAACAAGAAACACAGCCACACAGAACTAGCTACTTAAGCGAAATGACCAACAATTAAGGACTGCAGGGCATATTTGAAAAATTATTAGACACATGAGCCCGGTCCGGGCCCGCCCCTCTCTTTTGGTGGGCCATACAACCCTTGGCCAGCAATTCATACATTATCTCTGCAATTCGCCCAATATTCGTGAATGCGTGCGTACATGTGTATGTACGAATAATACCGTTAATAAATAATCCCATAACCACACATTCCATATGCCGGCGTATTTGGATTTCTTCAATTACCCAATACCAGGCAAGTTCATAGATTGTGACTACTCCTGGGCTATGCGTTTTAGTCTTTCTAGCAACTAATTGGGTTAAACCAATTTTGTTTTTGTTTCTCTTTTTGGCCAGCAAGTATGGATGGATGGACGGATGGATGGATGGCTGAATAAATGGACAGACGGACGGACGGACGGATGGATGAATGGAGGTATGTTTGTATTAGCCCAAAGCTGCAACATATTTATAGTAACATTTATACGTATGGACGCACACACACTCACATACATATACAAACCCATGTAAACAATAACATATGTATGTATGTACGTATGAGTGTGCACACGATGTCGAGCCACAAAAGCCATCATCGATTGATGAAGGACAACCCGACAAAAGGTTAGAGCGACCACAACGACGAAGAAGTGCAAATACAGAGGAAAGGAACAGCAGGATTTGCCGCAGGCCATGTAAATACGGCGAGTACACACGCATATTACAATAATGGAAGCCATTAATGAAATCATAGTGGCCGTCATGTCTGTATGTGTATTAGAGTGGGAACTGAAAAACGTGCTGCCTACTCAAAATCAATTTGGATAGTGTGAAGATGATTTACAATTACTCAAGGCTGTGACTAAAATAAGTTTTGAGTTAACCTTATAAAAGAAAAAGTAAAATAAATAAAAAAGGAGCTAAGTTCGTAAGTAACCAACTTACAGTGGTTGTTCACGCCAACGCGCGCCAAGAGTTGCCCACCACGGATGGGGCAGCATTTAAATATTGGCTCGGCACGCGTTTGTGTGAACGTTGCAAGTGCAGAGCTTTGTCATCCCTTTTGCCGTTCGCCGTTTCTCTTTCTTTGAAGGAACGAGTGGGAACCGAACGGCAGAAGGGAGGCGTTGAGAATTTGTTTATCTGGCTCTGCACTCACTCGTTCTTTACTCGCTGACACCAGCACACTCATCGCGGAATAAAATGTTAAAAGTAGATCAGTGAATTAAATAAAGGATCGTTTTGTTTCGCATCAGTCTCGATAAAAAACTGTGTTTTATTGTGCGAAACCCACGTCGGAGCAGTAGAGCCAACTTTTTCTTCTGGCCCTCAACAAAAGGCATACCCTATTGACAACCATAGAGACACCAACAAGAAGCCGGTCGGTGTCTCTCAACAACATCCACCGAGTCGTGTGCGCCGCTACCGCCAGACACCACCAACAGGACAGGTAGAGGTGTCTTGGAATCACACCGCATCCACACCAACAACAGTGAGACAGGTCAGGGAGGACTGACGAGCCGGGAACCCCGCAGCCCCCCCTCAACACAGGTACCGATCTTAACAGTGGTATGAGATTGAAAAAATGCAAATAGTTCAGCCATTGCTAAACTTGCTAACGGATTTTAATGAAATTTCACACACTTACAGAAGAGGTGTTTTTAAGCTTAAGCTTTGCAAAAGGCCCCCACGTTATGCAGGGCGGAGCTACTGCACCCCCACGAACGCACATAACTTTTGTATTTACGAACCGATTTGAATGATTTTTGTAGCCCTTTGGATTTCTACAATAAGGAAAAGATGGATATGGTACAGAAATTTAACACTTATATCATGTATATTTTAGAAACTACACAAGATACGAGGGCTGCTATATATATTTCTGACCTAATAATGAAAATGCGAATATTTATCATCCAAAATGGTTTTATTGTTTTTCAAAGTACAAGATTTTTTTTTAGATTAATTTTTTAACGTTTATTTGAACAAATTACTGTATGCTTAGACTATAAATAAACCAATAGTATGATAAATACATCGTAATTTAAAGTACAATATTTATACACTTTTTCATGCTCCCAAACCAATCGTCGAAGCACTTTTTCCAATCCGATTGAGACAGACAACTCCAAAACATGGTTGTAAAACGCTTCAACTGCATCTTCTGGCGACGAAAATCGTTGAACACGCATTTCTTGATGAGCGGTAATAAAAAAAAGTCATTGGGTGCCAAGTCAGGGCTGTACGGCGGATGACCCATCAATTTGACGTTTTGGCCGGCCAAAAATGCGCTAGCTTAAGCCGATGTGTGAGAGCTCGCATTGTCATGGTGCAAAATGGTTCGTTATCTCTTGTTCGTTTTTCGAATTTCTCCGCAGACTTCAGGCAAACATATTGTGGTGAACCGCTCAGGATTGACCTCCTACGTTGCTGAAGCGGAACAGTCGCCACAATACCAGTTTTGCTGAAGAAACAGGTGACCATTTGCTTCGAAGTGCTTCATCCACGAACAAATTTCGTTGGATTTGTCTCGTCTTCGAAGACCCACACGATCGATTGGTGTTTTGTTTCGGGCTCATACGAATAGATCCATGATTTGTCACCTGTGACGATAAGCGTTCTTTGAAGCACCGCGATCGTATTTTTTCAAAATTTCTTTGCACCAATCAACACGAGCCTTTTTTGAGCGATTATCAAATTGTGCTGCATCCAACGAGAATAAACCTTTTTTACGGCCAGGTGGTCATGCAATATCGAATGTATGCTGTTGGAAGAAATGCCCAAGGATGCCTCTATCTCACGGTATGTCAAGTGATGATCTTGCATTAGCAGTTCACGCATGCCATCAATGTTCCCTGGCACAACGGCCGTTTTTGGACGACCCTCACGACCTTCGTCTTTGAGCCAGCGTCGGCCACGATTGAATTCATTAAATCAGTTTCTCACAGTGTTATAGGATGGTGCTTCATCGCCAAACCAAGATTTAAGTTTATCGATGCACTCTTGTCGTGATAATCCACGTCGAAAGTTGTTAAAAATGATCGCTCGAAAATGTTCACGAGTTAATTTAATTTTTTTGTCAAATTGATTTTTTCAAGTCACTGTAAAGAACACAAATGATGGTCGTACGTCAAAACGCTCTGAGTACGTTTATGCCCAAAAATGTCAAACTTTCCAGTAGAAATATCAGATGGCGCCAGGCAACACTTAGTGTTGCCTAGGCCATAAATATACGAGTATGTAGAAGCTGTACGGTCTCGAGATTCTATAAACATTTTTTCAAATCGGTTCTAAAATACAAAAGTTACATGCGTTTTAAAATTGTTTAAACTTGAGGCGCCAAGCTTGGGGTACTGTTGCTCCACTCCTGCACGCAGAAAAAATGTATGGTTGGTATAACAATATTCGAAGAGCATCATACTATTGTTGGGTATATGGTTGTGGCGCAACAATATTATGCTCATCACAACAAAAGTATGGTTCACACACAACCATACTATGATCCCCACAACAATATTATGGTCCTCACAGCAATAGAATTATTCACACACAACCATACTATGATCCCCACAACAATATAATGGTCCTCACAGCAATAGAATTATTCACACACAACCATACTATGATCCCCACAATCATATTATTATTCTCACTCAACCATACTATCATCCCCACAACCATATTATTATCCTCACAACCATAGAATATTTCTCATACAACCATAGTATGATCATCACAACCATAGTTTGGCTTACACGTAACTATACTATGATCCCCAAAATATTTGTAAGGATTGGGTTAAGTTGTTATTTAACAATAGAGATTTATATTAAGTAAATTATTTAAAAATGCATTAAACTCTTATTAATAGGAGTAGTTTATTTAGCAGTAGAAAAAAATTATTTATTAAATATATTTTAGTTATACTAATTCAAAGTAGTTTGTTTTGAAAAAAAAAATAATTTTCATATAAAAAGTACTATTATTGCGTAAGATTCGTAACAATAACATTGTTATTCGTAACAATAACATTGTTTTATGCCGTAACATAAAACTCCAAAAAACAATAGTTTTGTCGCACCAACCATATTTATATTGTTGCTACAACCATATTTTCATTTAAAATTTGGCTACAATACTACTGTTACATTTCAACAATATTTATATTGCCGCAATCATACTATTATCAAAATGAAATTCAAAAAAAACAATACTATGGTTGCGACGACCATACTTTTATTGCAGAGAACATACTATTGTTGCCGTGACCATATAGTAACCATATATTCTCTCTGCGTGTGCATATCCTGTGGGCCTAAACTCGACACAAAATCCCGTAAACACGACTTCTATAAGTTTGAGAAATTTCATCAAAATCCGACTGTTAGTTTGGGAATTATTTCCATTTGTTTTTTAATCTTATCCCACTGTGCAGCGTGAAACGAATCAAGTAGACAATTCGTAAGTTCGGCCGAAACTTTTATACATTTCTGGAGCCATATGAATCATTCTAAAATTCAGATTCGTGAAGGAAATATAATTAAAAAGTAGATAACCCTTAAGACAATAGATTAAAAGACCAAATAGACCTTAGAGGGCTTATAGATAAGGACCTTTTATTTAGACAAACTTTTAAAGTTAATGCATAAGAGGGGAAACTCCACTGCTTCTAAATAACCAATGTCGGTGTTCGATAGGACCTTGTTTTCGGTAATAGGGCTCATTAATCAGGGGACGAAGGCCACAAATATAGTTAACATATAGAGTTATTATAATTTATCGATTCGTAAAGATATTTTGGTTTTTGAATGATCTTAACTGTTATACTACATTGTTTAAGGAGACCGATTTTTGGGCCCCTATGGACCAGTCCAAGTACAAAATTGACCTAAATCTCAAAAAATGTACGTACTAAAGCATGTCAAAAATTTTTACTGTTCTGGATAGCTATATCTCCCCGTACATTTTGGGGTCCAAAAATCTTCTTACTCAGCAAATCGTAAAATAAGAAACAGAAATTCCTCTGTTTCTGAGTTAGAAAGGAATTACTTTTCATTATACTAGGGAATTTCACCCATGATTTATAGAATTAAAATTAGTCAAATCTTAAAATTCTTATGATATTGGGATACATGGCAAAATTTTATTGCTTTTTAATACAAATATGTCAATAATTAAAAAGGCCTATTTATGAGCTAGGTACTCATACTAGGGTCCATATGGGCCGAGCCGAAAAAAAGAAGTACGTATTTAGATTTGTCAGAAAATGTCAATGTTTCTGCTTACCCATATGTCTACTAGGTAATTTCCAGATTTTATAGCTTACATCCATAGGATAAGGACTCCAACTCAGACAACTCAGCCAAATCGTTTCTGAGTCAATGTTCGAAAGGACAAATTTTTTGGCGCCCTTAAATTTTCGAGATGTTACAAAAGGAATGACAAACTTATAAGGGGTGGTACAAACATAATGCACTATATTATTTGTGAGTAACACCTAAACTTCAAGTTTTTTGTCCAACTTAATTTGACAAATTCAACCGCGGACTGATACACGCGTTAAGTTGAAGCTATTTGCGAATATGGGCCTTCAAATCCAAATGCTTTTTTGTGGTTAGCATAATCGACCTAATGTATCCACAATCGGATGAATTGGGCGCAAGTTTCAGCAAACCGGGTCTGTAGAAAGGTAAAAACACCTTTACCAGTTCTTTCAGTCATCGGGCCGTACATCGTCGAAAGTGAGGACGGCCAAGCAGTTTCCATGAATTGTATTCGCTATCGCGAGATGATTACGGACTTCCTGTGGCCAGAAATTGGGGATATGAACCTGAACGATATACTGTGTCAACAGGATGGTGTCACTTGCCAAAATCCAACAGAACTATGGTTCTTTTGTGCAGAAATTCAATGGAGGGGTCATCTCTCGTCGTGGAGGAGTTAATTGGAAAACACGATAAAGTCATTTGACACCGTTGGACTTCTTCCATTGTACAGCAAGTATTATTAATGACAATGGATATAAGTTATTGAAGTTAAAAAAAAAACTCGGTTAGGACTTAGTATAACTCTTTCACATATGTACAGCCGATTTGATGTTTTTAGCTCCAAAATTATTAGATTCGAAAGTTAAAACCAAGTTTTGAAAAACCTGCTCATAATTCAAAAAACAGAATGAATAGTTTAAAATCGTTAAATATTGAAATTAAAGAAAACAAAAAGGTTTTTCTTTCGGTCAGATAGACGACTTCATAAAATTTAACCATCATTTGCTTTAGTTAACAAATGCTCGTGGTGATGACAACCTGATTTAAAGGTTTTGTTTAGCCAATAACACTAGCCAACAGTCGTTTTGTTATTTGGTTCTAGCATAATTTTTCTCATTGATTTGGACCTACTAAACACGAAAATTAGCTTTAAAATTTTTTCTGTCGATTGGTTTTCGAGATACAAATTTTTGAACTTTTTTTTTAAATTTTTGGAGGTACACTTACAATTTTGAGCATATCTTTCGTCTTCTTTGACCTATTTGATCCTACTACTACACAAATTAAAAAAAATTGAGCCGTCTACAACTCATTCTCAAAAAATTTTCAAATCGGGTAAGTAGTTTTGATGTTGGCGGCTTAAAAAGGTTAAAAAACGGCGTTTTTTTAGTAAAAATGTGGCAAAAAAAACCATATGAAATATAAAACACGATGCTAACAGCAATTTTGGTTTTTTTACGTATAGCTGGCATTTTTACAAAGAAAATAAGTCCTTACTTAACAAAATCTGACAACAAATAGCGGACTTATAATTTTTTTGGTAAAAGACCGAAATTCCGCTATTTCACGATATTTTGATTTTCATTATTTGCACAGCTTACACAGAGAAAACAAAATTCGTTACACGGCGCGTGTAGAAACGGCAATCCTAAGCGATTCGTATCGTCGGTCTTTTACCAAAAAAATTATAAGTCCGCCATTTGTTGTCAGATTTTGTTAAGTAAGGGCTTATTTTCGTTGTAAAAATGCCAGCTATACGTAAAAAAACTAAAATTGCTGTTAGCATCGTGTTTTATATTTCATATGGTTTTTTTCTGCCACATTTTTACTTAAAAAAAACGCCGTTTTTTAACCTTTTTAAGCCACCAACATCAAAACTGCTTACCCGATTAGAAAATTTTCTGAGAATGAGTTGTAGACGGCTCAATTTTCTTTAATTTGAGTAGTAGTAGGATCAAATAGGTCAAAGAAGACGAAAGATATGCTCAAAATTGTAAGTGTACCTCCAAAAATTTAAAAAAAAAGTTCAAAAATTTGTATCTCGAAAACCAATCGACAGAAAAATTTTTAAAACTCATTTTCGTGTTTAGTAGGTCAAAATCATTGGGAAAAAGTATGCTAAAAACAAATAACAGAGAAAATTTCGTTATTTGTGACCTAGTGTAATCTATAACAACAAGCAATGCAAGTACAAAATCAGTTCCGATAATTATCCTTATAAGGTAGGGTTACCGATATTTTGCCACTTTAAACGATACGGCCAGTTCCCACTACTGAAAATTGGCGTGAACCCAATTAACATTCGGTTGTAGTGATGTAATATATGGACTATGGACTAAAATTAAATTTGTTTATTTTGTAGAATAATCAAATAAAAATTATTTTCTTAAAATATTAACCCTATCGATTTAATTTTTTTTACAACCAAAACAAGTTCTATGTATAGAATGGGCAATTTAATATTATTAATTCGAATTGGCTGTAAAAAAAAGTACTAATAATGGGCTAAAGATTGTTTGGCAGAAGTTGATGAATTTTACCGAAAAATCGTGTTTTCAGATGAAGCTCATTTTGATCTCGGTGGCTATGTCAAAAGGCCAAATTGTCTCATATGGCTTTCAGAGAACCGACACGTGACTATTGAGAATCCAATGTATCCACAAAGAATTACTGTTTGGTGTGGATTTTGTGCTGGCGGCATCATCGAGCCAGTTTTCTTCGAAAACTAGCAAGAAGCCGTCGTTGTCGTCTACGGTGAGTGTTACCCCGTCGGACTCAACAAATTTTTCTTTCCAAAATTTCAGGAGAATGCCATAAATGACATTTGGTTTCAAGGAGAATTACATAAACGACATTTGGTTTCAACCAGACGGGGCCACATGTCACACAGCCATCGATATTTTACTTACTGTTTGGTGTGTATTTTGGGCTGGCGGCATCAACGAGCCACTTTTCTTCGAAAATTAGCAAGTAGCCGTCGTTATCGTCTACGGTGAGTGTTACCCCGCCGGACTCAACAAATTTTTCTTTCCAAAATTTCAGGAGAATGACATAAACGACATTTGGTTTCAACCAGACGGGGCACCATGTCACACAGCCATCGATATTTTATTTACTGTTTTGGAAAATCGAATAATCAACCGAAATTTAGATGTCAATTTGCCGCCTCAAGGCTGTGGTTGGAGCTCTTTGGACTATATTCTGTGGGGAGCCATTAAGGATAAATGTTAAGCAAAGCATTTAGAGACACTTGAAGAGTTGCAGCTATTAAATATAAGTTGCCATTGAAGAGATTCGACCAGAAACAATCGAAAATGTACTAAAAATTTGGGTTGACCGGATGAGGTACTGCCGAGCCTTTTGTGGTAGTCATACTCGTATAAATGATACTTTGTTCCATTATTAAATGACAAAGTCCAACCTCTCCAATAAAACCAGAAATTTAAAAAAAATATAGGTTCTTTTTTTACAGCCGATTCAAATTTAAAATGCAGAAACCCAATTCAATACTTTTAATTTTCAAAGTTCGGCTTTCAACAAATCTAAAAAAATCGCTTATGTGGAAGGAAATGGAATGAGTCAAATATTATCCAAACGTTCCATTATATACAAAAAGGAAACGAAAAGTTAGTTTTTTACAGTTTGCAGACCATGACCCAATCTAAGGTATTTACGTA
Organism: Hydrotaea diabolus; assembly: GCA_963513945.1. Taxonomy (NCBI): domain Eukaryota; kingdom Metazoa; phylum Arthropoda; class Insecta; order Diptera; family Muscidae; genus Hydrotaea; species Hydrotaea diabolus. Next base: position 237,607,116 of record OY740716.1, on the reverse strand, counting down.
ATGTACTCGTATGTATAAATATATCCCTTTGTGCGAGTGTGTCTGATTACGCTCCGAGTTAAATAACACTGGCAGGCAGTCAAGCAGGCTGTCAGGCGGGGTGGAGGACTAGCAGGAAGTTGTAGCAGTTGCAGTAGTTAAAGTTGGCTAATAAAAATAAATCATAGTTTATATTTCAAATAAATTTTGCCTTTTACCTGCGCGCATGTGTTTGCTCAAAGCACAGCTTGATTATCCAACGTGTGCTGCTGTGCATGTGGCTGGCAAATCCTTGACCTATTAGCCTCCGGGAGTGTAACGATTTAAGAGTAGGTCCAACTTGTGTCAGACAAAGTGCTGCTTACTGGCATATTTCACTCACCCGTTCGGTTATTGCATGGAAGGATCAACACACATTTGCCGTCTTTTATTTCGACGCGATATTAAATTGCTTGATTTTAGGCATTTCGATAGAATTTTGAAGTAAAGATCGAGGCGTTTCATAGGCAATCTCGTTACACGAGTATTGACTTAAGTTCTCGTTACTACCACTTATAGTTGTTGTTGGCCAATTTAAGTAATGTTTTCCAAGTCTTTGGTTTCACAAAGTAGATTATAAAGTAATTTTTCTCATTTTTCCTCGCTGTTCCCCAAAGGGATTTAATCGTTTCGCACACAGCGGATTTTAAATGTAAGTGCGCTATTTTATTGGTGTGGAGGCAGGCAGTTTTGTGCTGATGTTGCTCGTGCCCTAAATAAATTGAGCTTTCAATCATGCCACCGACACACACAAACACACTTGTTAATCTTACCGAGAAGAACTCAACTTCAAAAGGAAATCGATGATGAAGTGAGTCAAAGAAGATGAATAATCCTTAGGTCAGCGCATTGCACGAGTATACAGCAGATGCTGTATACACTAGCAATATAAAAAAAAGTATCTGCTGCATAGATGTTCTCGGAAAGATAACACTGTGGAGTTAATCTAGATGTTGGCCAAGGAAAACAACCTAATTCATATGGATGCTATAAGTTTTCAGTTTGTAGAGCGTGGATACAAAGGTTGCTATATATATTCCTGGCCTAGGCAACACTAAGTGTTGCCTGGCACCGTCTGACATTTCCATTGGAAAATGTGACATTTTTTAAAACGTACTCAGAACGTTTTGACGTACGACCATCATTTGTGTTGTTTACAGTGACTTGAAAAAAATCAATTTGGCAAAAAAAATGGAATTAACTCGTGAACATTTTCGTGCAATCATTTTACACAACTTTCGACGTGTATTATCACGACAAGAGTACATCGGTGAACTTAAATCTTTGTATGGCGATGAAGCACCATCCTATAGCACTGTGAAAAACTGGTTTAATGAATTCAATCGTGGCCGACGCTCGCTCAAAGACGAAGGTCATGAAGGTCGTTCAAAAACGGCAGTTGTGTCAGAGAACATTGATGCCGAGCGTGAACAGATAATGCAAGATCGTCATGTGACATACCGTGAGATAGAGGCATCCTTGGGTTTTTTCTTCCACCAGCATACGTTCGATAGTGATGAGCACCTGGCCGTAAAAAAGGTTTGTTCTCGTTGGATTCCGCACAATTTGACAATCGCTCAAAAAAAGGCTCGTGTCGATTGGTCCAAAGAAATTTTGAAAAAAAAACGATCGAGGTGCTTCAAAGATCGTTATAGATGACGAATCGTGGATCTATGCGTATGAGCCCGAAACAAAACAGAAATTGACCTAGTGGGTCTTCGAAGACGACCCAAATTGTTGTTTGTGGAAGAAGCACTTTGAAGCAAATGATCGCCTGTTTCTTCTGCAAAACTGGTCATGTGGCGACTGTTCCGCTTGAGCAACGTAGTCAATTCTGAGTGGTACACTACAATTAGTGTCTTCTGAGAAATTCGAAAAACGAGCAATAAAAGACGAATCATTCATTGTGCATCATGACAATGCGAGCTCTAACACATCGGCTGAAACCAGCGCCTTTTTGAACAGCCAAAACGTCGAATTGATGGGTCATCCGCCGTACAGCTCTGAATTGGCGCCCAACAACTTCTTATTATTACCGCACATCAAGAAAAAAATGTGTGGTCAACGATGTTCGTCGCCAGAAAATGCTGTTGAAGCGTTCAAAAACTATGCTTTGGAGGTGTCCCAATCGGAGTGGAAAAAGTGCTTCGACAATTGGCGGAGATTACTTTGAAAAACAATAAAACCTTTTTTGATGATAAATATTCGCATTTTCTTATTAGGCCAGAAATATATATAGCAGCCCTAGTATCACTAGTAGTTTTTTCTGATTATCTACTAGGTCTGAAAAATAACGCTGTATTCGAATTGTTGGCACTGCCGATTTTTTTTGTCAACCGGATATTTGTGGTTCAGTGTACTCGTAGAATTCCATCAGTACCGAATGTTGGTTTTTAGACTGAAATATTCAGTACTCGTACATGGCAACTCAGATAGAAGATATATTCTATTTATGCTCACGAGTAAATTAAGCAAAATAATTAAAATAAACTTATTTTGTAGTCAAATTAATTTAAAAAATAAATTGTCCAAATTCAGCATTTGTTTGACTTAAACGGGCTATAAGAAAACGATATTCTACGAAGGTGTATCACTAATTCCGCGACTTTTCGAATAAAACACAATTATTTTTGAAAAAAAAATAGTTTGCAACAGTCAATTCACTGAATAACGTTTTTTCAAGATCAATAAAATATGATGCTATATAATGCGTATGGCATCAAAAATCTCACGAACTTTTACTCTTTGATCGACCAACACCATGCCGTGGATTTTTGCGACATTTTCGGGTATTTCGGTATTGACCTCAAGTGGCCGTCCAGAACGTCCAGCGTCATTTGTACTTGTGCGACCACAAAGAAAGTCAGTAAACCACTTTTCTACCCTTAAAATCGATAATGCAGAGTCCCCAAAGTATTTCAAAAGCTTTGCCTTGGTTTAATTGACGTATTTTTCCTACAAAATAATGTTTAGTGAACACTCGAAATTTACCTTTTTCCATTTTTAACAAAATCCACGGGGTTTTGTTTTAAACAGCTGTTAAACACAAACTAAATGACGGAACTCTATCAAAATTTGACAGTAGTCAATTAACAATTGGTACTTGATGGAAGCAGTGTTGCATTTCAAAACACTAGGGAAAGTCACTGAATTATTGATATGCCCTCGTATTAAATTTTTTAACATAGTGAAACATAAAATGTTTTAATAAAGATGGGGTGTGGGCTGCCGTGGTGTGTGGAATGTGTTAATACAGTTAATACAGGTTCAACCCCGGCAAAGAACCGGCGACTGTAGGAGTAAGATATTTATCTCTAAGTCATATTAAAACTTTTCTATAATATGCGTTAGTCGTTCAGAGCCGGCGTTAAACAGTAGGTCACGGTCATTGAGTACTAGAGAAAAGTTCCCCCTTGTTCTTTAATGGGATGTTGTAGGACTTAAGTAAGTAAAGGGTGTCACAGTAGGAATGCACTTTTTCATAAACAGAGAAAAATATAGTTTGCAATCGGTTTGGACTACAGAAATTCAGTTGGACCATATGACTGTCGGGTGCAATCGCTAAATGTTAGTAAAATTGATGGAAATTCGGTTCAAAATACTATTAGATAATAACTAACAACGCGGTTGATGAAGTAAAATTATTTGGTTGTGTTCGTTGATACCAACCTTTTACTTAGTAGGAACATAAATACTATTACAACATTTAACACACCCATTTCAATAGTAGAACTGAACATACCCCGTTAATGCCATATGGGGTTTGAAAGCTAACCTTAATAGCGTTAGTCTGTAACGGAATTTTAAAATTGTTTCAACTTTCATCATGGAGTGGTCAGATAATGAGAACCGTATCGCTGTAATAGCGCTTTTCAAGTGTGAAATGAAAAAAGCGATATTTTCATAACGCTCCGGCCACTAGGGATTAGCCGCATGTTCGTCTACCGATGCATAAAACTGTTTGAGGAGACTGGAGATGTAAAAGACCGCCACCGGTCGGGCCACCCACGCTCTGTTCGAACACCGCATGTCATCAAAGCCGTTAAACCAAGAATTCACAGAAATCCGCTCCGAAAACAGAAAATCTTGGCCCGTGAGATAAATATCACGCAAAAGTCCATGAGTCGAATCATTATAAAAGACTTGGGACTTGGGGCTTTCAAACGACGAAACGGACATTTATTGACTGCAGCTTTAAAAAAAAAAAGGATTGAAAAATGCGAACGTCTTTTGGTGAAGCACGCTGATAACTTCCACAGAACAATTTTGTTTACCCATGAAAAAATTTTTACCGTTCAGGAAAATGTTAACAAGCAAAATGATAGAGTGTATGTGCGGTCATCTAAGGAAGCTCTGAACTGATCCCAAGGGTGGAAAAGGGTCATCACCAAGCTTCAGTCATGGTTTGGTGGGGTATCTCTTAAAAACATCAGCCAAAGTTTACCAAGAAACCGTTTTTGAAGCTGTTGTGAAGCCTCTTAACAATTCCCTGTTCCAAATCCAGCCATGGACTTTCCAGCAGGATTCTGCACCGGCCCATAAGGCTAAAACGTCCCAGGCCTGGCTTCGAAACAATTTGCCAGCGATCATTTCCTCTGAAGAATGGCCCTCGTGGAGTCCAGATTTGAACCCATTGGGTTACAAATTGTACACGGTTTTAGAGGACATGGTTTGTCACAAAATATACCCCAACATTGGATCCCTTAAGACTGCTTTGGTTTCGAGCTGTGGTCAATGGACGAGGTTCGTGCAGCTATTGACGATTGGCCAGTGCGACTTAAGCCGTGTGTAAAGGCAAAAGGCGGACATTTCGAATAAATAGATTCTTTTTGGACACAATATACATCAATAAATATATTAAAAAATATTTGGTCCAAAAACATTCAGTACTTTTTATTTAACAGCATAAAACGTGTGTAAGAGTATTTTGTCCCTACTAAGTACAGGGTGGACCAAAAGTCAAGCCTGCGTGTACAAATTGAATAACTTTTTTGTTTATTAATATTTTTTATTTTTTTTTTCAGATTTTATTCATCGATTCGTGTTACACCACCATGCAAAATTTAACGACTGAGCAACGAACGAAAGTAGTAGAATTTTACTTTTCCAATGGGCGCTCAATTTTACTGACGCAACGAGTATATCGAAATTATTTCAACACCAGAAATGCACCTAACCAAACCACAATTAATCGTTTAATTGCACGGTTCCGACAACAAGGTGCAGTGTCAGATTTGCCACGATCAGGAAGACCAAGAATAATACAGAATCAAGTGAACATTGATCGTGTACGGGTCAGTGTTGCAGAATATTCTGGAACTTCAACGCGTATTTTACGTCATTTAAATATGCATCCATACAAGGTCCAATTGGCCCAACATCTTTTACCAGTTGACTACCATCAAAGACTAAGTTGGGCAACACGCTTCGTGGCGTTGTGCGCAGAAAATAGAGAGTTTCTCAACAATTTAATAATGAGTGATGAAGCACATTTTCACCTAAATGGATGCGTAAATAAACAAAATATGCGATTTTGGGGTACTGCAAATCCCAGAGTTGTTCACCAGCGCCAATTGCACCCCCTCAAGTGTACAGTATGGTGTGGAGTGACATCAGAAAGAGTTATAGGGCCCTACTTCTTCGAGGATGAAGTTGGAAATACAGTAACGGTGAATGGGGACAGATATCGCGCTATGCTTAATAATTTTGTACGCCCTGAGGCAGCCAACAAGTGGTTTCAGCAGAATGGAGCAACAGCACACATGGCCCGTGCCACAATGACGCTTTTAAATGAAATTTTTAATGACCGAATTATCTCAAAAAATTCAGAATTTAATTGGCCAGCACGTTCACCGGATTTAACTGCCCCTGATTATTTTCTATGGGGTTATCTCAAAGAACGAGTGTATGTAAACAAGCCTCAAATTATAGAGCAGCTAAAGAACAACATTGAAGCTGAGATCAGGGCAATAGAGCCTGAAACCTTGCGTGCAGTTATGCAAAACGCCTGTTTAAGAGCCCAATTGTGCATCGATGAAAATGGTGGTCATCTCTCTGACATTATTTTTCATAATTAAAATTTAGGTCATACAAAGATAATATTGTATATAAAAAAAAATCAATAAAAAATAATAATAAACAAAAAAGTTATTCAATTTTTACACGCAGACGTGACTTTTGGTCCACCCTGTACATATTGCTCACTTCAATATAAAACACAACTAAAGGGTGTGTTTAAGACCTGTGGTTTTCAAGAAGAAATAAAATGCATATATAAGTTTAATGTTATGGCCAAGAATTTAGCTTTATTATAAAGATACGAGTTTTCCATAATGTTTCAAAAATAATTTACGGCAAGTGCCCGCCGCGGCTACCTCGAATAAATTTGAGCAGAGTGGCCCAATTTTCGATGACTTTTTGCACCATTTGGGGCCGAATGTCAGCAATAACGCGCCAAATATTCTCTTACAAGGCGTTAATCGTGTCGGGCCTATCTGCGAAGCCAAGCGTCTTCACAGAACCCCTCAAAAAATAGTCCAGCGGTGTTAAATCGCGCTATCTTGGAGGCCAAGCCACAGGCTCAAGATGCGAGATAATGCGCTCACCAAAAGTTGCCTTCAATAAATTGGTTGTTTCGGTGGCTGCATGACATGTATCGCCGTCTTGGTGGAACCAAAGGTCGTCCACATCAACATCCTCCAATTCAGTCACGAAAAAATCATTAATTACGGCTCTGTAGCGTTCCCCATTGAAGAAATATGGACCAAAGATTCACGCTGCCCATTAGGGTGGAGTGAAATTCAAAAAAAAAAGTTAACCTCGGAAAGAGATGTAGTCTGGGGTCCTAAAGAGGGGAAAAATAAAGAAAAAAATTTAAAAAAATTTTAGGGGTCGCGCCACTCCCTAGAAATTTGGAAATTATCGCTATTTTGGCGTTGATTTTAGAAAAATCCTTAAAATTAACGACTTAACTTATTCGAAATTTAAAAGTTTGAGCTTGTTCAGTGCCAAAACAAAAGTATTTGAGGCAAATATGAGGATAATCGACTAATATTTGTAGCTTTGGTGGCGATTTCATTGTTCAGTCAATTTTCTGAAGAAGGGACGATTTGACTTATTTTACTTTTTGAAATTTTTGAACAATGAGAAATTTTTTTTTAAATTTTTTCATGCCCTTATTTCATTGTTTACGCTATTGCAAACATTTATTGACATAAAACTTTAAAATCGGTTCAGGGGTTAGGAAAATTCACGCCTTTAAACATGTGTATTTGTTTATTTTGGCGCGACCCCTAAAAATTTTTTTAAATTTTTTTCTTTATTTTACCCCTCTTAAGGACCCCAGACTACAACTCTTTCCAAGGTTAACTTTTTCAAATTAAAAAAAAAGCATGTTTTCACTCCACCCTACTGCCCATATAGCACACCAAACAGTGACTTTTTGAGGATGTAATAGCGTCTCAACAATGGCTTGAGGATTTTAAAATACTTCAAATGTGAGAATTTTGTCTATTAACGATATTTTCTGAGATAGTTTTGATTTTTCATTGGCTTGTACTGAAGACGATTAAGTACACTTAGAGAAAAAATTAGTTAGAAATCGATACGAACTACAAAAATTCGGTTTCGGTAGCAATCACTAATATTGCATGGTTTTGATGGTTACACGGTGCGACATATCACAACAGCCAATAAGTAGATTTTACTAACCGAATTCAGTAAAAATATTTGTTGTCACAATTATGCCAACCAACCAATTATAAAATACATTTGACTTTGGTACCAATAATTTGTGATGATAAATGGAAAGTTCGTTGTAGTAACTAAACTGCAGTCAATTCGCTGTTTGTAAAATATTATTGGTTATCGCCAGATCGGAATAATTACCGGCTCTTGTAAGCATAAAATCTTTGTTTGAGACAAAAACAAGTTTAAAAATTTAAAAAAAAAACTAATAATAAGAAAACAAGTTAAAACATCGCTAAGTTCGACCAGGCCGAACCATATATACCTTCCCTGCGCAACTACTCGTAAATCGCAAAAAAAAATGGTCCCTTTTTAAATGTCTCTACATTTGGATTAGTGGCCAATTTTGCTTTAATTTGGGTACCCATGTGTGCATATTGGCTATTCATCCCCCTTTTTGATCAGGGGGATGAATATTTTCACCGCTATCGTGCTTTCTGAGTTAATTCAATCTTCAGTGTATAGAAATATATGCAGGTATAAAAATATATGCAATCTGTTTTGATTTATTCTTGGGTCAGGCAGTTTAAGCTGCTCCCAAAGAAAAAAGCCACAAATACACATACCCAAAAATACCCCGAGTTACGGCCTCCCAAAGCTTGACAATAAATATTGTTATTCTTTTTTTAATTCTCATCAGATGAGGACAATATGAGTGTCATTGAAAATCTTATTAGCACATATATTTAAAGGCGTAATTATTTTACTAAATCGTTGACCAATATCAACGTGCACAAAGAAAACACTATGGGGTGAACACTATTGGAGTGAAAATATTTGAAGAGCACCTACTACTATTGTTGGGTATATTGTTTTGGTACAAAAATGTATGATTTGCGGATCATAGTTTAGCTGTGGGGATCATAATGTATTATGCTATAGTGTTAAAGTGTTATTCTCTTCGAATATTATCAATATAACCATGCGTTTTTTTCTGCATGTGGTTACAATATTACATTTTTTTTGAAGTAGCCTATTGTGAGAAAATATGACTGATATGAAGGTATATATTTATATATTACACGTTAACTTCAAGCACTTAGTTGAGATCTCTTGTGTTACATTAATTCTTAGGTAGCCAAAAAAATAAAGCTTTAATATTCAAACTAACTAAAGTAGTCCAAGTAAAACGCACATTGTTAATTGTAAATAAAACTAAATTTTTTCAGAGAATTTTCTCAATATTTTTTGTTATGGAAGAAGGATCTTTGACAACCACGCGTTATACAAAATATTGGCCAACTGCTGTCACGGCTTCAGTGACATACCTATATAGTCCATATTTGCAATGACGACTTTGACACATAATGGAGAGTCATTGTGTCGTTAATATGCCGAATTATCTCATCCAATAGCTTTTAAATTGTTCTTGACTTATTGACGTTTACTTTTTCTTTTATAATCGGTGATCCATCTAGAGGTATTTTTCAAAACAAAAAAAAAATTAAAATTCAAATTATGTGTAGAATCTTTATTGGTAATTTGAAAGGACATTTAATGACATTTATTTTTTGAAGATAATTTCCTTCAAATGTTGGCCGCAACTTCGCCTTAGGGTTTCCATTCTGGGGGTCCAATTTTGGATGACTCGTTCGAGCATTTCGACCGGTCTGGCTTTAATGACCCGCGTAATGTTGGCTTCCAAAACCTGAATCGTAGCTGGTTTGTCAGCTAGACTTCGGGCTTTACGTAACCCCAAAGAAAAATGTCTAAAGGTGTAATATCACTCGATCTAGGCGGCCAACTCACCTGTCTAAAACGTAAAATTAGCTGGTTTTCTAAATGACCTCTTACTAGATCCATTGTTTGATCAGCTGTATGGCAAGTGACACCGTCCTGTTGAAACCAAGTATCGTAAAGATTACGGGCTTCAATTTCAGGTAGCATAAAACTCGATATCATGGCGCGATAGCGAGCACCATTCACGGTTACGTTCTGGGCATCATCATTTTTGAGCAAAATATGCACCGATGATTTAACCAGCTTATAAACCGCACCAAACTGTGGGTTTCTTTGGATAAAATGGCACCTCTTGAACCTCTTATGGTTGCTTTTCAGCCCAAATGCGACAATTTGGTTATTGGCTTTGCCGTTGAGCCAGAAATGGGCCTCATCACTGAACAAAATTTTGGTCGAAAACAGCGGATCTTCCCGTTTCTCACCGAACGCTCATTTCCATAATACACTTGCTAACATTTGAAGGTAATTATTTTCAAAAATTAAATGCCATAAAATGTCTTTAAAATTACCAATATAGATTTCACACTTGATTTGAATTTTTATATTTTTTTTGTTCTAAAAAAATACCTCTAGATGGATCACCCTATATATCACCAAAGAAAGAACTCCAATGGTGTCACATCACATGATCGTCGTGGCAACTAACATCGGCATGACGTAAGATAACACGGAAAAGAGTTATTGTTTCGTTAGTTGTGTGGCAAGTTCCACCATCCTTTTGGAGCCACATATCGTCTAGGTCCATATCCTCAATTTACCACCCGAAGAAGTCCGTTATCATCTCAAGATAAAAACACCATTATCTGCTTGACCGACCTAATTCTCGAAAAAGTACGGCTCGATGACGACGTCATCCCATGAACCGCACCCACATGTCACCCTTTGTGGCAGCAAAGGCTATTCAACAATCACTTGTGGATTCTTATTTGCTCAAAAGCGGCCACTCTGCTTGTTAACGAATCCGCTGAGGTGAATGTGTGCCTCGTCGCTGAAGAGGAATTTCTATGAAAGTCACCATTCTCTTCTTTCTGTTCAACAAACCATTCGGGGTTTTGACGACGCTTGAAACGGTCCGAATGCTTCATCTTCTGAGTCAATTGAACCTTGTGTTAATTCGAGTTATTTTAAAACATTCGCATCAATTTCTTTCATGAGATATTCAATTGACGATGAGTTGAGGTTGACGGCTCTTTTGCCCACTATCGCGAACAACAACAATGTTCTCCGCAAAACGAACTTGGTGAACATGTACAGGTTGACCGGGACCGGGATTGCTGGAATTTTTCTACAACTCTTCCGATTGTGGCCACATTTGGTCGATTATGCTGACCAATAAATTTACGAAGTTGAATACCCATTATCTCAAAAGGCTTCAACAATCTTAATTGTGTACCTCTCCATGGTTAAATTTGTCAAACACTGAAACAAAGAAATAACAAACTAAGCTGGGCAAAAAAACATGACGTTAAGATATGACTCACAATTAAGATCGTACATTCTGGTTGGGCCACCCTCTATTTCCTATCAATTTTTAGCCTGTATATAACTTTTGATTACATTTTGGTCTTATATCTTACAACTAAAATACAGAGTTTACATACCTCTGGCCACTGGGTATATGAAAGTGATCTCTCGCTCACACTCGTGTCTGTCCATAAGCTAGCCATTACAACTAAATTTATACTTGAGATGCTTTGATCAACTGATTGTACATTTTATAGCTCAGCTCTACTGCTTAATGGATATTTGAAATGGAGCTCAAAGGCAGCAGGAGCTGGAGCAGTGGCAGCAGCACTTCATTCGTTACACTTCATAAATTTCTTGGTTTATTTACGTCAGTCCAACCTGTTGTTGTTGCTGTTGTTGGTGTAGTTATCGTACATGCCTCACTTGTAATATGCCGTAAAAAAAGAGAACAACTGAAGTTTGTTGCTTGCTTCCGACAAATAAACAAGTTGCACACTCCACAACAACAGCAACAACGACAACACTACAACAATGTTGGAATAATAAAGCCAAAGCCAGCAAGCGGGCGCCAGCCCTTCAGTTGCTTTTCACTTATTTTTTGCGTAACTGCATACTGACACTAAAATATATCCAACTCCACTCCCACAATAGCCAGCAGCGTTTCCAAAGCACTTGCCAGATGCATGTACCTAGCACCCTGGCCAGCGTAGGACATTGCTAGGCATGGTGCAAGCAGCGTAGGGGAGCGACGGAGAGCAACAGTCACATGTACTCTTCCGAAAAACCAGTGTGTGCGTGTGTGTGTGTGAGTGCAGGTTACACATGATGGCCTAAACCCAGTTTATAGTTGGAATTTATGCGGCACGTCTGAAATCTGCTTTACTTACAAACAACATGGCATGCCTCAGCTTGCTGGCCATTTATGCCGTGGCCTGCAACCAAGTCTCTGCTCTTGTCTGTTGTCTAACTCAGTTGCTGTAGGTGCACGTTTAGTCGTCATTAATTGCACAGCTCCGATGTTGTTGTTGTTGATATTTGCTGTAATTTTCACATGTCTATCGTGACAGGCGAAAACTACTCATGTTGATGTTCTTCTTACTCGGCCGTAGGGAATACTTTTGCTCTTAGAACTGAAAACCACATGCACCCGCACACACACTAACACACACACACACAGAGGCAACCAAAACATGCATATCTCATGCAAGCCACACACACAAACACACCGCCAGCCTCCTGAAGAGTAAGCGGGTGGTCTAAAGATGACTTCGCACAAAAACTTTGGGTTGCTTGACTTTGAGTGACACATATGCTGCTGGAGAAACGTGACCACAGCATTCACATGCACCAACGTGGTCCGAACCCGCATGGCCAGCTTGTGCCAGCATGGCACACAAGCAACCAACTCAAAGCACCCGTTGGCTTACAATGTAAGAAAATCCCCACCTAAAATAAATGGCAACACAAACGGCTTTTGCATCTTCTCGGCACACTGAACATTCCAGTAACCGGCTAGCAAACGAAAAAAAAATGGAGAAACATTTTTTTTAATTAAAACATGCCGGCAATGGGTTGGGTCGGTAAGTAAGGACACGCCCACGCATTTGAGGATAACATAGCAACTGTGTTGCGTTCAACTGTTGATGCTGCTCAATTCGAAATAATGGACTTGTGCTGTATGGCAACATATTTTGCTTTTAGACTTATGTCTGACGTAAGCACATAAGTCTTGATCAACTGAGAAGAGAGAGTTTCCTTATTCAACAGACCTGTAAGATACAAGTGAAGTAAAGACTAGTTGGAATTCGGTTAAGATCATGAAGCGTGGTCCAACCACAATGCACGTTGTTATTTGTTAGTCACACCTTAACGTCAAGTTTTTTGCCTAATTTAATTTTTTTGTTTCACAAGTTAAACCATTAAGAGGTACTATTAGGAAGGGCATGGTTCCACAGCAAACGGAACGAAATGGCTTTTTTGCTCGAGAAATTCGTGGCGATGGTAATTGGCCGCCACTAGCAAGTGATCTGACGCCGTTGGACTTCCTTCTTTGGGGATAAGTAAAAGAAAAAGTGTACGCCAAAAAGCCAAGAAAAATTCAAGAGTTAAAGGATGAGATAATTCTGCACATTAACGATATTGAACTTACAGTATATTTTAGAGTCATTAAAAATATGGACCCACACCTATTATACCACCAAAGCTGTGGCGAGCTATCGACCAGTATTTTGTTTCACACATTATTGCCATAGATCCTTCTAGATCATTCTATCATAATAAACCATACGAGGGCGACCGCAAAAGTAATGGGCCTAACATAAAAAGAACCGATTTTTTGGAATTATTATTATTTATTTTTCAACATAATCTTCTTCCAACTCAACACGCTCCATCAAACGTTTTTCAAGTTTTTTAATTCCATCCGAAAAATAAGATTTTTCAAGACCTTCAAAATATGCCTCAGTTTCAGCAATAACCTCGCTATTGGACGAAAATTTTTTGCCACCGAGAATTTTTTTTAAATTTGGAAACAAGAAATAAACAGAAGGAGCTAAATCTGGACTATATGGTGGATGCGGAGCAATTTCAAATCGTAATCCGGCCAGTGTTTGTTGAGTTAAAAATGCAGTGTGTGCAGGAACATTATCTTGATGAAAAAGAACTTTTTTTCTAAATGCGGTCGTTTTATCTTGATTTCTTCACTCAACCGATCCAATAATGCACAATAATATTCACTATTTATAGTTTTTCCTTTCTCAAGAAAATCAATAAATATTATACCCCTTGCATCCCAAAATACTGTGGCCATTACTTTTCCTTCTGACTTAACAGTTTTCGCCTTCTTGGGACCACTTTTACCAGCTTCTATCCATTGTTTTGACTGTTCTTTGCATTTTGGGATGTAGTAATGGATCCATGTTTCATCAACAGTTATGAATCGGCGCAAGAACTCTATTGAATTACGCTGATAAATCGCTAAAAACTCCTCGGAATTGGTCCAGCGGACGATTTTCTGGGGCAAAGTCAACAAACGCGGCACCCAACTTGCGGATAGCTTTTTCATGTGGAGTTCATCATGTAAAATACTCCAAACTTATTTTTCGTGTATTTTGACAATATCAGCAAGTTCTCTGAGCTTTATTCGTCTATCTTTAGTCACTTCATTAAATATTTTTCTAATGTTTTCAAAAGTAGTAGCAGTTTTCGGTCTTCCAGAGCGTTGTTCATCTTCCGTACTTGAACGAGCCATTTTAAATTGTGAACCCAGGATTTCACTGTGGAGTATGAGGGTGCATTATCACCATGAACAGAATCCAATTCATATTTGATTAATTGTGGCGTATAACCTTTCAAATAAAAGTGTTTAATTACCGCACGAAACTCTTTCTTTTCCATTTTTCAAAAATTATAAAACTTGTTTACTTCAATCACCTGTAACAAAGAAAATAATCATTAAATATTTCGGAAATTTTGACAGATGGCTTATAAAAGATTGCTTTTAAAACAAAACAAAAACAAAAGTTGCTAGTAAAACAGAAAATGTGCCCTCTTATTAAGATAACTCTCTGATTTTTTTGCAGTTATCATCATGCGTTTAAGTTGGACCACCCTCTTTAAATTACATTATTAAATTCGGGGTGTTTTTGGTAAAGCCTCAATAACTAAGACAGTATAGCAAAACCAAAAAATGTAAGTCCTTTGTTAACAAACAGTGTAAACTTGAAACTTGTCTTAAGCAAAAAACACTGCTGTATTGGATTTCAAGAAAAGCTTGAAAAGTAATTTGTTTGGATACTGAACCTGAATAAAGGCTTACACTTGATAGTAATCCAGGCTTCGTACCTAAGTGAGTACAAAAAAATAATTTTAGTAGTTTCGTTTATCTTGTTTGTTTTATTTCGGTCTGTTGCTTTTAAACATTGAACAGGGATTAACCGGCTCAAGACCTATTGCATCTGTATTTAAATAGAAGACAAGTTTTTAACAAATTGGCAAAGTGACATTGATTTTCGTGGCTGCACACTGCTTTTATATTCTATGTGTTTTACTAGTTTCCTAATAATTTTTTTTTCGAAGACTGCACTTAGAGAACTGTTATGTTGACATAACCGAATGTTTGGCGAACCAAATGTTGGTGAGTTTACGTCCTATCCATGTGTTCTATCGCTACAACCGAATGATGTTTAGAAGAGCTGACACAATCGGTTGAAGAAAAATTTTTTTTATATATAACATTATTAATTTTTTATAAGTTTTATATGAAAAAAGTCCAAAAAGCTATTGTTGTGTAGATTGTCCCTCGTCCAACATATTTTCTGTGCAGGTGTAGCATCGATGCATAAGTGTTGAATGCTCTGCACAAACTGGATTGTTACAGGAATGGCAATAGGCCATTGTTTTCCGCTATCGTCCGTACTTAGAACGTCATAGCCGACATGACGGTCTGTTCGTTCTAGACGCAAACGACGGTGCAGCTCCTTTTGCCGGTCTTGATAATATCTAAAAAGAACAAATTTATGTAATTATTCTGCTTTTGAACATTAGAATTATTTTTTCTTACCTTTACATCAAATGCTTCCATTCCTTGGATATGCGATTATGCTGTGGTGCAGCGCTCATTCCTCGTTCCTCTATAGTAGTGTCAATTGTTTTGTCAGCATCAGTAGGAATGACCGTCGTTTGTCACTTCTTTTTATTGGCCCCATCTCGTGGCAGCAATGGCCACCATATTAAAAAACATGGCCAATGGCCAGCGGTTTGTTGAGCGCTTGCATGTATATATGCCAAGCATCTGGTCTATTGTATCAACGCCCGATTTATTGGCGTCGTAATCCAAAATAGCAAACGACTTCTTCTTTTCAGTTTGGATGTCCACACCGCAAGTATAATGTTGTGTCGACAGCAAAATTACCGCTTTGTTCTTCTTGGGCACATACGAACATACTCGTAGTGCTATATCGCCTTCATTGAAGCCGAACAATGTGCTGTTGACAGGACGCGTATGATTTTTTGGAATTCCCGAGGCACACATGTCTTATTAGAGCGCACTGTTCCGACATATGCGGTTTTTTTCCTGATCAAAGTACGCGCCAAATTCAAAGTTTTGAAAAAGTTGTCGACATAAATTGTGCGGCCTGTATTCAAATATCTCTCCGAAAGTTGAAGTACAACATTCTGCCCTTGATTCACCTCTCGTGTCTGGTCAGGCAATTTCCCAGAGTAAAACATTCCTTTGACAGGATAAAATGATTTTGAGTCGTACGACCACCATATCTTTATACCGTACTTGGCAGGCTTCGATGGAATGTATTGTGTGAAGTGGGTGCGGCCCCTGTATGGGAATAACTGATCACTGCATCATGCAGAGTGTAAGCTGCTGCCAAGTTAGACTGCAGCATTTGCCAAATATCAGCAATAGCCGCAGTTTTGCTGTTGATTAGTCGCTGCTGTCGCTTATTTCCATTGTCGAATCTAAGGCATTGTTTTATGCACTTCATACGATCTAATGGTTAATGCAGCTTTATATATTGGACAGCGCGTTGGGCCCCATAACTATTCAAGAGGTTCACTATTCGATTTAGTGAGTCCAGCATACAAAATAATAGCCAAAAAAGCATCGAACTCTTTCAAAGTGATTGCTTTCCATTCCTTTGTGTTAGTTGGATTTGCCAAATTCCATGCAGCGTTCACTTCCCTTTCCGATTTGATTTGCGTATTATGATGTACGCCATGTCTTCGGTCATGAGCGAGCGGAATATGGTAAAGGGATCATATGTGGTTCCTACTGGTCCCGGGTTCCTCCCTGGGTAGTCGACTACAATATGAGCACGAGTACAGGAAGTCAGTGGTGCATTTTTAGTCCGTTTGGTGCCATCTTTGGAAATGAAGTAATTGTCCCTTGTTTGCTGAGCATCAGTTTCTTCCTTTTC
The DNA here is from genome assembly GCA_963513945.1 of Hydrotaea diabolus. Classification (NCBI taxonomy): domain Eukaryota; kingdom Metazoa; phylum Arthropoda; class Insecta; order Diptera; family Muscidae; genus Hydrotaea; species Hydrotaea diabolus. The sequence goes on along the minus strand of OY740716.1, from coordinate 237,590,215 downwards.
ATCATCGTCGTCATCACTAATATCTTCATTGATGTCTATATGTGGTTCAGTTTCCGCATCCGAATCATCGACATGAAAATTTGCTTGATATGTGAAATCGTCATCATCCGCACCTTCAAGACCAAATGCAGGTAGCACCTTCATCGTCATCACTCATGATGTCTGCAAATCTATCATCCACTGCACGTCTTTCTGTCTCACTCAATTGCTGATTGTGTGTTCTATGACGTACCACAATTTCAGCAATGTCTAAATTTTCCTCTGCCATTGTAGTGTACTTATATTTCTCTTTATAAAATTCAAAAATTCGTACTCGATGTTCACTGCTCACTGTCTCAACTTTCACTGATTTGGTTTACGAAACAACAGCCGCTTTTATACCCTTTTCTACGTCTACCTAGCTTCTAGCTTGTACATCTGCGTCTATGCGAGAGTAAGAGTAGGTAAGAGTATGCGTAAAAAGTAAGGGTAAATTCAAACAACTCAAAAGGAAAGGTAACAAAAATTCAAAAAGGGAAGGAAAGTTTATTATGTTCCAAGGAAAGGCACAAACAAATAATCCAAAAAGTAACTAAAATTCAAGGGACACGTTTCTGATGTGTTCAAACAATAAAACAAGCCAAAAGACAGTTCATTTATTAACAATTTCTTGAAATTTCAGTACAAGGTCCCAGCGGACCTTTTCACATGTTCCCGTACTAAACACAAATAAAACGATTCTAGATAAAATTTCCTTGGAATGCATGTGGGGGTCGGGTATACTTCCCATGGACCATCAAGGAGTAATTTCAGTTTGAAAATGAAAAGGATCCCCAGGGACCTTCTCCCCCGCCGGAGGGTTAACAGAAAAAGTGTAAGTCGTTAAGGCAAGAAGATTTCAAGAGCATAAGCATGAGATAGTCCGACATTCTAACATTGACATTGAACTTCCATTATGTGTAAGAGTCATTGAAAATATTGACCATCGGATAGATTAATGACACCGAAGCCGTGACTAGCATTTGGCCGATATGTTTTTTCACGCATAGTTTCCATAGATCCTTCTATCACAATAAAAAATATGAAATTAACAGCGTGCGTTTCAGTTGGACTATATTCTATACATAACCCTCTTTTTGTATTTTTTAAATTTTATTTGTACATATTTAATTAAAAATTATAAAAATTCATGGCCTCAGCGATTTTCCGATTAAATCTTACCCAATTGAATCCTAAGTTTAACGTTTTAGTAAGGTTCAATCTTTAACCCATTTCGTTGGATGAGCAGATATTCTGTTGCAATCATCAAATATCTATAATCATGACAGTAAATCTGTTTAACTTACACGAACAAAAAAATGTATGACTGGGTGGCAAATATTTGAAGAACATCAACTTTTGTTGTGTATATGATTGTGGTAAAACATTGTTTGTGTTTACCATATCACGGTTGTGATGACCACAGAATGGTTGTGGGGATCATAATATTGTTGTAACACAACCATATACCCAAAAGTGGTATGATGCTCTTCGGATATTGTCACCCCAATCATTTTTTTCAAGAAGGTGACGGATATATATTAAATATAAATAAATGCAGACTACCAAAATTTCAGTTATACCAACACAGTGAATACTATTAGTTGTTACAACCGTCACGTGCAGCAACTTGCACCGAAAAGAAATAATGCCGTTCAGATCCTCTGATTATTGAATAACCCTCGCCATTCTTTAATGGACAGAATATTTATACTCTCACAATAAACCATTGGTACTACATAACCTAAAAATAATTTCACAATTACGAGTGCGTTATGTACCGACAGCAAGAAAGTTATAGTTTTGAAATGCGTTCAAGTCCCCCGGCTATTCATTTTCTCCGAATGAGTACCACCATGACTTTCACTTTCCGGCTGAAGTGAAAAGTGGCAGTTATGCAAACACCTCAGCAATCAAATGCACTTTTAGGAACTTATACCACAACGCACACATGCACACACACCCACTTACCGCTTAATATGTATGTAAACATGACATTCATATTTCAAACTCTCATCTCTCTCTCTATCGTGCACACTTACTCGCCAGCTTAATGTCCATGCCCCCGTTCCTCTTTCTGTTCGACTCGTGTGCGTGTGAATGCAATTTTGCGTTCATGTTTGCTGCTGTCAAACTGTCAGTTTTAGCTTTTATAAGAAGCCCATTTCAGTTTTTTAAGTGATGTACATATTTGTGTGTGTGTGTGTGTGTCAGTGGGTGTGCATGTGTGTGTGCGAATGTGCTACATTTCAATTGAGCATTTAACTTTTGCCAGCATGTCAAGACAGATGCATTTAAGCTCCTTTCAAGTCAAGCCAAACCAACTCAGCCAACAACTATTGCCGTTTTGTTGGTATTGTCGTTGCTGTCCTTGTTGTTGTTGTTTCTGCTACTGGTGGTGTTGGTTTTGTTGCACACTCCACTAAAGTTGTTGCTGGTGAGTAGTCCTTGTTGCTGCTGCCACTGTTGTAGTTGTTGTTGTTGGTAATGCGCTAAATGGCTCATGCTGTTGATTTCCCTCTGACAAGCATTTTACATATCCACAAGCATACAGACGCACACACACACACATTCACACGTTAGCTCGCTCGCACATTCCTTTTATGAGTGATTAAATTGTGCATTTTATTTTCGGACCATATGACGTATGAGTGATGTGTACTTCAATCCTCGCATCACGCGTACAACTGCCTGATTGTCAGCAACAAAAGTATTCGCCATGCGGCTCGCATTCAATGGAACTCGCCAACATCGTCATCATCATGACTCGCTTTGAATTGGGTCACTTTTGGATTAAGTTTTTTCCAATATATTTCAATTTGTGGTTAATGCCATGACTTTTTATGCATGCGAATTGGAATCAAAATTGTTGACAGGTTGTTTTGGCTGAATTACCGAGACAATGACATTTCAACAATACATAGAGAGAGTCATATGTGACGCGCAAAATAGAAAGGGACCTAAGGTTAAAAACAGTTTTGTTCAGGAGAGCCAAATGCGCTTTCTATTTGCGCTTAGAATCGTCGACTTCACTTTCATAAAACGCGCATATCTCTGGGAGGGAACACTTTTGGGGCATGGGATCGATCTCATTCAATGCTCAGATGTTGTCCACATCAAAAAAAGAAAAGAAATTAAAATTCATACGGCACAGTGCGCCGTAGTGCAAACGAGGTTGCAAAAATCAAAGTTTCCTACGATTAAATAAATATTAAATAAACCCCTCTTGTAGGAAATTTGTCAACGTTTTCAAAAGAAGTATAAACCCTGGATAAGTCTTCGACTGAAAGTTGGCGCAACAAGTACTGAAAACATGGCGTTGGACAATATAGACTTATCTGACCCCTTTACAATGTCAACCACACCAAATTTTTTTGCGGAAACTGCTTTAGAAGAACTCTACAGCTTATAGGGAAATATTGAGATAAGCTAAAGTATAAATAATAATTTTTATCTGATATATGTAAATATGAAGCCGAAATGGAGGAAAACTTCTAAGGACATACATCAATTAAGGTTAAGAAACACATCAGAAAGAAGCAAATACAGGACATTCGTCGACTGCTGCACCAAAAATGCAAAAATACACACACAGAGAAAAAATCTGTTGAAAATCGGTCTGAACTACAAATATTTGGTTGGATAAACATACCTTCTGTTGCAATCGCTGTTCCAATATTCCACGTATTGATAGATACATGGTTCTACTTCTCACAAGATGGTAGCTACAATAATATTACGATCCTTAAGCCAATAAGTCGGTTATACCAACCGAATTCAGTAAAACTATTGGTTCTCATAACTGCTGGTTATGACAAATAATCAATTATAAAGTAGATGTTACTTTTTTACAAATAACTAGTGGTGACAACAAATAAATTCTGTATAGTAACCAAACCGCGTTTAGTACTCTATTGCAACACTATGCAACAAAAGTTCGCACCTTATCAGGAGGTGTAATATTTTTTTCTAGAAATAAAAAATTTAGGTGATTGTAGTAAATTCTCAAAAAGGCGGCCCTCGTAGGTCCGATCTATTTTTTATAGGCCAAGGAAATTAGTAGTGTTTTAAGTCAAGTAGTATTGAGTACATTTTTGTAAAAAATTTAAACATCTTATTTCTAAGACTGAAGTGACCTTGTCGTCGTTTATTTCGAAAAATTTAATAAAATGTTGTTTTAATAAATTCAGTTGAGGACTGTACTTTTTTTTCATGAAATTGATTAAATGTTTTTAAAAATGGTCATTTTTGGGTTAGATTTTCTACTTAATTACTAATATTTTCATTTGAGTATAGATCGTCTTAAATAAAATCAATATATCTTTAAGGTAAAAGTGTCCCTTTCTTTTTTTTTCTAAAAAAACAAATTTTATAATAGTGTTTAATTAATACGAGTATGTTATGTCCAGAACTTAAACTAAAACCGACATAGAGCACAGTGCTCCGTTTCCATACTAGCATTGGACAACAATATAAAGTGTTCGTCGGGATGGTATACTACTTTGTTCGTTTATAAATTTTGATTAAATGAAAGAGAATAGATTTTATATTGAAAAATGTTTTATTCAATGTCGGCAATTTTGTATGGAATGTTTAATTAATACGAGTATGTTATGTCCAGAATCTAAACCAAACCCGACATAGAGCACCGTGTTTCGTTTCCATACTAACATTGAACTAAAAAATAAAGTGTTCGTTGGGAAGGTTACTACTTTGTTTGTTTATAATTTTTGATTAAATGAAAGGGAATAGATCTTATATTGATAAATGTTTTATTAAATGTCGGCCATTATGTAAATACAATATCAGATAAATGTTCGCCTCTGTTGGCCTCACAAATGCAAGCTATTTTGAGCAAATTTTTCATTACATTCGTCACGGCGAATTGAGGTTGATGGATTGTTTTGAACCCCTGCTTGAGTAGTAGTAATGCTTTCAGACGATCTTGCAGTACGTTGTGGTCCATGCTACAGATCAGCTACAGACCCTCTTTCTTCGAAATCATTCACTACACAATACACAGTGGGTTTTGTTGGCACGCTGTTTCTCCCAAAAATTTCACGTAACTTTCTCATCGTCACAGTAATCGATGATTGATTTTGAAAAAATGTTTTAAGGATTTATCGAATATTTTTCCATAATAAATTTGCCAGATCTTTACTTCGCGACCGCCAAATATGAACCGTCAAGACTAATGTGTACTAAAATGGCTGCAAAGCAAAGTCGTAGTAGTAGGAGTTTTCAGAAGGCAATGAAGCTTCATTTCTACATGGCATGATACGCTGATATCAAAAAGGTTATCGGTTTTTATCTAACATTTACGGTTTTCTTGTAAAATGCACTTTTTTTTTACTGAACAAAAATAAATCTTATACTTTTTAAAAAATTAAATTAAAAAACAGCAAATATTTAGGTTTTTTCCAATAGAAGAAGGAAGTCCATACTAATTTATTGTGCAAAAAAATTTTACCCAATTTTTTTATGTTTTTTGTAATTTGGAATCAAAACTTGAGAATTTATGGAATAGAAAATCATCATAGACAATTTCTTAGAAGAAGAAGAATCGTACAAAATCGGCGTTTTTCGTTTTTTCCAAAAGACGCAAGTCCAAACTATTTTATTGTGCATAAAAATTTCACCGAATATTATGATGTTTTTTTTATCTCTATCATTTAATATTAAAATTTTTTCACATATTCATCTATAAAATTATATATAGGGTGATCCATCAGAACAAAAAAAAATATAAAAATTCAAATCAAGTGTGGAATCTTTATTGGTATTTTTTTTTTTGTAAATATTCTTTATTTTCGATCTATTTATACTATACAAATAATAAGCAAATTTTATGATATTTAAAATAAACTTCACATACGAGACTTATTGAAATCCAGTGAGATCAATAATTTAAAGATAATTATACATATAATTAATTAGATTAAATATTTATATTTAAAAATATATATACTATCGGTTAATATATGGGAGATCAATATATGGGAGATCAATCTTCTTTTTTCATCGGTTTCATCTAATAACGAGATTGACAAGGGATTTGTGTGGTTACTTAATCTATTTAGATAGTTAGTGCTATATTTAATTATCTCGTCTTTAACATCAGGGACACCAAGATCGTGGTGTATAGTTTTATTGCTAACAAACCACGGAGCATTAGTTATGACTCTTAAAATTTTCGACTGTGAGGCTTGCAATTTTGTTACGTAATCCCAGATAGGTTTCAACATCGCTTTATACAAAGTTAGTTTGCTTTCTAACCGTAATTCTGATTGGGGTCCAAGAAGCCAAGGCAATTTCTTCATTTTAATGTTTAGCTGCTTTCGTTTGGCTTGAATGAGTTCTTTCCATGATAATCGCTTATCTTAATGTAGTCCCAGATATTTAATAGCGTTGGGCTTTGGAATTAAACAACCATTTAAAAAGATATCCGGGCAATCGCCTATTTTCATTGTGAACGTAATGTGAGCCAATTTTTCTGTGTTTACTTGTATATTCCACCTTAGTAGCCAAGTATTAATTAAATCCAACTGTGTTTGAACAAACCTTGAAGCTTCGGTTGCGGATACATCAGAAGCCAATACAGTTGTATCGTCCGCGTACGTTGCCACTGTTACGTCTTAGAAAACGGGCATATCTGATGTGGAAATTGTATACAAAATTGGCCCCAGGACACTCCCTTGGAGAACTCCAGCATTTACCGAACCAAATTCAGAGCTTGTGCCGTTTATGTCCATAGATTCCACTGTACGATTTCACTGTTCCACTGTACGATTTCAGTAGCAAGTAAAATGGGGTAAGCACAATTAGTTTTAGTTTATACAGTAGCCCGTAGTGCCATACTTTATTAAATGCTTGCTTTACATCTAAAAACGCGGCTGAGAATTAGCGTTTGTATTCTAATGTATCTCTTATTACTTTTATAATTCGATGGCACTGTTCGGGTGTGCCATGTTTGTGCCCGAAGCCAAATTGGTAATCAGGAATTATATTTAATTTCTCTAAAGTAAGAATTAGACGTTTTTGGAAGAGCCTTTCGAAGATTTTTGAAAACACTGACAATAAACTTATAGGCTGTAGGAGGTTATTAAATGATCTGGTTTATTGGGCTTCGGAATCATTATTATCTTTGCGTACTTCCATTGCGATGGCAAATGACTTAATCTTAAGATAGAATTAAAGAGCGCAGTTAAAAAAATAATGGCTTTAGATGGTAATAGTTTTGCTATGTTTGAGTTAATTTGGTCATAACCCGCGGAGTTTGAGTTATTTAATTTATTTATCTCAATTGGTAATTTGAAGGGACATTTTATGACACATATTGTTTGAACATAATTTCCTCCAAATGTTGGCAACTGTTAAAACTATTATGGAAACGAGCGTTCGTTGAAAAACGGGAAGTTCCGCTGTTTGAACGAACAAGTCATTCAAAATTGGTCCCTCAGAATGGAAACCCTGAGGAGTAGTTGCGGCCAACATTTGAAGGAAATTAAAAAAATAAATGCCTTAAAATGTCCTTTAAAATTACCAATAAAGATTCCACACTTGATTTGAATTTTTATATTATTTTTTTGTTCTGAAAAAAAACCTCCAGATAGATCAGCTTATATTAAAAAATTAATTAAAAATAATATTTATACGATTTAAAAAAATTAGAAAAACCAAAATTTCTACCTCCTTAACTATTCAAAATTTATAAGGCAATTTGATTTCGTCTAAAAATGCGTCTTTGAAAAATGCGTTCGTTCAAATACTCAGGAACGAAACTACAATAGTTCAGCTTTCTGATGTTTGTCAATGAACTGAGCACTGTGCACCCATTTTTTTAAATAACTACAAAATATCGCTGATATGAAAGTAATTTTTTTTGTTAAGCTCGTTTGTTTTATGTCGGTCTGTTGCTTTTACACATTGAACAGGGATTAAACCGGCTCAAGACCTCTTGCTTCTATATTTAAATAAATTTTCGTGGGCAATTGTGTGAAGAAAACTTGAAAAGTAAGGTTTACAACAGTAGTTCTCATTCGTTTGTGGAGAGTCTGGCCTTATAGAGTTCGGTTTTACTTTCAACAATTGCAGCAAGGCTTTCTGAAGAGGGTTGTCACGGACCCGAAATCATGATAAAAGTAGTGTGCAGCCACGAAAATCAATGTCACTTTGCCATTTTGTTAAAAACTTGTATTCTATTTAAATATAGAAGCAAGAGGTCTTGAGCCGGTTTAATCCCTGTTCAATGTAATTTTTTTTATTACATCTGTAACAAAGATTTCAAGAATTCATTAGAGGTCTCTTTTGCCACATTAACCCTTAAGTTTACACTTATATAGTCGGTAATATTTAAGTTATAAATTCTACTTTACTTCACTTAAAAAAACCTAGCATAATACTCGTTCAGCTTTATCCTAACAATTTTTGGCGCTTTAAAACCAAAAAATTACTTCTTTGACCCACAATACCAATTTGATGTAAAACTTCTCCTACGAGTAATTCCAATAACAGAATAAATATTTTCAAATAGTTAAATATGAAAATTTAATAAAAAAAAACTTTATTAATTCGATCAGATAACCGAGTAAATAAAATTTAACCATCATAAAATTTAACCATGCTTTAATAAGTTCTTATTGCCAATAATCTATAACAACAACCAATACATGGACAATTTCAGTTTGCAATATTCATCCTAATTCATTAGGGTTTACCGATACTTTTTCTCCTCAACCCATACTGTCAGTTCCCACTACTGAAAATTGCTGTGTACCCAATCAACATTCGGTTGCATCGATAGAATACATGGGTAGTACGTGCAACTACCAACATTCAGTTGGCAAAAGATTCGCTTGTGGCAACAAATATAATCTCTGTGTGTATGTTCTGAACAAATCCGTTTCATAACTTTTCAAGTCATTTACGTAAGTCATCAAAAGGCAGTCAAAAAGACTTTGAGATGCAAGCAGTGGTGACTGCAGGGAGTGAATGCTTCTTTACCAACCGTAGACCCCAAGTGATGAATGTGATTAAACCCTGATCAATGGCTATATGTGACAGCGCATAGAAAAAGGGACCTAAGGGTAAAAAAATCAATTTTCATTTTTTTCTTTCTTTGATCTGGACAACATCTGAGCGTCGAATGAGACCGATCCTATGCCCCAAAAGTGTTCCCTCCCAGAGATATGCGCGTTTTATGAAAGTGAAGTCGACGAATCTAAGCGCAAATAGAAAGGGACCTAATCTTTAAAAAAAAAAACACAAAACTTTTCATCAACTTTTCACTTCTTTTTTTGATGTGGACAACATCTGAGCATCGAATGAGACCGATCCCATGGCCCAAAAGTGTTCCGAGAGATATGTGCCTTTTATGAAAGTGAAGTCGACGATTCTAAGCGCAAATAGACGGGGACCTAATCTTAAAATGGCTCTCCTGAACAAAACTGGTTTTTACTTAACACTTAATTAAGAACATATACTTTATTAAGAACAGACAGATTTTAAATAAATGGCAGTAAAGTATTTCACCGGACAAAGTAAACACAATAATAATCCCTCACAATGCCTTTCGATGTTGTTGCTTTTTATAATGGACAACAATCATGGACTTTATCGTGTGTTTTTTTGGCATACCAAAAAAAAAACACACACATACATACATGCATGCATACTCTTTAAAACCTGTCTTTGTTTATAGCCTCAACCATGCGGTATGATTGCCGTAATCATATAATTGTTAACGTAAATCTTTAACAACAATACTTCTGTCGCACCAAGAATATTTATTTGGTTGTTACAACCATGTTTTAGTTTCTAAATTTGCAATAATATTATTGTTACATTTCAACAATATTAATATTGCGGCAATCATATTGTTTAAAAATAAAATTCAGAAAACAATTATATTATTGCGACGAACATGCTTTTATTGTACAGAACATGTTTTTGTTGCCGTGACCATATCTTTTCTCTGCGGGCAGTCAACCGTTAGTGATTTTAAAAAGCGACATGTTCTATCAAATAACCATAGATTATTTGTCTATGACGACTACTTGTCCGTTTAACTATACAAAGAACGCCATGCTTCCTTCCATGTTGCCCACAGTCAGTACAGACGGCATAAAATACTACCGATAGCTGCAATTGGAACTGCAGCAAGAAGTCTTTATGACTTCCAGTTATGTGCTTGATGGCTAACGGCAACCAAACAGCTCTACTTTCTTGTTAACTGCATTATGATGATCACATAATACATTTTCACCAACACCACCACCACTAGCAGCAACAACAATATCGGCATCGGCACCATCATCATCAGCAGCAGGAACAATTTCGAAAGACGTCATGTGGCTTTAGCCAGCAAATCATTTGTGTGAATCAACACCAATGGAACCAATAGGGCTCCGTAAACAACACGTCAGGAGCAAACATTTGAAAGAAGCAAAAAAGAAGAAAACACACACGCTCTCTAACGGACACACACACATACACCTATTCCCATCTCCTGGGCAAACATACAATTTTTCCCAAGCCAAATGAAAATTGGCTGATTTAGCAAATATGAGCTGGGCATGCTCCATCGCATATCCTACTCATACCGCTTGGTGCTCCCGCAGAGCAAGGACTTTTATTTGTCCGCTTGGACTTTTACTCCTGTACATGTGCAACATAATTTTGTTTCCTCCTTGGACATCTGAAGTCCTTAGCCAGTTCGGGCATCGATTGTGCGGAATTCGAATTCTTCGTTAAGCTCGCATACATATTAATTTATTTATGAACTTTGGATTTGCACTTCAGGAATGTGACAGCACCAGCCGGAGCATCAGCAGCAGCAACAGCAGCAGGTTGGAAAGGTAAAAAGTGTGAAAACAAAAGGACTTATTAATATAATTTTTCGACACAAAATTAAAAAACAAAACGAAAGCTACAACCAGTGCCCATAGAGATTAAGACGAGGCCGCCAGCTAAAAGACTTTCGTTAGAGCTGCTGTGCATTATGTTAATAATACCATGTTCACCCAACTTTGGATTTTCCCAACACAGTGGGGGGAAAGTTGGAAAATACGGGTTCGTTTTTATATACTATCTTAAATTTCACTCGTTCGCTGTGGTTTTGTTTTTTTTTTTAATTAAGATCAGTTCATTGTTTCGGTTACGGGAAGATAGGTTCGGTAGAGAATGAAAGAGGAAGAAATGTTTGTGGACATCTGATATAAACCTGTTCATATCCTTCATAGCAGGAAACACCTCTGCGGAAAGTCTGTTCCACATACGGACAACACGACTGAAGAACCAAATTTATCGGTAATGCGTCATGCGATCGGTAGGCCAATCTATAACAAAATGGATGCAAAATTTTAGATAAGCGGGTCTTACGGGCGAACACTCTGACCTCCGGGATGAGGTCACCCATCTTAAAAAAGCACATCCCGTTAAAGTACCTGTAAAACAGTGATACGCAACTAACTTTCCACCGATGCGCGGGTGAAACAACAAAGTTGCCTCTCCTAATATCTGCAACAAGCCTCAGGCCCTTCCTAGTACACAGTCGAGAAAATCTAAAGACGACCTTAAAGCTTCCTTCCGCCCAGATGTGGGAGTTGTACTCCATTTTTCGCCGAATGTATGTGATGTAGATATTGAGCAACCGAGAGGATGTGGAAAACTTCTTTCACCGCCCAATCAAATGAAAGCATCTTTTCACACTTCGAAAATGTGATTGATCCAGCGAATATCACACTGAATTTTCATGCCCCGTACATTAAGAGCGTGAGACTCCTCTACAACAATCCCATTTTTTAAGAGTGCCGACGATGTTAAGCACGATTGTTGATGGCTAAACAAAAAGCATTGGGTTTTGCTAGCATGAAACTTGACCCTTAATGCAGAGAAAAGATATGGTTACTATATGGTCACGGCAACAATGAGTGAGTCTCACTCATTTTGTTAAAAATATGCAAACAAATGAAAAACAAGCAATTAAAGAAGCTGACAGTTGGTGATGTACTTAAATCAACAGCATAGTATTCGTGATTCCTCTTAATGTAATCCATAGTATTTCTTAAAAGAAGTTTATGACAAAAGTCCATTACGAGTATTACACGAGGGAAATTTATGTAGTCAAAATAGTGCCGTCAATAAAAAATCATACTCTGCAATCTTAGAAAAATCTCTTTTAATATATGACGTGGCTTAATTAAATGACGTGGCTAACTGAAAGCAAGTGATCAAACTAAATTTTACCAGGCCGAAGCTATTAAAGCATCCACCTTGGATTCGGGACCAAAATGAAACTTTTTTAATGGAACATGCATTTACCCTCAAACACACCAACAGGGTGTGTTTCTTTCCAATCCAAAATCATATATACTAATCGCCATCATTTCACCAGATATGATCTTCCAAAGTTCAGAGTTGAGTGGCAATAAACACCATTGTCGGCAGAACAAAACCAGATGTAACTGGAGCTTTTTCATGATTGTAACTGATTTTCCAATAGAGACATAACAATTCCGTATCTTTATGTCAACGCCACCTTAAACATTTTTTAAGATATTTTAGTGTCAAGACGTTAGCCATAGTCAACATTTTCATCATTGTTATATTTACATACAACCAAACGTTTGGTAATCATTAAAAATTACTACAGAAATTCTGAGTCAGTAGCTCTGGCAAAGTCCAAAGAAAATCCAGAATTTCATCGAAAAATCATCTTTAGCGGCGAAGCTCATGTTTGGATCAGTGGTTTTGTCAATAAACAAAATATGCGTTTTTGGACAATTGGGTCCATAGATCGCTGTAGACGGGCTCGTGGTCGTCATTTGAACGAAATCGAATTTCATACTTAAAATGTAACATTTGCACTACACCTGGATTAAACTTGGGTCTTTATCTTAAATAGTCTGTAGTTTATTAATATATAAAATTGTTATGTCCCTAAGGGAAAACCCCTTCCTCCAAGGACATCGCCGTCTAAACAAAATTTCCATTATACAATTTGGGAAATATTTTTATTTTTCCTTAAGTCAAACTGGAGCACTTGCTAAGTGTTTGATCAAGTTTTCTAGAACCGAGACTACCCCGTATCCTAGAGTGATGACGCCACATGATTAAAGCTATCACACACGAAAGCTGAAACTTTCACATGCATAAGATCGATGTGCGAGCAATAGGCCTTTGTACGCGGCTGAGCATTTCTCGTGATGCAACGGCCCGTCGATTATGCAATCCTTTCCATCTTGCATACCATGCCAGAGTCTTCCAGCGAGTTGGAAGGTTGCTGACTTCCAGCCGATCCCCAAAAAGGGTGAAGCCAATAATCCTGAATGATCGAGAAATCTCGAGTTGCATTCAGCTCTCCAAGATAATGGAGGGCATGGTTAACCATCATCTTGTGGGGTATCTGGAGTCTAATGACCTGCTTGGGATCGTCAGTATGGCTTCCGTAGAAATCGCTTCACAAGAGACCTGATGGAGTTCCTGTCAGACCTTTAGAGTTGGTCTATCCACCAGTTTAGTGAAAGTAAGGTCGTGGCTCTGGATATCTTCAGTGTCTGTCTGTGATAGAGTCTGGCACAGAACACTCATATCAAAGCTGATCGCCTTTGGTGTCGGTAGTAACTTCTCATGATTTATAATGGGCTTTCTAAGAGATCGCACTATACGAGTCATTGTAGATGAGTTCTCATCAAGCAAATCAGATGCTCTTGAGTTTCTAGACATTAAAAAAAACAATGTGACGCTCGTTGAGCGAGACATGTATTCGAAGTGTTAAAAATAGCACTCAAGTGTATAGGCTATAGGTGAAGGAAAAATGTCACCTATTTTGAACTCTTTGATGTCTATACAACTTACATCAGGCCTAAAATGGAAGGGATTTCCCATATGTGACAGCGCATAGAGAAAAGGACCTAAGGGTAAAAAATCAATTTTCAATTTTTTTCTTTTTTTGATGTGGACAGCATCTGAGCATCGAATCCCATCGATCCCATGCCCCAAAAGTATTCCCTCCCAGAGATATGCGCGTTTTATGAAAGTGAAGTCGACGATTCTAAGCGCAAATAGAAAGGGACCTAATCTTTAAAATGGCTCTCCTGAGAAACTTTTCATCAACTTCTCACTTTTTTTTGATGTGGACAACATCTGAGCATCGAATGCGACCGATTCCATGCCCCAAAAGTGTTCCCTCCCAGAGATATGCGCGTTTTATGAAAGTGAAGTCGAAGAATCTAAGCGCAAATAGAAAGGGATCTTTAAAATGGACAAAACTGGTTTTTAACCTTAGGTCCCCCCCCTATTTTGCGCGTCACATATGAGGACAAGTGCCCCAAAATCATGATTGGAGCTGTTTGACCGTGGCCAAGGGAGATCAATGGTGCCGATGGTAACAGTAGGGTATCTAAATCTATTTTCTTCCTGAAACATTGGCGGAATGTGGGCTGCGTATAGCTGTTCTATCGTTACGGTAATGGTGTGTGTACATCAGACATCCGTCATCTTATTCCTGACTTAAGGATATTCGGCAGTGATACGCGACTTACTAGGAATTCACAGACGTTAGTTAAGGATTGACCAGTTGACCGCGCTATAAATACAATCCACTGTAGATCGGTTTTTGCTCGTACAGTCCGTATGTGGAATAGACTTTTGGCAAATGTATTTCCCCCTAACTACGACATCCAGAAGTTCAAAGTATGTGTTAACAATCACTACTTACTCCTTCCGCCTTTCGACCCTATTTTACACTCAGCAAGGCATGTTTAGGGGTCATGCCCGAGAGTTGTTCAATTAAAAACACCCTTTTATACCCGTTAGTATTTTTCTGTCGATAACTTGGAAACCCCGGACTAAAAAGTGAGTTGTAGAAAATCAAGCATAAAAGCTCGTAGAAGGGATTGGTCATAAATAATGTCACCCTTTAAAAAAAAACTTGTTGTGGATGAACGCTTTAGATTTTTACCCACTAGAATATTTAGCCGTTTTATAGTAAAGTAACTTTTAACCTTAGTACAAGTATAACTGATAAAGAATTGAGATGTTAGTAGCTAACTACAGAAGAAAATCTGATCTCAAATCACACAAATCACGCTGGTCTGTCGTCTGCGAAATGTTGCTATGGCTGTACGCTTTCGATTTTTCCTTAATAGAATATTGCCATTTTGTGGAAAACATTTTTATGGAGGACATTAAGTAACCTTCGGCCTTCATATAAATGATAAGAACTTGATGCCATTGATGTTTCGTCTGCTTATAATATCACATAGAAATTCTGGCCTTGATTGTTAATCCATCATTTATAAATAAGCTATGAAACTATCATCCCATTTACACAATTCCCACCACTGTGCAGCTTCGAACGCTTTAAATAAACCAACAAACGCACAGCACACAACATCGCACTTTAAATATTCATTCCGAATTCTTGGCAAACAAAATAAAAAAAAACTTTTCACTTTTGAGCAGAGTTGGAAAATGTTGCTGCCACAACAGAATTATTGCTTGCTAATACAACTGCCGCAGAGATGGGCTGCAAGGGGAAATATGAAAAGTATTCCCCACTGGAGCAGAGAAGATGTCTTTACACACGACAGAATGAGGAGGGCAGGAACCCTGTTCGAAAGTGTAAGGCATGGCAATGCAAATAAAACGGCATTGGCACACAACAAATAACTGCGTTAATACCTACGGGATAGGCTGTATTAAACGTATGTTCACACGCAACCAGAGCAACAAGACCTACCCCAGCATCGCATTTCTGCAGGTGTACAGCTATGGTCCGTGTACTTCAGCTGCCAAAAGAGATATTCCAGAGGGTGGCAGTGTTACACTAAATTAAGCAATTGAAAATGGGAATGGAGAAACGCCACACCCCTCTCAACAGCATCATCAGCATTGGAAGCAGCCACAGCACATCCACTGCCAGAACCCCCTTGTCAACAACGAGCAGAAACAATCAAAGGAAGCAACAAACGCTGCGTTATGATACTCTGCCGCTCGGCGCCGAGTTGTTATGTAAATTTAGCGAAAACTTATTAAAATCCGCCAACTTTAGTTCGCAACAATTTCCCGGTAAACAAGTGGGGAAACAACAGCAACAGCAACGGCGGCAGCAGCAATTGGCATAAATGGAATAAATATTAACTTTACCTACCAATAAACTTACAGAACTGCCACCGGCAACTCACTCGTCAAAACTGCACAAAATGTTATTTATTACCAGGAACGTCTAACACACCGAACCACGCGCACAAACACACACACGCACACTCTCCAATACAGCAGTTCCAGCACCAGCAGAGAAACAGCCGTATCCGCTTCCTGGCATACACGCACCGACATCCTTAAACTGAACATTTAAAACGTTCAATTGGAAATGTAAACAACAGCATAACCGCTTGAAGATTTTCTTCCTTCACCTCCAGCACGGGCATAAAACTACAAACACTCGAAGGAGCATTCAACGGGACTAGTGATGATTTACACTCTGATCCTTGAGCAGAACAACCACCGCCTTCACCCCCACCACCAGCAGCAGCACCATTACCATCATAAACACCAACACCTCAGCTGTGAGCTTTCATCGCACAGCGACGCAGTCTTATCATCTCATTTGTGTCATTTTTCACATCCATCATTTATTTATTAACTCATCCAGGTGAAAGGCGCTCCCAAAGGACTGAATGAAAAGCTTAACACTAATATCCTGCCCATGGTCCTTGCCAATGACATACATGTCACATTAAGACCATCGCCATTGCCATGCGATGCAATGGCGCTCCAAGCAGGACTCCGGACATTTAATGTAATGTGAAATGCAAAGTAACTGGACCTCTTCCGATGCACAGATACTCCCACACACACATATACATACACTTGCTAACAAGTGCATGCTGTCCTTGGCTGTTGCAAAAAAAGGACACAGGATATTAAAATTGAAAACAACATAAGAAGATCAGAACAAAGCGGAAACAACATCGAGAGTGAATACCCAGCCTTTAGCCATCCCACCCATACGAAAAAGGACAAGAATTAATTGCACAAAGTTCAAGAGACGACAACAAAAGCAACAACATAAAAAAACAACAGCTCCAGCTATGGACAAGCGACAAAGAGGAATCGTCAGTTAAATCACTCCCGCCAGCGAGCAAACAACTACAGTGAGTGACAAAAAAAAAGATGAAACAAGTAAAAACGTTGTTAAGATCTAACCTTATATAGGGTGATCCATCTAGATTTATTTTTTCAGAACAAAAAAACACATAAAACTTCAAATCAAGTGTGGATTCTTTATTGGTAATTTGATAGGACATTTTATGGCATTTATTTTTTGACTATAATTTCCTTCAAGTGTTAGCAACTGTATTATGGAAGTGAGCGTTCGGTGAGAAACGGGAAGATCCGCGGTTTTCGACCAATATTTTGTTCAGTGATGAGGCCTATTTGTGGCTCAATAAACAAAATTGCCGCATTTGGGCTGAAAAGCAACAAGAAGAGATTCAAGAGGTGCCATTATACCCAGAGAAAACCACGGTTTGCTGCGGTTTATAAGTTGGTGGAATCATCGGAGCATATTTTTTCAAATATGAAGATGACCGGGACGTAATCGTGAATGGTGCTCGCTGTAGCGCTTTAATATCGATCTTTATGCTACCTGAAATTAAAGTCAATAATCTTGACGACACTTGGTTTTAACAGGACGGTGCCACTTGCCATTAAGGCTGCTCAAACAATGGATCTTTGAGAGGTCATTTCTAAAAGGAGCTAATTTCACGTTTTGGGCAGGTGAGTTGGCCACCTAGATCGAGTGATATTCCACCTTTAGATATTTTTCTTTGCGGTTACGTAAAGTCCAAAGTCTATGCTGACAAATCAGCTACGATTCAGCTTTTGAAAGCCAACATTACGCGTGTCATAAAAGATATACCGGTCGAAATGCTCTAACGAGTCATCCAAAGTTAGACCCTCAGAATGGAAACCCTGAAGCGTAGTTGAGGCCAACATTTGAAGGAAATTCTATTCAAAAAATAAATGCGATAAAATGTCCTTTCAAATTACCAATAAATTTTCCACACTTGATTTGAATTATAATATTTTTTTTTTGTTCTGAAAAAATACCTACCTATAGATATTGACATATTTAGAAAAGATTACAGACATTAAGCGTTGAATGTTATTAGAAGTTCCTGCTGCAGGTACGTCTTAATATAAATTCCTCCCTGCTGTTCTGCGTATACGATAGAAACGTGGTCCAAAAAGTACGCGCTCACTTCGAAACACTAACTTGTTCATAAATCTTAACGAATTCGAAAATTCAAAATCGGCCGATATGGACGAACCGTTTGAGTAATTTATTTAAGACGTAACTGAACCTGTAAGGTGGGAGCCTTTAATACACTTTGCACGCGCTCCGCGGTTTTCGTCATGTCTGGGACGTTTTCTGGAAAGTCCATGACTGGTTTTGGAACTGGAAATTGTTAAGAGGCTTCACAACAGCTTCCAAAACGGTTTTTGGTAAACTTTGGCCGATGTTTTGACTGCTTGTTCGCAGAAATGCAGGTCAGTGGCCCTATCGTAAGAGACACCCCACCAAACTATGACTGAGTGATGTCCCTTTTCCACCCTTGGGATTAGTTCGTGTGCTTCCTTAGATGACCGCGCATACACTCCCATTTTGCTTGTTAAATTTTTCCTGAACGGTAAAAATTTTTCATCGGTGAACAAAATTTTTCTGTGCAAGTTATCAGCGTGCTTCAACAAAAGACGTTTGCATTTATCAATTTCATATATTTTTTAAAGCTGCAGTCAATAAATGCCCGGTACGTCGTTTGAAATCCCTAAGTCTCAAGTCTTTTTTAATGATTCGACCCATGGACTATTGCGTGATATTCATCTCACGGGCCATGATTTTCTATTTTCCGAGCGGATTTCTGTGAATTCTTGATTTAACGGCTTTGATGGGCGGCCCGACCAGTGGCGGGCTTTTACCTATCCAGTCTGCTCAAACAGTTTTATGCATTTTTGCTACGCTCCATCAGCCCTCACAACGAAAATGTATAATCTGTTTTTATATTATTCTTGCCCTCATCAATACTTAGTATATATGTACCAATGTTTAGTCTTCTAGCATTAAAAATAACTTTTAGCACGCAACTCTGCCAACCGACCAAATTTTGCAAAAAAAAAAATGACAGGAGCACACGTCGTGCTAAGCTAAAGTTTTTTTTTAAAAATTTCATCAAAATCATAACTCTAATGGTCCCATACATATATCCATAATCCCATACATACAATAGCTTAGCAATGCGTTTCCACGAACATTTTTTACATCTCTAAAAGCCAAAATGGAAGATAAAACGTCCTGAATTGTGTTAAGAAATAATCAAAGAACATATTTTGAAAATATGGCAACTTATAAAATAGAGATTTTTGTTAACTTTTCGTCAAAGCTGAAAATGTAAACTGATAGCCTAACAGCGATAATAAATTCATAAAACGCATAAAAACGTTGTGGCAGTTATATCACATCCAAAGGAACTTTTTTCAACTTAAGTAAGGTCTGCCCTTTGTCAAGAAAATCACTTATGCCAAATATTATTAAGATCGGTCTGTAACTGCGTCTAGTAGCTTGATTAGAAGATTAAGATGGACAGCAGCTAGACGAACAAATACACATTGTTAAGTCAAATTAGTTTTTAAATCTGGGTCGATCGGCACACCTAAAGGTTGATCTAGCCCAAATAATTGTGGCTGTAACAAACATTAGCAATGAAACTTAATTAAAATAGGAAGAGTTTAAACTTTTTATAAGAATAAGGAAATGCGTAAGTGATACAATCTTTTTTTAAGCTAAAAACCGATACGTTATCTAATGGAAAACTTTTTGAGAGCAAAAACAATTTTTTTAAAAAAAAATTTATAGTTTTGCTGCAATTCCACTTAAGGGGAGAGTAAACTTTTGTCATTCTTTTTTATGAAATGATAAAATGTCGTAAAGCAAACTGAAAACTATTATCGAGGACAGTGTCAAACTTGCATTACGAAAAGTAAATAAAAAAATCCCTAATTTCGTGCCCCGTTAACAACGGCAGCATATCGCACTTGACAATTACTAAGCTCAAAAACACCGATGAAGTCTACCGTAATCACTGTCTTCTCGTGCCCCTTTTTTCGTCACTCACTGTAGGCGCAACATAAAAACACACATCCCGAACGTAGAAGTAGAAATAAGTAAATGTGCAACTGCACACATAAGCGGGATAATGAGATTTCATGTGTGATTAAAATTCAATTGTGTTCACGCTACAAATCAAAAGAGTTATTTAATTATTTGCTTTGAATCGTTGTTATGTGCTCGTCGTGCGTAATGAGGACGTGCCTTCGCCATCATAAGATGTACCAAGTGGAGGTCAGTCATTTCATGCTTGGATGGTCCGTACTGTATGTGCTTCAAGATGGACTTCCGTTGCGCTACTAAAGAGTTTCAAATCATTTTAAATATTTAGTAGCACTTTATGCGTGGGCACAAGGGAATACGAGTATCGCCAAATAGCAGGGCCAATATGAAGGCATGAATGATGTAAAATATAAGCGCAAGACATGCGGATATGTTGAACTAAGAGGGTTTATGTAATTGACTTTGTAAGAGGGGGATTGGGTAATTTGTGTTAGTTCAAATCTTTGGGCTATAATCAATTGTTTATTTTGAGGGGGAAAATACGTTTTGTTCCGTTGTTATTAGTTCAAACACGGCGTATGATTAATATTTGAATTGTATTCAACGTTAATCATACGCACCAAGGGCTGAATTACAAAACCTATAAATAGTAAATAATAGTAAATAAATGGCATAAAATGTCCTTTCGAATGAACAACAATCATTATATACTAGATTTGAATTTTTGTATTTTTTTGCTTTGGAAAAAATACCTCTAATATTGATCACACGATATAAACTAGCTTAGCGGTTGTGAAGGATGGTCTAACCTTAATGCACGATGTTAATTTTAGGTCACACCTTACACTAAGGTTTTGGTCAACCAAATTAGACTTTTTTCTTTGTTTCAGTGTTTGACAAATTCAACCATGGTAAGATACACAATTGTACAGTGCGCTAAGATTGTTGAAGCATTTTATGAAAATCAGCGTTGAAATCAATAATCTTTTCGTACACTTCGTTATTTATTCGATCAGCATAATAGACTAACAATAATAGTTAAAGAAACTACTGTGGACATATTACAGTGGTTTATTTAACAAGCAGAAATGCCAAATTTGGGTAAACTTTTATTCATGAGTGATTGCTGAAATGATTATGGTGTGTATTATGGCCAGACGGCATCATTGAGCCGTACTTCTTAACAAATAAGGTCTGTCAAGCAGTTACCGTATTTGCTATCGCGAGATGATTACGGAATTTGTGTAGCCAGGAAATCGAGGATATGGACCTCGACCATATGTGGCTGCAACAGGATGGTGCCACTTGCCATACAACCAACGAAACAATCTCTCTTTAGCTCGAGAAATTCAATTTCCGTGATATCTCATGTCATGGTGATGTTAATTGGTGCCTACCTTCATGTGTTATGACACCGTTTAAGTACTTTGTTTGGAGATATTTGAAAGGAAAAGTGTGCATACACAAGCATAGAAAAATTCAAGAATGAAAGGATAATTTAATTCGGCACACTAACAACATTGAACCTCCATTAAGTCTCGGAGTCATTGAAAATACGTATACACAATCTGAAAAAGGTATGCCACCGAGGCCATAGCGAGCGTTTGGCCAATATTTTGTTTCACACATAATTTTCGTAGATACTTCTAGCATAGTTTAAAACACATAGATAATTCCTTGAAAACTTTTTGTTTTATTTACAACAAGCTGACTCGGCAAACGTTGTTTTGCGTTCACATTTTATTTTCAGTGAAAGTCTGGTTCAGTTGCAAAGTCGTGGTTGATTGATACAGGTGCACTGATCCGGAAATATATAAATAAATCTGGTTCCCATCGTGATAGAAAGTACCACACACCTTTGTTCAATCCCGTCCACATTTTCAGCAGAACTTAGAATATGTACACCAAGCCATCATACCAAATTTTGTTCGAACAAAAAACACATATTGTTGGGGTCACATTGGACTGCCTTTTTCGATTCTCTGCACATGCTACAGCTATCTACGATAAACTCAAAAGTAAGAACAAGGTCCTCAAGTCACTTGCCGGCAGTACTTGGGGAGCCGACAAAGAAACCTTGTTGACCTCTTACAAAGCGATGGGTCGGTCCGTTGCAAACTACGCAGTACCTGTATGGTCGGCGAACGTGAGTACAACGCAGTGGAAGAATATTCAGACCTGCCAGAATGCCGCCCTCAAAACATCAGCAGGGTGTCTTCTATGTCTTCGGGGGACCAACTGCATCAATAGACGAAGGTCTTTACAATGCGCAGACAAAATTTCCTGCTGTCTAAGCAATACCTACTAGGGCGCTTTCGCAGCATTCATCCTAACCACCATCTCTAGGACAGAATGCCACCGCCCAGGCAGATCAGGTACGATCTTCATGATCTAGAGAGAGAGATCCAGCGGTATAAGAGAGAACCTTTAGATTATCGCAACTATCAGTCAGGTCGGAACAACATTCACGCCGATGAAGTCAAAGCAGCAGTATCCAGCTACCGTGTGAACGTAGTGCTAGGGGAGAATCCCCCGAAGATTTCACCTGAGGGGAAGGTACTACCTAGGCTGACGCGCGTGGTTCTGGAGCAGCTGAGATCTAGATGGTGCAGCCGCCTCAATTCTTACTGGGCAGGAATTGATGCTAACGTTCCGGAGCAGCTGAGATCTGGATGGTGCAGCCGCCTCAATTCTTACTGGGCAGGAATTGATGCTAACGTTCCGGAACTCTGCCCCGCCTGTCATTAGGGACCACATGATGTGCTGCACCTCTTCAATTGTCCAAGCCCACCCCAGGTCTCTGTGGACGCATCCAGTTCGAATGACACGCTTCCTCCATCTGGATATCGAAGCAGATCCCCTATAGACGAACAAAACTTCAAAATAAGTATATTGTTGTTACAACAACAACCGAATTTTATTCAAATACCGTTAAAAGGAGCAGAAATAATGTGTTTTTAGCTTGTGAATTGTATAGGAGGTACCACGCCCACTGGGCCGATTTCATGCAAACTACACACAAACCATTTACAGCCAATCCCCAACGTACCCTAAAATTTTTTTTTAAAGTTTTAAGCAATGTAACAAACCACATTTCATTTGTATATATGTGACAGCGCATAGAGAAAGGGACCTAAGGGTAAAAAAAATCAATTTTCACTTTTTTTGTGATGTGGACAACATCTGAGCATCGAATGAGACCGATCCCATGCCCCAAAAGTGTTTTCTGCCAGAGATATGCGCGTTTTATGAAAGTGATGGTACACCAAAGATACACATACACGTATTTAAATCTTTAAAATGGCTCTCCTGAACAAAACTGGATTTTTCCCTTAGGTCCCTTCCTATTTTGCGCGTCACATATATTGATTAACATCGTGCCTTTTGGTTGAACCACCCTATATAAAAAGATTGAAGACACCATTTAAAATCATAATATTTCCTACTTGCAGTCTAACAAATTTAGGACACCCCCACCATATTATCCTTCTAGTTATTAACTAAAGTACAACAACATTTCAAAATTTTTCCTGTGCAATTACCAGCAGTGCTCTGCATAAGGTCACTGTTATCATAGAACTCCATCTAAATGATCTCCCCAGACATTTAGGTACAACTTGGTTCATTGCAGCACAATATTATTCCATAATCTCGACATCCCATCTTTACCATTTACGGACATTCATGTAGGCCAAACAATATTTCAACACAAAAAATGGATTTTTTAATAAAAAAACAAAACATACATCTTTTAATACAAAATGTAGACAAAATCTTTTTGTTTTTATTAAAAAACATATACACGTATAGAGAATATATAGTACATGTAATATGTATGTTAGTAAGTGAGTGAGTAAATATGTATGATGGTATATTTACAAGCCAAACATCCTACAAATACTTTCAAATGTATGAAGAATCTCGTACAGTAGAGGAGCATACAAAAATAGAAACTTTTTTGTCTTATTACATAAAACAGTAATAATGAAGTTTAGAAGCGCCAAAAACCTAAAAACTGCTTGAACGATATAGCCCAAACTTGGGCAATATGTTTGTTATGTCTCTCGGAAGGTTTTTCTAAAGTTTGGGTCCGATACACGCAGAAAAAAAGTATGGTTGTGATGACAATATTCGAAGAGGATAATACTATTGTTGGGTATATGGTTGTGCTACAACAATATTATGGTCATCACAACAATAGTATGATTCAAATACAACCATACTATGATCCTCACAACAATAGTATGATTCACACATAACCATACTATGATCCCCACAACCATAATATGATTCACAATCAACCATACTATGATCTCCACAACCATAGTATGATCCTTAAAACCATAGTATGTTTCATATACAACCATAGTATGATCCTCACAACCATAGTATGATTTACACGCAAACATGTTATGATCCCAACAACCATAGTATGATCACACACAATTATACTATGATCCCCAGTATTATTTATTAGAACTTGTTTAAGTTGACGACAATAGATTAGATCCCTAATATTATTTATTAAAATTGGTTTAAGTTGTCAACAATATATTTGAATTATGAAAATTATCCAAAAAATACATTGAATTCAAAATATTAGGAGTGATTTATTTCACAGTAGAAAAAATAAGTTTAAATAAACGTAAGCGTTTTTAATAAAAATATTTCAGATAAACAAAGCCAAAACATCTTGTTTAAAAAAATTTAATTTCGATAAAAAAAAGTACTGTTATTGCATTAGATCCGTACCAATGACATTTATTGTAAAAATCATATTTAAAAATTACAATCATATAGTATGATTGCCGTAATCATACGCATTATTGTTCACATAAAACGCAAAACAAAATACTTTTGTCGCACTAACCATATTTATATTGTTGCTATAACCATATTTTCATTTTTAAATTTGTTACATTTCAACAATATTAATATTGCAGCAATTATACTATTGTCAAAACTAAATTCAGTTAACAATGCTATGGTTGCGACGAACATACTTTTATTGTGGAAAACATATTATTTTTGCCGTGACCATGTAGTAACCATGTTTTTCTTTGCGTGTATCTGGCTCTGCCTTCTTACATATAAAGTAATTAAGATTGTTGTATCAACAGTACGATTTGAAACAAATTTACAAAATATTTTTTTTAATTTCATTTATTACATCTGTGGTAGATAAATTCCTTACTGAATAAATTCCGTTCGGAACTGAAGATACAGTTTTTTATGAAATTTAAATCGGCACAGTGGCAGTGAACCTGAGAAATTTACAAAACAAACAACTATAAATATTGCTATCTTTATTGGTTGCGCTGACCAAGTTGTGGGACACATATGTACCAGCATGTGAAGAAAATAAAGGGTGGTTAATTTTTAAGGGCTGATGCCATTTCTTGCCACCATTCTGACCATTGATGACGATTGGAATGATCAAGAGGCTTTAGTTCTTGAGTCAAATGAACATTGTAAGCGTGTAAATGCAAGTATTTATGCATAATGTTCATCAACGACGAGCGTGAGAGTTGCAATTGTTGGGCACGACAACGAGTTGAGTTGGACGGCTCTTCAGCCACACTATCGCGAACAGCAGCAATATTTTTTGCAGTACAAGCTGTACGAGCATGTACTGGTGTTTTCGCCTCACCTACAGACCCAGTTTGCTCAAATTTTCGCACGGTTCTTCCGATTGTACGTACATTTGGACGATTAAATTTACCGAAAAAATCACGAAGTGTACGATATGCATTTTGATTTGAACGCCTATTTTTATAATAACCCTGAATAACTTTAACGCGTTGCTTGCTTGTGTATCTTTCCATGGCTCAAATTGATTTAGTCTGAAATTGAGAAATATCAAATGAAATGTAGAAAAAAACTTGACGTTTAGGAGTAGTTCACATTCAGAATCGGCCCTTAAAATTGTACACCCTTTATGTTATATACTTATACAAAGATTTTGACCGGCCTGAAAACTTGCACAGAAAAATTTTGTTCACCGATGAAAAAATTTTCACCGTTTAGGAAAAATTTAACAAGCAAAATGATAGTGTGTATGCGCGGTCATCTAAGGAAGCATCTGAACTGATCCCAAAGGTGGAAAAGGGTCATCACCCAGCCTCAGTCATGGTTTGTTAGGATGTCTCTTACGATGGGGTCTCTTACGATGGGGACCTGCATTTCTGCGAACAAGGAGTCAAAACATCGGCCAAAGTTTACCAAAAAACTGTTCCAGGCATGGCTTCGAAACAATTTGCCAGCGTTCATTTTCCATTGGACAAAAAAATGTGAACGATTTAGAGGGACAATGTTTGACACAAAATATACCACAACGTTGGATCTCTTAAGATTGCTGTTAGAGCTGTAGCCAATTTTCCAATGGACGAAGTTCGTGCAGCTGTTGACGATTGGCCAGCGCGACTTAAGGCGTATGTAAGGGCAATAAGTAGATTATCTTTGGATACAATATACATCAATAAATATATTAAAAAATATTTGGTCCAAAACATTCAGAACTTTTTATTTTACACCATAAAACGTGTGTAACAGTATTCATGGAATGGGGCTCAATTGAGCCCCATTCCATGGTTCATATTGTCAAACGCTAAAACAAATAAATGTTAAATAAAGTAGGGCAAATAACTTGAATTAAAGGTGTGGCTCACAATTAAAATCGTGCCCTATGGTTGAACCACCCTTTAGATCCTGCAACTCCACCTTAATAGATATCAGTAGAAAAAACTACAGATAGTTTTGCATACGGACGTTTAATTATTTCCATATGTGACAGCGCATAGAGAAAGGGACCTAAGGGTAAAAAAAATCAATTTTCATTTTTTTTTCTTTTTTTGATGTGGACAACATCTGAGCATCGAATGAGACCGACCCCATGCCCCAAAAGTGTTCCCTCCCAGAGATATGTGCGTTTTATGGGAGTGAAGTCGACGATTCTAAGCGCAAATAGAAATGGACCTAATCTTTAAAATGGCTCTCCTGAACAAAACTGGTTTTTAGCCTTAGGTCCCTTTCTATTTTGCGCGTCACATATAAAATTCTAATAACGAGAAAAGTTTGCTTGGATTTTTAGAGAAAAAAACCTGTTTAACTGTTTTTTTATATCTGATCAAGTCCATTTTAGTCTAAACGGCAATATTAATGAACAAAATATTTTTATATAGTGTGGCTCTTATCTACTAATAACACATGAGATAACATTTATATCGCTCTTCTCTGGCCACCTTCTGTACAAAAATTGTATTAAAAAACTTGGTGAAATGAGAACACATCCTATAACTCCCATACTAAGCTCCGATTTGTCTATTTTGCTTCTATGCCGTTTAAAACAACCACTGTGGGAGTATTCCATTGTTAATACCCTACCTCAATAATTATGACAATGGTTTTAGTTCGAAACATTTAAGATACTATAAGAAAATTATCATAAACTAAACCATTTATAATTTGTTGAAAACAAAAGCCAATTCATTTTTTTGAAGATGATCGTAATGCCGCCCTAATGTCCAGATATGTGGCCATAATAAAAATATGTGTCAACTTGTGAAATATTGTCGACACTTAACATACGAGAGTATCTGTTTTGGAGAATCCTTTTGCCACAAACTAACACACACAAATACATACACACACATCCATTTAGAGAAACTTGTAAAGGACGAAGGATGAATGTTTTTATAAAATGTTAAACGAACAAAACAAAAAACTCTCGGTACAGAAAAAAAATACAAAACTTTGAAAAGTTGTAGTTGTGTTTTCCAATTAAGTTTCAGCTGTTGCATGAAATTTATTCATATTGTTATTATTAAGTCTGAACTCAATATTTAAATCATATTTCACAGGCATTCCAATATTTGGCTGTGTGCAAGGATGTGTGAGTGTGTGCACTTAAACAAACACATTCCCAGCACACACCATTTCCGAGTGTAATCCACTTAAGTGCGGAATTGGCAAAATCAAGACTTTAGTCTTTCGCCCACCGCCAAGCTGATATAAGGAATCATTTTCCATCAGCAGCAGAGCCAAAGGATTATGTTCATGCATTCGCATTTCCATAAATGTTTTATACCCACACTCAGAACATAACATCCGACAAACTTTCATTTGATTTGAGTTTTCATAAATTTGTGTTTTTTTTGTTTGTTTTATTTTGTTTTCCCAGGTACTTATGAAAGTACGTTACGTACGTTTGTCGTACGTAGACGGCACGGCGTACATGTGAAGGTACATTTCGTTGTGTCATGTTTTATTTATACATTTATTACATTTAAGCACTTGTACATTCAGACTGCATACACATGTAAACTTTTTTCCGTTTTTTTTTTGTTTTTTGAAATTGTTTATGTTTGAAATTTAATGAATGTTAATGGGCATAAGTCAAATGGTTTATTGGCCATTCCATGCCAAGTTGCCGAGACGATAGCTCTAAGTTAAGTGCGGAAGATTTTAAAGCAAAA
The DNA here is from genome assembly GCA_963513945.1 of Hydrotaea diabolus. Lineage (NCBI taxonomy): Eukaryota > Metazoa > Arthropoda > Insecta > Diptera > Muscidae > Hydrotaea > Hydrotaea diabolus. The sequence continues at coordinate 237,561,547 of OY740716.1, read as the reverse complement.
GGTTTTTATCTGCTGCAATGCATTGTGGTTGGGTACTTAACTTACTTTTAATATTACTATTGAGCGTTTAAACTGGCTCGTAAAGTCAACGCTCTTTATTTCGAGTGCGATTTCTTAAGCCTTTTAAATCCCAATTAAATTTTCCATTTAACATTACTCTTTTTTCGCCATGCCAGTTTTCATAGCCTACATCAGAATGTCGTACAGGGTACTGATTATAGTAAATTCAGGTCTTAAGTACCTCTATAAACCATTTTTCAAATTCTGCATTTTTTAGACCAGTATCAATACCTATTTCTTCAAAAGGATGAATTATTTTTAAAAAAGTCAATATCGGTGGATGTTCTGATATATAGAGTTTTCCATTACGGACAAAACAATTTTATATATTACGAGAGCTGCTATATAAATTTCAGGCCTAATAATGAAAAAGCGAACATTATTCATCAAAAATGGTTTTATTGTTTTTCAAAGTATTCTCCAGCAGGATTTATACACTTTTAAATGCGCTCAAACCAATTGTCGAAGCACTTTTTCCACTCCGATTGAGACACCTCCAAAACATGATTTTTGAAAGCTTTAACAGCATCTTTTGGCGATGAAAAGCGTTGACCGCGCATTTTTTCTTGATGTGTGGGAATAAAAAGAAGTCATTGGGTGCCAAGTCAGGGCTGTACGGCGGATGACCCATCAATTCGTCGTTTTTGGCCAAAAAGGTCAAAAAGGCGCTGATTTAAGCCGATGTGTGAGAGCTCGCATTGTCATGGTGCACAATGATTCCTCTTCTCTTGTTCGTTTTCGAAATTTTCCGAAGACTTCAGGCAAACAATTGAGTCAGAATTGACCGTCCTACGTTGGTCAAGCGGAACTGTCGCCACATGACCAGTTTTGCCGAAGAAACCGGCCACCATTTGCTTCGAAGTGCTTCTTCCACAAACAACTTTCGTTGGAGTTGGCTCCTCTTAGAAGATCCACACGATTGATTGCGGTTTTGTTTCAGGCTCATACGCATAGATCCATGATTTGGCACCTATGACGATCTTATGAACGTCTCTTGAAGCACCGCGATCGTATTTTTTCAAAAATTGTATTGCACTAATCGACACGAGCCTTTTTTGAGCGATTGTCAAATTGTGCGGGATCCAACGAGAACAAACTATTTTTATGGCCAGGTGTTTATGCAATATCGAATGTATACTGGTGGAAAAAATGCCCAAGAATGCCTCTATCTCACCATATGTCACATGACGGTCTTGCATTATCAGTTCACGCACGGCATCAATGTTCTCTGGCACAACGGCCGTTTTTGGACTACTTTCACGACCTTCGTCTTTAAGCGAGCGTCGGCCACGATTGAATTCATTTAACCAGTTCTTCACAGTGCTATAGGATGGTGCTTCATCGCCATATACAGATATAAGTTCATCGATGCACTCTTGTCGTGATAATCCACGTCGAAAGTTGAGAAAAATGATCGCACGAAAATGTTCACGAGTTAATACCAGTTTTTTTGCCAAATTGATTTTTTCAAGTCACTGTAAACAACACAAGTGATGGTCGTACGTCAAAATGTTCTGAGTATGTTTATGCTGAAAAACGTCAAACTTTCCATAAAAAATGTCAGATGGCGCCAGGAAACACTTAATGTTGCCTAGGCCAGAATTATATATAGCAACCCTCGTACCTTCAATATTCTGTGTTTTATTACGATTATATAACTCTAACTTATTCCAGGTGTAGTGCAAATGTTACATTTTAAGTATGGCACTCGATTTCGGTCATATGACCACCAAGAGCCCGTGTACAGCGATCTATTCTTCATACCCAATTTTCCACCACTCTTGCACACATTTCGACCGGAACGTTGACAATTTCGCATTGGGTGTGGTCTCTGAGCTCGTCTAAAGGTATTGGCTTGTTGGCAAAGACCAATGACTTGATGTGGCCCCATAAAAAAGCCAATGGCGTTAAATCATATGAACGAGGTGGCCATTAGATCGGACCATTTCTCGATATAACAATTTGCCTTGCAGTAAATTGATTGTAACGCGTGATGTGTGGCTAGTGGCACCGTCTTGTTGAACCCACTTATCAACGATGTCAAGTTCATCCAATTCTGGCCAAGAATAATTTTCTAACATGACACGATAGCGCCCTTCTTTGACGGTAACATGAAGATTGTTTTCATCGGCATGAAACGACGCTACACAGTAATTTTTTGCGGATGCAACTGTGTCTCTTGATGCTCATGCGGTTTTGTTGCTGTCCACTAATGCATACTTTGTTTATTGACAAAACCACTCAGCCAGAAATAAGCTTCATTGCCGAAGATTATTTTTCGATGAAATTCTGGATTTTCGTGAAACTTTGCCAGAGCCCAATCGAAGTTTCGGCGTTTCAAATGATCAAGAGGCTTTCATTCTTAAGTCAGTTTGATCATAAAGGTATGAAGGCCAAATTCTTTTCGCAAAATTCGCCACAATGTGGCTTAAGAGATAACCAATTCCTGAGTACAACGTGGAATCGACTAACGGCTGCAATATTTTCGTCGCTTCGAACGGTACGGCGGCGCAATATCTAAAAGTGAAAATTTTGATTTAAATTTATTCATTAAAGCACGCACAGCCTGTCTGGTAGGACGTGTATTATGGCCGAAAATTGGAGTAAGGGCTCTTAAATTTGCAACAACAGACTCAAAGTTTCTGTTGTAATTTTTAATGATCTCCAAACGAAGCTCGTAGGTAAACTTTACCATGCTGAAAGTGTTGACTTCGACTAACGTTTTGACGCTGCAAGATCATTAAAAATGTTTGAGGATGCGTTGACATAAAGATACGAAATTGTTATGTCCCTATTGGAAACCCCTTATCTAGCTTCCATATAAATTAACCTCAACACTTCAGCCCAAAAAAGGCACAAATTTGCACAGAACTTTCTAATATTTTGTATAGAACATTAAAAGCGACCAATAATCAAATCTTATTAACTTTACCGCAACATAAATCATGGTACCACCAACATGTACGATGTTCAAGGTGAGTCATACATTAACGTCAATTTGTTTGGCCAACTTAGTTTGACATTTCTTTGTTTCAGTGTTTGACAATTTCAACCATGGATAGGTCCACAGTTGAGCCACACGTTAATAGTGCTGAAGCCTTTTACGAAAATGGGCGTTCTAATCAAAATGAAATTCGTGGACTTTGTGATATTTTTGGTCAGCATAATACCCCAATTGCAAATTTCAGTAATTCGGGAATGTCTGTACACAGAAAAAAAATCAGTTGGAAATCGATCCGAACTACAAAAATTCGGTTGGATGAACCTACTTTCTGTTGCAATATACAACATTCCACAGTATGAATGGTAACATGGTTCGAAATATCATATGATGGTTGCTACAACCATATCACGGAATTTCCAGCCAATAACATAGTTATACCAACCGAAGTCAGTTTAATTACACTGTGCGACAGCCACAATCGGTTTGGGATGAAACCACCGGGGAAAGTTATATCGGTCAAAAAAAGGTCATACGTGCCCCAGCGTTTCGTTGGGTCTCATCTAGGAATCGAGATATATCGATTTGAAGTTAGTAAGTATCGTATAGGGGAATTTGTCACGTTTTTGGCTCTTTTGTTTGACATAACTTGAGAACCACTCGTCCGATTTAGCTGAAATAAATTTTAAAAAACCAAGAATTACAATTCCCTTAATCTGTTCATATATTATTTTCCTTTACGAGTAATAGTTTCCAAGTTAAAAATAAGCGCATGAAAAAAAATTTTAATTTTTAGGCAAAAATAATTTTTTTTTTTTCATACATTTATTTATAATTGCGAAACTGTTGCTTAAGTAGGAAAACGGTTTAAGAACAGATTAGAGGAATTGTAATTCTTAATTTTTCTAAATTTGTTTCAGCTAAATCGGACGAGTGGTTCTCGAGTTATGTCAAACAAAAGAGCCTAAAACGTGACAAATTCCCCTATACGATACTTACTAACTTCAAATCGATATAACTCGATTCCTAGATGAGACCCAGCGAAACGCTGGAACACGTATGACTTTTTTTTTACCAATATAACTTTCCCCGGTGGTTTCATTCCAAACCGATCACTGACCCTTACCATTTGTCGCAGAGTGTTATTAGTTGCGACAACTGGCGGTTATGGGAACCAAACAATTGTGTTATTTAGGTAACTTTAGTTACTGCCTTATAAATAACAGAACTATTAATAAAATATATATATATATCCAGAACATAGAAACTTGTACAGAATTTTCGCCATAGCTAGGCATCCTTATTATTCAAAACAACCAGTTTTTTTTTTGATGGCGACTCATTTTTCCAGTGTAAAGGCCACCCAAAGCTTGACATTTATATAATGTAATGTATCTTAATTATCGCAAGGCGGTAAAATATTATATTTTTAAAACAAACAATCAATAACAACAACCAATACATGTACAAACTCAGTTTGATAATCATCATAAACTGTTAGGATTACCGATACTCGTGTTCTTCAACCGAAAGGGTCAGTTCCCTCTACTCAACAACATTCGGTTGCAACAATGAAATACATGAATGAAATGAAATACGGTTGGCAAAAAATGCGGTTGTGGCAACAAATCTGTTCTTTGTGTGTAGGAAATGTGAAAAAAAAACCTGTACATACTCGCCCAGTTCGTTCTGCGAAAAACATTGATTTTGTTCGCTATAGTGTGGCAAAAAAGCTGTCAAACTCTGGTCGTCGTCTAACATCACTAATGCAAATTTTGAATAAAGATTTAAACTAACACACTTACAAGGTTAAATTGACTCAAGAGCTGAAGCATACTGACCATTTTAAGCGGCTTCAATACGCCGAATGGTTGATTGAACTGACAGAAGTGAATGGTTACTTTACAAAGAAAATCATCATCTCACAAAAAGGGCAGGTTTGTTGTCACAACCAAATTTTCTGCCATCCGAATGTTGGTGGTTGCATGTACTGTCCATGTATTCCATCGCTGCAACCGAATGATGATTGGCTAAATGCAATTTTCAGTAGTGGTAATTGAAAGTATCAATTGATGGTAATTGAAAGTATCAGTAGATGAGACAGAGTATCGGTAAGCCTTACTAATTAAGAAGATTATTGGAACTGAATTTGTACATGTATTGATTGTTGTTATACAAGTAGATTATTGGCTATAAGTACTCCCTGAATTCGGTTGTCATCACCACGAGCATTTGCTAAATGGACCTATGATGGTTAATTAACATTTGATTATAGTACAAATTTATTTATTCGCTTATATGACCGAAATAAAAAAAATATTAATATGAGAATATATATTGCGACATTTGAACTATAAGCAGGTTTTTTTAAAATTGGTTTACACATTCGAATCTAATAATGATTGTATGTACAAGTAAAACGATTATATGTACAAGTAATACGATTGTACTCGTATGCATCAAGTTTAGTGAAGTGGATTAAAAAAATTAAATTTTTGTTTAAAAGTGTCAAAAAATTTTAAGAAAACGCGGGCCATGAGGAATGAAGTAAATATAAGTGGAGTAAAGTAGAATTTTAAACTTGAACATTTCCGGCTACTTAAGGGTCAATGTGACACAAAATACCTTAAATGAATGGTTGAAGTCTTAGCTACAGATGTGATAAGAAAACATATACTTTCACATCGGGCATATTTTGTAGGTAATTTTAAACAATAGATGAAAAAAAAATATTTAAAATTGCCCCTGTGTGTTGCTTTTGGTTTCCATTCTAAACAAGCCTCATTCATTAAATTTTATTTAAAAAAAATTATTTTTTAAAATAACGTAAAAATAATTTTTTTTTTTAAAAAAATCTGGTTTTATTTTAGAAGATCTATACTAAAAAGATAATATAGGGTGCTCCATCTAAAGGATTTTTTTCAGAACAAATAAAAATATAAAAATTCAAATCAAGTGTGGAATCTTCATTGGAAATTTGAAAGAACACTTTATGGCATTTATTTTTTGAAAATAATTACCTTCAAATGTTGGCAACTGTATTATGGAAATTAGCGTTCGGTGAAAAACGGGAAGATCCGCTGTTTCGACCAAAATTGTGTTCAGTGATGAGGTGCATTTCTGGTTCAACGGTAAAGTCAATAAACAAAATTGCCGCATTTGGGCTGAAAAGCAACAAGAAAAGGTTCAAGAGGTGCCATTATACCCAGAGAAAACCACGGTTTGGTGAGGTTTATAAGCTGGTGGAATCATCGGTGCATATGTTTTCAAAAATTATGATGGCCGGAACGCACCCGTGATTGGTGCTCCCTATCGCGCCATGATATCGATCTTTATGTTACCTGAGATTAAAGCCCGTAATCTTGACGACACTTGGTTTCAAAATGACGGTGCCACTTGCCATACAGCAGCTCAAACAATGGATCTATTAAGAGGTCATTTCGAAAAACAGCTAATTTCATGTTATGGACAGGTGAGTTGGCCGCCTAGATCAAGTGATATCACACCTATAGACATTTTTCTTTGGGGTTACGTAAAGTCCAAAGTCTATGCTGACAAACCAGCTACGATTCAGGTTTTGGAAGCCAACATTACGCGTGTCATTAAAGCCATACCGGTCGAAATGCTCGAACGAGTCATCCAAAATTGGACCCTCGGAATGCAAACCCTGAGGCGTAGTTGCGGCCAACATATGAAGGAATGGCATAAAATGTCCTTTCGAAAGAACCACAAATATTCCACATTTTATTTGATTTTTTTAATTTTTTTATTTTGAAAAAATACCTTTAGATTGATCAACCTATATTTTTTCATGTTGCACTTTGTAATTAATCTCATGCGTTTTAGTTGGACTACCCTATGTTGTTGTTGCTCTGACCCGTATTTTAAGTTGTTTTAAACGAAATGACAAAGTGGAAATACTTATAATCTATAGTGTAGGTTATAAACCGGCTGTTAATATGTAAATTGATATTTTTCCCATTTTAAAGGCGCATTCATTACGGCGGGCTTATAATATTCGGCTTGGTCGCTTTTGCGTGAGTGTATCACATCTAGATGGCAGTCTAGATGGGCTGCCAGGGAGACCGGTCGGGTGATGTACAGGTTCATTCGGGATGTAAGGTTTGTCGCGAGTAACCCGGATTTTGGCTTCGGCCTTTTTTTGGGTTTCTTGTTGAACGGGCACGGCTCTCTTAGTGCTTTCTTGCATAAGAGAGCCTTGAGCGATAGTCAGGCATACAGTTATGCAGCAAGTCCTCGACTGGCACCCCGCACCTGACTATCGCTCAAGGCTCTCTTATGCAAGAAAGCACAAAGAGAGCCGTGTCCGGTCAACAGGAAACCCAAATAAAGGTCGAAGCCAAAATCTGGGTTACTCGTTCTGTGCGAATGCCCTCTCTCTTTTTCTCTGACGGTCAGTGGGACCTCAGTGGGGTGCTCTATACCAGCACATGTCAAGCTAGGATTAGCCAGTTCGCCTGTCTGGCCTTCTCTAGGCTTCGTGTTTTTGTCTCGTCTCGTGTCCGCTATAACCGGTGGTGGTTCTCTTTGACCTGATGCTTGCTGCTACGAGGGCTACCAGTCCCCTGGTTACATGGAACTAAAACTAAGAGTTACTTTGGTTACGGAACCTGATCGGAGGAACTACGGGTGATTGGGGCTTTTTGGGTTTTCTCAAGACTCTACCTTGTCATAATAGGCCCTCGGGCCTTGTTGGGGGTACTGTCGGGCCTAGCCTTAATACATGGGTGCCGTTCACTGTCGTCGAACGGAAGAGGTAGAGATAGACCTCGCTCTGAGCGGTGAGGAAACCATGTCCATGTACAGCATGGTTTTAGACCGTAACCTCTATATGTGGGCACTTGTGTCTGCATATATACTATCTCATAACCGTGCCTTTAACTGAGGGTGACCAGTCCCGCGATGTATACCTCGCAAACTGGCTCGGCTACGAGGTCTGACCGGCGACTAAAGTCTGGTACCACGGGTAGTCAGGAGCCCCCAGAACTGGAACAACTGGCCTGGCTAGCAGGTGCGGCCCTTCGGGGAGTATCGTGGTGGCTGTGGTTTAAACCCAAATCGCCGGGAGAGCTTCGTCTCGGTGTGCAGTTGCATTGCAACCGGGTGCTGTAACCCATAGAACAACAGAGGTGTTAGATAGGCCTCGGCCCCTGACCAAGGGGAAAGTTGTGTCCATATAGCACGCTTCGAAATGGTACCGGCTGGATTGCCCTTAAGGGGCGCTGGCCGTCACTTGGTAATGGCTCCAGTTGCGATGGCGCAGCATGGTTGAAGCTATCACACCGAGAATCATGTAAAACACTCGGACGCTGTCCCCGACCGATCGATCTTGTTATTAGGTTGTTTTTTCGAGTTCGAGAACTTGCATTTATTTTTTGAATTATTTTTGAGATAACTCAAGGCGACTATTTAAAGAATTTGTAGGGTTTTGCTAAGGCAGATTGAACTGATGAAACCGATTGTTCAATTCTCTTATGTAACTCGTATATTTCATCAAAAGAGAAGATTGCATAGTGCAAGTGCAATTACTTGAACAAAATTTATTAAAGTTATCTTATCAAATGGACTTTAAAAAAATCCACAGTAAACACCCAATCACTTAGTATCTCAATGCCATCCCCATAACAATTATTTATGTCATTTATCAAAGTCATAAATAGTACTCCTCGTATCTAAAATTAACTTTTGGGACGAATATATGAAGAGAAGAGTGAGAAGAGACCTTCACAGCATTTTAATTAAAATCACCATTTCCATCCCACGGAAATAAGTTTTCTTAGAAAGCCTGAATTCATACGCATGAAATTCGCATTAGGTTTGGACAGAAAAAAAAAATCTTATTAATACCCATGTATTATTTAGTATATGTGGGTGTAGAACAGTGTTACCAAATGTGCCCATTTTAAAGGGATTATCCTTTATTATGTTATGAATTGCAAGTCCAGCGTGTGATTATTGTGTGACCGAATATGAACAGAAAAGTTAGTTATGTCTACCGATGTAAAACGTCAAATTAGTGAAAGCATCGTAAACCGTTTGATTTAAAAATTTGTAATTTGTAGAAAAAAAGTTATTCATGAAATACTAAAGGGTGTCCTAAGAAGAGCGCAATTTTTAACTGACTGATGCAGCAATTGAATTGTTTCTCTGGCTGTATGACATGTGGCGCCGTCTTGTTGGAACCACATGCCCTCCACATTCATTTCTTCAATTCTAGGCAAGAAAAAACTGGTTATCATTTCACGATACCAAACACCATTGACTGTTTGCGCTTGACCTGCATTTTCATAAAAAAAAGGTCCAATGATTCCTCCAGCCCAAAAACCACACCACACAGTGACACGTTGAGGATGCATTTGCTTCTCGTGAATCACTCGAGGATTTTCCGCACCCCAAATGCGACAATTCTGCCTATTGACGAAGCCATCAAGATGAAAATGGGCCTCGTCACTGAAGATGATTTTATCGGCAAAATCAGCATTTTCATGTTGTCTCTCCAATACCCAATTAACGAACTCCCTTTCGTGTAGCGCTCCATTTTTACTAACCTCGTACCTTCTACTAACAAACAATAACAATTGTTTAAATGTCAAACAATGACACTTCGAATGTTGCCAGATTTAAAAATTGCGTTCTTCTTGGGACACCCTTTATAAGCGAGTAATAACCGAGCTCGCTGTAACTCGCAAAAGATTATTCGCTGTAACTCGCAAAAGATTATTCTTTATTCTTTTTATAACTTTCTTTTCAAAAATTTTAATTATTTCAAACAAACGGATGTAAACGCAAATTATCTAAAGTTTTCTGTAATAAAAATCCTTTAAAATTGTTTACAATGATATGAAGTTATCGCGTTAGGGAACTCTTAGGCGAGTTATTATAAGAACACGGCCAATATTTACTATAAATCTAAAAAAATAGTAATCGATGATTTAAAAGTTTGCTCTATTAGAAAGTGTGCTTGCATAAATAAATCACTGATAGATTATGGATAAAAAATCTGTTGAAGCATTGAACGTTAACATAACTTTGATAACGTCAGAAGATGTTCTGAATACTCCCTTACAAATAATGTCTACTATTAAATCTTTGCCGACAAGAAATAGTTATAGGCCTTGAAAACCCGTTTTAGATAGTTAATCAAACCAACTATACGGTTTTAAAGTTTTAAGCAATATTCGGCTCTTCGAGTTTCAAAAAAGGAACAAAAAATTGATTTTTCGACATCTCGACTTTATCAAAATTTAAAGTTTTCTAAAATATTGGGTCTTTCTGGTTTAAAACCTAACAAAAAAAGGAGATCAGTACCATTTTATGGTATATAATAGTTGTACACTTTAAATATTAAGCTTTGTATTTGTACAACGTATCCTGTTCAATAAATTTAATGAACCGAACAATATTTAATGGCTTCGCGAAATTTGACTTAGAAGTTGAGGAGCTATGTAACCTGCATGCGAAAAAATTCTTTTGCATGGAATTGATGTAGCAAGGAAGGCTAATAATTTGTAGAAACAAATGGACTCTATATGTAATTAGTAGGGACATATATACTGTTACAATATTGAACACACCCATTTCAATAGTAGAACTGAACATACTCCGTTAATGTCATATGGGTTTTGAAAGCTAACCTCAATAGCGTTAGTCTGTAACGGGATCTTAAAATTGTTTCAACTTTCATCATGGAGTGGTCAGATAATGAGAACAGTATCGCTGTAATAGCGCTTTTCAAGTGTGAAATGGAAAAAGCGATATTTTCAAAACGCTCCGGCCACTAAGGATTAGCCGCATGTTCGTCTACCGATGCATAGAACTCTTTGAGGAGAATGGAGATGTAAACGACCGCCACCGGTCGGGCCGCCCACGCTCTGTTCGAACACCGCATGTCATCAAAGCCGTTAAATAAAGAATTTACAGAAATCCGCTCCGAAACAGAAAATCATGGCCCGTGAGATGAATATCACGCAAAAGTCCATGAGTCGAATCATTAAAAAAGACTTGGGACTTGGGGCTTTCAAACGATGTACCGGACATTTATTAAAAAAAAATAAGATTTAAAAATGCAAACGTCTTTTGGTGAAGCACGCTGATAACGCAGAAAAATTTTGTTCACCCATGAAAAAATTTTACCGTTCAGGAAAAATTTAATAATCAAAAAGAGAGAGTATATGCGCGGTTATCTAAGGAAGCATCTGAACTGAACCTAAGGGTGGAAAAGAGTCATCACCTAGCTTTAATCATGGTTTGGTGGGGTGTCTCTTATGATGGGGTCACTGGCCTGCATTTCTGCGAACAAGGAGTCAAAACATCGGCCAAAGTTTACCAAGAAACCGTTTTGAAAGCTGTTGTGAAGCCTCTTAACAATTTCCTGTTCCAAAACCAGCCTTGGGCTTTCCAGCAGGATTTTGCGCCGGGCCATAAGGCTAAAACGTCCAGGCCTGGCTTTGAAACAATTTGCCAGCATTCATTTCCTCTGAAGAAAAGCTCTCAGGCAGTCCAGATGTGAACCCATGGAATTACAGTAGTTTCAATAATGCGTCCTGTACTTAGTTTGCCTTTGACATACAGATAGACGGACATGGCTGAATCATCTGAGAATTTTACGACGATTTAGATACATATTTTCTGAATAGTCTTATTTATTTTATGGGGTCGCAGACCAATATTTTGAGGTGTTGTAAACAGAATAACAAAGTGAATACATCCCATCATGGAAGGTTTAAATATATTTACCGATATGGTCAAACCTCGGCAGGGTTACCAATAAGTGGCTAATAATTATAGTTTTAGCAAGAATTTATATATGACACTAGACGTCCTTAAATCTGGCCTGATTTTTAATAGGGGCTACGTAAAAACTTGAATCGATATGGTCAAATTTTAGATGTAACCTGCAGAGCGCTAGGGCCTCTAGTGTGCCCGGTTTGAGGAGTATATAAGAACATTTACATATTTAGACAAATTTCACCAGCATTGGTACTTGGTTGCCCTAACACCACATGCGAAATTTGAAAAATAACGGATTTAATTTTTTGTGGCCGCTCTGCCGCTTAAGAACCTGAACTCATGAACAAATTTGGTAAATTACCAACAGAACAAGTTATATTAAAAATATATTATGTTACTCAATATTTACCTTGCTGTCAAGTTTATCCCGCTATTTAAGGATAACAAATGATGGCAACTCTGGCGCACAATTACTATAAATATACTTTTAGGTGGCCTAATTAATAAAACATTTTCGTGTTTATGTAACACGGCACAGCGGTGACTATATTTTTTTTATTGCTGGGCTAGTAAATTTATGGTCGAATTCAATCAAAGCCACCACCCACCAAGGTTTTTATATTTTTGCAGTGTATAACTTTTTATTTCTCCCGGTGTTTAGTGGGAATTGGGAGAACAATTTTTGGACAATACAAAATAATATAAAAGTCTGTATATGTCTGAGTTTGCGAATATACTCGTATGTGTGTGTGTGTTGAATGATATTTAATGTTTGCATTGCCAATGCATTTGGAAAAATCCAAACAAGCAAAAGATGCAAGTTTTTATCATAAATTTTAGATTTCAAATGTGTACATTAGACCGAACCACCTTCCAGGCAAAAAAAAAGCAGGGCAGTTTCGAAAAAAAATTAAATGTTTTTAAAATTTTAGCTTTTTGCTTATATCTTTAGCATATACAGTCGGCTCTTTAACTGTGATACAGCGAAGTGTTTATCTTGAGGAGTCCAAAAACAAATTTACAGTCTCTTTCTTGGTGTCGATAGAAAGCATTCGCTTGCTTCGTAAGAGAAGAAACGCTTTGAGTTGCACTAACTCAATGTTACACAAACGACGACTCAAGAGGCAAGTCAACAAACAACTAAACAAAAGTATTAACGTCTTCATACAAAATTCGGGTTTTCTATTTCAAACACTGCAAATGGAAATGCCAAATTGGAACACATAATTTGCCAAACCCAAGTGCAGACGAACAAAAACGTTCGAGATAGTCAAAACCCAAATTTATTCGAATTCGTGTGCCTATCGAATGATTCGCTGTTTTCTTTCGATATCGAGAAACAAGCTTTTACATTTTTTTTCGAAAGGGCCGACCAACAATTCTTTATATTTAAAGGTGAACGCCGACCATTTTTAGGTACGGTCTAGTGTACATGTACATAAACTCTCATGGATACATTATGGATATGTATTATCTCTAAGCGTGGGCCGGGAGGGAGTATCTTTACCCCATACAACATATAGGCATAGTGGTTAGAATGTCCTAAATATTGCTGATCGTTTTTTACTACTTCGTGGCCTCAGTGTTAGTCATCAGGCAGGGTGCAACAAATGTTTATACGGATATTTATTATATAAGTATAAACTTTTGTGGTATTTAAATTGTAGTCCAGGTAAATTAACTTGGTAGTTTAAAGGTACTGCCACAATATGTTATACAGGGAAAGGGACACTTACGATCCTAAGTATGTTTGGAACAAAATATTTTGCATGACTTTCTTAGTAATCTAACGTATGTCCGGCTAATTTGCACGGAGTACCAAGTTGGTTCAATAAGAATGGTATTGAATAAGGGTCATCTTGATATACCTCTTTTTTGATCTTTTCATGTAAATATACCATTCCTCACGTTAATATAGGGTGATCTTGAGGTATTTTTTTCAATAGAGTTTTTTCACAGATTTCGCGTGAGTTGTGTTCAACTTTATTTTTTTTTTCAGTATTGTTTGCCATTTCATCATGATAAGACTTACACCGAAACAACGTCTAAAAATTGTGCAACTGTATAAAAGAAATGAGCGTTCGGTGAGAAACTGTTTTCGACCACAATTTTGTTCAGTGATGAGGCATATTTCTGGCTCAACGACAACGTCAATAAACGTATTAGCCGCATTACGGCTCAAGAGCAAACATAAGAGGTTCAAGAGGGGCCATTCGTTATACCCAGAGAAAAAAACGGTCTCGTGCGGTTTATAAGCTGGTGGAATCATCGGTGCATATGTTTTCAAAAATGATGATGGTCGAAACGTAACCGTGAATGGAGCTTGCTGTCGGACCTTGAAATCGGACTTTTTGCTCCTACAATTGAAGCCCGTAATCTTGACGACATTTGGATTTAACAGGACGGCTCCACTTGCCATAAACCTGCTCAAGCAATGGATCTATTAAGAGGTCATTACGAAGAGCAGCCAATTTCACGTTTTGTACCGGTGCCCAACTGCCTAGATCGTGTTATATCACAGCTATAGACTTTTTTCTTTGGGGCTACTCAAAGTCCAAATTCATTGCTGACAAACCATCTACGATTCAGGTTTTGAAAGCCAACATTACGCATGTCATTAAAGCCATACAGGTCGAAATGCTCGAACGAGTCATCCAAAATTGGACCCTCAGAATGAACACCCTGAGGCGTAGTTGCGGCCAACATTTGAAGGAAAATATATTCAAAAAATAAATGCCAAAAAATGTCCTTTCAAGTGTGAAATGAAAAAAGCGATATTTTCAAAACGCTCCGGTCACTGGGGATTAGCCGCATGTTCGTCTAACGATGCATAAAACTGTTTGAGGAGACTGGAGATATAAAAGACCGCCACCGCTAGGGCAGCCCACGCTCTGTTCGAACACCGCATGTCATCAAAGCCGTTAAATCAAGAATTCACAGAAATCCGCTCCGAAAACAGAAAATCATGGCCCGTGAGATGAATATCACGCAAAAGTCCATAAGTCGAATCATTAAAAAAGACTTGGGACTTGGGACTTTCAAACGACGTACCGGGCATTTATTGACTGCAGCTTTCAAAAAAATAGGATTGAAAAATGCAAACGTCTTTTGGTGAAGCACGCTGACAACTTGAACAGTTACATTTTGTTCACCAATGAAAAAATGTTTACCGTTCAGGAAAAATTTAACAAGCAAAATGATAGAGTGTATGAGCGGTCATCTAAGGAAGCATCTGAGCTGATCCCAAGGGTGGAAAAGGGTCATCACCCAGCTTCAGTCATGGATGGGGCCACTGACCTGCATTTCTGCGAACAAGGAGTCAAAACATCGGCCAAAGTTTACCAAGAAACCGTTTTGAAAGCTATTGTGAAGCCTCTTAACAATTCCCTCTTCCAAAACCAGCCATGGACTTTCTAGCAGGATTCTGCGCCGGGCCATAAGGTTAAAACGTCCCAGGCCTGGATTCGAAACAATTTGCCAGCGTTCATTTCCTCTGAAGAATAGCCCTCAGGCAGTCCAGATTTGAACCCATTGGATTACAAATTATGGACGGTTTTAGAGGACAAGGTTTGTCACAAAAGATACCCCAACATTTGATCTCTTAAGACTGCATTGGTTCGAGCTGTGGCCAATTTTCCAATGGACGAGATTCGTGCAGCTATTGACGATTGGTCAGTGCGACTTAAGACGTGTATAAAGGCAAAAGCCAGTCATTTCGAATAAGTAGATTATTTTTGGATACAATATACATCAATAAATATATTCAAAAATATTTGGTCGAAAAACATTCATTACTTTTTATTTTACAGCAAAAAGGGACCATAGAGAAAGGGACCTAAGGGTAAAAAAAACAATTTTCATTTTTTTATACCCTCCACCATACAATGGAGGGTATATTAGTTTTGTCATTCTGTCTGTAACACCTTGAAATAATCATCGGACACCCAACAAAGTATATATTCTTGATCCTCGTAAAATTCTAAGACAATCTAGCCATGTTGTCCGGCTGTCCGTCTGTCCGTCTGTTGAAAACAAGGTAGAGCATGCATGAAAACAGCTAGGAAGCTGAAATTTGGCACACACATGTGCAGTTAACCTAGCATGGTCGGTATTGAAAATGGCTTTACGGAAAGTTCGTGTTGGAGACCCTCGACCGACACTACCTCATAAAAATTAGTTTTTTATTTGGAAATATCCGTCCAGTTTCTTGAGCAAAATCACTGAAATTTTGCAAATAATAATCTCTATATAGGTGCAATTATCTATGTAAAAATGGTTTAGATTGGGCCACCATTTCTTGTACCTCCCATACAAACGGCCTTATGGGCCTTGAGAAAACTTTTGAATGAATCAATATTAAGGCAAATGTTCAAAAATATTCTTTTGGGTCATTTTACTGGTTCCGCCCTTTAATATTATTATTATTTAAAATTAAATAAAATTTTCTAAAAGAATTGCTTACATTTTTCATAGAAAAAATAAAAAAAAACTAAAATTATATATTTTTCAAACATTTTCCAAATATTGTTATCATCGTCAAGTACTAAACAGGTAACTACACTCAGAGAATAAGTCCGCTGGAAATTGGTTCGAACTATAAAATTTTTGTTAGACAACAAATAGCGTTCATTGAAGAGCAGGCAAACTACGATGAATATGATGATGGCTTATAAAATTATCCGCGGGGTTGTAGCTTCTGAATATTTAATATCAAAAATCAATATTAACGTCCAATTTAGACCTTTAGACTTGGATTTCCAAAGGCACAATTATGCATGTGGTGAACCATTTTGTAGAATGTGTGCTGATTTTAACTCTTTATATCATTTTATTGACTCCTCCTTGGGCCTTGAGGCATATAAAACTATAATTAATTTCCTTTAAACACTTTGTCTTCATAACAACTTAAACTATTTGCAATGTACAAATGTCCTAAGTTTTTCTTATATTTTTTATTGGTTTCTAATAATGTAAAAGGCAAATGTTGTAATTATATTTTAAGTCAGCATTGCATGCTTGTACCCTTTTTCATTTTTTAATTGGTTTAGGTTTGTAATATTCTATTTAATAAAGGTGGCTGTTATTTTTAAGTTTAAGTTAATTTTTTGTACCGATTGGCTGTTGATAAATATCTGTAGCTAATTTACATAAATGTGAGAGCGCTTAGATAAAGGGACCTAAGGGTTACAAAATTAATTTTCACTTTTTTTTCGATGTGGACAACATCTGAGCTTCGAATGAGACCGATCCCATGCCCCAAAAGTGTTCCCTTCCAGAGATATGCGCGTTTTATGAAAGTGATAGTATACCAAAGATACACGTATTTAAATCTTTAAAATGGCTCTCCTGAACAAAACTGGTATTACCCTTAGGTCCCTTTCTATTTTGCGCGTCACATATGACGTTGCTAGTCATTTCTACATTAAGGTTCGGTCAATAGTGTGTACGTCATGGGGTCGTGGCCCCATCGGTCGGCAGAGGCGGTTGTGAGAGGCGTTTAGAACGTTCGTCCAAAAAAAAAGACTTCCAATCACCAAATGATAGTATTCATGATGGCAATTCGGTTGTTTATAAGATAATTGATTTGGCATTAATGTTGTAAAGACGACTTTTTATTTGATCGCATTAACCGAATGAAGTTCAAATTATTGGTTGCTAGAACCGGCAATTGAGTTAGTTTTGTATAGAACTGTTCGATGCAACAACTGTTGGTAGTGACAACAAATTATTTGGCTCTTTTAATTAAAATGGTGCAATAATTTAATTGTAAAATAAAAACAATCAATAACAAAATAAATTACCAGGTTTGTCTGATAACACAGTACAACAGCCAATCTGGGGGTGAGAAATTCCAAGTCAGGGTGATGGTACTAGGTCAGTATATTAAAACCCTCAAAGGGTTTTGCGTTCGTATGTGCCAGTTTTTTTTATGACCTTTTACATTTTTTCCTTATCTTGATGTTTTTTCGCTTAGTTGTAAAATGTTGGCAAAAACGTAGTTTGACATAACTCGAGATCGACTAGTTCGATTTTGCTGAAATAAATTGAGAAAAATTAATAATTACATTTTCTTAAATCCATTAATATACTGTTTCTCTACCAAATCAACACTTTTGCAATTAGAAATAAATTTATGAAGAAAATTTTGCCAAAATTTTTTTTTATTTTTTTTTTAAAACATATAAATCCCAAACGGAAAAACGTGTAGAGTCTTATAACTTTCACGTAAAGTCACATAACCTATAAACAAAATGCGACATAGATCATAGAAATCGATTAAGGCGTTCTGCTTTTATTCAAAATTAAGTAACTTCACTTAATTGTAAATTAAAGCAGAACGCGTTAATCGATTTCTATGATCTATGTCGCATTTTGTTTATAGGTTATGTGACTTTACGTGAAAGTTATAAGACTCTACACGTTTTTCCGTTTGGGATTTATATGTTTTAAAAAAAAAAAATTCTTCATAAATTTATTTCTAATTGCAAAAATGTTGATTTGGTAGAGAAACAGTATATTAATGGATTAAAGAAAATGTAATTATTAATTTTTCTCAATTTATTTCAGCAAAATCGAACTAGTCGTTCTCGAGTTATGTCAAACTACGTTTTCGCCAACATTTTACATCTAAGCAAAAAAACAACAAGATAAGGAAAATATGTAAAAGGTCATAAAAAAACTGGCACATACAACGCAAAACCCTTTGAGGGTTTTAATATACTGACCTAGTACCATCACCCTGACTTGGAATTTCTCACCCCCCAGACAATAACCCCAAAAATGTTCCACAGTGTAATCATATCGTCGAAAATAAATTCAAATAGGATAATACATTTTTTATTTTGCTGCTACTTGCTTATATTTTTTTAATTAGACTTCTACACACAGAGAAAATATAAGATGGAAAACGGTTGAAACTTCAATGAATCGGTTGCAATTACCAAATGTTTAAAATGAGTAATAGATATTCGGTTCGAACTACCACAATATGATAAATATGATCATCGTACTGTACTAACAACTTACTGATCCAATGATATATGGTATTTAGTTGCCACAACTATCAGTAGGCAACCAAAGTTTTTCATACATTTTGTTGTTGTAAGTAATTATTAAATTATTTTATGGAATTTTTTTAAAAATAAAATAATTCGATTATAACTAACTTTAAGCCAATCGATTGACCACATTTTTTTAAGTAAAAGTCAACTTTTCCAACTTTTCCTCGTCAATACCCTCCCTACAAGTACTTTACCAATTGCATAGGCAAACAGTTTTTTGCCACAAGTATGGCAAGTGGATTATTAGATTCAAAAAATCTCTTCTGAAGATTCAGGTTCTTCGTATGTTGCTCCGTTACTTCAGTTGCAATAACTGAAAATTACAGAGCACCAACTAGCATTCGGTTATACTGATGTATACTCGAGGTGCAGGTAAACTCAATTGTTCGGTTGGCAATAAAATTCGGTTGTGGCAACGAATCTGTTCTCTGTGTGTACGTCTTAAACTAAAGGTTGAAGTCATGATAGCATTAATACTAATATTCAAATATTATTTTATAGTTAATAGGTTTCTACTTTGTCACTTCGACCGATATATTCAGTTTCACGCTCAATAACATTTCATTGCATCGACTAATATTTGCTTGCACAAATGGGAACTTATTAGAATAGGGTGATCCATTTTGAGGTATTTTTTTCAATAGCCTTTTTTCACAGATTTCGCGAGAGTTGCGTTCAACTATATTTTTTTTCTTTTCAGTATTGTTTGCCATTTCATCATGGAAAGACTTACACCGAAACAAGGTCTCAAAATTCTGCAACTGCATAATGGAAATGAGCGTTCGGTGAGAAACTGTTTTCGACCACAATTTTGTTCAGTGATGAGGCACATTTCTGGCTCAACGACAACGTCGATAAATATAACTGCCGCATTTTGGCTGAAGAGCAACCATAAGAAGTTCAAAGGTGCCATTATACGCAGAGAAAACAACGGTCTGGTGCGGTTTATGGGCTGATAGAATAATCGATCCATATTTTTTCAAAAATGATGACGGCCGGAACGTAACCGTGAATGGAGCCTTAGTATCGGACTTTTTCCTTCCTAAAATTGAAGCCCGTAATCTTGAAGACATTTGGATTTAACAGGACGGCTCCACTTGCCACACAGCTGCTCAAACAATGGATCTATTGAGAGTCCATTTCGAAAAGCAGCTAATTTCACGTTTTGGGCAGGTGAGTTGGCCACCTAGATGGAGTGATATCACACCTTTAGACATTTTTCTTTGGGGTAACGTAAAGTCCAAAGTCTATGCTTACAAACCAGCTACGATTCAGGTTTTGGAAGCCAACATTATGCGTAATGCGTAACGCCATACCGGTCGAAATGCTCGAACGAGTCATCCAAAATTGGACCCTCAGAATGGAAACTCTGAGGGGTAGTTGCAGCCAACATTTGAAGGAAATTATATTAAAAATTTAAATGCCATAATACCAAATTACCAGTAAAGATTCCATACTTGATTTGAATTTTTATATTGTTTTTTTGTTCTGAAAAAGTACCTCTTGTTGGATCACCCTTTATAAACAAACAGTTTTTTGCCACAAGTGTGGCATGTGGATTATTAGATTCAAAAAATCTCTTTTGAAGGTTCTGGTACTTCTAATGTTGCTCCGTTACTTCAGTTGCAATAACTGAAAATTACTGAGCACCAACTATCATTAGGTTATACTGATGTAGAATTATAATCGAGGTGCATGTAAACTCAATTGTTCGGTTGGCAAAAACTTCGGTTGTGGCAACGAATCCGTTCTCTGTGTGTACCTCTTAAACTAAATGTTGAAGTCATGATAGCATTTAAACTGATATTCAAAAATCATTTCAATATTTATAGGTTTTTACTTTGTCACTTCGACCGATATATCTATTTTCACGCTAATCACTTTTTTCACTTTAATAACATTTAATTGCATCAACTAATATTCGTTTGCACAAATAGAAACTTGTAAGTACATGTAACTTCAATCATTCGGTTGGCCAATGATTCGGCTGTGACAACGAATTTATTTTTAGTATGTATAAAATTTGACAAAGTCAATTTAAATTGCATTAAACTAAGCCATAGTAAACGACATAAAAGTATTTCATATAATTTTTAAGCCGCTTCTATTGGAATCACTTGACCTAAATAATGCCAGAAGATAAGGAACTTTTCAAACCACTGTCTAGTGCAGTGCCACATAGGACCCGCACCAATGCACAAGACAGGGAGAGGATATCAGAGATAGGACCCAGAGTTTTTGCACATGCATACTTGTATGAAAGTGTATGTGTAAGTAAGGGAAGAGCCTTGCTCGCATATGAATATGCAAAGTGACTTTTAACTTGTTTATTTAAACTTTTACTCAAACGGAAATAGGGAGCAAACTACCATCCACATCCCCATCCTCCTCGTGCCACAAACACATAACGTACGATGCACTCGTACTCCAATAGTCTAGATCACAAATTATACGCTTAAGTTTTTATTACGATTTAACATTTTAATGATGCCTGCTGCAGCCCCCCCCCCCTCCCCATTGAAGCAGACTTTTTGGAAAAAAAAACCCAGAGAAAGAGCAAAGGGAAACATAAGCGCTCCATCCAGTTCGGGGATCAATTACTTGCCAAATGTTTGTAGATGTTCCGTTTTTTGTCGGTTTTTTAAGCAACCCTCTACGAGTAGCTGTAGTACAGCGATGTTGGAGACAAGCAACACAAAGAAGATGATGATGTTGGATATTTGGTACATACCTTTCAAAGAAACAAGAAATCTGACCGACAAAAAATCAGCCGCTGGCCTTTGATGACGTGGGTCGCTCTTGGCTGGTGGTTATCTTCTTTTTTTGTTTTCGGTTGGGTCTTTTTCTGCCTGGTTAGCAATTTCTGCCTTTTTGGCCACTTTCGCACACTAGACACACACACACACACCAACACACAATACCAGCTGGTATTATGCAGTATTAATCGCAAGATGCACGTTTTCGCCAGAGAATCAAAACGAACTGACCGCAAAAGAGTTTCTTTCTTTACTTTGGGGTCTCTGTTGTGACGGGCATTTTGAGTCGCGTCGTGTGCCAACCGCGGCACCACAACTTTGAAAATTCTTTGAAGACGACGACAGTAAGGGTCGTCGATGGTCGAGGGTGGTGCTGGGGTTGTTCCATGCCTCGAGTGTATGGGTATGCCCAAATGTGTAGGGCCGTAATGTACGTACATATGTACGTTTTTTCTACGGCGTTTTTTTTATTATTATTGTTTAGTTGCACTCATTTCAATTTGTGGCTTTAGCAATTGTTCACACACAAATCTATTTGCATACACAACCACGGGCATACACTGTGGATCACTTCATTAGGGAAAGAGGTAAAAGTACCTTTTGCACTGCTAAGTTAAAAATAAATTTTCTTTATAAGTTAAGCTGTGGCTACATATCTAGACACCTTTAGACTTCGATCTTCGTTCGGATTATTATTTTTCAAATTTGCATTTCATTGGTTGCAGTTTAAACTGCTTTACAAAACACAGAGAATAAATTAGTTAGTAATCGGTTGGACCTACAAAAGAGGAATGTGGCTGCAATCACCAAATGTTTATAATCGTAATGAATATTCGGTTCGAAATACCTCAAGATGATAAATATGATCATCGTACTGTACTCACAACTAATTGATCGGTCATACCAATAAAATGCAATAAACCACCTGTTGTGGCAACCAATATTTTTGCAAACATTTTGTCGTTGTAACCAATTATTAGTGATAATAACTCAAACTCCGTTATAACCAAAAACGGGTTGTTTAAAGGACTAACTTTTAAAAATAAAATAATTCGATTATTACTAAGGAAAAATCATCCATCATCATTCCCACTTTTTTCAACTCCTATGAGAACTTCAAGTTTAAATTGTGAAAGCAATCAGTTTTTTAACGCTAACTAAAATGTTAGTTTCTTTCGTTGAACAACAAGTGTGGTATGTGGATTTTTAGATCCAAAATTTCTCTTCTGAAGATTCGGATACTTGGTATGTTGAACCGATACTACAGTTCGAATCACTGAAAGTTTTTTAAGTCAACCTTCTTTTAAAAGGTTCTGAAGTTTTCCCTAACATATTCAAATTACACACAGTGTATAAACGCGCTCAACAGGGCCCAACGCAGACAAAGCGCCACACTTACTATATTCCATATCTTTGCCTGTGTGTGTGTGTACCACACAAACACATACACAAATTTAATGGCGGTAAGGAGAATGAAAAACGAATCTACTTACAACATTTGTTCTGTCCAACATTGCGACAGAAGCTGGTTTTTTCTCTGTGTGTATGCGTGTGTGTGTTGCTGTGTTTTTCCACTTTTCGTGAGAAGAAGAAAAAAAGAAGTGAAAACGACTGAAAATATAAAAAAAGCAAAAGTTGAAAAAGGAAGTTGACCCCAATACCGAACAACACTAAAGGCAACAACTACAGCAACAACAGCACACGGCGAACTAGTTTTCCTTTTTGGATCGCCGTCATTTTACATGCCAAATAAAGCCTGCCACAACACACACACACACTCACATACACCTGTCTCGACCGGCCCAAAAGGAGCTTTCATTACAAAGCCCAGTCACTAATACACTCAACGAGTGGATGGCCCCAGCAGTGGTAAAAGGCACTCGTAATCGTAGTTATATACTTATACATACCTTTGTATGTAAATTGTATATATGTATGTATGTATGTATATAAACTCGTACATATTTATGTGTACCTGATATTGAAAGTTGTTCTCGATACACATACACACTTGCACTTATTTCGGAAATGGAGGGTAACCCCCGCCCTGGCCGTTAAAATGCCACAACAGCAGAACGAGAATAAATTTCACTTTCCTTTCGTTGCTAGGATTTGGAATTTGCTCCTTGCTCTCTAGCCACCCGTTACGTCGTCATGTGTTGAACGTAGCCGAACCATGAATTGAGCACAAACTTCGAAATTTCCTATGCCTGCTCTAGAAATACTCGCTGTGGTCAATGAATAGTTGCGAAAGGAGGACAATCTAATGGCTGTGGAACTGTCGACGGTGGCT
Source organism: Hydrotaea diabolus (assembly GCA_963513945.1). NCBI lineage: Eukaryota > Metazoa > Arthropoda > Insecta > Diptera > Muscidae > Hydrotaea > Hydrotaea diabolus. Next base: position 237,537,685 of record OY740716.1, on the reverse strand, counting down.
TTGCCATTAAGACGAGACGGAAACACTTATTTCACTCCAAAGCGAATGCGTCATCTTGGCACAAAACCCATAAGCAACAGGCAAGTGCTGGATGATGAGACAAAAACCAAAAACCAGTTGAAAATTACTGTCGGCTTAACTGCTGAGCGCTGTAACATGTGGGTAATCCCTCAACTTGAGGCGGCTAATTCAGAACCGTATTCAGGCATATGTTGGCTATGATTATAATATTGTTGTGACCTTGAGGTTTATAATTAAAAATGAGGCATTTTTTTATTTTCGTGACACGATTTTTTCAATAAAGCAATTCCAGGAATAGTTAATGGTATGATTTTGATAATTTTAGTTGCAAAAATTTGATTAGGGGTTTTAATGCGTTAGCATATATTTTTCTTTAAACATTTGAGAATATTATGAAAGTTTATAAGTATTATACGGCTTCGGTACTCGGTTGTTTGCTTGGTTGGTTTGAAATAGTGGGGTCAAAAGGAAGAACCCATGCCCCTAGGGTATATACCAAAGCCAGAATACAGCTTGTAGTGCTCTCTTATTTCTGATAGACGTTCTTTATAGTTTACGAGAGTTTTGATTTATTCCTATCATGTGCACTAGGCTTGTAGCACTGGTCGAAAAATGTTCAAGTCTCGATTTCGCGAAATCTGGGCATTAACAGAGAATGAGCTCTATCATTTCGATGTTCTCCCCGCTTGTCTCGCACATGTTTCAACCCACTCTAACAGAGCGAATGAAATGTGCCTTACGAGAGCTGCTATCTATATTTCTGGCCTAATAACACTCTGCGACAAATGGTAAGGGTCAGTGATCGGTTTGGAATGAAACCACCGGGGAAAGTTATATTGGTAAAAAAAAAGTCATACGTGTTCCAGCGTTTCGCTGGGTCTCATCTAGGAATCGAGATATATCGATTTGAAGTTAGTAAGTATCGTATAGGGGAATTTGTCACGTTTTAGGCTCTTTTGTTTGACATAACTCGAGAACCACTCGTCCGATTTAGTTGAAACAAATTTAGTAAAATTAAGAATTACAATTCCTCTAATCTGTTCTTAAACCGTTTTCCTACTTAAGCAAAAAAAATAAATGTATTTAAAAAAAAATAAAAAAAAAAAAAAAAAAAATTTTCTTCATGCGCTTATTTTTAACTTGGAAACTATTACTTGTAAAGGAAAATAATATATGAACAGATTAAGGGAATTGTAATTCTTGGTTTTTTTAAAATTTATTTCAGCTAAATCGGACGAGTGGTTCTCAAGTTATGTCAAACAAAAGAGCCAAAAACGTGACAAATTCCCCTATACGATACTTACTAACTTCAAATCGATATATCTCGATTCCTAGATGAGACCCAACAAAACGCTGGGACACGTATGACCTTTTTTTGACCGATATAACATTCCCCGGTGGTTTCATCCCAAACCGATTGTGGCTGTCGCACAGTGTAATGAAAATGCGAACAGTTATCATCAAAAATGGTTTTATTGTTTTTCAAAGTATTCTCCAGCATCATTGATACACTTTTGCATGCGCTCAAACCAATTTTCGAAGCACATTTTCCACTCCAATTGAGACACCTCCAGAAATACTTTTTGAACGATTCACCAGCATCTTCTGGCGACCACGCATTTTTTCTTCATGTGCGTGAAAAAAAAGTCATTGGGTGCCAAGTCAAGGCTGTACGGCGGATGAACCATCAATTCGACGTTTTGGCCGGTCAAAAAGGTGCTGGTTTGAGCCGATGTGTAAGAGCTCGAATTGTCATGGTGCACAAAGATTCGTCTTCTCTTGTTCGTTTTTCGAATTGCTCCGAATACTTCTGGCAAACAAATTGTGGTGTAACACCCAGAATTGACCGTCCCACGTTGCTCAAGCGGAACAGTCGCCACATGACCAGCTTTGCCGAAGAAACAAGCGACCATTTGCTTCGAAGTGCTGCTACCACGAATAATTTTCGTTGGATTTGGCTCGTCTTCGAAGACCCACACGTTCGATTGTTGTTGTGTTTCGGGCTCATACGCAAAGATCCATGATTCGTCACCTTTAACGATCTTTTAAACGTCTTTTAAAGCACCGCGTATTTTTCAAAATTTCTTTGCACCAATCGACACGAGCCTTTTTTTGAGCGATTGTCAAATTATGCGGGATCCAACGAGAACAGATCCTTTTTACCGCCAGATCTTCATGCAATATCGAATGTATGATGGTGGAAGTAATACCCAAGGATAGTTCTATCTCACGGTATGTAACTTGACGATCTTGCATTATCAGTGCACGTACTGCATCAATGTTCTCTGGCACAACGGCCGTTTTTTGACGACCTTCGTCTTTGAGCAAGCGTCGGCCACGATTGAGTTCATTAAACCAGTTTTTCACAGTGCTATAGGATAGTGCTTCAGCGCCATACAAAGATTTTCATCGATGCACTTTTTTCGTGATAATCCACGTCGAAAGTTGTGAAAAATGATCGCACGAAAATGTTCACGAGTTAATTTCAAAAAATCAATTTGGCAAAAGATTTTTTGAAGTCACTGTAACAACACAAATGATGGTCGTACGTCAAAACGTTCTGAGTACATTTATGCTAAAAAAATTTTAACTTTCCAATGGAAAAGTCAGGCCGGAAATATATATCTAGGGTGATCCATCTAGAGGTATTTTTTCAGAACAAAAAGAAATATAAAAATTCTAATCAAGTTTGGAAACTTTATTGGTAATTTGAAAGCACATTTTATGGCATTTATTTTTTGAATATAATTTCTTTCAGGGTCTCCATTCTGAGGGTCCAATTTTGGATGGCTCGTTCTAGCCTTTTGACCGGTATGGCTTTAGTGCACGCGTAATGTTGGCTTCCAAAACCTGAATCGTAGCTGGTTTGTCAGCATAGACTTCGGACTTTACGTAACCCCAAAGAAAAATGTCTAAAGGTGTAATATCACTGAATCTAGGCGGCCAACTTACCTGTCTAAAACGTGAAATTAGCTGGTTTTCTAAATGACCTCTTAATAGATCCATTGTTTGAACAACTGTATGGCAAGTGGCACCGTCCTGTTGAAACCACATGTCGTCAAGATTACGGGCTTCAATTTCAGGTAGCATAAAGAGCGATATTATGGCGCGATAGCGAGGCGAGCACCATTCTCGGTTACGGCCATCATCATTTTTGAAAAATTATGCACCGATGATTCCACCAGCTTATAAACCGCACCAAACCGTGGTTTTCTCTAGGTATAATGACACCTCTTGCGCTACTTCTTGTTGCTCTTCAGCCCAAATGCGGCAATTTTGTTTATTGACTGTGCCGTTGAGGCAGAATTAGGCCTCATCACTGATAAACATTTTGGTCGAAAACAGCGGATCTTCCCGTTTCTCACCGAACGCTCATTTCCATAATACAGTTGTCTACATTTGAAGGTTATTATTTTCAAAAAATAAATGCCATAAAATGTCCTTTCAAATTTCCAATAAAGATTTCGCACTTGATCTGAGTTTTTATATATTTTTTTGTTCAGAAAAAATATGAGGTGAGCGGCCGGTAAGAACGCTCATCATCTTGCTATATTTAGTCTTCTTAAGACTTAACATCTGTTTTATTATTCTTCCAAGAGGGTCTTCCCAAAGTATTTTGAAGATTTTTCTGCCCATCACAGCCTTTCCATAATGTTATTTGAGCAACCACGGGCCAAGATTTTATTTTACCTCTAATTGCCTAAAAATAAATGGTGTTGTCCATGTCAACCTCCAGTTTAGCTTAACATTTTCATGCAAGTTCGTCAGCCTTTTCGTTGCCGTCGATGTTAGAATGTCCACACACAGGGAACTGATATTTTGCCACAATCGAAAGTTTTACCAAACGAAAGTTGGTGTTTGCATGCACTCTCCATGTATTCCAACTCTACAACCGAATGTTGATTGGGTACACAGCAAGTTTCTGTAGTGCGAACTGACAGTATCGGTTGAAGAGACGAAGTATCTGTAACCCTAAATTTTTAAGTTTATTATTGGGACTGAATTTTTCATGTATTGATTGTTGTACCTGATTACTGGTTATAAGTATTCTGAGAATGAGATAATCATTACCACAAACATTTGTAGTCCATACGAGTCCATTTAGAAGGATTATTAAAACTAAACTTGTACATTAGGGGTATTCTATTTTTTAACCTATGTTTTACATGCCCATTCACGATGAGAAACATTAAAAAAATGTTAACTGCGTTTTTAGTTTTTTATTTCATTCAAAAAAGTTCACGCACCAAACGATTTTAAAATTTACATGCGCATATACACTAGGGGTATTCTATTATTTTTTTTTTTTTTTTTTAAATTTACATGGCTGTACACGATGAGAAACATTAAAAAAATCATAACTGCGTTTTTAGTTTTTTATTTCATTCAAAAAAGTTCACGCACCAAACGATTTTAAAATTTACATGCGCATTACAGTGTATATGCGCATGTAAATTTTAAAATCGTTTGGTGCGTGAACTTTTTTGAATGAAATAAAAAACTAAAAACGCAGTTATGATTTTTTTAATGTTTCTCATCGTGTACAGCCATGTAAATTTAAAAAAAAAAAAAAAGTCATAATAGAATACCCCTACTATTCACTCTATTGTTGATTAATAGTAACTCATGTTGATTCTCGTTAAGATGTTCCACTCATTGCGTTCATTTGATCAATGAAATTTGTCGTCATTAAATAAAACATTGACTAATGGAATTGTACCACAATCAAGTCGTTCGTGTCGCCAAGTGAACCTTTAGCACCTCAGAGAGACGTCAGGCAAGCAACTTAATTCGTCCCGCTTGCTCGTACATATGTCCATGGCGGCCATTATGAACTTGTCAGACCTACATTTGACCATAATAAAAAAGACCCGGAACGCGTTAAAATATAAACATTTGTTTTAATAGTCACAAGTGAAGTGTTTATGTGCATATCAAATAGCATACATACTTTATGTGAATTAGAGTGGGTAGCGAATAATAACGTTCTGCGGTTGACTCTTAAAATAAATATTTCGTTAACCATATGCCCATGCTTAAATAACCAAATTTAGCCAAATTGCTAAAATAATTTTATTTTTGGCTTCGTAAGAAAATTGTATAGTTGCTATTAAGTACTAGTAACCATACAATTTTCTTACGAAGCCAAAAATAAAATTATTTTAACAATTTGGCTATACTGATAAGTCCATGTATACTGAAGGCCGTTTTTGGGCCTCCAAAGCACTTGTATGTGACTTTTTCAAAAAATGGTTGCTATATTGCCCAAGTTGGTCCAAGATAGATTGTTTGTCCATCGTCATATATTATAACAAATTTAATCGAAATAAAAATTAAAATGGTTGTTTTAGAGCTTTTGTAAGTGAAATCAGGCTACATCAAAACGAGAACCGATCTCACCCCTTTTTGTCTAAGCTGATCGATCGCAATGAACTGTGCCAAATTTCATAAGGACCGGATGGTTAAAGTGTCTTCTAGAGCTAAAGACAAAAGAACGGTTGAACATATATACGTGTGGAGCTATATTTAAATCTAAACGAAATCTAAAAAAACATTTCTCTAAAAAAAATTAGATGTAGCTTCTAGGGCAAAAAACATCAAATCTAATAAACGCATGTATGTGGCTATATCTGATCTAAATCTGTACCGATTTTCTTCAAATTAGAAATCGTCCTTCTTTGATTTATTAAACTAACGTTTGCAAAACTTCATCACGATCGCAAGCCGATGTAATTCAATTTCAATTGAGTTCAAAAACATACTTCGGGAAATTTCATGAAAATCGAACAGCAATTGCGACCTGTACTTTTTTTAGATAAACAGACGGAAAGACATACAGATGTAGTTAAATGGAATCAGCTGGTGATTATACGTCGCTTGGTATGCTTAAAGGTGGATCTAACTCAAAAATGTTTGGTAACTACAAACATTTGCCATAAAACTGGCTTATAATACTCTGTTCCACAGAGTGGAAATATTGAGCTTTGTACAAGTAATTAAAAAATGGAACAACATCCGACTAAAGATTGTTTGGCTTCGACTGAAGATTGTTTGGCAGCAGATGATGAATTTGACCGAAAAATCGTGTTTTTAGATGAAGCACATTTTCATCTCGGTGGCAATGTCAATAAGCAAACTTGCTGAAGATGGGGTTCAGAGAACCCACAAGTGGCTAATAGGAAGCAAATGCATCCAGAACGAGTCACTGTTTGGTGTGGATTTTGGGCTGGCGTCGTCACTCTGTGTGGTTTTTTTTCGAAAATGACCAAAGTGCCACCTCTACGGTCAACGGTGAACGTTATCTCGTCATGCTCAACGGATTTATGTTTCAAAATTCAGGAGAATGACATGGACGACATTTGGTTCCAACAGACAGGGACACATGGCGCACAGACAAGGCAACCATCGATTTTTTACGCACTGAATAAATTCAATAGTATTATAGTGTCTTAATAAAATAATGTATAAAAACGTCACCAAAGTTGAAAATTTGTTAAAAAATCTACAAAATTTGTGTTTGCTGGACAATAACATCCAAATTTCTCAAATTTTCTTAGATATATTATATATCATTCGAAATATCTCAGTTTCTTCTTCCAAACTTTTGTAAGAAATCGAAAATCGGATCATTATCAACAAAATTACAGGCTTATAAGTGCGCAAAGGTACAAAAACCGGTTTTTTAACCGTAAATCCGGATTTTGGAGGTATCCGGCATATTTCAATATTGGAATCTTGTTTTACTCGACAAGCCCTACAAGAAAAATAAAATCCGGTCCCAGGTTGTTTTGGACTGTCGCACCGTGTAATTTTCTGTCAGGAGCCTTTAAGGATATACGAGGGCGACCGCAAAAGTAACTGGCCTAACATAAAAAGAACCTTTTTTTTTTGGAATTATTATTATTTATTTTTCAACAGCTTCTATCCATTGTTTTGACTGTTCTTTGCATTCTGGGATGTAGTGATGGATCCATGTTTCATCAACAGTTATGAATCGGCGCAAGAACTCTATTGGATTACGCTGATAAATCGCTAAAAGCTCCTCGGAATTGGTCCAACGGACGATTTTTTGGGGCAAAGTCAACAAACGCGGCTACTTACCCTACTTGCGGATAGCTTTTTCATGTGGAGTTCATCATGTAAAATACTCCAAACTTGTTTTTCGTGTATTTTAACAATATCAGCAAGTTCTCTGAGCTTTATTCGTCTATCTTTAGTCACTTCATTAAATATTTTTCTATTTTTTTCAATAGTAGTAGCAGTTTTCGGTCTTCCAGAGCGTTGTTCATTTTCTGTACTTGAACGACCCATTTTAAATTGTTGAACACAGGATTTCACGGTGGAGTATGATGGTGCATTATCACCATGAACAGAACCCAATTCATCTTTGATTAATTGTGGTGTATAACCTTTCATATAAAAGTGTTTAATTACCGCACGAAACTCTTTATTTTCCATTTTTCAAAAATTATAAAACTTGTTTACTTCAATCACCTGTAACAAAGAAAATAATCATTAAATATTTCGGAAATTTTGACAGATGGCTTATAAAAGATTTCTTTTAAAAAACAAAAAAAAGTTGCTAGTAAAACAGAAAATGTGCCAGGCCAGTTAGTTTTGCGGTCGCCCTCGTATGTTACTCAATGCATTCAGAGACAACTGAAGCATTGAAATATATCAAAAATGTACTGAAAAATTGCGTTGATCGGATTAGGTACTGCCGAACCAGTTGAGAAAGTCACATAAATGATATTGTGTTCCATTATTAAATGACAAAGTTCAACCTTTCCCATAAATCAACGATTTCAATTTAAATTCACCCACCCGCATCACTTCACGTCACCCATATATGGTTTTTAAATTTTCAGTCATTCCATCCTTCACCTCCTGAGGTGAACCGGTTCTATTGAATTCTTGTAATCTTCTTGTAAATGGGTTGCGGCACTCACTTTATACTTATGCCTATAAAAAAATTATATAAATATATTGCAGAAAACAAAATTCATGCGAAATTCATGCTTAAGGACAAAGTTTATATGGGAGGCTTAAGTAGGGTCGTGGCTTAGACTCAAATGTTTCGCGAGCTTTTATGCGAATACCAAAAAAGGACGAAAGATGTCTTTGCACTGAAGATACCCAAATAGGGCGTGTCATTTTTCGTATGAGAGTATAAAGACTTTTTAAAAATATTACGGAATTTGCAATTTAAGCGAATTTGATGCTCTAGGAGAGACACAGGATAATTTGTTTGGAAGGTAGGGGTGTGGCTAGGATTCCAATTTGTTGTCACCAAGTTTGCTTTATATAGCTCAGTTCTTAAGTTTTTATTTTCAGTTAGATCGTATGTTATAACGTTATAACAAAAATTATAACAAGAACATCAAAAATGGGCGGAATGGTGCATTTGCATGTGAGGTTTTAGAATGGAGCGTGTCAACCATTCTTTTGATATGCAAGTACAAAACTGCTATAATATGTTCAATAGCTATAATATGTTTCGTCCTGCGGGAGTGAAGATAACCTTCTAGATTTTATCCCTTTTATGACAGTTAAATTGGTACCTTCCTCCACATTTGTCTAGCCATTAAAAAAAATGCTTCAAAAAATATTTGAATATTTCATTCGCCCTAATTCTCATATAAGTAGGACGGATTTTGTTCGCAAAATTGGCAAGCCCGAAAATGATTTTAGACAATTCGTTTCTTTGGCAAATATGAGTAGGAATGCTTCTGAAATCGAGTGAGGTGACACGCTTTGATTCACCCGCCCTAGTCTTCATAACTTACCAAAATTTTACTAACTGGGTAACAGGTTGTAAATTCAAGCTGTAAATTCTAATCATCACTGTAACAGGTACATTTCTGCTACAAGGGGCGTGGCTAGGAGTCCAATTTTGTTTTCACCTTGTTTGCCAATAGCATGAACGGTATTACAATAGCAAAATTGGGCCTTATAGTACATTTGTGTGGGAGGTACCAGCAGAGATGAGCGATATATTATATTTTGTAATCTATGAGGTAGGCCCGGAAAAATATTTTGACATCTAAAATTTGAAGATGATTGATTGGTAGCTTCTGTCGAGAGTTATAGTGCGAACTATGGACGGAGAGACGGACATCGCTGAAATGTCTTAAAAAGTCATGACACGGATTTAATCAAAACATATGTCGGCTTTGGGAACTATTTTTCGATTTGTTTCACTTTTTGTCCGTACAAAATGATATACACTCTTAACCAGTACCAATGCTGTCAGGTAAGTTTTTCGAAAAATCATCAAATGAAAATGACAACACAAATCATCAAATGTTTAAAAGGAAATCGTAAAAAAAAATCTTCTTGCAATAAAAATTAAAAAAAAAAAACACTGTAAACAGTTTTATAACACTATATCGCTTGAAAATTAAATAACACATTTTCCGATAGTTTTAAATAAATAGGAATAATTTACCTAAATTTCAAGATTTTGGTTAAAAATAGTGTTTAACAAAAAACAAACGATCAACTAAAGGGTACTTTTTCAGATGTGAGGTTTTCAAGAAAGGGTTTGCCATTATGTTTTAAAAATGATTTCGGGCAAGTGGCCGCTGCGGCTGGCTCAAATAAATTCCAGCAGCGAAGCCCAATTTTAGACCAATTTTTACAGCATTTGGTGCCGTATGTCAGCAATAATGCTCCGAATATTCTCTTTAAAGGCGTCAATGGTGTCTGACTTATCGGCGTAGTTAAGCGACTTAAAATTATACCACAAAAAATAGTCCGGCGGTGTTAAATCGCACGCCACAGGCCCACGACGCCAGATAATGCTCTCACCAAAGTTTCATTTAATAAATTAACTGTTTCGTTGGCTGAATGACATGTAGCGCCGTCTTGTTGGAATCAAAGGTCGTCACCATCAATATCCTCCAATTCAGGCACGAAAAAGCCATTGACTGTAACATAATGGCCAACTACATTTTTGAAGAAATATGGACCATAGTTCCCTCTGCCCATAGAGCACGCCAAACAGTGACTTTTTAAGGATGCAACGGCGTCTCAACAATTACTTGTGGATTTTTATTACTCCGAATGCTACCATTTTGGGTATTAACGTACCCATTAAACCAAAAGTGAACTTCATCGCTGAACAAAATGTTCTTGTAAAAATCAGGATCGGTGGCCATCTCGTTTTGGGCCCATTCAACACGATTTGCAAACGTTGTTCCAGAGTATGTCTATTAATTTTGAAATTGCAAACCAAACTGAGTATAATTCAAACCAAACTGAGTATAATCAGCTATCAACAAGACCAACTTCGAAAAAAGTGTGGCCAGAAGTCACACGTCTAAAAAAACAACCTTTTCTACTTAGTAGGGACATAAATACTGTTACACACGTTTTATGCCGCAAATAAAAAGTACTGAATGTTTTTGGACCAAATATTTTTTAATATATTTATTGATGCATATTGTATCCAAAAAGAATCTACTTCTTCGAAATTTCCGCCTTTTGCCTTTACACACGCCTTAAGTCGGAATACTTACAAACGTCAATAGCTGCACGTTCATTGGAAAATTGCCCATAGCTCGAACCGAAGCAGTCCTTATAGGTCCAATGTTGGGGTATCTTTTGTGACAAACCTTGTCCTCTAAAACCGTCCACAATTTGTAATCCAATGGGTTCAAATCTGGACTGCCTGAGAGCCATTCTTCAGAGGAAATGAACGCTGACAAATAGTTTCGAAGCCAGGCCTGGACGTTTTAGCCTTATGGCCTGGCGCAAAATCCTGCTGGAAAACCCATGGCTGGTTTTGGAACAGGGAATTGTTAAGAGGCTTCACAATAGCTTCCAAAACGGTTTCTTGGTAAACTTTGGCCGATGTTTTGACTCCCCGTTCGCAGAAATGCAGGTCAGTGAACCCATCGTAAGAGACACCCCACCAAACCATGACTGAAACTGGGTGATGACCCTTTTCCACCCTTGGGATCAGTTCAGATGCTTCCCTAGATGACCGCGCATACACTCTATCATTTTGCTTCTTAAATTTTTCCTGAACGGTACAAATTTTTTTCATCGGTAAACAAAATTTTTCTGTGCAAGTTATCAGCGTACATCACCAAAAGACGTTTGCATTTTCCAATCCTTTTTTTTAAAGCTACAATCAATAAATGTCCGGTACGTCGTTTGAAAGCCCCAAGTCTTTTAATGATTCGACTCGTGGACTTTTGCGTGGGCAATGATTTTCTGTTTTCGGGGCGGATTTCTGAATTCTTGATTTAACGGCTTTGATGACATGCGGTGTTCGAACAGAGCGTGGGCGGCCCGACCGGTGGCGGTCATTTACATCTCCAGTCTCCTCAAACAGTTTTATGCATCGGTAGACGAACATGCGGCTAATCCCTAGTGGCCGGAGCGTTTTGAAAATATCGCTTTTTTTTCATTTCACATTTGAAAAGCGCTATTACAGCGATAAGGTTCTCATTATCTGACCACTCCATGATGAAAGTAGAAGCAATTTTAAAATCCCGTTACAGACTAACGCTATTGTGGTTAGCTTTCAAAACCCATATGACATCAACGGGGTATGTTCAGTTCTACTATTGAAATGGGTGTGTTCAATGTTTTAACAGTATTTATGTCCCTACTTAGTACATACTTATAAGCAAGTATGTGTATTTTTCTAGGCACTGAATTATATTTTGGATAGACCAGACTGTTAGACGTTTCCAATATGTAGAAGGAAATCGGCACTCTTTGTTTACATATGACTTATCTATTGGGACTTTAATACTGATACTTATTTATCAGAACTTCTTAATAAGCACCACTTTTATGAATTTAAAATTTAGTTATAAATTAATTCAATTTCTCTTATGAAAAGTATTAACCTCGAAAAGCGATCTATCAGTTAGTTAGATTCTGAGTTCTTTTAGTTCTGAGCTTTTTTTGAATTTTTAGTTTTAAAGATGATCGTCAAAGTATAAGATTGAATTACAAATCGTCAATCTGCGCTTCTGGCACTACAGCTCAGTAGGGTGAGGGTATAATGAGGACAGTTTTTTAAGGCCTTTCGTGGGCCAAAGGCATTTGAGTACTCGAAATTAATACGAGTACATATGAATTTATAATGAATTAATAAAAAATTGGCTGAGACTGCGTCAGACTTACATGCCAAAAAAACAACAAACGGTTGAGGGTATTAGTGTATTTATTATTCGGCCTGGCTGTAATGGAAAATTATAATCCAGAATTTACACCCACTCTAATGAACATGTGCTACTATGAAGCTTTAAATAAATGAACATAAAAATATAAACATTCTTAGATGCATGCATATTTTAGCGTTTCAAGTGTTTTTCTGACCGCTTTTTTTCTTTTATGTCCAAAACGTTCGCTTATTTACGGTCAGGTCAAATTAAAGTAACTTTCACACACTCAAACTTACGAACGTTAAAATCTTAAAAAAAGGAAATTAAATTCCACAAAATAAAAGTAACAGCCAATACCGGATTCAAGGTGTATACTTTCAATTTCACTAAAAACACGCCTTTCGTGATTTAAAGTAACGTACACGCCCGGCCCGGCCGGGCCAAAAAGAAAAACGTTCAAAATCGGAGTAACAACCAAAGTAGTTTATTGTGTCAAGGTTTTCGAAACAGTTTGTGTTTTGTTGGTCCTAATTTTGTTAAAATTGTTGTAGGCCACTTTTATCAGCCACTTGCTGTGTGGAAATCCAACTAATCAACGGCTCGTAAGGAAACGGACAAAAACCAAAATGTTGCCGGAAATCAAGTGACCTACAAAGAACTTCAATTGAAGTTCTGTACTTTGGTTGTTGTTCGTTTTGTTGTCGTTTTTCTTTTCTCTTTTGAGGTTTCATTCTCCATTCGTCCGTTGCTCGTTGAACGCACGGTAATTAAGATTGATTTTTGTTTTAACTTTTCAGGCATACACAAATACTCATGCACTTAAGCCTTGTTTAACGGCCTTAGTTGATTTCTGCGGTCATAAGTATAAAATACCACTACGTATGTGTTATGTATGTGTTAAAATAGGGTCATTCTCCCAAAGGCCTTAAGGCTGGAGTTTTATTGCAACTTCGTGTGTCTTTATCGATGACCGTTAAAAGAAATGCAACCGAGCAAGGATGAGGGGGTAGCAGGCCAAAATTTAAACTTGGAAATGCGGATGTATGACCTGGACATGTCATGCCAGGTTGTAAGAAATCAACTGTCGATACTACTGAACCGCATTGTCGCCCTCGCCATCAATCACATGACACAGTGGGGGAAATCTGAGGAAAACACTTAAACCAGAAATAAGTAAGGCGGGACCGGGGTTACACCACTCCGAAGATTGAGGAGACTCCAAACATTCTGCAACAGGTGAGACATATTTCATGAAGGCTTTACAATGTTCGATATGTTCTAACTATATCAGTAATATGCTATGCTTGTGAGCTTAGGATTATTGAAATAAATTTCATTTCAAACGCAACCTGTAGAGCTGCAGGATCTAAAATATTAAAGGTCCTTTGTACGTGGGCTATATCTAAATATGGACCAAGCTTTTGTATTTAAAATATAGTTGCGTTATTGACTGGTTGGCCAACTGATAACTGTGCACCTTAACTGCTGAAACTAGAATCATTAGTAGGTGTAGGTCAGACGAAGACGCTCGATGAGAATTAATTTCAAGATATTCAAACCATAAGGGTGTACAAACATGAAAAACGTATCCCTAATAAAAAAAAGTGAACCAATGCCAAGACCTAACGGTTGGAGCTAGCTCACCAACGTGGAATTAAAGTATTAGGGGTTTTTGGAACAATAAAACCTTAAAGGATAACAATTCATACCTTCTAATCCAGTGCACCTACGAGTGCGGACCGCGATTAATCTGCCAAGGATACATCTAAGAAACCTCATTGCGGTCATCACCGGCCACTGACCTAGGAGTCTGACATACAACGATTTCTGTTTGAGTAGCAGCAATAAAGAGGAAGAGGATACTACTAAACATCTTCTTACTGCCGGCTTTTGTGACCTTAATACGTAAACTTTTTTTTCTACATATACTTACAGACAAAACCTGGCTCTCCTATGGCTAATTGGGGAGGATCTACATCTTCATCAGGGCAACAGGATGGTTCATGGATAAAATATCCTGTGGCCCGCTATCATACAACGAATTATTCGCGACGAGTAATCGGTATCACAACAGGACGTACTCATTGAACCAAGCGGGCTATGCTTCGGGCGACTGCCAAATACCTACTGCCAAATCCCGACTGCCAAATACCTTACCTAATCTAGAGCACTTAGAAACGTGAAATTCGGAAAATATTTCAATTTTGACAAATGAAAGTATACTCGTATGGCAAGAATTTCGACAAAAACAAAACATAAGGATCAAATTTGAAGCTGGGATTTGTTGTACGAGTACCTTTTTTTAATCGTCAGAAATTTGGCTGATGAGTCTGTTGATGTCCTTAAATCGAAAAGTACAATTTAAATTTTCAGGGTAAAACGGGTAAAATGTATCCCTATTAGTTTGCAATCAACAGCCCTGTCAAAAAGTTAACTTACGCCAAATTTCAAAATTTAGATAGCCAGCAGAAGGACAGAGTGACGGCCAGACAGATATCGTCAAATTAGCTGGTGATTTTTAAGTCGATCAATACACTTCAAGCTTAAATTATTATAAGTAGCTACATGCGACTATTTCGGTACTTGAAAATTATGATTTTTTTTGCATTTAAAGGATGTTTTTTAGATGTTTGGTTTTCAATCTTCACGTTGGTCTTTTTGACAGCTGTCACTTGATATATGCTAACTTTGGTTTGCCATTTCATAATAAATAGACTTACTTCAGAACAACGTTTGCAAATTGTGAAAATTTATTACGAAAATAATGGTTCGGTTCGAGAAATGCATCGCGTGCTGCGTCCAATATTCGGTGGACATAATCGACTAGCAGAGTCGGTAATTCGAGCAACCATGGATCGGTTTCACACTACGTTTACTCGAGTGGATAATGCGCATCCGCAGAGATGACGCACAGTGCGTACCGAAGGCGCTGTCGCTGCTAAGGAGCAGAGTAACGAGGAAAACCTGAATGAGACCATCCGTCATCACGCGCAACAATTGGAGCTGTGCCCATCCACTTTATGGAAGATTTTGCGGAAGGATCTTGGTTGCGGGCTCACAAAATCCAACTCGTGCAAGAATTGCAGCCGAGCGACTATTAAGCGTGTTCGGTGAATGGGCAAAAACGAGATGGCCACCGATCCTAATTTTTACAGGGTGGAGCGCGGATAATTCCTATTTAGGACTGAAATAAAACATTTACGAACCCTAGAAAAACTTATTTTATATTTTAATTATATTGAACAATAAGGGAATTTTTAAATTACTTGATTTTAAATAGTGTATCTGGCAAATGTCGACCTTCGCTAAGCACACACTGCTGCATACGTTTTCTGAAGTTTTCGTGAACTCTTACAAGCATGTCGACTGGTATTCTGCCAATTTTAGCTTCAATATGGTTAATTAGGTCCTCCTTTGCGTTGGTACGGTTGATATACACCTTCGACCCCAAAGGAAAAATCGCATGGGGCTAAGTCTGGTGAGCGCGGGCCAGTTAACATCACCCCTCAGATCAAACAATTCTTGGTAGCCCTCGCTGTGTATGCAGTGTCACCATCCTGTTGAGACCATGTATCCTCTAATTGCATTGCCTCAAGAGCCGGCTGAAAAAAAGTCTGGAAATGCCAAGAGCAAGTGATTGCTTCCGAGCAGAGCGTTTCGGGGATTGCAGTACTGCTGCTCTAACTCTTTCGATGTGTTGTGGTGTTGAAATCCTTCTCTCATATCCCCTTCGTACACATGATACATTCCCCGCTATTCTCAATGAAGTTACCCAATTTTCTTGCCACCCAGGAACACGTCCGTGTGGGGGAACAGCGAAAAGCATGCTGCACTGCAATGGTCGAGTGCGCATTTGAAATATACGCTTCAAAACAAAATGACATCAGCTTTCCAATGCATGATGGCAACTGAAAGGCAGACGAATACAAATCTACCATCAGCCGCTATAAGCCACGCACAGTCTCAGCTCTCTTCGACCAACGGTGAAGCGATGAAGCTCACTTTTAGTTGAATGAGTACATTAATAATCAAAATTGTTGCATTTGGAGTAATGAAAATCCACATGCAATTTTTAGACGACGTTGCATCCTCAAAAAGTCACTGTTTGGTGTGCTCTTATTGGTCAATATTTCTTCAAAAATGAAGCCGGCCATAATGTTACAGTCAATGGGAAATGCTATAGAGTCATGATTGATGACTTTTTCGGGCCTGAATTGGAGGATGTTGATGTGGACGACGTTTGGTTCCAACAAGACGACGCTACATGTTATACAGCCAACGAAACAATCAATCTGTTGAAGGGAACTTTTGATAAGCGCATTATCTCGCGTCGTGGGCCTGTGGTGTGGCCTCCAGGATCGTGCATTTTAACTCCGTTGGACTGTTTGTTGTGTGGTTGCGCTTGTCTACGCAGATAAGCCCTACACGATTGACGCCTTGGGGGAGAATATTCGGCGCGATATTGCCGACAAACGGCCCCAAATGCTGCAAAAAGTGTACGAAAATTTGGCCTCTCTACTAGAATTTATTCGAGCCAGCCGTGGCGGCCAAGTGCCTGAAATCATTATTAAAACATAATGGCAAACCTTTATCTTTATAAAAAAGTTCAAGGCCATAATATTAAATAATATGCGTTTTACTTCTTTTACTTTACTTGAAAACCACACGTCTAAAAGTAGCCCTTTACTTACAACCACCAAAAACCGAAAAACTCTACTGCAAAAACCGGATAAACTGAAATGTCGAGGTTTAACTTTTTTGAAAAAGCAACTGTTGAGTTTGGACATAAAAACTGGAACGTCGGTTTTTAGGTTTTGGACACTAATGTCGCTTTTCGGCTTTGGACACTGCCTGAAGAAGCTACCCCCCTTCAAGAGGTAGCTTTTTGGGGGGCTTTAAGAAAACAGGGTCAAGTTTTGCCAGAATTAATTGTAGCATCATTAAGGTACGAGCGAATTCAATTTGTTTCTTCTAAAGCTATAGGACGTCAAATCGAAGGGATCATTATGTGGGGGCTGCCCAAAAACATGAACCAGTTTTATAAGTGTTTTTTTATTTACTGCACACAGAGAAAAAATCAGTTGGAAATCGGTCCGAGATACAAAAATTCGGTTGGATTAACAGACTTTCTGTTACAATAACCAACATTCAATAGTATTAATGGTAACATGGTTCGAGATGTAAATGGATGGTTGCTTCAACTATATTACGGTATTCACTGTCAATAACAAAGTTATACCAACCGAATTAAGTTTATCTATTGGTTGCGACAACTGGCGCTTATAGCAACCAACCAACTGTGATATACATGTTACTTTCCTACCAATAATTGGTGGTGACAACGGATAAGTTCTTCATAGTGACTAAACCATGTTTAGTTGGTTGTTGTAACATAATATTGGGGTTTCCAATATCAACATGTAAACCCTATAATATTTTACCGGTTTTAGTCACACAAATCCCCCAAAAATGTTTAAAACAAAAAAATATTCAGAAAGTTTATGTTTCTTGGTTTAGACGATTAGTCGTACCCAAGCAAACCAAACCTTCAGAATTCGATCAGAATTCTGTACGACAATCGGCAAAATGTTCCGATTTCGGATCAGAATTCTTAGCGAGTTCGTAACGAAAAACATATGAGAGGGTTGACACGAATTCTGAACTACTTCTCTGAGGGAATTCTGATGTTTTTGCAGACATTTCGAACCGATTTCTGACTGAATTTTGAACTGTAGTCTTGGGAAATTCGAAAGGAAATTTCGATTTGTCTAATCGAATTCTGAACGACTTCGGTCAGAATTCTGGCATTAAGTCTTATTAAATTCTGATGTTTTTACCGACATTACGAACCGAATTCTGAACGAATTCTGAGCTTATGTCATGGTAAGTTCTGAATGTAAACCATCAAAAAGAAGAAAATATTTGTGTTCTACAAAAAAAAGTTTAAAACATTTTCAAAAAGCGTTCGGAAAGACTTTCAGTTACAAGCAGGGGTGTCTGCAGTTTCGCAAGCAATAATTGTGCTGTAACTATGTTTAGTGGCTATACACTTAAGGGCAACCAGTTTTGCATTTAACGAGAACTGCCGGCAGTAGAGTTTTCCTCCGAACACAATAAAAATCCCTCGCAAAGCTAAGCTAACCAAACGTTTAGAATCTGAAATATAAAAATACCTCAGACAAACAGTTAAGAATTCGTTCAGAATTAGTTCCGACATGTCTGAACACAAGAACAACAACTGTAAAATATGAAGCAAAGAATAAATATTTTAAACCAATAGACTACCTCAGATAAATGGTTCAGAATTCGTTGCGAAGTCGATAAGAGAAGTCTGAACAAAAAATTAATAAAAACCCCACAGACAAGTCTAACAGAATTCGGGCCGAATTCGTTCAGATATTTCGTAACTAATAAATAAAAAAATCCTCAGACAAATCGAACAGAATTTGTAACGATTTCGGTAAGAATTCTCGATAGAGTTCAGATATTGTTCAGATATTGTTCAGAATTGTCTGATATCAGACATTGTCGGCAAAATTTGGTTAACTGGACTATACGCCATATAAACAAACGAACTAAAAATAAAAAAAATATTTTCTAAATATATATATATATATATATGTGACAGCGCATAGAGAAAGGGGCCTAAGGGTAAAAAACTCTATTTTCATTCTTTTTCTTTTTTTGATGTGGACAACATCTGAGCATCGAATGAGACCGATCTTATGCCCCAAAAGTGTTCCCTCCCAGAGATATGCGCGTTTTATGAAAGTGAAGTCGACGATTCTAAGCGCAAATTGAAAGGGACCTAATCTTTAAAATGGCTCTCCTGAACAAAACTTTTCATAAACTTTTCACTTTTTTTTGATGTGAACAACATCTGAGCATCGAATGAGACCGATCCCATGCCCCAAAAGTGTTCCCTCCCAGAGATATGCTCGTTTTTTAAAAGTGAAGTCGACGATTCTAAGCGCAAATAGAAAGGGACGTAATCTTTAAAATGGCTCTCCTGAACAAACCTGGTTTTTAACCTTAGGTTTCTTTCTATTTTGCGCGTCACATATATTGTTTTAAAAAGTAGTTATAATCAACAACCAATACATGAACAAATTCAGTTCAAAAATCATCTTAATCTGTAAGAATTACCAATACTCTGTTTTTAACCAAAAGGGTCTGTTCCCCCTACTGAAAGTTGCTGTGTACCCAATTAAAATTCGGTTGTAGCGATGGTATACATGGATAGAACGTGCAACCACCACCATTCGGTTGGCAAAAAATTCGGTTGTGGCAACAAATCTGTTCTCTGTGTGCGGTAGCTCAAACCGTACCAAGCGAAACTCGAGAGCAATCGAAATCAATTTGTGGCTTTTAGGGCGGAATTGACCATTGTTTGGAAACTATTCGAAAACATATGCGACGCGCAAAATAGAAAGGGACCTAAGGGTAAAAACCAGTTTTGTTCAGGAGAGCCATTTTAAAGATTTAAATACGTGTATCTTGTACCATCCGGTACCATCACTTTCATAAAACGCGCATATCTCTGGGAGGGAACACTTTGGGGCATGGGATCGGTCTCATTCGTTGCTCAGATGTTGTCCACATCAAAAAAAAGTGAAAATTGATATAGGATATACTGATATGGTATACAAGGCCCATGGTTGCTTATGGGCCACCTGTAACGCAGAATTAAAAATCTCTAATGTTTTGACCAACTATCTAGCTGAACGATTAGTTTCAAGTTTTTAATCCCCCACTGTGCAATACGAGTAGTTCGTCGTCCACTATTTTAGTTGTGTGATGCCAAAACACATGTCGAAAACTAAATTCAAAGCTGATGAAGGCAATTACATTTACACGTCGTCGCTTGTCAACCACGCTCATCCATATTGTATGTGATGGGATGGAGGGGGAGGTGTATCATAGCAAAGAATCTGGCATGGAAGTGGAAGTGGAAATTGCTAAAACCAATATCACCAAAAACCATAAACCAAAATATCCAACAAGTTTCTGCAAACATTCGGACAAAAATTTCTTTGTCACAAACAAATTCACGATAAGGGTAACAGAGGACGAAGGTGGTGTTACCTGCTAATGAATACTGTGCAATGACATCGCAAAAATAAAGTAAAATTCAAGAATTTTCTGTTCCTTCGATCAAGTGACTTCAGAAAAACAAAAAGTTACTCAATTTTTGAAAGTTCAGACAAAAAACAAACGTATTCGAAAAAAAACATGTTAGAAAAGCAAAATTCCAAGAAAATTTCTGTATTAAACAAAATGATTGGATTTGGTGAGGAAGTTCAGCCTTGTGGATATATGGTGCCGCAAAATTCTATCAACAACTTTCGCCTCAAAGCCGGACTTAGTGAGATAACCCCTGTAGAAAACTCATCACGCAATAGGGTAACAGCTACAAATGAGAAGTGTCTCCACTGTGAGAACATGGCCAAGAATTTTCTCTACCTGGAGAGTCTAATACGCACCAACTATGCGAATACCAGTCACAAGCATTGCAATGTCTGTTTCTCGTCCCTGAGTTATCTACAGCATGTGAATAAGAGCATCTTGGAAGTCTTTGGTAATTTTGATGCCACGGTCAAAGCAGCTAAGGCCTTTAGTGATCCTCTCAAACAAGCGAAGAAATTGACTAAACAACGAAAATCTTTAACTCAAGTCGTCAATACTTTGAATCCTGAGGTTTTGAAAAAATCTTACCCCAAGAAGAAAATAATTTCTCCCAATTTAGTGGGAAGCTTTCAAAAAGAGGTGCAAGGAGCCAGTGTTAAAAAGGCATTTGGTGAGCTGAAACGCAAGATGAACCTTAAAAGTTCCGGCAGTAAATCCTTGGCAAGCTCTAAGAATGTTGCAGCGAAGAATCCCGATAAAACGAAAAATATCCTGCGTAAAATTAAAACAAGGAAATAAATTTCTGGTGTTGGCTACACTTTGGAGGTTTAGTAAAATCGTCAAAAGAGGAAAATTGTTTATGTAATAAAAAAAATTTTAATTAAAATAAGAAATTTATTGAAATTTTAGTCTTCCAATACCCTCAACTGTGGGAAGTTTATTTTAATTGTTTTTTAGGATATGTACCGCGAAAAATAGAAAGTGCAGAAATTAATTGAATGGAGGAAGCCAACGAAGTTGTGCTTAGTTTTCCTGTATTTCATCTTCATGTTAATCTACCAATAACAATTCTAACCAGCGCTATATGTGACAGCGCATAGAGAAAGGGAACTAAGGTTAAAAAATCAATTTTAATTTTTTTTCTCTTTTTGATGTGGGCAACATCTGAGCATCAAATGAGACCGATCCCATGCCCCAAAAGTTATCCCTTCCAGAGATATGCGCGTTTTATGAAAGTGAAGTCGACGATTCTAAGCGCAAATAGAAAGGGAGTGCCATCTAAACTTGTCATTCCGTTTGCAAAACCTTAACATTTTAACCAAAGACCGCACACAGTATTAGTATTCTAGATTGTCTAAAAATGCCAAGGCGATATGTTTGCGTGTTCCTGTGGCCAAAGGAAAGCTTTTGAACATTACACAAATTATGGATTATAGGCTTACGAGGCTATATATATTTCTGGCCTAATAATGAAAATGCGAATATTTATCATTAAAAATGGGTTTTATTGTCCTTCAAAGTATTCTCCAGCATGATTTATACACTTCTGCATGCGCTCAAATCAATTGTCGAAGCACTTTTTTCCACTCCGATTAAGACACCTCCAAAACATGGTTTTTGAACGCCTCAATAGCATCTTCTGGCGACGAAAATCGTTGACAACGCATTTTTTTCTTGATGTGCAGGAACAAAAAGAAGTCATTGGGTGCCAAGTAAGGGAGGTATGGCGGATGATCCATCAATTCGACGTTTTGGCCGGTCAAAAAGGAGCTGGTTTGAGTCGATAGTGAGAGCTCACATTGTCATGGTGTACAATGATTCGTCTTCTCTTGTTCGTTTTTTGAATTTCTCCGAAGACTTCAGGCAAACAAATTGTGGTGTACCACCCAGAAAAAATCGTCCCACGTTGCTCAAACGCAACAGTCGCCACATGACCAGTTTTGCCGAAGAAACAGACGATCATTTGCTTCGCTGTGCTTCTTCCCCGAACAACTTTTGTTGGATTTGGCTCGTCTTCGAAGACCCACACGGTCGATTGCTGTTTTGTTTCGTGCTCATACGCATAGATCCGTGATTCGTCACCTGTGAAGATCTTATTTTCTCTTTTTTCAAAATCTTTTTTCTCGATCTTTTTTCAAAATTTCTTTGCACCAATCGACACGAGCCTTTTTTTGAGCGATTGTCAAATTGTGCGGGATCCAACGAGAACAACCCTTTTTTACGGCCAGGTGTTCATGCAAAATCGAATGTATGCTGGTGGTATGTCACATGACGGTATGTCACATGACGGTCTTGCAATATCAGATCACGCCCGGCATCAATGTTCTCTGGCACATCGAACATTTTTGGACGACCTACACGAAATTCACCCGGGAGCGAGCGTCGGCCACGATTGAATTCATTAAACCAGTTTTTCACAGTGCTATAGGATGGTGCTTCATTGCCATACAAAGATTAAAGTTCATCGATGCACTCTTGTCGTGATAATCTACGTCGAAAGTTGTGAAAAATGATCGCACGAAAATGTTAACGGGTTAATTTCATTTTTTTGCCAAATTGATTTTTTCAAGTCACTGTAAACAACACAAATGATGGTCGTACGTCAAAACGTTCTGAGAACGTTTATGCTAAAAAAAATGTCAAACATTCCAATGGAAATGTCAGATGGCGCCAGGCAAAACTAAGTGTTTTTAGTGCTGTAGACCAGAAATATACGCAGCAACCCTCGTTCACTGCTTGGGGTTATAAATGGCCAAGATTGGACTTGAGTGAAAACTTTTCCTTTTTAGGGCCAAAAATACCCTTGAAAGAGGAAGAACACTATGTATACTTATAAAAATGAATGTTTGTTTGTCTGTTCCGTATAGCCGTCTAAACAGAGCGATCTTCCTGAAACACAATGTAGCTGTATACTCTAGGGCGAAAATAGGGAACATGAATTTTTGAAAAATAAACTAAGCAGTCACCGCCCTCACACCTTAAAATTTCAAACGGCTATAACTCATGGACTATAAGAGGTTAAACGTGATGTTTGGGACATATACTCCTGGTATGATGGTAAATTGTTTTTTGGAAAAAATGGGAAGTCCACCCCCTTTTTAAAGAAACCGTTATAACAGCCATAAAGCTGATCATCCCAAAATTCTTCAGTATGTGGGGCATACAGCACCACGGTACAAATAGGGTACAAATATTTTTGATAAATAAAGTGGGCGTGGTACCGTCCACAAACCCCAAAATATCAATCGGACTATAAGAGGTAAAAGATCATGTTTGGTACATATACTCCTGGTATGATGGAAATTTGTTTTTTGAAAAAATGGGCGCTGCCAAGCCCCTTTTTAAATAAACCATTATAGGAGCCATAATAATAGTATGTTCGACCTAAAAAAAATTACATTATGCTTCTGAGAATTTTTCATATATCAAGTTCCAATAAGCTGTTCGGTGTTGCGGTATTCATTTCTGATATCTTTTAGATGTATGTTCTTATGAATGTATGTATGGGACCCATAGACTCATATACCGCCGATCGGATTTGATGAAATTTTCAGGGAAGCTTCAGCTTAACACCGCGGGTATTCCAGTCAATATTTTTTATAAAAATTTTAGTCGACGTATGGCCGTGGCAAAATTGATTTTTAAAGCTAGAAGACTGATTAGACTGTGGAACAAAATTTTTTTGAAGAAACATTAAAAAAGAAAAAGACGTAGAAGTAATTAAAAAGGGAAGTTCCAAGTATTAGGAATTTGTAAAACAACTGTTTTGTTTTCAACCACCGCGCTGGTAACTATTTTTTTATTTCGTACAAGCGAACTTATTTCAAAAATAAAGATTCAGTTAGGACTCGAAACTCAGCCGAAGCTGATGTCTTTTAATAATTAATAACCAATAATTATTGTTACATATATTCTTATACTATCAATGACGGAAAACAATAATATAAAATCAGATTTTAGAAATTCGTTTTTTAGTTACCTCTAAAACAAATAACTCAAACTGTTAGTCACTTTCGGATGATTTTTAATTTAAGTACTAGTTAAGATTAAGTGCACACGTATATTTTCATCAATAGATTAACAATTATTATATTTTGGTGAGTTTTTACTGAGAAATTCATAAACTAACTGAAAATGAAAATGCACGTTCCCTTTTTCATTTATGGCTCTGTTGTCAGTTCAAGAAATTATTTAACATTAGAAAAACTATTCGAAATGTTAATTTTTCAGTTAGACAATGCAGCCATGAATTGCTTAAAGATTTGTGTATCAAAAACCAATCTAACGTACAAATAAGTCTTGTCTTAACAATGTCACAAAAAAGCACTGATTGGAAGAAAAACATACTGGATAAGCAAAAAGATGGAAACAAGAGCTGTAAGAAACCGATGCATCATAGAAAGTAGGTAACTGAAGGTACAGAAGCCCAACACAACGACCCTATAAGTGCAGCTACTCAGAGGGCTAAAACACAGAAAAAGTATACAAAATTCCATAAAACTAAAGCGAAAAGAAGCATTAAAAAACTCGATCTAACAATGACAGAATTTCGCAACAATGATAATGTTCAAAGGCAGGGATGTACTAATTCCATCCAACTTTTTGTTCTAATTCTAGCATGTCCAGTCTCAGGTTCAAAATGCATTCACAATAAGGATTAATTCATAAGTTTACGTAGTCATATCAATTAAAACCACTACGCGATACAGCAACGAAGTACTCATTCGGGCCTGCTTGGCAGGCCGGGCTCAGCTAGTGTAAAATATAACTCAAAAGAATGTATGTTGTCGACCGTGGCCTAACCTGGAAATGCTGTTGGAAACGCACTAAACATCATAAAAATTGGCATGGTTTCGGACAGATGTGATCTGATGTCCAAAACAAACAGTTTTAGTGGTCCTTAAATGTTTACTTTAAAACGTGAGCCTATTTATGGACGCTCTAAGTCAATCAAAGAGCTCATACCCATGGACTTAAGAAGCCTTAAAACGCCTTTAAACTCAATTCAACGACTGTAAGAAAAACTGGACAGATGTGTACATTTTAATTATACCCTCCACTGAATGGTGGATTGTATATGGTGATCCATCTAGAGATATTTTTTCAGAACAAAAAAAATATAAAATTCAAATCAAGTGTGGAAAATTTAATGGTAATTTGAATGGACATTTTATGGCATTTATTTTTTGAAAATAATTATCGTTAAATGTTGGCAACTGTATTAAGGATATGAGCGTTCGGTGAGAAACGTGAAGATCCGCTGTTTTCGACCAAACTTTTGTTCAATGATGAGGCCCATTTCCGGCTTAACGGCAAAGTCAATAAACATAATTGCCGCATTTGGGCTGAAGAGCAACAGGAAGAGGTTCAAGAGGTGCCATTACGATGACGACCGCAAAACTAACTGGCCTGGCACATTTTCTGTTTTACTAGCAACTTTTTTTTTTAAAAAAGCAATCTTTTATAAGACATCTGTCAAAATTTCCGAAATATTTAATGATTATTTTCTATGTTACAGGTGATTGAAGTAAACAAGTTTTATAATTTTTGAAAAATGGAAAATAAAGAGTTTCGTGCGGTAATTAAACACTTTTATATGAAAGGTTATACTCCACAATTAATCAAAGATGACTTGGATTCTGTTCATGGTAATAATGCACCATCATACTCCACCGTGAAATCCTGGGTTCAACAATTTAAAATGGTTCGTTCAAGTACGGAAGATGAACAATGCTCTGGAAGACCGAACACTGCTACTACTATTGAAAACATTAGAAAAATATTTAATGAAGTGACTAAAGATAGACGAATAAAGCTCAGAGAACTTGCTGATATTGTTAAAATACACGAAAAACAAGTTTGGAGTATTTTACATGATGAACTCCACATGAAAAAGCTATCCGCGTTTGTTGTGCTGCGTTTGTTGACTTTGCCCCAAAAAAATAGTCCGTTGGACCAATTCCGAGGAGCTTTTAGCGATTTATCAGCGTAATCCAATAGAGTTCCTGCGCCGATTCATAACTGTTGATGAAACATGGATCCATCACTACATCCCAGAATGCCAAGAACAGTCAAAACATGGATAGAAGCTAGTATAAGTGGTCCCAAGAAGGCGAAAACTTTTAAGTCAGCAGGAAAAGTAATGGCCACTGTATTTTGGGATGCAAGGGGTATAATATTTATTAAATATCTTGAGAAAGGAAAAACTATAAATAGTGAATATTATTGTGCATTATTGGATCGGTTGAGTGAAGAAATCAAGATAAAACGGCCGCATTTAGAAATTTTCATCAAGATAATGCTCCTTCACACACCGCATTTTTAACTCAACAAAAACTGGCCGAATTACGATTTGAAATTGCTCCGCATCCACCATATAGTCCAGATTTAACTCCTTCAGATTATTTCTTGTTTCCAAATTTAAAAAAAAATTCTCGGTGGCAAAAAATTTTCGTCCAATAGCGAGGTTATTGCTGAAACTGAGGCATATTTTGAAGGTCTTGAAAAATCTTATTTTTCGGATGGAATTAAAAAACTTAAAAAACTTTAGATGAATTTATTGAGTTGGAAGGAGATTATGTTGAAAAATAAATAATAATAATTCCAAAAAAAAGGTTCTTTTTATGTTAGGCCAGTTACTTTAGCGGTCACCCTCGTACACCCAGAGAAAACCACGGTTTGGTGCGGTTTATAAGCTGGTGAAACTTTTTTTCAAAATGATGATTGCTCGCTATCGCGCCTTGATATTGAAGCCCGTAATCTTGATGACACGTGGTTTCAATAGGAAGGTGACACTTGTCATACAGCTGCTCAAACAATGGATCTATTGAGAGGCTATTTCGAAAAGCAGCTAATTTCACGTTTTGGACAGCTGAGTTGGCCGCCTAGATCGAGTGATATCACACCTGTAGACATTTTTCTTTGGGGTTACGTAAAGTCCAAAGTCTATTCTGACAAACCAGCAACGATTCAGGTTTTGGAAGCCAACATTATGCATGTCATTAAAGCCATACCGGTCGAAATGCTCGAACGAGTCATCCAAAATTGGACCCTCAGAATGGAAACCCTTTGAAGGAAATTATAATTAAAAAAATAAATGCCATAAAATTAATTATCAAAAAAGATTCCACACCTGATTGGAATCTTTATATGTTTTTTTGTTCTGAAAAAATACTTCAAGATGGATCACCATATATACATATATAATTTGTCATTCCATTTGCAATACCACACAATATTAATCGAAGACCGTATATGACGGAAGCAGTCCGTCCGCCAATGTGTCTGTTGAAAACATGATGTAGTCTAGGATCCTGAAATTTTGAATGATGACGGTAATGAGGGGGAGGAGTGGGCGGGAATTTCCTTTAAGAGACTTAAGGTACCTTCGGTATAACTTTTAGGGTATTATAACATGTTTTTATGAGGACAATCGTTCAAATAGATATTGTTTCTTGCACTTACTACTTATATGTATCTCAAAAAAGAGCACCGTTGCCTCTGTTGCCAAAACACATGACGCATGTTAAAAACAGGCGATCAATAGAAAAAACTGGCAATCAACATGAGTACTCAAATTAAAGAAAAGTTCTACGAATTCAAATCTGGATTTGGAAGTTTTGGCTAAGATTAGGATCGGACGCATGGGCCGAAAGGCCCCAAAAAAGGATATTTTTGCGCCTTAGTAGCGTATAAACGGTGAAGGGTTCGACCTGGCTGAACTGACGACGTCTTTACTTGTCTTTCTGAAGATCATTCTGAAATCTAAGCTTGAACACAATGACCCAAGAGAACCAAAACAATGCCGTCACGTTCTAAAAGCCTCCATCAGAGGATGAAGTATATGTGACAGTGCACATATACGACATCTTTTTTTCTTTTTTTGATGTGGACAACATCGAATGAGACCGATCCCATGCCTCAAAAGTGCTCCCTCCCAGAGATATGCGCGTTTTATGAAAGTGAAGTCGACGATTTTAAGCGCAAATAGAAAGGTACCTAATCTTTAAAATGGCTCTCCTGAACAAAACTGGTTGTTAACCTTAGGTCCCTTTCTATTTTGCGCGTCACATATACTTATAATGACATCGGCAATCTGTTTGTAACAACTTGAAATAATGATTGAAGATTTCATAAATTATATTAACATAAAATTGTAAGCGCCATATCACGAGTAGTCATCATAGGCTGCCAATACTGTCAGTTCCCACAAACTGCAGTATGTCAAATCAATATTTGGTTGTAGCAATGAACTTCATGAAAAGTTCGTGCAACCACCAATATTCGGTTGGGACAACAAATCTGTTTTTTGTTGTTTTGTGTATGCAGAATCGATTGGTTAAATTAATATGGACCCAGCCGTCCTTCCTCCACGGTGTTACAAACTTTAGCACAAAGTCATAATACCCCAGTACCACAGTGCGATGTACGGTATAAAAGTCTGACATCAATTTTCTGATGATATACTCGTATTATATAACAATCAAAATAACGTCTCTGGCACTATGGTAAACACCCCCAGTGTAATGTGTGTTTGTAGAATTTACTCGAATCTCTGGAAACTAGGGTTTTCTCCCGGGAATTCTCGGGATTTCTCGCTGTTGAGATTTCCCGCTTTCCCGGGATTTTTTATGCGGGATCCCGGGAAATAAAAAAAACAAAAATTGGCAACTATACGTTTAAAAACAGCTGTTTTTATTTTGGCATTTATTTGGCTTTTCCATATATATATTTTGTGCAGTCATTTTTCTAATAAATTTAACGTTTAATAATATTTTGACAAATAAATTGAAGTTTTAAGGTAATTTATTGAAATCAATATTCCCGTTTTTTTGTTTTTAATAAAAAATAAATGGAATTGTTTTAGATGGAAAACTCAATTGTATGGACGTTCTTTAAAAAGAAATCTACTGAAAATGCGGTGTGCTCTTTATGTGCAAAGATAATCTCATGCAAAGGACGAAGCACCAGCGGATTATTGCGTCATTTAAAATCTTTACACAAGACAGCCTGGGAGAAAGAAGTACGTGAACGTGAGCATCAGGAAGAACTGCCTCTTAAAATAAGAAAAACTCAGCCTACATTATATTCATTTCAAGAAAAAAAAGATTTATGTACTACTGTAGCAAAATTAGCATCTGTAGATGGGTTTTCCATTAGATCGATTACAAGAAGTGAGTACATACGTAAATCCATGGACCGTGATGGGTTGAATCTACCAAAAACAGAATGGGGAGTGCAACAGTTGATAATAAAAAAATTCCTGGAAGTAAAGGATGAGTATATAAATAATATAAACTTAACATTAGCTGAGAGTGGTCGATTTTCGTTGACTATGGATGAATGGACAAGCCTGAAAAATAGGAGATACCTTAACATATGTTTATTAGGTGATAAACAAACATTTTTCAAATTAGGTATGGTCTATATACCCGGTAGGTGCGGAGCAGTCGAAATAAAAACCTTAATGGAAACTCGTTTAAGAGAATACAATATACAATTTGAAAACCATATAGTCTCCACCATTACAGATGGACCTAATGTGATGAAAAAGTTTGTGAAAGATAACCCAGCTGATGGGATTTTTTGTCTCAATCATGCCATACATTTGGCAGTCGTTGACGTTTTTTATAAAAAAAAGAAATAATTTGTTCAGACAGTGAATCAGAATTGACAGATAACAATGATGATTTTGAAAATAATTTTCAAGATTGTGTAATAAATGTAGTAGTAAATAGCAACTACAAAGAGGTATTAGATCAGACACGCCGCATTATAAAAATATTTAAAAAAAGCCCCACAAAAAACACTATACTTCAAAAATACGTAGTTGAAGAGCATAAGAAAGAATTGGCTCTTGAATTAGATATTGTAACTCGTTGGAATTCGATAGTGCCAATGCTGGACAAGTTTCTGCTTTTAAAAAATTCAATAAAAAAGAGCCTTATTGATTTGGAAATGGGTGATCTATGGATTGAGGGAAATATAGTGACATTAAACAATATGCTTCAAGTTTTGAAACCCATACAGATCGCTGTTGAAAGGTTGAGCAGCCGTGACTCAAACATATTAACTGCTGATGCCATAGTTAACACTTTATGTCTAGAAATTCAATCGATTCCTTCTGTTCTAGGCGAAAAAATGTTTACTGCACTACATAGTCGTATTGATGAAAGGAGAGACAAAAAATTGTACACTTTGGTTAAATATTT
Organism: Hydrotaea diabolus; assembly: GCA_963513945.1. Classification (NCBI taxonomy): domain Eukaryota; kingdom Metazoa; phylum Arthropoda; class Insecta; order Diptera; family Muscidae; genus Hydrotaea; species Hydrotaea diabolus. Next base: position 237,507,201 of record OY740716.1, on the reverse strand, counting down.
AAAAGAGCCTGATTTCTTCAACAATAATCATGAAGATTGTTTGTTTTCCTATGCTTCTAAGTACTCAGTAATTGCATATGCTGAAAATCTTTTTAATCGTCTTTTTTCCAAACCTAATGATATTGAAGAAATTGAAAGAATTGAAAGTAATGATGATGATGAAGAATGTGGTGCTGTTAAAGAGAAAACATTTGAAGAAGTTTTAAATGCAGCAATTAATAACGTAAATTTATGTACTGAATCTTACTCTAAAAATACTTCAAAATGTTCCATAAAGAAATAACTAAAATTTTTGGAAGGAAGTGGTCAAAAGACCCAAAATGTTGAATTTTTGTTTAATGCACTTCTAACTGTTCGTCCTACTTCGGTAGAAAGTGAACGGTTGTTTTCGGTAACAGGGCAATTTGTAAATAAAATTAGAAATAGGCTTTCCGACGAGTCTATAAACGCTTTAAGTGTTTTAAAAAATTATTTCCTAAACCAAAAAAAATAATTTGGTTTTTTAAATATTTTTTTTTTTAAGAACTTAATGTTTTTGTTTTCGATCTAATATCTCGAATATATTAGTATTACATATTTTTTTAATATTATTTTATGTTTGTTTTAATTGACTGAATTGTTATGTTAATGTTTTTGTTTATGTTTACTTATACATATGTTTATCTTTTTTATATCATGTACCAAGAGTAATCCTTTTTCGTGATAGAAAAAAACCTTAATGAATTTTAAAAACTAAAAGTTAAAAATCAAAGTTCCTGTTTTTATACTCAATATAAATTAATATATTTATGTATTTCTAAAATATACCTTAAAAGTAAGTTTTTTAAGCTTTTTAATAAATTTTTTTATTAATGCCAAGCCAATTTAATTTTTATTATTTCTATGGAGCGGGATCCCGGGATCCCGGGAAATTTAAAAAAGTTTCCCGCTTTCCCGGGAAACGAAAAAGTGCGGGGAAAAAAACTCTACTGGAAACACACACAACACCCAAGCGACAACACTTCAGATTTTTTGCTGAATTTCAAAAATGAAAAAAACTCAATTTCAAATTCCTACGTAATGACAATTGAAACTATCATTCGGAAAAGTTCTTCGTCACATTCATTCATTCATTCGTTCTTATAAAGAATAGCTGACTGTGCCAACAGGACTTACGCACTCGAAATAAACAAGGAAACTTCGAACAGGATATTACAAAATACCAAAAAAGGAAAGAAAAGGAAAGGAAAGAAAAAACAATCTGATAAAATATAAAATAAAATATTTGCAATCGACGCAGCAACAATAAAATTTGTGTTGCATTTATTTTGTTCTTGGTACGGAAACTGAAATAAATGTTCATTAATTGCGTTCCTTCTGCTCCTGCTCCTACTGTTGCTTCAACCGCCAGATGTCTCTGTGCTCAGGCAGTCTCTGTGCATTTATTGTCGTCCTTTTAAGCGGCTTACACTGACTTCTCGAAGTCAATGACGAACCAGCAGAAGGTGGGGGAATGCGAAGGGAGAGAGAGAGTGGGAAAAGAAGCACATTAAGCATTTAACAATTGTCAAGGATACAAAAAGATTTTTTCTCATCTCTTTTTTCGTCCTTTGTGTGGATGTGTGTTTGTGTGTTTACAGTTGCTGCTGCTGTGCCCATCAAAGGACCATAAACGAATACTAATTTCTGTTTAAAATATTATTTGGGATTGTCACCGGTCACCAGCATGGCGGACGAGGGGAAGGCAAAAGAAAAGGTGGACGAAAGACCTGAATTCCTGTGGAATTATATAATGAAGACCATGAGACTGAAACAGGAAAAGTGGAATAAAATGATAAGCACCCCTGAGTACAAGGTAAGTATGCCGCACGGTCGACATGGTGGACGTGGTGGTGGAGGAGACGACGGTCGGGCGGTGACAACGGTAACGGCGTCGTCGGTAGCAACTTGCAAGTTTTGAAATTGACCCATAAAATCTATTATCGGAAACTGTTTAAGGTTTTTATTATTTTATTTTCCATTGAAATTGATAGCCTACGGCAATATTTAATCCCTCCATTCCTCCGGCCCATACCCAAACTTGCCGCCTAAGTAAATTTTATTTCATTTTATGCATCGACTGAGAATAGCAAAACACTTGACTGCCTTATGAATGAATTTAGCTTAGCGGCTCATAGCCTTAAATCTAGGGAAGTGGTGTAGGAAATACGGAGGTCCTTTTCAGATGTCACTAAGGAATGGGGGTATTTTGGTCACTTCGTTAATTTTGTTTTAAAATTTACGAAAAGGAAATATAATCCTTTTGTTAGATATACACGAGGCTACACTAGCAGCAATACAGCCATGTTTAAGCATATGTTGCTTAGTATGTTGCTGTGTTGACACGTGTTTCGTGAACAAAAAAAATTGGTACACACAAGGCTACCGTTGCAGCAATACAGCCATGTTGAAGCAAACGTTGCTTAGTATAGAATGTTCAGAGTGAGTTAGTCATTAGCTCTGAAGAAACTGGACCATTGAGGTCCAAATTAAAGCCCTTTACCCCCTGTGGAACAGGGTGTTAGTTCATGGCAAATGTTTGTAACTACCAAAACTATTTGAGCTAGATGCAACTTTAAGTATACCAATCGACGTATAATCACCAGCTGATGTCGTTTTATAAGCTCCATCCATCCATCAAAAGCTTCGATCTTCATAACAAACTACAATTCGCAATTTTTGTCATATCTTCATGAAATTTGTAAGAGTAAATTCTTTGGACTAAAGAATTGGCGCTATTATAATTGGAGAAAATCGGTTCAGATTTAGATATAGCTTCCACACACAATTTATGGGTGATATCAGTCCAGGGTTAGATACGCACAGAAAACTGATTTGTTGCCACAGCCGAATTTTTTTCCAACCGAATTATTGAAGTTATATGCACCTCGAGTATTCGATCAGCACAACCGAACGTAAATTGGTGCTCTGTAATTTTCAGTTTTTGGAACTGTAGTATCGTGCCACATACCAAGTAGCCGAACCTTCGTAAGAGAATTTTTGGATCTAACAATACAAATAAATGCTTACATCCAACTTTAACCACCAGTTGTGGCAACTAAATACGTTTTTCGCGTTTAATTGGTATGTCTGATCAATAAGTTGTGAGGACAGTACGATAATCATATTAACCATCATGTGGTATTCGAACCAAATATCGATTAGATTTATAAACGTTTGGTGATTGCAACCGAAACTCCTCGTTTGCAACTGTTTCATTGTAGTTCCAACCGATATATCCTCGATATTTTTTTGTGGGTATAGCCCAGTAAAAAGGTCCGTCCCGATTTTGCGTACAAGATTTTTAGAACGTTCAGTTCAATTTAGATTTCGATAAAATTTGGTATATATGACAACAATCTAACAATCTATCAATCTTATACCAATTTGGACCATATAGGCCCATTTTTTGATAAAGCTCCAAACAAATGATTTGTGGCACAAAAACAGGTTCCAGTATACATATAAGTACCAAACAACTTTAAAAAAAATTCTGGCTTGATTGCCTAAAATATGGCTTGATTGCCTAAAATTCGGAATATTGAAACATGTGCATGCTTTACAAAAAACAGTGAAATTTTCTCTCATATGACATGTTATGTTTTAAAATCCAGAAGTGCAGGGTAAAATATTCATAGTCGACACGCTCAACTTAAGCTTTTTCTACTTGTTTTATTCGTATTTTTTTGGGATTTCTAAATGTATTGTATTGTATTGTATTGTATTTTATTTACTATCAGTAGGACAAAGCATAATATATATCTATGTACAAGTTTTGAGTTACTACCTTAAAGATATTTCAGCAAATGATACATTATTCCTTTAAATGATTACAATAAAAATATTACAGATGTATAGGAAAAAGATAGAAAAAACGTATTACTAAGGATTTCTAAATGTGTTTTCGTCTGCAACAAAGATTTTGTAATACGGTTGTAACGAAAGAGGGTCTAGCAAGGCGAGTAATGGAATATATTTGTTGCGAATATTCTAAAATTGGGTTTTGCGAATGCAAAAGCGAAAAATTATTTTTATGATTTTGATTATTGAAAACAAGTTATTTCGATTTATTCCGACTATCGGTGTTTTAAATTCTAAACATGTATTGCAATTAAGTTATTTTACATCAGCCCTTTAAAAGAAACTGACAAGTTTATAAAAAAAGAACAACGGCATATGGCTTGCGACCAACAGTTTTTTTTTGAATTACCTAATAAAAAAAACCTAAAAAATAAAAGTTCAGAAAATGTAAATAAATCGAAAATTTGGGCGCCGCGAAAATAATTTTTTTGATATATCGTAGTGGAACTTTTTTTTATCCTCATGTAGAAGATTTCGAAAAATCGATGGCACAATATCGACAAATTTTCGTCCTTACAAATCGGCCCTCCCTAATGTTAGGCATCCCGGCATTGTAATGACCAACCATTAAATAAATAAATATCGGTCCTAACAACAAAATTTCTGTTAGACGAAATATTAATGATCATGATGGAAATTCGGTAGGTCTTAACATATTATGATTTCTATGGCAATATTATGGTACAGACAACTTACTGTTAGGTCACATTAACCGTATGAAGCTTAAATTATTGGTTGCTTAATCCATCTGTTGGGTAAACTAAAAGATTTCCACTTAACGATACAGTTGGCTTTGAATGCGAAGTCTCTGCAGAGGTTGTGAATTGTATTTTCGAGAGAAATTGTTTCAAGAAAACTCGAAAAGCAATATTTACAAAATGTTTTAAGTTTTCTCTGAAAATCATATCGTCGAAAACAAAAATAAAATAAATCTATGTATATATTTATAAAGGGTGTGTTTTTAAGACGTGTCATTTTGATTCCAGTCTAGTGGCCCAATTTTCGACCACTTTTTGTAGCCATATGTCATCAATAACGCGCCAAATATTCCTTTCCAAGGCGTCAATCGAGTCGGGCTTATCTGCGTAGACAAGCGACTTTACATTACCCTACAAAAAATAGTCCAGCGGTGTTAAATCGCACGATCTTGGAGGCCACGCCACAGGCCTACCAAAGATTTCTTCAATAAATTAATTGTTTCGTTGGCTGTAGGTTAGTAGCGACGTCCTGTTGGAACAATTCAGGCACGAAAAATTCATTTAACATGGCTACGCTATGGAGCCCCATTGACTGTAACATTATGACCGGCTACATTTTAGTAGAAATATGGACCAATGATTTGAGAATGTAACGCGTCTCAACATTAGCTTGTGGATTTTCATTACTTCAAATGCGACAACTTTGGTTATTAACGTACCCATTCAACTAAAAGTGAGCTTAATCGCTGAACAAAATTTTCTTGTAAAAATCAGAATCGGTGGCCATCTTTGTTTGGGCCCATTCAACACGATTTGCAAACGTTTTAAGTCTATTAAATATGAAATGGCAAACCAATTGGAGCATAACTCAAGTGACAGCTGTCAAAAAGACCAACTCTGGAAAAAGTGTGGCCAGATTAAAAACCACACGTCTTAAAAAACAATCTATATACAGGATGATTCATTCACTACTGGACAAATTTCAACAGCGTATTCCATGGTTCATTTCATGAAAATATGTGAATCTACGGCCATGCCCGAAAATGCAAGGTTGCGAAAAATTTCATTTCAGTCAAACAAAAATCCGACCACTGGTTTAGAACTTATCAATTTTACCCTTAAACCACCAATCCGAAAATGTTAAAGCAGCTGCCATTTCGCCCCCTTGCATTTTCCGACAAGGGGTTACATAGACATATTTTCATGAAATGAGCCAAGGAATACGCTTGTGAAATTTGTCCAGCCATTAATGAATCCCGCTCTATAGCCAAACGAGCCCAAAAGTATATCAATGTCACCCAAAATTCGACAATATAATTTGCAACTTGCTTTGACTATTGGTTTTATTATTTTATAAAATTATTATTCGGCTTGAGGTCATTTATTTAAACTCGTTGTTCTATGTGTTGTTTAATTTTTATTTATCCCAATATTTCGATTGACTTCGTCAATCATCTTCACGGGTTGTCACTGACAAAATCCAAAACATGATTACATTTAATAAACAAAACATTAACACAATATTTGAAAAATAATTACATTAACAAAACAATGTCGTCCGTCTGATTATCGCTGTCAACTGATTTTTGTGTTACTCTTCAGCTTGCGTCTGATTGGTTTTATTTTCATTTTACTTTTAAGTCTCTAATTAAAGCTTCAAATCCTAATAACATTATTTATTGTAAAACTGAAATTCAAATCTCATTTCATTCGTAGGTTTCTACTTGGTCACTCTTACCAATATACTTAAGTATACTGTTCCATTTACTGAACATTTAAGTGCATCAACTAACATTCAATTGAACTAATGGAAACTTGATAGTAAAAGCAACCTCATTCATTCGGTTGGCAAAAAAATTCAGTTGCGGCAATTAAACCGTTCTCTGTGTGTAGGAGTAGGCGAATATTGCTGCCTGTGGATGATCAGGTGATCGAGACAGAGAAACACTTGTTGTAAAAAGGCGTGGCCGTTACCTGGGGGAGCACTCTCTTGAAGATTGGCAGATCTGCCTAGTTTAGAAACAAATCGGGTTGTCCTGGCTCAATGGCAGCTTGCTGCAGAAACTGTAGCTTAAACGACAATCCATCCGACCTAATTTAAAATTCTCAACGCCAATCCTTACGCACAGTTTAAAGTTCATTTCGAACTTTTCTTATTAAAGGATGCCATCTCGTAAACGCATTCAGAGCATCCATTGCATCATTTGCATGAATCGGGATCAAGTGGTCTCAATTCCCATTAACTTGTTCACAAACAACATCCAAGTTTCGGTTTCTGTTTCTTTTGTCTCATTTGTTGTTCTTACTAATTTCCAACAATATTTAGAGTTTTCTTCGAGCGCTCGTGTCGTTTCTGCCTTTTTTTCGTTTGGTCTATAGGCGAAGCAACCGAATAATTTGCAACCTGGCTAGGAGTGGTGGTAGGGGGACAAATAGAATGGGTTGGCAAGCGACACCGTAGCTTTTCCCCGTAACACGAGAATGTGCACAGTGCTGGTAGCAATGTACCCCATTTAGAAATTGGACAATATCCAAAGGCATTCGCCTCATTTCTGTTCATTAGGCCGCCGTTGACGGTGTCAGAAGCGGCGTCGGGTTGTTAGTCCATAATTTTTCTGGTGCGTCGCTTTTTTTTATGATTGTTGCCACAACTTTTTAAATACCTCGTGAAAAATTTGCATAATGACAACTTTGTCGTTTATGTTGTTTATTCGTAAAATTCATTTTGAATTTGCCTCCTTTTTTTGCGTCGTTGCTGGCGGTTGAGGGAAACGGAACTTTGGCGAGGCCGCCGCACTGCAAAGCGGTCGGCCCTTTAGGTGCCTTTGTCCATGTCGGTGGGGGGTGTGGAGGGCACGGAAAGACAACTTTCCTGGGTTCGCACTAAAAACAGTTCATCGGCCGGTTGTTGGTTGGGCTGTTCTGGTTGTTTAGTTGGACAGATGATGTTGGCGTTGTTGCTCTTGCTGTTTTAGTTTCATTTTGTTTGTCTTTATTTTTAATTTGTGTCAAATTTAACTTGAGGCTTTCTAATTGTCTTTCCGTGTGATTTTATTTATTTGCTTTCGCTTGGGCATTCTTTCGCTCGCTCGTCCGCTCCTTGGCCGGCCTTTTTGCTTTGGCCACTTTAATTATGAAAATTGTATACTTTGAAATTTGGTCGTGTCCGGTCATTTTGCTGCTACTTTATTTTGTTGTTCTTGGTGGGTTGGCCTTAATTTTTGTGTGTGTTTTTTTTTAATTTCATTTATGACCCGAGTTTAAAATTGAGTGAATTCCAAAACTGCCATTAAACGTTTGGCTATGGGGGGTGGTGTTTGGCGTTTATCGCTCCTCTATTATTGATTGGGCAGCAAAAAACTTCAGTCCACTATCCAAAAAATGGAACATCTGTCGTTCGTCGTCGTAATGCCTGTAACACTGTGGCGGTCAAGTGGTTTTTTGGACATTACATCACCGTGGGCGGTATTGGCCACCAGGCCAGACAACCGCTTCTAAACTCATGAACCCATGAACACAGCGATTCCTCTCAAAATGCTGTGAAAACTGCGTGTGTGGCCAAAAGCCAGATAGCTGGCCCATGTGAACTTGCGTGCACATGTATGTGGGTATGGGTGCATTGTAATAATAATTCGCGGCATACAACTGCAATGAGCGGAAAATTAGAAAACGCAACATTATCACAACATACATCGGTGGTAGCATCTGCCAGTGGCCCAGCATCGGTGGCGATGGCACTGGTGGTTTTGTTGCTGGATGTTAGCCCTCTGGGGCTTTACACAGTGGTTAGAAATGCGTTTCAATGCTTTACAATTTAAACGTTGCAAATACACATGTATCGGCCTCATACTCGGACCAGAAGGTGATATTACATGCTTACACAAAGAGGGCGCAAGTGAAAGGGGCCAAGAGGTGCGGAATGGCGTGAAAAACTAGAATCTTTATACAGATGTCGTTTATTGATTAGTTAATGTCTAGAGAGGGTTAAGACTTTTTCGATTATGACCAAAAAGCGTTATGAAAGGTCAACGTAGTAATTACTTTTACTGTCGATTTTGCCCTACTGACAATATGCAGACAACTCCTTACCAGTTGTGTTACCTGGAAATAACATCTTATTACTTCAGCATGAGTTTTAACACACAGAAAATAGATTCGTTGCCACAACCGAATTTGTTTCCGTCCGAATGTTTGAGTTTACATGCACCTCGAGTGCTCTGTAATTTTTAATTATTGGAGCTGTAGTATTAATGCAACATACCAAGTTTCTGAACCTTCAGAAAAGAATATTTGGATTTAAAAACCCACTTGCGACACATCCAAAAGACAGTTTCATACCTAGCTTCAGGAGCCTAGGTCAATCCCATGGTACCGACTTTTATGCAAAATACCCCCCAAAAGTGAGATTTTTAAAGATGTTGTTTGAAGTGCTTTTATAGAGAACTATTCTCCTTTTTTGATTTTTTGTTTTTTATTCGACCTTTTTTGTAAATGTTGATGAAATGTTGAAATCGGATCTGACCTCGAGCTTGATTTCAACATTTCATCAACAGAACCTATTTTAATCTAAATGGATTTGGCTCACTATAAATCCTAAACAACTTGCAACAACAATTAATTTCTCAGCAAAGTTTGGACTTTCTTAGTTGATTATTGTGACCACTGTCGGGCTTTCAACGGACGTACGGACATTGCTAGAGTGTCTTAGAAATGTACTTTAAAGGGTATCTGATCAACATTTAGAGGTGTACCAAACGAAATGCTAAATTTGGTACAATCCCATCCTATGGTGGGAGAATATAAAAAAGCCTATGTCGAAAATTATAAATTTGTTTTCATTTTAATACAGAAAAGGCAATACCAAAAGAGCCTATGTGACATTTTTATATATGGGACCTAAGGGTATAAAAATCAATTTTCATTTTTTTTCTTTTTTTGATGTGGACAACATCTGAGCATCGAATGAGACCGATCCCATGCCCCAAAAGTGTTCCCTCCCAGAGATATGCGCGTTTTATAAAAGTGAAGTCGACGATTCTAAGCGCAAATGGAAAGGGGCCTAATCTTTGAAATGGCTCTCCTGTACAAAACTGGTTTTTAACATTAGGTCCCTTTCTATTTTGCGCGTCACCTATATAAATTGCGTTTTATGAAAGTGAAGTCGACGATTCTAAGCACAAATATCTTTAAAATGGCTCTCCTAAACAAAAGTGATTTTCAACCTTAGGTGCCTTTCTATTTTGCGCGTCACATATATTGTTCTATCACACTAAATCGCGCTTAAACTCATATTTTTTTAGTAAAATATATATACGAGACGACAGCAATTATTAATTTTTAGAGAGTTCCAAAAGTTTTTTGGGTCTCCTGTAAAGTATCGAAAAATAACATAGGCCTTCTGCTGGGAACACCGACGATATGTTCACCCTATTTCATGTCTTAAGTTCTAGAAGCCACTTATTACATCCAATCTTGATAAAATTTGGCAGAAGTAAGTTATTTTGACAATGGACGGACATTATTGGATTTGAAGAACATACACAGCTTCAGATTTAGCATCCACGTGTATGTTCAGCAGATTGTATCAAAAAAATAAAATTTTCAAATATAACATTATTTTTAAAGTCCGAAGACCCATGCGAAACGGAATTGTTTGAAATGATATTGCGCGTTGAAGATTGCTCTACGCACAGTTCGAAGACTATACGCAAAGGGTAATTCTCATTAATAAAAATAAGTCTCCCGTATAAGTCATTTGATTTGTGGCCGAAGTAATCGCTGCCAAAGACTGCTGAAGAAAAACCTTGGCGGGTTAAGAAGAGCTGTAAAGTCTGCCTGGCAACCGTAGCAAATACATTTCACCAATTTCTTCTTTTTACGTTAATTCTGTCAATTTATTCTGTATTTCAAGTCATAATAATGAAAAAACTATCTGGGTAAATTTAAAATGGGTCCATAACCTTATTTGCAAAAGACTTTTCTAAATATTTACAAGTGCAAGGTATAATATAGTCGACCACGGTCAACGTTAGCTTTGTTTTAATTGTTTATACTATTCATGAAATTCTGCTGAAAATTAGTAAATAGATTTTCACGTAAACAAGCTGACGAAAGATGGGAGCCGTGACCACGCACTCTCTAGTACCTCCCACGCAAAGGACGCGTAGATTGAAACACACTTAACATAAACCCTCATGAATAAATTTGGAACTTCATACCTGTTAATTCAGATGTTTGTAAAATTGCATACATAATCGGTGAGCTTTTTATAACAAAATGTATAGGGTATCATATTGTCGGCTTTTACCGCCTGCAGACTATTTTACAAATAATTACACATTATTTAGTAATGTGGTAAATAAAAATCTGAGAATCGTTTCGAAATTTGTTCGTCTTAAAACCACTGTGCGCGGTGTTGTTGTTTCAATATATTTAACATTTAGTTACGAGAAAATCGCCAATTATGCATTTTTATCAGTAAATACACGCACTTATATAACTACAAGCATATATACATGTCAGTATATATGTAAATACAAATATATATGTACGAGTGTGTGTGTGTGTATATGTACCGACACGCATATGAATAAACGTGCGAAATGCAAGCTTTTGTTTGCAATTCGAAATGGACGGACGTACAAGTTTTTGGCGTAGAGAATGAAAGGCTCCCAACCCACATGTGATGTTACGTATGGAGTTACAACAGCGACATGTAATGCCACGTGATAGTCGCCACACAGAAGTAGAAGTAGAAGAAGAAGAGGATAAAAATTTACATTTTCGCTGAGATAACGCGCCGCCCTGCGCCGCGTCGCACCACACCGCATCATGCCAATACCAATGTGGAACAACCACATTATTTCCGCAAGTGCATTATGCAAAAGCGGATATAAAGCAGAAGGGCGCGCGCTCGTTCGTTGTATCCTGAACTTGCTGACCTTCACCGGACTCCGAATGGCCTGTAATAGCAGATGTAGGCCGCAGAATGGATTGAACATGTTGTCGAGTGTGTAAGAGGGGGTTTGGGGTTGAATGGTGCCGCTCCAAATGTGTTCACACTCTAAGGCAACAACATTAGAAATGACTAAATTCATATTTTTTTTATTGTTTTCAGTTTTTCCCAATAAAGTTGTTTTGGCATTTGGTTTAGGGGGTAGGTCAAAACGTGAATGCGAACATATTTTGCGTAGAGTGGGTAAAAAATGTTTAAAACGTTTCTTACCTAAACCCGAATGATATAAAATATATCAAAATGCATATTAACAAAAGCACTGCTTTATATTCTATAATTCTGCTCCCCTCATGTTAAACAAACGTTTGTTAGGCATTAACTAACCTATAATTGGGTATGTACTTTAGATATAAGTGGAATTGAAGTAGAACCTTTTAAAACTTGTACAGAGTCGGATCAGGAGTCAAAAAAATGTGCACTAATCCGACTCCTGATAGATTTTGATATTTTATCAAAAGAAAAAAATTAATTTTGAAGTTATTTGTTTAAATATACTCGTAACATTAAGCACAAATAGATTTATCCTAGATAAGGTAAAGCCAAAATTCTTAGTCGCAACAATCCATGCAGATAAGACGGAAACTAGCCCTACTTATCAAATTTGCTCGCTTCAAAGTTTTTCACTTAACTTAAAGGAAAAAAGAACATGATCAAAAAGTATTTATTCCTTTTCGTTCCATAGCAAGATTCTAAAATTAGTAATCCGAAATCTGCATGCCAGCTATCTCCACTTTGTTAGGTAGAAAATAATATATGTGACGCGCAAAATAGAAAGGGACCTAAGGGTAAAAACCAGTTTTGTTCAGGAGAGCCATTTTAAAGATTTAAAAACGTGTATCTTCGATGTACCATCACTTTCATAAAACGCGCATATCTCTGGGAGGGAACACTTTTGGGGCATGGGATCGGTCTCAATCGATGCTCAGATGTTGTCCACATCAAAAAAAGAAAAAAATGAGAATTGATTTTTTTTACCCTTAGGTCCCTTTCTCTATGCGCTGTCACATATACGTAAAAAGTATATATTTTTTTATGCACTCCTATTAATTTTAACTGTTTCTTAAGAAGTTGCTAATGCCAACTGTAAGTCCTTGCAGGACTTCTTAGCACAAAGTTTCGTGTCGCGAGGACTAAATTAGTCCAGAAGTAGTTTAGCAATAGCTTCATAACCTACATGACTGTTATACTTTGAACGATCACCCAGTGCCCCGTATACTAGCCTTGGGCAAAAAAAGTTTTCAGAATACAATGAAACTTCTTTTCTAAATGGATTATGATACGCTGATTTAAAAAATGTTACCGTTTTCATATAACTTTAGCGGTTTTCTTAAAAAATGCATTGGTTTTTTTTATAAATTTTTTCATTTTACTTTTAAAAAATAAAAATCAAAAAAAATCGGGCAGAATCGGCTAAGGTTTCGTTTTTTTTTCAAATAGACGAAAGTCGAGTAAGATTTTTGTACTAGGGCTATATGAAAACATTTACCGATATGATCCAAAATTATCAGTTACCAGCTCACATAAGAAGGAAGGACGTTATTAATACTGAAAAAAAATCGGCTCAGATTCTGATATATATCCCACACACATATCGGTTGGTAAGGTATTTTTTCCAAAATAAAAAATACAAAAATTCAAATCGTTCATTCGAAAGCACATTTTATGCCAATTATTTTTTGAATATAATTTTTTTTAAATGTTGGCTGCAATGACGCCTCAAGCTGCTCATTCTGAGGGTCCAATTTTGGATGACTCATTCGAGCATTTTGACCGGTATGGCGTAAATGACACGCGTTATGTTGGCTTCCAAAACCTAATTCTTAGCTTGTAAAAATAAATCTAGGCGGCCAACTCGACGTTCCGAAACGTGAAATTAGCAGCACTTCGACATAACCTCTCAATATATCCAATGTTTGAGCAGCTATATGGCAAGTGGCACCGTCCAGTTGAAATAAAATGACGTCAAGATTACGGGCTGCAATATCAGGTAGCAAAAAGTCCGATATCATGGAGCGATAGCGAGCACCATTAACAGTTATGTTCCGGCCATCATATTTTTTGAAAAAGTATGGACCTATGATTATTATAAACCGCACCAAGCCGTGCTTTTCTCTGGGTATAATGCCATTCCATTATACCCTCTCTTCTAGTAGCTCTTTAGCAAAAATGCGGCAATTTTGTTTATTGACTTTGCCGATGAGCCAGAACTGGGCCTCATCACTCAACAAAATTTTGGTCGAAAACAGCGGATTTTCTGTACCCGTTTCTTACCGAACGCTCATTTCCATAATGCGGTTGCCAACATTTGAAGATAATTATTTTTAAAAAATAAATGCCATAAAATGTCCTTTCAAATTACCAATAAAGAATTCACACTTGATTTGAATTTTTATATTTTCTTTTGTTCTGAAAAAAATACCTCTAGATTGATCACCCTTTATGAGAGGGGCCCTTTTGTCAAACACAATATACTTAGTCTATTATAATATCATACTCATTGATTTCATTCTGTTAAAATTTAATAATGATGGGTCCATTACTTTGGCGATATATGTGATTCTTAAAGAGGACATGGAATCGCCCACTTTTCCTCTAGGATATGTTTCGATACATACCAACATCAAATGTTCCTAGTACTTAGTAGGGACATAAATACTGTTACAAACGTTTTATGCTGTAAAATAAAAAGTACTGAATGTTTTTGGACCAAATATTTTTAAAATATTAATTGATGTATATTGTATCCAAAAAGAGTCTACATATTCGAAATGTCCGACTTTTGCCTTTACTCACGTCATAAGTCGCACTGGCCAATCGTGAATAGCTGCACGAATCTCGTCCATTGGAAAATTGGCCACAGCTCGAACCAAAGCAGTCTTAAGAAATCCAATATGACAAACATTGTCCTCTAAAACCGTCCACAATTTGTAACCCAATTGGTTCAAATCTGGACTGCCTGAGGGACATTCTTCAGTGGAAATGAACGCTGGCAAAGTGTTTTGAAGCCAGGCCTGCGACGTTTTAGCCTTTTTGACTCCCTGTGCGCAGAAATGCAGGTCTGTGACCCCACCGTAAGAGACACCCCACCAAACCAAGGCTGAAGCTGGGTGATGACACTTTTCCACCCTTGGGATCAGTTCAGATGCTTCCTTAGTTGACAGCGCATACACTATCATTTTTCTTGTTAATTTTCCTGAACGGTAAAAAATTTTTCATCGGCGAACAAAATTTTCTGTGCCAGTTACCAGCGTGCTTCACCAAAAGACGTTTGCATTTTTCAATCCTATTTTTTTTTTTTAAAGCTGCAGTCAATACAACTCCGGTACGTCGTTTGAAAGTCCCAAGTCTTTTTTAATGATTCGACTCATGGACTTTTGCATGATATTCATCTCACGGGCCATGATTTTCTGTTTTCGGAGCGGATTTCTGTGAATTCTTGATTTAACGGCTTTGATGACATGCGGTGTGCGAACAGAGAGTGGGCGGCCCGATCGGTGGCGGTCTTTTACACCTCCAGTCTCCTCAAACAGTTTTATGCATTGGAAGACGAACATGCGGCTAATCCCTAGTGGCCGGAGCGTTTTGAAAATATTGTTTTTTTCATTTCACACTTGAAAAGCGCTATTACGGCGATACTCGTACGGTTCTCATTATCTGACCTCTCCATGATGAAAGTTGAAACAATTTTAAAATCCCGTTACAGACTAACGCTATTGAGGTTAACTTTCCAAACCCATATGACAATAACGGGGTATGTTCAGTTCTACTATTGAAATGGGTGTGTATAATAATTCATGAGATATTGTCTGTTTAAGAACAAAGCTGTTGATTTTCCATCGGTTGACCCAGTTCTTGCAGGGAAAATTGTTTATATCCTGACCGAACTGGCCAATTATCAATACCAACCGTTTCAGTCCAACAACACTAGTTTCTGCAAAATTCAGACGACAAGCATTAACAGCGCGACTTACAGTATGCGTTCCTTAGACAGACGAAGATGACAAGATCAGCCTGAATTATACGACGATTCTGACTATGTGTACTTTATGTAAAGGGTGTTTTTCAAACGTGTGAGTTTCAATCTGGCCACTATTTTTTGAGTTGCCTTTTTAACAGCTGTCACTTGATTAATGCTCTGTTTGGTTTGTCATTTCATAGAAAATACATCTACTCCGGAACAACGTTTGCACTTCGTGGTGAATGGGCCCAAAACGAAAATTTTGTTCAGCGATGAATCTCATTTTTTGTCGAATGGGCACGTTAATAACCGTTTTTTTAAAAATGATGATGGCCGGAACGTAACCGTAAATGGTGCCATGATATCGATCTTTATGCTACCTGAAATTGAAGCCCGTAATCTTGACGACAGTTGGTTTCAACAGGACGGTGCCACACGCAGAAAAAAAGTATGGTTGGAGTAACAATATTCGAAGAGCATCATACTATTGTTGGTTATATGGTTGTGGCACAACAATATCATGATCATCACAACAATAGTATGGTTCACACACAACCATACTATGATCCCCATAACAATATTATGGTCCTCACAACAATAGAATTATTCACACACCACCATACTATGATCCCTACAACCATATTATTATTCACATTCAACCATACTATGATCCCCACAACCATATTATGGCTCTCATTACCATAGTATGTTTAACTTACAACCATAGTATGATCCTCACAACCATAGTATGACTTACACACAATCATACTATGATCCCCAACATTTTTTGTAAAGATTGGGTAAAGTTGTTATTTAACAATAGAGAATTTTATTAATTAAGTTATGTAGTAATAGGAGTGATTTATTGAACAGAAAAAAAATATTTATTAAAAATATTTCAATTATACTAATTCATAGTTTGTTTGGAAAGAATTTAATTATTTTTACTATTATTGCGTAAGATTCGTAAAAATAACATTGTCAAATTAAAAAAAGATACAATTTTGCCGATATGAATGCCGTAATCATGTTATTGTTAACATTAAAGCCATGAAAACAGTAATTTTGTTCCATTAACCATATTTATATTGTTGCTGCAACCATATTTTCATTTTTAAATTTGGCAACAATACTATTTTTACATTTCAGCAATATTAATATTGCCGCAATCATATTATTGTCAAATTGAAATTCAGAAAACAATACTGTGGTTGTGACGACCATACTTTTATTGCAGAGAACATACTATTGTTGCCGTGACCATGTAGGAACCATATCTTTTCCCTGCGTGCACTTGCCATACAGCTGCTCAATCAATGGATCTATTTCGAAAAACAGCTAATTTCACGTTTTGGACAGTTGAGTTAGCCGCTTAGATCGAGTGATATCCCACCTTTAGACATTTTTCTTTGGGGTTACGTAAAGCCCAAAGTCAATGCTAACAAACCAGCTACGATTCAGGTTTTGGAAGCCAACATTACGCGTGTCATTCAAGCCATACCGGTCGAATTGAACGAACGAGTCATCCAAAATTGAACCCTCAGAATGTAAACCCTGAGGCGTAGTTGCGGCCAACATTCGAAGGAAATTATATTAAAAAAAATAAATGCCATAAAACGTCCTTTCAAATTACCAATAAAGATTCCACACTTGATTTGAACTTTTATATTTTTTTTTGTTCTGAAAAAATACCTCTAGATGAATGACCCTATATAACCATGTTTTTGAAAGGCTATATAAAATACCGATATGACGATAGTAGTTGGATATGTGATGTTGGAAGGAAACAAGCCATGATAGAAAAGAGGTTTGTGACACGGCCTCATGATAAAATTGTATTGGGCCGAAATCCATGGTGGAGGGTATATAAGCTTCGACACGGCTGAACTTAATTTGTCCAGTTGTGTTTTAATAAACCCAATTAAAATCGTCTGTACATTACAAAGAATCGAGAGAACTGTACCCTTAGACAGCACCACTAGTCTATTTTGACAACACGTTTCTGTATCGATCGAGGCTGCTCAAGTGGCATTTAGACTAAACCCAATGATAATGTTCAACCCAAAATAGTCTCTGCTTTATGCCATAAGATCGTCGACATGGCAATTGAATACTTCTTCATAATTACACTAGTCAACTGTCAAAATGTACTCGGGATGCGATAATTTTTTCTGTGTAGATAACCTTGACATGAGCTCGAAAAACGCAATAAAAAATTTTTTTTTCGTTTGGTTTTTGTTTTATTTTTTTTTTAAATTTTAAAAATTTTTTTTTGGTTAATTTGCTTCGTCCGGCATAACTCGGGAACCACTAACCCGATTTAATTGAATTAAATTTTAAAAAATTTAAAATTACAATTCCCTTAATCTGTTCATATATTGTTTTCCTATACAAGCAACAGTTTCCAAGTTAAAAATGAATATATAAAGGAAAAAACTTATTTTTTGCCTAAAGATTTAATTTTTTTTTTTTTAAAAAATCCATAAAAAATCCAAAATGAAAAAAAATGTCAAATCTTATTACTTTTAAGTAAAGTCACATAACCTATGAGCAAAATGAGACAAAGATCATGAAAATCGATGCACGCGTTTCACTTTTATTCGCAATTGAGTAAAGGTTTAAAGTCATATATTTTTGTCACCCAACAAATTTTAATTTTTTTTGTAATAAAAAAGAAAAAACCTCACCATAGACAAAGTTGTGCATATGTCGAGCAAATTTTTGAAATTCATACCTTTACTCAATTGCGAATAAAAGCGAAACGCGTGCATCGATTTTCATGATCTTTGTCTCATTTTGCTCATAGGTTATGTGACTTTACGTAAAAGTAATAAGATTTGACATTTTTTTTCATTTTGGATTTTTTATGGATTTTTAATAAAAAAAAAATTTAAATCTTTAGGCAAAAAATAAGTTTTTTCCTTTATATATTCATTTTTAACTTGGAAACTGTTGCTTGTATAGGAAAACAATATATGAACAGATTAAGGTAATTGTAATTTTAAATTTTTTAAAATTTAATTCAATTAAATCGGGCTAGTGGTTCCCGAGTTATGCCGGACGAAACAAATTAACCAAAAAAAAAATTTTTAAAATTTAAAAAAATAAATAAAACAAAAACCAAACGAAAAAAAAAAATGTATTGCGTTTTTCGAGCTCATGTCAAGGTTATCTACACAGAAAAAATTATCGCATCCGGAGTACATGAAATTTTTTTCATTTTGTTGAGTAGTGTTATCGTTAACTTCGATTGTAAGTGTCCAATATTGGCAGTAAATAATGCTCGTACGTGTACCTTAACTTATTCAATACACTGTTCTAGTGGACGACCCAAACATAGAACCACCCACATTTAATGGGAAAAATTACGAGTAGTCTTGCCTCTGTAGTTGTGTAATGACACCATGAATACGAGAGGTTCAGTGGAATGCATGCATAATTCCATTATCTCTAAGCGAAAAGACAGTAGTGATTTCATAACACAATACATAATGTATTGACCAGAGTTGGAATGATATGGTAGGTGGGTGTGCGCATCTAGGGATATTTATAGAAGCAATGCTTTGGGAATAACGTGGGTAATGGACCGCCGCCCAGTCTCCTCTGCAGACTTTATTTGAATGACCCCGAATTCAATTATTATATTTAACTTGTACTTATTCTTTTCAATAGGAAACTATCAATGGATTCCTGAATCAACCGCACGAGGAACGTTTGATATTTTGCCTTAACGCCGCATCGCTGCTGGTGCCTTCATATAATTTCCCCGAGAAGCCTCAGAGTAAAATAGTTTACTTCGTGCGCTGCGAGATTCCCTCCACCTTGACTTTGGCCAATATGGCAAGTGTAAGTATGCCCGAAAGATTGTGGAAGCATTTTCCAGAAAAGATAACCGCTTTGATGCCATTCGTGTAGGCTCTGATGATAGGAGATTTATTGCCGAATGCTTTGGAGAATCTCTCGGTCATATGTGATGAGGTCATATTCCCCCTATTGAACAATCCGGTCAATCAGAATGGCTGGACTTCGGTGATTGTCAATGACATGAAGACCGAGTCGCAGGACTTGCGCAATGGCATTGCCCAGATGAAGGGTTTGGTAATGAACCGCACCATACTTCCGCTGCCAATATGTATGGATGAAGTTATGGCCACTGCACCGGCCATAGCCAGAGGGTAAGTTCGTTTTTGGTACTCTTTGTTGGAGAATGATATTTTGAATTCTTCCTGGACTTAATACAGGGACCTTGACAAGGTCAGCCATTTAATGAAACATTCTCTTGAATTCATGGTTGTCAAATGGCTGGACTCTGTGAAAGATTTGGTTCATATTAAAGCCAGAGACAAAATATTCGTCAAAGAGACCTTTCCGCGGCCTGAGCATTTGGTGAGTTTTTGGGAAACGCGTTTGGAAAATCTTGAAAATTTAGCCGACCAATTGGGTGACAGACGCATAAAAACCATTGGCTTTGTCTTGGAAAAGATTCGTTCGGTCTTTGAGAGCAGCTATCGTCGCATAGTGGAACTGGTGTTGGAGGCCCTGGCAGAGGCTCGGGATATAACCAAATACTTAACGCCTCTGGTAAGTAGTTGCTTCCACCTCTCCATGTCATAGCTGCTTTAATAAATCCCTGATAAAAAAAACCTAGAAAAAAATGTTGGATAAATTTGAAACGGCCGATTTGGACGAAAATCGTACCAGCCTACGACCGCTCCTACTAACCGTTGGCCTAGTATGGGGTCACTCTAAATACTTTCATACCCTGGACAATATGGTTTTACTTTTCCAATTGCTGCACAACACCCTGATCGATTGTGCCATGCGCACCATAGAGGCCGATTCTATTTTTCAAGGTGATGTCGACGAGGCCTTTAAAAAGGTTCAAACTACTATTGGGCATCTGCATTACTATCGCGCCACCTACAATGAGACTCGCAAAACGCTTAAGAAATTCAAAGTGGGCACTGAGTTTAATTCACAGGATTGGACCTGGCATCCCGAGGAAATATTTACACGTTTCGATAGATTTATGGCTCGACTGGCCGTACTGCAGGAACTTTTCGAAACCGGACGGGATTTTGTGAAATTGGAAAAAGTTATTGTGGGCGGTCTAAAAGGCCGTCAAATTACGCATGCCTTGGAAAAAATCATCGAAGAATACAATAACTTCTACCGAGAATGGTCGAATATCCAGTATAATCCCCTCGACCCGGATGGTCAGAACTCTACTTTTGAAGAGGATCATGTTGCGTTTAGGGATAAAACAGATATTTTGGAACGCAAGATCGCCTATCAATTCGAGAAGGCCTTGGAGGATTCACATGATCTCATGTTGTGTGGTTCGTTGCTAATGAGGCCCATAATTAAGGCACATCTGGATCCGTTCATGCATATACTGGTCGATGATTTTTTGGAAGAAATCCAGGCTGTTAAGGTGGACTTCAATGAATTTGAGCAAATCTATAAGGAGCAGGGGATATATGTGAGTATAACAGGATTTGGTGATGGATGTGTGTATTCGTTTTCCAGGGGACTAGGATTGAGAGCTTAGGCGGTTTTTTTTGTAAGTTTGTTCCACAGAAGTGACCGAAAGACTCCTTAAAATATTCCAGATCGGAGTTCAATTCAGAGTATATTCTTGCACAGGGGATATATGTGATTATAACATGATTTGGTGATGGATGTGGGTATTTGTTTCCCATTTGACTGGGATTGAGACCTTGGGCAAGTTTTTGTAAGTTTGTTCCACAGATGTGACTGAAAAACTCCTTAAATTACTCCAGACCGGAGCTCAATTCAGAGTATATTTTGTGCACTGGAGATATATGTAAGTATAACAGGATTTGGTGTTGGAGTCTGGGCATTTGTTTCCCATGGGACTGGCATTAAGACGTTGGGACGGTTTTTTGTAAGTTTGTTCCACAGAAGTGACCAAAAGCCGCCATTAAATAGTGCAGATTAGAATTCAATTCAGATTCCATTTTTACCTATAAAAACTTGAATAGATAATCGTCCAAATCCCGCACCCTGTCTTGTCAATTTAAAATGCCGTGAAATATATGTTTTCCATTTTGTCTCGATTTGTTTACTTGGCAAAAAACCTAGCGCAAAAATGTGAACAACTTTTGAGTTGAATATCGTGCCTTGAGGATGGTAGGGTCGAATACCAATTCGCTTATTCGAATGGGACCATAACATCCGAACGATAGCATTGCACGGTCTAAGGCAAGCCATATTTTCTTTGCCTTTTGATATATTTTCTTAGGTAATGTAAAATAGGTTTGCCACTGGTAACAGCCAGAGTTTGTACCCCTCCTATATATTCTGTACCAAATTCGCCGTTTAAGCTTTCAGTGGCCAAGCTAAGCATATTAGAGACTGCTTACGGCCGATTTGGCTCGATACGGCTTCAAACCCTGGTAACAGTAGATTTCATGCAGAGTAGGCTCTTTGTAATATCATGTAACGAAGAATAAAAGAGCTTGGTTAGAATTTTGAAAGAAAAGTAGGATACGTTTTTATTTAGGAAAACTTTGAACCATTTGCTGCTGTCAATATATCTCGCTTAAGAGGTCGTTTGCCACTGAAAAAAACTTTCTTCGGTAGATTATCGAGTAGTATGCCTTTATACTCGTATGAAAGGCTCACCTTTGCGTTCACTGGACTTTGTTATGCCAGGGCAATGTATGTGAAGGTATGTATGGTGAGTAGCATATTTGTTCAATATACGAGGGTTGATATATATATATTTCTGGCTTAGACAACACCAAGTGTTGCCTGGCGCCGTCTGACATTTCCATTGGAAAGTTTTGCTAAAAAACATAAACGTACTCAGTACGTTTTGACGTACGACCATCATTTGTGTTAATGGAAAAAAAGTATGGTTGGGGTAACAATATTCGAAGGGGATCATACTATTGTTGGGTATATGGTTGTGGCACAACAATATCATGATCCTCACAACAATAGTATAATTCACCCACAACCAAAGTATGACTCACACTCAACCATACTATGATCCCCACAACAATAGTATGATTCACACTCAACCATACTATGATCTTCACAACAATAGTATGATCCACACTCAACCATACTATAGCAATCCACAACCATATTATGGTCCTCACAACCATAGTAATTTTCTTATACAACCATAGTATGATCCTCACAACCATAGTATGATTCACACGCAACCATGCTATTATCCGTACAACCATAGTATGATTCAAAAACTATTTATTAAGATTGGGTGTTGTTATTCAAAAATTGAGATTTTTATCAAACAAGTTATTTTAAATTGCAAAACAATTTGTTCATAGCCAGATGTGAGGCCATGTTTTTATTGAACATTTCATTCAATAAGCAAAAATATGCATAGATTCTAACGGCAGTCGAAAATACTATTAGTTGCAAGCAGGGGTGAATGCTACTTCACCATCCGTAGACACCAAGTAACGAATGTGATTAAACCATGATCAATGGCTATATACATAAGTGCAGGTAGATTTTAAATAAACGAGAACCAGAGTATTTCACCAAACAAAGTAAACAAAATAAAAATGCCTCGAACTACCATCCGATTGTTGTTGTTTTTTTTAATGGACCACAACCATTCACTGTATGTATCGTGTGTATCTGTTTATTTTTCTATATCAAAAAAACATACGCACGTATGCTCTATAAAACCTGTTTTGTTATGTCCATAGTCGCAATCATACTGTATGATTGCCGTAATCATATTATTGTTAACGTAAATTTTAAACAACAATACTTTTGTTGCACCAACCATGTATATATGGTTTCTACAACCATATTTTCATTTCTAAATTTGGCAATAACACTATTGTTACATTTCAACAATTGTAGTTTTGTCGCAATCATACTGTTGTCAAAATGAAATTCAAAAAACAAAAAATATGGTTGCGACGAACATGCTTTTATCGTAGAGAAAATATTATTGTTGCGGTGACCATAGTGTAACCATATCTTTTCTCTTGAAAAAGCCAATTAAGCAAAAAAATCACGGTGCTTCAAATGGCGAATATAAGATCGTTACAGATGACGAATCATGGATCTAAGCGTATGAGCCCGAAACAAAACAGCAATCGACCGTGTGGGTCTTCGAAGAAGAGCCAAATCCAACGAAAGTTGTTCGCGGAAGAAACACTTCGAAGCAAATGGTCGACAGTTTCTTTGGCAAAACTGGTCATGTGGCGACTGTTCCGCTTGAGCAACGTAGGACGGTCAATTCTGAGTGCTACACCAAAAGTCTTCGTAGAAATTCTAAAAACGAACAAGAGAAGACGAATCATTTTGACTTCTTTTTATTCCCGTACATCAAGAAAAAAATGCGTGGTCAACGATTTTCGTCGCCCGAAGCAGCTGTTGAAGCGTTCAAAAACCATGTTTTGGAGGTGTCTCAATCGAAGTGGAAAAAGTGCTTCGACAATTGGTTTGAGCGCATTTAAAAGTGTATAAATCATGATGGAGAATATTTTGAAAACAATAAAACCATTTTTGATAATAAATATTCGCATTTTCATTATTAGGCCAGAAATATATATAGCAGCCGTATTAGCGATTATTGTGACAGTAAACGTTTACTTCTAAACCTCCGGTCGAAACTTTCTTTCAGGCTCTTCCCACCGATCTGTGTTTCCCCCCTATCTCAGGAGCTATCTCATATTTAAATAAACTGGAGCATCGCATACTATGGATGCGTACCGATTATGAACTTTATGAATATCCGTAAGTAATGCTATCCCTAGATATCCCGGCATCTTCATAAACTTCCCTTACCCTACATTTAGCCTGTGGGACGATGAATATGGTCAACATACCATGACCATGTATGAGCAAATGATGGCAGAGATAGCCAAACTTCGAGAAGATATACTGCAATACTGGACGGTGGAGGTCCAGAAGAATATAAACGAAGGCATGGCCTTGCACTTGCTGGCCAAAGATGAAATGGGCATTCTAAGCGTTAGTTTTAATATAAACCTTAAGAATGCCTTGAAGGACATCAAGTATATGCTGCTCATGGTATGTGAAGTTGCGGATGAAATTAAAGAATTTTTCGCCAAGGAGGAAGTGTTTTGGGTAGGTCAAACTTGGGACACTTAGGTTAGGATTGCCTACAGCATTTGCTTTCGTTATAGGAGGCTCGAATTAAACTTCAACGAATTGCCGAATGGTATAATGATATTAATGCCCGAGCTAAGCCCAGCGAAAAGGCTTTGATCCAAGCCGAACTTACGCTGTATGAAGTGTTCATGCAGCCTCTTATGTACAAGGTGACTTGGAACAATTTTGGTAAGTTAGGTCTTGCCAATAACCGAACTATGAGGTTTATCTCTCTTTTCCGGCAGATCAAAATTTCATTGTGGATGTGTTCACCAAAATCGAATATCTGCACAAACGCCTAATACAATGTCAAGCTAATGTAAGTACCATTAAGAGCAGCATTAAATCGTGGGGCAAGGAGCCTTTGTACCAGCGCAAAGGTGGACATCCCAAGGCTTTGCTGGCCACAGAGCCGCGCATGGAGATTTTGGCCAAACGTGTCGCCGTAGCGTCTGAAACAGCGCTCCTTATCGATCGTCATGTATATGAAAATGTTAGGCTGTTCTTTGATATACCTCGACGTTTTGAAGTGATTGAGGAAGAAGAGGGCGAGGAAGAAGGTGACAACGAAGGAGAAGAGACGGTTAGAGAGATCAAAGACAAGGCTTCGAAAAAGAATGTAACTAAACCAAAGTCTCCCAAATCATTGGGATCAGCACGACAAGCTACCTTGGTGGAAATGATGGAAGATGGAGCCTACGAGAACGAAGAGGTGGAGGAAACCGATGAGGACGATGATGTAATTACAGCCTATCACCGCTATGAGCTCCTCCAGTCCGTTAGCGAGGAAGAGCGCGATCTTTTCCGTGACTATGAAAAGTATGTGGATGAAGAGATCAGCGAACAATTGTTGGATGCTGTAATCACCAGCATCACCTACTTGCGCATGGAAATTGAAAATCGCTACGAGAACGATGCACCCGTTTTCGAAATTATCATGGAACTACAGGAACCGCATGTCTGTTACTTTCTCAATCTCGATCCTAATTCGAAATTGGGCTTTACTTTCCATGTGGAAACTTTGCTGGACGATATGTATCACATGATGGAGATTTTGCCAAGATGTGCTCAGGATCCGCCGGAATTCGGAGCAGAACCCAAAGATTTTGGAGGTAAGGCAATTAGACTGTGACTTGGGGACCCTTTTAAGTTTCCCTTTCCCAGATGAAATCGCCGATAAGGCGGAGATCCACAAACATCGCAATGATATCCTTACGAAAGTCAAGTTCGCCCTACAGTCCATACGGCAACATTCCAAAGCATTTATGGAATACTCCTACCTGTGGCTGGGGAATAAGCAACAATATTTGGCCGAGGTTAAGAAATACGGTAGACCATTGACTCTTAGTGAGCGCGAGGCTGAATTAGAGGGCGAGGGTGAATCGGGGGTAAAACCTTTGAGGGATGAAAACAATCCTCCTTTAAGTGTTTACAAAGAACAGGTGAGTATAAAAGGGATCACTTGGATTCTTTTGGGCATTTGACTGTTTTTGGCTTTTTTCCAGTTGGACAAATTTATTGCCTTGGAAGAGCAAATCCGCAAATGGGAAACCTATCAGGACTTCAATGTTTGGCTGCGCTTGAATAAAAGGGGCTTTAAAAATGCCGTCCTCAATGAGGTGGGCAAATGGATAAGTCTCTTCAAGTCCGATCTCATTAACAGAGTGAGAAACTCTTTGACGGTAAGAATAAAATCTCTCGAATCCCACAAAAAACTTGTTCATTGAGTTGGTTTTCCAGGAACTGGCCAAATTTGTGGAAAATGCCAATATTGCTCTGAAGATTGAACTCGACAAAGATGACTTCAATGGCCTCATACAGATCCTCTCGGTGTTGAATACCATTAATGAAAAGCAATTTGTCTACGATTACATGTTCGAACCGCTTAAGGCCATAGTGGATCTGCTAAAGACCTATAATTATGAATTCAAGGACGCCGAACTGCTGATGGTAACGACCAAACACCAAAAAGTAGAATGAGTTGTTCTAGCTATTCCTCCTTTAGATAACCGAGTTGCCGGACAAATGGATTAAGGTTAAGAAGCTAGCGGCCACCGTCAAGCAAACAATTGCTCCCATACAATCTTACCAAGTCGACCTTATCGAGAAGCGTATCATGTTGAGCGACAGTATGGCCGCCACTTATCGCAAGAAATTCCTCAGAAAGAAGGTAGTTGCACAAAAACTTTTCTCACCTCCATCTCTTTAACCCCCAATCTTTTGTTTTAGTTCTTCCATGTACCATGTCCTTCTGTCTATGAACTCATCGATGAGGCCGATGGGGAAATTACCGAACTGGAAAGGCGCCAGAACTCCCTGAGCGGCTCTGCGGTCCTCTTTGAACTTCAAGGTCCTGATCCTTCGAAAATCCAACAATGCCGACGTGATCTTCAGCTTATGAAAGTAATGTGGGACTTTAATATAGCCATAGCCTCGACCATCGAAGACTGGAAGAAGACACCGTGGAAGCAAATCGACATTGAGGTCATGGATCAGGAGTGCAAAAAGTTTGGCAAAGAACTGCGAGCCCTGGACAAGGAAATGCGCCATTGGGAGCCATACCTTTATACCGAAAATTCCCTTAAGAACCTTATGACCTCCCTGAGGGCGGTCACAGAATTGCAAAATCCCGCCATACGCGATCGTCATTGGATCGAGCTGATGCAAACCACCCGAGTCAAGTTGCGCATGGACGACTCTACCACTCTCAAGGATTTGATTGATCTCAATCTGCACGAATTCGAGGATGAAGTCAAGAATATTGTCGACAAGTCCGTTAAGGAAATGGCCATGGAGAAGATTTTACGTGATCTGCAGACTATCTGGTCAACCATGGAGTTCCAGAATGAAAGTCACGAACGTACCGCCATAAAGCTGCTCAAGGCCAGCGAAGAAATGATTGAGACACTGGAGGAGAATCAGGTGCAACTGCAAAATATGGCCTCGTCCAAATTTGTGGCTTACTTCCAGGCCGAAGTCACCAATTGGCAGCATAAACTTTCCAATGCTGATCAAATTATCGGTTCCTGGTTTGAAGTTCAGCGCAAATGGGTTTATTTGGAGAGCATTTTCATAGGCTCCGAGGATATACGTGCCCAGCTGCCGGAGGACTCTAAGCGTTTCGATTTTATTGATCGTGAATTCAAAACGCTACTCACGCAAATGAATAGCGACCGTAATGTGGTTAGATCCACCAATCGTGCGGGCTCTAAGTTATACTCTAGCCTGGAACAGTTGCTCAAGCTACTGCTGCTCTGCGAGAAGGCTTTGAATGATTATTTGGAAACCAAACGTTTGGCTTATCCGCGTTTCTACTTCGTCTCTTCGGCCGATCTTCTCGACATCCTGTCCAATGGCAACAATCCCAAGATGGTGTGCAAGCATTTGACCAAACTGTACGATTCGCTGGGCTCTTTAAATCTCTTGGCCAACGGCAAACTGGCCAAGGGTATGGTGGCCAAGGAACATGAAGAGTATGTGCCCTTCTTGACACCCTGCGACTGCAGCGGCAAGGTAGAGGTTTGGCTCAACCGGGTGACCGACAAAATGCGCGATACTTTGCGTGATCAATTTAGACGAGCCGTCATCTCGTACGAGGAGAAGCCGCGTCATCAGTGGATTTTCGATTGGCCAGCCCAACCAGCTTTGGTGACCACACAAATCTGGTGGACCTCGGAGACCAATGATGCCTTTGCCAAGGTACAACAACGCTATGAGAACGCCCTGAAGGACTACAATAAAAAACAGGTGCTTCAGCTGAATCATCTTATTAACCTGTTGTTGGGAGATTTGTCCGCCGCCGATCGCCAGAAGATCTGCACCATCTGTACCATCGATGTGCACAGTCGTGATGTGGTCTCAAAAATCATAGCCGCCAAAGTTGAAGTGGTCACAGCCTTCCAGTGGCAGTCGCAGCTGCGCCATCGTTGGGATACCAAGTTCGATGACTGCTTTGCCAACATATGCGATGCCCAGTTCCAATATGACTACGAATACCTGGGCAATACACCACGTTTGGTGATCACTCCCCTTACAGATCGCTGCTATATTACTCTGACCCAGTCTCTCCATCTGATAATGGGCGGAGCACCGGCTGGACCAGCAGGTACGGGCAAAACAGAGACAACTAAGGATTTAGGCCGAGCCCTCGGCATCATGGTCTACGTATTCAACTGCTCCGAACAAATGGATTACAAATCCATAGGCAACATTCACAAAGGTCTGGCGCAGACCGGTGCCTGGGGTTGCTTTGACGAATTTAATCGCATCTCGGTCGAGGTTTTGTCTGTGGTGGCCGTACAGGTAAAATGCATACAAGACGCCATCAAGGCCAAGAAGCTGATGTTCAACTTCTTGGGCGAAGTTATTACACTACGTGCGACTGTGGGCATGTTCATCACCATGAATCCCGGCTATGCGGGACGTGCCGAACTGCCAGAAAATCTAAAGGCTCTGTATCGACCTTGTGCCATGGTCGTGCCTGACTTTGCCTTAATCAGTGAAATTATGCTAGTGGCTGAGGGATTCCAGGAGGCACGTTTGCTCGCTCGCAAATTCATTGCTCTCTACGAGCTGTGCAAGGAGCTGTTGTCCAAACAAGACCACTACGATTGGGGTTTGCGTGCCATCAAATCCGTCTTGGTAGTTGCCGGCGCCCTAAGGGTATGTAAATTATGGCTAGATTACAGCGAAAGCAAAAACAATCCTTTATCACCCACACCAGAGCACATTGAAAAGTTTTTCCCCCTAAGCCGGCATATTTCCACGCCGTTTACTCTTGCCCTCCTTGTGCACTCTACGCCAACAACCTACAGTAGATTCTGCATACACACACCACCACACAGAGTGCAACCTTATCGGGAACACGTACCAAATGGAAAACCTACAAATCGTTTGCTGCGAAAACGCTTTCCACAATGGCCACAGCACATGTGGAATAGTTAACGACGAAAGAAACAAAGGGTTGCTTAACAGGTGGCATGATGGGACCTGAAACGTTCTGTGTATTCCCAGAAGGAAAGCAGAAATTGTCTGGGCACTGTTTCGTTAGCAATCTGATTTCAGCTTGGCTGCTCATAAGGCTAAGATGAGAAAGAAATGTTAGAAATTTTGAAACCTTGAGTAGTTGATTGGCCCCGTGTTCTATTGGCGGGAAATGGAACTAATTAAATTTTCTTTAAAATATCTTAAAAATCTTTAAGGCAAGAAGTCCAACCGCATTGGTCTTGTAATTCCTTTAGTAAATTACAACAACTTCCACTTGGTCTTTCCACAGTAGCTTCGATCGGCACCTTTTTCGTGCACCTACCAACGAACACACCTTTGAAGATATTTAGTGTCGGAGCAAACCTATATTTTTGCAATACCTCGAAATGATAATTGGAGACCCTATGAAATACCTATATTATTGATCGGTGTACAGTTCTAGACAATTTGTCCGTGTTCATCCGTCCTGCCGTGTGTGTGTTGAAAGCACGATCAAACGAACACTAGAACACTAGAATTTTGCACGATGATGACTGAAACATACACAAAACCGATTTGTTGTCACAACCGAATTTTTGTTAACCGAATGTTGGTAGCTGTACGTACCATCCATGATTTCCATCGCTATGATGTTGTAATTTGCAGTAGCGCGTAATGATTATTGGAACTAAATCTGAACACTTATTGGTTGTTGTTATAGATTATTGGCTATTAGAACTATTTGAATTTGGTTGTCATTTCCACGAGAATTTGTTAACTAGACAAACTTATGGCTAAATTGTATGTATTCGGTTATCTGAACCAAATAACTAAGTTTTTCCTATTTCGTTTTCATATTAAGCGATTTGAAATTATTTATTCCGTATGAACTCTGAGCAGGTTTTTTTAAAACTTAGTTTCTGCTTTTGAATTTGTTGTATGCACAAGCGGAGCGATTTTATGCATTAAATTTGTAAAGTGTATCAAAAAAATCAATTTTGGTTGTAAAGTGTCAAAATAAATTAAGATAACCCTGCTTATAAGTGAAGTAAAGTGAAATATATACCTTAATATTTTGCGACTTACACAAAAAGCCTCAAATGAATTCTTGGCTTCATGTGATAGAAACCATTTACTTTCATTTCGTTCTTAGTTGTAGGTTATTTAAAACACAAAATGGATGAAAAAAAAATTGATTTAAATTTTAAACAATTCATTAAATTTTATTAAAATTTTCTTTTTTTTTTAAGGGACGAAAAAACCCGTTTATCTTGAAGATATTCTGTGTTACTTTAGATGATTTAGATACTATCAGTCTATAATATCGACCATTATTAAAAACATTTTACAACTAATGTTTAGCTCGTTTGTTTTTACAACTAATTCAAAAAAGGACAAGCTCCAACTGAAAGATTTTTTTCACTTTTTCGAAAAAAGGACGAAAATGACACACAGGACACATAAATATAATAAACACCGTACGACTTTACTTAAGACATATCATAACTAAAATTCGGTGAAACAAACAAATATATATACTACACGCAGAAAAAAAGTATGGTTGTGGTAACAATATTTGAAGAGGATAATACTATTGTTGGGTATATGGTTGTGCTACAACAATATTATGATCCTCACAACAATAGTATGATTCAAATACAACCATACTATGATCCTCACAACAAAATTATGATTCACACATAACCATACTATGATCCCCACAACCATAGTATGATTCAAACTCAACCATACTATGATCTCCACAACCATAGTATGATCCCCACAACCATAGTATGATTCACACGCAACCATGGTATGAACCCTACAACCATAGTATGATCACACATAATTATACTACGATCCCCAATATAATTTATAAGAATTTGTTTAAGTTGTCGACAATAGATTTGATCCCCAATAATATTTATTAGAATTGGTTTAAGTTGTCAACAATAGATTTGAATTATGAAAATTATTCAAAATTACATTAAATTCAAAATAATAGGATTGATTTATTTCGCAGTATAAAAAATTAGTTTAAATAAACATAAGCGTTTTTATTAAAAATATTTCAGTTAAACAAAGCAAAAGCAGCTTGTATACTTATAAACAATTTTAATATCGATGAAATAGTACTGTAATTGCATTAGATCCGTACCAATAACATTTGTTCTAAAAAGCATATTTAAATT
Organism: Hydrotaea diabolus; assembly: GCA_963513945.1. NCBI lineage: Eukaryota > Metazoa > Arthropoda > Insecta > Diptera > Muscidae > Hydrotaea > Hydrotaea diabolus. The sequence goes on along the minus strand of OY740716.1, from coordinate 237,475,365 downwards.
AAAAAAAATATATCCATACAGTATGATTGCCGTAATCATATTATTGTTAACCTAAAACGCAAAACACAATACTTTGGTCGCACCAAACATATTTATATTGTTGCTATAACCATATTTTAATTTTTAAATTTGGCAATAATACTATTGTAACATTTCAACAATATTAATATTGCAGCAATTATAGTATTGTCAAAAAAAATCAGTTAACAATGCTATGGTTCCGACGAATATACTTTTATTGCGAAGAACGTATTATTATTGCCGTGACCATGCAGTAACCATGTTTTTTCTCTGCGTGTACTTTTTAACGTATTTCATACAGTAAAGCGTTGGAAAATAAACATTTTCGTGGCCCATACAAAATAACTCCAACTAACGAGGTCCTTTTGGGAATCACTTAAGACTTTCACTTCCAGAAAAAATCATTTAACCCCGGAGAAAGTCCAAACTTTTTTTTACATAGTGTACGTAATATGTTACAACAGCCAAATGTACAGGTTTTGATTTCTTATTGTTCTGGCAGCCAATAGTTTTACTGAATTCGGTAGGTATAAGTGAGTTATTGGCTGTAAGAATTGCATTTGACATATTAATTGTTAAAGTCACTCTTATCTGTTACATAGTTCAGCTGATTTTTATTTTACGCACACAGCAGTCATCGAAGGATGCAACAGGTTCTAGAAACCCTAAGTAGGTAGGCCCAGATAGATGATTTTGTGAAGCAAAAAGAAGTAGTTGAGTTGGATTACAGATTTTGTTTCCCCGATTCTATGACAATTTATTTAGGAAACCGATCGGAAACACACTTCTGGCCATAATTTTAATAGGAACTATATTTATTTCCAATCTAATTCTTTTCATTTCAGCGAGATGACCGTCAACGTCCCGAAGATCAAGTGCTCATGAGAGCATTGCGAGACTTTAATATACCCAAAATTGTTACCGATGATTTGCCTGTATTCATGGGCCTCATTGGCGATCTCTTCCCAGCCCTGGATGTACCGCGCAAGCGCAACCTAGACTTTGAGGCTGTCATTAAGAGATCGGCTCTGGATCTAATGCTACAGCCCGACGATGGCTTCGTTTTGAAAATCGTGCAGCTAGAGGAACTTTTTGCCGTACGCCATTCCGTGTTCGTTATTGGCTTTGCTGGTACGGGCAAGTCCGAAGTGTGGAAGACCTTGCACAGAACGTATGCGAATCAAAAGCGCAAGCCGCACTATAATGATCTCAATCCCAAGGCGGTGACCAATGATGAACTCTTTGGTATTGTGAACCAAGCAACACGTGAATGGAAAGATGGCCTATTTTCCATTATGATGAGAGATCAGGCCAACTTGGGTGGCACGGGACCAAAATGGATTGTTCTGGACGGTGACATTGACCCCATGTGGATTGAGAGTTTGAATACGGTAATGGATGACAATAAGGTGCTGACGCTGGCTAGCAATGAACGGATTGCCTTGACTAAGGAAATGCGTTTGCTATTCGAGATAGCCAATTTAAAGACAGCAACTCCGGCCACTGTGTCACGAGCGGGCATTTTGTACATTAATCCTCAGGACTTGGGCTGGACTCCGTTCATATTGTCGTGGCTGAACACCCGTAGTAATCAGGCCGAAGGGGCCACTCTCAATGTTTTGTTTGACAAGTATATTCCACCCATGTTGGAGGCCTTCCGAGTGCGTTTCAAGAAAATTACTCCCATCTCGGATATTGCCATGCTGCAGATGACTTGCTTTCTATTGAGCAGCATGTTAACGCCGCAGAATGTGCCGGCCGATTGCCCCAAGGACTGGTATGAAATCTATTTCGTCTTTTGTGTGATCTGGGGTTTTGGTTCGACCCTCTTTCAAGATCAAATCATTGATTGGCGCAATGAGTTCAGCAAATGGTTCGTCAATGAGTTCAAGGCAGTGGCATTTCCCGGCTCGGGCAATATCTTTGCCTTTTATGTCGACCACGAAACGAAAAAGTTCCGGCCTTGGACCGATTTGGTGCCCAGTTTTGAATTGGACCCCGATATACCTTTACAGGCCAACTTGGTGCATACCTCGGAGACCACACGTCTGCGTTATTTTATGGATGTACTTATACAGGATCATTATCCCATAATGCTTATCGGAGCCCCCGGTTCGGGTAAGACCATCATAATGAACTCGAAACTAAATTCTTTGCCGGCGGAGAAATATGCCGTGACGAATGTGCCCTTTAATTACTATACAACCTCGGAAATGTTGCAACGCATACTGGAGAAACCGTTGGAGAAGAAGGCCGGACGCAATTATGGTCCACAGGGCAATAAGCGAATGCTGTATTTTGTGGACGACATGAATATGCCCGAGGTGGACAAGTATGGCACGGTGCAGCCGCATACCCTGATACGTCAGTTCATGGACTATCGTCACTGGTATGATCGCATCAAAATGACGCTGCGTGATATCCACAATTGCCAGTTTGTGTCGTGCATGAATCCGTCGGCTGGCTCGTTTACCATTAATCCGCGTTTACAGAGGCACTTCTGTTCGTTTGCCGTCAAGTAAGTGAAAACAATAGAAGAGAATCTTTCCTGTGAACTGTTTTATTCTCTCTCTTTTCCTTTCAGTCAACCCGGTGCTGATGCTTTGTTCCACATACTCAATTCGATACTGTCGCAGCACTTGAGCAATCCCATGCACAAGTTCAACAAGGCGGTGGTAAGCCTGTGTGAACCTTTGGTGCAGACGGCCATAAATCTGCATCAGAAGGTGGCTGCTACCTTTTTGCCCACGGCTGTCAAGTTTCACTACAATTTCAATTTACGAGATATTTCCAATATATTTACGGTAAGAGTTCCTTGAGCCTACATTGGTAACTCAAGTGTCTAAATCCTTTTAAGAGTCTACACCACACTGTGGTATAGGGTCTGTCTCCATATTTAAAGAAATTGAGATAGGGCGTATGTTGAATCAGATAGTGAGGCTAAATCGACCGGTAGATTTAGTTTCACTATCTGATTCTATTAAGCAATGTCTGTCCTTCCATTCGTCCGTCTATCGAAAGTATAGGTCGCAATTGTAATCCAAATGCAGGTCGATATCGATGAAAATTTGGGCCAAGGACCAACCCTATTAAAATTAATTCACATCCGTCCATATTTTGATATCATACAAAGGTTTCTCCCGATTTCAAAACCTACACCTCTAAAAGCCACAAATTTCATCCGATTTTGTTCAAATTGTATACAGATTATTCCGAGACACCAAAATTTTACCATATCGGTCTGTGTTTTAAATAGCTCCCACACAAAGGTGCCTCTCGATTTGAGGTCCAGCAGATTTAGAAGCCATAAACTATACTCGATCACGCCAAAACTTTGTGCATTGTCCGTTATGAGCGAAATGTGATGAAACTGGACCAAACAGCTCAATATTTTCGTACAGCCCCTATTGAAAGGTCCTTACCGATTTCAGAATCTACAGCTCTTGAAGCCACATATTACACACAATTCCGACCAAATTTCACATAGACGTAATCAAAACCAACACATATCGCTGTAGGAAATGGACCATATCGGTCTGTGTTTTTGAATAGGTCATACACAATAATACTCCTAGATTTGAGGTCTTGAAGCTCTAGAAGCCACAAATTATACCCGATCAAGCGCAAACTTTGCATGGTTCATTATGATTGACCATTAATTAACTGCGGTGACTGGAACTGGACCACATAGATCTCTATTTTAGTATAGCCCCTATTGAAAGGTCCTTACTGATTTTAGAATCTACAGCTCTTAAGCCCACATATCACACACGATTCAGACTAAATTTTTCATAGTGCGTAACCAGTAACCAACACATATCTCTGGAGAAATTGGACCATATCCGTGCGTATTTTTGAATAGGTCCCACACAGCTCTCTCCCGATTTGAAGTCCAGCAGCTCTAAAAGCCACAAATTATACCCGATCTCTCGCAAACTTTGCATGGTTCGTTATGAGTGATCATTAATTAACTGTGGTGAATCTGGACCACATAGGTCCGATTTAAGAAAATACAGCTGTTGAAATCACATTACACATTATTCCGACTAATTTTGCATAGTGCGTAACCAGGAACCAACACATATCTCTGAAGAAATTGAAGCATATCGGTCCTCGTTTTGGAAAAGGTTCCACACAAAGCTTCCCACCGATTTGATGTCCTGCAGCTCTAGAAGACACAAATTATTACCGATCACGCCCTAAATTTGCATGGTTCATTTTTTGAGTGATCATTAATTAACTGTGGGGAAACCACATAGGTGCATATTTTCGTATAGCTGTCCCTCACAGGTCCTTCCCGATTTTAGAACCTACAGAGGCAACATTTTACATCCGAATACAATCAAAGTTCGCATGGAGCGTTACGAGCGACCAACACCTATGACTAGTAATATTGGACCATTCCGGTCCATATTATCGAATACCCCTTACATAAAGGTCCCTCCCCACATAAGAGCTTCTAGCTCATGAAGCCAGAAATTATACCCGATCATGCTCAAATTTTGTATGGTACGTTATAGGCGACTTTAGTATATTGAGAACGACCTCGATCAACCTCCAGATAGCGGTGCTTATTCCTCTAAATTGCAGAGTGGTGTAGGGTACCTCATAGTCGGCTACATCAGACTTAAACGTTTTTTTACTTGTTTTATTTTAGGGCATGCTGTATGCCAATTTCGAGACCTGTCCCAATCCGAACATGCTTTTACGCCTGTGGGTCCACGAATGCAATCGTGTCTATGGCGACAAACTGGTGGACAAGGCGGACATGCAAACATTCAACAAACTCATGCAGGAGATGGTGCGCAAGGGTATCGAAAACTACACGGAGGAAATTGTCTTTGGTCAACCCCTTATCTATTGTCACTTTGCCAAGGGTTTGGCCGACAGCAAGTATATGCCCGTGACGGACTGGGGCGGTTTAAACAAATTGCTGGAAGAGGCTCAGGAGCGTTACAATGACTTTGTGGGAGCTCTGAATTTGGTGCTCTTCGAAGATGCCATGGCCCATGTATGCCGCATCAGTCGCATAGTGGAGTCGTCTCGCGGCTATGCCCTGCTCATCGGAGTTGGTGGCTCGGGCAAACAGTCATTGACCCGATTGGCCGCATTCATATCCTCTCTTGATGTATTCCAAATTCAGCTGACCAAGGATTATGGCCTTAATGACTTAAAGGCCAATATTGCCAGCCTCTACATGAAATGTGGCGTAAAGTCTTCGCCCAGCTGCTTTCTGATGACCGATGCCGAAGTAGCCCGCGAACAGTTTTTGGTCATAGTCAACGACCTATTGGCCTCGGGAGATATTCATGAGCTCTTTCCTGATGATGAGGTGGAAAATATCATTAATGCCGTACGCAATGAAGTCAAACAGCTGGGCATCATGGATACTCGTGAAAATTGCTGGAAGTATTTTATTGACAAGGTGAGGGGTCTACTGAAAGTCGTGCTGTGCTTCTCCCCGGTGGGCACCACCTTGAGGGTGCGTGCTCGCAACTTTCCCTCCCTTGTGAATTGCACAACCATCGATTGGTTCCATGAATGGCCTCAAGAAGCTTTGCAGTCGGTATCCCTGAGATTCCTACAAGAAATCGAGGTGCTGCCCAAACCGTTAGCGCCACCAGTGTCACGTTTCATGGCCTACGTTCACAAGACCGTCAATGATATATCCCAGGTTTATCTGCTCAATGACAAGCGTTACAATTATACCACTCCCAAGTCGTTTCTGGAACTGATAAGCTTGTATACCAAACTTCTTAAGGAGAAGGTGAGGGCCAATCAGGATAGACGTGTGCGTCTGGAAAATGGCCTCATCAAGTTGGCAAGTTGTTCCAAGGAAGTTGATGGTCTTCAAGAAGTTCTCAAGGTGCAGGAAGTTGAGCTCAAGTTGAAAAATGAGGAAGCCGATAATCTTATTATAGTCGTAAGCTCGGAAAACGAGAAGGTCTCCAAAGAGAGGGCCTTTGCTTCGAAGGAGGAGAAAAATGTTCGACAAATCGAAGAAGATGTTACGGCCAAGGCCAAGCTGTGTGAAGAGGATTTCCGCAAGGCCCAGCCCGCCCTCATAGCGGCTCAGGAGGCTTTGAATACCTTGAACAAAAACAATCTCACTGAATTGAAATCCTTTGGTTCCCCACCCGAAGCGGTGGTAAATGTCTGCTCGGCTGTACTGGTCTTATTTGCTCCCAAGGGCAAAATACCGAAGGATAGAAGCTGGAAAGCTTGCCGGCAAATTATGGGCAATGTGGATAAGTTCCTCGACAATCTGGTAAACTATGATAAGAAACATATACATCCGGATGTCATTAAGGCTTTGCAACCTTATTTGGCCGATCCCGAATTTAATCCGGAGAAAATCTTAGCCAAATCATCAGCAGCAGCCGGTCTATGTTCTTGGGTGATAAACATCAATGGGTTCTATGAAGTCTATCTAGTGGTGGAACCTAAGGAAAGGGCTCTGCTGGAGGCGGAACAGGAATTGACTGATGCCCGCAATAAGTTAGAGGCCCTCAACAATCGCCTCAATGAACTGGAGGAGCAGTTAAATGTCCTGCAAATGGCTTACGACGAGGCTTTGGCCAAAAAGCAAAAGTGTCAAGATGAGGCCGACAAAACGGCTTTTACTATTGATTTGGCCAATCGGCTGATAGGAGGCTTGGCCTCTGAGAAGCTACGATGGACGGAATCGGTGAAAAGGTAATTAGAATAAAATTGAGTGTAAGTATAGCTTTAATGCCCCGCTTTGTGCTCTTTGTAGCCTTCTAAGCAGTCATGTGACTTTACCGGGGGACATTCTCCTCATAGCCTGCTTCATTTCCTATGTAGGATGTTTTACGCGAACCTATCGCCTAGAGCTGCAGACGAAAATGTGGCTGCCGGCCTTCAAAGCCAGTGAGGTAAGTTCTATGGTTGTAAAAACCAGTGGACTAGTTATCAGCGAAACTTATATACCCTTTATCATGAAGTATGGTCCCATATGAAAATGTTGTCAGGGGCGTGGCTCCGGGCTCTTTTCTATCAGGGTGTATTTCTTTTAGTAACAACATCATATAAACCTACTACTATGGGCTCAAAAGTATAAGTTAACAAAATAAAGCCTTTTAAAGTTTAGCGTTTAGTGGGCGGTGCCACGCCGCCTTTTCCAATTTTCTTATAAGATAGTCGTTACTAATTGCATAGTTATTGATTTCATCCTGAAAAATATTTGAAACGATCGGTCTATTACTTTGGCCATATATGCGATTTTTTAAAGAGGGCGTAGAACCACCCATTTTTCCACCAGGATGTCTTTCGATCCATGCCCATCCATACTTTCAAAGTTACAGTGAGTGGACGGTGCCACGCCTCCTAGTGCAATTTTTTCTTAATATAGTCCTTAACAATTGCTTAATCATTGGTTTAATTCTGCTAAAATTGAACAGGGATTAACCGGCTCAAGACCTCTTGCTTCTATATTTAAATAGAAAACAAGTTTTTAACAAAATGGCAAAGTGACATTGATTTTCGTGGCTGCACACTATTTTTATCATGATTTCAGGTCCGTGACAACCCTCTTCAGAAAGCCTTGCTGCAATTGTTGAAAGTAAAACCGAACTATATAAGGCCAGGCTCTCCCCAAACGAATGAGAACTACTGTTGTAAACCTAACTTTTCAAGTTTTCTTCACACAATTGCCCACGAAAATACAACTCACTCTTGCCACCTCTAAATAGACTCCACATCGAGAGTCATCAATGTGTAAAAGCAACAGACCGAAATGAAACAAACGAGCTAAACAATTCTGCTAAAATTAGTAATAAAATTAGACGGATCGGTCCATTACTTTGGCGATAAATGCACTTTTTAAAGGGGGCGTGGATTCCCTCACTTTCTTCCAGGCTGTGTTTCAATCCATGTCAACATCATATGTTCCAAAAATGATTACCATATCTCGCATAGTTTATAAGATATTGTGCTTTAAAGTTCAAGGGTGTGTGGGCGGTGCCACGCCCCCTTTTAAAACTTTTTTAATTATATACCTTATAAAAATTTCCTTGTCATTGATTTCCTTCTATTAAAGTTTTATAACCATCATACTTTTTAAGTTCAGAGTGAGTGGGTAGTGCCACGCCCCCTTGTCCAATTTTTTGAAAACTGCCTAGTCATTAGTGTCATTCTCCTTAAATTTTTGAACAATTGGTCTATTACTCTGGCCATAAATGCGATTTTTTAAAGAGGGTGTGGCATCGGCGACATCCTCCAGGATGTGTTTTGATTTATGCCAATATCAAGTGCAAGGGTGTGTGGCCGGTGCCACGCCCCCTTTTCCAACTTTTTTTTTATTATATAGTTTATAATAATTTCCTAGTCATTGATTTCCTTCGTTTTGTAATAATCAGTCCATTACTTTGATCATAAATGAAATTTTGTAAAGAGGGCGTGGCATCGCCCACTTTTCCTCCGAGAAGAGGGCGTGACATCGCCCACTTTTTCTCCACGAAGGAGGCGTGGCATAGCCCACTTTTCCTCCAGGATGTGTTTCGATCCATGCCAACATCTTAGGTTCAAAAAATCATTGTCATATCGCTAACAGTGGATACAATATTGTGTTTTAAGTTAATGTTTTTAAGGGGCGTGGCACCGCCCACTTTTCCTTCAGGGTGTATTTCGATTCATGCCAATATCGTATGTTTAAAATATCATAGTCAGGCTCTAATGATTCATGATTTATTATGTTTTTATGCTCAAGATTTTTAATTTTTCCAGAGGTTGACCCAATCCTTGTGAAGTTAAAATTTTTAACTCTTGACCAATCTGGCCCATTTTTAACACCAACCGTTTCAATCCACTTCAATATTACGACATGTACTTTGCTTTCCACAGACAGAGAGGCGGACATGGCTAGATCGTCCTTGAACTTTCCGACGGTTCAGAATTTATATACGAGTACTCTTTGGGGTCTCCGACCAGTATTTTAAGGTGTTGCAAACGGAATGGCAAAGTTTATACACTGCATATGTGACCCGGCCTATGAAAAGGTGCTATATGACTCATCTTTAACTTTGGCTTATGAAAGCTGTTTTTCTCGCAATATCTTTTTTGAGTCATAAGCCACCTTTTCATAGGCCGGGTCACATATATAAACTAAGGATAGTCGTTAAATTCTAAAACGATCTAAGTATGCCTGTCTGACTGTAAAATGAAAACCACAGGTCCCACTATTGAAGTGGACTGAACCCCCGACAATGATAGGGCCAACCTCAGAAAAAATCAACAATCCTAAACTGAAAAACAATACATTATGAAATCAATTAACCTAGGATCCTGAAATTTTGCACGGCTTATGAGCGAAATCGGCTCTGGGTAAAAAAGTCTCCCTTTAAAAGGACTAAAGGTACCTCGGAAAAAAGTAAAAGATTTTTGAGTATTTGCTTAACAATTCTTAACTTGGACAATGGCAAAAATAGGTACCTTTTTTTGGGACGCACTTAAAGATTCAAAAATGTGGCCCAAAAAACGTCCCGCACGGTCAAGGCAGGCAGTCAATATGGTCACTGGGGTACTCAACTTAAAGGAAATTTTTGTACGAATTCAAATAAAGACTAATTTGAAGTTTGGCTTAGATAAGGGACGTTTGCTTGGGCCGAAAGGGCCCAAAAAATGGACCATTTTTTTCGCTTTAGTACCGCAGGGGTAGGCAAGGGAATATTAAGTTCGCCCTAGTCGAACTTAACGATGTTTTTATTTGGTTCTTTTACTTCCTTTCTTGACGCACTTAAAAACTTAAGTCATAGTTTCTGGACGCTTTGGCTTATGTGGCCCAAAAAATGTCCCACATCGCCCAAAAACGAAGCATTTTTGTCGCTTTAGTACCGTTGGGTTGGTGAAGGGTATAAAAAGTTTGCCCTGGTCGAACTTAACGACGTTTTTAATAGATTCTTTTACTTCCTTTCTTGATGCCCCTAAAGACTCATGTGGCCCAAAAACGTCCCACATGGTCCATATGTCCATAAATCAATAGTGAATATGGACATATGGATATTCAAATTAAAGGAAATTTTGATACGATTTTGGAACTAGAGTACCTTTATGTTTTGGCTAAGATAAGCGACGGTTGCATGGCCCGAAAGGGCCCAAAAAACGGACCATTTTTTTCGCTTTAGTAGCATAGGGATGGTGAAGACTATATAAAGTTTTCCTGGCCGATCTTAACAAACGTTTTTACTTGAATCTTGTATTTTCTTTCTTGTTTTGTCTAGCCTCGCATTCCTTCTAGCGAAGGTTCGGATCCCTTCGAAATGATCTGTGATGATGCTCAAATTGCCGAATGGAATAACCAGGGTTTACCAAGTGACCGCATGTCAGCCGAAAATGCTGCCATCCTGGTGCACTCTGAACGTTATCCTCTTATGATAGACCCACAATTGTAAGTTTCATCTTCATCCTTCAGACATTGGCTTTTATTTCACATTCCTTCCAGGCAGGGCATTAAATGGGTCAAGTCCAAATACAGCAGCAATATTGTAATTCTCCGCCTTAGCCAAAAAGGCTATTTGGACAAAATCGAACAGGCTGTCAGCAATGGCAATGTGTTGCTTTTGGAAAACATCGGCGAGAACATCGATGCCGTTTTGAATCCTCTGCTCGGTCGAAGGCTTATCAAAAAGGGCACCTGTCTTAAGATGGGCGACAAGGAAATCGACTATAACCCCAAGTTCCGTTTAATACTACACACCAAACTGGCCAATCCCCATTACAAGCCGGAAATGCAGGCTCAAACTACGCTGATAAATTTTACCGTTACCCGTGACGGCCTAGAGGATCAACTGCTGGCCGAAGTGGTCAAAGCTGAACGACCGGATTTGGAATTGTTGCGCACTCGTCTCACCCAACAGCAGAATCACTTCAAAATTACCCTCAAGTTTTTGGAGGATGACCTTCTGCAGCGTTTGTCTTCGGCCGGCGAAAATGTCCTCGAAGATGTGTCACTGGTCATGAATTTGGAGAAGACCAAAAAGACAGCCGATGAAATTGAAATCAAAGTGGCAGAGGCCAAAATAACTTCTGTCCAAATCGATACGGCCCGCGAGGCCTATCGTCCTGCCTCGGAGCGGGCTTCAATCATTTATTTTATATTGAATGATCTGTTCAAAATCAATCCCATCTATCAGTTTAGCCTGAAAGCCTTTACCGTGGTATTTGCCAATGCCATAGCGAAAGCTCAAAACGCGGACAAGCTTAAGGAGCGGGTGGAAAATCTCATTGACTCCATAACCTACTGCAGTTTCATGTACACTTCGCGTGGTCTCTTCGAGGCCGACAAACTCATCTTTCTCACCCAGTTGTGTGTACAAATTTTGATTAATGCCGGTGAAGTGGAATCTTCGGAACTGGACTTTTTGTTACGCTTTCCCTATATGGTCAATTTGACCACGCCACTGTCATTTCTTACGAATATCGGTTGGGGTGGCATACGAGCTTTGAGCAACTTGCCCGCCTTCAAGGGTCTCGACAAAGATATGGAGGCATCTCACAAACGCTGGAAGAAATTCATTGACTCCGAGTGCCCCGAACGGGAAAAGTTCCCGGGCGAATGGAAGGGCAAGTCTCCCATACAGCGGCTGTGTATTATGCGTTGCATACGACCCGATCGCATGTCCTACTCCATGAAGGTGTTCATTGAGGAAAAGCTGGGAGTCAAATATATTGATGCCAGATCGCTGGAATTTGCCCGAACCTTTGAAGAGTCCAGTCCGGAGACGCATATGTTCTTTGTCCTATCGCCTGGCGTCGATCCCCTTAAGGATGTGGAGAAATTGGGCAAAGTTCTGGGCTTTCAGGGAGACAACGAGAATTTCCACAGTGTTTCGCTGGGTCAGGGCCAGGAGATAGTGGCCGAAAATGCCATAGAAATTGCTTCGCGCAAGGGTCATTGGGTGATTTTGCAAAATATCCATTTAGTGGCCCGTTGGTTGCCAGCATTGGAAAAGAAAATGGAGGCTTCTCTGCTGGAGGTACACCCCAACTATCGTCTGTTTTTAAGTGCCGAGCCAGCTCAAGATCCGGCCTATCATATACTGCCTCAGGGCATCCTCGAATCGGCCATTAAGATAACAAATGAACCACCGACGGGCATGCAGGCCAACATACACAAGGCACTGGACAATTTTAGTGATGAGACTTTGGAAATGTGTTCCAAGGAAACGGAGTTTAAAGCCATACTTTTCTCGTTGTGCTATTTTCATGCTGTTGTGGCCGAAAGGCGAAAATTCGGAGCCCAGGGCTGGAATCGCATCTACCCGTTCAATGTGGGAGATCTTACGATCTCCGTTTATGTGCTGTACAATTATTTGGAGGCCAATAGTCGGGTGCCTTGGGAAGATTTGCGTTATTTATTCGGGGAAATTATGTATGGCGGCCATATCACGGACGACAGGGATCGACGCCTGTGTCGCACTTATCTGGAGGAGTTCATGCAGCCCGAACTAATCGATGGTGAACTGCAATTTTGTCCAGGTTTTCCGGCCCCCGGCATTTTAAAGTATGCCGGCTATCATGATTATATCGATGAGAATTTACCCACGGAAAGTCCCAATTTGTATGGTCTACACTTGAATGCGGAAATTGGTTTCCTGACCACCGTCTCGGAAAGGCTTTTTCGAGTGGTCTTTGAGTTGCAGCCTCGTTTGGCTGGTGCCTCGGATGCTGGTGGCGGTGAAGCCATGTCACAGGACGATGTGGTCAAGAGTCTTCTGGAAGACTTGCTTGATAAAATTCCCACTCCCTTTAATATTGCGGAACTTATGTCGCGGGTGGAAGATCGTAATCCTTATATTTTGGTGGCCTTTCAAGAGTGTGAACGCATGAATATTTTAATGGCCGAGTTAAAGCGTTCTTTGCATGAATTGGAGCTTGGTTTGAAGGGCGAGCTTACCATTTCCTCCCTTATGGAGGCTCTGATGTTATCGCTCTTCATGGATCAAGTGCCTGAGTCATGGACAAAACTGGCCTATCCCAGCACTTTGGGTCTGCAGTCATGGTTTGCCGATTTGCAACTGCGCCTGCGCGAACTGGAAGCCTGGGTGGCTGACTTCCGTCTGCCCTCGTCCGTGTGGTTGGGTGGTTTTTTCAATCCTCAAAGTTTGCTGACGGCCATAATGCAGCAGACGGCACGAAAGAACGAATGGCCACTGGATCGTATGTGCCTCAATACTGATGTAACGAAGAAGTTCAAGGAGGAAATATCGTAAGAGCAAAAGTCGAAAAAGACAATAAGAAGGGCAGACGGTCTAAGTTGAATAGGAATTTTTTTTAGAGATACAGTGGTGGAAAAAAATATATTTCGTTAAAAACAATTTTTTTTATAAACTACTGTGCAGCTAGGTTTAAAAAAATTTAGATATCAGGCTCAACTTTCTGTTGTGTTTGTCAAAGATCCTTAAATTCCGGACTGCTATAAGTAAGGTGCATTCGAATTCACAGCAACATTTTTAGAATTTTAAGCATTCATTGTGCATAACTCTTAAACTATATTAGAAACTTACAAATCTATAATAAGCTGCAGTGAAGATAGTGACTAGCGCTTTCTAAAAAGAAAGAAAATCCATTTTAATTGGCTAAAACCTCTGCTATTGGCGATCATTATAAGTTTTTTCACATCCAAGATTACCTACCGCGGTATTCTCCACACGACACCTATCCTATTCTCAAATTACGTCTGTAAACTCACATGCACATTACCTCAAGTTATGTCAAAATTTTATTGATCTACAAGAAACACAGCAGAAATTTGAGATTTGTTATTTCTAACCTCGGTGCAGATTATTTTCTTCGAACACTGATTTTCTTTGTAAAGTTTCCCAACTATGGGGTCATCTGCTCTTTTAATTGTCCATTAATTGGTGTACAGTAAATTATCTGAAATTTGCATTTAATTCCTCAGATCTGCTCCTCGCGAAGGTGCCTACATTAGTGGCCTCTATATGGAAGGTGCTCGCTGGGACATGCATTTGAATACCATAGCCGATGCTTATCTTAAGGAATTATTTCCAGCCATGCCCGTTGTATACGTCAAGGCAGTGCAAAAGGACAAACAGGATACGAAAAACATCTACGAATGTCCGGTTTATAAAATACGGTATGTTACGTTTCACTCGTTTCACATTCAACCTTTAATCCTTGCGAGCATTCATTTCACACTGAATGCCAGTTCCAATCTAACGATGCCATCAATGTTGTGTTTTTTTTATTCCCTACACAGTAGGAGAGTATACTAAATTTGACACACCGTTTGTATTATAGCGAACAGGACGACTTTTGTGGCACGAAAAAAGGTCCTATGAAATGCTAACTAGTGGTCACAGACATATGGCCATTTTATGCTTATCAAATTTGGACTGGGACTTATGAACCCAAAAAATGGCCTGTATAGTTAAATCGAGAGACTAAAAAAAATATACACTACACCTCATACACTTATATACTTATATACAACGAATGAAGATATGGGTTTTTCGAAGATATATATGTTATTGATTTCGGGCTAATGGGGCCCCTTAGAACGGCCCTTTAATATTGGCATACGAGTATGCGACTTAAAATTTAAGCCAAATTCAAATACTTGTGGTAATTTGGCTAAAATTAAAATCAACACTCTAGGGCAAAAAATGTTCGTTTTTCGAATTTCTCAGAAGATTTCAGACAAACAAACTGTGGTGCATCAGTCAGAAATGACCGCCCTACGTTGCTCAAGCGGAACAGTCGCCACATGACCAGTTTTGCCGAAGAAACATGCGATCATTTGCTTTGAAGCTCTTCTTCCACGAAAAACGTAAGTTGGATTTGGCTCGTCTTCGAAGACCCACACGGGCGATCACTGTTTTGTTTCGGGCTCATACGCATAGATCCATGATTCGTCACCTGCGACGATCCTAGAAACGTCTTTTGAAGCACCGCGATCGTATTTTTTTCGAAATTTCTTTGCACCAATCGACACGAGCCCTTTTTTGAGCGATTGTCAAATTGTGCGGAATCCAACGAGAACAAACCTTTTTTACGGCCAGGTGTTCATGCAATATCGAATGTATGCTGTGGTGGATGAAATGCCCAAGGATGCCTATATTTCAATCAACTTATTTTGACTTTTGGCGATGAAGCACCATTAGAAACCACTGTTGACCGCTGGTACCAAGAGTTCAGTGTCGGACGCCGTTCGCTCCTGGATGAATTTCGTGAAGGACCTCCAACTTCGGTCGCTTTGCCAGAAACCATTGATGCTGTGCGTAAGCGGATTAAGCAAGACCGACATGTAACATACCGTGAGATTGAGGTATCCTTGGGCAGTAGTATGACAAGCATCAATAAGATATTGTATGTTAATTTGGCCTTAAAAAAATTGTTCTCGTTGGATCCCACATAATTTGAGGAATGCTAAAAAAGGCTCGTATGGATTGGTGCAAAGAGATGCTGAAAAAGTATAACTGCGGTAGCTCAAAGGCGGTGCACAACATTGCCACAGATGACGAATCATGAAAATATGCATATGCACCCGAACAAAACAGGATCTTTCAAGATGAGACGAGTCGAGAGATTGCGATTTTTTTCGGTATAACCAGCTACGTTGACACAGTGCCTTTAGTGGAACGTAGGACCTTCAATTCTCAGTGACCGTACAACCATCTGTTTGCCAACAGTGTTCGAAGAAATGAGGAAAGATAATAGAAGAAGACGGATCATTTTGCATCACGACAATGCGAGCTCTCACACATCAGCTGAAACGATGAGCTATTTGACCACTCAAGATGTCGGATTGATGGGCCATAGACCGTACAGATTTGGCACCCAATGACTTCTTCTTATACCCTAGCATTAAAAAAAAATGCGTGGTCAACGTTTTTCATCGTCCGAAGCAGCTGTTGAAGCGTTAAACAATCATGTTTTGGAGGTGTCTCAATCGGAGTGGAAAAGTGTTTCGAAAATAGTGTATTGATCTAAGAGGATAATATTTTGAAAAACAATAAAACCATTACCAATGATAAATTATTGTGTTTTTATTGCCGGACCCGAAATATAAATTGAAACCTAATAATGTACGTACTACATCTCTACAAACGAATGTTAGTTCTCGTACTAGAATTTTCGGTAGATGCGGCGCACACTGGGATTTCGCGGAAAAAAGTCAACATGCTCTTCATAGAATATGCTGTGGTATTTAGAAATTTTAGACTAAATGGTACAATTACGAGTAAATAAAAAAAAAAAATAACTTCGATTTGACTGGTATTTATTTTTTAAATCCGTTTCAAACTCATTACTTTTACGTTTTAACCAAACTGACTTAATATAAACCTCAGTATTTTAAAACGAATAGCATTTTACTAAGCGAACCTACGTTTTTCTTTTTATTTTTTAGTTAAATTAGGATACTTCAATATAGTAAAATTGAAAATATAAACTCTGCAAAGATTAAGTTATTATTTGTTGTTCATTTTACGAGTAATGAATAAATAACAAAAATCACGTTTTTCTCCAAACAGGTAGATATGCTATTTAAGCTTTACTTGCTGACAGTTGAAATCACTTCAATACATTGTCTCATATCTATTTTTATATTTTTAATCAATTTCAAGTGTCACCAGGTGCCACCTCTCACTTTGTTGCAGCCCATTATTACAACTTGCGTATTAAGTGGCCGATAGCAAAAGTTGAGTTTATTAAATGGTATAAAGTGGCATTTTAATTCTTTTTATTATTACATTTTCCCTGTAAACTAAAATTGATATTTTTATTATCAAAAAATGAATAAAAATCATTTCAAACTTATTTGTAAGTAAGGGCTTTTTACTATGCTGGGAACGATATATTTTTTTTCAACTTTCTTTATGTTGATTAATTTTCTGTTTAGCTATATAAACAACACTAAATGTGTAATGAAATCGCAATATTTTGGAAATATATATTTTTTTCCTCACCTCCATACAAAAATCCCCAGTATGCGGCGTTCCTAATAAATTCAATTTTCTTTTATGCGCTTTGACTTCGTTTAACATAAAATAATAGTTTTGTTGTCATATACGTTAGATGAGAAATTTTAATTGCCTTTCGAAAATATGTTTTTATACCCTCAAAGGATAGACGGTATATTTACTTTGTCATTCCGTTTGAAACACTTAGAAATAATGATCAGAGATCCCTTATATAGGGTGATTCATCTAAAAGTATTTTTTCGGAAAAAAATATAAAAATTCAAATCAAGTGTGAAATCTTTATTAGTAATTTGAAAGGACATTTTATGGCATTTATTTTTTGAATATAATTTACTTCAAATGTTGGCCGCAACTACGCCTCAGGGTTTCCATTCTGAAGGTCCAATTTTGCAGGACTCGTTCGAGCATATCGACAGGTATGGCTTTGACACGCGTAATGCTAGCTTCCAAAACCTGAATCGTAGCTGGTTTGTCAGCATAGACTTTCGACTTTACGTAACCCCAAAGAAAAATGTCTAAAGGTGTGATATCACTCGATCTAGGCGGCCAACTTACCTGTCCAAAACATTAAATTAGCTGCTTTTCGAAATGACCTCTCAATAGATCCATTGTTTAAGCAAGTGTATGGCAAGTGTCCTGTTGAAACCAAGTGTAGCATAAAGATCGATATTATGGCGCGATAGCGAGCATCATTCACGGTTATGTTCCGGACATTAGCATTTTTGAAATAATATGCACCGATGATCCAACAGGTTATAAGCCGCACCAAACTGTGGTTTTCTCTGGGTATAATGGCACCTCTTGAACCCATTATTGTTGTTCTTCAGCCCAAATGCGGCAATCTTGTTGATTGACTTTGCCGTTGAGCCAGAAATGGGCCTTATCACTGAACAAAATTTGGTCGAAAACAGTGGATCTTCCCGTTTCTCAGCGAACGCTCATTTCCATAATACAGTTTTCAACATTTGAAAGTAATTATTTTCAGAAAATAAATGCCATAAAATGTCCTTTCAAATTAACAATACAGATTCCACACTTGATTTGAATTTTTATATTTTTTTGTTCTCAAGAATACCTCTATTTAGTTCTGAAGTATCATACACACCCTGATAGAAAAAGACCGATGCCACGACCCCTTAACCAAATTTTCATATTCCAACGAATTCATGATGGAGGGTATATAAGCTTCGGCACGGCCGCACTTAATTTTTCCACTAGTTTTAAATTAAAAACAACTTGCATCAAAAAACTAGTAAAAAGCTTAAGTCGGAAAAATTGGCTTTTCACCCATTTACCCAGATCTTAAAACTAATGTCATATATAAATAATGCAATTTTATCATAAATTCAAATATGACATATTTAAATCTGAGTAATGTAAGAGCTTGTCCAAGGGCCCAAAATCCCGTTTTATTTGGCTTTTAGCTTATCTGAAAGACCAGGGTAAAATATAGTCGGCACGTTTGGTATAGCTTTTTTAGTAAAGGGATGTTCAAATGAAACGCACGGTGTTAATTGTAAATCATACTAAAAGTTTTTGGAGAATTATCTCAATATTTTCTATTATGATAGAAAAATTTATGGCAATTATGCGCAAAAACAAAATATGGCCAAATGCTTACCACGGTTTCAGTGGCATACCTCTATCCGATTGTCCATATTATTAATGACTTTGAGACATAATAGAGGTTCAATGTCGTTTATGTGCCGAATTCTCTCGTGCTTTAGCGCTCGAACTATTCTTCGCTTATTGGCGTACACTTTTTCTTAAATATCCTCAAAAAATTAATTCCAACGTGTCAAATCACATGATCGTGGCGGTCAATTAACATCGCTGTCATTTAATTTCTCTCTAAACAGAGCCATTGTTTCGTTGGCTGGGTGACAAGTAGCACCATTCTGTTAGAACCACATGTCGTCCTGGTCCATATCCTCAATTTCTGGCCACTAGAAATCCATTATCATCTCGCGATAGCGAACACCATTCACGGCAACTGCTTGGCCGCCCCTATTTTCAAATGAATCTTGGGCCGCCAGCCCCAAAAACCGCAACAACCACAAACTCTTAGTGGATGTATCGACTTTTCAACAATAACTCGTGAATTCTCATTTGCCCAAATGAGGCAATTCTGCTCACAATTTTCCGAATGTGGTCACATTTAGTCGATTATGTTAATCAAAAAAAATGCAAGAAATGCATTTGAATTTCGTAAAAGGTTTTCAACAATCATGACGCTCTGCTCAATTTTGTAGCTCTCCATGATTGAATTTGTCACACACTGAAACAAAGAACGGCAAATAGAGCTGGGCGAAAAGCTTGGCGTTAAGGTGTGACTCACAATAAACCTAGTGCATTATGGTGGACCCCCCTTTAGAATGTGCTCAGTACGTTACATTTTTATTAAATTGCCTCCTGTAGAAAACGTCTATTGGAGACTAACAGGACCCATCGGCGTACGAATCTGCTCACCCATGGCCCACACCTCAGTGCTGTCTAATTGGAGCTCGTCCTAGAGTCAGGAGTAATTCCACTGATTCCTCACTGGACCAGTTTCCTTGTGATTTCTTGATACCTTGTTTTATGTGGAAACTAGTATCTTCCTAAGTCTTGTGGCTTCGAGTGTGTTGTCTATCGATCTACAGAAGTCTCTCCAGAATTCTACAGAAGGTCTACAAAACAATCTTATATTTTTGAAGTTCTTTTTTGTCGTTCTTTCCAATCCCTTACTATACTATTGAGGCATGAGACATGATTAAGTCGTAAATTGTCAATATCCTCCGTGGTTAGGATATTTGAATCAGATGTCAGTGGAGTGATTCTGGTAAATGATTTTCCTTAGTTCGTCCTGCTTGTGTTCCTGACATTACGTTGAAGGGCTGACTTTTCGTATTTTTCTATCTAAGTTACACAACAACTGATCTACCGATGATCGAGAAGCTATGAATGGCTTAGACTTTCAAGGTCAACGATTACATCTACTTGTTCCTCTCCTCAGAGACAAGGTCTTTATGTTTCAAAGGGCCAAAACGGCCCTTTAAACATATGATCGACCTTAGTAAATATGGAGATATAAGTACCCAAAACTTAAAAGAAATTTCGTTACGTATCTAAATCGGTTTGGACCATGGAGGACGTATTTTAAAGTTGATGGAAATCGTTTAAGATTTAGATTTGCTCCCACACATATTTCATTAGATTTAATATTTTAATCTGTAGAAGCCACACATTACACCCAAACTTGATAATATTTGTTACAAATAAGTTCCTTGAGCCAAGGACGGGCGCTGTTGAAAATTAGAGAAATCGGTTCAGATTAACCTATAGCTCCCACATGTAATTATGTGTTCTAGCAATTTTGCCAAATCAATGAAATTTTGTCACAAATTCAAAAATGACATTAGATCTTTTAGGGGATCTTATTAGCTTTTCTATACACACATAAGGTGTAGGGTTTTATATAGTCCACCACTGCCGACATTATTTTTTTTACGTGTTTTTTATTTTGTTTCGGTCTTTCTCCCTCCTCCATTACTTGTCTGCGAGGTGTAACCAGTTTACAGTTTTGTCACAATGTGTTTAGAGTTTGTCAACAGGTCCTCTGACGACTTGACGACCGGTCGTCCGCATCTCAGATGAATGCCAGGGACTGACATAGTTTGGCTTTGCTGCTCCAGCCATTACACCACACACACACACTCACACACGCGCGCAGAACAACCGGATTTCTTCTCGAAACACTGCCTCCTACACACATGCTAGGGATGATGGTGTGTTTAAATGTTAGTTAGTGTAGTGTAGGGCTGTTTGGTCCGATGGATTGATTGATTGATTGACTGTCGTGACCAAATGAATGACAAAAGACAGACGGCGGAAGCCGGATGCCGGCCGAAGCCGGATGCCGGCAAGTTCCTCTCGCTTCGGTCTACCAAAATCTATTGTGTTTTGTTTGTTGATTGGTGTAAAAAACTCAACACATCGGACCGATTTTCAAATCATCCTGATGCGGCCAGGATGGGACTCTTCTTCCATTATGTGAGCTCTGGCAGATTTTCGTACATAGACATTGTACAAAGTGTCCTTGTTGTGTATACGAGTATGTGAGGGTTTTTGTGTGAGTATCTCCTGACAGTGCTGGCGTTGGTGGTGCTATGGCCATGTCGTCTTTCAGTATATATTTTTTTCGTGTTTTGCCTTTCAAGTGACGTATCGAATCGAAACGAAACGACTCTCAGCGAAATAAAAAATTTCAATTAAACCGAAAAACATTTGATATGATCGATTTGTTATGGTTACGCTTCGATTGTTATTCGCTATTCAACATCCAAGTTGATTGGAAATCAAAGTGTTGCCTTCAAACGAACAATACTTTGCAATTTTGCGCCAATTTCTTTCTCAACAAGAATTTAAGTAAGCCCGCATGTACGTAGCATTGATGACCTGGGCGCCAAATTGTCTCTGACGCTATATAGGCTGCAGTCTGAGCGCCAAGGCAAGAGATGACACAAGTGTTAATATAGCACTTCAAAAAAGAAAAGGAAACACACACCCTCTCGCTAGTAGAAGTCCACAAACGTTTAGAGTTATCATTTTGTTCATCAATGATATCGTTGGCTGCCAACAAAAATAAACGGCGACTGCTGATGTGTTGAGTTCGGTTTGAAGGAATCGAAATGTTAGAAGTCCGGCATGCAAGCAACTGAAACGGTGGAGCTATTGTTGATGGTTTGGAGATTATCAAAGTTTTCTAACCAAAGGCAAAAACCCGGGAAGATTATTTTGTCTACTCACCTAAGCCCAAAGGCAAAAACCCGGGAAGATTATTTTGTCTACTTACCTAATCCCAGCGTACCAACCTTAAATCAAAAGGGACTTTATATGAGGTCTAAGAATTAACTGTGCCGACATAATAAGTGGTTACTAAAGCGGTAGCCCCAAATTTTAGGGGTAAGGATCAGGGTCTTAAATCGGTTGTGGGGGTGTAATGAATAAATTTCATCAGAGTTGGTTACCGCATTTACTAGCGATATACTGCTTGATCAATTTTGAGAATGATAACAGGCGGCCCATCATCAAACAAAACTATAGCTAAAAGCTTGAGTAGCATATAAACGTATTGGCTAAAAGCTTACACGCAACGATTTCCGACTTTTCCGGTTCCAACAAATAGACTATAATTACTGACAGTCAACCTGTAGTGTCTTTTCGTTTAAATGTACTGCGTAGGATCAACTCGACCTCATTAAGTAACGAAACTATTATATCGTATGATCAATATAGAAATCGGATGAACATATAAGTAAACGCTGGACTATATTTAAATCTGAACCGATTTTCTTCCTATTTAATAACGTTATTTCTTGGTCCAAGAAAACAAATATGTGCAAATTTCATCAAGATTAGATGTAAAATGTGGCTTCTAGACCTAAAGCCATTAAATCGGATGAACATACATATATGTATGGGAGCTATAGCTAAATATGATTTTCCTTAATTTTAATAACGTCCTTCAGTGGCCCATAAAAGTTACTCATGCTAAGTTTCATAAAGATTAGATGTACAGTGTGACTTTTAGAGCTAAGCACATTAAAATCGGATGGGAGCTACTTATATCTAAATCTGAACCAATTTTCGCCTCTATCCTTGGCCAAAGGTTTACTCCTTCCAAATTTCAAGAAAATCCTAAAACTGTTGCGAATTTTGGTTTGATTACAAGCTTTTGATGGACAAACGGACGGACGGATGGATGGATGGACGGACAAGCAGAATCGTTTAATGGAATCAGCTGGGGATTACACGATTACTCGTATTGTTGGTAGTTACAAAAATTTACCATGAAATTAATATATGTGGCATAGAGAAAGGGACAATTTTCATTTTTTTTTCTTTTTTGATGTGGACAACATCTGAGCATCGAATGTGACCGATCCCATGCCCCAAAAGTGTTCTCTCCCAGAGATATGCACGTTTTATGAAAGTGAAGTCGACGATTCCAAGAGCAAATAGAAAGGGACCTTGTCTTTAAAATGGCTCTGTTGAACAAAACTTTTCAGCAACTTTTCACTTTTTTTTTTTGATGTGGACAACATCTGAGCATCGAGTGAGACCGATCCCATGCCCCAAAAGTGTTCCCTCCCAGAATTATGCGCGTTTTATGAAAATGAAGTCGACGATTGTAAGCGCAAATAGAAAGGGACCAAATATTTAAAATAGCTCTGCTGAACAAAACTGGTTTTTAACCTTAGGTCCCTTCCTATTTTCTGCGTCACATATAGTATATTAATTAATATTTATTTATATACATTACAACAAGTTGACAAATAAACAACCATCATGGATTAGGGTCCAATATAAAAATGTTGTAAAGGGGGCGTGCACAGGTCTCTTTTCTCTCAGGGCATATTTCTGTCACTACCAACATGATATATTCTCTTAGCAGTATTAGCTTACGAAATACTGCTCAGAGTTGAGTGCCACACCCCCTTTTCCATTGATTTCATTTTGCTAAAATTAAAGAACAATCGGTGTATTAATTTGGCCGTAAACGCGATATTTTAAAGGGAGCGTGGCATATCCTCTGCAGCATGTTTCGATCCATACCAACATCATATGTTCCAAATACCATCTCTCTTATACTTAGTGGGCACATAAATACTGTTACAACATTGAACACACCCATTTCAATAGTAGAACTGAACATGCCCCGTTGATGTCATATGGGTTTTGAAAGCTAACCTCAATAGCGTTAGTCTCTAACGGGATTTTAAAATTGTTTCAACTTTCACCAGGGAGTGGTCAGATAATGAGAACCGTATAGCTGTAATAGCGCTTTTCAAGTGTGAAATAAAAAAAAAAACGATATTTTCAAAACGCTCCGGCCACTAGTGATAAGCCGCATGTTCGTCTACCGATGCATACAACTGTTTGAGGAGACTGGAGATGTAAAAGACCGCCACCGGTCGGGCCGCAAACGCTCTGTTCGAACACCGCATGTCATCAAAGCCGTTAAATCAAGAATTCACAGAAATCAGCTCCGAAAACAGAAAAGCATGGCCCGTGTCGAATCATTAAAAAAGACTTGGGACTTGGGGCTTTCAAACGACATACAGGACACTTACTGACTGCAGCTTTAAAAAAAATAGGATTAAAAAATGCAAACGTCTTTTGGTGAAGCACGCTGATAACTTGCACAGAAATATTTTGTTCACCGATGAAATAATTTTTATCGTTCAGGAAAAATTTAACAAGCAAAATGATAGAGTGTATGCGCGGTCATCTAAGGAAGTATCTGAACTGATCCCAAGGGTGGAAAAGGGTCATCACCCAGCTTCAGTAATGGTTTGGTGGGGTGTCTCTTACGATGGGGTCAGTGACCTGCATTTCTGCGAACAAAGAGTCAAATTATCGGCCAAAGTTTACCAAGAAACCGAAGCTGTTGCGAAGCCTCTTAACAATTCCCTGTTCCAAAACCAGCCATGGACTACTTTCCAGCTGGATTCTGCGCCGGCCCATAAGGCTAAAACGTCCCAGGCCCGCCTTCGAAACAATTTTCCAGCGTTCATTTCCTCTGAAGAATGGCCCTCAGACAGTCCAGATTTGAACCCATTGGGTTACAAATTGTGGACGGTTTTAGAGGACAAGGTTTGTCACAAAAGATACCCCAACATTGGATCTCTTAAGACAGTTTTTATTCGAGCTGTGGCCAATTTTCCAATGTTAGAGGTTCGTGCAGCTATGGACGATTGGCCAGTGCGACTTAAGGTAAAGGCAAAAGGCGGATATTTCGAATAAGTAGATTCTTTTAGGAGACAATATACATCAATAAATATATTAAAAAATATTTGGTCCAAAAACATTTTATTTACCAGCATAAAACGTGTGTAATAGTATTTATGTACCTACTAAGTTCAGGAGATATTAAATTTCTAAGTTCAGTGTTGTGTGGGCGGTGCCACTCCCCCATGACAAATTTTTCCATTGTATAAACTTTAATAAAGTCCTTATCATTGATTTCATTCTGTTAAAATTTTAAACGATCGGTCTATTAGTTTAAACATAACTACAGGATGTGGGTCGATCCATGCCAACATCATATGCTCCAAATATCGTATGATCGTCAGATCTCTAATAATTCATGATGTACGAGGGCGACCGCAAAAGTAACTGGCCTAACATAAAAAGAATCGTTTTTTTTTGAATTATTATTATTTATTTTTCAACATAATCTCCTTCCAACTTAATACACTTCATCAAACGTTTTTCAAGTTTTTTTATTCCATCCGAAAAATAAGATTTTTCAAGACCTTCAAAATATGCCTTAGTTTCAGCAATAACCTCGCTATTGGACGAAAATTTTTTGCCACCGAGAATTTTTTTTAAACTTGGAAACAAGAAATAATCAGAAGGAGCTAAATCTGGACTATATGGTGGATGCGGAGCAATTTCAAATCGTAATTCGGCCAGTTTTTGTTGAGTTAAAAATGCAGTGAAAATAAAGAGTTTCGTGCGGTAATTAAACACTTTTATATGAAAGGTTATACTCCACAATTAATCAAAGATGAATCGGATTCTGTTCATGGTGATAATGTACCATCATACTGCACCGTGAAATCCTGGGTTCAACGATTTAAAGTGGGTCGTTCAAGTACGGAAGATAAACAATGCTCTGGAAGACCAAAAACTGCTACTGCTATTGAAAACATTAGAAAAATATTTATTGAAGTGACTAAAGATAGACGAATAAAGCTTAGAAAACTTGCTGATATTATTAAAATACACGAAAAACAAGTTTGGAGTATTTTACATGATGAACTCCACATGAAAAAGCTATCCGCAAGATATGTGCCGCGTTTCTTGACTTTGCCCCAAAAAATCGTCCGTTGGACCAATTCCGAGGAGCTTTTAGCGATTTATCAGCGTAATCCAATAGAGTTCTTGCGCCGATTCATAACTGTTGATGAACAATGGATCCATCACTACATCCCAGAATGCAAAGAACAGTCAAAACAATGGATAGAAGATGGTAAAAGTGGTCCCAAGAAGGCGAAAACTGTTAAGTCAGCAGGAAAATTAATGGCCACAGTATTTTGGGATGCAAGGGGTATAATATTTATTGATTATCTTGAGAAAGGAAAAACTATAAATAGTGAATATTATTGTGCATTATTGGATCGGTTGAGTGAAGAAATCAAGATAAAACTACCGCATTTAGAATAAAAAAATTATTTTTCATCAAGATAATGCTCCTTCACACACTGCATTTTTAACTCAACAAAAACTGGCCGAATTACGATTTGAAATTGCTCTACATCCACCATATAGTCCAGATTTAGCTCCTTATGGCAATTTCTTGTTTCCAAATTTAAAAAAAATTCTCGGTGGCAAAAAATTTTGGTCCAATAGCGAGGTTATTGCTGAAACTGAAGGTCTTGAAAAATCTTATTTTTCGGATGGAATTAAAAAACTTGAAAAACGTTTGATGAATTGTATTGAGTTGGAAGGAGATTATGTTGAAAAATAAATAATAATACATAATTCCAAAAAAAAAACGGTTCTTTTTATGTTAGGCCAGTTACATGATAAAATGGCAAACAAAACCGAACATAAAAATAATCCTCTTTCAAAAAAAGAAATAACGATTAACACAACTCACAAGTAATCTGTGAAAAAAACCCTAATGAAAAAATAGCTCTAGTTTGATCATCCGTTACATGCGTAGCGCTTGTCTAGAACTATTGAATTGTTGCCCAGTTGATGATTCACATGTTGGGTAGAATAATAAGTTCACTCTTAACGAAATACAAATTTCATCGCTGGCAAAAGTCTCCCCAAAGTAAATATTTCCAGCTACCGTCCCACAGTGCGTGTGTGAGAATATTTGAATGATTGGGCAATTGGCAAAAACACTTTTCGGTACATTATTATTTTTGAGATGTGTTTTTGTTGTTGTTATTGGTCTTGCCCCATCAGATCTAATATCTATACTGGCTTTTCATTCTCTGTGTTATGTGTCTTATGTATGAATGACTGTCTATACATTTTTCCCATTTCTTCTATTTTCCCTTTAGCTTTTACTTTTCTAATGCTGTATTATTTTTTTTTATTTAAATTTTTTTATTTTTTGTTTTTCTTTGAGTTGTCTTTTCATCTTTGTTTTCTTTTGTTGCAGACAACGTGGTCCCACTTATGTTTGGACATTTAATTTGAAGACCAAGGAAAAGGCTGGCAAATGGACATTGGCGGGTGTTTGTCTACTGTTACAAATTTAAAATGTTTATTCAGCAGCTTTAGAAAATTTAGCTCCCTGGCGCACCGCACCGCGCCACTCCGTTCAACTCTCACAATCCATTATCAGACAACAAACACTCTTTACATTTCATTTCAATTCCTATAAAGGCAGTCAGTTATGGCCGTTTCTTATCTGTATGGGTGGTTGAGTGTTTGTGTGTATGGGTGTGTATACACCCAACATATACAATAATTTTGTTCATTGTCATATTTCTTTTAGATGCCAAAAATAAAATCGTAAAAAAACAATTGATGTTCTTTCATTCATTTCCTTCGTTCGTTTTGAGTACGAGTATGTCAAGAGTTACTCCCAGATAATGATGGTATCCTGAAGGCCTTATTATAACAGGCCTTATAACATGGCCCAAATTTATGGCAATCAGCGCGACAACCACAAAAGGCTAGGCGGAAAATACTTAGTAGGTACATAAATACTGTTACACGCGTTTTATGCTGTAAAATAAAAAAGTACTAAATGTTTTTGGACCAAATAATTTTTAATATATTTATTAATGTATATTGTATCCAAAAAGAATTTTCGAAATGCCTGCCTTTTGCCTCTACACACGCCTTTAGTCCCACTGGCCAATCGTCAATAGCTGCACGAACCTCGTCCGTCGGAAAATTGGCCAAAGCTCGAACCAAAGCAGTCTTAAGAGATCCAATGTTGAGGTACCAAAGCAGTCTTAAGAGATCCAATGTTGAGGTATCATTTGCGACAAACCTTGTCCTCTAAAACCGACCGCAATTTGTAATCCAATGGGTTCAAATCTGGAATGCCTGAAGGCAATTCTTCAAATGAAGGAAATGAACGCTGGCAAATTGTTTCGAAGGCGGGCCTGGGACGTTTTAGCCTTATGGGCCGGCGCAGACTCCTGCTGGAAAGTCCATGGCTGGTTTTGGAACAGGGAATTGTTAAGAGGCTTGACAACAGCTTCCAAAACGGTTTCATGGTTAACTTTGGCCGATGTTTTGACTCCTTGTTCGCAGAAATGCAGGTCAGTGACCCCATCGTTAGAGACACCCCACCAAACCATGACTGAAGCTGGGTGATGACCCTTTTCCACCCTTGGGATCAGTTCTGATGCTTCCTTAGATGACAGCGCATACACTCTATCATTTTGCTTGTTAACTTTTTCGTGAACGGTAGAAATTTTTTCATCGGTGAACAAAATTTTTCTGTGCAAGTTATCAGCGTGCTTCAGCAAAAGACGTGTGCAGTTTTCAATCCTATTTTTTTTTTAAAGCTGCAGTCAATAAATGTCCTGTACGTCGTTTGAAAGCCCCAAGTCCCAAGTCTTTTTTAATGATTTGACTCATGGACTTTTGCGTGATATTCATCTCACGGGCCATGATTTTCTGTTTTCGGAGCGGATTTCTGTGAATTCCTGATTTAACGGCTTTGCAGACATGCGGTGTTCGAACAGAGCATGGGCGGCCCGACCGGTGGCGGTCTTTTACATCTCCAGTCTTCTTAAACAGTTTAATGCATTGGTAGGCGAACATGCGGCTAATCCCTAGTGGCCGGAGCGATTTGAAATATCGCTTTTTTTCATTTCACACTTGAAAAGCGGTATTACAGCGATACGGTTCTCATTATCTGACCACTCCATGATGAAAGTTGAAATAATTTTAATATCCCGTTACGCTATTGAGGTTAGCTTTCAAAACCCATATGAAATTAACGGGGTATGTTCAGTTCTACTATTGAAATGGGTGTGTTCAATGTTGTAACAGTATTTATGTCCCTACTAATTATATCATTTTAAAAGGTTCTAGATCGACAGGACTGAAATTCGGGGGTACATCTGTACTGGAAAAAAATCTTCATTTAAACCGGATTTTTAATGGAATATGCATTTGGACCAATGCATTTCAATTTCGATTTGTACTGTTATTGAAAGGACAGCAGACACACACAGAATGCCTAAGGATGGCAAGACGAAAGAACGTTCCAAAGGATTGAAGGACAGTAGGTCTGATTTAGAGAAGAACAGACAAAAGAAAAAATGAGAGGAAAGATGGGCAGACAAATAGAGTGGCAGGCGGACGGAAATGTGGACTGACTGAAAACATATAGCTTAATTTTAATGACAGCTTAGTTAAGTCCCACAATATCCCATTAAGGAACAAGGGGAGAAATTTTTCTCAAATCAGTGACTGTGCACGATTCAGTTTTTATGCTTACTAACTTGGACCTTCGGATTAAAGCCGGCTTCGAACAGCCAATGCATGATTTTTGGGCGAAGAGATAAATCTCTTGCGACGGCCAAAGCTTATCAATTGCGAATGTATAGTAAGACAGACGATTAAAGGGACAGTAGAATATACGTTGAAACTGATGGGAGGGAGGAAGGCTGGATGGCCGGTGGATAAAATAAAATATGAGCGCGGAGCAACAGACGAAAGGGCCGACAAAAGTGTGGGCAGACGGAAGGACACGGAAGGTAGCACGGAAGGACGAGCGGAAAAATGATGGATGGTTGGAATTAATAAAAGATGTGCGGACAGAAGGTTTACGAACAGACATTATGAGTTTCGTTGAATTTCTGCTTTAAAATACTCGAATTTTATTACAAATAAACATGGGAACTTTTGTAGTCACAAGCTTTAAACTAATCTTTATTAGGTATCGGAATACTATGTACTCTATACGTTGAGTATAAATTATTGCAAATCAAGCATTTTGCAATAAAATGCCATTGATTAACACAGAAAGTCCAGCAGGAAGGTATACTACATTGTTTTACTGCCAGTTTGGTAAACATTAGTCTTGACAGTTCATATTTGGCAGTCGTGTAGACACGTGGCAAATTTATTATGAAAAAATATTCGATAAACCAACATGTTTTAATCGTTAAAACATTTTATCAAAATCAATCATCGTTTATTGTGACGATGAGAAAGTTATGTGAAATTTTTGGGAAAACCAACGTGCCAACAAAACGCACTATTTATCGTGTAGAAAATGATTCCGAAGAAAGAGGGTCTGTAGCTGATAGGCCCAAGCATGGCCCGCAACGTACTGCAAGATCGACTGAAAACATTACTGCTGCTCAAGAAAGTGTTCAAAACAATCCATCAACCTCAATTCGAAGCCGTGCTCAAAAGCTTTGTCTTCAAAGCACAACTTTGGTCACAATTTTGCACAAGGATTTGCACTTATTTCCATTTAAGATTCAGTTGACACAAGAGCTTCTTCCACGAGACCATTAAAACCGCCGTACATATGCTAATAGGATGTTACAGCTCGCCCATGACAACCCTGATTTTCATGAAAAAATCATAATGAGTGACGAGGCACATTTTCATTTGAATGGATTTGTGAATAAACAAAATACTCGGTTGTGGGCAATGGAAAACCCTCAAATTATTCACCAGTCACCTTTGAATCCATTAAAAGTCTGCTGTGTAATTTAGTCAGGAGGAATCATTGGGCCATACTTCTATGAAAATGAAAAAGGCGTAACTGTAATTGTCAATGGGGAGCGATATCGTGATATGATTTAAAACTTTTCAACGCCAGAACTGCATGCTTTGGGCTTGATTAACATGTGGTATCAACAACACGGTGCCACATCGCATATAGCCAGGATTACAAAGGAATTACTGCGAGTCCTCTTTTCACAACAAGCTGTTTCGAGAAATGGTGATGTTGATTGGCCTCCATGGTGGCCTGATTTGACTGCCCCGGACTTTTTTTTGTGGGGATATTTGAAAAGCAAGGTTTATGCAAAGAAACCAGAAATGCTTGAGCGACTCAAACAAAATATTAGTGATGAAATTAATGAAATACCGCGTGAAATGTGTGAGAATGTAATGGAAAATGTGCTCAGAAGGGCTCGCACATGTGAGGCTAACAAAGGCGGACATTTATCTTATATTGTATTGCATATATAATTGCTGACATTAAATAAAACATTTATCAATATAAGATCATTCTCTTTCATTAAATCAAAAATTATAAACAAAGTAGTATACCTTCCCGACGGACACCCTGTATATTATATTTTAATAAACATTTTATATCTCTAGTTAAATAATAGGTTTCAATTCATATTTCGCTTAAAATACTATCTATTTTGCTGAAAGGCACATTTTTACCTGACTTAAAAAATACGTAAATTATAATAAAAACATAAAGTCCCTACAAAAAATTAAAACTATTTTATTAAAATGAATCTCAAATTGCAAATAGCATTTTCATACTTAGAAAATGGATTAACAAGAGAGTCAAATGAAGAGCAAGCGGGGTTTTATCCATAAGCCACGAAAATGAAAATAATAGTTGATACAAAAATTTATGGCGCTAATATCGAGAACATCTAATCAAAGATGTTTTTGATATTTTTGTGGGTGCAGAAAATTTAAAATAAGTTCCAAGATTAGCTTTCGTCCTTTACAAATGCACGCTTTTCAACTGTCAGTGCTTAACTTTCGCTCAGAACGTGTACAATTTTTGTGACCTTATGTAAATTACCGCTTAGATTTTGAAAATTAAAAAATAACTATTTTTTTTAAGTTTTTTTGGTCACTACTTGCATCATTAATTAATCAATAAGCCTAAAGTAGTCTGCATTTAATAATTCTTGTTATTTAAATTACTAAAACCTCTTTACGTGTTGTTTTGAATTTTGCTCATAGTTTCTCATAGTTTTCTCGTAGTTTTGCTCATAGTTGCATTCTACGAAGGCATATCAATAATGCCGTTACATTTTGAACATCCCTCGTAGTTATATGAAATGCAACACTGCTCCCATCCAGTACCATCTCTTAATAGATTGCTGTCAAATTCCGTCATTTAGTTTCTACTTAACAGCCGTTCAAAACATATAATCTCGGGGATTTGGTTAAAAATGGAAAAAGGGAATTTCGAGTGCTCATGAAACATTATTTATTGCGGAAAATCAAATCATACCAAGGACAAGGTTGATAAATACTATGGGGACACTACACTATCGATTACAATGGTAAAAAAGAGGTTTACTGACTTTCGTTGTGGCCGCACAAGTACAAACAACGCTGAACGTTCTGGACGGCCAATTGAGGTCAGTACAAAAATCCACAAAATGGTCTCAGGCGATCGAAGAGTAAAAGTGCGTGAGATTGTTAATGCCTTACGCATCTCAAATGGCGTAATCGTGTGATTGTTTGGAGTTGTTTAACAGCAATTCGAATGCATTTTTGCGACATTTTGTAACTGTGGTTAATACATGGATCCATAAACAACGGGTTTCTCCTGGTGAACCGGCTCTGAAGAAGGCCATGGAGACTTTGTAGGCCAGTAAGGCGATGACAAAAGGGAAAAACAATAAATGACGAATATTATGCCAACTTATTGGACCGATCAAAAACCGACGAAAAAAGTTGCTAATTACACTGTGGAACATTTTTGGTGTTATTGTCTGGGGGGTGAGAAATTCCAAGTCAGGGTGATGGTACTAGGTCAGTATATATTTTTTAATGACCTTTTACATTTTTTCCTTATCTTGATGTTTTTTCGCTTAGTTGTAAAATGTTGGCAAAAACGTAGTTTGACATAACTCTAACGACTAGTTCGATTTTGCTGAAATAAATTGAGAAAAATTAATAATTACATTTTCTTTAATCCATTAATATACTGTTTCTCTACCAAATCAACATTTTTGCAATTAGAAATAAATTTATGAAGAAAATTTTGCCAAAAAAAATTTTATTTTTTTTTTAAAACATATAAATCCCAAACGGAAAAACGTGTAGAGTCTTACAACTTTCACGTAAAGTCACATAACCTATAAACAAAATGCGACATAGATCATAGAAATCGATTAACGCGTTCTGCTTTTATTTGGCTGTTATACTGTGTTATCAGTCTCAATGGCAAAATAGCATGAATTGGGTTACGCATTTGTACCGCATCCGCCGTATTCTCCGTATTAAACCACCAGTGACTATTTCCTATTTCCAAACCTAAAGAAATGGCTCGTTGGAAGGAGATTCAGCTCCAACGATGAAATTTTTAATCAAACAAATGCCTATTTTATGGACGAAATATATAAAAATATATCGAAAAATACCATTTTTTGAAAGGGATACACAAATTGGAGAAACGCTGGACTAATATATTGAGCTAATAAAACGAGATTATGTTGAACAATATTTTTTTTCACGAGTCACGAAATTATTAATATGCCCTCGTATATTACATGTTTTTAAATTTTTTGGTGCAGATTTACTGGCATATTCTTCGATTTAATAGTGCATATTTATGCGCTTATAACGCATTTTTTCAGCATATAATTTCAAAGCTAAGCATTGCCATTTGTATTACCAGTTAATGATCTCTTATTGCCCTCCGCATTATTTTAAAACCAGAAATAAGTACCAGCTGATCATAGGCTTTAATATGATGACATTAGTTCTATGAAGAGGACAATCTCTAAACACAAGTTCGTTGTTTAGTTTTCTTTAATTTAACTCTCACTTACTTATACATTCATATGCAGACCATATAGTAAACTTAATATCAACAAAAAAGTATTGTCAGGTAAGATTGAGTTTAGCACAGAGGCTGTCTATACTTACCGAAGTGTTCTATGTTGTAATCCCAGCAGAAGTGTATTCTTCTTTATTTCAAAAAACTTCCAAAATTTATTCTCTTATTATTAAGCTGCGTGAACGGATAAGTACACACCTGAACATAATAATAGATACATCTTATTGGTAAACATAAATGTGTTGTTGAATGTAGGGCTTTCCCCCAGAACAGTATAGTTTTTTTTTTAACATTTCGCCAATGCTAAATGTTGCAAGTAAGTGCATTCAAACTTTTTTGCACATAAAAACTAATTTGTGCGACACAAACTTGTTGATCATAATAATAGATACAACTGAATTATTTGCAATTTGTACACAAGATATTACAATCTAATGTTTCTTTTAATTTGGATTAACTTTAAGCGATAGGAATTCTTTTTTTTCTAAATGTATACATTTACGTTTTTTCGTAAATGTATCTATAAGTATTAAGATGCGTTGAAATCTGATGACTGATATAGGGTGATCAATCCAGAGGTTTTTTTCGATAGGGCTTTTTTACAGATTACGCGTGAGTTGCGTTAAACTTTATTTTTTCTTTTCAGTATTGTTTGCCATTTCATCATGGAAAGACTTACACCGCAACAACACGTCGCCGTTTCAGCGTTTGGGGCTCTTTTAAAGCTCGAAGAAGATCCGCTTTTTCGACCAAATTTTGTTCAGTGATGAGGCCCATTACTGGCTTAATGGCAACAAACAAAACTGCCACATTTGGGCTGAAGAGCAACCAGAAGAGGTTCAAGAGGCGCCATTTTACCCAGAGAAAACCGCAGTTTGGTGAGGTTTATGGGCTGGTGGAATCATAGGTCTATATCATCGGGCGTGACACCGTCCACCGTGAAGTTAAAAAGACAATATCCCATGAATTATTAGAAATATGACAAAGATATTTGAAACATATGATGTTGAAATGAATCGAAACACATCCTGGAGGGAAAGAGGCCAGTGTCACGCCCCCAGGATTGGACCGTTATCCATGAACCGTTGCCATATTGGACCGTTATTCATGATGGAGATTATTTAAGCTTCGGCACGGCCGAATTTAGTTTGCCCACTTGTTTGGGGATTTTCTACGGATAAAGAGCACACATCAACAGTACTTTTTGTAGATGTAATGGTGTTTAGACAAATAAATTATTTGAATTATTTCCACCCCAAACAGTACAATTTTGCCAATTGACTTACTTACCCAATTTAAAGTTAAAAAAGCAGAAATATTATTTAACAGACAATTTCATTTACTTCAAAGCTTTACTTTCGTGTAAGTCTATGCCTGATGAAATGGTAAACTAAACTATGCTGACAGCTAATAAATGAATTGTCAAACAATTTAGTTTTATCAGCTCGAGATTGTGAACATGTAAAAACAAAACACCCTTAAGCACTATTTTCATTTGTTTATAAAGCCCCTACACAAAGGGTCACTCCAGATTTTAGGTGCTGCTCTTTGACTAGCTACATTAAAAATCAGATTTTGCCTAACTTCATACGGAGGCGATGATACTTCTTTTTATTTAAGAAGTGTTTTCACATAGTCGGTTCCGTCCGTCTAAAGACTTTTTCACATATTTTATTCGCCTTCCCAAACGAAGGCCGCACAAGTCAAACTCTTCGCTTCCGTAAAGTGCTTCCTTACATATTTCATACTTACATTTGATATTTCTGCGTATGTGTGTGTGTGTGCTTTTTACAGGTTAATCGCTTTTCTATAGGAAATGCGTTACAGACGCAATACATTAAACGTGCATTTCCGATAACACTCGCCCATAAAAACAAGAACACGTCGTCGTAGCCACCAACATACGAGTGCACGGCCCATAAACTTTGCCAATACAATTTCCTTTACTACAAATGAAATACTCTTCTCGCAGTTCGACCCAGCAATAAACAGAAGAGCATAGTAAGGTTGCTTCACTCTGTGCGGGCTGCAAATGTTTCAGCAAAACTTCCAACGAAAGCGGAAATTGCCAACATTAGAGAGCTGCCACAAACTTGCTCTAATTAATCGAACACAATCACCCGGCAACCCTTATAAAACTTTGCCCTCGGGCAGCAAACCAAAACAGCCAGACACCCACCACTCCGCCTTCGGGCTGATCTACCTCTCCGCCTCGAGTCACATGTACAGTACGTGAGACACATTAGAATTTAGCCCTAGTCTGCAATGGCAGTGCTTTTATGGCACAACAAATAGTTTTTAATGTAAATTTTGTTTTAATTTGAATTTGAAGTTTGATCAATACACAATTGAAAGGTGTACGCGGTAACCCAGCGAGGTGTGTGCGCCGACTAGCCACTGGCATTGCATGCTACTCCTTGCTCGCCGAGGCATTAGAGGTCATTTATCCATCGAAGGCAACAGTAGCGCAGTTTAATCCCCGCTAAAGAGATCCTTGCAGACGTTCGCCGCGATTTTGGCCATTGTTCGGAACTCTTGTCCACGTAGCCACTGGCGTTGATCCGCTTTCTTAAACGCTCCTTTATCTTGCCCTGCCCCCACATGGGGCTATGGATGAATCGCGAAGAAATGAAAACGCTGGTGTTGCCGGTGGACTCAGTGCTGTGATGGATACATTGCACCAATCGCATAGCCTGTCATCCGGCAGCAGCAGCAGCAGTGGTGCTCTGGTGGCTGCTGCTCCTTCTCGTCTTGCAAATGATGCAAGATTAGAGTTTATATCCAGTTATACGTTAACCACTTTGCGTCTTAAGCAAGACAAATGGCACAAGATGCTGGCCACACCGGAATACCAGGTATGTTGCACGATACGATACGAAACGGTACGGCATCATGACACCGTGCCATATACGTATACTTTACATTGGAATCTACGGCAATTTATTAAGCGGAGATTTTGCCAGCGTTTACAATTTATTCAAGAACTCTTGTAATTCCATCGCGCCACGTTGTTTGTGTGTGAAGTTTTAAAGAATTTTGTTTAACAAAACCAATTTGCACCGTCTGAATACTGACCGAGAAGGCAGTGGAAGTCACGACAGCCGCAGTGCATTCTAATCAAAACAGAGCTATGGATATGACGTTCACTTTAAAGTTGGAAAATTTGATTTGACTTTGTGGTTGCAGAAGTTTCAATTCGTTGGAATTGTTTTAAATATGCGGGTGTTGCGGGCGACATAGGCACATACAGCTATGGTATATTTGGTGTATTCCATACCCCAATGTGGTTTAAGGGTATTATGAGTTAATGCTGATGTTTGCTGAACCCTGAAAAAAGTGTGATAGTGTATTAAAAATCATTATGTTCGACCCAGAAATATTTTCTAAATCGATTGTCGACATGTCCGTCTTGTGACGCTCGAATCGTGCTACAATAGCAAAACGTAATAAGTTTTCTGTGTGAGCAATAGGCTTTAAAAAAATGTGTGGGAATGGATATCCGGCGCTATGCTTTGCATTCCCGTCCAAATGGAATTCATACGGAAGTTTGGCGGATCTCCCCCGAGTAGACCATTGTGAATCTAGCAAACGTGTTTGGCGAATCTGGAAGCATCGCACGAAGACCGTGCCATCGAGAACCCTTGTTTCGAGTTCAAGATACCATCGCGTCTGTAGCATAGTCAATTCAGGTAAATCCAAGCGTCTGCAGTTAGCAGACGGTCATTTCAACGGATAATTCATGAGGGCTTACACTTGTTTCCGTACATTATGAGTAAGTTGCCATTCGAATGGAATGTTGCCAAAAAATCATTTGGTTCCAGCAAGATGGAGCAACTGCTCATATAGCCAGACCGGTTATGGCAGAGCTCCAACGAAATTTCCCGAACGAATGAATGTCCAGAAATTCCACTTTCCGATGGCCCCCAAGGTCACCGGACCTCACTTTTTTATACCCTCCACCATACAATGGAGGGTATATAAGTTTTGTCCTTCTGTCTGTAACACCTTGAAATAATCATCGGAGACCCAACAAAATATATATTCTTGATCCTCGTAAAATTCTAAAACGATCTAGCCATGTTGTCCGGCTGTCCGTCTGTTGAAAACAAGATAGAGCCTGCATGAAGGAGCATGCTGGGGAGCTGAAATTTGGCACAAACATGTGTAATTAACCTAGCATGGTTGGTATTGAAAATAGGCTATATAGCTCTACGGGAAGTTGGTATTGGAGACCCTCAACGACACTACCTCATAAAAATTAGTTTTTTATTTGGAAATATTAGTCCAGTTTCTTGAGCAAAATCACTGAAATTTTGCAAATAACAATCTCTATATAGGAGCAATCATCTATGTAAAAATAGATTGGGCCACCATTTCTTGTACCTCCCATACAAACGGCCTTATGGGCCTTGAGAAATAATATGACTATAACTCACCACAAACTTGACCTATCGAAATGAAATTTTACACATCAAGATTTCTATATATAACACACTTCTACGCTGAATTCGGTTGAGGTCGGAAAAGTCCTACTGGTACCTCGCACACTAACGGTCTCAAGGGCCTTAAAAAATAATATGACAATAACTCACCACACACTTGACCTATCGAGACGACATTTTCGACATAAAACTTAATATATAGAACAGACTTTTGCTCTAAATTTGGCTAAGATCGGAAAGGCCCTACTGGTACCTCCCACACAGACGGTCTCATAGGCCTTGAAAAATTATATGGCAATAACTCACTACAAACTTGATGAAATTTTCTACATAAAGATTTTTATATAGAACATACCTCTGCGCCAAATTCTGTTGAGATCGGAAAAGTCCTACTGGTACCTCCCACACTAACGGTCTCATGGGCCTTGAAAAATAATATGACAATAACTCACTACAAACATGACTTATCGGGATGAAATTTTCTACATAAAGATTTTTATATAGAACACACCTCTGCGCCAAATTCTGTTGAGATCGGAAAAGTCCTACTGGTACCTCCCACACAAACGGTCTCATGGACTTTGAGAAATAATATGACGATAACTCACCACAAGCTTGACCTATCGAAATGAAATTTTGCACAAAAAGATTTCTATATGGAACACACTTCCTCACCAAATTTGGTTTTAATTGGGAATCTGGTATACCCTCCACCAGATTCCCAAATAAAACCAAAATTTTAAAACCAAAGTTCGGCACAGCCAAACTTAACATTTTTTACTTGTTTATTTTGTGTTATGTGAAGCAATAGGAGTACAAAACGAAACCAAGAAATTTGACTGAATTGGAGCAGTCCATTAAAACACTTACACTGGGCAACGAAATTTGAAAAAAAATATGTGGCAGAAGGTTTGATAGTGAACAATTTGGGGCTGCTGATCACGAATCTGGCCTCCGATTTGCCAGATAAGGTTAAACCGTTATTTTCGTTTTTTAAATAATAGGACGTCTAAATGCTTTATTTTTGAACCGTTTTGTAAAAACTTGAGCGCGGTAGCGAAATAGACCCAATCGGTTTAAATCTTGGCAATGGAGTCTAAGGCGTGTGGTCACCACTCTGTGGAACAGTGTACTATAAGTTAGTTTCATGGCGAATGTTTGTAACTACCAAAAATATTTAAGCTAGCCCTTAATATAGTAAGTGTACTAATCGGCTGATTCAATTAAACGATGTTTGTCTGTCAGCCATCTAAAGCTTGAAAACAAACTGCGGGTCGCAACTATTGTCCGATTTTCATGAAATTGGCAACAAACGTTCTTTGCACCAAGGATTTTCGGCACAAGTCAGTTTTTAGACCAAGGGCAGTAGTTATGGAAATTACGGAAGTAGGCTCAGGTTTAAATATAGCTCCCGATTTTACGTTTTAAGCTCTAGAAGCCACATATTACTTTATATCATGATAAAAAAAAGTAATGTATACAGAAGGCTCACGCTATTGCAATTGAATAAAATCGGTTTTGATTTTTATAGGGTAATCCATCTAGAGGTATTTTTTCAAAACAAAAAAATTAAAAAAAAAATCAAATCAGGTGTGGAATCTTTATTGGTAATTTGTAAGGACATTTTATGGCATTTAATTTTTGAAAATAATTTCCTGCGAAACGGGAAGATCCACTGTTTTCGACCAAAATTTTGTTCAGTGAAGAGGTTCATTTCTGGCCCAACGGCAAACTCAATAAACAAAATTGCCGCATTTGGACTGAAGAGCAACAAGAAAAGGTTCAAGAGGTGCCATTATACCCAGAGAAACCCTCGGTTGGGTGCAGTTTATAAGCTGGTGGAATCATCGGTGCATATTTTTTCAAAAATGATGATGACCGTAACGTAACCGTGAATGGTGCTCCCTATCGCGCCATGATATCGATCTTGATGCTACCTTAAATTGAAGCCCGTTATCTTGACGACACTTGGTTTCAACAGGACGGTGCCACTTGCTATACAGCTGCTCAAACAATAGAGCTATTGAAAGGTCATTTCGAAAAGCAGCTAATTTGGCAGGTGAGTTGGCCGCCTAGATCGAGTGATATTACACCTTTAGGCACTTTTTTTTGGGGTTACGTAAAGTCCAAAGTCTATGCTGACAAACCAGCTACGACTCAGATTTTGGAAGATAACATTATGCATGTCATTAAAGCCATACCGGTCGAAATGCTCGAACGAGTCATCCAAAATGGGACCATCAGAATGGAAACCCTGAGGCGTAGTTGCGGCCAACATTTAAAGGATATTATATTCAAAAAAATAAATGCCATAAAATGTCCTTTCAAATTACCAATTAAGATTCCACACTTGATTTGAATTTTTATATATTTTTTTTGTTCTGAAAAATTACCTCTAGATGGATTACCCTATATATCCACCATACACATATGTTCATCGATTCGATTTTAATGTTTATAATTGTAGGAGCCACATACGAGTATTGCATCCAATCTGGATAAAATGTGGCACACACAGAGAACAGACTCGTTGCCACAACCTGTCAACCGCAGAGTTGAGGTCGCACGCACCACGACTATGCCATCAGTACAATCGAATGTTAGTTGGTGCTCTGTGCCGTTCTGTAATTGAAACTAAAGTATCGGTAGAAAATATGAAGAATTCGAACTTCCAGAAAAGAATTATTGGATCTCAAAGTCCATATGCCGCACTTATCTAACGCACAAATATTAGACGCGGCAAAAAACTATTTTCTTATAACGCGTGATCCATTTCGAGGTTCCCTACTTTTTTTTAAGAAACGAACACAGAATATTCAAACTAAATGGGGAATGTTTATTATCATTTGAAAGAACATTCTTTGGTATTTATTTTTTTAAGATTATGTCTATCTAATGTTGGCCGCGGCTACGTCTTAGATGGTCCATCCGTTGAGTCCATTTTTCGCTGACTCTTTCGAGCATTTCGACGGGTAACTGGCGAATGACACGCGTAATGCTTTGCTCCAAGGCCTGCTCGAAGCGGGTTTGTCCGAATAAACTTTAGACTTTACATAACGGTGTGACATCACACGATCTTGATGGCCAATCGACCGACTCAAAACGCGAAATTATCTGCTCCCCGAAGTGTTCTCTCAATAAATCCATTGATTGATTCGATGTGTGGGAAGTGGCGCCGTTTTGTTGAAACCAAATGTAGCCGAGATCACGAGCTTTAATTTCAGGCATCAAATAGTCGGTTATCATGGTACGATAACGGTCGCCA
Source organism: Hydrotaea diabolus (assembly GCA_963513945.1). Classification (NCBI taxonomy): domain Eukaryota; kingdom Metazoa; phylum Arthropoda; class Insecta; order Diptera; family Muscidae; genus Hydrotaea; species Hydrotaea diabolus. The sequence continues at coordinate 237,433,914 of OY740716.1, read as the reverse complement.
TTGACGGTTAAGTTCTCACTGGCATCGTTTTTGAATAAATATGGACCAATGATTTCACCGGCCCACAAACCACACCAAACCGTTGTTTTTTCTGGATGAAGTGGCAGCTCTTGAACCTATTCTTGTTGGTCTTCGTCCCAAATGCGGCGGAAATGGGCGTCATCTCTGAACAAAATTCGCTCCAAAACGTCGGATCTTCTTGGAACTTTTCAAGAGCCCATAGAGCGAAGCAATGTCGCTTGGCAACGTCGGGCAGCTTCAGTTATTGCACAAGCTGTCTTTTGTACGCTTTCAATTTAAGATCTCGAAGTAAAATGCGCCAAGTCGTTCCATACGTCAGTCCGAGTTGCTGAGAACAGCGCCGCATCGACTCTGCACGGTCTTGGTGTACACTCTCAGCTACGGCCGCTCCATTTTCTTCACTACGTGCTGGACGTGGTCTACTCGGTCGAATAATATCCAATAACGAATGCTGGGTTTCAAGATGGGTGATGGTATTGCGAATAGTACGCTCAGTAGGCCGATTATGTTGACCATAAGTTAAACGAAGTGCACGAAACACATTTCTCATAGAACGTGAATTTTCGTTATGAAGTTGAACGATTTGTAAACGTTGTTCAGGCGTAAGTCTTTCCATGATGAAATGCCAAACAATACTAAACAAAAATAACATGACAGCATGACACGTGTGAGTCGTGATCTGTCAAAAAAGGCTATTGAAAACATTATCTGTACTTGGATCACCCGTTATAATGTGTAATTAATCTACATGTATTTTTCCAATAGGGTTTTTTTAGAGATTACGCGTTTGCCATTTTATCATGGAAAGACGTACACAGCGAAAACCACGGTTTGGTGCGGTTTATGGGCTGTTCACATATTTTCTGAAATAACTTAAATTAAATTAAACGTGAACGGTGCTCACTATCGCGCCATGATATCGGTCTTTTTTGCTACCTAAAATTGAAGCAGTCTTGGTAAAATTTGGTTTCAACAGAACGATGCCACTTGCCACACAGCTGCCGAAACAATTTTTCTATTGAGAGGTCATTTCGAAGAGCAGCTAATGTCACGTTTTGGACCAGCTAACTCGCTACGATTCAGGTTTTGGAAGCCAACAGTACGCGTGTCATTTACGCCATACCAGTCAAAATGCTTGGTTAAGTTATCCAAAATTGGACCCCAATCGAGAATTGACACCCAGAGTCTTAGTTGTGGCCAACATTTGAAGGAAATTATATTCAAAAAATAAATGGCATAAAGTATCCTTTCGATTGGACAATAAAAATTCCACACTTGATTTGAATTTTTATATTTTTTTAAAAAAAATACCTCCAGATTGATTACTCCTTACTTAAGGTGCTCCTAAGCTTAGGAACGGCCAAGTCGGCGAAAAAGAGGAAAATATGATGGAAGTTGTTATTTAAATTTATCATCTTGTGGTATGTCGAACTGAATATTCATTACGATTAAAAACATTTGGTGATTGCAATCGAAACTGATATTCCTATTTTGCAACGGAATATCAGTACGAGTACTTCCCGCCGATTTCCGACAAATTTTTGTCTGCCCTTCCTTCCCTCTGATTTCTATCTTTAGTTTGTAATCAAACGACATGGTCGCAATTGAAACCCGGACCAACGACGGAAGTCTAAGCTGGCGACAACTTTATAACCAAAGTTACCTTGCGACTACTTTCTTAAACGACAATTTGTCTTGCGACAACTTTCCTATTGCGACAACATTTTACCAAAATACCCTCTTGAAATCAAACTTTTTAAAACATTCGAAAAAGATAGTATCAATAAAGTGACCCACTCCAATGTATTTCCATAGTGTATGTAGGCTCTCATCTCGACTCCGAAACTTTAGTGTATGCATATCCATGCAGTGTCTGTTCCAATTAATCGCCCAACATTGTTACAATACTGATAGTGCCAATCAACAGCAATTATCGATTGTAATGCAATGCCCACTTTTGTTTTGGTTTTTTTCCATTTTCCAGCTCGTTCTGTTCGATTGGTTGAACAACATGCAGAGGCGTATATTGGTTATGACACTCAATCCGGGCGGACTACTAATACCGAAGAGTTCAATTAGCGATTTGTATCAGAATTATTCGGTACATGTGACGAAAAGCACGGCCACTGCATCGACAGCTGAAGAAATGCGGGCAACAGGCGGAGTGGAGGCGTCAACATCAACATTTAGCAATACAACGACCGCAGCGGCAACACTGGCAGCAAGTGTGGCCATGACACCCTTGGCGGCTACCGTGATGCTGGCTCCACTGCCACCACCCTCGAGCAGTTTCTCCACCCTGGATGGGGTGCCACGCGGTAAATGTGCGTTTTTTCTGCGACGTCAACTCGGTGTACCCCTGACGACCGGCTCAATCTGTGCTCAAGTCATCTGTGGGGATTTTCCAGTACACAGTAAAATCGATACACTGCTCATCCTGTTCGATGAAATACTACAGCCGTTGCTGCAGAATCCACTCAATCGTAGATTATGGCCAAATGTGGTGGGCAAGGATTTGAACAATCGCTTGAAGGATGTGCGGAACACGTTGACGGAGGTAATGTTATGTAGAGTGCACCAATGTAAGTATGAGTAGTTTGTAGCAAGGCACCATCTCTATTGCACAGTGTTTTAAAACTAATGGAAAGTAGTTACATTTACCGAAATTCAGGGTCAATACTTTTGTGTGGGAACTGTCGTAAAACCTATTGATAACAAGTAAATATTCCTTATGTTCGGCCAGCAAAAAACCCTATACGCTCCATCGTACCTGAGATACTAAAGCGCAAAAAACTGGTACATTTTTTGGGCCCTTTCGGACCATGAGCCCGTCCCTTATCTAAGCCAAAACTACAATATCACTCCATATTTGGATGAATAGCAAATTTTGCAATTAATTTGAGTACCCATAGGTCCAAAAGTATTAATCGCCCCTTTTGACCATGCGGGTCGTTTTTTGGGCCTTATGAGGCAAAAAGTCCAACAACTATACCCTTTTATGAGATATTTAGTGCATACCAACTAACAGTCCCCATCAACAAAAAATTGTGAAATTGTAAAAAGTGTTATTTACCGAGGTACCTTAAGTCCGTTTAAAGGAAACTTTTTTTCATCTTAGCCGATTTTTCCTATTTCCAATCCCAAATAGCTGATGACCAAAAGCCATCATCATGCAAAATTTTAAGATAGAAGGTTGAGTCGTTTGACCGCTATCGTGCTTTAAAACGACACGTTGACGGAAGGAAGGACACACGGAAGAAGAGAATCTAACGAAGATTAATACGAGTAATACTCGTATATATAAAGGGCTGTCCAATAGGAACACAACAATTTCGTATCTTTATGTCAACGCATCCTCAAACATTTTAAATGATCTTTCAGTGTCAAAACGTTAGTCAAAGTTAACATTTTCATCATGGTAAAGTTCACTTACGAGCAATTTTTGGAAATCATTAAAAATTACTACCGAAATTCTGAGTCGGTGTTCGCAACTTTAGGAGCGCTTACTCCAATTTTGGGGCGCAATAATCGTCCCACCCGGAAGGCTATGCGTGCTATAGTGGATAAATTTGTATCCAAATTTTCACTTTTGAATATTCCGGCGTCAACGAGACGCCGTACCGCTCGAAGCAACGAAAATATCGCTGCCGTAAATGTATCCGTTCAAAATGAACTAAATTAGTCGATTCCACGTCGTTCTCAGGAATTGGGCATCTCTAAAACGGCACTGTGGCGTATTTTGCAAAAAGATATTGGCCTTCATTCTTATAAAAAAAACTGAACTAAAGCTATTGGACTCAAGAACTAACGAGTGGGTTCTGGTAAAGTTTCACGAAAATCCAGTATTTCACCGAAAAATCATCTTCAGCGATGAAGCTCATTTCTGCCTGAGTGGTTTTGTCAATTAACAAAATATGCGTTATATGGACAGCAACAAACCCGCAGGTGATTCAAGAGACACAATTGCATCCGCAAAAAATTACTGTGTGGTGTGGTTTTCATGCCGGAGTTGTGATTGGGCCTTATTTTTTCGTCGATGAAAATAATCGTCATGTTACCGTCAATGGAGAGCGCTATCGAGCCATTTTAGAAAATTATTTTTGGTCAGAATTGGATTAGCTTGACATCGCCAATATGTGGTTTCAACAAGACTGCGCCACTAGCTACACAGCACGCGTTACAATCAATTTACTGAAAGGCAAATTCGGTGAATGTGTTATCTCGAGAAATGGTCCGGTCAAATGGCCACCTCGTTCATGCGATTTTACGCCATTGGTTTTCTTTTTATGTGGCAACATCAAGTCATTGGTCTAAGCCAACAAGCCAACAACTCTTGACAAGCTCTGAGACAATAACCAACGCGATATTGCCAATGTATGCAATAGTGGTGAAAAATTTGATCCAAAGAATAGAACGCTGTACACAAGCTCGTGGTGGTCATATGACCAAAATTTCATTCTTAAAATGTGACATCTGGAATAAATTTGAACTCTATATCTAAAATATTCTGTTTTTTATTAATACTCGTATATAAAATTGTTATGTCCTTAATGGAAAACCCCATACTTTATAGGGTCTCCGATCAATATTCCGCGGTGTTGCAAACGGAATGAAAATTTTAATTCACTCTTAGGTGTAGAAAATTAAAAAAATTACGGCGGAATTTTAAAGTTTCTATGAAAAAATCATAAGTTCGCATAAAGCAGAACCGAAAAAATATACCACCGTGTGCCGAAAGTAGACAATTTAGTATACCCTTCTTCAAAGGATTGAGGGCATATTCACTTTGTCATCTAAACACCAAATGCTGGTTGGAGACAGCATAAAGTGGATGGTGCCACGCAACCTTTAAAAAGTGGCGTTTAAGGCCAAAATAATGGACCGATAGTAATAAAATTTTAACAAGTTACAATCAATGGCAAGGCAATAAAACTAAGCTATTCTACGGTAAAATTGGAAAAGGCGCGTGGCACAGCCCGCATAACCCTAAACACAAAAAGGCAATATCTCCTTATCTAATACGAATAGAGATATGACGATGATATTTCAAACAAGGGTAAAAAATCAATTTTCTTTTTTTCTTTTTTTTGATGTGGACAACATCTGAGCTTCGAATGAGACCGATCCCATGCCCCAAAAGTGTTCCCTCCCAGAGATATGCGCGTTTTATTAAAGTGAAGTCGACGATTCTAAGCGCAAATAGAAAGGGACCTAATCTTTAAAATGGCTCCCCTGAAAAAAACTGTTTTTTAACCTTAGGTCCCTTTCTATTTTGCACGTCACATATGATGTTGGCATGGTACGAAACCCATTCAGGAGGGAAAGAGGGTGGAGCCATACTCCCTTAAAAAATCGCATTCATAGGCAAGTAATGGACCAATCGTTATACATTTTTAACGAAATGAAATCAATCAATGCATGTTACTTTAGATTATATTGTGTTAAAATTGGACAAGGGAGCGTGACCGCGCCTATTCAACACTGAACTTTGTAAGGCTATAGATGTATGTATATGAATTAATACTGATTTGATGATAGATGTTGGTATAGGCTGGGCCATTTAAAATTTTAAATTTGAACCGGCTGTAAAAAAAGAAGTGATATTTTTTTTAAATTTTTAGTTTTATCGGTTATGTTGAACATTGCCATTTAATAATGGAACAAGATGCAATGCGTTTTCGCTTCGCCCAATGGGATGAAGAATGTGTTTTCAGATGAAGCTAGTTTCCATCTTGGTGGCTATGTCAATACGAGGGCTGCTATATATATTTCTGACCTAATGATGAAAATGCGAATATTTATTATCAAAAATGTTTTTTTTTCAAGGACTTCTCAAGCATGATTTATACACTTTTGCATGCGCTCAAACCAATTGTAGAAGCACTTTTTCCACTTCGATTGAGACACCTCCAAAACATGGTTTTTGAATGCTTCAACAGCATCTTCTGGCGACGAAAATCGTTGACCACGCATTTTCTTCTTGATGTGCGGGAATAAAAGAAGTCATTGGGTGCCAAGTCAGGGCTGTACGGCGGATGACCCGTTAATTCGACGTTTTGGCCAGTCAAAAAGGCGCTGCTTTTAAGCGATGTGTGAGAGCTCGCATTGTCATGGTGTACAATGATTCGTCTTCTCTTGTTCGTTTTTCGAATTTCTCCGAAGACTTCAGGCAAACAAATTGTGGTGTACCACTCAGAATTTATAGTCCTACGTTGCTCAAGCGGAACAGTCGACACATGCCCAGTTTTTCCCAAGAAACAGGCGACCATTGAAGAGCTTCTTTAACGAGCAACATTTGTTGGATTTGGCTCGTCTTCTTAGACCCACACGGCCGATGTCACATGGCGATCTTGCATTATCAGTTCACGCACGGCATCAATGTTTTCTGGCACAACGGCCATTCAAGCGTCGGCCACGATTGAATACACTAAACCAGTTTTTCACAGTGCTATAGGATGGTGCTTCATCGCCATACAAAGATTTAAGTTCATCGACTTAGTGTTGCCTATGCCAGAAAATATATAGCAACCCTCGTAAGCAAAATTGCGCATATAGGTTTCAGAGAACCCAAAATCCACTCTTTTTGGTGTGGACTTTGGGCTGGCGACATTTATCTTTTAAAATACGCAGGGAGCCGCCGTTACCGTCAAAGCATAGTTTTAACGCGCTATGCTCAACGAAATGTTGTTTCCAAAAATTCAAAAGAATGACATGAACGACATTTGGTTTCAACAAGACGGGGCCACGGGTCACGCAGCAAACTCAACCATCGATATTTTACCCACTGTTTTGGGAAATCAAATAACCAGCCGTTATTGTGATGTCAATTGGCCGCCTCGGAGCTGTGATTTGAGTCCAGTTGATTACCTTCTGTGGAAAGTCATTCAAGATAAATGTTACGCAAAGCATTCAGCGACAATAAAAGCGTTAAAACAAGAAATCAAAGTTGCCATTGAAAAGATTCTATCCGAAATAATCGAAAATGTACGGAAAAATTGCGTTGATCGGATAAGGTACTGCCGAGTCAGTCCTGATAGTCATATGAATGATATTGCCCTTGTTCTGATGAAGGTCGCTAACGCGATAACTCCACGCATTTGTAGAGGGAAAAAATATTGGGTGATCCAAGAAGAGATACTTTTTTCAATATCCTTTTTTTGACAGATCACGTGTGAGTCGTGTCATGCTGTCATCTCACTTTTGTTTAGTATTGTTTGTCATTTCATCATGGAAAGACTTACGCCTGAACAACGTTTACAAATCGTTCCATTTTATTACGAAAATTCGCGTTCTGTGAGGAATATGTTTCGTGCGTTTTCGAGCCAAATCGCTTCGCTCTATTGGCTCTTGAAAAGTTCCAAGAAGATCCGACGTTTTCGAGCCAAATTTTGTTCAGAGATGAGGCCCATTTCTGGCTCAATGGGTATGTAAACAAGCAAAATTGCCGCATTTGGGACGAAGAGCAACAAGAATAGGCTCAAGAGCTGCCACTTTATCCAGAAAAAAACAACGGTTTGGTGTGGTTTGTGGGCCGGTGGAATCTTCGGTCCATATTTAATCAAAAATGATGCCGGTGAGAACGCCAATGGCGACTGTAATCGTCCCATGATAAGGGACTATTTGATGCCTGAAATTAAAGCTCGTGATCTCGGCTACATTTGGTTTCATCAAAACGGCGCCACTTTCCACACATCGCATCAATCAATGGATTTATTGAGAGAACACTTCAGTGAGCAGATAATTTCGCGTTTGGGCCGTTCGATTGGCCACCAAGATCGTGAGATATCACACCTTTAGACTTTTTCCTGTGAGGATATGGAAAGTCTAAAGTTTATGCGGAAAAACCCGCTTCGATTCAGGCCTTGGTGCTAAACATCACGCATGTCATTCGCCAGTCACCAGCCAAAATGCTCGAAGGAGTCATCGAAAATTGAACTCAACGGATGAACCATCTGAGACGTAGCCGCGGCCAGCATTTGATAGAAATAATTTAAAAAAAATAAATACCAAAGAATGTTCTTTCAAATGATAATAAACATTCCCCATTCAACTTGAATTTGCTGTGTTTTTTTTTCTTTAAAAAAGTAGGAAACCTCGAAATGGATCGGATATAAATAATTTTGTTTACAGAAAGGGATCAAAACCCCGTTTGTTTTAAATGATTCAAATTTATGGGAAGAAAGTTATTCATGAATAACCTTTAGCAAGTTTAACCGAGCTCGGTTATTAGTCGCTTACAGAATTTATTAAATAATTTTTTTTTCTACAAATTAAAAAGATTTATGATGCATAAATTCCTTCAGTAATTTCAAAAGATATTTCAAAATGTCTTGTACAGTTTAGAAGTTATTGTCTTAACGGTCACTTACTCGTTTAATAAGCGAGTACCACTAGAACACGCCTATTGTGTTCCATTTTTACATGACAAAGTTCAAACTTTCCAATAAAACCACAAATTTAAAAATACTGATAGCTTTTTCAGCCGATTCAAATTTAAAATGTTAAATCGCCCACCCTGTATAGACGATGTTGGTATGGAAAGAACCACAATCTGATAGAAAAGAGACCACCTTGACCAAATTTTCATATTGGACCGTAATGCATGATGAAGGGTTATAAGCTTCGACATAATCGAACTTGTTTTGTGTCTAGCTTTGACTAATTTTTTTCAAGTATTTTATTGATGTTTCAAATCAAATAATGGTATTAAACTTTTTATTTTAAAACTGAAATTTAAATATTTTTTCATTATTCATAGGTTTCAACATTGTCACTTTCGCTGATATATTCAGTTTTCTTTACTTAATACTTCATTACATCAACTAACATTCGGTTGCACCAATTGAAACTTGATAGTATCCATGTTAACTCAATCATTCGGCTAGCAACAAAGTTCGGTTATAGCAACGAATCTCTTCTCTGTGTGTAGGAACACTTACAAGATGTATTAGAATTGGGCAACTTGAACTTGATGATACTTCTCTGTCCACTGGTTTCAGCTGATAAGCCTTGAAACTATGCCCAAACTTGGCCCACACGTAGGAAAATAAACAGACTAGATTAACATTTAAATTGCCCAATTATTTTCTCACACATTTTTATTATTGCACCCGCTAATCAATTTTGCCATTATGTGTGTGTGTGTGTGAGTGTGGAGATGGCAATCAAACTAACTGTCTATGTGTGCATTGTCCGATGCGATGAGGGCTAGCCAACCACCCACTGATCTAATTAAACTTCAAGCAGGCACTTGAGCGAGCCACTGATGTTGTTAGCACTGCAAAGAATGGCAAGTGTCTGAAGGACGATGACATTATTATTGTTTCTTATTTGTGTTATTATTTATTTTATCCTGTTCGCCAATATATTTTTTGAAGGCTTATTGCCCCCTAACAAAAGGATGACAACTTATCATGAAGTTCGTTGACAATAACTGTTGTGTTGTACGTGGGTTCGACGAATGCCATTGTCATCCGATTGTCCGGTGGTGCTGTCTGCCCGGGCACAAAAAGCATTTGTCGTCGTCGAGGACTATTTATCTGTAGATTCAAAATGTTGTTATCATGTACGAGTATTTTTTTGCGAGTGTGCCTCATGCTGTTGTTTATTTCCATCTGCTATTTACAGATTAAAGGCAAAACCAACAATCGGACAATTTTATCGTTATTAGTTTCGCCAACAGCCATTGAAGAAGTTGCAAGTCATATTAAACAAGGGTAAGTGGGTGTTATGTTGTAGTTTCTATTATCCTTAAATGTCCAAAAATCCCTAATGGCGGCGCTGAGCGGAGATGGGAGGTGGAGGCGAAGGCGGTAAAGCGGCCTGAGAAGGTGGTACTCTTTAAGTGATACAACTCATCGCAAAAATGTCTTTCCTTGGAATCCTCTTCGTCTTCGTCTTCTTTTACGTTGAGTGCGTGTGTCTGTAAAAACTTTGCCGGTTGTTGGTTGGGAATTCCGTTTCAAACAAACAAATAGAAATTTTCGATTACTCCGTAACCGCACAGCCATGCAGATGTACCGACCTACACACGGACGCACTTACAGGGCGAAGGGACGAACATCTATTTCAACCACAACGCAAAACCGTAACCGAAAAATCCCCAACATTTAAATACTGTGTATTGGAAACTTTTACAAGAGTTAAATCGACCAGATATGCCGAAAGAACGAACGACAACTTAAGTAGTCGCCGACCGACCACCTCCTACTCCGAAGCCGTTCATCTCCAACTCCTTCCGACACACAAATTTAAACTATTTTCACATTTATTGAACAGGACGAAAATGCAAAAAATGTTTACCACTCAACAAATCCTTTAAACTTTTTTCTCTTTGTATGTGTGAGGCTGGTTTGGAAAGATTCTGATACGAGTTTAACATCAATGGTCATTCAATTAACAATTATTTACGGCATGGCTGTAAGTCTGTAATGGCACTAGTTCTACCGGAAGAAGATAATCAATGACTTCGCTTTAACTTGGACAGGATTTAGCTTTAACTAGGTGGTGGGTGACCTCAAATCTGTTTTGCAGTCTAACCTTTCATAAACATAGAAGAGCTGAAAATAAATAGGAATTCATCTTTGGAATTGATAGAAGCAAAATTCAAACTTGGAACTTTTTGTTTTTCCGGTTTCGCTTTAACCAAAAAGTGGAATTAAGTGCAAAGGATCGAGGTGGCCGTACCTTTTTCACTGAAAGCGGAAATCTTTTCTGAATCAATTGAGGTAAAACTATACATTAAACAGGGATTAAAGAATAGAAGTCGCAGCACCACTTTCAGCGAAAGTGTAAATCTATCCTGGACCAGTTCTGAAGTAAAACTATTCATTAACCCGTTACTGCCTGGCCATAGATCGGCTCGTACGATTTTTAAGAAATTTGGAAATTTATGTCCAAAAGACCATGGAAGTTGAAAGAAAAAAAACCTCGATTTTTACCTAAGATATGACATGGGTATTTAAATACCCTTGCAAGGTGTTTATTTAAAGTGCAAGGTGAATTTGCATCCCCGTACCTACTTCCTGGATTATCACAGCGGTGTTGCACCAGATCAGAAGAAAATTGTTAAGGCTAAGTGATTTATTTCTTTTAAGTACCATGTTTTCTTAATAAAATTGGCCATTTGCGATTGACGGTGGTTTTTGATGGGGGTTCATCGCCAAAAGTCGAAACAAACACCCTTGTCACGATTACCTACGCCGAAAATCGTAAAAAAATCATCGCACGAAAATGTTTTCGGGGTAATTCCATTTTTGACTGAGATGAATCTTCAACACACTGTAAACCAAACAATTCGCCTTCAAATGACAAAACGTTCTAAGTGAAGTTATGCTAAAAAAAACGTCAACGCTTTCAATGGAAGTTCCAGTTTGGATCTGGCAACACTAGTATTGTCATGACCCGAAATGTAAATAGCAACCCTCGTATTTACTTGCTGAATGGGCAGTATTCTTTACTTTTGCTTACGAAGAGTGGTTCATCATAAATCAAATTTAGGCTTTATTTTTTACTTCCGGGATTCCGGGAAATTTTTAGAATATTCCCGCTCGCCCGGGAAATGAAAATAACTGGAAAAATCAAATCTCTCTGAGTAGCCCAAACGGAGCGTTTATTGAAAAGAAAACGTACGCTAGTTTTTTTAAAAAGTTCTTTAGACTGGCGTGATATTAGAAAACTCTCTCCGCCGTGGCCGAGAGTCCTGAAACATTGCTTTCTCAACAATTCAGAACTTCACGCAAAATCAAGGCGACATCAGTGGACACTTTAGAGCTTTGCCTTGACGTCGTAAGACTTTTTGTGGGGTTTCTTGAAGAAGCGATGATAGTGGAACAATCCAACAGTGATTCAGGACATTAAATCGACCCAGAAAGCGTCACTAATATTTTTGAAAATTGTGTAGTCTTTTTTTTAATTATTCAAAAGAAGCTTGTACATAGAGCAACCTGTATTTAAGGCAATACCAATTAATGCACTTATGCTATATTTTAAAACAGAACCATACAGTCAATTAAAGTGCGAAAACTTTTTCTTTAATCGGTTTAATGGTAATCGTATTTATAAGGGCTCTGATCAATATTTCATGGTGTTTTAAAGGGAATGACAAATTTAGTTTACACTCCATCCTGGGGGGCGAAGGACGCAAAGAAGACATGTACGAGTACAATAAAATAAATAAAAATCTTCCAGATTGTTGTAACTTTGAGCACACTCACAAAGTTGATCGTCTTCGCGCCATCTTAAATTCTCTACCGAAATAATTCGAACTTGAAGACGAACACCCCCTGTGCCTTTGATATCCTTTGGATTCTCTAAATTAAACTCCAGTCAAAGTAAATTAATTAATAAAACTCCTGCTTCTACACGGCTTGAGTTTACGAGAGAAAAAAACGCAAGCATCCCGAGTACCATTCGCCGGATGTTGTTACTTCAGTAGGGTAGGGTATGAGCCCCCTTACAAACCACTCGTACCATTGCCAACAACAACAAACATCTAACCCATTGGCTGCAAACTTTACTTGTTCTTGTTGTTGTTTTGTGCAGCGGAAATTATTTCGAACTATTTCGCGAAATGTGTAAAAGTAAATGCTCATTAGGACGTCCTTAAAGTTTCGATTCAGAAAAATGCACTTTCAACTTTAATGCTGTTGCTTTATGTTGTTGTTGCTGTTGTTAGTACAACAGCAAAAAGCTAATTAGCGCGTACTAGGAGATGCTGTCGAGCGTCCTGTGCAACACTAATGTGTACATATGTATCGTTGGCTGAAAAGCAATCGGACTTAAACACGGTTTGCAATGTGTATCACTGATGGGAAAAAATTGGTACAATTGTACTATTAGTGGTACAATTGAAGCCGTGTTGGTACCTTCAATCCAGTTTGGGTACTAATCACTGCAGTCAGCATATTATTATATCAGTTTTTTACAGCAGCCTATGATAAATTGAAATTTATTTAGGTTAATCTCTCAGCTAGACCAAGTAAAGAAACACATTAAATTTGAACACTACGCTGTAGAGTCGGAGTTTCAGAAATTTGCCAAAAACAAGAGTCAAAATAAATAGTACGACTCGATCAAAACATGGTACAATAAAGAAGGTAGATCAGCTGATAAAATCTTTCTTTCGTAGTATTTATAATTTTTAAATTCGCGATTTGACAAAGACATCTGTTGAAGTTTGTAACTAAAAATTGTCTAACGTTCACAACAATGTTTTGTTCGACAGCGTTTTATAACTTCTCCACGAGAGCTCATATGAGTACCATGTTCAAGTTTACAACTTTCATAATACGATGCTCCTATAGATAATGATAGTTTTAAGAGCATAAGATTCCGCCATTCTCTAAAGTGATCACATCAGGGCGTAAACGCTAAGTGTTCCATGGACACTGTTGCCAACTCGTCCACACAGAAAATTGCTAGATTTTAGTTCAAAAATGACAACACTATCTATATATTGACAAGAGATCATGGATGGATTTAAAAGGTATATTAAAGAGTTTCGACTTTCAAGAACTGGTATTGTGTTTGTAAAAACAACTCTGACTCAGTATCTCATATCGTAGTTGAGGTACAGACGACTCAGGATAACTGAAACTAAAAAATATCGGTTTTCTGAAATATATGTTTCCCAGATATTTGTTTTCAAGCTCATTTCAAACAATTCACTCTGAAACTATGTTTAAGTGAATATATCGCATAATTGCAACAACAATTTCAACTAGAGTAACAACTTTATTTGAAGTGTTTTCCGTTTAACTGGAAAAAAAGCTTACGAGTTTTTTAATTCCATCCGAAAAATAAGATTTTTCAAGACCTTCAAAATATGCCTCAGTTTCAGCAATAACCTCGCTATTGGACGAAAATTTTTTGCCACCGAGAGTTTTTTTAAATTTGGAAACAAGAAATAATCGGAAGGAGCTAAATCTGGACTATATGGTGGATGCGGAGCAATTTCAAATCGTAATTCGGCCAGTTTTTGTTGAGTTAAAAATGCAGTGTGTGAAGGAGCATTATTTTGATGAAAAAGAACTTTTTTTTCTAAATGCGGTCGTTTTATCTTGATTTCTTCACTCAACCGATCCAATAATGCACAATAATATTCACTATTTATAGTTTTTCCTTTCTCAAGATAATCAATAAATATTATACCCCTTGCATCCCAAAATACTGTGGCCATTACTTTTCCTGCTGACTTAACAGTTTTCGGCTTCTTGGGACCATTTTACCAGCTTCTATCCAGTGTTTTGACTGTTCTTTGCATTCTGGGATGTAGTGATGGATCCATGTTTCATCAACAGTTATGAATCGGCGCAAGAACTCTATTGGATTACGCTGATAAATCGCTAAAAGCTCCTCGGAATTGGTCCAACGGACGATTTTTGGGGCAAAGTCAACAAACGCGGCACCCATCTTGCGGATAGCTTTTTCATGTGGAGTTCATCATGTAAAATACGCCAAACTTGTTTTTCGTGTATTTTAACAATATCAGCAAGTTCTCCGAGCTTTATTCGTCTATCTTTAGTCACTTCATTAAATATTTTTCTAATGTTTTCAATAGAAGTAGCAGTTTTAGGTCTTCCAGAGCGTTGTTCATCTTCCGTTCTTGAACGACCCATTTTAAATTGTTGAACCCAGGATTTCACGGTGGAGTATGATGGTGCATTATCACCATGAACAGAATCCAATTCATCTTTGATTAATTGTGGCGCAAAACCTTTCATATAAAATTGTTTAATTAACGCACGAAACTCTTTATTTTCCATTTTTCAAAAATTATAAAACTTCTTTACTTCAATCACCTGTAACAAAGAAAATAATCATCATTTCAGAAATTTTGAGATATGGCTTATAAAAGATTGTTTTTAAAAAACAAAACAAAAAAAAGTTGCTAGTAAAACAGTATGATCACACACAATTATGAAAATGTGCCAGGCCAGCTAGTTTTGCGGTCGCCCTCGTAGATGTTTTGGAGATGATAACTATTTCTACATCAATACTTGGACATTGTTAGTGTGAAAGCTTTATTTGGACTGACGAAAATCAACATTCGAGGTGTAGGAGTTGTTTCGTAATGATGGATTTTCGATAATGATTTTTAATAATTAAAAAATATTATTTAAATGTTTTCGAAAACAATGTCTATTAATTTGAGACAAGTTGCATTATGAACGGAATTTGTTTTTATATAAGAAATGAAGGAACTCGGTTTAAAATTAAAATATATTACAATATATTAAAATATAGTAAAATATATTAAAATATATTAAAATATATTAAAATATATTAAAATAATATTTTTACCCCTAAAACTACGTCTATAATTCAGCCATTAGATCAAGGCATAATCCGATCTGTTAAAAATCATTATCGAAAATTCATCATTACAAAACAACTCCTATACACCGAATGTTGAAATTCGCTTAACCAATTTCACAAAATCGTTGATATACTAAATGCCGTACAAATGGTTAAACTAGCATGGTCAAATTTGAGTTCAGAAACCATGCTTCAAAAATCCGTAAAGGTGATTCAAAAAGTATAATTTTTTTTCTACTGACCTTAGATAGGACAACTGAAACGTGTTCCGCTTATCCGAACTACCCTTTAGTGAAAATTACGGATAGTAGCTGCATTTTTGCATTTTCAACCAAAGTCAATAAAAATCGTCGTTTTGTCATAAAAACATCGTTTTTGAAAATATAAATCATCGTAAAATCGTCACACACCAACCAGCAAACCAAACCTTCAGAATTCGGTCCGACAATCGGCAAAATGTTCCGATTTTGGATCAGAATTCTTATCGAGTTCGTAACGAAAAACATATCAAAAGGTTGACACGAATTCTGAACTACTTGTCTAAGGGAATTCTGATGTTTTTGCCGATATTTCGACCAGATTTCTGACCGAATTCTGAGCTGTAGTCTTGGGAAATTCGAAAGGAAATTTCGATTTCTCGTATCGAATTCTGAACGACTTCGGTCAGAATTTGGACATTAAGTCTTATTAAATTCTGATGTTTTTACCAACATTACGAACCGAATTCTGAACGAATTCTAAGCTTATGTCATGGTAAATTCTGAATGTAAACAATCAAAAAGAAGAAAATATTTTTGTTCTACAAAAAAAGTTGTAAAACATTTTTAAAAGGCGTTCGGAAAGACTTTTAGTTACAAGCAGGGGTTTCTGCAGTTTCGCAAGCAATAATTGTGCTGTAACTATGTTTAGTGGCTATACACTTAAGGGCAACCAGTTTTGGTTTTAACGAGAACTGCCGGCAGTAGAATTTTCCTCCGAACACAATTAAAATCCCTCGCACAGCTAAGCTAACCAAACGTTCAGAATTTGAATTTGAAATATAAAAATACCTCTGAGAAACAGTTATGAATTCGTTCAGAATTAGTTCCGACATGTCTGAACACAAGAACAACAACTGTAAAATATGAATATGTAAAATACCGCAGATAAATAGTTCAGAATTTGTTGCGAGTTCGATAAGAGAAGTCTGAACAAAAAATCAATAAAAATCCCACAGACAAGTCTAACAGAATTCGGGCCGAATTCGTTCAGATATTTCTTAACATAATAAATAAAAAATCCTCAGACAAATCGAACAGAATTTGTAACGATTTCGGTAAGAATTCTCGATAGAGTTCAGATATTGTTCAGAATTGTCTGATATCAGACATTGTCGGCAAGTTTGGTTTACTGGACAGTTAGGCTATCTTCACATTATAAGTTTACTTCAAACACGAGTGAGTACTCTCACCAACAATACGTATGACCACAGTTCTGATTAATTTTCATATGGGGAATTTAGACAGCAAAGAATTTATACACGCTGCACTACTCGTACTTGTTAGACATATTTTGTGCTGGTG
This sequence comes from Hydrotaea diabolus, assembly GCA_963513945.1. Lineage (NCBI taxonomy): Eukaryota > Metazoa > Arthropoda > Insecta > Diptera > Muscidae > Hydrotaea > Hydrotaea diabolus. Next base: position 237,417,013 of record OY740716.1, on the reverse strand, counting down.
AAAGACGACCTATCAATACCTCTATTGAGCTTCTTATTCCGAACCGCACGCATTAATTTTCGGAGCTATATGTACTAATTATGGCATTATTTCGAATATGAGTAAAAGAAAAATAATATTATAAAATCGCTTTGTTTTGTGAGCTAAGTTATTTTGTATTTTTAATGTCAATGTGTACTTGTAAAGAATTTCAGTACTACCCAGCAAACCAAACGTTCAGAGTTCTGTACGACAATCGGCAAAATGTTCCGACTTCGGATCAGACTTCCTACAGAGATATTAACGAAAAACATATGAGAGGGTTGACACGTATTCTGAACTACTTCTCTGAAAAAAAAAATCATCGGACAAACCGAACAGAATTCGTAACGATTTCGATAAGAATTCTCGATAGAGTTGAGAATTGTCTGATATCAGACATTATCGGCAAATTTGGTTTACTAGGCTACCTGTCGGCTTTTATCCTGCGGTTATTCGATATGCTATATATACTAGGGGTATTTGGGCCATAGCACTGGCAAATGAATTCCGATTGGGATAAAATTCAGCATTAAGAGAAATTTCTCCTCTCTTTAGCTGCATACCTAGTTTTTAAAAGTTATTAAAAAAGTGAGTAATGCTCCTTTTGGTACTGAAAAATTTGACTTTTTTCACTAAGTGTACGCTATATTCCAAGCAGACAATTTGGGTCGGGCAAAAGTTACCCCCAATAAAAAATGGAGAACCTTTTCACATTTCCAAAAAGGTATTGCATTTTGTAAAGGCTTTCAAACAAAAACAGTAGTTCTCATTCGTTTGTGGAGAGCCTGGCCTTATAGAGTTCGGTTTTGCTTTCAACAATTGCAGCAAGGCTTTCTGAAGAGGGTTGTCACGGACCCGAAATCATGATAAAAGTAGTGTGCAGCCACGAAAATCAATGTCACTTTGCCATTTTGTTAAAAACTTGTCTTCTATTTAAATATAGAAGCAAGAGGTCTTGGGCCGGTTTAATCCCTGTTCAATGTGTAAAAGCAACAGACCGAAATAAAACAAACGAGCTAAACAAAAAAAGTTATGTTGGTCCAAAGTCATATTTGTTTTTCAAATCGATATTTTTCAAAATAGTTACTACAAAGTATATTTGGTACAAACACAATTTTGAAGCCATATTAAAAATAAGAAACCAATTTGATAATTATAAAATTCGTAAATTAAAAATACAACAACACGCAGAAAAAAGTATGGTTATGGTGACAATATTCGAAGAGGATAATACTATTGTTGGATATATAGTTGTGCTACAACAATATTATGATCCTCACAACAATAGTATGATTCAAATACAACCATACTATGATCCTCACAACAATAGTATGATTCACAAGCAACGATGTTATGATCCCTACAACCATAGTATGATCACACACAATTATTCGATGATCTACAATATAATTTATTAGAATTGGTTTAAGTTGTCAAGATTTGAATTATGAAAATTATTCAAAATACATTAAATTCAAAATAATAGGAGTGATTTATTTCACAGTAGAAAAAATAAGTTTAAATAAACGTAAGCGTTTTTATAAAAAATATTTCAGTTAAACAAAGCCAAAGCAGCTTGTGTAAAAAAAATTAATTTCGATAAAAAAGTAGATACGTACCAATAACATTTGTTCTTAAAAGCATATTTAAATGAAGAAATATTACAATCATACAGTATGATTGTCGTAATCATATTATTGTTAGCATAAACGCAAAACACAATACTTTTGTCGCACCAACCATATTTATATTATTGCTATCACCATATTTTCATAATAATACTATTGTTACATTTCAACAATATTAATATTGCAGCAATTATACTATTGTCAAAAATAAATTCAGTTAACAATGCTATGGTTGCGACGAACATACTTTTATTGCGTAGAACATATTATTATTGCCGTGACCATGTAGTAACCATGTTTTTTCTCTGCGTGAATAGTTTTACCAATTCGAAAAATTAAATCTCACTTTTTTAATTGTTTAAAACCTGAATAAAGTAAAAATTGGCATAGGAAAAAAAATGTTTGCCCATTTTATGAAAAATTTCTTGCAAATATGTAAAAAAAAAACTTAAACGGAAAAAAAAAATTTCTTCAAATTCGGAAAGAACAAAGTGAAGTCAACTTCAGGCTGATTTTTAAAATAAACTCAATAGCCCGACTTTAAATGTAAATAGCTCAAAATAATTGTCAAGTCCTTGGCTACGCATGCTTTTTATATTTCGGGTCCGGCAACAAAAATACAATAATTTAAATAATACAAATACAAATAATTTATCACGCGCACCAACCAATTTTCGAAGTTTTCCACTCCGATTGAGACACCTCCAAAACATGATTTTTGAACGCTTCAACAGCTGCTTCGATGAAAAACTTTGACCACGCATTTTTTTTTTGATGATAGGGAATAAAAAGATGTCATTGGGAGCCAAATCAGGGCTGAACGGTGGATGGCCCGTTAATTCGACATCTGGAGTGGTCAAATAGCTCATCGTTTCAGCTGATGTGTGAGAGCTCGCATTGTCGTGATGCAAATCGATCTGTCTTCTCTTATTATCTTTCCTCATTTCTTCGAACACTGTTGGCAAACAGATGATTGTATACCACTCAGAATTGCCCTCCTACGTTCCACTAATGGCACTGTGGCAACATGGCCGTTTATACCGAAAAAAACGCTATCATTTGCTTCGACGTACTTCTTCCGCAAACAACTTTTGTTCGATTTGACTCGTCTTGAAAGACCCATACTCTCGATTGCTGTTTTGCTTCGGGTTCATATGCATAGATCCATGATTCGTCACCTGTAGCAATGTTATACACTGCCTTTGAGCTACCGCAGTTATACTTTTTTCAACATTTCTTTGCACTAATCCATACGAGCCTTTTTTTGAGCATTCGCCAAATTATGTGGGGTCCAAAAAGAACAATTTTTTTCACGACCAAATGAACATGCAATATCTTATTGATGCTTGTCATACTAATGCCTAAGGGTGCCTCAATTTCACGGTCTTGCTTAATCAGTTCACGCACAGCATCGATGGTTTTTGGCAAAGTGACCGTAGTTGGGAGTCCTTCACGAAATTCATCCTGGAGCGAACGGCCTCCGAGACTAAACTCTTGGTACCAGCGATTGACAGTGGTTTTTGATGGGGCTTCATCGACAAAAGTCAAAACAAACACTTTTGCCTCGATTACCTACGCCGAAAATCGTAAAAAATCATCGCACGAAAATGTTCACGGGATAATTCCAAATTTTGACTGAGATGAATTTTTTAACACACTGTAAACAAAACAATTCGCCCTCAAATGACAAAACGTTCTGAGTGAAGTTATGCTAAAAAATGTCAGTTCCCAGTTTGCATCTAGGAACACTAGTATTGTCAGGACCCGAAATATAATAGCAGCCCGTACAATTGCCTTTTTTGAAAAACTCAAAAATATTTACTAAATCAAAAATTATTGAATTTTAGGTCGATGGAAATCGATCCTGGTATAGGAAACATCCCCCGAGTGTTGGTCAATGGGTCGTACACGTTAACTTGTTAATGAAAATGGACAATTTTATTTGTATCTTTATTGGATGAACTTTGCTTAATTGACCTGTAAGTGTAAAATTAATCTTCTTCAAAGGTTCCTAGAACTGAACTTCAGTGCCCTTACAAACATTCGGTTGTACTGACGGAATAATTGGAGTATACCCCGAAGCGCAATCATTTGACTGCACAAAATTCGGTTGTGACAACTAATGCGTACTCTGTGTGTGCGTAGTATTTTTTAAGCTACTTCAAAAAGCTCAGTTACAACCATTTGCACTTCATCCGCTGGCATTTGCTCGTATTGTATTCTCCTATTAGTTACAGTAGACGAGCAATAGTTATTTTTAAGCTCCCGTGAAAGTAAGTCAATTAGGATATTTGTGTTTTCGAAACGAAAAATCGCAAAATTTTAACGAAACGACAAAGACCGTGCGATTGTCGGTAGTTCTGGCCGTAATTTATACGTTCTATTAATTAGACTAACACTAATTCTAGTAACATCGAACCGGCATTGGAGGCTAAATTCCGTGGTCAACTCGAAGAGATGGTCATTAACTGGACAACACAAGTACACGAAATAATCAGTGAGAAATCTGATTGTCTACCGCACGCACCGAAGGGTAGAGCAAGCTCGACAAGGATAACAGCCGTCAGCATGCCAGCACATGAAGTAAGTTTTTGGATAAATCGCCAACATAACCTGGAAAATCTCTACGAGCAACTGAGATCCGCAACCTTTAAAACGGTGGCCTATATACTTGAAGAACTGGACTCGCCCTACTATCGGCCATTTGCCAAGATGCTGGCAAATGTGGTCCGTGCCTGGCATGAAGCCCAAGATGTCTCACTGTGGCTGCAGCCTCTCCTAAGGCAGACAGCCGCATTTAATGCGGTCAGTTTTGCCAATGCCCAGGAATTGATTTTGCCCCTGGTGCATGTTGTCCATCTGTTGTGGTCAAATGCTCGTCACTATCGCACAACTGTGCGGATGACAGTTTTGCTGCGTTGCATTTGCAATCTCATCATACGACGCGCCAATGAGGATCTGGAATTGGCTACCCTTTTTCAGGCCGATGCTGATGAAGGTCTGCTTAAGATCACCAGGACTATTGATATTTTGGAAATGTTTAAGTGAGTTGTCATCTTGGTGCATGGCAAGATAAAATCTCTAATTTTTGCATTTCCTTTAATTCTAGATCTAAATTGTTGGAATACAAGACGAAATATGCCAGCAATCAGACCCTATTGCCGGCTTTATCACTAGCGCCGGCCACAAACGACGAAGAATTGCAGCCGGTTTCTACTCCCGCCGAAGTGCAACAGCTTTGGCGTTTTTCAAACGAAGACGTTTTCGGCTACGCTTTGGATGGTTTTTTGCAGCAACTCTCGGAAATTCAAACAGTCTTCGAGGCAGCAGTCTCTTTTCAAAGTCTGGAGAAAATGGAAATTGGTGGTTGCATAGGGAAATCACTAACGGACCGCATTCGGCAGGTACGAGTATTAGAAGTCGATTGAACAAGCACTCAATGGAATAAATATTTTATTGCACATCATTCATTAATTAATTAAATTACTAGTTTATTTATTTATTATTTTTTGCAGTTAAGAAGGTAACAATGCAAATGGACGTTAGGTCGTCACTTAGCGTAATATATCTGGCTCTCTGATTTGGAGTACCAACACGCAGAGAAAAAACATGGTTACTTCATGGTCACGGCAATAATAATATGTTCTCCGCAATAAAAGTATGTTCGTCGCAACCATAGCATTGTTAACTGAATTTATTTTTGACAATAGTATAATTGCTGCAATATTAATATTGTTGAAATGTAACAATAGTATTATTGCCAAATTTAATAATGAAAATGTGGTTATAGCAACAATATAAATATGGTTGGTGCGACAAAAGTATTTTGTTTTGCGTTTTATGTTAACCATAATATGATTACGGCAATCATACTGTATGATTGTAATTTTTCTTCATTTAAATATGCTTTTAAGAATAAATGTTATTGCTACGGATCTAATGCAGTAATAGTCCTTTTTTATCGAATTTTTTTAAACAGCTGCTTTGGCTTTTTTTAACTGAAATATTTTTAATAAAAACGCTTACGTTTATTTAAACTCATTTTTTTCTACTGTGAAATCACTTCCTTTTATTTTGAATTAAATGTATTTTTGAATAATTTTCATAATTCAAATCTATTGTTAACATCTTAACCAAATTCTAATAAATAATATTGGTCTGATCATACTATGGTTGTAGGGATTATAACATGGTTGCGGGTTGTGAGAATCATACTATGGTTGTAAATGAAACATATAATAGTTGTAAGGATCATGGTTGTATTTGAATCATACTATTGTTGTGAGGATCATAATATTGTTGTACGTGAACCAAAACCTATTGGCACTTAGCTCTTGGGGAATTGTTTCAGTTTCAGACCGCTTTCGCATTACTTCAATGTTTTTTCTAATCTGAGTGTAAGTGTCATATTTTATGGCCCCCGATCATACAGATATAGGTTTTGCTGGTTCCACTGTTCCCCATTTTGTGTCTCTGCATACACCATTTTTTCGACTATAGGCAGCCACTATTCTTTCAAGTTCACTGCAACACGATGACAAACCATGAATAATTCCATATGTGACGCGCAAAATTGAAAGGGACCTAAGGTTAAACACCAGTTTTGTACAGGAGAGCCATTTTAAAGATTAGGTCCCTTTCTATTTGCGCTTAGAATCGTCGACTTCACTTTCATAAAACGCGCATATCTCTAGGAGGGAACACTTTTGGGGCATGGGATCGGTCTCATTCGATGCTCAGATGTTGTCCACATCAAAAAAAAAAGTGAAAAGTTGATGAAAAGTTTTGTTCAGGAGAGCCATTTTAAAGATTAGGTCCCTTTCTATTTGCGCTTAGAATCGTCGACTTCACTTTCATAAAACGCGCATATCTCTGGGAGGGAACACTTCTGGGGCATGGGATCGGTCTCATTCGATGCTCAGATGTTGTCCACATCAAAAAAAAACGGTGAAAAAGGTTTTTTTACTCTAAGGTCCCTTTCTCTATGCGCTGTCACATATATGGATTCATTGCGAAATTTGCTTAATATGACTTCTTTTATTGGACCCACATCCATTAAACCCAATACTGCCAATGTCATACAGGAATGCTTTCCACGGTAAAGAGTATACAAGCTACGGGTTGGCCGATTTTACGAATTGTGAACTTTTGTTTCAAGATTTGGATAATATTGCGGTCTTGTTCTCTTGGGCACAAAAAACTAGTCCATATTTACTGGAGGCATCTTCTTTTCACCACGTGTTCCATATGTTCATCGTTGGGATCGGGCTGATGGAGCCAAAATATGTGCCAATTAAATCCATGTTCTTGCTCCACTGTCTTGGATTCGCTAGCTATTTTCACTCTTACCTTCTATCAATCTCCGTATTTAGTGTGGTGGGTCATATTTGCTAGCGTTCCGTCTGGCAGTTTGATTGTTGGCATTACCTGTTCTATTTGCCACTCTTGGATCAATATTGATTTCTTTCACCCATTTGTGGTAGAGTTGGACCATACCGGTCAATGTTTTCGAAGAGCCGCCATACAGAGATCTCTCCGATTTGAGGTTAGTCACAAATAATATACCATCGTGCTCAAATTTCGTATACGAGGGCTGCTATATGCATTTCTGGCCCAATAATGAAAATGCAAATATTTATCATTAAAAATGGTTTTACTGTTTTTCAAACTATTCTCCAGCATAATTTATACACTTTTGCATGCGCTCAAACCAATTGTCGAAACACTTTTTCCACTCAGATTGAGACACCTCCGAAACATGGATTTTGAACGCTTCAACAGCATCATCTGGCGACGAAAATCGTTGACCACGCACTTTTTTCTTGATGTAAGGGAATTAAAAGAAGTTATTGGGTACCAAGTCAGGACTGTATGGCGGATGACCCATCAATTCGACGTTTTGGCCGGTCAAAAAGGCGCTGGTTTGAGCCGATGTGTGAGAGCTCGCATTGTCATGGTGCACAATGATTCGTCTTCTCTTGTTCGTTTTTCGAATTTCTCCGAAGACTTCAGGCAAACAAATTGTGGTGTACTACTCAGAAATGACCGTCCAACGTTAATCAAGCGGAACAGTCGCCACATGACCAGTTTTGCCGAAGAAACAGGCGACCATTTGCTGCAAAGTGCTTCTTCCACGAAAAACTTTCGTGGGACTTGGCTCGTCTTCGAAGACCCACACTGTCGATTGCTGTTTTGTTTCGGGCTCATACACATTGATCCATGATTCGTCACTTGCAATGATCTTATAAACGTATTTTGAAGCACCGCGATCGTTTTTCTCAAGATTTCTTTGCACCAATCCACACGAGCATTTTTTGAGCGATTGTCAAATTGTGCCCGACCTAACGAGGACAAACCTTTTTTACCGTCAGGTGTTCATGCAGTGTCGAATGTTTGCTAGTGGAAAAATGCCCAAGGATGTCTCTATCTCACGGTTTGTCACAAGGCGATCTTGCGGTATCAGTTTACGCACGGCATCAATGTTTTATGTCGCAACGGCGTTTTTGGACGACCTTTACGACCTTCGTCTTTGAGCGAATTCATTAAACCAGCTTTTCACAGTGCTATAGGATGGTGCTTCATCGCCCTAAAAACATTTAAGTTTTTTGATGCACTCTTTTCGTGATAATCCACGTCGAAATTTGGGAAAAGTGATCGCACAAAAATGTTCACAAGTTAATTCCATTTTTTTGCCAAATTGATTTTTTCAAGTCACTGTAAACAACACAAATGATAGTCGTACGTCAAAACGTTCTGAGTACGTTAATGCTAAAAAATGTCAATCTTTCCAATGGAAATGTCAGATGGTGCCATAAATGTTTATAGCAATCCTCGTACTACACATGGACAAAAAAAATATTTAGAAAGCGGTTTAAAGTTCCGTTGAAAAAATGAATTTTGGCTGCAATCAACAAATGTTTATAATCGTGATTGATATTCGGTTTGACATACCATAAGATGATAAATTTGATCTTCATATTTTAAACAAAACTAATTGATCGGTCATACTAATGAAGCAAATAAAATGTGGAAGTGTGTGGTTGTGGCAACCAATAGTTTTGCCAACATTTTCGAATATTGGTGATAACATCTTTTATCATAACCAAAAGAGAAAATAATCGCATTAAAACTGCTTCAAGTAAATCGTTTAATACAATTTATTCAGAAAAAATCTTCCATCGTCGTTTCCTCTTTTTGCTCGACATGACCCTCCCTTTGTTTTAGAGTGGTGCAAGTAAACAAAGAAACACTGTTTTACATCTAATGAAAATTTTAAATTTTTCGCTAAACAATTGCCGAAATGAGGTCCTATAGTTCTAGAAGCCACAAACCATATTGATTAGTGACCAAATTTTACTTGCTAAGTTTTGACCGACTTACATGTCACGCCAATCATAATAATATTGTCTCCGCATGTTCGTCGAACTATAGCATTGTCTTTTGAAATTGAATTTCCAATAAATGTATTATTGCCAAATTTAAAAATTAAAATATGGTTGTAGCAACAATATATGGTTGGTGAGACAAAAGCATTGTTTTTTTGGGCTTTATGATAACAATAATAATATTACGGCAATCATACTGTATGATTGTAATTTTTCTTCATTTGAATATGCTTTCAAGAACAATATTATTGTTACTTTTATATGAAAATTAAAATTTTCAAAGAAACTGCTTTGGCAGTTTACAAATAATCCACTCCTGTTATTTTGATTTGCATGAATTTTTAAATAATTTTATAATTCAAATCTATTGCAGAAAACCTTAACCAATTTTAATAAATAATTTAGGTGATCATACATGGTTGCGTGTGAATCATAATATGGTTGTAAGAATCATAGTATGGTTGTGAGATTCATAGTATTGTTGTGAGAATCATAGTATGGTTGTATTTAAACGTTGTGAGGATCATAATGTTGTTGTATCACAACCATATACATGGCAATAGTATGATGCTCTTCGAATATTGTTATCCCAACCATACTTTTTTTGCGTGTAGCTACCTTATTTCTTCCCGATTTTAACCCCTGAAGTTCTAAAAACACATATTATAACCAATCTTGCTCAAATTTAGCATTCAGCATTGTTTGAGGCCTGTTAGTAACCCTGATGCATTAAGACTATATTGGTCCGTTTTTTCGACTTGCCCCCATGCCCAAAGCCCTGCCAAGATAAAGTTCATTGTAATGCAGTGCATTATATCCATATTTTAATATACGCATACAAATAAGCCTACCAATTTAAAGTCCTGCCTATGTCTTTACATAGCTTCAACGAAATTTACAAATATCCCTCCTGCTCATAAGCCCGACCTATTTCAAAGACCAGAGATAGGCGCGGAATATTCTGAATAACTGAGTGTAGAATACGTATCAAATAGTCAGCCCCGCCTGACTTAAGTTCTTCTACCCTGCACAGCTCTTTGAAAAAGGGTATTACAAATAAGTTTCATGGCAAATGTTTCTAAATACCTAAAATATTTGAGCGAAGCCCGCCCTTAAGTATACCGATCAACATATATAAGTAATAACCTGCTGATTCCGTTTTATGATGTCTGTCCGACGGTCCGGCTATCTAAAGCTTGTTATCGAACTGCAGGTCCTATTGTTGTCCAATTTTTATGAAATTTGGTAAAAGTCAGTTTTTTGACCGAGGAAAGACGTTTTTTAAATTTTAGAAAATCGGTTTAGATCTACTTGGATATATAGGGTGATCCACCTAGCGGTATTTTTTCAATAGGGTTTTTTTTCGCAGATTACGCGTTAGTTGTTTTAAACTTTATTTTTTATTTGTTTTCAGTACTGTTTGACATTTCGTCATGGAAAGACTTACACCGCAATAACATCTCCTAATTGTGCAACTGTACAATGGAAATGAGCGTCCGGTGAGAAACTGGCTTCGGCCAAAATTTCGTTCAGTAGTGGGGCCCATTTCTGGCTCAACAGCAACGTCAATAAACAAAATTTTCACATTTGGGCTGAAGAGCAACCAGATGAGGTCCAAGAGATTTCATTATACCCAGAGAAAACCACGGTTTAGTTTATGGCCTAGTAGAATCAACGGTCCATATTTTTCCAAAAAGATGATGGCCGCAACGTAACCGTGAATGGTGCCCGCCCTCGCGCATTGATATCGGACTTTTTGCTACCTCATATTGAAGCCCGTAATCTTGACGAAATTTGATTTCAACATGACAGTGCCACATGCACTGTCAGCTGCTCAAACAATGTATCTATTGAGAGGTAATTTCGAAGACTAGCAAATTTCTCGTTTTGGAATGTTGAGTTGGCCGCCTAGATCGAGTGATATCACACCTTTAGACTTTTTTCATTAGGGCTATGTAAAGTCCAAAGTCTTTGCTGACAAACCAGCTACGATTCAGGTTTTGGAAGCCAACATTACGAGTGTCATTAACGCCATACCGGTCGAAATGCTCAAATGATTCATTCAAAATTGGACCCTCAGAATAGACACCCTGGGGCGTTGTTGTGGCCATACTTTGAAGGAAATTATATTCAAAATATATAATTTCCTTCCTTTTGAATAACCATTAAAGATTACACTCTTGATTTAAATTTTTGTATTTTTTTATTTTGAAATCACCCTGTAGCTCCCACACATATGTTCATCCGATTTTATGTTTTTATTTCTAGAAGTCTCATACTACATGCAATCTTGATGAAATTTGCCACAAGTAATTTCCTTTGGGCCAAGGACAGACGATATTGAAATTGGAAAAAATCAGTTCAGATTGGGATAAAGCTCTCACATATAAGTAAATGTGACGCACAAAATAGAAAGGGACCTAAGGGTAAAAACCAGTTTTGTTCAGAAGATCCATTTATGATGGTACACCAAAGATATATATCTTTGGTAAATTTAGAGACCATCCGAGGGAGTCCAAACACGTATTTCTTTTTATTTATTACGTCTATGGGGATAATTTCCTTACAGGCCAAATACAATAAAAATGTGATATAAATTAAGACATTTAACAGTCTTCCTAGAAATTTTTTAATTACTTTGTTTAACTAGTTTTTAACTATAATTTAAATGAATTTGTTGTAATTTATATCACTTTATTATTGTAGCTGGCCTGTAATGAAATTATCTCCATAGACGTAATAAATAAAATGTTTACAAATTGTATTAAAAAGCTGCATAGATTTACGCGTTTCAATGACAAAGGGAACGTAATGTCTTTATATTCTAAGTGATGCATTGAACCGAACAAGTGACAGCAATTCTGAACAACCAACATTTCCACAAATTAATCCCTGTAAAAACATAATAGATCCAGAGATTTTAAGGAAAGAAGTAAGCGTCTTCTATCATAAGATGGTATTGGTTGCGTAAAATTCAAAGAACTTAAAATAAATTTCATAAAAGATTTTTGAACTTTTTTGTAAGGGGATTTACACTGGTGGCCAAAACTTAAGCAACTGATATTACGCTGCATTATAATGCCAGGTAAAATTTTTAATGATACACCTAACATGAATATTTCTTTAGTGCGTTTTATTTTATTTACATATAAATAAAAAAAAAACCTTAAAAGCAAAATTCCTCATGAAAAATATTTTTTTTTGCGATGAAAAAATTTGACTCAAATTTTGCTTGGTCAAAACTAAAGCAACGATGGCATATCCATTACACAGTACAACAGCCAATCTGGGGGTGAGAAATTCCAAGTCAGGGTGATGGTACTAGGTCAGTATATTAAAACCCTTAATGGATTAAAGAAAATGTAATTATTAATTTTTCTCAATTTATTTCAGCAAAATCGAACTAGTCGTTCTCGAGTTATGTCAAACTACGTTTTTGCCAACATTTTACAACTAAGCGAAAAAACATCAAGATAAGGAAAAAATGTAAAAGGTCATAAAAAAAACTGGCACATACGAACCCTTTGAGGGTTTTAATATACTGACCTAGTACCATCACCCTGACTTGGAATTTCTCACCCCCCAGACAATAACCCCAAAAATGTTCCACAGTGTTATTTTTGATTACAGCGGCACATCTACAAGGCATTGCATTTATTAGTCGGTCAATTTGATCCTTGTGAATGCTGTTCCAAGCATCCTGAATGCGATTTAAAATGTCGTGTCTGTTTGTCTGAGAATCTCTCTTAATTTTTCGATCTACAATACTCTATAGATTTTCGATAGGGTTTAGGACGGACGATTGCGTTGGCCACGCTAAAACTCTGTTTTCTGGCTCATATAACCACTGGTTAACAAATTTCGACGTATGTTTCGGGTCATTGTCGTGTTGGAAAACGCAAAGAAGTGGCATTTTTTCTTCTGCAAATGGAATCATTACGTTCTCCAACACATTTTTGTACACTATTCGATCCATTGTTTCCTTTATTTCATGAATGAGTTCAACTCCAGCATGAGAAAAACAGCCCTAGACCATAATTGAGCCTCCTCTGTGTTTAACAGTACCTTTGTTATACTGAGGGTTAGGTATCTCATTTCCTGGCCTTCTTACGGTAAAATTTTTTTTATATCTGAGCCTTTTATATTAAATTTAGATTCATCCGCGAACAATATATTTCTCCAACGAGTAGCATTCCAACCAATGTGAGCTTTTGCAAAAGCTAGCCTAGCTGTTCTATTTTTCGCCGAAATAAATGCCTTCTTCGATGGCTTCCGAGCATTAAACCTGCTTACACAGCCCGTCTACGTACAGTTCTTGTGCTTACATCTAATAATACGAGGGCGGCTCGGAAACTTCTTAGCCTAGCACAAAAAGCGCGGTATAAACAGAAAAAAGTTAAGTGTTTTGGAAACTTCCACCTCTGCTATGAACACATGTTAAATTTTGTTTCGATCTGGCAACTCCTTTATATAGAAACAGGTGTTCACAAAAGACGCATGCGCGATTTTTTTACAATGGAAAAATTAGAAATGCGTGGTGTCATTTAATATTTACATAAAAAGGTTTATCGGGACAAGAAATTCATAATGATATGGTGAATGTGTTAGGTGAAAGTGCTCCTTCATATGCAACAGTTGCTGAATTTAAACGTGGTCGTACAATCATTGAAGATGAACCACGTAGTGGACGTCCAAAAACAGCAACAACAACAGAAATTGTAGCCAAAGTGCATGATATGGTATTAAATGATCGACGAATAAAAGTGCGTGAAATAGCTAATATCATGGGCATTTCAAATGATCGAGTCCATTTAATTTTGCATGAAGAACTACAGATGAAAAAGCTTTCTGCAAGATGGGTGCCGCACTTGTTAACAGTCGACCAAAAACGCATAAGAATGAACATTTCTCAAGCTTGTTTGGATCGTTTTCAGCGAAATAAAATGGATTTTATGCGTCGTTTCATAACTGTTGATGAGACATGGATCCATCACTATATTCCAGAGACAAAAGAACAATCCAAACAATGGACTGAAGCTGGAGGAAGTGCCCCAAAGAAGGCAAAAACAATTCAATCGGCTGGTAAGGTTATGGCTGGTTTTTTCGGACTTCAAAGGTATTTTATTGTTTGACTATCTGCAAAAGGGTAAAACAATAAATTCTTAGTACCATTGCAACCTTTTAGATCAATTAAATGTACAAATTCGAGAAAAACGTGCTGGCTTACAACACAAAAAAATAATTTCTCATCAAGACAACGCACCAGCGCACAAGAGTGTTTTAACAATGGCTATAATCAACGAATTAAAGTACGAGTTGCTTGACCACCCACCTTATTCTCCTGATTTAGCTCCCAGTGACTTTTACCTGTTCCCAAATCTAAAAAAAATCCTTGCTGGCAAGCGTTTAACTCAAATGAAGATGCAATTACAGTTGTAAACCACTATTTTGAAGACCTTGAGGAAAACTATTTTAATCAAGGGATAGAATTGATAGATCAAAATATTTTTGAAAAACTAACTATTCTCTTTCATTGATAGGCTAAGAACTTTCCGAGCCTCCCTCGTAACTCCCTCGCCAACTCAATTGAACTTATAAAACTTATCTCCCGTATAATTTTTTGATCAGCACGATGCGGAGTTTTTCGCGGCCTTCCTCCAGAATGAACTGTCAAGACTGTACCAGTTGCATGAAACCGACTTATTATTCGCGAAATCACTGATTTGCTTATTGAATGCTTTTCGGAAATGCGTTTTTGTGATAAACTTTTCTTGTAGTCACTGATTATTTGGTGTTGTGCTTGTTTCTTGCCATTTCTGATATTTCTCTTGAAGAATAGATCAAAAACCAAAATTGACACGTGTTATTGCAATTAAAACCACACAAAAATGATTTATGACGTACGAAAAAAGACTCAAAAGCATATCGTGATATATTCAACGGTACGAATAACAACACTTTTTCTAAACAACGGTGTTAGAGAAAAGTTGCTTTAGTTTTGAGCAGTAATTATTTCATAAATGTTAAAAAATAAATCGATTTAGTTTTTTTAAGTTCACCATATCCGTAAAATAATAAATACCACCATATTTGGAAGAACATTTGTCCATTATGTTCAAAAATAAATTGTTACAGCCTATAACTCAGTGATCATTTTCAGTTGCTTAAGTTTTGGCCACCAGTGTAAATGTACCACAGCATGCGGATTCCAAATAAAAGATGCGTACTCTAATTAAGAACGGACAAAAGATTAATTAATTATCTTTTAGTGTAATGCAGTACATACAGTATGCAAAATTCATATTCGTACACCCATGAGAAACTTAAAAAATCAATAATAATTCAAAGGTATGTAATTCACAAATCCAAAAATCGATGAGATTTATTTAGTATATGAAAAACAAAAACGACACAAAAAAATGTGGCACCCTGTTTCGTGAATTTAAAGGTAGATGGCGCTGTTTGCATTATATTGCCAACAAAAACCGTATTCGTACAGATGGCAACGCTATGTTATTGTTGAAATCAACAGGAGATGTAAACACACTTTTATTTCTGTGCTTCCCCTGTTAATTGTTGAGTACTGTGTTATCAAAATATATCAAATTCAGTGCAACTTTTACAAAAAAGTTCGGGAAACTCGATATGGGTGGAAAATCAAGTGAACTTTCGGACGAACAACGAAAAATTGTAATAGATCTGCACATTGATGGAAAATCTTTACGGGAGATTGCATAAATAATGGAGCGCAGTGTATCTACAATACAATATGTCGTATTCAGTTACAAAAAAAAAATGGGCAATTTAAAAAAGGGCGACGAAATTTAAACCATTCCAAGTTAACAAGAAGACACTGTTCATTTCTACGTCGTCAAAACCGCATCGATACTTCTGTAAGTGGCGTACAACTGGCTGTAAGTTTGGAACGGGACTTTGGAATTCGCGTTACACCTCAAACAGTGCGAAATAACATTAGAAAAATTGGATTTAAAAGTCGGTATGCTGTCAGAAAACCATTTGTTAGTGGCGTTAATAAGCAAAAACGGATTGGGTTTCCAAAAAAAAGTACCAAAATAAGGACTATAACTTCTGAAAAAGAGTTGTTTTTACGGAGGGGTCCAAATTCAATATAAAAATATCGGATGGAGGCGTAAAAATTTGGCGAGAGAAGAATACGAGCTTATCTCGTCCTAATCTCACGTGAAGGACCTGAAAATAGCTTTAAAGGCGGAATGGGATCAAATATCACCCGAGTTAACCTCCAAACTCGTCGAATCAATGCCTAGGCGTCTAAGTGCGGCCATAAAACAAAAATGATATCCAACAAAATATTAACTTTTATTAGAAAGCATAATATCTTTAATTTTTTTGATCTTGCTACTCTGTACGAATGCGGGTTTTGTCATCCATAATGTGAAAACTCCGCCATCTAGCGGCTGATTTATGAGTTAAGTATACATAAGTTTGTTTTTTCCATAAAAATAATAAATCTATGTGAAATTTTGTAAAATGTGCTTATTGGATTGAATACTTCGTAAATTCTTCATTTTTAGTAAGTGTACGAATATGAATTTTGCATACTGTAAGAGAATAATTCTAGGGGATAATATACTTATATATAATCCAAATAAAAGTTAACTTAAGTTAAGAGTTGGCTTTTCGCAACATCCAGAAGTGCAGGAAATAAAATAGTCGGCCACGACCAACATGTTTTTTTTTATTAATTTTTGGAAATATTAAATTATTTTTTAATTTTTTCCAATTATTCAATTGTTAATGACTTTCAGATTCATGCCGACTTCAAAATGCTTTTCGAAGAATGGACCCGACTGGAAATCGATTTGAGCCACACGTCGTCCTCACACAAAAACTCCAGCTGGCAAACATTCAGAAGAGAGCAGGCCATCTTCTTTCAGCACATGGAGGTGCTGGAAAAGAAATTGGCCACCATATTGCTGCAGGCATATGGCGATTGTCACAATTGGGAACAACTATCCAAGGTGAGTAGACAGACATTCAGTGTGGGCTCCTACTCACACCATGTCAAACTGTGTTTATGCCAACATTTAAATGTTTTTGTATTCGCATTTGTTGTCGTCCATTGTTCTCCTGGCTGTTATTGATGGCTGTGAATATGCCATTACCGCCTCAACCTCAATGCCAACAGCTCACGACCATGTTTGCCAACATCGTGCAGCGCCAAACCATTCAAGCCGAATTAGGGGTAATTTTGCAACACATACTCAGCGTCTACGACGATGAATTGCTGCTGATTGAAAGCACCGTCAGCGAAGTGCTGTTGGCTTTTGAATATGGAGGTGTCGCCGCCATACCGCTGGAGCGAAGCAACTTCCCGCCCATGGCTGGTACGATGATGTGGCTGGAGAACTACATGCGGCGATGTGATGTCTTTGCCGCCAACGAGCTGAATGCTTTGATTAAAGTGCTGTAAGTATTCAATTGAAATGCGTGGCACTGGTGGAGGAGGAGTGTCACGAACACACCTTCACTTACTCACACATAGGCACCACTTTGTATTTTCCTGAATAGAATGAATTTGCAGGATGTTGTTGTTGAATTATCACCTGTACGCGTACAAGTGTATGTGCACTAGGGTAGGTCGATTTAGCAATCGATAGTGTGCCATCGATTTTGCGATTGCTTTCGGCTTGAGAAAAAAGGATCCTACGACATATAAAAAAAACCTTTTTGGAGGCACCCAAATTTCAATTTTTTGACATTGTCTCAATATTTATTTTTAAGGTTTTTTAGTTGGTAAAACAAAAATTGTCTGATTAATTTTTTTTTTAAATATTACCTTTCCAAGGTGACATACAACTCATACAAAAATACATTGCCACAAAAAAATAAAATATATCATACAGGGTGGCTGATGAAAGCCGCTACCACAAAAAAAAATTATAAATTTTTTTTCTATTTTATGTATCTGGTTAATTTTTCTTTTATTTTAAAGATTGTTTTTTGGATTTAACAAAAATTGATAACTGGGACACTGAAACAAGAATTTGGATTGACCGCCGCTAGCACGCGACCGTAGATAGAAAAAAGTATAGGCTCACGTTTGGCGGCAATACTCCGAGCAGGTAAACCATAATGGGACTTGTAAACCATTTTGCCGAACATGGGACAGTCAACAGAAGACCCTACCATCGAAAGCTGTCATACAAAACAATCCAAAAGTTTCGACAAGAAGCTTATCTACTCAAATGGGTATACGGTTGCTATATATATCCAGCCTAAGTGTTGCCTGGCGTCATCTCACATTCCATTGGGAAGTTTTACTTTTTTTGCATAAACGTACTCAGAACGTTTTGACGCGCGACCATCATTTGTATTGTTTACAGTGACTTGAAAAAATCAATTTTGCAAAAAAAAATGGAATTAACTCGTGAACATTTTTGTGCGACCATTTTTCACAACTTACGATGTGGATTATCACGACATGAGTGCATCGATGAACTTTAATCTTTGTATGGCGATGAAGCACTGCGAAAAACTGATTTAATGGATTCAATCGTGGCCCACGCTCGCTCAAAGGCGAAGGTCGTCCAAAAACGGCCGTTGTGCCACAGAACATTGATGCCGTACGTGAACTGAGAATGCAAGATCGTCATGTGACTTACCGTGAGATAGAGGCATCCTTGGGCATTTCTTTCACCAACATACATTCGAAATTGTATGAACACCTGGCGTAAAAAAGTTTTGTTCTCGTTGGATACCGCACAATTTGACAATCGCTCAAAATAAGGCTCGTGTCGATTGGTGCAAAGAAATTTTTGAAAAAATACGATCGGGGTGCTTTAAACGAAGTTTATAAGATCGTCACAGGTGACGAATCATAGATCTATGCTTATCAGCCCGAAAAAAAACAGCAATCGACCGTGTGGGTCTTCGAAGACGAGCCCAATCCAACGAAAGTTGTTCGTGGAAGAAGCACTTCGAAGCAAAGGGTCGCCTGTTTCTTTGGCAAAACTGGTCATGTAGCGACTGTTCCGCTTGAACAGCGTAGGACGGTCAATTCTGAGTGGTACACCACAATTTGTTTGCCTGAAGTCTTCGGAGAAATTCGAAAAACGAACAAGAGAAGACGAATCATTGTGCACCATGACAAAGCGAGCTCTCACACATCAGCTCAAACCATCAGCCGTTTTGACCGGCCAAAAGGTAGAATTAATGGGCTATCCATCGTACAGCCCTGATTGGCAACCAATGACTTCTTTTTATTCCCGCACATCAAGAAAAAAATGCGATGCTGTAGAAGCGTTCAAAAACCATGTTTATGTGTCTCAATCAGAGTGCTTCGACAACTGGTTTGAGCGCATGCAAAAGTGTATAAATCAAGCTGGAGAATATTTTGAAAAACAATTATTGATTATAAATAATAGCATTTTCATTATAAGGCCAGAAATATATATAGCAGCCCTCGTAGGCAGACACTCATTGCAGGCAATAATATACAAAGTTTGGACTTATTCCCATATAAAATTCAAATGGACAACAACTGAACGCAGCAGACTTCTCGATTCGCTTGGAATTTTGACGGAAGATGCTTCAAATGGACGGAAATATGTTGAACTGTCTTTTTATGTCTGACGAGGCCCATTTCAATTTAAACGGCAACATAAATAAACAAAATTGCCCGATATGGAGTGCTTCGAACCCACAGATACTCCATTAGATGGAATTGCATCCACCTTGTGTCACAGTGTGGTGCGCAGTTTCATCACGCTGCATTGTCGGGCCCTACTTCTTCGAAGAAAACGGTCACACAGTCAGGGTTACTGGATACCGTTACTTGAGCATGTTTAGAGAGTTTTTCTAACTTTCATTCAACTCTGTGTGGTTTCAGCAAGATGGTGCAACTTCTCACACAGTCCGGCCTGTTATGACAGAATTGCGTCGAAAATTTCCCAATAAGCTGATATCCAGAAACTCCACATGCCGTTGGCTCCCCACTTCGGCTGACCTTAGGTTCTTGTGGGGTTATTGTAAATAGGAAGTCTACAAAGCAAAACCAACAAATTTGAATGAACTAAAGCAATCCATTCGAGAAACAATTGCGGCTATTCCTGTCTCAACTCTCCAAGCAGTATTGAACAACTTTTTGGTAAGATGCCGTACATGCATCAGCGAGCAGAGGGGGGCGGGACCATTTAAATTCCATTATTTTTAAATCTAAATAAAGCTATATGAAATAAAATTGAATGAGCTTAAATATGAATAGAAGAAAAATTAATTCCATATGTGACGCGCAAAATAGAAAGGGACCTAATGTTAAAAACCAGTTTTGTTCAGGAGAGCCATTTTAAAGATTGGGTCCCTTTCTATTTGCGCTTAGAATCGTCGACTTGACTTTCATAAAACGCGCATATCTCTGGGAGGGAACACTTTTGGGGCATGGGATCGGTCTCATTCGATGCTCAGATGTGGTCCACATCAAAAAAAAAAATGAAAATTTATTTTTTACCCTTAGGTCCCTTTCTCTATGCTCTGTCACATATACTGAAAAAAAAGGTTTTTAAGTTCCTTAAGTAGCAATATTCATCTGCCACCCTATTTGAGAGCGTGAGAATAGAAATACGACTAAGAGAATCGTACATATGAATCGTATCAACAAAAGAGTACTCTCAGTCGTATTTCTATTCTCACGCGCTTATATATTATATTGAAATTTTGACGCCTCCAAACGTTTTCCTCGTTATTTTTCCTCTTGCCAAAAGCTATCGAAAAATCGATGGTACAATAAAGACACATTTTTGTCCTTACAAATCGGCCCACCCTAATGTGCACTTTTTTCCGCATGCCAAAAGCTATCGAAAAATCAATGGTACAATATCGACAAATTTTGGTCCTTACAATCGGCCCACCCTAATGTACATCTATACATATTTGTATGTTTAAGGATAACTTTATCATATTCTCTTCTCTTTTCGCCTCTGCACCCACCGCCTTGCAAAGTATTGCGGGGAATCCTTTAAGTCCTCAATATGAAAATCTGACTGCACGCCGCAATATTTTGACAACAAAGCTTTGCAATTTGCAGTTGAAAATTTGGCACAATTGGCAGCAGACAATTGAGAATCGCATTGCCAAAGGACTCGACACCAAGCCGATGAGGATGACGCTACAGCACCACCACTACCGTTTCTCTGGCAGTGACAGAGTTCTTGCTCGCCGAGGTCGTGGTCGTGGCCATAGTTATTCCCAAAGCCTGACATCTACCAGCGCTATCGATGATATCGATGAGGCCAACGAAGTCAACAACAACAACACCACCACCACCTGGCCATCGAATCATGCACGTCGTTCTCATGCTGTCACCAGCGTCGATTTAAGTGAATCGTCACCTGGCAGTGACACCCAAATCCTTGAAATGAATTTCTCCCTGGAACTATTCACGCTGCTGAGAGAGACCAAATACTTGCTGGCCCTGCAACAACTTTACAACAGGCGTCAGGGTCTGGGTGCTGGTAGTGGAGATTTCGCCACACCCTCAGACTCGCAAGCTGCCTTGCCACAACAAAATCATCACCAGTTGCCGCAAACACTTCTTGATTTGTACGCACAACGCGATATATTCTGGCAACGTAAGATCAGGCTAATGCAAATTGCTGAATACTACAACGGCATCCGAGAGGGATTGACGGCTTGCATTGAAATGCAATTAATTCATTCGTCTGTCGGCGAGATAGACGAGCAGTTGGCTTTGGCTGCCAACACTTTGACATGGAGGCACTACGGTAAGTAGTGCTAAAGGATAACAACATTCAATATCAAATTACAATAAGGCTTCCATTTCGATTTGAACGTAGATCAATTGGGATTATTTCGAACACAATCTGAGCATAGTTGGCCAGGGGGTACTTGAGTTTAAGCACATTTTTAAGCGAATAGATGAGATGAAACTCTAATAAGGAAAGCATTAGGAAGATGACAATAATGACAGAGCGAAGGATAGGGAAGGAGAAACACAGATTCTGAACAAGTGAAAAATTCATAAGTTCAGATGTATGCTATCTGCCAATGGATTTGGGAGTCAATGTATTTGATAACGCGTTCAAAACCATGGGTTTCCTTGTTTTTATGTATCCACGGCTGAAGAACAACGATTTGTGAGGCACATATGGCCGAGCATATTTTAAAAATTTGTAAGGAAATTAATGCCTTACAGATTTATGCAGACCTCACAATGCTCTTCAAATAGGCTTCCCTATTTTTAAGTATCCACGCTTAAAGAAATACGATTTTTGAAGCCCATGTTGCTGAGCACATTTTTAAATTTGTGGGGAAATCTTATTATTTTTGAATGGCAATGGCAGACCTCACAATGCTCTTCGAATGGGCTTCCCTATTTTTAAGCATCCACGCTTGAAGAATTACGATTTTTGAAGCCCAATTGCCGAGCACATTTTTAAATTTGTGAGGAAATCTCATTATTTTTGAATGGCAATTATCAAAAGTTGGTTTTATTGCTGACGTTATGAAATTTCAAAAGCAGTCAATTTCATGAAAAAGAGTTGGAAAAAGTTCGACCAGGCCAAACCTTTTATGCTCTCAACTGTGACTTCGCTATACTAAAACCAGTAATAAAGAACACTAAAGTTGGGCGTAGCCCTGCACTTCTGGGTGTTTATAAAAGCCAACTTAAACTACGTCTTTGGACCCCCTTTGCTGAGATTGGAAAACTGCTCTCATATTTTAATTTGTAAGAAATTTTTATTGTTTTTGGTAAAATCGTTTAAACACGAAAGTGGGTGCTTACTTGTTCCAACCTTCATTAAGATTGAGTGCAATATGAGGCTCCTAGAACAAAAACATAAAATCAGAAAAACACCTGTGTGGTAGCAATGTCTAAATCTGCACCGATTTCCTTTAATATCCGTTCCTAATGTGTGTCTTCCAAAAAAAACTGACTAATGCCAAATTTCATCACGATGGCTCTCAGAGCTTTAAATATAAAATCGGATATATAAAAGTATAAAGAGCGGTTAAATTTTAAGGGCCGATGTTAAATGTGAACCACACCTAAACGTCAAGTTTGTTTCTGCATTTCATTTGATATTTCTCAATTTCAGACTAATTCAATTTAACCCATGGAAAGATACACAAGCGAGCAACTCGTTAAAGTTATTCAGGCTTATTATGAAAATGGGCGATAGTGGACGATCAGTTTTCGAAGAAAATCATCTTCAGTGATGAGGCACATTTTCACCTCAGTGGATTCGTCAATAAGCAGATTTGCCGCATTTGGTGATAATCCAAGAGTGATTGTGGAAAAAACAATGCACCCACAAAGGGTGACTGTTTGGTATGGTTTATGGGCTGGCGGCATCATCGGGCCGTATTTTTTCCAAAATAAGGCCGGTCAGGCGGTTACTGTGAATGGTGTTCGCTATCGTAACATTTTAATGACCCGAATTGGAAGTTATGGATGTGGACGATATGTGGATTCAACCGGACGGTGCCACTTGCCACACAGCTAACGAACCAATGGCTCTTTTGCGCGACAAATCAACATCGGCCCTTAAAACTAAACCCCCCATATAGGGTGGACCAATTAATTTAAATTTTGAATCGGCTGTAACAAAAAATACAGATCATTTTTTAAAAAATTTCTGGTTTTATTAGGAATGTTGAACTTAATCATTTAATTATGGAACACCATCCGATGCGTTTTTGCTTCGCCAAATTCGCTGAAAATTGATGAAGAATTTTACAATTGATGCGTTGAAACATGAAATCAAAGTTGCTATTGAAGAGATTCGATCCAAAACAATGGGAAATGTACTGAAAAATCAAGTTGATCGGATGAGGTATTGCCGAGCCAGTTATGGTAGTCATAACGGGTTTTCCATTAAGGACATTCAAATTTTATATTTTAAGAAAACACCGAATATTTAAGATATATATAAGTAGAGTTCACATTTGTTCCAGGTGTAGTGCGAATGTTATGTTTTAAGAATTAAATTCGATTTCGATTTCATATGACCACTACGAGCTCGTGTACAGCGATCTTTCCTTTGAACCCAATTTTTCACCATTCCTGCACACATTTCGACCGGAACGTTGGCAATTTCTGGTTGAATGTTGTCTCTGAGCTCGTCTTAGGTTGTTGGCTCATTGGCATTGACCAATGATATGATAAAATATCATCACATAAAAATAAATCCAGTGGCGATAAATCGCATGAACGAGGTGGCCATTTGACCGGTCCAACTTTCGAGATAACACACTCACCAAATTTGCCTTTCTGTAAATCGATTGTAACGGGTGCTGTGTGGCTAGTGACACCGTCTTGTTAAAACCACATATCGGCGATGTCAAGCTAATTCAATCTGGCCAAAAATGATTTTCTAAAATGACTCGATAGCGCTCTCTATTTATCGTACAGTAACATGACGATTGTTTTCATCGAAGAAAAAGTACGGCCCAAACACACCCTCGGCATGAAAACTACACCACACAGTAATTTTTTGTGGATGCTTCAAGAGACCTTGAAGCAAACGTCGGATTGTTGCTGTCTAATAACGCATATTTTGTTTATTGACAAAACTACTCAGCCAGAAATGAGCGTAATCGCTGAAGATGAGTTTTCGATGAAATTTTGGATTTTCGCGAAACTTTTCAGAGATACCGACTCAGAATTTCGGTAGTAATTTTTATTGATTTTAAAACGTTGGGCGAAAGTAAACTTTACCATGAAGAAAATATTGACTTCGCCTAACGTATGACACTGAAATTTGTTTAAAAATGTTTGAGGGTGCGTTGGCATAAAGATACGAAATTGTTATGTCCCTATTGGCACACCCGTTATGTGTGTGTGAGCTATATCTTAAACTAAACTGATTTTCTTCAATTTTAATAATGGTTTCATCGTGCAAACTTTAATCAAGATTGTATGTAATATGTGGCTTCTAGAGCTAAAAACATAAAATAAACCTATGTGACGCGCAAAATAGAAAGGGACCTAAGGGAAAAAACCAGTTTTGTCCAGGAGTCCCATTTTAAAGATTTGAATACGTGTATCTTTGGTGTACCATCACTTTCAAAAAACGCGCATATCTCTGGCAGGGAACACTTTTGGGGCATGGGATCGGTCTCATTCGATGCTCAGATGTTGTCCACATCAAAAAAAAGTGAAAATTGACTTTTTTACCCTTAGGTCCCTTTCTCTATGCGCTGCCACATATGTGTGAAGCTATGTCTAAATCTGAACCGATTTCATTCAAATTCCATACCGAAGCAGCTCATTCCAAAGAACTAATTTCATCAAGATCGGATACAATATATGTCTCCTAAAACTAAAAATATAAAATTGGATGAACATATGTGTGTGGGAGCCATATATTAATCTGAACCGATTTTCTTTAATTTTAATAATGTCCTTTCTTGGTTCATAAAAACTAACGTTTACAATATTTGACCACGATTGGATGTACGATGTGGAAATATGAAAATCTTACTTACAGGTCTTGTACTATGCTCAATTTCGAATATAATAAGCCAGTTCTAGAGCGGCAGGACTTGGAATCGGGAGGGTATTAGGAGGGAGGGTATACATACCGAATACACGAAACGATATGGTCCAGTTCGACCAGAGTTATTTATTCTTTGCTCGCAACGTACCGTGAACAATTTGAGTACGATTAGAATTAATATGTCTCATAGAGCATAAAGAGCGACCGGACCTGAAGTCGGGAGGAAGCTTTGTGGGAGGGCTTTTAGAAAACATCAACCGATAAGGTATAACTATACCAGCGTTCAACAACGCCATAAGTGTAGGAGGTACCAGGAAAGGCGTAGAGTGTTATAGCTCAGGCCAAAATACTATTTTTTCCTAAATTCGTTTGAATAGTATTTAGGATATTAAATAATACAAAACATGGACGAAGTGTTACCTAAATGTAGGAGATACCCGAAGTGCTGAGTTCATTTTTAGCTCACAAGGCTGTTTTGCAAAAACGTTTGGAAATTTTTTAAAATGTTAACCTGCGAACCTGCAGTTCTAACGGAAAAACGAACATCGCTTATTTGACTTAAAATGTCATCAAACGGATTTGGTCAACACCAAATCATCGGGTGGTTTCTTTTCGCTTTATATGTTATTTTGATCGTGACGACGCTTTATAGCTCGAAATTTTGACAAAAACCCAATGTCATATCTTCGTGGAACGAATGAATCGCTTTACGCTTGAACAACTTTGGGAAATAATCCAAATTTATTGTTCATTGAGTTTGTTGAAAAACATTTTGGTGGCTATGAGACACCACGCAAGTGTGCACAAAAATTTATAGGACTTGCATGCTAGTAGACATTACTCATGGTCACCATCGTCGCACTGTGTGCACTGACGTGTGGGTGACCAGTCCCATGTTGTATGGAACAAAAACTGTGAGTAGTCTTTTGGTTACGAGGTCTGACCGGAGACTTAAATCTGGTACCACGGGTAGTCAGGAGCCCCCAGAACTTTTGTCTTGGCCTGACTAGAAGGTGATGCCCCTTGGAGAGTATCGTGGTGGCTGTGGTTTAAACCCAACTCGCGGGGAGAGCTGTGGAGTTGCATTGCGACCGGGTGCTGTGACCCATAGAACAGCCGAGGTTTAGATAGTCCTCGACCCCTAACCAAGAGGGAAGTTATGGCCCATATCTGTCATGCTTTAAATTGGTAGCGGCGGGATTAACCCAATGGGCCGTTGGCCGTGGCATTGTAACGGCCCCAGTGTGGCCCCAGTAGGCCATAATGGCGATAACCACGCTAAATCCGACAATTATCTGTGCGCGCTGACGATAATGTGGCTGCTTCCCTAGAGCATCGATCTCTACCACTCAATATGTTACGCACTAACCTGATGCGAATTTTTTAAATAGACCTCACATTATTCGCTTACAAGTTCCAATTGACTCAGAAATTAAACGCATCCACTAAGTTATCGCTTCTCAGTTTGGGCCTTACAACAGCTAGAAAAGTACAACGATTGTGCTCGAAAAATATTCTTTCCTGACTCTTTTCTTGGCTCTTTGCAAAGAACTGAAACTATCGCGTGTGGGGATCTGAAACCAGCGCGTTAACGTCGAGAAGCCAATGCATATTCAGAGATTTATAATTTATTCTATTCTATTTATTCGAATTACTATAAAAATTTTGTCGGAAGATCCATTTCGGCTTACGGTAAGCGCTATCGATGCATAATGAACTATTATTATAGCCGAAGATTAAAGACATGACCAATCTTTGGTATCAGCAGGAGTACTCATTTTTGACTAAATCTTGAAAAACTCAGTCAAATTTAATTGTTTTTGTTCAAAGTGTTGAGAGCAGCCTGGGCCGCCACCAGAGCCGGTTCCGCTTTGCGTAAGTCCTCTTCGCACATTTTCGTCTTGATGCAGACATCCTCCTCTATTATGCGGACACGCTTCTCCTCTTCGGATGCGATGTGTTTCTCATATTTTACCTTCTCACTCTCGGCGCTCACAATGAGTATTAGCTTATCGGCAGCAGCATTTTTGGCAGTCAATTGTATTTCCTGCACGGCTAATTGATTCTACATTAGGAGGGGGAGGAAGAGGAACCGAAAGAGATGTGTAAGCGTTGGGATTCGGATGCCACATGTGCCTCTACAAAAGAATTGTGCAACTGACGGGGGTGCTCTTTAATCTATAATGCACTGTGTGGGTTTTTTTTGGGTGTGGTGTAAAATTACGAGATTAAATTGACAAAAGAAGCGAAAGTTAATTAAAATGAGAGCGAATATCGAGAAAAAAAACTCAAAACAATTACATGTGCAGCTACAGCAGTGGGCAAAATTATAGCTCATGGTAAAGACAACTGTTCTTAAAATTCTATGGAAAAAGAAATCGCATAATTCGGGAGTTTGCCATTATATACAATTAACTTTGCCGTTGAGCCTGAAATGGGCCTCATCACTGAACAAAATTTTGGTCGAAAACAGCGGATCTTCCAGTTTCTCACCGAACGCTTATCTCCATAATACAGTTGCCAACATTTGAAGGAAATTATTTTCAGAAAATAAATGCCATAAAATGTCCTTTCAAATTACCAATAAAGATTTTACACTTGATTTGAATTTTTATATCTTTTTTGATCTGAAAAAGTACCTCTAGATGGATCATCCTATATATAAGCTTTTATTTTATAGGAAATATAAACATTCGTGTACTAAAATTAAAGCTGATTTCAGTAGGAAGTAAACCAGTAAAAAGGCCTAATTGAACGAAGCCGACTACGCTATAAGCTACAATTTGAGCAATATCGGACTTATTCGTAGAGGGTGTAAAAAAATATTTACCGAAATGGTCAGCAGGATTTAACATTATTCATAATGCTTTAATTGAGCTTGATTAAATTAATCCAGCAGGGCCTCGAATCGAAAAGGGTCTGTACGGGGGATATATGAAAAGATGATCCGCCCCAGAGGAGCTTCGGACTTAGAGGTCAGAATTGTTGTCCGATTTTCCTGACAATTTACAGAAGTAAGTTTTTTGGACCAAGGACGGACACTCTTAAAAATAAAGAAAATCAGTTCAGATTTAGATACAGATTCTACATATAAGTTGATCTGATTTTTCTGTTTTTAGCTCTAGAAGCCACAAATTAATCTAATATTGATGAAATTTAGCACACGTTATTCTCTTAGACCAAGGAAGGATGTTGTTTAAATGAAAGGAAATTCGGGTCATATTAAGCTGTAGGTCCAATTTTTAAATGTATGTTCATCCGAGTTTAAGTCTTTAACTCTCGAAGCTACACATTACAGAGAAATTTGGCACCAGTTTTTTTCGGCCAAGGAATGACGTTAATAACACTGTGCGACAGCCACAATCGGTTTGGGATGAAACCACCGGGGAAAGTTATATCGGTCAAAAAAAGGTCATACGTGTCCCAGCGTTTCGTTGGGTCTCATCTAGGAATCGAGATATATCGATTTGAAGTTAGTAAGTATCGTATAGGGGAATTTGTCACGTGCATCGATTTTCATGATTTATGTCTCATTTTGGTCATAGGTTATGTGACTTTACGTGAAAGTAATAGGACTTGACACTTTTTACCGTTTTGAATTTTTTATGAATTAAAAAAAAAAAAATTTTAATTTTTAGGCAAAAATAATTTTTTTTTTTCATACATTTATTTATAATTGCGAAACTGTTGCTTAAGTAGGAAAACGGTTTAAGAACAGATTAGAGGAATTGTAATTCTTAATTTTTCTAAATTTATTTCAGCTAAATCGGACGAGTGGTTCTCGAGTTATGTCAAACAAAAGAGCCTAAAACGTGACAAATTCCCCTATACGATACTTACTAACTTCAAATCGATATATCTCGATTCCTAGATGAGACCCAGCGAAACGCTTTTTTTACCAATATAACTTTCCCCGGTGGTTTCATTCCAAACCGATCACTGACCCTTACCATTTGTCGCAGAGTGTAATGAAATTACAACACTGGTAAAGAATCTCAAAAATTTAGCCAGCTTAAAGTAATTTTTTTTTACGAAAATTCGAAATTTTTGTAGAATTTTGCCTATATCTTTAACAACTCTTATCCGAAATAAAAGCGATGTATATCGTCAAAGGTCAATTTTTCTTCTAAACACCACCCTCAAGTTTTTTTTAAAATCGTTTCACAAGAAAATCAGTTAGGGGTCCTTTTATTCCAAAAACCGAAAATAACGATTTATGTGAATATCTCCTAAATTACAGCGAATCTGGCAAATCAAAAGCCAGACTAGTAATCAACAATCCCAAATCAACTAAAGTGTACCATCAAACTTTCAGCCGCAAATTTAGTGTTGACCAGTGTAATTGGCCAACAGGACTTTGGAGCCAGTAGACTTTGGGAGGAACCGATGTTAGGCAAACATCCGTTTAAAAACTGTGCATTTTCAGACCTCTTCTAAATGTGTACCACTTACACCGAGTGCTTTAACTGTGCTCTCTGGGAAGCGTCTGCAATTTTTCATTGGGTAGGTCTTTGGGTCGGAGACAACAGATTATTCAAACAAGGGGAGACCACAATGCCGCCAAATCTTATACTTATAAGTATAAATGAAAAAACCGGTCTATTTATCGATGTATTTAAATGTACGTATTTAAAATTAATAATGTACGTTCTGGTAAGGTAGAAATATTCAATGAACTCGAACTTTGAATACAATATTCAGCTGCAGTAAAATTTATTACATTACCTTATTCAGAAATGTAGATGACAATAATATAGAAATATTTTTACCAATTAAATAATCTCTTTTTTTCACCTGTAGATAGTCAACTTGTCTATGAAATTCATCGAAAAACACAAACCCTATACAATCACCTTAGCCAGACACGGTCTAATGTACAGCAGATTTTGGACAGCATACGACGTTGGAGTCGTGAACCTTTGCATCAACGTTCCATTTATGGAAAAAACCTACTGGAGATACGCCACCAGCAACAGCGTTTGCGCACACGTGTCGTGCAATGTGAAGAGACGCGCCTGTTGCTCAATCGTCTGTTGGCAACCAATTTTCGTTTATTTTTCCACTACGAACCAGAAGAGCAAAACGCTGATATAAAAGAGGAAAATATACATGAGGTACTTTTTTAGCTCTCGAATTGATTGAATATCCCTCTCTACTTGCTCTTTTTATATAGTTTTTAAGCCACTATCCAGACGACCAACGTGAGAAATTTAACAAATATTTGGAATTTATCGATCAGATGATATACGATGAAGTTCGTCAGTCGATGAAGATCAGGTTAAGGCAATCATTTTGTATAGAAGAGCCACATACTTTCTAAACATTGTCATTATCACCCATGGTATAGTTAAATATCACCTCAGTCATTCATTGGATCATGACCGGACTTTAAGTCACGCTGTTCATCAAAATACACTAAAATAAATTTTGTACGGTCACTAAAATCTACTGTACATCATTAACATCGGTATCTAATTCATTAATGCCAAGTGTTTTTTGGACAGTCGGTCGACAGTTGGATAAATTTGGGTCCCGCCCTTAGTCTTAGGTAGTGGTGGATCGAGTAAGGCATCCTAAACCTGTGAAGTACTACCTAATGGTGGTGCCAGAGGGCTGAATGGACTAGTGAAGTGTGTTTTTAGCGTGTTTAAGTCTATTAGCCAATTTCGTCCCCGTAGAAAAAGCGAATAATCACGTCCTTAGTTCGGCCAGGCCGAACCTTCTATACCTTCCATCAAAGTGCACAAAATAACAGTGTCGATTATCACTATTGTCTGTCCACAAAAAAGTAAAGAAAATACCTAAAAAGTGAGTTTTTCGATGAACCTGTAGTCCCTTGAAGGAAAACTTTTTCCTCCTTAGACCGATTTCACCCATTTACAGCGATTGTGTGTTTGACATGATTCTTACCGTAATAGCTTCAACCATGGAGTGTCATCGCACTGGAGCTATAACCAAATGACCCCCCCCCCTTAAGGCCAATAACGGCAGTTTCAATTTTAAATATGCAATAGGGTTGGTTTATTGAGACCTATCTCAAATCTCTGTTGGTCTATGGGCCACAGCCACCTCGATAACTCCCCGAATAGCTGCACCTACTAGTTAGGCCGGGACAACAGTACTGGTGACTCCTGACTACCCTCAGTACTAGACTTTAGTCTCCGGTCAGACCCCGTATTCGAGCAAACACCAGCTTGAGCTCCATACAATGCGGGACTGGACAAGGGCTTACATATTGGCACAATCCTAATCAGCTTGTGACCATAACTATAAATACGAGGTTGCTTTATATATTTCTGGCCTAGGTAACACCAAGTGTAGCCTGACATTTCCATTGGAAAGTTTGACATTTTTTAGCATAAACGTACTCAGAACGTTTTGACGTACGCCCATCAATTGTGTGGTTTACAGTGACTTGAAAAAATAAATTTGGCAAAAAAATGTAATTAACTCGTGAACATTTTCTTGCGAGCATTTTTCACAACTTTCGATGTGGACTATCACGACAAGAGTGCATCGATGAACTTAAATCTTTGTATGGCGATGAAGCACCATCCTATAGCACTGTGAAAAATTGGTTTCATTAATTCAATCGTGGCCGACGCTCGCTCAAAGACGAAGGTCGTCCAAAATCTGCCGTTGTGCCAGAGAACATTGATGCCGTGCGTGAACTAATAATGCAGGATCGCCATGTGACATACCGTGAGATAGAGGCATCCTTGGGCATTTCGTCCACCAGCATACATTCGATATTGCATGAACACCTGGACTTAAAAAACGCTTGTTCTCGTTGGATCCCTCACAATTTGACAATCGCTCAAAAAAAGGTTCGTGTCGATTAGTGCAAAGAAATTTTGAAAAAATACGATGGCGGTGCTGCAACAGACGTTTATAAGATCGTCACAGGTGACGAATCATGAATCTATGCGTATGAGCACGAAACAAAACAGCAATCGATGGTGTGGGTCTTCGAAGACGATCCAAATCCAACGAAAGTTGTTTGTGGCAGAAGCACTTCAAAGCAAATGGTCGCCTGTTTTTTCGGCAAAACTGGTCATGTGGCGACTGTTCCGCTTGAGCAACGTAGGACGGTCAATTCTGAGTGGTACATCACAATTTGTTTGCCTGAAGTCTTCGGAGAAATTCGAGAAACGAACAAAAGAAGGCGAATCATTGTGCACCATGACAATGTGAGCTCTCACACGTCGGCTCAAACCAGTGCCTTTTTGACCGGCCAAAACGTCGAATTGATGGGTCATCCGCCGTACAGCCCTGACTTTGTAACCAATAACTTCTTTTAATTCCTTACATCAAGAAAAAAGTGCGTGGTTTACGATTTTCGTCGCCAGAAGATGCTGTTGAGGCGTTCAAAAATCATGTTTTGGAGATGTCTAAATCGGAGTGGAAAAATTGCTTCGACAATTGGTTTGAGCGCATGCATTTTTATTATTAGGCCAGAAGTATATATATCAGCCTCGTATTTCTCTAATAGATCATTGGATTTAGTATTTTTAAGTTCTGGGTTGTTAATTTTCCCAGAGGTTGACCCAGTACTTATGAGTGGCATGTTTTTACCTCTTTACCGATCAGGCATATTTTCAATTCCAACCGTTTCAGTCCACCAAAATATGTTTCTGGAAAATGTCAGCCAACTGGCTGAAATATTGCGACCAGTAGTTTGTTTTCCACAGGCAGACTGACGGAAATGGCAACATCATCTTAGAACTTTTCGCCGATTTACTTTATGGGGTCTCCGACTAGTATTTCTTTTTGTTATATACGGAATGACAAAGTACCCGATGACAGTTTCAAATCACACTTGGCAAACTTTGATTCCCACTCAGTAGGAATTCATGACCTTGTATGCATATACCAGAGTAGCTATTTAAATTTCGGTCCAGCTATAAAGAGAAGAATTATTTATCAATGGAAATGGTTTAATTATTTATTTAATATATTCTCCGTGAAGATCAAAATCCTTTAGCTGCGCTCAATCCAGTTGCGCTCAAACCAAGATAAAGCGTATCGGTGTGTAAAGACTTTTATTAGAGCTCCCTCTATGTAACTTTTTGTTAGGAAAAAAGGACAAAAAAACATGAAAACTAAGAAAAAATTGACCGCAACTGAATAACGATTTAAATCAATTAAGTAAGCCCTGCCATTCTCTTTACTGGGATGTAAAAAAGCAATTCAGCTGAAGCATGCACTATACAGGCCATTTTGTTAGTGCCATTTTTATTGTGCCACAAATGGTGCTAAATCACTGTGCAAAAATTTAATGTTTCCGAAACAGAAAACAAATGGCAGACAATAAAACGGAAACACTTTCAAAAAAAACATCATCATCGTCATCTTCATCATCATGATCGTCATGTTGACACACAAACATTGAACGTCATTCGAGTTTAAGTATCAATGCACCTCATTTAACCAGAAATGTGATGACAAGCGAACTGCCAGAACTGATACATTCATCCAAGCCACCACATGAGTCCCATTTGAAAGTAACATTTCTGTGGTGTTCTTTTTTTTGCAATTACATGCAACATGCACTCTACTACCACTCTATGCCACGTCACTCTCCGCTACAGTTTGGAGTATTTGCTCAACGAAATGACAACAACCGCAACAGGGGAAACAACACCGACAGCTGCAACAGCAACAGCAGCATTGACAGCCATAGAACTTGGAGTCAACCACCCAAGACCCATCAAATCAATGCAAACACTAACTCCAATTGTAACAGCAGCCGAGGCAGAAACAGCAGCAAAATCGGCATTGGCGACGACGACCGAATTAACGGCGTCGAAAGCCGCAACAACGACAACTACCAAACATTTCCTACCCCACTTACTCAAGGCAATACAGAGCCAGGCGCAAAACCAGCGGCAACGCCATCCACATGTCGCCCAACACACAGCAATGCCACCAATAGCGACAACACCGATCCACCATGCGGTGCGTCCAACACTTCCGCCGCCTCCGCCGCTGTCACCGACGCCGCGTACAACCACAAAATCACCCCTTTTTGAGGTGAAATTGCAACTACTGCACGGCACCAAAATAAACTTTGAGCCCTCGTTCGAGTTAAATGTGGCAACAAATTTCCAGCAAATTGTGGAGGAGCTGCTGAATGATATCGAGCAGGCTTGCCACGGCATACCACGTGTTTTCCAACATGACACACCACTGACACGAAACAATGACTACGGCAGCGCTCATCAGGCGGCGGGGCGCGTCTATGCAAAACGTCCTAAACAGCTCGCAGAAGATGAAGACAAGTTGATGAATGGTACAAATGTTACAACAATAAACCGAACAGGTAAATAGTTTTCAACTCATTTCACTTAGAACGTTTTGGAACAGGGGCGGCGACGTGTCACAAATGTTGTATACAAGTTTTTCTAAACGGGGTTTCACAAAGTATAATCTGATTTTCTCAAGTTTTTTCAAAATTATATATTACACGTCCTTAGTAGGAAAATATACGATGTTAGCGTCCTTATTAAAACATGATTTTGTCATCCATTAAAAAAAAACCAAAATCCAGCTATGTACGAATCTGACCCGTGACCAGAAGTATACACGTCAATACACAAATTTTACGCTGCCCAGTTCTGACAACTTGAGACGGTTCCAAAAGCTCTTGTCACCTCTTTCTAGAAGCAGTTTGACACCGTTGTATCAAGTTTGCTTATCGCTTTGGTCTAAAAACGCTGTTTGTCAGATGGCTGCCGCATTTGCCCAGGATTGGCCAGCATTACAGTTATGCGGCATCAAATTACGTTAGCATAAAAAAAGAAAACTGGCCCGGTAGGGTTTCCGACTGCTTATAGACCTTGAAAATGGTTGGCGAAAACAAATTTAGCCTTAAAGATTTATTTCCTAGGGACTATTTTCTATAAGTATTTCAAAACCTTAAGAAATGACTACGCGATTTATCAAATGAATTTTGAACATGGATTTACCGGCTCAAGACCTCTTGTATCTATATTTTAATAAAAGATTTCGCGATTATTTATCGCGATTCGTGACGACCTTCATCATAAAGCATAGCAGCAATTGTTGAAAGAAAAATCGAACCTTTTAGGACCAGGCTCTCACCAAACGAATGGGAACTACTGTTATAAATCTCACTTTTCAAGCTTTTTTGCACACAATTGCCCTCGAAAATACAAGTCACCTTAGTCCAAAATAATTTCCTAGTCATTGATTTTATCCTGTTTAAATTTAATAACGATCGGTCCAGTAGTTTACTCATAAATGCAATGTTTCATAGGGGGCGTGCCACTGTCAATCGAACTCTTTAGGACCAGGCTCTCACCAAACGAATGGGAACTACTGTTATAAATCTCACTTTTCAAGTTTTTTTTGCACACAATTGCCCTCGAAAATACAAGTCACCTTAGTCCATAATAATTTCCTAGTCATTGATTTTATCCTGTTAAAATTTAATAACGATCGGTCCAGTAGTTTTCCCATAAATGCAATGTTGTAAAGGTGGCGTGTCACAGTTAAAATTTTAAAGCGATCCATTAATGTGGCTATAAATGAGATGTTTTAAAGGCAGTTTGGCACCGCCCACTTTTCTCCTGTGCATATATTCAAAAAATAATCATCATAACTCTACTAAGTAGGGACATAAATACTGTTACACACGTTTTATGCTGTAAAATAAAAAGTACTGAATGTTTTTGGACCAAATATTTTTTAAAATATTTATTGATGTATATTGTATCCAAAAAAATTCTACTTATTCGAAATGTCCGTCTTTTGCATTTACACACGCCGTAAGTCGCACTGGCCAATCGTCAATAGCTGCACGAACCTCGTCCATTGGAAAATTGACTACAGCTCGAACCAAAGCAGCCTTAAGAGATCCAATGTTGGGGTATCTTTTGTGACAAACCTTGTCCTCTAAAACCGTCCACAATTTGTAATCCAATGGGTTCAAATCTGGACTGCCTGAGGGTCAATCTTCAGAGGAAATGAATGCTGGCAAATTGTTTCGAAGCCAGGCCTGGGACGTTTTAGCCTTATGGGCCGGCGCAGAATCCTGTTGGAAAGTCCATGGCCGGTTTTGGAACATGGAATTTTTAATAGGCTTCACAGCAGCTTCCAAGACGGTTTCTTGGTAAACTTTGGCCGATGTTTTGACTCCTTGTTCGCAGAAATGCAGGTCAGTGACCCCATCGTAAGAGACACCCCACCAAACCATGAATGAAGCTGGGTGATGACCCTTTTCCACCCTTGGGATCACTTCAGATGCTTCCTTAGATGACCGCGCATACACTATCTCATTATGCTTGTTAAATTTTTCCTGATCGGTAAACATTTTTCAATCGGTGAACAAAATTTTTCTGTGGAAGTTATCAGCGTGCTTCACCAAAAGACGTTTGCATTTTTCAATCCTATTTTTTTAAAGCTGCAGTCAATAAATTTGCTGTACGTCGTTTCAAAGCCCCAAGTCCCAAGTCTTTTTCAATGATTCGACTCATGGACTTTGCGTGATTTTCATCTCACGGGCCATGATTTTCTGTTTTCGGAGCGGTTTTCTGTGAATTCTTAATTTTACGGCTTTGATGGCATGCGGTGTTCGAACAGAGCGTGGGCGGCCCTACCGGTGGCGGTCTTTTACATATGCAGTCTCCTCAAACAGTTGTATGCATAGGTAGACGAACATGCGGCTAATCCCTAGTGGCCAGAGCGTTTTGAAAAAATCGTTTTTTTTTTCATTTCACACTTGAAAGCGCTATTACAGCGATACGGTTCTCATTATCTGATCACTACATGATAAAAGTTGAAACAATTTTAAAATCCTGCTACAGACTAACGCTATAGGGGTTAGCTTTCAGAACCCATGTGACATTACGGGGTATCTTCAGTTCTACTATTGAAATGGGTGTGTTCAATGTTGTAACTGTATTTATGTCCCTACTAAGTATGAGTTCATGAGCTATTATGTTTTTAAGTTCAGGGTTATATGTGTGGTACCACGCCTACGTTGTCCAATTCTACCATTACACAGTCTATAATAATTTAATAATCACTGATTTCATCCTGTTAAAATTTTGTAACAATTGTTCCTTAAACTTGGCCATAAATACAATTGTTTAAAGAGGGTGTGTCACAAACCACTTCTCCTACGGGATGTGTTTCAATCCATGTCAACATCATATCCAAATATCAGCCAATACAGATATAGTCTTTCAAAGTGCAGCGTTATGTGGGCTGTGTCACGTCCCTTGTCCAATTTTACTATAAAGTATTCTACAATAGTTTCCTAGACTTTGATTTTAATTGTTAAAATTTAACTAAATTTTTGCAACGATCCATGAGATATTCTGTTGTAATTTTCAGGGTTGCGATTTTGCCAGAAGTTAAACCATGGGAAAATTTTAAACCTCTTGACTGATCTGACCCATTTCAATAGCAACCGTTGCAGTCCATTGGTACGTGTTCCAGCAAAACTGTAGCCAACTAACTTTAGTATTCAGACCTGTAGTTTGCTTTCTACAGACAGACAGATCGACCGACATGGCTAGATCATCTTAGAATTGTACGATTCAGAATATATGTATTTTATCGGGTGTCTAACCAGTGTTTCGAGGTTTAGCACAAGGAATGACAATGTAAATACACCCTCATTCCTCTGAAGGAAAGTTAAAACTTAAATTCTGAAGGCCGACTATGAAATGTGCTTCACCGATGTCATATGCAGTATATTCCGTGCCTCTGTCTGGAGTTTCGTTCTTAATTTGTGACTTCTAGAGCGAAAGGGACATATTTGGTTGGGGCTATATGAGAACATAGACCAATATGTGCCAATTTACCAGAGGTTGTCATAGGTCACACTTTAAGTGTTATCCATCATTTGAGTTAGTTGGAATTTCAAAGGCATCCTTCAAATCAAAAAGGTCTTTTGTATGAAGACTAGATCAAAATATGAACCAATATGGTCAATCTTTAGAAGAAATGGCTAGAGGACGCGCAGAACGCACTATGCTTAGTTGAAGCACAATAGGATTTAAATAGTGACTTTCTGAGCTGGTGAATTGCAACTCAGGATAGACGTTTGAATGGAGGCTTTTCGAAAACATGGACCGTTAA
Source organism: Hydrotaea diabolus (assembly GCA_963513945.1). NCBI lineage: Eukaryota > Metazoa > Arthropoda > Insecta > Diptera > Muscidae > Hydrotaea > Hydrotaea diabolus. The sequence continues at coordinate 237,378,370 of OY740716.1, read as the reverse complement.
GGAGCATCTTCGCCAAAGTCGGATATTAATCGGCCATAACGCTCTATGTAAAATGTAAGCACACTCACATTAAATTTGATTTTAGAGTGGCTGAACTTAGTAAGGGATTCTCGGGGGGTCCTATGTGTGGGGCTCTATTAAAACATGGACATAACGGATAATGCAAAACATAACAGATGATCTTTGAGATCAGATGAAATTTGTGGCTTCTGGAGCGACAGGACCTTAATTCGGGAGCGAACTTTGTGCGATTCCATTCTAAATAGTTGACTGATGTGGTCTAGGTTTACCATAGCTTATTGACAGAACCTTAAGTTAGAAGGGGAAGACTTTTCGAAGTCACGAACCTATATGATCCATTTTTACTAAAGTTGAATACTGACGGCTTATAACTTAGCACGTAAAAGGTCATGCTCAGCTCAGAACGGAATGGATCTTTGTATAGGGGTTACATAAAACATACGAAAAGATATCAAGAGGTACCATTGTGTGGGGCTTCCGAGTGTGAAGGAGGGCGACTGGAGGAGCTTCGTGGAACACAATAGGGACGAACCCTGGGTGCGGTTTACCGCATCTGTAGGGGTCAAGACAGGGCGTCTGACATCGCTTCCTTCCAAGTTGGCAATACTTCATTGTCATCGTGGAGGGAATGTGTTGACCTGTTGTTAGAAGAGTTCTTTCCGAGAGCGAATCCGGAAGGGCTCTATCCTACACGTGAGGAGTTGCCCGACCCTCCGGCCTTAGAAAGAATGGAGATCGAAGAGGGCGTGTGTCGGGTCAGATATAGAAAGTCGCCGGGTATAGACGGTATGACCGGAGAGATGTGTAAAAGCATCTGGAAGGGAATACCTGAGTATCCGGAGGTGCTTTAGCGAGGGTTGCTTTCCTGAGGTTTGAAAGAGTGCTCGCATTGTTGTTCTGCTGAAGTCTCCCGAAAAAAGTAAGGAGTAATCCTCGCTCTTATCGGGGCATCAGTCTCCTTCCAGCATTTGCAAAAGTGCTGGAAGATAATGGTGAACAGACTTCAGGAGAACGGCGATGCAGCGCTTTCTGACTTTCAGTTTGGCTTTAGGGAGGGTAGAAGCACGGTCGATGCTTGGCTTCATGTCCGCCGAAGCGTTGCGGAGTCATCCACTAAGTACGTCCTGGGCATTTAGGATAGCGTCATGCGGAAGTTAAGTGCAGTTGACTTTGGGAGAGCTAATTCAGGGCCAGAAATGTTTGTGTGGAGGGTGCCAATGACACTGTATGGAAGATCGTTGAGCGTGGTTGTCGGCATAGATCCATCTGTGGCCCATTTATTTCGAACCTTATGATGGATCCCTTGTTGAGGCAGTGTTGGAGTCGCTGTTGCGATGGACAAGACTGTGATGATGCTGCTGAAAGGCAGGTTGTCACGGGCTCGCCCGCCTCTAGTAAGCATTGGAGACGTCTGTCTGGTATGCGACTGAGGTCATATACCTAGGAATAATGATGAGTGAGAAGATTAACTTTTTTGGTTCATCTAATGCACGTAAAAGATAAGCTTTTTGTCACTGTGGCGATAGTAAGGCGGATCCTTAGGAGTGACTGGGGCCTCAGCAGGCGTACCACACGTACTATATATGCTGGCCTATTTGTTGCATGCGCAACATATGGCGCGCCTATATGGTACGAGACGATTATGTCTGTTGCAGGCAGAGAAAAAGTCTAGTCGTGTCAGCGAGTAGCCATGCTGGCTTGCATGCCAGTTTGCAGGACGGTTTCGACGGACGCGTTGCAGGTATTGCTGGGTGTAGTGCCTCTTGACCTTGAAGTAATCCGCCGTGCGATTGCTTTCAAGGCCAAGAAGGGGCTACCACTTCTGGAAGGAGATTGACTTTCGGCACGCCTAGAGGAATGTGTGATCTCAAGGTGAAGGCAGCGGTGGAAAGAGAGTGACAAAGGCCGGGTGACGTATGAATTCATATAGGACGCGGATTTTGTTAAGGGACGCCTTGACTTCGGCTTCTGTCTAAGTTTGGGGCAGAATGAGTCAATGAGTTCCTTCATCGGAGGGGTCTCTCCGAGACTCCCGATTGTCGATGTGGGGGTGGTCCTGAAGACTGGAAGCACGTCCTGTTGGTATGTCCATGGTACAGCGACATAAGAGACTTGGATGAAATGGGCATTGTCCAGACCGTCGACAGGTCCGACTTCAGTCGCTGCTTGGGGGATGATCGTGCATTTAGGAGGTTGGGGAGTTTGCTCGTGTAGCCTTCAATAGGAGATGACTCGCAGGAACCTAACTGGGGTTTTCTGGTGCGACCATTCGCTGATAAGGCGTGGCATTGTCGTTGCCTCACACAATCGTCGTTGGATCGTTGTCGTCGTTGGAGCGTTTCGTCGTAGTTGTTCCTCCGCCGTCTTGTCTCCCGTGAGGGATGCAAAGTCTTTTGTTGTTTTTCGTGATGTCCGTGCTGGTGCCAGTCCTTGGCCATCGAATCGCCCATGAGGGCCACTGTTAAATGTTTGTAAATTGTTTGTGTTTTTGGTCGAATAGTTTGGTGCGGGTGACCAGTCCCATGTTGTATGGAACAGAAACTGGAGGTAGGCTTTTGGTTACGAGGTCTGACCGGAGATTTAAATCTGGTACCACGGGTAGTCAGAAGCCCTCAGAACTTGTTCTGGCCTGACTATTTGGTGCGGGCCTTCGGGGTGGTTTAGACCCAAATCGCGGGGAGAACTTCGGTTCGATGTGGAGTAGCATTGCGACCGGGCGCTGTGACCCATAGAACAGTAGAGGTTTAGATAATCCTCGACCCCTAACCAAGAGGGAAGTTATGACTCATAACTGTCATGCTTCGAATTGGTACCGGCTGGCCGTCGCATTGTTACGGTCCCAGTGTGATGGCACACCGTCGTTCAGGCTGTCGTGGCGATAATCACGTTAAACTCGGCGACTCTGTGTGGGGCTATATACATAAGTATAAAAACAAAGACAAGGGGATATGCGAAAACAAGGGCGGCTATAGTCTGGTTCCACCAGAGTTAATTACTTGTGTAATAGTTCTTTGGGGGTAGGTGATTCCTTAAGGACTTGACTTAGACGAAAATAGAAATTTCCAAGAGGACAGGGTAGGTCTCAGTTATTTTTTAAGGGCCTAGAATTTTTTATTTTGCAATTGCAAAAAGTAAAAAAAATCAAATCGTAGAATATATAAGTTTGGCGTGTCCTTTTCGTCCTTTTTCAAGAAAAATGAAAAAAGAAGTCTTTAACAAGGGTTTAGAGTATTTTTATGTTCTACAAAAATATTGCCCAAATAATTTCAGTAGGGGTCACCGAAGTCTTTGAATTTAAAATGTCCTTTTTGGTCCTTGTTTTTAGAGTAATTGCATAAATGTGAATCGTAGCTGGTTTGTCAGCATAGACTTTGGACTTTACGTAGCCCCAAAGAAAAAAGTCTAAAGGTGTGATATCACACGATCTGTGCGGTCAAAAACGTGAAAATTTCGAAATGACCTCTTTATAGAACCATTGTTTAAGCAGCTGTATGGCAAGTAGCACCGTCCTGTAGAAATCGAATGTCATCCAGATTACGGTTTCAAATTCAGGTAGCAAAAAGTCCAATATCTTTGCACAATAGCGAGAACCATTCACGCTTACGTTCCGGCCATTATCATTTTTGAAAAAGTATGGTCCATTGATTTCAGAAGCCCATAAACCTCACAATATTGTGGTTTTCCTGGGTACAATGGTACATCCTGAACCTCTTTTGGTATCTCTTTAGCCCAAATGCGGATCTTTTGTTTATTGACGTTGGGAATGAGCCAGAAATGGGCCTCACCTCACAGAACAAAATTTTGTTCGAAAACAGCGGATCCTCTTCGAGCTTTTGACGAGGCAAAACACTGAAACGACGACGCACAGGAATATCGTTAGGCTTGAACTACTGCACGAGCTGTATTTTGTACGCTTTTAATCTAAGATTTTTCTGTAAAATGCTTTAGTAGTTCAATACAACTAGCCAAGTTTCCTTAGGTTTCGACGTTCACTCCCAGCTACTGCCGCTTTGTTTTTAATACTTTGTGCTGGATGTGGTCTATTAGGTCAAATATTATCGAATCGTGAAAATTGGGTTTTAATGTTGGCTATGGTAATCCGAATAGTGCTTTCGGTAGGCCGATTGTATCGACATTAATAAGGTCTAACCGCACGAAAATCTTTTCTCACTGAACGCTCATTTCCATAATGTAGTTGCACAATTTGGAGACATTGTTGCGGTGTATGTTTTTCCATGATGAAATGGCAAACAATATTAAAATAAAAGTTTAACGCAACTCACACGTAATCTGCGAAAAAAAACCTATTAAGAACAAAATAAATTTTTAATAGCAAAAAATACATTTTTATTAGCAAAAAGTACATTTTTATTAGCAACAGCAATGTTAAACTTGGGGAGTGCATATGTTAAAAATATCATTTAGCTTGAATCCGAGTTGATCTTTCTCTCACAAACTAAGCACAACATGTCCATGGTATCAACTAAACCACATGCCGATAGACTTAAGTCTTAGGGCTGCAAAGATCTGCAGAAAAAAGTTTTAAACATTGCAGTTTTTCCTTTCTTCATTGGTATTGGGGGAATTCATGTGCCATCGGAGTAGAACTGTGCTCAATAATTAAGTCAAAACTGACTTCGTTTTAAAGACATTTTCCGTGCACTTTCATTGTACAGTATCAATTTTTTAAAGGATATGTATAACCTGTTATCCTTTGCACTACGCCCCTGACGATGACATTTCAAACTGTTACAAATTCAAAGTAATTTTTCACTTGAAAAGAACCTGCAGCTTCTTTTCCAACTCACTGATGCATTCTTGCTTGCTGTCAAGGCATTTCAGAAGACGAAGACAACATCTTAAAACAACTCAATGCAACCATACGGAATACAGTTGCCGGAACAGTGAATGCCGCTAAAGCGTTTGCCTCCAACTTTGAGGTGTATGCACATTTATGGAGTGAAAAATATTCGCATGTTCTCAATAGACAGTTGCGCGACACGGAGCTCGGTGCGAAAGCTGCAGGCAGCGGAGGCGGCAAAAAGGACGAATATACAATGAACAGAGGTTACTATGTAATGGAGACATTCAAGCGTGAGGTAAGTGTGGCTTTATGCTAAATAAACCCAGAAAGATGAAGAAACTGCAAGTTGTGAATTGTTAACAAAACGGCAGCATTTGTATGGTGTCCAAAAAGTGGAAACGTTAAAGAGGCAAATGTCATCATGATCCACTCCCTCAACCCCTAATCCAACCCCCGCAAACGTGACACATCCTTTAAAGAGAGGGCATTTATTTTTTTGGTTGACACAGGCGGCTGACTGTTGTTGGTTACAAGTTCAATTGTTCACTTGAAATGCTCGTAAAACCTTTATGTCCGTCATAAATAACAAAACAAATGTAAATTGTGTATGTACGAGAATATAGCGCACACATGTACAGTCATAAGATTTGTTTCACACACACACACTCGCACCCGTTGCATATGTGTGTAAGTTCTTGGACATGGACAGGGGAATATGGCCAAGTGTCCTGTTCTTCGGCCTGCATGCATTCTGGCCCCTCCAACCTGAATTGAACTCCTGTTTAAGAGTTTTGTCTCCGAAGCAGTTTTGGTGTCACACATGCGTCTATGGGTGTGTGCGAATGTGTGCGAATGTTTGCGGTGAAGTCTGTGTGTGTTGGCCACAATTCGTGTGGTCAGTTGGTATTTTATAAGCATTTGCCACATATCGCAAACGAGAGAAACATAAAACAATAAGAAACAATATGTGTGTGCGAAAAACAAACATACAAACACACACTCATTCTGCACTCATACACACTCACACATAGACACGCTTATATGCACACTTGTAAAAGATATATGCGACCACAATCACACAAGTTGTGCCCACGGGACCAATAACATTTGATAAATGTCGAGTGTTTAAGGCCAAACTACTTGGCACTTGGAACGACGGACGACTTTCGAAAAGTGTGAGTACTCCATTGCCATGGTCAGCATTGTCTTGCCCCCCCTGCAAACCCATATGTTCGCCCATTCATACATGTGTTGAAATAACAGGACTTGGTGCAACCAGAATTGGCATCACAAGCAGACTAAGGCCAACCAAAGTTATTCCTTATTCCAATTATTACGCTCCTTGAATCTTTTACAGTCTCGAAAAACATGGTCGAAACACTGACAGACAGTGGAGCAAAACAAGAAAATTTATAAATAGTTTTTATATTAGTACGTATGTAGGGGGTTATGCTATAGGAAAGCCTCTAAAGGGTGAGCTATTTAAACGTTTGTTGTCATATGAATGTGTTTCATTATTAAATGACAAAGTTCAACCTTTCCAATAAAAAATAGCCGATTTAAATATATAGGGAGATCCATTTATAGATATTTTTTCCAAAATAAAAAAATACAAACATGAAAAGTAAATAGGTTAGGTTATAGGTAAGGTTATGGGTTAGGTTATAAGTTAGGTTATAGGTTAGGTTATAGGTTAGGTTATAGGTTAGGTAATAGGTTAGGTAATAGGCTAGGTAATAGGTTAGGTTATAGGTTAGGTTATAGGTTAGGTTATAGGTAAGGTTATAGGTTAGGTTATAGGTTAGGTTATAGGTTAGGTTATAGGTTAGGTTATAGGTTAGGTTATAGGTTAGGTTATAGGTTAGGTTATAGGTTAGGTTATAGGTTAGGTTATAGGTTAGGTTATAGGTTAGGTTATAGGTTAGGTTATAGGTTAGGTTATAGGTTAGGTTATAGGTTAGGTTATAGGTTAGGTTATAGGTTAGGTTATAGGTTAGGTTATAGGTTAGGTTATAGGTTAGGTTATAGGTTAGGTTATAGGTTAGGTTATAGGTTAGGTTATAGGTTAGGTTATAGGTTAGGTTATAGGTTAGGTTATAGGTTAGGTTATAGGTTAGGTTATAGGTTAGGTTATAGGTTAGGTTATAGGTTAGGTTATAGGTTAGGTTATAGGTTAGGTTATAGGTTAGGTTATAGGTTAGGTTATAGGTTAGGTTATAGGTTAGGTTATAGGTTAGGTTATAGGTTAGGTTATAGGTTAGGTTATAGGTTAGGTTATAGGTTAGGTTATAGGTTAGGTTATAGGTTAGGTTATAGGTTAGGTTATAGGTTAGGTTATAGGTTAGGTTATAGGTTAGGTTATAGGTTAGGTTATAGGTTAGGTTATAGGTTAGGTTATAGGTTAGGTTATAGGTTAGGTAATAGGTTAAGTTATAGGTTAGGTTATAGGTTAGGTTATTTTTTTAATAACCAACACATATGAAATGCCCCCTATACTCGTACATGCAGTGCATTACGTAGGCGAGTGAAGTAAAGGATCGGTGGCGGGCGGTCAACTGTCCAATCAATAAAAAACTGGTATAAATTCCTAGAAATTCGCGTTCAGCTTTAATATGATTGCACCGTGCCGGAGTCTATCAACGGCAACGACCAAACTGGTGGATCTATCCACGATTTCTACAGAAGCCATACTGTCGATCACTTCTCTAAATACCTCACAAGATGGTGGTTCACCATGCTGGGAAGGACTTTCGCATGGTAAGCAATGATGAAAAATGTCGAGAGCTATTCCGTAGGACAAGGGCCAAAATTCCATTATTGCCCGGAGATCTATTTTCATCGAGATTTGCATAGCCATTTTAACTCCACGTGTTCGAAAAAAATATCTGAGGCATAGAACTAGATATGTTTTCGATTGCGGGGAGTGGTTGAATGCTTTCCGGCAAACATTTCATCCAAAAATTTAGCTTAATCATCCTGTTTAGTGATTGGAACAGGATGTATGGTGGGTTCATGGCAAATGTTTGTAACTATCACATATTGAACTTGACCAAGTTTATTTTCGGACCAAAGAAGGATGTTATTGAAATTGAAGAAAATCTGTTCAGATTAAGATATAGCTTCCAAACACATATACAAACTATTTTTAGATATTTAACCCAATCTTGATAAAGTTTGGCACTAGTCAGTTTTTGGACAAGATCCGAACATATGGAAATTATTATTATTAGAAGAAATCGGTTCAGATTTAGCCATAGCCCTCACACATATATGCTAATCCGATTCTATTTTTTTAGATGAAAAAGCCACACTGTAATCCAATCTTGATGAAATTGTGCACGAGTAGGTTTTTTTGGGTGCGAAGTACTCGTAGTAGATAACCTGCCACAGAAGAAGTTAACCTGCCACACATATCAACAACCGATTTTACGAAACCCAATGAAATTTTTCTTACAAATTCATATATGACATTACTAATCGTTTTAATTTAGAGCCTGGACATAGCGGGTTCAAAAATGTATTTTCAGTTGGCTTTTCTGAACACCCCGAAGTAAAGGGCATGATACTGTCGCTCAAGCCCGATCTTTAGCTTTCTTACTACTTCTTATTGAAAATAGACATTAGCACGTAGTCGCCTTTATCTGACTAAAAAAACATATTTGTGCTCCTAAAATAGCGCACAAATAGGGACACATCCCACCCAAATTTCCTCAAGAAATTCACCAGTTTTGTAAGTACTCATATAGTGTGCCATCAATACTGCCTAGTAAAAACAACAGCTGAATCTTTTCCTGGGTATAATAAAATAATTAAAGGTTTTCAAAAACTTCTAACTTCTTATAACGACAAAAAAATAAATACCCTCTTAAATATTTTAGATCTTCTCCGGCTTTTAGAGAATTTATATATTTTTAAAAAACCCCGCTTTGGTTTCAAACTACTGTGCAGCTGCTTAAGCGAACGGAGTGGTACGTACAAGTATTGTATGTGTTTCTTTTTTTTTGTTTTGGTCTTGGTCTCAGATTGTTTTCTGATTATAGTGGTGGCCCCTTACCCTGCACCAAGGCAAAAAAACCCGTACCCCAAACTCAATACAACCCGAAACTCACTCAGACACTCAAAGATGGCAAAGTCCCCGTTACGACTTCGTTTTTATTTGCGGTTGAGGTTAAACGTTTGTGGTTTTTAGCCTATTAAACTAAAGAAATTGGTTCATATATCATTGAGTGTGTATGTTTGTGTGTGTGACTGACCGACTGATCGACCGGCCAAACACAAGTAAAACTGGTCACTTTAAAGGCGAAATGCTACCACAGCAGTCTCTGTAGCTAACCGAAGTGCCCAGGACTCATTGGCTTCCCTCGTTCTCTTCATCGCGTGCTTTGTTCGGGCTTCCCCGTCCCTGGCCCATCTTTGTTGTGGGAAGTTTTATTTGCATGCACATGACAAGTATTTGTTATCGCCATTCCAACAATGTCAGCAGCAATCGTTTTGCAAATGCCTAATACAACAACGTTTTATCCATAAATAAAGCAAATAACGCAAAGGAAAGGAAAATAATTTCATTTCGGTCGAGGCGAAAATAATTTATTGAGCCAGGCGACAGTTTTGGGAGAGGAATTTATGCCACCACTATTTACGCTGAGGTTTTTCTTTGCCATCTGCTCTAGACCACATGACTTTATGTGGAAACTGTTTCATGGAGAGTTTGAGTTCAAATTAGGTTCAATATTCGGTGGTAATTCAAGGAGTTCTGTTCATTTCGGCTAGATGGAGTTGAGCAATATTGCCCTTTCAAACTACTTAAAGGTCCCTCCCTATCGCTAGCAAAGTGACATTATAAGTTTTCTGTGTACGCTCTACACCACGCTGTGCACCCGGGTGTAATATGATTGAGGTATAATGTCTATAAACCTAATGTCTATAAAAGGGAGACAGTCCCCATGTTTATTATACCGATCTATTCAGAATCATCAGATTTCATCCTACTAAAACTAGTGTATATCGTTCAAGGTTTAGATAAAATAGAAAAGTTCTTTCTGATTTCAAAACCTGTAGCTCTTAATAATCCATATTAAACCCAAATCAAAAAACATTATAAGTTTCATGTAGAAGGTAATGAGGGGCTTATAAGTAGTTTAGAATACCCCCACAAGAGAACCTTCCCAATCTTAGGCTCAGTCGCATTTTATATCTCAAATGAATGTCGTCCCATACAATTTTATAGTGAAATTGATTCATATCGGTCCACGTTTTTCACACAAAGGCCCTTTCTGTATTTAGGACCAGCAACTTTTAAAGCCAAAAATTAAAACCGCTCTTTCTTTTATCTTGCATGGTAAGTTCTTAGTGGCTCATAATTGATTATAGTGACAAAGGTACAATATCGGTCCCAGTTTTCATAAAACCTACACACAGAGAACAGATTCGTTGCCACAACCAAAATTGTTTGCCAACCGAATGATTGAGGTTGCATGCACCTCGATTATTCCATCATTACAACCGAATGTTAGTTGGTGCTCTGTGATTTTCAGTTATTGGAACTGTAGTATCGGTGCAACATACCAGGTATACCGTCGGAAGAGTATTTTTGGATCTAAAAATACTCAAACCGCACTTGTTTAACCGAAAAAAAAAATTTAAAAATTAAAATTTTAGTTATAGGCAAAAAATTGTTTGTTTTCAAAATTGAAGTACTCATAGAGAAGGCCATGCCGAGGAAAAAGTGGTAAATATGATGGATGGTTTTTACTGGAAACAAAATTAGTAAAAATCACATTATTTTATTTTTAAAAAACTCCATTAAACAACCCTTTGTCAGTTGTGATGAAGATTTAGTCATCATCACTAATAATTGTTTAATACGTGGTCATATTAATAATTCCGTGACTTCCAACTTCGTAGTTATATGAAATGCAACACTGCTCTCATCATGCCTCATCTGTTAAAAGACTACTGTCAAACTTTGAGAGAGTTCCGTCATTTAGTTTGTGTTTAACAGCTGTTCGAAACATACAACCTCGTGGATTTAGTTAAAAACGGAAAGAAAGTAAGTTTCGAGAGCTCATTAAACATTATTTTTTGCGGAAACAAGTTTTCAATCAAACCAAGGAAAAACTTAAATACTATGGAAACTCTGCACCATCGATTTCAATGGTAAAAAGTGGTTTACTGACTTTCGTTGTAGTCGCACAAGTACAAATGACGCTGAACGTTCTGGACGGCCAGTTGAGGTCAATACACTCGAAAATGTCGAACAAATGCACCATATGGTGTTGGACGATCGAAGATTAAAAGGGCGTGAGATTTTTGATGTCATACGCTTTTCACATGGCAGTGTGGTTTCGATTTGACATGATCAGTTGGGTTTTAGAAAGCTGATTGGCGCGCTTGCTCTGAATTGACCATAAACGTAATCGCGTGACAACTTCAAATGATTGTTTGGAGTTATTTAACCGCAATTCAAATAAGTTTTTGCGGCGTTTTGTAACTGTGGATGAAACATTGATCCATTACAACCCTCCGGAGACCAAGCAGCAGTCTTAGCAATGGCTTTCTCCGGGTGAATATGGTCAAGGCGACTTTGTCGGCCAATAAGGTAATGGCAACAGTTATTTCGGATGCACGCGGTATAATCCACATCGATTACCTGCAAAAGGTATAAATAATAGACGGCGAATATTAGCCAACTTTTTGGGCCGTTTAATCGAGGATTTAAAAAAAACGACCACATATGGCCAAGAAAAATGTCACTTTTCATCAAGATAACGCACGGCTGCACATTTGTGTAGTCTCAGTAGCAAAACTGCATAAATCGGTACCTCATACGCCATATTCTCCGGATTACCCCCAGTAACTATTTCCAAACCTAAAGAAATGGCTCGGTGCAAAGAGATTCAGTTCCAACGATGGAAACATTGATCAAACAAATGCCTATTTTATGGACCTCGAAAAATCCTATTTTTTGGAAGGGATACAAAAATTGGAGAAAAGCTGGATTAAGTGTATTGAGCTTGAAGAAGATTATGTTGAAAAATAATTTTTTTTCTTGCCAAAAGAACTGTTTTATTCGAAAAGTCACGGAATTATTGATGCCCTCGTACAACAAAATATTTGCAAAATTATTAACAACTAAAAATACAGTACGATGATTATATATACCATCTTATGGTATTTCGAACCGAATATCCAATACGATTATAAACATTCGGTAATTGCAACCAAAATATTTTCTTTGAAACCAAATCATTGTAGTTCCAACCGATTGCTAACTAGTTTTTTCTCTGTGTGTAGGTATTATAATATGTGGCTTCCACAGACAAAGACTTAAAATCGGCTGAAGATACGAGGCGGTTCGGAAACTTCTTAGCCTAGCACACAAACCGCGGTATAAACCGAAAAAAGTTAAATGTTTTGGAAACTTCCATCTCTGCTATGAACACATATTAAATTTAGTTTCGATCTGGCAACTCCTTCATATAAAAACAGTTGTTGAGAAAAGACGCATCCGCGATTTTTTTACAATGGAAAAATTAGAAATGCGTGGTGTCATTAAATATTTACATAAAAAAGGTTTATCGGGACAAGAAATTCATAATGACATGGTGAATGTGTTAGGTGAAAGTGCTCCTTCATATGCAACAGTAAAAAATTGGGTTGCTGAATTTAAACGTGGTCGTGATATGATAAAAGTGCGTGAAATAGCTAATATCATGGGCATCTCAAATGATCGAATGGATTTTAAGCGTCGTTTCATAACTGTTGATGAGACATGGATCCACCACTATACTCCAGAGACAAAAGAACAATCCAAACAATGGACTGAAGCTGGAGGAAGTGCCCCAAAGAAGGCAAAAACAATTCAATCGGCTGGTAAGGTTATGACAACGGTTTTTTGGGACTTTAAAGGTATTTTATTGATTAACTATCTGCAAGAGGGTAAAACAATAAATTCAGAGTTCTATTGCAACCTTTTAGATCAATTAAATGTACAAATTCGAGAAAAACGTCCTGACTTACAATACAAAAAAATAATATTTCATCAAGACAACGCACCAGCGCACAAGAGTGTTTTAACAATGGCTAAAATCAACGAATTTAAGTACGAGTTGCTTGACCACCCACCTTATTCTCCTGATTTAGCTCCCAGTGACTTTTACCTGTTCCCAAATTTAAAAAAATCCTTGCTGGCAAGCGTTTTACCTCAAATGAAGATGCAATTACAGTTGTAAACCACTATTTTGAAAACCTCGAGGAAACCTATTTTAATCGAGGGATAGAATTGCTAGATAAGCGTTGGACTAAGTGTATTGTAGTTTCAGGAGATTATATTGAAAAATAAAAATATTTTTGAAAAACTAACTATTCTCATGAAGACCGGACAACAACTGCTACCTGTAGTTTGATTACATGCTCCAGATGGACGGATCGAGCGACAGAAAGGTAGATAGACGAATCGTTTAATTTAATTAGCTAGTGGTTATACGTAGCTGATTATGTATACGTACGTACGTATACATAAACGTGGGTCTAGCTCAAATATTATTGGTAGTTATAAACATTTGCCACGATATTATAATACCCTGTTCCACTGAGTGCTTTCCGATTCGTAGCTCTGCCTCACGTTACTTCTAATCTTTTTCAAATTGTACATTGTAACACCTGAGCGATCATATCTTAACCTTGGAAAGTTGGCCATGTTCTCATTTAGCACCAATATTAGGGGCATACCGATTTGAGCTAATGGCGCTCTAGAAGCCTTATATCAGATCGGTTATTGATCAAGCTCGGCATGGTTTATTTTGATAGACCAATAGACAACTCTGGGTAAAACAAAATCATTTAGTGCGTTTTTTGGAGGAGCTGTCTCCTTATATGAAGCCCTGCCGTCTGAGAAGCCACATTTCCGTTGTAAGATAACCGTAATATAAACATCATTGGCCATTTGATGCCGTGGGCCTCAAACCATGAACCAAAAACGTCCTTTCTTTCTGAGCAAATAATCGGTAAATGGTAAAGACGTATGCCACTTTAAATATTGTAGTCAAATTATACCCTTCACCATACAATGGAGGGTATATAAGTTTTGTCATTCTGTCTATATTCTTGATCCTCGTAAAATTCTAAGACGATCTAGCCACGTTGTCCGGCTGTCCGGCTATCCGTCTGTCCGCCTGTTGAAAACAAGATAAGTCTGCATGAAAACAGCTAGGGAGCTGAAATTTGGCAAAAACATGTGAGCTCTACGGGTAGTTGGTGCTGGAGACCCTCAAACGACACTACCTCATAAAAATTAGTTTTTTATTTGGAAATATCCGTCCTATTTCTTGAGCAAAATCACTGAAATTTTGCACATAATAATCTCTATATAGGCGCAATCTTCCACGTAGAAATGGTTTAGATTGGGCCACCATTTCTTGTACCTCCCATACAAACGGCCTTATGGGCCTTAAGAAATAATATGACTATAGCTCACCACACACTTGACCTATCGAGACGAAATTTTCGGCATAAAGGTTTCTATATACATATAAATTTGAACACGGAGTTCTGACTTATGAATCTAATTAAGTTTTTGAGCACAAGTAGAACGATCATCTGAATCAAATTGATACAGTGGCTATTAAAGATTTATGTTCTAAAGTGTCAAAAGCAGTTTGGATATAAAGCTGATTATGATATGTTTTTAAAATTCCTACATGTAGAAAAACATTTATTTATCCTTATGTCGCAACCATCAATACCATGGAATGTTGGTGATTTTGCCTTAGGGTCAGAACTGGATCCACAAATTAATCCAAATCATAATAATGATTACATTCTTTATGAGAAAAATGTCATTATAATTAAAGTCAATATTTTATTATCAGTTATTAGAATTCCGGACCATTAGAATGGGAACTATATCAACACGCAGAGAAAAAACATGGTTACTACATGGTCACGGCAATAATACTATGTTCTCCGCAATAAGAGTATGTTTGTCGCAACCATAGCATTGTTAACTGAATTTATTTTTGACAATAGTATAACTGCTGCAATATTAATATTGTTGAAATGTAACACTAGTATTATTGCCAAATTTAAAAATGAAAATATGGTTATAGCAACAATATACATATGGTTGGTGCGACAAAAGTATTGTATTTTGCGTTTTATGTTAACAATAGTATGATTACGGTAATCATACTGTATGATTGTAGTTTTTCTTCATTTAAATATGATTTTAAGAACAGATGTTACTGGTTCGGATCTAATGCAATAATAGTACTTTTTTATAGAAATAACAAATTTTTCAAACAAGCTGCTTTAGCTTTATTTAACTGAGATATTTTAAATAAAAACGCTTACGTTTATTTAAACTTATTTTTTCTACTGTAAAATAAATCACTCGTATTATTTTGAATTTATCGAATTTTTGAATAAATTTCATAATTCAAATCTATTGTTGGCAACCTAAACCAATTCTAATACATAATATTGGGGATCAAATCTATTGTCGACAACTTAAACAAATTCTAATAAATTATATTGGGGATCATAGTATAATTGTGTGTGATCATACTATTATATAGAATTCTGTTGAGATCGGAAAAGTCCCACTGGTACCTCCTACACAAACGGTCTCATGGGCTTTGAGAAATAATATGACGATAACTCACCACAAGCTTGACCTATCGAAATGAAATTTTGCACATAAAGATTTCTATATAGACCACACTTCCGCACCAAATTTGGTTTTATTTGGCAATCTGGTGGAGGGTATCCAAAGTTCGGCACAGCCAAACTAAACATTTTTTACTTGTTTTGTATAGTATGTAGCTTCTGCAGCGATATGAAAGTCAGTAGGTACATTTGAAAGAATGATATTAAAGTGTCCGATGACTTCGAGATATACAGAGATAAGCCTAAAACTTTCCTTAAATCAGCAAGCTATGCCAGATATAACTCGCATTCGACCAACAGTTGTCATGCGGCTCCAAACTGCTAATGGATTTTATAAAATATCTTAGCTTAGAAATTATCACGTCATCTTAAAGTCGCCTTCAATTACCAAGTTAAAGGGTTTGATTAAATTTTTTGCCACTCTTATTTTTTTTTATTTCAGATCGAACGCTATATTGAAATGCATGATGCCATTGAGCAATTCGATGACTTTAAAACTATAAACGGTTGGCTACTCATCGACACTAGGCCATTGAAGTATGCTCTACTGAATATGACATGCAAGTGGTCACAGTACTATAAAAAAGGACTATTGCTCTATGTACAACGGACACTGCAGGTAAGTTGATTTTTTTTAAGTATGGAAACTGATAAACAAGACCAATAGTGCGTATCCAAATGTGTACGGCTACCGAATTTAGCACAATTAATAAAAAAACATTTTCATGATTGAAGGCAATCGGTTTATTTAAATCTGAAATGTAAATGTAAGAAAATCGTTTGCTTTTGAATGCGATTGCATGTGGGGTCAGTTTTATGAAACTATTTCTTTGCAGTCAGATCCCCAGGTATGACAAATCTTTAATATATTGGTCCATTGGTCGTTATTTCTGTCCGTTCAGCACACATATGGACGGCTGCTATTTGCCTATTAAACTGGTAAGGTCCGTGGTACCTTAAACTCTACCTCCCGATTTCATAGGGCAGAAATAAAATGAGAGTGACGGTACAGTCAATATTACGAATATGTAGATAAACCAACTGAAAAGTAACCCGCAGATATTGTTGGTCAAAATTTCTTCAGGATTACACAAGTTTATTTATTAAGATAATGGAATTTGCAAGGACTTTCTGTAAAGCTTTTGCACATCCAGTTTTCGGATCTCGGCTGGGTTATCTAATGGTTCACACACGGAAGAGATTTGTTGCCACTACCGAATTCGTTGGCAACCAGATGTACATGTACTATCCATGTTCTCCATCTCTACAATCGTTCCTGTTGAAGAGTCAAAGTATTGGTTACCCTAAGTAATCTAGATGACTATTTGAACTGCATTTGTTCATGTGTTGGTTGTTGGCTTTAAGTACTCTTTGCATTCGTTTGTTTTTACCACGAACATTTGCTTACTGGCTTTTTATTTAATTTTTATATTTAACACTTTTTTAATAATAATTCTGTTATTTTAATTATGAGCAGTTTTTTTGAACACGGAGTTCCTACTTTTGAATCTAATTAAGTTTTTGAGCACAAGTAGAACGATCATCTGAATCAAATTGATACAGTGGCTATTAAAGATAGATTTAAGTTCTAAAGTGTCAAAAGCAGTTTGGAGATAAAGCTGATTACTATATGTTTTTAAAATTCCTACATGTAGAGAACAGTTTTGTTGCCGCAACCGGTTTCTATTGCCAACCAAATGATTAAGGTTGCATGCACTACAAGTATGATATCAGTACAACTGAATGTTAGTTGGTGCTTTGTAATTGGAACTGAAGAATCCTTAGAACATACGGAGTACCGTATGTTAGTTGGTGCTTTGTAATTGGAACTGAAGAATCCTTAGAACATACGGAGTATCCGAACCCCCAGAATATTTATTTATCCTCATGTCACAACCATCAATACCATGGAATGTTAGTGATTTTGCCTTAGGGTCAGAACTGGATCCCCAAATTTTTCCAAATCATAATAATGATTACATTCATTGTGAGAAAAATGTCATTATTATTAAAGTCAATATTTTATTATCAGTTATTAGAATTCCGGACCATTAGAATGGTAACTGTATCAACACGCAGAGAAAAAACATGGTTACTACATGGTCACGGCAATAATAATATGTTCTCCGCAATAAAATTATGTTTGTCGCAACCATAGCATCATTGTTAACTAAATTTATTTTTGACAATAGTATAACTGCTGCAATATTAATATTGTTGAAATGTAACAATAGTATTATTGCCAAATTTAAAAATGAAAATATGGTTATAGCAACAATATACATATGGTTGGTGCCACAAAAGTATTGTGTTTTGCGTTTTATGTTAACAATAGTATGATTACGGCAATCATACTGTATGATTGTAATTTTTCTTCATTCAAATATGCTTTTAAGAACAAATGTTACTGGTACGGATCTAATGCAACAATAGTACTTTTTTATCGAAAGACAAATTTTTTAAACAAGCTGCTTTGGCTTTATTTAACTGAAATATTTTAAATAAAAACACTTACGTTTATTTAAACTTATTTTTCTACTGTAAAAAAATCACTCGTATTATTTTGAATTTAATGAATTTTTGAATAATTTTCATAATTCATATCTATTGTTGGCAACCTAAACCAATTCTAATACATAATATTGGGGATCAAATCTATTGCCGACAACTTAAACAAATTCGAATAAATTATATTGGGGATCATA
Source organism: Hydrotaea diabolus (assembly GCA_963513945.1). Lineage (NCBI taxonomy): Eukaryota > Metazoa > Arthropoda > Insecta > Diptera > Muscidae > Hydrotaea > Hydrotaea diabolus. Next base: position 237,360,175 of record OY740716.1, on the reverse strand, counting down.
GTATAACTGTATGTGATCATACTATGGTTGTAGGGATCATAACATGGTTGCCTGTGAAAATGTGTTGGTACTAAAACTTTCATGAAAATTAAAAAGCGTTAGAATTTTCCGAAATTTTTAAAAAGAACAGAAATTTAAGAAAATATTATTCGTAACGCATTTTTTTACAAAAATGTTTGACATTAAAAATTTATTTAAATTAAAATTGTGGTACAATAAACAAGGTACAGTCACTAGCCTAACAACAAAATCTGTCAAAATCACTTGAAAGAAAATGCCAAATATATTTTTTTTTGTGAATTTTGATAATTATTGTGATTATTTGATATAGAAATTACATTATACAAACTTTAAAAATTGTTTTTGTGAAGTTTCAAATTTGAAAGTTTCAATTTCTACGATAGTGACATAAAATACGGAAAAAGGTGTCCTTTTACAGTGGTTGAGCTTTTAAAGGGAAACACCCCCCCCCCCCCCTGGGTAGATTTAACCCTTTTACAATCCCAATCTCAGCTTATAGCCAAACAGGAAGAACAATATATGGTTGGGGTGACAATATTCGAATAGCATCATTCTGTTGTTATGTACATGGTTGTGTTACAACAGTGATATGTTCATATACAGTACAGTACACAACCCTACTATGATCCCTACAACCAAATTACGATTTACACTCAAACTTAGCATGAACTCCACAACCAAAGTATGATTCTCACAACCCTAGTATGATCCTCACCACAGTAGTATGAGTCACACAAAACAATAATAAGATTCCCACAACCAATTCTATAGGTTATCCATCCAGAGGTATTTTTTCAAAACAAAAAATAAAATATAAAAATTCAAATCAAGTGTGGAATCTTTATTGGTAATTTGAAAGAATATTCTATGGCATTTATTCTTTGAAAATAATTACCTTCAAATGTTGGCAACTGAATTATGGAAATGAGCGTTCGATGAGAAACGGCAAGATCCGCTGTTTTCGACCAAAACTTTGTAATGAGTGATGGGGCCCATTTCTAGCTCAACGGCAAATTCAATAAACAATTTTGCCGCATTTGGGCTGAAGAAGAACAAGAAGAGATTCTAGGGGTGCCATTATACCCAAAGAAAACCACGGTTTGGTGCGGTTTATAAGCTTGTGAAATCATCGGTGCATATTTTTTTAAAAATGGTGATGGCCGAAACGTAACCGTGAATGGTGTCCGCTATCGCGCTATAATATCGATCTTTATGCTACCTTAAATTGAAGCCCGTAATCTTGATGGCACTTGGTTGCAACAGGACGGTGCTACTTGCAGTACAGCTGCTCAAACAATAGAGCTATTGAGAAGTCATTTCGAAAAGCAGCTAATTTCACGTTTTGGACAGGTGAGTTGGCCGCCTAGATCGAGTGATATCACATCTTTAGACAGTTTTCTTTGGGGTTACGTAAAGTCCAAAGTCTATGCTGACAAACGAGCTACGATTGAGGTTTTGGGAGTAAACATTACTCGTGTCATTTAAGCCATACCGGTCGAAATGCTCGAACGAGTCTCCAAAATCGGACCCTCAGAATGGAAACCCTGAGGCGTAGTTGCGGACAACATTTGAAGGAAATTATATTCAAAAAATAAATACCATAAAATGTTGATTTGAATTTTTAAATATTTTTGTTTTGTTCTGAAAAATAACCTCTAGATGGACCACCCTATATATAAAATTGAAATTGCATTTTACAAACACCAAAAATTGTCTTTGTGAAATTTAAAATTTGAAAGTTTTAATTTCTGCGAGAAAACTTTTTTATCAGCTGATAGCATAACTCAACCTTCTTTATTGTGCCATGATTACAACCGAATTCGAAAAAGGTCTGGCCAGACCTGTGTCTAAGACCAAGGGTTAAACATTTCTAAACATTTTTTTGGTCTTTCCCCATTTAGAAATTCACTGATTTCATAAATCAAAGCTTTGAATTATTGCAACTCCCCGTGGCACGCGAGGATTTTCGCACTCTACTCAAAGTACTCGAGGTCATAGCGCGTATCAAGCAGAAGGAGAAATATGCCGACCATCTCTTTAAGCCGCTCAAAGAAATTGTACAGCTGCTCAAGACATACCACGTACAGGTCAATGGTCAATTTGCCCGATCCATTGATCAATTGCCCGTACAGTGGCAACACCTGAAGGCGGTGGCAGCCACCAAAATGGAATCGCTGCAAGACACGAAGCGCTATCAACAACAGCGCGTCTCAGCCATATCTCTGCTGTTCACCTGCCACTTGCAGACGTTTGCAAAACACTTTCAAAAAATGCCGGTAAGTAGAACAGAACCGAACCGACAGTCTGTCAATCAATTGGTTTTACCAGAAGATGTGCTTCCCTGCTTCTTCTCAAGTTCTTTAAAACGCCCTGCGCCGAGGTGTACTCCCTTTGCGATAAGGTCTGCCGGAAGATGCAAAGCTTCGATATGCAGCACAAACGCATCGCCCATTGTTCGCAGCTACTTGACATTGCAGCGCCAGATGACAGTATGCTGCGTGTGTGCGCCACTGAAGTGAAACGCGTCAAGGTGAGTAGTTGCAATCTTGGCAGTGAGACATGAAACCACTGTCAAAGTGATGATTTGCTGGCAAATTATCAGTTCGGTTCTCATTGGAAACATCTTTGTTTGCTATTTACATGCAACGGTGGCGCTGGCAAACAGCAACTGTGGGATTTTGTCCATGTCATCGAGTCGTGCATCAATGACTGGCGTTCATCGCCCTGGCTGCTCATCGATACCGATGACATCGAAAACGAATGCAAACAGTTCACGCGTAGCTTACGCACCCTCGACAAGAGCATACGCGAGTGGGCGCCCTACCTCCACATAGTGGGTGTGCTGCGGGAGTTGGTAGCATCGTTGCGTACCATCACCGAACTACAGAATCCAGCAATTACGGAACGGCACTGGATGGAATTGGTGCAAGAGATGCAGGTATGTGATGTCAGTCAAGAGAAGGTATACGAGTATCCTTTTCTATCGGACTCCTCTAGACAGGTGGGTATGGCTCTCTTGGAATTCTTAAAATCATCAGTAAATTTGAAAGTAGTTCTATGAAGTTACGGTTTGGCCAACACATTTCCAACATTTGCGGATGGTGGTCGTGTAACGATTTCCTGATGTTTTCAATAGGAATCACAAAACAATTACTTAAATTAACATTGCAGACTGTTAGAGTTGCAGCACTCTTTGTTTATGCTCGTACCATGTGTCGAAGAAACTTGCTCCATGTGATGGAAACCATCGCAGACCAACGTTTTCAGTGGTTTTGCCGTAAGGTATTCCTTTCTTTTCGACAACATTGCGCGATGAATGCTAACCGTACGTGGCATCCCAGCAAACACTGGCTCTGGGATACAGGGATGTATTGCAGAATTCCTAAAATGTCTGAGAAAGATGAGTGTGACGTCTACAAAATAAGTGGTATGGAAGCAGTAGAAACGAATCTTTCCTCCAACCGGTAAAAACTTCGTTTAGTAGGGGCAGGCCGAAGCTTGTATACCTTTTACCGTCACTATGCTACTCAAGCGCAAAGACAAATTGGATCGTTTTTTGGCCATATCTTCCAAAACTTCAAAATTATCCTTTATTTGGATTGGTAGCCACATTTGGTTTGATTTCATTACTCACAATGATCATCTGCAACAATATATTATTTGTGAAGCAAAAGCTGCAAAATAAATGTAAAATTTTTCCGAGGTACATCTTTAAAAGAGAAACTCTTTCCCCCTGGTCCGATTTTACCCCTGTACAACAATCCTTATCTCAGCTAATAAGCATACACGAAGAAAAAAAAGTATGGTTGTGGTACTACAATATTATTATTGTGCCTCCCACACAATCCTATTACGATTCAAACTCTACCATATATTATTCCCACAACCACATTATGATCCTCACAATGGTTCACATGTATGTTTTACATACAACCATAGTATCATCCTCACATAGTGTGATTCACACACAACCATACTATGTTCCCACAACCATATAATTATTCACACTCAACCATATTATGATCAACACAACCTTATTATGATCCTCACAACCATAGTATGTTTAACATTCAGCCATATTATGATCCTTACAACTATAGTCTGATTCATATGCAACCATGCTGTGATCCATACAACAAAAGTATGATCCCACATAACCACCCTAAAATTAAAATTAATTTAAATTGTTTAGCTCGTTTGTTTTATTTCGGTCTGTTGCTTTTACACATTGAACAGGGATTAACCAGCTCAAGATTTAAATTAAATAAAATTGTTATGCAGCAATAGAGCTTTTTTCTTAAGTAAATTATTTAATACTCGTTAAATAGGGTGGGCAATTTAAAATTTTTATTTAAAATCGGCAGTAATAATAAAAACCGTTGATAATTTTTTCTGATTTTCTTGGAAAGTTTTCTTGGTTTTATTAGAAAGTTTGAACTTTGTCTTTTAGTAATGGAACACCATCCGATGCGTTTTCGCTTCGAACGATGGGCTGGAAATTGTTTGGTAGGAGATGCAGAATTTTACCAAAAAATCTATATTCCAGATGAAGCTCATTTTCATCTCGGTGGCTATGTCAATATGTTAAATTGCCGGAAAAAAGGTTCAGAAAAACTACACGTGACTATTGAGAAGCCAATGCATCCACAACGAGTGACTGTTTGGTGTCGCTTTTAGGCTGGCGGCATCATTAGACCATTTTTCTTCGGAAGTGACCAAGGAGCCGCCGCACAGTGGTCCAGGATTGATTTCCATCCATTACATTTGATCTAGTTTTGTAAAACAAAATTTTTATGCCTTATTAAAGATAACAAACCACACTTGATATTTATATATATTTAAAATATAGTGATATAGCTCTTAAATTGTATAAGAAACGATTCGACAAAGACGAAAAATTAAATCTTTTTTTTTAAATTTTCTAAACCTAAAAAAATTAAAATCGGCAATAGGGAATTTTTTTTGCGAATTTTATGAATAATTACAATTACTTACAAACAATTACAATATATAAGAAAAAACTAAAAACAGAAAAATAAGTTTTACTTTTCTTTAAAATCGAAAATACAAAAAGTAGTTAATTTCAGGCTTATTTCAATAGTCCGATTTTAAATGTTAATAGCTCAAAATAATCCTTGACTCCCTGGCTACAATTGCCCTTTTTACAGAACTCAAAAATATTTTCTAAAGCAAATATTATAGAATTGTGGCCGATGGAAATCTATCCTGGGCCACTGTGCGCCGGCTCCGCCAACGGTGAGAGTTCCCGCGCATTGCTCCACGAATTTTTGTTTCCAAAAATTGGGGAGAATGACATGGAAGACATTTGGTTTCAGCAAGACGGGCCACATTTCACACTGCCAACGCAACCATCGATATTTTACACACTGTTTTTAAAAATCGAATAATCAGCCGAAATTGTGATGTCAATTGGTCGCCTCGAAGCCGTAATTTAAGCCCTTTGGATTGTTTTAAGTGGTGAGCCATTAAGGATAAATGTTGCGCAAATCATCTAGATACAATTGAAGTGTTGAAACATGTAATCGAAATTGTCATTATAGAGATTCGTCCCGAAACAATCGAAAATGTACTGGAAAAATTGGGTTGGTTTGATTGGGTACTGCCGAGCCAACTGTAGTAGTCACATGAATGATATTGAATTCAATAATTAAATGACCAAGTTCAACCTTTCCAATAATACCAGAATTTTTAAAAAATTATCAGTACTTTTTTACAGCCTATTCAATTTTTCAGTGTAAATCGCCCACCCTATGATCCTTGTTTGAGAATAACCCCCACTCAAAAATATCTTTTGATCTACGTGCCGTTGCTCTAGAAGCAACACGTTAAATCAAGGCTTATAAAAATTAAACATGGGTTCGTATGAACGACCGATACTGGTCAAAAAGTTCAATATTGTCAAATTGGCACCATACGAGGATTGCTTTATGTACGAGGGCGACCGCAAAAGTAACTGGCCTTACATAAAAAGAACCGTTTTTTATTATTATTATTTATTTTTCAACATAATCTTCTTCCAACTCAATACACTTCATCAAACGTTTTTCCAGTTTTTTAATTCCATCCGAAAAATAAGATTTTTCAAGACCTTCAAAATATGCCTTAGTTTCAGCAATAACCTCGCTATTGGACGAAAATTTATTGCCACCGAGAATTTTTTTTTAAATTTGGAAACAATAAATAATCAGAAGGAGCTAAATCTGGACTATATGGTGGATGCGGAGCAATTTCAAATCGTAATTCGGCCAGTTTTTGTTGAGTTAAAAATGAAGTGTGTGAAAGAGCATTATCTTGATGAAAAAGAACTTTTTTTTCTAAATGCGGTCGTTTTATCTTGATTTCTTCACTCAACCGATCCAATAATGCACAATAATATTCACTATTAGTAGTTTTTCCTTTCTCAAGATAATCAATATATATTATACCCCTTGCATCCCAAAATACTGTGACCATTACTTTTCCCGCTGACTTAACAGTTTTCGCCTTCTTGGGACCAATTTTACCAGCTTCTATCCATTGTTTTGACTGTTCTTTGCATTATGGGATGTAGTGATGGATCCATGTTTCATCAACAGTTATGAATCGGCGTAAGAACTCTATTGGATTACGCTGATAAATCGCTAAAAGCTCATCGGAATTGGACCAACGGACGATTTTTTGGGGCAAAGTCAACAAACGCGGCACCTTTTTCGCGGATAGCTTTTTCATGTGGAGTTCATCATGTAAAATACTCCAAACTTGTTTTTCGTGTATTTTAATAATATCAGCAAGTTCTCTGAGCTTTATTCTTCTATCTCTAGTAACTTCATTAAATATTTTTCTAATCTTTTCAATAGTAGTAGCAGTTTTCGGTCTTCCAGAGCGTTGTTCATCTTCCGTACTTGAACTACCCATTTTAAATTGTTTAACCCAGGATTTCACGGTGGAGTATGATGGTGCATTATCACCATGAACAGAATCCAATTCATCTTTGATTAATTGTGGCGTATAACCTTTCATATAAATGTATTTAATTACCGCACGAAGCTCTTTATCTTGTAACAAAGAAAATAATCATTAAATATTTCGGAAATTTTGACAGATGGCTTATAAAAGATTGCTTTTAAAAAACAAAAAAACACAAAAAGTTGCTAGTAAAACAGAAAATGTGCCAAGTGTTGTCTGGCGCCATCTGATATTTCAATTGGAAAGTTTGATATATTTTAGCATAAACGTACTCAGAACGTTTTGACGTACGACCATCATTTGTGTTGTTTACAGTGACTTGAAAAAGTAAATTTGGCAAAATAATGGAATTAACTCGTCAACTCAATGCACTCTTGTCGTAATAATCCACAACTTTCGTCGTGGATTATTACGACAAGAGTGCATCGATTAACTTAAATCTCACTCAAAGAAGGTCGTTCAAAAACGGCCGTTGTGCCAAAGAACATTGATGCCGTGCGTGAACTGATAATGCAAGATCGTCATGTGACATACCGTGGGATAGACGCATCCTCTGGCATTTTTTCCACCAGCAAACATTCGATATTGCATGAACACCTGGCCGTAAAAAAGGTTTCTTCTCGTTGGATCCCGAACAATTTGACAATCGCTCAAAAAGGGTCATGTCAAGTCTCGGTGCAAAGACATTTAAAAAAAAGTGCTACAAATGACGTTTATAAGTTCGTCAAAGGTAACGAATAATGGATTTATGCGTATGAGCCCGAAAGAAAACAGCAATCGACCGTGTGTGTCTTCGAAGACGAGCCAAATCCAACGTATGTTGTTCGTGGAAGAAGCACTTCGAAGCTATTGATCGCCAGTTTCTTCGGCAAAACTGGTCATGTGACGACTGTTCCGCTTAAGCAATGTAGGACGGTCAATTCTGAGTTGTACACCACCATTTGTTTGCCTGAAGTCTTTGGAGAAATTCGAAAAACGAACAAGAGAAAACGAATCATTTTGCACCATAACAATGCGAGCTCTCACACATCGGCTCAAACCAGCTTCAAAACGTCGAATTGATGGGTCATCCGCCGTACAGCCCTGACTTGGCACCCAAAGACTTCTTTTTATTCCCACACATCAAGAAAAAAATGCGTAGTCAACGATTTTCGTCGCCAGAAGATGCTGGTGAAGCGTTCAAAAACCATGTTTTGGAGATGTCTCAATTGGAGTGGAAAAAGTGCTTCGACAATTGTTTGGAGCGCATGCAAAAGTGTAAAAATCATGCTGGAGAATACTTTGAAAAAAAATATAAAACCATTTTTGATGATAATTATTCGAGTTTTCATTATTAGGCCAGAAATATATATAGCAGGCCTCGTACAAGTCCCACATAAAGGTCCCTCTAGAGCAACGCTTTTGGTGTAATGGAAGTCATAAACTAAATCCTAAGTAAAGTTGGACCATAGCGGTCTATATTCAATAAAATATAAGTAGTTATAAAGGGTGATCCATCATATCGGACTTATTGCTACATCTAATTAAAACCTGTAATCTTGACGAAATTTGATTTCAACATGACAGTATCACTTGCCATACAGCTGCTTAAATAATGTATCTATTGAGAGGTAATTTCGAAGAGCAATTAATTTCACATTTTAGACCAGAGAGTTGGCCGCCTAGATCGTGTGATTTCACACGTTTAGACTTTTTGTGTGGAGGCTACGTAAAGTCCATAGTCTATGCTGACATAGCAGCTACGATTCAGGTTTTGGAAGCCAACATTACGCGTATCATTAACGCCATACCGGTCGAAATGCTTGAACGAGTCATCCAAAATTCGACGCTCAGGATGGACAGCCTGAGACGTATTTGCGGCCAACATTTGATGCGAATTATATTAAAAAAAATAAATGCCATAAAATGTCCTTTGGAATGAAGAATAAGGATTCCATACTTGATTTGAATTTTTGTATTTTTTTTATTTTGATAAAATACATTTATATAAATTGCCCGTTATAGCCCGCCCGCTTCAGACATCGCATATTAAGTTCGATCTTGCTCAGACTCCAAACAAAGGCGTAACATTTTCTGAATAACAGAGTTGTGTATAGTACCTCATAGTCGACCCGTCCGATTTAATCATTTTATGCTTGTTCAACATTGTTGAAATAAATTTTATTTTACTCAATAAATTATTTTTGGGGACTGTATTTTTTTATTAAAAATTTTTTTAATTTGTTTTTTAAAAATTTAATAAATAGCAAGGAACAATAGGTAATAGGTTAAATGGTACCGAAAACCACCTGTTAGTCCAAAATGTCAAAATTTGACCACCTCAAAATCAGAGAGTCCTTGACTGATCTGATTCTAAGTTTGTGTCTAAACTATTATCCAATGGGACTAACCCTGGTGCAAGAGTAATCCCGATAGGAAGACATCGATGCCAAAAGTTGGATCACTTGAAATTAAATGACCCATATACTTATATTTAGTAAATTATCCAATAGTGTTGACAAAAACTATCGAAACTATCAAATGGGGCGACTATTGATAGTTTAACAGCACTAGGGCGGACGGATGCTACGAGGGCGGTTCGGAAAGTTCTTAGCCTATCAATGAAAGAGAATAGTTAGTTTTTTAAAAATATTTTTAGTTTTCAATATGATCTCCTGAAACTTCAATACACTTAGTCCAACGCTTATCTAGCAATTCTATCCCTTGATTAAAATAGTTTTCCTCAAGGTCTTCAAAATAGTGGTTTACAACTGTAATTGCATCTTCATTTGAGGTAGATATTTGGTGATGTTGCATGAGAAATGTCAAATTTAGTATACCATCCACCCTTCGGTGGAGGGTATAAAAATGTCTACGTATACTGAAAAACATGCTCACAACTCAAAGTAACATGTCTCATATTTGTCTCTTTTTCGTAAAGAAAAGTTTTTTTCTATAGTTTTTTAGAACAGACCAGATTGAACATTTCACATCGTACATATCCCACGCGATTTGCTGGGATATGTTTTTTTATTACAACTTTTGTCTATTCAAGGAATCGAATGTATTGGCAAACATTTCAGACGTTTTTGTTAGACAATAATCGCAGTAATGCATTAAATCGAATATTTACAGCGCTGAAATATACAATGCCTTTAAAACAGAGGCCTTCTGGAAGACATTCTTAGACTAGTAAAATGATTTGTTTAACTTCAGGCTAGATGTCACTTATCACTGGTCGATATACACAGCAAAAACCCTGAGAAAAAAAGACAATAATTTAATATCAAGTTCAATACCCTTCACGAATGATGGATGGAGAGTATACTAGTAAGGGTCGGACCCCATACAAAAAAAATGCACCAGTCACCCCCTAGACTAAAAAATTATGTAGAGACAATTTCGGGAACAAAAACCTTTTCATTTTCTGTACACCCTAATATTGCTCTTTTAGTTTTTTTTTTATCCTGCGTACCCTTACTTGTGTTGTAAAATTTGTACCATTTACGGTGGTAGAAAATCGGGTAACTGAAGTCACTAGCAACAATTTACCTCGAACACCATTTTGACTTATGGAAGAAGTATAGCCCTTGTTAATTCATGATCAACGACATTTATACTTTAAGATCGAATAATACTCGTAAATAAGGCAGCAGTGGCAAAAATACTATTTTGCTTAAATGTAGGGTGCATGAAAAAACATTGTGATTTTATTTTGAAATTCTACCTTAGAAAGCTACACAATTAGGTGGTAAATCCCTTAAATTTGATTTCTTCATACTGGGCTGAACCGCCCTAGTGGGTGTGTGTTTCTAGAAGTGTATTTTTCGTGTATGTAGGTGCGAGTGAGACAGAAAACGACGTCAAAAGAAACTAGTCGAATTTGACCTTGGTGTATATTTCAAAATGTTGAACGCGATGTAACTTTTGTTTATGAATAAAAATGAGTACTTTAAAGGAAAAAGTTTAATCATTTTTCAAAGTCATTTACTAACGTTTCAAAAAATGTCCCAATCAGGCGGGAAGATAACGAGATAGCAGAGGTCTCTACGAGGGCGGTTCGGAAACTTCTTAGCCTAGCACAAAAAGCGCGGTATAAACAGAAAGAAGTTAAGTGTTTTGGAAACTTCCATCTCTGCTATGAACACATATTAAATTTAGTTTCGATCTGGCAACTCCTTCATATAGAAACAGGTGTTCACAATAGACGCATCCGCGATTTTTTTTACAATGGAAAAATTAGAAATGCGTGGTGTCATTAAATATTTACATAAAAATGGTTATATAAAAACAGCAACAACAACAGAAATTGTATGGTATTAAATGATCGACGAATAAAAGTGCGTGAAATAGCTAATATCATGGGCATCTCAAATGATCGAGTCCATTTAATTTTGCATGAAGAACTGATGAACAGATGAAAAAGCTTTCTGCAAGATGTTAACAGGTTCTTAACAGTCGACCAAAAACGCATAAGAATGAACATTTCTCAAGCTTGTTTGGGTCGTTTTCAGCGAAATGAAATGGATTTTAAGCGTCTTTTCATAACTGTTGATGAGACATGGATCCACCACTATACTCCAGAGACAAAAGAACAATCCAAACAATGGACTGAAGCTGGAGGAAGTGCCCCAAAGAAGGCAAAAACAATTCAATCGGCTGGTAAGGTTATGACAACGGTTTTTTGGGACTTTAAAGGTATTTTATTGATTAACTATCTGCAAGAGGGTAAAACAATAAATTCAGAGTTCTATTGCAACCTTTTAGATCAATTAAATGTACAAATTCGAGAAAAACGTCCTGGCTTACAACACAAAAAAATAATTTTTCATCAAGACAACGCACCAGCGCACAAGAGTGTTTTAACAATGGCTAAAATCAACGAATTAAAGTACGAGTTGCTTGACCACCCACCTTATTCTCCTGATTTAGCTCCCAGTGACTTTTACCTGTTCCCAAATCTAAAAAAAATCCTTGTTTTACCTCAAATGAAGATGCAATTACAGTTGTAAACCACTATTTTGAAGACCTTGAGGAAAACTATTTTAATCAAGGGATAGAATTGCTAGATAAGCGTTGGACTAAGTGTATTGAAGTTTCAGGAGATTATATTGAAAAATAAAAATATTTTTGAAAAACTAACTATTCTCTTTCATTGATAGGCCAAGAACTTTCCGAGCCGCCCTCGTAATCGAATTTGACCTCGTTATCAAAAATTACCTATGGACAAAATAAAGCCCTTACCAAAACTACAGCGCTGGATAAAAAATTATGTAGGGTGCAAAGAAAAAAGAATTGTGTTTTCGAAATCATCTCCAGATAATCTTCAAATCTAGGGGGTGACCATTTTTTTTTAAATGCAAAATCGAACCATTACGAGTATGCAGATTGTTTTAAGGCTACACATATATGGTATAGGGTTGTGGCACAACAATATTACGATCCTCACAACAATAGCATGATTCAAATACAACCATACTCTGAATTTTACATCCATACTATAATCCTCACAACAATAGTACGATTTACACATAACCATACTATGATCCCCACAACCATAGAATGATTCACACTTAACCATACTATGATCCCACGACAATGTTATGATCCCCACAACCATAGCATGATTCATACGCAACCATGTTATGAGCCCTACAACCATAGCATGATACACACGCAAGCATCCCAGTAACCCAAGTTTGCCGACAATGTCTGATATCAAACAATTATGAACAATATCTAAACTCTATCGAGAATTCTTACCGAAATCGTTACGAATTCTGTTCGATTTGACTGAGGATTTTTTTTCAGAGAAGTAATTCATAATTTTTGTCAACCCTCTCATATGTTTTTCGTTACGAACTCGGTAAGAAATCGGAGCATTTTGCCGTACAGAATTCTGACCGAATTCTGAAGGTTTGGTTTGCTGGGCATATTATGAGCCCAACAACCATAGTATTATCACACACAATTACACTATGATCCCCAATATTATTTATTAGAATTGGGTTAAGTTGTCAACAAAAGATTTGAATTATGAAAATTATTGAAAAATCGGAGTGATTTATTTAACAGTAGAAAAAATCAGTTTAAAAAAAACGTGAGCGTTTTTATAAAAAATGTTTCAGTGAAACAAAGCCAAAGCAGTTTGTCTGAAAATTTGTAATCTCCAAACAAAAGTGGTATTATTGCATTAGATCCGCAACAATTAAATTGTTCTCAAAAGCATATACAAGTGAAGAAAAAGTACAATCATACATTATGATTGCCGTAATCATATTATTGTTAGCATAGAATCCAAAAAACATTACTATTGTCGCACCCATCATATTTATATTGATGCTACCACCAGATTTTCATTTTTAAACTTGGCAATAATACTATTGTTACTTTTCAACAATATTAATATTGCGGCAATCATACTATTGTCATAACTAAATTTAGAAAACAATACTATTGGTGCGACGAACAGAGTTATATTGAGGAGAACATATTATTATTACTGTGACCATTTTTTCTCTGTGCGTATTGAGAGTCAGCTTTAGATACCTAGGATTTTACTAAGCATGGTCAAGTTATTTAACTGCGAGGGTTGCTATTTATATTTCGGGTCCTGACAATACTAGTGTTCCGAGATGCATACTGGAACTTCCATTGGGAAATTTGACATTTTGAAGCATAACTTCAATCAGAACGTTTTATCATTTGAGGGCGAATTGTTTTGTTTAGAGTGTGTTGAAAAATTCATCTCAGTCAAATAATGGAATTATCCCGTGAACATATTGGTGTGATATTTTTTTACGATTTTCGGCATGGGTTATCGAGACAAGAGTGTTTAAATCAACTTGTTTCGACTTTTGGCGATGAAGCACCATCAAAAACCGGATGCCGTTCGCTCCAGGATGAATTTCATGAAGGACGTCCAACTTCGGTCACTTTGCCAGAAACCATCGATGCTGTTCGTGAACTGTTTAAGCAAGGCCGACATGTGACATACCGTGAGATTGAGGCATCCTTGGACATTAGTATGACAAGCATCACTAAGACATTGCATGGTCATTGGTCCGTGAAAAAAAAATTGTTCTCGTTGGATTCCACATAATTTGACGAATGCTCAAAAAAAAGGCTCGTATGGATTGGTGCAAAGAGATGTTGAAAAAGTATAACTGCGGTAGCTCAAAGGCAGTGTATAACATTGTCACAGGTGACGAATCATGGATCTATGCATATGAACCCAAAACAAAACAGAAATCGACCGTATGGGTCTTTCAAGACGAGCCAAATCCAACAAAAGTCGTTCTTGGAAGAAGTACATCGAAGCAAATGATTGAGTTTTTTTTCGGTATAGCCGGCCATGTTGCCTCAGTACCTTTATTGGAACGTAGGACGGTCAATTCTGAGTGGTATGCAACCATCTGTTTGCCAACAGTGTTAGAAGAAATGAGGGAAGATAATACGAGACGACGGCTCATTTTGCATCACGACAATGCGAGCTCTCACACATCAGCTGAAACGATGAGCTATTTGACCACTCAAGATGTCGTATTGATGGGCCATCCACCGTACAGCCCTGATTTGGCACACAAAGACTGCTTCTTATTCCCTAGCATCAAGAAAAAAATGCTTGGTTAACGTTATTCATCGCCCGAAGCAGCTGTTGAAGCGTTCTGAAATCATGTTGTGGAGGTGTCTGAATCGGAGTGGAAAAAGTGCTTCGAAAATTGGTTTGTGCGCATGCAAAAGTGTATTGATCGTTAAGGAGAATATTTTGGAAAACAATAAAACCATTTCCAATGATAAATTATTGTGTTTTTATTGCCGGGCCCGAATTATAACTAGCAACCTTGTATAATCGTTGACACATTTTCTTAACTGCTATGCTTACTTACTTCCTGGTCTATTTTTCCCCTAGTTTACTTAATTAAGTTTTTCGCAGGACTTCCAAAATACATAACAAAACTTGTTATCTATTTCTGTATTTATTGGAAATGTGAGTGGATTTCGATTGATTTGTTTGAAGAATTCTAACTCATTCTATATATCCCTGTATTGAAATAAAATATCCTTACACAAACCACCCAGACAAACACACAGATACATCCAACCTTGCAACAAAACAGAAGCAGCAAAGGCACCAAGAGTCTAAATATCAGTTCAAATTAAAGCAAATTTTTAAAAAAAAATGTTCTCACGAAACATTTAAGAATTTCTAGGTTCACATTTCAACATGTTTCCTAACAAATCCTCCCGCACCTTTAAGGGACGCCTGGAAAATAAAATCTCCCACCTTTTGGCACACAAATTCAATTCACTGCACACCATCACCATAAGTATTTTCTTGACTTTACCGGAAACAATTACAATTATAAGGACAATGGCAATATTGCCATGGCCAATGGTCTGGCTGAAAACAGAAGGTAATTAACAAAACATTCCGGAAAACATAATTGGAAGAGGATTTAGATGAAGAAGCCAACAGGCTACCAAAACAACAGATACAATTGTCTACCAATGTTATTCTCGTTGTAAAACGGTTGTCCTTTTTTTCCATTTCCCTTTCCATTCTCTCCCAGCTGGCCAAACGTTTTGAATTGGATTACCTGGTAAGTACAACATATTCACTTATACCTCATCCACCCAGGACTGTGTGTCGTTCTGTGCAGTGATCGCTAAGTACTCACTTGACCCTTTTTAATTTATTTCTATTGTTATGGCCATAATCGAAAGGGGTTTTGGGACACACGGACTAAAAACAAATTGCCGTCTTATCGACGCGTTTGGTGGACCATTTGAAGTGGGGCGATGGCGTTTACAATTAATTTTTCACAAAATCCCAAAACAATTGTGTTGAATGCGAAAAATGCCAGTTAAGTTGCTGATTTTGGATGTAAAGAGAGAAATGCCAAAGCTGTCTTAATACTCGTACTTGTGTCACACTCCTAATCTGTGTGCTGTAGAACATTTATAAGCGTTTAATGGAATTTACCTCAAGTCTAGGGTTGTTAAGAAAATAATTACGAAAAAACTTGTAAAAAGCTAAAGAAGGGCGTGACCTACTGTTATTACCCTGCACTTCTGGACGCTAATTGAAAACATATTGTTGGACCCCATTGGTCGGGCTCTAAATTTATCCAGATTTTAAAATTAATATCACATTTAAATTTGTGTGAAAACTTCATTGCTTCCTTGGTACCCATACATACCTATGTCCTTGTGTAATGGGTAGGTTTAGATGGCATATATTTTTAATGTTTCTGAGACATTAGAGAGGTTCAATTTAGTTTATGTGCCGAATTATCTTATCTTTTAGCCCTTGAATTGTTCTTGGATTATTGATGTACACTTTTTCTTTTAAATATCCTCTTCAACAATCTTCACGATTTGACAATGAAATGTCAAATCAAGTTGGGCAAAAAACTTGCCGTTAAGGTGTGACTCACAAATAACTTCGTGTATTATGGTTGGACCACCCCTTGGCTTGGATAAATTAAGCTGGGCCTGATAAAACTTACATTCCAATCTAATTTGACAATTCCGCTAAGGAGACATGGCGCTGCTCACTTTTCTAGTTCATGAGATATTGCCTTTTTAAGTTCAGGGTTGTGTGGGCGGTGCTACTCACCTTATCCAATACGAGGGTTGCTATTTATATTTTGGGTCCGGCAATAAAAACTCAATAATTAATCATTGGAAATGGTTTTTATTGTTTTTCAAAATATTCTCCTTTAAGATCAATACACTTTTGCATGCGCACAAACCAATTTTCGAAGCACTTTTCCACTCCGATTGAGACACCTCCGAAACATGAATTTTGAACGCTTTGACAACTGCTACGGGCGATGAAAAACGTTGACCACGCATTTTTTCTTGATGCTAGGGAATGAGAAGAAGTCATTGGGTGTTAAATCAGGGCTGCACGGTGGATGGTCATCGTTTCAGCTCATGTGTGAAAGCTCGCATTGTCGTGATGCAAAATGGTCCGTCTTCTCTTATTATCTTTCCTCATTTCTTCGAACACTGTTGGCAAACAGATGGTTGTATACCACTCAGAATTGACCATCCTACGCTCCATTAAAGGTACTGTGGCAACATGGCCGGTTATACTGAAAAAAAACGCAATCATTTGCTTCGATGTACTTCTTTCACGAAAAAACTTTTGTTGGATTTAGCTCGTCTTTAAAGACCAATACGGTCGATTGCTGTTTTGTTTCGGGTTCATATGCATAGATCCATGATTCGTCACCTGTGACAATGTTATAACTGTATTTGAGCTACCGCAGGTATACTTTTTCAACATCTCTTTGCTCCAATCCATACGACCCTTTTTTGAGCATTCGTCAAATTATGTGGGATCCAAGGAGAACAGATTTTTTTCACGACCAAATGAACATGCAATATCTTATTTATGCTTGTCATACTAATGCCCAGGGATGCCTCAATCTCACGGTATGTCACATATTGGCCTTGCTTAATCAGTTCACGCACAGCATCGATGTTTTCTGACAAAGTGACCGAAGTTGGACGTCCTTTACGAAATTCATCCTGGAGCGAACGGCGTCCCAGACTGAACTCTTGGTACCAGCGATTAACAGTGGTTTTTGGCTTCATCACAAAAAATCGAAACAAGTTGATTCAAACACTCTTGTCTCGATAACCCACGCCGAAAATTGAAAAAATCATCGCACGAAAATGTTCAAGGGATAATTCCATTTTTTGACTGAGATGAATTTTTTATAACACTGTAAGCAAAACAAGTCGCCCTCAAACGACAAAACATTCTGAGTGTAAAATTATGCTTAAAAATGTCTAAGTTTCTTGGTTGAATATCAACCGATTTTAAGATTTTCAGCTGGTTTGGAAAGAAGAAATTGCGACCTTTATATGTTTTTAAATGCTTTTAAAATCAGACTGAAAAAAATCTGAGTATTTTTCTGTAAACTCATTTTTTTAAAAATATTTGTAATTTTTTAACTTTGGACACTTTTTTTTAAATAAATAATAAAGAGAGTTTTCTTACGAATACAATTCGGTGCCACTTTTAAAAATCCGTTAGAAACTGATTGTGTTATTCAAATTTTATTAAAACATTATTTTTTGAAAATATACAATTATTGACAATACTACTTAGACATGTTTGTTTGGCCGTTTTCTTTTTAATTGAACATCATCAATTAAAATGACATGGAATTGTATTCGTAAGAACACTCTCTTAATTATTCAGTACAAAAATTGTTCATTTCCTTTAAAAAAAATTCTGTGTTAAAACGCATACAAAGTTAAAAAATTACAAAAATATGTAAAAAAAATGCGTTTACAGAAAAAATACACAGATTTTTTTCAGTGTGATTTTAGAATTGTATACACCATTGATAAGGCCACAGTTTCTTCTTTCCAAATCAGCCGGTTGATATTCAACCAAGTTACTGGCATAGAAGTGCGTACGATCAGCAAAACCGGTTTTTACCCTTGTTTCCAGATCTTGAAGGTGTTTGGGAATTTTCAAACCCGGTTTCTTGTTGTACTCAGCAAGATCTACAAGAAAAATAATATTATTTTCCAGGTATTTTTCTTTGTCACACTGTGTTATCATTTTAGAATAGATCGTCTAAAATTTAATCACAATATTTTCAAGATAAATAGTGTCTTTTCCTCCTTTTTAAAAAAATACTTTTTTTAATAAAATTTTTCAAAAAATGTCTGTTCAATATGAAAACCAAAATTGACACATAGGGTTTAAAATAATAATAATAATTTGAATAACATGACCGA
Source organism: Hydrotaea diabolus (assembly GCA_963513945.1). Classification (NCBI taxonomy): domain Eukaryota; kingdom Metazoa; phylum Arthropoda; class Insecta; order Diptera; family Muscidae; genus Hydrotaea; species Hydrotaea diabolus. The sequence continues at coordinate 237,341,440 of OY740716.1, read as the reverse complement.
TATGAAAGTTTATAATTTTTATTACATCTGTTGCCAAGACTTCAAGCATTTATTTGAGGCATTTTGTAGCACATTACCGCTAAGTAGCCGGAAATAAAGTTCCACTTTACTCCACTTAAATAATGTCTAATAATCAGCTTTGCCTTAAAAAATTTTGACACTTTCAAACCAGAATTGATTTTTTTGACCCACTTTTCCAATTTGATAAGTATAATCGTTCTACTAGTGCATACAAACTTTTATAGATTCGAAAGTAAAAACCAAGTTTTAAAAAAAAATTGGTCATAATTCAAAAGAAAAAAAATTCAAATCCTTAAATATAAAAAAAACTTTTTTATTTCGTCAGATAACCGAATACATAAAAAAGTACAATCAGTTCGTCTAGTTAAGAAATGATCGTGGTAAAAGCACTCAAAGGAGCACTTATAACCAATAATCTATAACAACAGCCAATACTTGTACATATTTAGTTCCAATAATCATCCTATTAGTAAGGGTTGCCGAAACTTTGTATCTTCTGCCCAATCAACTTTCGGTTGAACCGATGGAATATCCATGCATTTCATCGGTTCAACCGAAAGTTGATTGGGCATACGTCTTCAGTGCGTGCAACCAACAACATTCGGTTGGCAAAACATTCGGTTGTGACAAAATCTGTTCACCGTGTGCATCCATTGAAATTCAGTATCATATACACACAGAGAAAAACAGCGTAAAATCAACAAATTCCACCTTGAATCACCGAAAAACAGATTTAAAAAACAGCCAAGGTTGGAAATAGTATTTTCAACATAGTTCAACTTTGAACCGAATTCAAGAGTAAAACAACGTTGATTTAACATTGCACATAATTGTTTAAACGTTTGCCGTTTAAATTTAATAAATACCAATGAGCAACTTAAAATGAACAGTACATCCTTATGTCAACGATGGATCAACATTATTTTAAGGTTGTAACATTATGAAATTATGTTTAACCACGTGTGCCTTCGTTTTAAAACTGTTGTTACTTTAAAATAAAAATGTCAGTCCTTAATTAAAAGTAGTGCATTGTTAAATGTAATGTTCATCATATTTGAATCAAAATTGGTGCACTGTTACTTGAAAGTTTAAATTAAGTAGACACCGAAATCAAAAGTGTTCATGTTTAAATCAACGTTGAATGTTTTTATTTCAACAAAAACATTGTTGATTTGAAGACGATTTCAAATTTGAACTTTGTTTTACTTTGATTTCATGTGGTTTTACTTCATTTTAACGTTGTACAATTTTGAATTTACGTTAAAATGCGAAAAATTGAAACAGTATAGAATTAACACTGGCTGGCGTTGTCTTTAAGTTACGTTTTTCCCCTCGGTGTACACATAATGGTCCCTCCTAAATTTATTTTCTGTAGCTCTAAGAGCCACAGAAAAACATGATCCTGCTTAAATTCTGCATGGTACGAGTACGATATGAACAACATTTAATAAACTGTGGAGATAATAGGATATTTATGTTTAACTTTCGTATGGCCCCTATCGTACTTATACAAAATGTCTTTCCGATTTCATAACCTGCAGCTTGATTTCGACCAAATTTTACATAAAGCGTTACCAGCAACCAATACAGATCTCTGGTGAAATTGGACCATATCCGATTTTATGTCCAGCAGCTCTTGAAGCTACAAGGGATACCCAATCACTCCCAAATGAGCGGCCAATAACACAGTGTAAGAAAAAAGAATGAAGTCAAAATACCTGGAAGTGATATTATTTTTCTTGTAGATCTTGCTGAGTACAACAAGAAACCGGTTTTGAAATTTCCAAATCTGGAGTTACGGTAAAAACCGGTTTTTCGTATTATATACGAGTATATGCCAGTAATTTGGTTGAATATCAACCTATTTTAAGTATTTATTTGGCTAATTTGGCCTTTCTGGCCGCAGTTTCTTCTGTATTTTTCCTGTAAACTCATTTTCTTAAAATTTTTTGTAATTTTTTAATTTTGGATTCGTTTTTACACACAATTTTTTAAAAGGAACAGAACAATTTTGTCGTTTTCACCAGTCTTAAAACTTTCTTCAAATAACAATGCCCGGTCACTTCATCTACAGAAAGTTACACGAAAATCTTCTTCCACCAAATTCCACTGCCTTAATCGGGACAATGGAAAAACGTTTTGAAGGAAAAGATAAACTAAAAATAATTACCGAATATTGCTGGTCACTTTAACGGGATACTGATGATGTTCAATTAAGAAGAAAACGGTCAAATATTTCTAAGTAGTATTGCCAATAATTGTATTTTTTCAAAAAATGTTTTATAATAGTTGAATGACTAAATCAGTTTCTAACGGATAGAAAGGACACCTTATTATATTCGTAAGAAACTCTCTTTATTATTTAGTTCAAAAATTATTTTGCTCCTTTTAAAAAATTCTGTGTAAAAACGCATCCAAAGTTAAAAAATTACAAACAATTTAAAAAAGAGAAAAATACATTAATTTTTTTCAGTGTGATTTTAGAAGTCTTTACACCATTCGAAAGGCCACAGTTTCTTCTTTCCAAATCAGCAGAAAAATCGGATGATATTTAACCATGTTACTGGCTTATAAGTGCGTAAGATCCAAAAAACCGGTTTTTTTACCCGTAACTCCAGATTTTGGAGGTGTTTGGGAAATTTCAAAACTGGTTTCTTGTTGTCTACAAGTAAAATAATCTACAAGTAAAAAAATATCATTTCCCAGGCATTTTTTCTCTGTCATACTGTGTAATTAACACTAACGACACGGGTCCATATTACGTTATAAATCGTATAAACTCCACACAAAGTTCCCTGACGGTTTGGGGTTCTGCAGCTCTAGAATCCATCCTAGAATCCAAGGCTCGCCCTTTCAGGCACCATGAAATAAGAGCAACAACAGTTACGTATCATGATTACAGTTTCTACAGTCCGTAGCAAAACCTCAGTCAACTTTTCCAAAAAATTGTTTCAACTTTCATCATGGAGTGGTCAGATAATGTGAACCGTAACGCTGTAATAGCGCTTTTCAAGTGTGAAATGAAAAAAAGCAATATTTTCAAAACGCTCTGGCCACTAGGGATTAGCCGCATGTTCGTCTACCGATGCATAAAACTGTTTGAGGACACTGGAGATGTAAATGACCGCCACCGGTCGGGCCGCCCACACTCTATTCGATCGCCGCATGTCATCGAAGCCGTTAAATCAAGAATTCACAGAAATCCGCTCCAAAAACAGAAAATCATGGCCCGTGAGACGAATATCACGCAAAAGTCCTTAAGTTGAATCATTAAAAAAGACTTGGGACTTAGGGCTTTCAAATGACGTACCGGACATTTATTGACTGCAGCTTTAAAAAAAAAATAGGATTGGAAAAAAAAATAGGATTTGCACAGAAAAATTTTGTTCACCGATGAAAAAATGTTTACCGTTCAGGAAAAAATTTAACAAGCAAAATGATAGAGTATATGCGCGGTCATCTAAGGAAGCATCTGAACTGATCCCAAGGGTGGAAAAGGGTCATCACCCAGCTTCAGTCATGGTTTGGTGGGATAACTCTTACGATGGGGTCACTGACCTGCATTTCTCCGAACAAGGAGTCAAAACATCGGCCAAAGTTTACCAAGAAACCGTTTTGGAATCTGTTATGAAGCCTCTTAACAATTCCCTGTTCCAAAGCCAGCCATGGACTTTCCAGCAGGATTCTGCGCCGGCCCATAAGGCTCAAACGTCCCAGGCCTGGATTCGAAACAATTTGCCAGCGTTCATTTCCTCTGAAGAATAGCCCTCAGGCAGTCCAGATTTGAACCCATTGGATTACAAATTGTGGACGGTTTTAGAGGACAAGGTTTGTCACAAAAAATACCCCAACATTGGATCTCTTAAGACTGCTTTGGTTTGAGCTGTGGCCAATTTTCCAATGGACGAGGTTCGTGCAGCTATTGACGATTGGCGTGTGTAATGGAAAAAGGCGGTCATTTCGAATAAGTATTAAAAAATATTTGGTCCAAAAACATTCAGTACTTTTTATTTTACAGCATAAAAAGTGTGTAACAGTATTTATGTCCCTACTTAGTATACTGATCGATTCACAACTAAAACTGATTCCATTAAGCGATGTCCGATCGTCGGTCCATCTGTTGCAAATATAAACTGGCGAAACATTGCACATTGTTAAGGTTGGGTCCACGAACAACCTCAAATAAAAACATATCAGTGTTTGCTTTGATAAAAAAATACAAACCGAAGTCAGAACCTGCAGCTGTAGATGCTTGCATATTTTATCAGATTCTGCTCAAAATTAGAGCATACCCTTACAAAGTTTTTTACTTACCAACTCTGGTGAAATTTGATCTGATCGACCTATGTTTTTGAATTGCACCCACTTATTATTCTCTACCGAAAAATCTATTCGCATAATTCTACAAAATTATGGAAAATTTACTTTGTCGAACTTTTAGCATCCTTATGCTAATAAATTAAGCCATACCTCAAGAAATCGACATTATCGTCCTTTGACTCATATCAACCTTTCCTCTAGCTTAACCGCATAATTTGTGACATACGCCAAGGGCTTAAATCCGCTTTGGTTGACTTCGTTAAGTATCTGCGGAAACTGATTCGCCTCGAATGAACACAAAAATTGGTATTAAATTTTTGTCGTTGTCGGTTTTTCTTTATTTAAATTGTTACGTGATGGAAAATATTCAATTTCGCATTCGTAATCTGGCCCATAAAATCCTGTAAGACTCATTATTGCTGTCTTCGGTCCCAAATTGCCTGTAAAGCGCTCTTATTGATTTTATATTGGGTGCTCGGCGCTATGTCCCAAGGACATGTTTGTTTTTATTAAGCTATTCAATGTGTTGCTTTATTTACCATGCCATCTGGACAATTATGGCATTTAACAAACTGCCTCTACCAACATTTCGCAATTTCCGTTTAATATTTCCTCCTTTGGGCTGTGGCTGCAAGCCCACCCCCCTCTACCATATCTTTTAGGGCATTTTTATATATTTACGTGTGGAACACATGTAGGCTTTTCAAACGTCGTCAGCTGTGGAGGCTCCTAACGCATTTTGAATGGATTGAATAAATATCAAAAGATGTCTTTGTCGCTTTCTTTGGACAATTCCCGCACTTATTGGCGGATGACGAAGAAGACGACGACAACGATCATAAAAGTATTGAATATGAGGATAATAAAAAATACCAAGTCCTTGGTCTCGTACATCATCATAAATACATGAATTTCCATATAAATCCCAGGGATACCGACACACATACATCTCGATAGCGTTGGATATCCTTTCATGATCCTTCCACATGCCGAACAAGCCATCAAAACAATGGGCCTCGTACTGGTACATGTTGGTAGCCATAGCCACAGAGTCATTGCATCGTTAACAATTGAACATGACTTATGAGCATTAATGATTTATTTACGACTCTGGCGCATGTATTGATTCTGTGTAAATTAAACTAATTTATTTCTACATTTATGTGTATGCAAATGAACATATGAACATTAGGGTGGTCTAGAGTTCGCAGCACACAGAGCAGAGATTCGTTGGCATAACTAATTTTTTAGCCATCCGAAAAATTGGTAGTGTTTTTGGTAAAGCGTCGATAACTAAGACTGGGTAGCAAAACTGCAAAATTTAAGTTATTTCAAAAAGTGTCAACTTTGAACATGCCTATACACACAAAGAACAGATTTGTTGCCTCAACCGAAGTTTTGGCCAACTGAATGTTTTTGGTTGTACGTAAAATTTACTTAACCAAAAGCTGATCAACGTAGATGTATTTTTTTCAAAAGGGTTTTTCTTTTGTTTGCCATTTCATTATTTAAAGACTTACACCGCGAAACCCACTGTGCTGCGTTTTATGGGCTGATAGTATCATCGGTCCATATTTTTTTAAAAATGATGATGGAGCTTAACCGTGAATGGTGCTATCGTGCCATCATATCCTTTTGTTACCTAAAATTGAATTCCACAATCTTGACGACATTTAGTTTCAACAGGACGGTGCCACTTGTCATATCTATTGAGAGGTCATTACGAAGAGCAGCTAATTTCACGTTTTGGACCGGGTGGGTTGACCGCCTAGATCTTGTGATATCACACTATTTGACTTTTTTGGGGGGCTAAGTAAAGTCCAACAACAATGCTGACAAACCAGCTACGACTCAGGTCGACATGATCGAATGAGTGATCCAAAATTTCTGGCGTAGTTTTAAGGACATTATTTTTAAAAAATAAGTGGCATAAAATGTCCTTTGGAATGAACAATAAAAGTTTCACACTTGAATTGAATTTTTGTATTTTTTTATTTAAAAAAATTCCTCTAGACTGATCATCCGTTACATCAATTTCACTTTTTAGCAAGATTGCAAAATTAAATTTTCCTCTGCCCATAAACAAAACTCAAGACCAAGGCTGACATTTTGGGAATTTTTTATAACGTCCAAAGTCCTCCTTCTCTATAACAAATCATTCACCCCCCAAAAAAGTCCGAAATTTTGGTGCATACTGTACACCAGTGAAATAAAAGGGATTTGATTACAGCAAAGACATTATCTGTTGCAACCACCAATTCTTGGTACCAAACTTACAAGTACTTCATGGGTTAGTTCTCATAACCACCTGTTGTGGCAACCAATAGTTTCACATATTTCGGTTGTTATAGCCGACTTTTTGCCTGTAAGAATCGTAATATTATTGTAGCTACCATCTTATGGTAAGTCGATCCATTTAACATTAATACCATGAAATGTTGGTGATTGCAACTGAAAGTAATCCAACCGAATTTTAGTAGTTCCAACTGATTTTTTCTCTGTGTGTTTATATGATCTCTAAAGTCAGCAACATCATATTTTGCTGACTTTTGGTATAGTTGTACTTTTGGTATAGTTGCTGCTAATTTTATGCGTAGTTTGCCAATAAATGGATGGTGATTGCTGCTATATCCACATTTGAATATTTTTTTCCCACTACTTTTTTTAAATAACCTATTTAATATGTATGATATGAAAGAATATATATTTATATTTTTTTTACATCTTTAGCAAAAACTTGAAGCACTGATTTGAGGTATTTTGTGTCACAATAACCCTTAAGTAGACGGATATGTTTGGGTTTAAAAGTCCACTTTACTTCACCTAAATTATTTGACATAATCTGCATAATCTACTTTACCAATTTGATGCATAAAATCGTTCCCATTGTGCATACAAACTTTATTAGATTCAAAATTAAAATCCAAGTTTGAAAAAAACCTGCTCATGATTTAAAAAACAGAATAAATATTTTCAAATCGTTAACTATAAAAATTAAATAAAAAAAACTGTATTATTTCGGCCATATAACCGAAAACATAAAATGTAACAATCAGTTGGTAGACAACAAATGTTCGTGGCAATTACAACGGAATTTAAAGAGTTCTTATAGCCAATAATCTATGACAACAACCAGTACGAGGGCGGTTCGGAAACTTCTTAGTCTAGCACAAAAAGCGCGGTATAAACAGAAAAAAGTTAAGTGTTTTGGAAACTTCCATCTCTGCTATGAACACATGTTAAATTTTGTTTCGATCTGGCAACTCCTTCATATAGAAACAGGTGTTCACAAAAGACGCATCCGCGATTTTTTTACAATGGAAAAATTAGAAATGCGTGGTGTCATTAAATATTTACATAAAAAAGGTTTATCGGGACAAGAAATTCATAATGATATGGTAAATGTGTTAGGTGAAAGTGCTCCTTCATATGCAACAGTAAAAAATTGGGTTGCTGAATTTAAACGTGGTCGTACAAGCATTGAAGTTGAACCACGTAGTGGACGTCCAAAAACAGCAACAACAACAGAAATTGTAGCCAAAGTGCATGATATGGTATTAAATGATCGACGAATAAAAGTGCGTGAAATAGCTAATATCATGGGCATCTCAAATGATCGAGTCCATTTAATTTTGCATGAAGAACTACAAATGAAAAAGCTTTCTGCAAGATGGGTGCCGCACTTGTTAACAGTCGACCAAAAACGCATAAGAATGAACATTTCTCAAGCTTGTTTGGATCGTTTTCAGCGAAATAAAATGGATTTTAAGCGTCGTTTCATAACTGTTGATGAGACATGGATCCACCACTATACTACAGAGACAAAAGAACAATCCAAACAATGGACTGAAGCTGGAGGAAGTGCCCCAAAGAAGGCAAAAACAATTCAATCGGCTGGTAAGGTTATGGCAACGGTTTTTTGGGACTTCAAAGGTATTTTATTGATTGACTATCTGCAAAAGGGTAAAACAATAAATGCAGAGTACTATTGTAACCTTTTAGATCAATTAAATTTACAATTTCGAGAAAAACGTGCTGGCTTACAACACAAAAAAATAATTTTTCATCAAGACAACGCACCAGCGCACAAGAGTGTTTTAACAATGGCTAAAATCAACGAATTAAAGTACGAGTTGCTTGACCACCCACCTTATTCTCCTGATTTAGCTCCCAGTGACTTTTACCTGTTCCCAAATCTAAAAAAAATCCTTGTTTTACCTCAAATGAAGATGCAATTACAGTTGTAAACCACTATTTTGAAGACCTTGAGGAAAACTATTTTAATCAAGGGATAGAATTGCTAGATAAGCGTTGGACTAAGTGTATTGAAGTTTCAGGAGATTATATTGAAAAATAAAAATATGTTTGAAAAACTAACTATTCTCTTTCATTGATAGGCTCAGAACTTTCCGAACCGCCCTCGTACATGTAGTACCATTTCAGTTTCAATAATCATCCCAATTACTTAGGGTTACCTATACTTTGTCTCTTCAACCGATACTTTCAGTTACCACTACTGACAATTGCCGTGTGCCCAATCAACATTCCTGTGTAGCGAATACATGGGAAGATTGTGCAAAAACCAACACTCGATTGTGGCAACAAATCTGTTCTCTGTGTATAAAATGTTCAACCCTACATTGAATCGATCATCTTGTGAAAAGCCGTGGTGAGTGGTCAGTGTACGCGACTTTCACACAAGTTCCCAGGTTCAAAGACGTCTATAACTTTGCCTGATATATCGTACATGGTTTCGAAGAATTTACAAAGGCTTATGTGCTTTGAGGGCATCGCATGCAACGATATGGTTTCAAACCTATTTCGTATTTCGCAAAGGCATCTCTGCTTTAATCTTTCGCCATTGATCCTTTATTATAATTACCTATAAACTATAGGAGCACCCTAATACACAACTACATATGTAGTTGCACCTGTGCATGTGCCTACTTATGTTTCACTCATCCATGTGGGCATTAATACTCGAACATACTCGAGTATTTGTGCATGTATTAGTTATGTGAGAATGATTAGACATTTGCTTATCATTTAATTACAAATGATAACAATGCACATCAACTGCAAATGTGTTCAGTTCAGTTCAATGGCATCATTTACAGGTGCTTGGCAAATCTGCAATCGTTATAATGCGTCCATACACAATGTGGGCCATTAAGGCTCAATAAAAGAACATATTGATTTCTCGACTAAGAACACTTTAATTAAACTGATAACACTAGGCAACACAGCAACGCTCACACATACGAGGGTAGTTTCAGAAGTAGTCGATCTGAATACGAAAACGAGTAAAAAAATCTCAACTCGAACAGGAGACTAGGGGGAAAGTAGTCGTGTTGTGAAAGACTAACGTAAATTCAAATTATTTCCTGTTAGCAGCAAAGTAACACATCAGATTAATAGTAGCGAAAGCCGTAAGTTACGATGCAGTGGGAAAACTAGACTTCGCTTATCTGCGTAAACAACAGAAAGATTAATATCAAAGCTATATCGTGGATATGTCCACTACATTAAATTTTGGTCATGCGTTTTTTAAAGTCCCCCAAAGGGAAGCTTCTTCTTCTTTAGCCCAAAAAGGTCAATTTTCAAAACCAATCTGCAACTATATGAATTCATTAATCGATCTGGTCCAATTGTTTTAGGGTTAATTAAATGCGAAATTTAAGCTAGATAAGATTTAAATTTTTCGGTAGATCGCCAAATTGAGTGGGAACTTTGTGAGATCACCCATAGCCTTCTATACATCATTGTAAGGGTTTCAAATATTAAGTACTCTGAAAAGCAATACAAAAACATATTTTTAGTTTTTTTTAAATTTATTTATATTACAAATTATATACGTTTTTTTCTTTCTTCGCTTTCATCAAAGCTCTCCTTCAAGTTGGATAACACCAGCACTCTGGATGAACTCATGAAGTTGGAACTCCACAAACACGACGAAGATATCAAAAACACCGTTGATCGGGCCATTAAAGAAATGAATGTCACCAAGATATTGGATGACATTAAAGTCACTTGGTCCCACATTTACTTCGATCGGGAACAGCATCAGCGACGTCCAGACATAGTGCTGCTTAAAGTCTCCGAAGGTCTAATAGAGACACTGGACGACAATCAAATGCAAATACAGAATATAGCCACCTCCAAGCATGTGGACTATCTATTGGACAAGTTGAATCACTGGCAACGGGTGTTGAGTGGCGTAGAGGTTTTCATTGCCAACTGGTTTGAGGTACAACGCAAATGGGTATATTTGGAGTGTATTTTTATAGGTTCCCCGGATATACGGGCACAATTGCCCGACGAAGCTCGTTATTTTGAGGAAATTGACCAGGAGTTTGTTGAGCTACTGGATAGCATTCAAAAGGTTAGCGTAGTCACGGAAATAGTACTCGATCATCGGTATGTGTTCGAAGCCCTGGAACACTTGCAACAGCGTTTGGTGGTGTGCGAAAAAGCTTTGAACAACTATTTGGAGACGAAACGTTTAGCTTTTCCACGCTTCTACTTCATATCCTCGGCCGACTTGTTGGATATCCTGTCAAACGGCAATAACCCTCAGATCATCGATCGCCACTTTATAAAACTTTTCGATTCCATACTACGTTTGTCCTTCGAACCCAACTCAAATCTGGCACTGGGCATGCATTCGAAGGAAAATGATGAATTTGTGCGTTTCATCACCTCCCAGGGCATACTTTGCTCGGGTCGTGTGGAACTGTGGTTACAGGTGCTTATAGCAGAGATGCGCAATACATTGCATGCACTCTTCAAGCGGGCCCTACAGGTGCAGTCGGAAAAGGTACGCGACAAATGGCTCAATGATTGGCCCGCTCAGGTGGCTTTGTGCTGCAGTCAAATATGTTGGACGGCCGATGTTAATCGAGCCTTTGCCTGGATGGAAGAGGGTTACGAGGCGGCCATGAAAGATTTACACAAGAGTCAGGTCATACAATTGAATGCCTTGATTAATCTTCTATTGGGTGAGCTCAGCCCGGGAGATCGTCAGAAAATTATGACCATCTGCACGATTGATGTCCATTCACGTGATGTGGTGGCCCGCATTATACAGGCACGTGTAGACAGCTCGGTGGCATTTCAATGGCAGAGTCAACTGCGCCACCGTTGGACTGAAACTTTGGAAACGGATACGGTACGGGAAGATTGTTTTGCCAATATTTGTGACGCTGAGTTTCGCTATGCCTACGAGTACTTGGGCAACACGTCGAGGTTGGTTATAACCCCCCTAACGGATCGTTGTTACATCACACTAACTCAGGTAAGAGAAAAATTTAGAGAAGTTTCAACAGATTTTTGTTTTAAATATAGAACAAGGAGTTAAGGGAAACTACTTAGTAGGGACATAAATTCTGTTACACACGTTTTATGCTGTAAAATAAAAAGTACTGAATGTTTTTGGACAAAATATTTTTTAATATATTTATTGATGTATATTGTATCCAAAAAGAACCTATTTATTCGAAATGTCCGCATTTCGCCTTTACACACGCCCTAAGTCGCACTGGCCAATCGTCAATAGCTGCACGAACATCGTCCATTGGAAAATTGGCCACAGCTCGAACCAAAGCAGTCTTAAGAGATCCAATGTTGGGTTATCTTTTGTGACAAACCTTGAAAGCCCCAAGTCCCAAGTTTTTTTAAATGATTCGACTCATAGACTTTTGCGTGATATTCATCTCACGGGCCATGATTTTCTGTTTTCGGAGCGGATTTCTCTGAATTCTTGATTTAACGGCTTGATGACATGCGGTGTTCGAACAGAGCGTGGGCGGCCCGACCGGTGGCGGTCTTTTACATCTCCAGTTTCCCTAGTGGCCTGAGCGTTTTGAAAATATCGATACGGTTCTCATTATCTGACCACTCCATGATGAAAGTTGAAACAATTTTAAAATCCCGTTGCAGACTAACGCTATTGAGGTTAGCTTTCAAAACCTATACTACATTAACGGGGTATGTTCAGTTATACTAATGAAATGGGTGTGTTCAATGTTGTAACAGTATTTATGTCCTTACTAAGTAGATTAAGATCTGAGAAAAAATTAGTATATCCTGCACATATTTTCTTTTGGATCATCTCCATATGCTAACGGTCCCAACATTACCTCAGTAAGTACTAATCATGACAATTCCCATTACCAGGTAATAACATCTCATTACCCTTTGCATTATTTTAAACCCTAAAATAAGTAGATACTGATCAAAGGTTTCATAAGAATATATCTCGATATGCTAACGGTCCCACAGAACCTCAGTAAGTACTTAACATTACCATTTGCATTTTCAGGTAATGACCTCTCAGTACGGTTTGCATTATTCAAAAACCTAAAAATAAGTAAATACTGACAAGAGGTCAAATAAGAATTTATCAGTACATACAAGTACTACTGGGAACATTATTATGTTTGTAGCAAACATATATATTGTTTGACACTTGTCGTTTTGTCGGTCTTCTGCTGCTGGCTCTCCAAAGCTGGTTTCCAGGTCCAGGTAGCTAGGGACTTGTACCGGATGTGTTTACAGGGAGGTGGAAAAGAGTTGAGTGGACTAGGCTGGGCGTCCGAACTGGTGTAGTGTTTTGTGTGGTCCCTATAGGCATGCGGAAAATGTGTTTGACACACTGCTGCTAATTCAGGCCGTGTACGAGCTAAAGCTTGACCAGCCTGATCTTAATTATGTCAATGATACTCTGTTATGTCGAAGTAGCCTCTCTTCCGTTTGCGCTACCTCTGGAGGATGACTTTTATAATGTAATTGTTGACGTTATTCTGAATTGTTGGCGGTTTTGCGATTGGCTGAGGATGAATGCCGGTCAGACTTGACAGCTAGGCCCTTTAATATAGAGGTTCTTTCTTGTCGTTGGACTTCCCTCTTTCAAGATCATGAAGAGTACTCTTGGCATGCTGGGGTGGGAGATACTTAATTTTTTTGGTAATGGATGTTGAAATCTTGCATAGATTCCCGTTTAACTGGGATTTTTACCCACTAAAAACCCCTCCATCGTCATTGCCACTCCCTGCGAAAGTGCCAATTGATGTTTTACTTTGCAGGATGGTAACGGCTCAATTAGCCTCTAAGTTCTCATTTATTGCATTTAATTCTCCGCTCTTCCCCTTGTAGCTTACATTTCCGCTCCCTATTGTCCTGGCTTTTAATCATTTCGCCGAGAATATTATTCGGTCCAATCTCTTTGCCAACATCTCGCTCTAGTAGCGCCATGTCATGCTCATATCTAGGGCAATTGAACATATGGTGCTCGACATCTTCTTTTTCATTGGGACATTGTGGACATGTTGGCGAATTGTCGTGTCTATATTTGTAAAGGTAACTTCTGTATCCTCCGTTACCTGTCAGGAACTCCGTGCCTTCTACTAATCCATCTGGCTATGTTTGGAATTAGTTTCTTTGTCCAGCTTCCATTTTCACTCTTATCTCATCGCGGTTGCCACCTTCTTGTGCTTTCCTCCATTTCGTTGTATCGGTTCTCCCTTCCCGAATAGTTTTTTTTTTGTTTTTTCATACTTTTTGATAGCAAGTATTTATATTGGAAGCATACCAGATGTTACGTTCGCTGTGTCGTCTGATATTGTCCGGTAGGAACTACATATACACAATCTTTCGAGATAGAGCTGCGCTTAAGTTCGATGATGTGTCCAATACATTAATGTGAACTCCTCAATCTCTTCTATCGTCGATCATCACCCATGATATTTGAGGTCCCTCTTTAAGGTGATTTCCTGGCAAGCCACCCGAGTGGTTGTGGTCTGCTCTTCCGACTTTCCACCTATATGTAAGGTGGGGAGTCGGATAATCCCTTCTGTAGCACCCCAGCAGGCACTAATTTGACAACATAAAGTTATGTCGGCGCCAGCTCTTCGTCTCTTTATCAAGGCACTTCTTCGAGGACATAAACAGGCACTCCGTCGCAGTTCCTGGGGCGGGAAGCCTAAGTGTTTCTTCACTGAAGCTCGTTAACGGTCGGTGTTTCTACTGGCGCTACATAGTTTAAAACTGACCGACCTTTTGTTTAATAAGAGGCCAACAAAGTTTCTTTATGAGTGAAAAAATGCTGCCGGCAAGCGGCTTGAGGATATATTTCCATCTTCTAAACCTATCTTATGTAGGTGGACATTCAAGGACATTAGGAGAACCCTAGTCGTTGTTCCCAAAGCGGCGTTCTGTCAAGTCTGAAAGTTCCTACACTGAGTCTCGCTTACATTCGTTGTCCCTACTAATGCTACAGACTTCACAACTGTCCAACCTATTGCTTTATACGAGTCCATTTTGTCAGTGCCCCAAGAGCTGACGGCTAGCGACTTGAGAATATTTTTCCTACTACTCAGTGGCATAAACTAAGGACTTGAAAAACTCTCTTAAACGTGGTCTGTCATCCACTCTTACGTTCAAGGGCAACCTTACTTTAGCAGTCCCTGTAGCGAACAGTGTGGCAGATGATTTGTTGTCGCAATTCACACACTCTTAAGCTGAGATCCCACGATTGGTCAAATGTACAGATTTTTGTCCATTTTTATGTACAGATCGTGTGAATGACAGAAAAAATTTGGCAAAAGGCAGATAGGACAATTTTTTTGGCCGATAGGCAGATAAAAAAAGAACTCTGTTGTACCGATCGTGTGAACGCATCACAGACCAATGAAGACAGAAAAAATTCTTAAACGTACCGATAATTTGTTCTGCCACTTACTGCCCGATCATAGTGCCCAATCAAGACCGATATTTGAATAAATGTTTTTTGTTTTGTATAAAATTATGATTTTTTAATAATTAGTTAATAATTATTATACACGTTGCTCTATTTCGCAAAGTGTATATTGTTATAATTTTGAGATTTGGCAGCACTGATTTGGTGTAAACAAATGTGCTTTAAATTATTGCATTGTTCATAACGGAATTGCATATTTTGGAAAGTAGTTGTATTTATGCTACAGATACTCGATAAATAATGTTTATTAATTTTTTAAGACCATGGACACTGATGACGAAAACATTTTCAACGATTTTTCTGCTGCAGTGTGTGCAAATGTCGGAGGTCTAAATGAAGGAGCAACGTCAACGCCAGAAAAAAATAAGAGGAAACGACCTCATGTGACAACGGCATGGTCTACGGAAGATGTTATAAGTTTAATAACAATAATTGAAAGACATTCATGTCTATGGGAGTATTCTTCCGTAGATTACAAAAACCGCCAAAAAAGAGAAAATGCATGGCGAGATGTTGCGACGAAATGTCTTGGGCACGACGTAGACGAATGCAAGGCCAAATGGGCAAATGTCAAAACTGCCTACAACAACACCAAAAAAAAAAATGATGACAAAGTCGGGTCAAGGCGCATTGAGCTCGGTACCTCATTGGCCTTTTTGGACTTCCATGCAGTTTTACCACAACCATGCTCGTGAAAAAACAGCATCATCCGTGTCATCTCTTGAGTTTGTCTGTGAGAGCCGAGATACATGTAACAATTCGCCTTTTCAGCAAATTTTGTCACAATGTTCAACTACAGCTGATTTAGAAAAACCAACTCCAGAGAATACTTTGCAAAAAGCATTAGCGCTATTGGAAACTGAGAAAGAGGACAAGTGGCATAACTTTTGCATGTATTTAGCATCACAGATGCGTGAAATAGAAGGGAAGAATAAAAATGTTGCCAAAAAGTTGCACATTAATATTATGAAAAATACAATGGATGCGCTTTTAGAGTTGGAAGATGATTAATTTGTTTTTACTCATGTAACTTCATTTAACTTTTTATTTAATAAACGTTCATAAATATGTTTACATTTGTTTAATTTAACACAGTGCTTTATATTGAAAAGGAATTTCACCAACGGCCGACATAAAGTATTGCTCGAATTCCTGACGAATTTCTTTCGCTTCATTGCTTATGTACGTAGTTGGGCATTCTTCTGTTCCTTGTTGGCGTATTTGAAGAAAATCTTGGGTACAATCTCCAGGAACTAGGTTACCTTGCTCATCGTACCTATCCATTGAAAATCCTTCCATATAACTTGCATTTTTATGTATTTAAAAATTGTGCAAGGCACAGCAGGCCAGTGTTATCAGGGTTGTCTTACGCACGTTTAGCTGAATCGGGCGATATAGTATTTGGAATCTCTTTGTCATTATTCCAAATGCATTTTCTACGACACGTCTAGCCCGTGACAATCGGTAATTGAATATGCGTTGCCCAGCACTCAAATTTCTACCTGGATATGGTTTTAAAATATGTTTTTGCATACGGAAAGCATCGTCCGCCACTAAAAGGTATGGAACATCCAGTTCACGGCCTGTCAAAGATTGGTATGGAGGTAGTCCAAGAGTATTATTGTCTAAAGCATTCTGAAATGTACACTTTCCAAAAACTCCGCCGTCCGAAACCCTTCCATTACACCCGACATCAATGTAAAGGAATTTGTACTCCGCGTCAGCAATAGCCATGAGTACTATGCTATGAGTACCTTTGTAATTATAATAGGTACTTCCAGACCGCGGTGGAGCCTTCATCACAATATGTTTCCCATCAACTGCACCTATACAATTGGGGAAATTCCATCTATCATTGAATTTTTGGGCAATCTCAATCCACAACTGTTCGTTGTTTGGGGCCTAGCAAATGCATAGTGTGATATATGTGATTATTTGATATTTTAAAAGTGATTATGTGTACCTTTATATATCCATTTTTCAATGCTTTGTAAATTGCATCGCAAACCTCAGGCACAAATATAGATATGGTGTTCGGCGCAATACGGAAAACAACAGACAAACTTTTGAAGCTGTCTCCAGAGGCAAGGCAGCGAAGTGTAACCGCCAAACGTTCATTAGCTGGTATTGCTTTGCGCATGTTGGTGTCACTTTTTCTTATGTTTGGAGAAACTAATTGAAGAAGCTCATTAAAAGTGGCTTCATTCATGCGCAAATAGTTTTTAAACAAAAATTTTTGATTGTCCACTTCCCGAAACTCGCACAGAGGTTTTACATACGCGCCGTCCGTAGTTCTCTTCTGAAGCCAATCCCGTACCCAAACACTTCGCTTCCGTAACTTTTTTCTACCTTTTATTTTGTTTTTCTTAACTAAATGTGCACAAATGCATATTATTGCAGCTATTTTCTTCGTATGGACATCATTTTGTTGCACGAAAATTACAAGATGTTTTTAAAATTTATGCTCAACTGATCAGCTGTTTCTTTGTTGTGTGAGATAAATACCAATCGTATGACAGGGTGGTACCGATATTTGTCACTTGATTGTAGTGGCCATATCAGCGCAGAAAATATTTGGCTAAAATGCTACAATCGTGTGAACACTGAAAAAGTCATCGGTACACTAAGTATTTTTTGCAACATTTGACCAATCGTGTGATCTCAGCTTTAGTAGCGAAGGCTTGGTAGACATTCAGCCTATAGCAGATGTTAACGATTTAAATGACTTCTTACCCGAATCGTGCAGTCGTCAGCATATGAACTATTTCAACGACGTCAGATGGCTGTGGATTTGCGAGATTAAACAGGACCGGAAATATAGCCCCTCCCTGGAGAATCTCCTGTTTAAATCTAGAAGGCTTATACCTCTCTTTACCGAACTCCAAAAATATCTGGCACCGATACAAGTATAAGAGTACATAGTCGACGATTCAACACTTGAAACAAGGTGTGATAGTAGTGTTGGCGACTCCCACAAATAAGGTGACATAGCTGACAGTATCGAAGGTCTCGAGAGGGCAATAGCTTCGAGAACCGTCCGGTAACACGGTTTGTTTTGGTGGAGCCCACTGCAAATTCGCGTGTTTCTTCCATGCAAAGCAGTTAAGATGCAGTGTAGCTTGCGGAATTCATGTTGGTAAAGGACAATTGGGAATTGTCTAATCAGGATCGGAAGAAGGAGAGCCCCAAGTGTTGTTGTTGTTGTTATAGCGCAAGTGTGTGCCTGGAAGACAGCCCATAGCCGAAAAGTTCTCCTCGTAGATTCCGTTCCGTAGAACCGGCTGACGTGGGATTGAGAGCCTCAAGTGTATTCGCTTCTGGCGGGAGAAAGGAAATATGCCTGTACGATTCTCTCTTGCACGCATCTTTCGGATAATAATTTCGTTAATACCATAGTGGCCAGGAACAGTTTGAGTACTCTTGTCAGGTACATAGCTCCAGGTAAATTCAATTGCTTTAGCATCAGCTCAGAGATTCCGTCTGAGCCGAGCACTTTGAATGAATTTGGGCTGGCTACCAATGGTATCTGTTCCTAACACACAAAAAAATATGGTAGGGGTAAAAATATTAGAAGAGCATCATACCATTGTTGGTACTATGGTTCTGGCACAACAATATTATGATCATCACAACAATAATATGGTTCACACACAACCATACCATAACCCCCACAACTTTATTATGATCATCATAGCCATAGAATGTTAAACACACAGCCACAGTATGACCCTTAAAACCATAGTATGACTCACACACAATTTTTTGTAAGGATTGGGATGTGTAGTTATTCAACAATAAAGATATTTATAAAGTAAAGTATGTAAAGCTACATTAAACTCTTAATAAATGTATTTAACAGTAGAACAATATTATTTATTAACAATTTTTCAGTTATACTAATCCAAAGTAGTTCGTTTAAAAAATTTAATTTACATATAAAAGTACTATTATTACATAAGATTCGTTACAATAACATTGTCAAATTAAATAAATAAGATTTTAGCTGTATGATTGCCGTAATCACATTATTGTTAACATAAAACCCCAAAAAACAGTACTTTTGTCGCTCCAAGCATGTTCCTACAACTATATTTTTATTTTTAAATTTGGAAATAATACGAGTACTTTTGTTACATTTCAAGAATATTAATATGGCGGCAAGCATACTATTGTTAAACGTAAACCCAAGAACAATACTATAGTTGCGACGACCATTCTTTTATTGCAAAGAACATACTTTTGTTGCCGTAACCATATAGTAACCGTATCTTTTCTCTGCGTGTAGTCTGTGATAAATTGTGGTGGTACAACCTTTTTTTCAAAAGTATGCATACGGCGCACAGTGATCCAGGCTATTGGGTACATTTTAGAAATTAGCCTGAAGTTGAATACTTTTCGTATTTTTCGATTTCAAATTTTTTTTGCGTTTTTTATGAACAATTACTTGCCAATATGTAAAAAAAACTAAAAATGGAAAAAAATATGGTTTTTTTCAAATCGAAAAATACGAGAAGTAGTCAACTTAGCTCATTAGCTCAAAATAATCCTTGACTACTTGGCTACAATTGCCCTTTTTACTGAACACAAAAATGTTTACTAGATCAAAAATTATTATAAAATTAACTTTGGCCGATTGAAATCGATTCTGGAGCACTGCACGCAGAGAAAAAATATGGTTGCTATATGGTCACACCAATAATAATATTGTCTCCGCAATAAAAGTATGTTTTTTTAATTTAAATTTGACAATAGTATGGTTGCCGCAAAATTATTATTGTTGAAATGTAACAATAGTATTATTGCCAAATTTAAAAATTTAAACATGGTTAAAACAACAATAGAAATATGGTTGGTGCGACAAAAAAGTATTGTTTTTAGGGTTTAAATTAACAATAATATGATTAAGGCTATCAAACTGTATGATTGTAATTTTTCTTTTTGTATGGAAATTAAAATTTTTTAAACAAACTGCTTTAGCTTCGTTTAACTGAAATATTTTTAATAAAAGCGCTTACGTTTTTAAACTATTTTTTCCCCTATAAATAAATCTCTCATATTATTTTGAATTAAATGTATTTTTAAATAATTTTCATAATTCAAATCTATTGTTGACAACTTAGCCCAATACTAATAATTAATTATTGGGGATCATAGTGTAATTGTGTGTGATCATAATATTGTTGTAGCGAACATAACATGATTGCGTGTGAATCATACTATGGTTGTGAGGATCATATTATGCTTGTATGTGAAACATACTATGGTTGTGAGGATCATAATATGGTTGTGGAGATCATAGTATGGTTGAGTGTGAATCATGTTATGGTTGTGAGGACCATAATATAGTTGTGTAGATCATAGTATGGTTGAGTGTGAATCATACTATTGTTGTGAGGTTCATTGTATGGTTGTGACTATCATAGTATGGTTGTATTTGAATCATACTATTGTTGTGAGGATCATAATATTGTTGGACCACAACCATATACCTAACAATAGTATTGTTATCCCAACCATACTTTTTTCTGCGTGCGTGCGGCGCATAACTCTCCCTTTTGCCTTGTCATTCTCGGGGTGCTCAATGAACTAAAGGGTAAAAAACATCTTAGTATAAGTCACTACTGCAGTCCAGCCATTCTTTTTATTTGAGATTCGAAAGCGACTTACCATTTACTGAAGCTTAAGTGACACCGCTAAAGTGATACAGTGATCAGGTGGTGTTCCTCTTGTGTTCCAATCTTTATATTCTGTTACCAAATTATAAGATCAGCAAAGTTTGCCATACGAATTTCATCACGCTCATTTGAGTGACCTACTGCCTCTGCTGGGAAATTTGGAAAGCTGCGTTAATAACAACATACGGGTGGCCCAAATGAGACCTAATGATGTTAAACACGTATAACTCTTGTAATAACGGTTTTTTTTAAATGATTTATTTTTATATGTTACATACATTTTATGAAAATTTTACGTGACTATGTGTGAAATATGACATCAGACAAAGCTGCTGCACAGCTTCCACGTTCTCTTTAGTACGAATATTTCGATAAGCACCTCTTCCTGGACGGTCGGCAACTGTAATCATGGAAGATGTGGGCGCTGATCTTACGTTAAAAAAACGCCGATAATTTCGCTGCGTCAGAACATTTGATCCTTGAGAAGAATAATAAAAATCGATAATTTTAATGTGTTGTTGTGGACTGTACGTATTCATTTTAAATTTCCAAGAGTTCAGTTATTATCTACAAAAAGAAAAAATAAATTATGTTAAAAAATACAAAAAAAGTAATTTGTGTTTCACATCAGCTGGTCTTATTTGGGCCACCCTTTACTTATTAACCAAGTAGCTTACCTGCGAATGTTAGATCAGTAACCTAGTATGTAACTAGCAAAAAAAGGAATATTTTTAAAAATATATAGAAGTATGTCTTGAAAAAACTTTAATCAGTCTTAGTTTATATATCAGATTGACCATCTTGTGAGGAGCAGTGAGCGCATCAGTATCACCTTAAAACGACATCATCATTACTTCTTACTTGTAAGTCAAAAAGTACATACAAGTCTGTAAATCCTTATGAGTAAGTTGAAATACTATATCGAGCATAGCTCTCTCACTCCGGGATTCTTAACCTATCTTTTGATCTCTGGGCCACTGTCTATAAAAACCCCATAATGTAAATTTTTAATTTGTATAAAATTTTAAAAATAACTTTAAATGAAAATATATATCCGTAATTTATACCTTTATACATATGTATGTATGTAAGTGTCCTCTTAGTAAATGACCTTTTTCCAATACGCCGTGTTTAATAGTTAAGTTATTATTTGCTTCCTTT
Source organism: Hydrotaea diabolus (assembly GCA_963513945.1). NCBI lineage: Eukaryota > Metazoa > Arthropoda > Insecta > Diptera > Muscidae > Hydrotaea > Hydrotaea diabolus. The sequence continues at coordinate 237,319,507 of OY740716.1, read as the reverse complement.
CTTTTTTCTCGACTACTGCATTTTGCACACATTCGCAAAACATACTCGTACAAAAAAAACAGTCACTGCATCTTGTTATGGGTGGCGCCCCTGCCGGGCCGGCTGGCACAGGCAAAACGGAAACCACAAAAGATTTGGGGCGTGCACTCGGCGTAATGGTTTATGTATTCAATTGTTCCGAGCAAATGGACTACAAATCCTGTGGTAATATTTACAAAGGTCTGGCACAGACAGGAGCATGGGGTTGCTTTGATGAGTTCAATCGCATATCCGTGGAAGTGCTCTCGGTGGTTGCGGTGCAAGTGAAGACCATACAGGAGGCCATAAAGGTACGTGCCACATCCACGCCGCCACGTCCCGGTGTATTGCGTTGCAATTGACCAAAGGACTTGGTGTGTTTTTCTTTTGCTTCATTGTCATTTAGATGGCTAAAGTGGAGTTTGTGTTTATGGGCGAAACGATTGCTTTGGTGCCGTCGGTGGGTATTTTCATAACCATGAATCCAGGCTATGCAGGACGTACGGAGCTGCCGGAAAATCTTAAATCTCTGTTCCGGCCGTGTGCCATGATAGTGCCCGATTTCGCCTTGATATGTGAGATAATGCTGATGGCGGAGGGTTTTCAAGATGCTCGCCTGCTGGCGCGCAAATTCATTACCCTGTATACCTTGTGCAAGGAGTTGTTATCGAAACAGGATCACTACGATTGGGGCCTGCGAGCTATTAAATCGGTCTTGGTGGTAGCGGGCACTCTCAAGCGAGATGACCACAGTCGCCCCGAAGATCAGGTGCTTATGCGTGCTCTGCGTGATTTCAACATACCGAAAATTGTCACCGAGGATATTTCGATATTTATGGGCCTGATTGGAGATCTATTTCCGGCCTTGGATGTGCCGCGGAAGAGAGTGTTTGATTTCGAAAAAATCATAAGACGTGCCGTGAATGAGATAAAACTACAGCCCGAGGAGGGGTTTCTCATGAAGGTGGTCCAGCTGCAGGAGTTGTTGGATGTACGCCACTCGGTGTTCATTGTGGGCAATGCGGGTACGGGCAAGACGCAGATATGGCAGACTCTGCGTGAAACGTATTGCATACAAAAGCGAAAGCCGGTCTGTAGCATTCTCAATCCGAAGGCTTTGACCAATGATGAATTGTTTGGCATTGTCAATACGACGACGCGTGAATGGAAGGATGGTCTGTTCTCGTCCATCATGAGAGAGCAGGCGAATTTGTGCAATAAAAATCCCAAATGGATTGTGCTGGATGGCGACATAGATCCCATGTGGATAGAGAGCCTAAATACTCTGATGGACGATAATAAGATACTGACGTTGGCCAATAACGAAAGGATTGCTTTGAAGAAGGAAATGCGTCTGATATTCGAAGTGGGTCACTTGAAGGCGGCCACGCCGGCTACGGTGTCAAGAGCTGGCATATTGTATATCAATCCCTTGGACTTGGGCTGGTCACCGTGAGTATGGATAAGGAATAAATAAAATTATGCTCTTCTATTTCTTTTATTGCAGCTATGTCCTGTCCTGGTTGGAAACCCGTCCCGACATGGTAGAACGTGGCACTCTAACATCACTTTTCGAAAAGTATTTTCCCAAACTTTTGCAGCGTCATCAGGAGTTTCGCCACATCGTGCCTATTTCCGATATGGCTGTCATACAAATGTCCTGCAATTTGCTTGAAAGCCTTCTAGAGCTTGCAGAGCAACCAAACTCTTCGCAAGATCCAGTCTCTGTCAGTCCACATAGTTTACATCACGTTGGCCTTGCTGCTGACACGGTGGAAGTTCACTTGGAGCTGGTCTTTGTGTATGCCGTAATGTGGGCTTTTGGCTCTTCGCTCTGTCAAGATCACACCATCGATTGGCGTCGAGAATTTCATAAATGGTGGATTACCGAGTACAAGGATATCAAATTGCCCTCACAGGGCACTGTGTTCGACTATCATCTAGATGTGAGGGCACAGAAATTTATACGTTGGATGGACTTGGCAGTTGAAAAACACAGCCAACTGTCGGAGTTAGCGACTCCCATACAGGTTTGCCATAGCATTCACTGGGGGTCTACCGAAAATAGATGGACTTTTCTCTTTTTTTCAGTCTATTATGATACCCACCTATGAAACTATACGGCTGGTCTATTTTCTGGAACTCTTGATTAAACGCAATTTACCCTGCATGTTGGTGGGCCCATCTGGCAGTGGCAAGAATGCCATATTCCGCGAGCTCTTCGTCAAGTATGCCCAGGCTCTGGAGACAGTGGATGTGGCCAGTTCCGCTGACTCGAAACGTTGTTCGTTTCAGTCTCCGTTTAAGCCTCTGCTGACCACCGTTCAAACGACGCATTTCAATTACTATACTTCTTCGGAAATCTTTCAGAAAATCTTAGACAGACCTTTGGAGAAGAAATCGGGCCGAACTTATGGACCGGTGGGTGCCAAAAGACGCTTGATTTATTTCATCAATGACCTGAATATGCCGGAAGTGGATGCATATGGCACCGTGCAGCCGCACACCATCATGAGGCAGTTCATGGACTACAGACAGTGGTAAGGTCCTTAGTTTTGAACTTAGAATAGGTATTCTGATGATCTTCTTTTGTACTGAATTTCAGGTACGACCGGCAATGTTTACAACTGAAAAACATACGCAACTGCCAGTTTGCCGCCTGCATGAATCCCACCGCCGGCTCCTTTACTATAGATGCTCGTTTGCAGCGGCACTTTTGTGTCTTTTCCGTAGCTCCACCTGGCGAGAGCACGCTCCAGTACATCTACGGCCGCATTCTCGGCTTTCATTTGGACAATCCCCTAAACAACTTCTGCAAGGAAATTAAATCCATTGCCCCCCTATTGGTTAAGGTGGGCATAGCCCTGCATCGCCGTCTGGAAACAGCTTTTTTGCCCACAGCTGTAAAGTTCCATTACATATTCAATATGCGCGATTTGACGCAAATCTATCAGGGTCTCATGAATAGCTGTGGTTCTCCCACGGAAGCTTACAATGTGGGCCAGACTGCCAATGTCGGTGGCACCGTCTGCCACAAGCCTTCGGACCTCATACGACTCTATGTCCATGAAGCCTTTCGCACCTACAACGATCGTCTGGTCGATCCCTATGACATCAAGGCCTTCAATTCATCCATTAGGGACATCTTCAAAAAGGATTTTGAAGATTTCGATGAGGACTATGTGTTCTCGGATCCTTTGATTTATTGCCATTTTGCTCAATCGCTGGCGGATCAGAAATATATGCCCCTTAAGAACTGGAACGCGCTGTATCAGCTGTTATTGGAAGCCCAGGCAAATTATAATGAGGTCATAGGTTATATGAATCTGGTGCTCTTCGAAGATGCCATGAAGCATGTCTGCCGGTAAGTAAAAGTTCTAAAGTTCTCTCTTGAGAAAAGTTCTCTCTTGATTTTCAATTGTTCTAAATGTTCTCTCTTGATTTTCCATTGTTTTGTAATTCCTCTCCGCCAGCATCAATCGCATTTTGGAGAGCCCCCGCAACAATGCCCTGCTAGTGGGTGTGGGCGGCTCTGGCAAACAAACGTTGGCCCGGCTGGCCTCCTTCATTTCCTCCTTTGGTGTTTGTCAAATACAAATAAAACGTGGCTATGGCCTGCCAGACATGAAGGAAGACTTGGCCACGCTCTGCATGAAGGTCGGCTTGAAAAATGTCGCTTCCGTTTTTCTTATGTCCGATGCCCAGTTGCCCGATGAATCGCTGCTAATGCTGATCAACGATCTATTGGCCGCTGGTGAAATACCCGAACTCTTTGTCGACGATCAACTGGAGGTCATTGTCAATGGCATACGCAACGAAGTAAAACAGAGTGGAACTTTGGATACGCGCGACAATTGTTGGCGTTTCTTTGTGGACAAGGTGCGTCGTTTGTTGCGTTTAATTCTTTGTTTTTCGCCTGTGGGTCAAACTCTGAGAGTAAGAGCTCGCAAGTTTCCCGCCATACTGACACATACGACCATTGATTGGTTCCATGAATGGCCCAAGTCCGCCTTACAATCGGTGTCACAGCAATTTCTGGGCGAAATGGACCCACACATATTGCCGGTAAGTATGCCGCCGCCGCCATAAAACCATCTGTCATATGAACGCCTTTTTACACGCCAATGTTTACTCCCATTCCCAAAACACAAACACACACACAGCGTGACCTCATCCAGCCCGTGGGCTGTTTCATGGCCTACGTTCATGGCACAGTGAATCAAATATCGAAGATTTATTTGCAAAACGAGAAACGCTTCAACTACACAACCCCGAAGACCTTTCTCGAATATATTTTCCTGTACCGCAAATTACTGGTCGACCGTAGTGGCGAGCAAACACGTCGCATCCAGCGTCTGCAGAGTGGCATGGCCAAATTGGCGGAATGTGCACGCCAAGTCGACACGCTGAAGGTAAGTGAGAGAGTGTGGGGCACCGAGGTCGCAGCCATAAATATTCCAAGGAACCTTTGAACTCTCAGTGCAATTAGTGTAAAACCGTAGAGTTCGCACATCTTTAAATGCTTGTGGGGCTTTTGGGCAGATATTTAAGGATGTGCACATGCACATGCAGTATATAAAGCAGTATCTTATGTACTGCATGCATTACACCACATATGTATGCGGTTATGAACATTGTCCGTGTGTGTGTGTAATCTCGTTTGTATCTATCAGTTAATCTATGACTTTGGTGCATTTTGTCGTGTTCACCTTTTAATTCACACATTCGTGTAATAAGAAAACCGCGAAAGGCATTCAATTAGTGAGTGTTGCGAAATCCTTGCTCGGCGCACCATAGGGGATGGTAGACACTATAGAGGGGTGTTCTAGCACACAAAAGTTGTTCGGTTTGGATTTAATCGCCAACAGGTTGATACTTAGTCTACATAAGTTCTGAAGTGGTACGAAATTTGAGCATGATCGGATTAAACAAGGCTGCTTCTAGGGTGGATTTGAAATCAGATATTTGAGATCAAGTCAGTTAGAAGTTTTCGTATAATTTGTCCAACTAAATAGAAATTGGTAAATTTCAAACAGAAACATTTGTAGGATAATTGTTTTTTTAATATGTCTATCATCATTACTATTTTAAAAGTATAGATTTAGAATTTAAATTTTCACAAAAACTATTATTGCAGCAAATGAGAGCTTATGTTACACAATATTGTATTCAATTTTAAACAATTTTCAACAGATTAGGAAAAATGATTGGAAACACCACATTTATGGTCTTCAAAAAATTTTAACATTAAAAGCTTGTAACACGTAGATAAAAAGTATGGTTGGGATAACAATATTAGAAGAGCATCATACTGTTGGGATATTGTTGGGATAACAATATTCGAAGAGCATTATACTATTGCTGGGTATATGGTTGTGCTACAACAGTATAATGATCCTCACAACAATAGTAAGATTCAAAAACTAAAATACTATGAACCTTACAAACAAACTATGATCCTTACAAACAAACTATGATCCTCACAACAATAGTACGATTAACACATAGCCATACTATGATCCCCACAACCATAGTATGATTCACACTCAATCAAACTAAGATTTCCACATCCATATTATGATCCTCACAACCATTATATGTTTCACATACAACCATAGAATGATCCTCACAGCCTTAGCATGATTCACACGCAACCATGTTATGAACCCTACAACCACAGTATTATCACACATAATTATACTATGATCCCCAATATTATTTATTAGAATTGTGTTAAGTTGTCAGCAATAGATTTGAATTATGAAAATTATTTAAAAATGCTGTAAATTCAAAATAATAGGAATGTTTTATTTAACAGTAGAAAAAATCTGTTTAAAAAAACGTGAACGTTTTTATTAAAAATATTTCAGTTAAACAAGGCCAAAGCAGTTTGAAAAATTTTAATTTCCATATAAAAAGTACTATTATTGCATTAGATCCTAAACAATTGAATTGTTCTCAAAATCATATTCAAATTAAGATGAAGTACAATCATACAGTATGATTGCCGTAATCATATTATTGTTAGCATAAAACCCAAAAAACAATACTTTTGTCGCACCCATCATATTTATATTGCTGCTACAACCATATTTTCATTTTTAAATTTGTCAATAATACTATTCTTACTTTTCAACAATATTTATATTGCGGCAACCATACTATTGTCTAAATTAAATTCAGTAAACAATACTATAGTTGCGACGAACATACATTTATTTTATACATAAATTAAAATTTAGTGTGGAATATTTACTGTTCATAGTCATTTAATGCCATTTATTATTGAATATAATTTCCTTTAAATGTTGGCCGCACCTACGCCTCAGGATGTCCATTTTTAGGTCCAATATTTGATGACTTTTTCACGCTTCCAAAACCTGAATCGTATCTGGGTTGTCTGCATAGACTTTGGACTTTATGTAGCCATAAAGAAAAAAGTCTAAAGGTGTGATATCACACGATCTAGGCGACCAACTTACCGGTCCAAAACGTGAAATTAGCTGCTATTCAAAATGACATCCCAATAGAACCATTGGTTGAGCACCTGTATGGCAAGTGACACCGTCTTGTTTGAACTTAATGTGTTCAAGATTAAGGGCTTCACTTAGAGGTAGCAAAAAGTCCTATGTTGTGGTGCGATAGCGAGCATCATTCAGGGTTAAGTTTTGGCTATCATCATTTTGAAAAAATATGGGCCGATGATTTCACCAGCCCACAAACCGCGCCATACCGTGGTTTTCTCTTGGTATAATAGCACCTCTTGAATTTTTTCTGGTTACTCTTCAGCCCAAATGCGGTAATTTTGTTTCCGTTGAGTCAGAAATGGGCCTCATCATCGAACAAAATTTTGGAAGAAAAGAGCGGATCTGCTTCGAGCTTTTGAACAACCCGAACACTGAAACTATTTTGGACTTCCGTATAATACTCCAAGTTGTTTCAGACGACAAGACACGTTGTTGAACCTCCGCTATGTTTTCAAAACTTCGTGCTTTATGTGATCTATAATGTCGAGTATTATCCAATAGTGAAAATTGGATTCCACTGTTGGCGATGGTAATCCGAATATGTATTTCCCCCCCATTTTTTTAACGATGATATTTGAAACTTTTCCACTTGATATACGAGTAATGGCGGTGTCATTGGCTTCTAAAGCCAGCGTTGAACTCTTTTGTAATTTAAAATCAAAATTATATACTACTTAGTAGGGACATAAATACTGTTACACACGTTTTATGCTGTAAAATAAAAAGTACTGAATGTTTTTGGACCAAATATTTTTTAATTTATTTTATGATGAATATTGTATCCAAAAAAATCTACTTATTCGAAAGTCCGCCTTTTGCCTTTACACACGCCTTAAGTTGCACTGGCCAATCGTCAATAGCTGCACGAACCTCGTCCATTGCAAAGTTGGCCACAGCTCGAACCAAAGCAGTCTTAAGAGTTCCAATGTTGTGGTATCTTTTGTGACAAACCTTGTCCTCTTAAACCGTCCCCAATTTGTAATCCAATGGGTTCAAATCTGGACTGCCTGAGGGCCATTCTTCAGAGCAAATTAACGCTGGCAAATTGTTTCAAAGCCAGGCCTGGGACGTTTTAGCCTTATGGACCCACGCAGAATCCAGCTGGGAAGTCCATGGCTGGTTTTGGAACAGGAAATTGTTAAGATGCTTCCCAAACCGTTTCTTGGTAAACTTTGCAGGTCATCGTAAGAGACACCCCACCAAACCATGACTGATGCTGGATGATGACCCTTTTCCACCCTTGGTATCAGTTCAGATGCTTCCTTAGATGGCGGCGCATAGACTCTATCATTTTGCTTCTTAAATTTTTCGTGAACGGTAAAAATTTTTTCATCGGTGAACAAAATTTTTCTGTGCAAGTTATCAGTGTACTTCACAAAAAGAGGTTTGCATTTAAGCTGAAGTCAATAAACGTCCGGTACGTCGTTTGAAAGTCCCAAGTCCCAAGTCTTTTTTAATGATTCGACTCATGGACTTTTGCATGATATTCATCTCACGGGCCATGATTTTATGTTTTCGGAGCGGATTTCTGTGAATTCTTGATTTAACGGCTTTGATGTCATGCGGTGTTCGAACAGAGCGTGGACGGCCCTCAAACAGTTTTATGCATCGGTAGACGAACATGCGGCTAATCCCTAGTGGCCGGAGCGTTTTGAAAATATCCTTTTTTTCATTTCACACATGAAAAGCGCCATTACAGCGATACGGTTCTTATTATCTGACCCCTCCATGATGAAAGTTGAAACAATTTTAAAATCCCGTTACAGACTAACGCTATTGAGGTTAGCTTTCAAAACCCCTATGACATTAACGGGGTATGTTCAGTCCGTCCTTGGTCCAAAACACTTACTTCTGTAAATTTTCAGGAAAATCGGACAACAATTCTGACCTCTAAGTCCGAAGCTCGTCTGCGGCGGATCATCTTTTCATACATCCCCCGTACAGACCCTTTTCGTTTCGAGGCCCTGTTGCATTTAGTTAATCAAGGTTAATTAAAGCATTATAATTAATGTTAAATCCTATTGACCATTTCGGTAAATATTTTTATACATCCCCTACGAATAAGTCCGACATTGCTCAAATTGTAGCTTATAGCGTAGTCGGCTTCGTTCAATTAGGCTTTTTACTGGTTTACTTCCTACTGAAATCAGCTTTAATTTTAGTACACGAATGATTATATTTCCTATAAAATAAAAGGATGATCCATCTAGAGGTACTTTTTCAGATCAAAAAAGATATAAAAATTCAAATCAAGTGTAAAATCTTTATTGGTAATTTGAAAGGACATTTTATGGCATTTATTTTTTGAAAATAATTTCCTTCAAATGTTGGCAACTGTATTATGGAGATAAGCGTTCGGTGAGAAACTGGAAGATCCGCTGTTTTCGACCAAAATTTTGTTCAGTGATGAGGCCCATTTCAGGCTCAACGGCAAAGTTAATAAACAAAATTAATTGTATATAATGACAAACTCCCGAATTATGCGATTTCTTTTTCCATAGAATTTAAAGAATAGTTGCCTTTACCATGAGCTATAATTTTGCCCACTGCTGTAGCTGCACATGTAATTGTTTTGAGTTTTTTTTCTCGATATTCGCTCTCGTTTTAATTAACTTTCGCTTCTTTTGTCAATTTAATCTCGTAATTTTACACCACACCCAAACAAACCCACACAGTGCATTATAGATTAAAGAGCACCCCCGTCAGTTGCACAATTCTTTTGTAGAGGCACATGTGGCATCCTAATCCCAACGTTAACACATCTCTTTTGGTCCCTCTTCCTCCCCCTCCTAATGTAGAACCAATTAGCCGTGCAGGAAATACAATTGACTGCCAAAAATGCTGCTGCCGATAAGCTAATACTCATTGTGAGCGCCGAGAGTGAGAAGGTAAAATATGAGAAACACATCGCATCCGAAGAGGAGAAGCGTGTCCGCATAATAGAGGAGGATGTCTGCATCAAGACGAAAATGTGCGAAGAGGACTTACGCAAAGCGGAACCGGCTCTGGTGGCGGCCCAGGCTGCTCTCAACACTTTGAACAAAAACAATTTGACCGAATTGAAGTCGTTCGGTTCACCGCCCAAGGCTGTGGTCAATGTGTGTGCGGCCGTTATGGTCCTATTTGCCAATAATGGCAAAATTCCCCGCGATCGCAGCTGGAAAGCGGCCAAACTAATGATGGTACGGGTTGATCAGTTCCTCAATGATTTGGTTAATTACAACAAGGACAATATCCATCCGAATATTATTGATGTGCTGCGCGAGTATTTGAAGGTGAGGAACTGAGCCACTGTACGTTAGTCATGTTTTATTATTTTGTATTTTTCTAGGATCCTGAATTCCAACCTGACAAAATTGTTCAGAAATCGGTAGCTGCTGCTGGCCTCTGTGCCTGGGTCATTAACATTCATCGTTATCATCAGGTCTTTCTGGTTGTTGGACCAAAACAGCAAGCTTTGAAGGATTCCCAAAATGAATTGGTTGAGGCCAGGGAACGCTTGGAATATTTAAAACAGAAAATCAATGATTTGGAACGCAAGCTGGGCGAAATTCAATCGGAGTTCGAAGATGCTGTTGCATCTAAACAGAAATGTCAACGTGAGGCGGACAAGACAACATTCACCATCGATTTGGCTCATCGTCTGGTGAATGGTTTGGCAAATGAGAATATTCGATGGGGTGAATCGGTTCAGAGGTAAGGGGGCTTTATTTGGTGAAACTCATTCGAACTGGTTAGGAGGAATGCACTGCTTTTCCACTAACTTGTTGTGGAAAGAAGAATGGCCCATCAGTAGTGGCCATCAGTTAAAACAAGACAACTAGTTTTTCAGTCCGAGGAAGATCTTCTGACATATTTTGCGTTAATCCTGACGATATTAACGTGGGACATTTACGAGCAGCTAGTTACGAGGGTTGATTTTTATATTTCGGGTCCGGCAATAAAAATACAATAATTTGGAAATGGTTTTATTGTTTTTCAAAATATTCTCCTTTAAGATCAATACACTTTTGCATGAGCACAAACCAATTTTCTAACAACTATTTCCACTCCGATTGAGACACCTCCAAAACATGATTTTTGAACGCTTCAACAGCTGCTTCAGACGATGAAAAACGTTGACAACACATTTTTTCTTCCTGCTAGGGAATAAGAAGAAGCCATTCGGTGCCAAATGAGAGCTGTACGATGGATGGCCCATCAATTCAACATCTTGAGTGGTCAAATAGCTAATCGTGTCCACTGATGTGTGAGAGAGAGCTCGCATTGCCGTATTGCAAAATGATGCGACTTCTCTTACTGTCTTTCCTCATTTCTTCGAACACTGTTGGCAAACAGATGGTTGTATACCACTCAAAATTGACCGCCCTACATTCCACTAAAGGCACTGTGGCAACATGGCCGGTTATATCGAAAAAAAACGCAATCATTTGCTTCGATGTACTTCTTCCACGAACAACTTTTGTTGGATTTGACTCGTCTTGAAAGACCCATACGGTCGATTGCTGTTTTGTTTCGGGTTCATGTGCATAGATCCATGATTCTTCACCTGTGACAATGTTATACACTGCCTTTGAGCTACCGCAGTTATACTTTTTCAACATCTCTTTGCACCAATCCATACGAGGCATTTTTTTTGAGCATTCGTCAAATTATATGGGATTCAACGAGAACAATTTTTTTTCACGGCCAAATGAACATGCAATATCTAATTGATGCTTGTCGTACTAATGCCCAAGGATGCCTCAATCTCACGGTATGTCACATGTCGGTCTTGCTTAATCAGTTCACGCACAGCATCGATCGCTTTCTGGCAAAGTGAACGAAGTTGGACGTCCTTCACGAAATTCTTGCTGGAGCTAACGGCGTCCGAAACTGAACTCTTGGTGCCAGCGATTAACAGTGGATTTTGATGGTGCTCATCGCCAAAAGTCGAAGCAAGTTGATTTAAACACTCTTGTCTCGATAATCCACGCCGAAAATCGTAAAAAATCACGAAAGTATACACGGGATAATTCCATTTTTTGACTGAGATAAATTTTTTAACCCACTGTTAACAAAACAATTCGCCCTCAAATGACAAAACGTTCTGAGTGTTAAGTTATGCTAAAAAATGGCAATGTTTCCACTGGAAGTTCCATCTGGGAACACTAGTATTGTCAGGGCTCAAAATATTAATAGCAACCCTCGTATAAGTGAACTTGATATAGAACAACTGTTACTAACGGACAAATTTTTCACAGATCGAATAAATCGAGTTTGAACATCTCTGATCATGGAAGTGTTCACCGTTCTATAAGGTGGACTACAGACAGTAACAGTGTAATAAAATAACATAACATAAAATACAGCAAACGTTGAACAATTGTTTATAGTTACGAGGGCAGATCAATGATTCCGTGACTTTTCCATCTTCACTCGTAGTTATATGAAATGCAATTCGGCTTAAATTTTGTGAGAGTTCTGTCATTTAGTTTGTGTTTAACAGCTGTTCAATACATAAAACCTCGTGGATTTTGTTAAAAATAGAAAAAAGTGAATATCGAGAGCTCTGTAACATTATTTTTTTGCGGAAAACCGTCAATTAAATCAAGGATAAGCTTGATAAGTACTTTGGGGACTCTTCGATTTCAATGGTAAAAAAGTGGTTTACTGACTTTCGTTGTCTAGACGACCAACGAAAATTTTGAAAAAATCCACGATATGGTGTTGGCCGATCGAATAGCAAAAGTGCGTGAGATTGTTAATGTCATACGCATTTCACATGGCAGTGTGGTTTCGATTTTACATGGCTGCACCGTTTGCTCTCAATGGACCCTAAACACAATCGTGTGACAATTTCAAAGGATTGTTTGGAGTTGTTTAACCGCAATTCGAATGAGTTTTTGCGGCGTTTTGTAACTTTGGATGAAACATGGATCCATTACAAGACTACGGACACTAAGCAGCAGTCTAAGCAATTGGTTTCTCCGGGTGAACCAGCTCCGAAGATGGCCAAGGTGACTTTGTCCGCCAATAAAGTAATGTCATGAATGAACGAGGAATAATCCACACGATTACCTATAAAAAGGAAAAACGATAAACGGCGAATATAATTGCAACTTATTGGACTAATTTAACGAGGATTAAGAAGGAAAAAAAAACAGATATGGCCAAGAAAAAGTTCGTTTCCATCAAGATAATGCACGAGTGCAGTCTCAATGGGATAATTACATGAATGGAGTTACGATTTGGTACCTCTTCCGCCATATTCTCCGGATTTAGCCCCCAGTGACTATTTCCTATTTCCAAACCTAAAGAAATTGCTCGATGAGAAGAGATTCAGCTCCAACGATGAAATTATTGATCAAACAAATGCCTTTTTATGGACCTCGAAAAATTCTACTTTTTGGAAAGGATACAAAACTTGGAGAAACGTTTGACTAAGTGTACGAGGGCGGTTCGGAAACTTCTTAGCCTAGCACAAAAAGCGCGGTATAAACAGAAAAAAGTTAAGTGTTTTGGAAACTTCCATCTCTATGAACTATGAACACATGTTAAATTTTGTTTCGATCTGGCAACTCCTTCATATAGAAACAGGTGTTCACAAAAGACGCATCCGCGATTTTTTTACAATGGAAAAACTAGAAATGCGTGGTGTCATTAAATATTTACATAAAAAAGGTTTATCGGGACAAGAAATTCATAATGATATGGTGAATGTGTTAGGTGAAAGTGCTCCTTCATATGCAACAGTAAAAAATTGGGTTGCTGAATTTAATCGTGGTCGTACAAGCATTGAAGATCAACCACGTAGTGGACGTCCAAAAACAGCAACAACAACAGAAATTGTAGCCAAAGTGCATGATATGGTATTAAATGATCGACGAATAAAAGTGCGGGAAATAGCTAATATCATGGGCATCTCAAATGATCGAGTCCATTAAATTTTGCATGAAGAACTACAGATGAAAAAGCTTTCTGCAAGAAGGGTGCCGCACTTGTTAACAGTCGACCAAAAACGCATAAGAATGAACATTTCTCAAGCTTGTTTGGATCGTTTTCAGCAAAATAAAATTGATTTTAAGCGTCGTTTCATAACTGTTGATGAGACATGGATCCACCACTATACACCAGAGACAAAATAACAATCCAAACAATGGACTGAAGCTGGAGGAAGTGCCCCAAAGAAGGCAAAAAATAATCAATCGGCTGGTAACGGCAACGGTTTTTTGGGACTTCAAAAGTATTTTATTGATTGACTATCTGCAAAAGGGTAAAACAATAAATTCAGAGTACTATTGCAACCTTTTAGATCAATTAAATGTACAAATTCGAGAAAAACGTCCTGGCTTACAACACAAAAAAATAATTTTTCATCAAGACAACGCACCAGCGCACAAGAGTGTTTTAACAATGGCTAAAATCAACGAATTAAAGTACGAGTTGCTTGACCACCCACCTTATTCTCCTGATTTAGCTCCCAGTGACTTTTATCTGTTCCCAAATCTAAAAAAATTCCTTGTTGGCAAGCGTTTTACCTCAAATGAAGATGCAATTACAGTTGTAAACCACTATTTTGAAGACCTTGAGGAAAACTATTTTAATCAAGGAATAGAATTGATAGATAAGCGTTGGACTAAGTGTATTTTTGCAATTCAATTCATTTATTTCCTCATTAACTTTTAAAGGTTACATTATTCTTCTTATGTCTATTACTTGCTTCTAGCATACCTTAGTATCTATCTAGAATATGTATCCTAACTTAAGTTTAAATGCCCTGAGGCCAGCCCATTTTACATTTTACATTATTTATGAAACTTGTTCACTATTAGTATCGACTAAGTGTATTGAAGTTTCAGGAGATTATATTGAAAAATAAAAATATTTTTGAAAAACTAACTATTCTCTTTCATTGATAGGCTAAGAACTTTCCGAACCGCCCTCGTATTAAGCTAAAAGTAGCTTATGTTGAAAAATATTTGATTTTTTTGGAAAAAAAAATTTTTTTTCGAAAAGTCACGGAATTATTGATCTGCCTGTAACGCTAAGTTCTGCATACAATGAAAACTTAAAAGACTTTTTATTCGAAACGGCAGATTTGGGCGGTCTTTGCTCGAAATGGGTGATTCTTTTAAACCCCAAATAGGACAAAAGGCTCTACATTTTTACCATATCGATTCATGATTTCATATAGCCATTATACCTCCGATTCTGAAGCTAACTGATCACAGAACAGGAATTTTACTAAATTTGAATGACATTTGGCTGGTATCTATTCAAATTTACCGTATTATACTACAGGGTGGGCCAAAAGTTACCATGGGGTTAAAAACTTCAATAACTTTTTCGTTTATTAATTTTTGTTTATTTTTTTCTCATTTTATATAATATACAAAATGTAAATTGTTTACACTAAGAACGAATAATAATGTCCCTTAAATGACCCCCGTTTTTAGCTTCGCAATGATGGGCTCGTTTTAGACCATTTCCATAACATCTTTCGAAATTTGTGGCTGTAGCGTTCGAATTTCTGCAACAATGTAAGCCTTGAGTTGAAGGATTTTTCACAATCACATATACTCGCTTCTTCAAAAAACCCCAAAGAAAATAGTCTGGTACTGACAAATCTGGCGATCGCGCTGGTCAAATAGTTTTCGAATTTCTGGAAATTATTCGCTCTCCCAAAATTTGTCTTAATTGTGTCATTGTGTCTCGGGCAGTGTGGACAGTGGCTCTGTCCTGCTGAAACCACATCTTAGGTCTGTTTTCAAGAGCAGGACTTAAAAAATATTCTATGATAACCCAATACCGCTCTCCATTTACGGTTACAGCACTTCGATCTTCATTTCCGAAGGAGTAAGGCCCACTGATATTTGCAGATGTAATCCACACCATACGGTACACCTAATGGGGTGCAATTGGCGATGATGAATGGCTCTTGGATTTTCAGAACCCCAGAACCTACAGTTCTGCTTATTAACAAAACCATTCAAATGAAAATGAGCTTCATCACTCATGCGTTTGCTTTTAAATAATTGATCGATGATTTAATAAATAAAATTCTATTATTCTGGTTCTTTGTTCAGTTGTGAATCTATTCATTATTTATTCTCCAAGTGTTATTTATATAATCTAAAAAAAATATTTATATAAACGAAATAGTTATTAAACTTTTAATCTCCATGGTAACTTTTGGCCCACCCTGTAAATAAGAGATACATTTCTCTTTTACAAAGGCAAAATCAACAATTCAGAGATATTATTTTAGATGAGTGGTGAGAGTAGCATGTATTCGGCCGCGCCCGACTTAGAAACCAGCAAAAACTCTCATAACCAAGTAACATTTCGAGCAACTTGAAATCGAAAGTCTTCACTACTTATTTTTCCCATCCGTTTCGATTCGCTTAAACATGGTGATGATATTGGAGGAAAGTACTTACCTGCAAGCATACATGAAGCCCAAAAAAAAAGTACACACAGAGAACACATTCGTTGCCACAAACGATTTTTTTTTGCCAACCTAATGATTGCTTGTACCTCGAGTACAACCGAATGTTAGTTGGTGCTCTGTAACATTCAGTAACTGTAACTGAATTATTGGTAGAAAATAAGGTGATGGAAGATTTTTACTCAATGAATTAGTAATAATAGGAAAATTTTTATTTTGGTTATGATGGAAGTTTAAATATCATCAGCAATATTCAGTTACAACAACAAAATGTTGGCTAAATTATTGATTGCGACAACCACCAGTTATAGCAAGTAAATACATTTTATGCATTTCATTGGTATGACCGATCAATTAGTTGCGTCTACAATACGATGATTATATTAAACATCTATGTCGAACCGAATATCCATTACGAATATAAACAATTGGTGATTGAAACCAAAATTCTTTTTTTGCAAACAGAATTTAAGTGTTTCCAACCTATTTCAACTAGTCTTTTCTCTGTGGGTACTAATCTGCAAGCTCGCGTAGCTTAAATTTAAAAAAAAAAACTATTGAAATAAATAATAAAGCGCTTCTGCGAGCACTTGAGCATGGTTATACTTCGGTTATGCATCCAAAACTAGCCCATGCAGTCCACATAACAATAGTTTTAAATTTACGATGTGACCTTCGTACGAGTGTAACGAAGTCCGGCTCTGCCGACCACTATGGATTACGTTATAGAATGACATTGACATTGGTTTTATAAAAAAAAAATCGCTATTTCTGGATACCTATATGTCTCCGATCATCACGGGATGGTTTTTGGGCCCCAGGACACATAGACGACGCCCATAGGTCAAGGTCTCCATTCAACCAAATCGTAATATTTAATTATGCATTTTTAAGCCCAAAATAAACTAGTAAACAAGCTAAAGTCAAGAGTGGCCAACTATACTATACCCTGCCCTTTTGGATGTTCAAAAAAGCCAACTAAAAAAGGTCTTTCGCCCCCTAGTCGGGTTCTAAGTTAGTCTAGAAAAATCGGATTAACATGACCGATGCAAAATGTCATCAAAATTGGAATATGTGGCTCCTAGAACATAATGTGTGCGGAACTATATCATAATCTCGACCAATTAGCTTCAATCACAATAAAGTCCTTCCTTGGCTCAAAAAACCTGCTAGTTCCAAATTTCATCAAGATTGGAGGTATTATGTGGCTTCTAGAGTTAATGACAAAAATTCGGATGAACATATATGTGTGAGAGCTATATCTAAATCTGAACCGATTTCCTTCAATAACAACGTCTGCCCTTGGACCAAAAATAAACGTGTTCCAAATTTTGTAAAGATTGGATGTAATATCAGGCTTCTAGAACTGAAAACATAATCGCATGGACATACATATAAGTATATGCGTGCGAGCTATATCTTAATTTGATGCAATTTTCAATTCTAACAACGTCCCTCCTTGGTGCAAAAAAGTACCTCGTGCCAAATTTTATAAAGATTGGATGTAAAATGTGGTTTCTAGAGCTAAAACTATTAAAATCGGATGAACATATTTGTGGAAGCTATATCTAAATCTGTACCGATATTTTTTAATTTCAATGGCGTCCGTTCATGGTAAAAAAATATTTGCCAAATTTTATGAAAATTGCCATTAAACTAACTTATTATAACATATCTGTTCCACAGAGTGGTGCAGGGTATTCAAAATATATATGTCGCAGGTTATTTTTACTTTCAAAATAATGCAGAGTGTAATGAGAGCGGATTACCACGTACTGCAAATGGTAATTAGTAGTTCTTAACGAATTTTTGCCAAGGACTTTCCTCACTCGTTAGGACACTCTTTTTCTGCCTCTTTTTAGAAAATTGACTTTTATTGGGATCCTTTTCAAATTTCTCAACGGCAACGCTGGTCATGCACCTATCTTTTCAATCGTTAGCTCGCCATAGATCCCGAGGAATGCTAATTGTTGTCCCATGCCATCCGCTCTATCAGTCCCAGGAATGTTCCTGTGACCGACAACCAAATTCGATAGACATCGAACTGCTTAGCCATCATATATTTTTGTAGGCGGCTGTTGATTTGTTCATCTCCTCTAGACTAAAATATTTATTGACACCGATAGCTGTTATGACATAGGTTGCTATATATATTAGTGGCCTAGGCAACACTTAGTGTTGCAACATCTGTTTTTGTGTTGTTTACAGTGACTTGAAAAATCAATTAGGCAAAAAAATGGAATTAACTCGTGAACATTTTCATGCGATCATTTTTCACAACTTTCGCCGTGGATTATCACGACAAGAGTGCATCGATGAACATAAATATTTGTATGGCGATAAAACACCATCCTATAGCACTGTAAAAAACTGGTTTAATGAACTCAATCGTGGCCGACTCTCGCTCAAAGACGAAGGTCGTCCAAAAACGGCCGTTGTGTCAGAGAACATTTTCGCTGTGCATGAGCTGATAATGCAAGATCGTCATGTGACATACCGTGAGATAGAGGCATCCTTCTCGTTGGATCCCTCACAATTTGACAATCGCGGTGCTTTGAAAGACGTTTGTAAGATCGTCACAGGTGACGAATCATGTTTCTGTGCGTGTGAGCCCGAAACAAAAAAACAAACGACCGTGTGGGTCTTAGACGAGCCAAATGCAACGAAAGTTGTTCGTGGAAGAAGCACTTCGAAGCAAATGGTCGCCTGTTCTTCGGCAAAACTGGTCATGTGGCGACGGTTCAGCTTGAGCAACGTAGGACGGTCAATTCTGAGTGGTACACCACAATTTGTTTGTCTGAAGTCTTCCGAGAAATTCGAAAATGAATTCTTGTTAGTCCAGCACATGAAGAAAAAATGCGTGGTCAACAATTTCGTCGCCAGAAGATGCTACTAAAGATGCTGATGTTAAAGCACTTGGATACTCCGGGAGTAGAGTACATGACCAAAGTGCTCAATCTGTCGCTAGCCACTCACGAAGTTCCCGATGCCTGGAAAATGGACAGAGTGCTCCCGCTACTGAAGCCAGGCAAAGACGCAAGTAAAGGAGATTCGTACATGCCGATCTCCTTGCTTTCTCCAGTAGCAAAGACGCTTGAAGCACTGTTCCTCCCCAGCCTGATCGAATACTTTCCTAGTTCTGATCATCAGCATGGATTCCGCAAGCAGCACAGCACAACAACTGCTTTACACGCCATCACCACACGTATAAGTCGCGGCCTTAACCAGAACAAGCCTAACGACAGGACGGTCCTCGTGGCTCTTGACCTCACAAAAGCCTTCGACACGGTCAATCATGCCACTCTGTTCGAGGACATTGAAGAAACGTCCCTTCCGCCCAGTTTGAAACGTTGGGTCGTAAACTATATGTGTGGGCGCCAGTCATATGTAGAATTTAGAGACAGAAAGTCGAAGCCCCGTTGAGTTAAACAAGGAGTTCCCCAGAGTGGAGTTTTATCCCCGGCTCTGTTTAACCTCTACCTCTCTAAAATTCCTGCACCACCAGACGGCGTTGAAATTGTGTCGTACGCTGACGATTGCACAATTCTGGCGTCAGGACCTAAAGTGGATGACATTTGCGAGAAAATCAACTTTTACCTCACTGACTTAGCACGTTTCTTCACTGCGAGGAATATGAAAATATCCGCCTCCAAATCATCAGCCACACTGTTTACTGCTTGGACCGCAGAGGTGCGGTTGTCACTCAATGTGAAAGTCGATGACGTCAACATCCCGACCACCAACTACCCCAATATCCTTGGACAGCCTTTTTAGATCCTCTGCACATGCTACAGCTATCTGCGATAAACTCAAAAGTAGGAACAAGGTCCTCAAGTCACTTGCCGGCAGTACTTGGGGAGCCGACAAAGAAACCTTGTTGACCTCGTACAAAGCGATAGGTCGGTCTGTAGCAAACTACGCAGCACCTGTATGGTCGGCGAACGTGAGTACGACGCAGTGGAAGAAAATTCAGAAATGCCAGAATGCCGCCCTTAGAACATCAACAGGGTGTCTTCTTATGTCCTCTGAGGACCAACTACATGAGGAGACGAAGGTCCTTACCGTGCGCAGACACAACTTCCTGTTGTCTAAGCAATACCTGCTAGGGTGTTTTTTTGCAGCTGTCATCCTAACCACCATCTCTTGAACAGGATGCCTCCACCCAGGCAGATCAGGTACGATCTTCATGATCTAGAGAGAGAGGTCCAGCGGTATAAGAGAGAACCTTTAGATCATCGAAACTATCAGGCAGGTTTGAACAACATTCACGCCGATGATGTCGCAGCAGCAGTATCCAGCTACCGTGTGAATGCAGTGCTAGGGGAACATCCCCCGGAGATTTCACCTGAGGAGAAGGTACTACCTCGGCAGACGCGCGTGGTTCTGGCGCAGCTGAGATCCGGATGGTGCAGCCGCCTCAATTCTTACTGGGCACGAATTGATGCTAACGTTCCGGACATCTGTCCCGCCTGCCATCAGGGACCACATGTTGTACTGCACCTCTTCAATTGTCCGGCCAAGCCCACTCAGCTGACCCCCAGGTCTCTGTGGACGCATCCAGTTCAAATGGCGCGTTTGCTTCACCTGGATATCGAAGCAGATCCCCCATAGACGAACAAGACTTCAAAATAAATATATTGTTGTTACAACAACAACAACTAAAGCGTTCAAAAACTATGTTTTGGAAGTGTCTCAATCGGAGTAAAAAAAGTTCTTCGACAATTGGTTTGAGCGGATGTAAAAGTGTATAAATCATGCTGGAGAACACTTTAAAATACAATATTATTGTTCTAGCCACCTAGCAATTTTACCGATCGCCATGATTTCTGCCTAAAACGCTACAAAGATTTGGTAGATAAATACTTAGTAGGGACATAAATACTGTTACAACATTGAACACACCCATTTCAATAGTAGAACTGAACATACTCCATTAATGTCATATGGGCTTTGAAAGCTAACCTCAATAACGTTAGTCTGTAATGGGATTTTAAAAATGGTTCAACTTTCATCGTGGAGTGGTCAGATAATGAGAACCGTATCGCTGTAATAGCGCTTTCCAAGTGTGAAATGAAAAAAGCGATATTTTCAAAACGCTCCGGCCACTAGGGATTAGCCGCATGTTCGTCTACCGATGCATCAAACTGTTTGAGGAGACTGGAGATGTAAAAGACCGCCACCGGTCGGGCCGCCCACGCTCTGTTCGAACACCGCATGTCATCAAAGCCGTTAAATCAAGAATTCACAGAAATCCGCTCCGAAAACAGAAAATCATAATCCATAAGTCGAATCATTAAAAAAGACTTGGGACTTGGGGCTATCAAACGACGTACGGGACATTTATTGACTGCAGTGGTAAAAAAATAGGATTGAAAAATGCAAACGTCTTTTGGTGAAGCACGCTGATAAGTTGCACATAAAATGTTGTTCACCGATGAACAAATTGTTACCGTTCAGGAAAAATTTAACAAGCAAAATAATAGAGTGTATGCGTCATCTAAGGAAGCATCTGAACTGATCCCAAGGGTGGAAAGGGTCATCACCCATCTTCCGTCATAGTTTGGTGGAGTGTCTCTTACGATGGGGTCACTGACCTGCATTTCTCCGAACAAGGAGTCAAAACATCGGTCAAAGTTTACCAAGAAACCATTTTGGAAGCTGTTGTGAAGCCTCTTAACAATTCCCTGTTACAAAACCAGCCATGGACTTTCCAGCAGGATTCTGCGCCGGCCCATAAGGCTAAAACGTCCCAGGCCTGACTTCGAAACAATTTGCCAGCGTTCATTTCCTCTGAAGAATGGCCCTCAGACAGTCCAGATTTGAACCCATTGGATTACAAATTGTAGACGGTTTTAGAGGACAAGGTTTGTCACAAAAGATATCGCATTATTGGATCTCTTAAGACTGCTTTGGTTGGAGCTGTGGCCAATTTTCCAATGGACGAGGTTCGTGCGACTTAAGGCGTGTGTAAAGGCAAAAGGCGGACATTTCGAATAAGTAGATTCTTTTTGGATACAAAATACATCAATAAATATATTAAAAAATATTTAGTCCAAAAACATTTAGTACTTTTTATTTTACAGAATAAAACGTGTGTTACAGTATTTATGTCCCTACTAAGTAGATCTTTTCGTAGTTTATTTAATTCAATTAGAAAACTTACCTTTCGTCTATAAAGTAGTTAAGTCAGTTTAGCAGCCTATGTACCTTTCGCTAAATTACGCGCCTGCTAGTCTTGTCCAGGGGATAATATTTATGGCAAAGTTTTGGCTAATTCTTGCTGTTGGTACTACTTATACTAAGTCGTCTTCTGATAAACAATATGTAGCCTTATCCTAGTATAGATTGTTGAAGTTCCCTTAAATCGTTGATCGTTTGAGGCTGATTGCTGATGCTATCGACATTTGTCTTATCGGTATATCTAGTGCTAAAAGATGAAGAATGTTCTCTAGCTCCGCGGATTGTAAAGTAACATCCCACATTGCTTAACAACCCCATAAATGAGCAACTTTTAATATTTTTGACATAATTGAGATCAGCCAGGAGAATGGATTGCTTTAATAATGAATCAGTCTATCTGATACCAAGACTATCTAAATCCAAAAGAAACGAGAATCAGAAGCTGTAATATCAGATGATAGTTCAAAATTGGAGAAAATAACGGGATCGGGGGTTTATTTATAACCCCTCTCTCTAAAAATATCTCCAAGACTAACGGACTAATACACGGTCTTACAGGTAGAGATTTCTGCAATCAATAAAGCTGCAGACAAGAGTCTGGAACTAAGCATAACTCCGTCAACTATCCGAGTACAAGTGGACAGCATGGCAGCCATTAATGCGCTAAACTCTAGGACAGTGAAAATAAAATGTGTGAAGAGATGCATTGAAGCACTCACACGAATCCGAAGACATAATGGACCTTTAATAACTCTGAGTGAGCCTCCTAGCTACTCTTTAAAGCTAACCTAACAAAATATTCTAGGCAAAATAACTCAATACAATCGTTCAACAAAAATAGTAAACAATTTGCCAAACAAAAAATATTAATTTTAAGAAAAGTGTTCAAATACCAAAAACCATTCACTCTGCCCTATTGTACAGTTAAAATATGTTCCCAATACACACCGGAAGCTGTAAGCACTTAAGTTTATTGAAAAAGCCACCATCATCTTTAACCAGTTAAATATTGTGTTGGCTTCACATTCCTTAAACCAAGAAAAATATACGATTTCATTTTTCTATTTCCGGTTGTTAAAATTGTACACGTTGACTCTGTCCGCTCTCATCCTCCTTCTCGCTCCTCGGGTGCCCGCTTGTATGTTTGCCTCCACTGATGACCGAAAAGTTTACAGTCGAAGAGTGCTACACTACCTGGTGATATCCTGCTAATTTCCTCCTTTCTATCGTATGCCGGTTGTTTTACACGTCGTTACCGTGAAGAGCTGCAGCAGCAGATGTGGATGCCGAGCTTTCGTAGAATCGAGGCAAGTTAATAAAAAAAAACAACAAATAAAGTGTGGCATAAGGTTAAATGGAATTTCCTTGGTAATGTATGAATGTGTGTGTTTGTGGACTTGTTGTGTATAGCCTTCGATTCCCCACACGGATGGAGTGGATTATCTGGCCCTGTTCACGGATGATGCCCAAATTGCCACCTGGAACAACGAGGGGTTGCCCATGGACCGCATGTCGACGGAGAATGCCACCATACTGGTGCATTCGACACGTTGGCCTCTGATGATTGATCCACAATTGTAGGTTTTTAAGGCTCAGACTTGAGGGGCACATTTGATTCAATGTTCTCTTAATATTTCCAGACAAGGCATCAAATGGATCAAGAATCGTTATGGCGAAGCTTTGGTCGTTTTGCGCCTTACACAAAAAAATTTCCTAGAAGCTTTGGAGAAGGCCATGTCGAATGGCGACACGGTGCTTTTGGAACAAATTGAGGAAACGGTGGACACCGTGCTCGAACCACTGCTAAGTCGAGCCCTTATCAAACGGGGTCGTTTCATACGCATCGGAGACAAGGAATTGGATTTCAATGCAAACTTCCGTTTGATTCTGCATACGAAACTGGCCAATCCCCATTACAAACCGGAAATGCAAGCTCAAACCACTCTTATAAATTTTACAGTTACCCAGGATGGTTTGGAGGATCAGCTGCTGGCCGAGGTGGTCAAGATCGAGAGACCCGATTTGGAGGATATGAAAACAGATCTAACAATACAGCAAAACAAGTTCAAGATCTCTTTGAAGCTTTTGGAAGATGATCTTTTGGCGAGACTGGCTTCCGCCGGCGAAAATGTTTTGGACGACCACGAACTGGTGGCCAATTTGGAGTCCACAAAGCATACGGTAGACGAAATAGAACTTAAAGTAAACGAAGCTCGGGTCACTACCCTGCAGATCGACGAGGCGCGAAATATGTACCGCGCTGCTGCCAAGCGGGCCGCTGTCCTATACTTTGTGCTCTCCGACTTGAGTCGCATTAATCCCATTTATCGCTTCTCTCTGAAGTCCTTTATGCACGTTTTCAAGCAGGCTATAGTGTCGGCTCCGCAGCATCGGCTAAATGAGAAGCGTGTGGCTTCGCTGGTCGATGCCATAACCTGCCAGACATTCTATCATGCTCTGAGGGGCCTATTCGAGGCGGACAAATTGACATTTACCGCTCACATGACCCTGAGGATCTTGGCTGCCTCGGAGCAGATATCACGCGATGAAGTGGATTTCCTTTTGCGTTTTGCCCACGATCCCAATACACTGTCGCCGGTCGATTTTATAGGACGCACTGCCTGGGGCGGCATCAAGTCATTGGCCCTCATGGACAACTTTTATGGCATCGACAAAGACATCGAAAACTATCCGAAACGTTGGCGCCAGTTTCTGACCAGCGATGTGCCCGAAAGTGTACAGTTTCCGGGTGAGTGGAAACATCGCACTCCTTTGCAAAAGTTGTGCATCGTAAGAGCGCTGAGGCCGGATCGTGTAACCAGTGCCATTAGGTGAGTTTTACTATGAAAGACACCTAGGGTTTACCCTATGAAAATTTGTATGCTTTTCCAGACTCTTCGTGGAACAGACCATGGGCCGTCAATATGCAAATGTCAAAACCTTTCAGTTTTCCGATATTTTCAATGAGGTCACCGCAGCCACTCCGATTTTCTTCATCCTCTGCCCCGGCGTTGATCCCATCTACGACGTAGAGCGCCTTGGCCTACAGCTGGGCTTTAGCACGTCGAACAATAATTTGGTCAACATTTCCCTGGGTCAAGGTCAGGAAATGATTGCCGAGCAGGCCATTACAACAGCTCTGGCCAACGGCAATGTATGGGTGGTTCTGCAAAATATTCATCTCGTCGCTAATTGGTTACCAACTCTGGAGAAGCTTATAGAACGTTTGACCTCCCAGCCCGATAGTTTTGCAGAATCTAATTTCCGCCTTTACATCAGTGCTGAACCTGCGCCCGATCCTCAGTACCACATAATACCACAGGGCATTTTGGAATCCTCGCTGAAGATTGTCAATGAGCCGCCTTCGGGAATGGCGGCCAACATGCATCAGGCTTGGGATAATTTCTCCCAAGAAACACTTGAGAGCTGCACTCAAGAAGCCGAATTCAAATCGATACTATTCTCCCTCTGCTATTTTCATGCGGTGGCCGGACAACGTCGTAAATTTGGCCCACTGGGCTGGAATAAAGTCTACCCGTTCAATGTAGGCGATTTGACCATATCGGCGTCTGTGCTGCACAACTATCTGGAGGGCAGCAATCGCATACCTTGGGAAGATCTGCGTTATCTCTTTGGAGAAATCATGTATGGTGGCCATATAACCGATGACTGGGATCGTCGGTTGTGTCAGACCTATTTGGCCGAGCTGCTGCAACAGGAACTTGTGGATGGCGATCTTGAACTTTGTCCTGGCTTTCCCTCGCCCCCCAATCTGGACTTCCAGGGCTATCATAGTTATATCTCGGAAATGCTTCCCGAAGAGTCGCCTCTTCTGTATGGACTACATCCCAATGCCGAGATTGGTTTTCTAACCAGTGCCTCGGAACAGCTGCTGAAGACCGTTTTCGAATTGCAACCTCGCCAATCAGAACTTACCACCACCTGCAGTGCTCCGCGTGAAGAACTTGTCAAAATTATGGCTGAAGAATTTCTAGACAAACTGCAAGTGGAATTCAATTTACACGCTCTGCTCAATCGCATTGAGCGTAAGACCCCCTTTGTAGTCGTCGCTCTGCAAGAATGCGAACGCATGAATGCGCTCATACAAGAAATCAAGCGTTCTCTGCGAGAGCTAATGTTAGGCTTGAAAGGTGAACTCACCATAACCTCTGATATGGAACGCCTCGACCACGCTCTCTTCTATGATCATGTTCCCGAAACTTGGACAAATTTAGCTTATCCCAGTATGTTGGGCTTGCAGAGTTGGTTTGCCGATCTACAGCATCGTATCAAGGAACTTGCATTGTGGCTTAATGACTTTAAGCTGCCTTGTACCATATGGCTGGGGGGTCTCTTTAATCCGCAGAGTTTTCTCACCGCCATTATGCAGGAGAGTGCAAGGAAGCATGATTTGCCATTGGATCGCATGTGTCTGTGTTGTGATGTTACCAAAAAGGATATGGAGAGTATAACGTGAGTATTGGCCAGAGCAAGACTTTTCACTTTTCCTTCAATTGAAAGGCCGAAAATGGTCTTCTGAAAGGCCTACGAGGGCTGCTATATATATTTCTGGCGTAGTAATGAAAATGAGAATATTAATCATCAAAAATGGTTTTATTGTTTTTCAGAGTATTCTCCAGCATCATTTTAACACTTTTGCATGCACTCCGATTGAGACACCTCCAAAACATGATTTTTGAACGCTTTAAGAGCATCTTCTGGCGACGAAAATTGTTGACCACGCATAGTTGCACCATCCAAATGTGCAAAAGAGAAGTCATTGGGTGCCAAGTCAGGGCTGTACGGTGGATGACCCATCAATTCGACGTTTTGCCGGTCAAAAAGGCGCTGGTTTGAGCCGATGTATGAGAGCTCGCATTGTCATGGTGCACAATGATTCGTCTTCTCTTGTTCGTTTTTCGAATTTCTCCAAAGACTTCAGGCAAACAAATTTTGGTGTTCTCAGAATTGACCTCCTACCTTGCTCAAGCGCAACCGTAGCCGCATGACCAGTTTTGCCGAAGAAACAGCTCACCATTTGCTTGAAAGAGCTACTTCCACGAACAACTTTCGTTGGATTTGGCTCGACTTCGAAAACGCACACGGTCGATTGCTGTTTTGTTTCGGGCTCATACGCATAGATCCATGATTCGTCACCTGTGACGATCTTATAAACGTTTTTTGAAGCACCGCGATCGTATTTTTTCAAAATTTCTTTGCACCAATCGACATGAGCCTTTTTTTGAGCGATTCTCAAATTGTGCGGGATCCAACGAGAACAAACCCTTTTTATGGCCAGGTGTTCAATATCGAATCGAAGAAATGCCCCAGGATGCCTCTATCTCACGTAGATCTTGCATTATCAGTTCACGCACGACATCAATGTTCTCAGGCACTACGACCGTTTTTGGACGACCTTCGAGCGAGCGTCGGCCACGATTGAATTCATGAAACCAGTTTTTCACAGTACTATAGGATGGTGCTTCATCGCCATACAAAGATTTAAGTTCATCGATGCACTCTTGTCCACTTCGAAAATGTTCACGAGTTAACTCCATTTTTTTGCCAAATTGATTTTTCAAGTCACGGTAAACAACACAAATGATGGTCGTACGTCAAAACGTTCTTTGTACGTTTATGCTAAAAAATGTCAAACTTTCCAATGGAAATGCCAATTGTCGCCAGGCAACACTTAGTGTTGCTAGGCCAGAAACATACATATAGCAACCCTAGTATAAACTAAGAATTCAATGGAATTTTATTGCAAAATGATTGATTCGCAAAGATATTAGCTCAAAGTTACTTTAAGACTGACTATAACAAATATAAATTTGTATAGAACTCCGATCCCTAATCATAACACATTCCTTTCTACAGATTACCCCCAATAGATGGCGCCTTTGTACATGGTCTCTATTTGGATGGTGCAAGCTGGGATTGCCAATTAAACTCCATAGTCCCCCTTAATCCCAAGGAGTTGCTCTGTGCCATGCCAGTTATTTGCATTAAGTCCAGTGTCCAGGAAAGACATGATCTACATCACATCTACGAATGTCCCCTGTACAAAACGAGGTACGTATTTTGCTGTATAAAATCAAAGAATTATTTGTTTGAATTCAAACAAATTTATGTTTGTGATATGCTTTTGAGCATATTTGGGATAAACATTCGTAGGTGAACATATTATATGGGCGTAATAGGAACCTAATAAAAGATTTTCTTATTTTTTAAAGATTTTTTTCATATTTTTTAAAAATACGGGCGACCGCAAAACTAAAGCTCGGAGAACTTGCTGATATTGTTAAAATACACGAAAAACAAGTTTGGCGTATTTTACATGATGAACTCCACATGAAAAAGCTATCCGCGAAAAAGGTGCCGCGTTTGTTGACTTTGCCCCAAAAAATAGTCCATTGGACCAATTCCGAGGAGCTTTTAGCGATTTATCAGCCTAATCCAATAGAGTTCTTGCGCCGATTCATAACTGTTGATGAAACATGGATCCATCGCTACATCCTAGAATGCAAAGAACAGTCAAAACAATGGATAGAAGCTGGTAAAAGTGGTCCCAAGAAGGCGAAAACTGTTAAGTCAGCAGGAAAAGTAATGGCCACAGTATTTTGGGATGCAAGGGGTATAATATTTATTGATTATCTTGAGAAAGGAAAAACTATAAATAGTGAATATTATTGTGCATTATTGGATCGGTTGAGTGAAGAAATCAAGATAAAACGACCGCATTTAGAAAAAAAAAGTTCTTTTTCACCAAGATAATGCTCCTTCACACACTGCATTTTTAACTCAACAAAAACTGGCCGAATTACGATTTAAAATTGCTCCGCATCCACCATATAGTCCAGATTTAGCTCCTTCTGATTATTTCTTGTTTTCAAATTTAAAAAAATTTCTCGTTGGCAAAAAATTTTCGTCCAATAGCGAGGTTATTGCTGAAACGGAGGCATATTTTGAAGGTCTTCAAAAATCGTATTTTTCGGATGGAATTAAAAAACTTGAAAAACGTTTGATGAAGTGTATTGAGTTGGAAGGAGATTATGTTGAAAAATAAATAATAATAATTCCAAAAAAACGGTTCTTTTTATGTTAGGCCAGTTACTTTTGCGGTCGCCCTCGTATGTTTCATACGTTCTATGAAATAGTTTGATATTTTATATGATACACATATTACTTATTTTCCATGACATATTTTCATAATTTTTATGACAATATTTCAAAATAAACATGAAATTCTTTCATAAAAATTATCCATATATAAAACTATACATATACATCGCAATGTATATTTGTATGTATTGTATGTCATCTTGGAAAGGTAATACATATAAAAAAATTAATTTTTTTATAACCAGCTTAAAAAAAACTTTAAAATAAGAATTGAGAAAAAGTAAATAAAGTTGAAATTTGGGAGCCTCAAAAATGTTTTTTTTGCTGATATGCCGTAGTGGAACTTTTGTTTCCTCATGCCAAAATCTATCGATGAATCGATGGTACAATATAGACAAGTTTTTGTCCTTAAAAATCGGCCCACCCTTACGAGGGTTGCTATATATATATCTGGTCTAGGCAACACTAAGTGTTGACTGGCGCCATCTGACATTTCCATTGGAAAGTTTGACATTTTTTAGCATAAACGTACAAAGAACGTTTTAACGTACGACCATCATTTGTGTTGTTTACAGTGACTTGAAAAAATCAATTTGGCAAAAAAAATGGAAGTAACTCCTGAACATTTTCGTGTGATCATTTTTTACAACTTTCGACGTGGATTATCTCGACAAGAGTGCATCGATGAACTTAAATCCATGTATGGCGATGAAGCACCTTCCTATAGCACTGTGAAAAACTGCATAGAGGCCTCCTTGGGCATTTCTTCCACCAGCATACATTCGATACTGAACACCTAGCCATAAAAAAGGTTTGTTCTCGTTGGATCCCGCACAATTTGACAACCGCTTAAAAAAAGGCTCGTGTGGATTGGTGCAAGGAAATTTTAAAAAAATACGATCGCGGTGCTTAAAAAGACGTTTATAAGATCGTCACAGGTGACGAATCATGCATCTATGCGTATGAGCCCGAAACAAAACAGCAATCGACCGTGTGGGTCTTCGAAGACGATCCAAATCCAACGAAAGTTGTTCGTGAAAGAAGCACTTTGAAGCAAATGGTCGCCTGTTTCTTCGGCAAAACTGGTCATGTGGCGACTGTTCTGCTTGAGCAACGTAGGACGGTCAATTCTGAGTGGTACACCACAATTTGTTTGCCTGTAGTCTTCGGCGAAATACGAAAAACGAACAAGAGAAGACGAATCATTGTGCACACTGAAAATGCGAGCTCTTACACATGGGCTCAAGTAAAAAAGGCGTGGTCAACGATTTTCGTCGCTGTTCGTCAAAAACCATGTTTTGGAGGTGTCTTAATCGGAGTGGAAAATGTGCTTCGACAATTGGTTTGAGTGCATGCAAAAGTGTATAAATCATGCTGGAGAATACTTTGAAAAACAATAAAACCATTGTTTATGATAAATAATCGCATTTTCATTATAATGCCAGAAATATATATATAGCAGCCCTCGTAGCAATAAAAAATTACTTCAATCATTTTTATAAGTATATAAAAATATTGCTAATGTTTGGTTCGGCAAAATTTTGTTATTAACTTGGCTCTTTTATTTTAATTGTAAAACCTTATTATAATGTCATTTCTTTAATTTATTTACATTTAGATCACGTGGCAACACCTATGTGTGGACTTTCAATCTAAAATCTCGTGATCGTCCAGCCAAATGGATTCTGGGGGGAGTAGCACTGCTACTACAACCCTGAATTGCACGCACCACCCACTCGGCACGGAATAATCTCAACACGCACAAAAGTGTTTATGGACACCTAAAAATGTTAAAAGTTACAAGTCAAAATAACAGCAAAAAATAATTTAATATAATAAAAGTCACATTCTTATATACAGAAATTCTATTCAACTTGCGTTTTTTCTTCTTCTTATTGTAGTCTTTGTTCATAAAGATTGTAATGTGTTATAATTTATATCTTGAGATTTTCATTATCAGGGTTGTTCTTCATAAAACTATACGGAAAGCCAAATAAGTACACACACGCTCTGCCTCCTTTGCTCTCACACTTTCTGATAGTTTTGCTCAATTACAGTAGTGAACCGAAAAGATATGGACATTTACGCATTTTTCCTAAACATGCTAAGAATTTCATAGAACGACGTCTGGTAATGTTCATTATAAGGGTTTAATTGAAAACATGGACCACCGACCTGGTTCGTTGTTTGGGATGTGCTGATCGCAAATTTCTTACACTTACCCCCTGTTGCCTCTTCAAATGGCTAAATAGATCTATTGGTGTTGAAAATTGACCCAATTGTGCAAAGGGAAAAAGGTTCACATATATAAGTAACTAAAATAAAATTGTGCAAAAGGGGAAAAGTTTCACCTTTGAGGAACTAAAAAACTTATGACATTTTTTGAGGAAATTTATAACTCAAGAAATTAACTGAAAAATTAGCTTTATTTGGAAGTCGTTAGTAAAACGTCCCATAAATGGTGTTTATTTGACCTTGGTGTCCAAAAACGGTCTTCTTATATGGGTATGGGCACTGTGAAATTTGTTAACACATCAAAGATTTGGGAAAACGTAATTCCCTCCACATCTCATTGAGGGACTAGCGGGGAAACTTCTCTAAAATATTTAGGCCTCAGAGCCCAAAAACCATCCCCTAATATGGGTACTCCTATATAGAAACTGTGAACTTTTTTTAAAAATCCACATCAAAGAATTGGGAAAAACTTAATTCCCTCAACATCCCATTGAGAGAATAACGGGAAATCAACAAGCTGTTCTTTGTATATTCATTGAGCGGGACCTACTGTTTTATACCGGCTTCGAACGGCTAATAAATTGTAGAGCTTTAACGTGACTTGGAAATTAATCTCTTACTCGTAATGTAGCCGGTATTTACGAGGGAGACAAATCTCCGCAGAAATTTTGCCGTGTGACTAGTGTCTTGTTAAAGCCACATATCGGCGATGTCTAGCTCATCCTAGGGTTGTATACTTTAAGTCGATTTTCGACTCATCGACTAATCGACTCTCGGGTTTAAAAATGTCAAAGTCAGCTAGTCGACTTTTGGTTTTTAAATAAGTCTAAAAGTCGTCTTTTTAATGTCGACTTTTTACATTTTTTTTATTTTAACTTTAAATTTTTGTAATGGTCATCGAAACAATGCGTATTGCTAAAAATTATTATTTTTGCCAATTGATTGTATGCTTTTATTGTATGCTGAGGTTGAAAAGTATGTCTTCAAAAATATTCTCGATTCATCTAGAGCAATTTGACGCATAACCTCTATTTACGAGTATATATGTTCATGCTTATTATCCTCGGATAGATTGTACTTAGTAGGGACATAAATTCTGTTACAAACGTTTTATGCAGTAGAATAAAAAGTACCGAATGTTTGTGGACCAAATATTTTTTAATTTATTTATTGATGTATATTGTATCCAAAAATAATCTACTTATTCGAAATGTCCGCCTTTTGCCTTTACACACGCCTTAAGTCGCACTGCCCAATCGTCAATAGCTGCACGAACCTCGTCCATTGAAAAATTGGCCACAGCTCGAACCTAAGCAGTCTTAAGAGATCCAATGTTGGGGTATCTTTTGTGACAAACCTTGTCGTCTAAAACCTTCCACAATTTGTAATCCAATAGGTTCAAATCTGGACTGCCTGAGGGCCATTCTTCAGAGGAAATGAACGCTGGCAAATTGTTTCGAAGCCAGGCCTGAGACGTTTTAGCCTTATGGGCCGGCGCAGAATCCTGCTGGAAAGTCCATGGCTGGTTTTGGAACAGGGAATTATTAAGAGGCTTCCAAAACGGTTTCTTGGTAAACTTTGGCCGATGTTTTGACTCCTTGTTCGCAGAAATGCAGGTCCTTTTCCCTTTTTCACCCTTGGGAGCAGTTGAGATGCTTCCTTAGATGACCGCTCATACACTCTATCATTTTGCTTGTTAAATTTTTCCTGAACGGTAAAAATTTTTTCATCGGTGAACAAAATTTTTTTGTGCAAGTTATCAGCGTGTTTCACCAAAAGACGTTTGCATTTTTCAATCCTATTTTATTTTAAAGCTGCAGTCAGTAAATGTCCGGTACGTTGTTTGAAAGTCCCAAGTCTTTTTTAATGATTCGACTCATGAACTTTTGCGTTTTGATGACATGCGGTTTTCGAACAGAGCGTGGGCCCGACCGGTGGCGGTCTTTTACATCTCCAGTCTCCTTAAACAGTTTTATGCATCGGTAGACGAATATGCGGCTAATATCGCTTTTTTCCTTTAACACTTGAAAAGCGCTATTACAGCGATACGGTTCTCATTATCTGACCACTCCATGATGGAAGTTGAAACAATTTTAAAATTCCGTTACAGACTATCGCTATTGAGGTTAGCTTTCAAAAGCCATATGACATTAACGGGGTATGTTCAGTTCTACTATTGAAATGGGTGTGTTCAATGTTGTAACAGTATTTATGTCCCTACTAAGTACTTTTAAATAAAAGAATGTTACAAAAAAAAATAGAAAATTAATCAAAATTATACTTTTATTATTTTTAAGGCTTACTGATAAACAACCATTTACTCGACGTTGTTGTGGCCGAAGAGATTGTGGATTTAAAGGCTAACGAATACAAATGGGAGTTCCTTGACAAAAGTTTAAGCACTAGGCGCGAGAAAGGCCATAATGATGATAATGGTGTCCAAATACAATTGAAGGACTATCTAAAGGCACCTAAAGGCCTGTTTGTATTAAACAAAAAAAGTCCAAAACTTATATGAAGAACAATGGAAAGCAAGTACCAATTTATTGCAAAAATGGCGAAAAAAAATGCCAATCGTTCGTTGCCACTTCTGTCCCGCGTGACAGATTGTTTTCGCATGCAGTTCTTATTGCTACACAAAATCGGAACCAAATTTCTTCAAAAAATTTTAAACATGATTATCTTTATGAAATATCAAAACTACTTGAATAAAAGTTTTTATAAAGGGTGGTTAAATTTTAAGGGCCGATGTTGATTTTGAATAAAACACAAATTATTTAGGAAACTATTGTCATTTCTTTTTATTATGATAATATTAGTATGGTTCAATTATGTATGAAACAAAATATCGGCCAAATGGCCTCCGCGACCTCGGCGGCACACCTCCATGCAATGGTCCAAATTTTCGATGACGCTGAGGCATAATTGAGGTTCTATGCCTTTAATGTGCTGAATTATATCATCCTTTAGATCTTGAATTATTGCTGGCTTATCGACGTACACCTTTCCTTTCAAATAACCCAAAAAAAAGAAGTCTAATGGTGTCAAATCACATGTTCTTGGCTGCCAATTAACATCGCCACGACGTGAGATAAAACGGCCATTGAATTTGTTGCGCAAGTAGCCATTGTTTCGTTAGCTGTGTGGCATTTGGCACCGTCCTGTTAAAACCACATAACGTCCACATCCATATCTTCCAATTCGGGCCATAAAAAGTTCGTTATCATCTCACGATAGCGATCATTATTCACAGTAACTGCCTGACTGGCCTCATTTTGAAAACAAAATACGGCCCGATGATGCCGCCAACCCAAACAGTCACTCTTTGTGGGTGCACTGTTTTTTTGACAATTACTTTTGGATTATCATTCGCCCAAATGCAGCAATTCTGCTTATTGACGAAAATGTACATCACTGAAGATGATTTTCTTCAAAAATTGATCATCCACTGTTGCCCGAAGCCTGAATAACTTTAACGCGTTGCTCGCTTGTGTATCTTTCCATGGTTCAAATTGAATTAGTCTGAAATTGAGAAATATCAAATGAAATGCAGAAAAAACTTGACGTTTAGGCGTGGTTCACATTCAACATCGGCCCTTAAAGTTTAACCAACCTCTACAAAGAAGACTTGTTTTTTATTCCAAAATATTCACCCTTATTCTGATTGTCGTCGTCAACGTCGTCGTCAATTTAATATCAATATCACTTCGTTTCAATATAATATCACATCAACGCATTTTTGGTATTCCGTATCATTATTGTCTTGACGTTGACTGTTTATCGATAACTTCAATAAAAAAAATCACATACCTAACATTTTTGCATCAGATTTTGTATCAATTCATCCAATTGTTGAAAAATGTTTTTTGTTTCTGATTCAAACTCTGATTCAAGTGATGAAGAAAATAAAAAGAAACTTATTTTACAGAGAAAGACACTGCGATTTAGGTCTGATGTCATGAAACTACCAGACAACAAGTAAGTTTAAGGTTTAATTAATTTCCATTGGCAATCACAAAGTTTTCTTTCATTCAAGATTGACCCGGATGGAGTGGCTCTTGAACTGCTCCCGTTCCTTGATGTTGAAGGCTCCTCCTGTTCCAGTAAAATTTCTTCAGAGTGAACAGTTGTTTCCATCTCTATAACTGGGACAACACCGAGCACTTCAGTGACAAGTTCGTCATAACTTGCTGCAACACCATGAGCTGATCCGTCAGGATTTATCTGTTTTTGAAACTGCAGCAGGTTTGCAACAGCTTCTTCTAACGGGCTCAGTGTAATATATTTATTTACACCGCCACCTGTTGCTCTCATCTCCGATTTGTTTTCAACCATTTTCCTTTTGACTTTGAACTTTAAGTCTCTCCAAACCTTAACGAAAATATTTAATTTTATTAATCTACAAAAAACCAGGGATATAAGTTAGTAACCTTCTACTAGCCATCACCATCTCTACTCGGTGGTCCGGAAGCATTCAAAACACTTGCAATGTTCTCCCATTGCTGGTTAAAATTTGTTGGCACTGTTCCTCTTTTGAAACCTTTTGCTAAGGATGGATTTTTCTCCAACTCTTCAACAAGTTTTTGGAACTGTTCATTATTTGTAATTTTCATATTTGCACTTTTGCTTTTGTTTTTTTTTTATTTTAACAGCAAACTTCTTAGTCGTTACCAAAAACTGCGACGACAAAAACAGAGTCGTATCAATTCAATAACAACGTCAATATCATTTAGAGAATACCGAGTTGTGTCAATAGTTATCGAAAAACGACTACGCGAATACCAAGTATCAACAGTCGTCGCAAGATGTCTTTGTTTTGTCTTGACGACGACAATCAGAATAAGGGTGATTGCATTTACATTTTCCAAAGAAAAAATTCAAAAAGTCGACCTTATCGACTTTTTTATGCTCAAAAGTCGAAAATTCTAAAAGTCGACTTTTGATATTTTTGTAAAAGTCGAAAAGTCTAAAAATCGGCTTTAAGTCTTAAGTACATAACCTTAGTTCATCCAATTCTGGCCAAAAATATGTTTTTACATGGCACGATAGCCCTATCCATTGACGGTCACATGATAACTAACTATCGTCGACGAAAAAATACGGCCCAATCACACCTCCGTCATAAAAACCACATCACACAGTAATTTTTTGCGGTTGCAATTGTGTCTCTTAAGGCACGTGTGGCTTTGTTGCTATCCAATAACGCATATTTTGTTTATTTACAAAACCACACAGCCAGAAATGAGCTTCAACGCCGAAGATGACTTTGCGATGAAATTCTGGATTTTCGTGATACTTTGCCGGAGCCACCGACTCAGTAATTTGTAATGATTTCCAAACGTTTCTCGTAAGGGAACTTTGCCATGATGAAAATGTTGACGTCGACTAACGTTTTGACACTGAGAAAACATTAAAAATGTTTGAGGATGCCTTGACATAACGATACGAAATGGTTATGTCCCTATTGGAAAACCCTTTATTTTATTTATTTTTTTATTTTATATTATTCATTTTAGTTGTATATGACTAATTGTGTTTGAAATGACCTCCATGCTCATCTACGCATATGCGACAACAGAAAAATTATTCATTGCGGCCTACTTATACAGGGTTAAAGTTGAGATCACTTCAATTATTGTTTTAATATTTGTGAAGTTGATTCAGCTTGCTGGAGCCAAATGCTGTTAAATCGAATGGATATGATTCGTCGCAGTTCTGGGTAAAAGAA
Organism: Hydrotaea diabolus; assembly: GCA_963513945.1. Lineage (NCBI taxonomy): Eukaryota > Metazoa > Arthropoda > Insecta > Diptera > Muscidae > Hydrotaea > Hydrotaea diabolus. The sequence continues at coordinate 237,282,267 of OY740716.1, read as the reverse complement.
ACTCCTTCAACATATTTAAATAACGAACCCCATTGAGAGTCATTGTTACACCGTTTTCTCCAAAGAAGTATGACCCCACAATGCAGCTTGATGAAACTGCGGGGTGCACAAATACTCCATCTTATGGAGTATTTGTGGATTATATTCAGTCTATATACGGCAAATTTGCTTGTTTAATCTGCCGTTTAGATCAAAATAGGTCAGACATAAACAAGCAATTTATCAAACTGTTGTCTTCCTCGTCCATTTCCATATTTTTGTGGCCAAATTCCATTCGAATTTGCCAATCCAGAAGATTTAGCCAGCTTGTAATTTGGACTTTGTACGGAAACTAGTTTAAGTCATCATGAATTAATCGTTGTAATGATCGATGCTTGGATTTGCCTGGATTAACAATGCTACAGCCGCGATGGTGTTTTGGACCCGAACATAGGGATCTCTGTGGTACGTTCTTCGTGCAATGATTCCAGATCCGGCAAACATGTTTGCCAGCCTCATAGTGGTCAATGCACTCGGGAGAGTGTCTGGCGCCGTATTTCCCTTTGGGCGGAAATGCAGGACTGCAAAGCATGGTACCGCTGCACTATCCAAATCCCCTTTTCGGTAACCCAAGGATTTATTTTTATAAATCTAAAGTAAATACTAAACTTCCAAAAAAATAAAGACAAAGCCGATTGCTCACAAAGAAAAAAAAGTTATTCACCCTTATTCTGATTGTCGTCGTCAAGACAAAACAACGACATTTTGCGACGACTGTTGATACTTGGTATTCGCGTAGTCGTTTTTCGATAACTATTGACAACTATTGACACAACTCGGTATTCTCTAAATGATATTGACGTTGTTATTGAATTGATACGACTCTGTTTTTGTCGTCGCAGTTTTTGGTAACGACTAAGAAGTTTGCTGTTAAAATAAAAAAAAAAAAACCAAAAGTAAAAGTGCAAATATGAAAATTACAAATAATGAACAGTTCCAAAAACTTGTTGAAGAGTTGGAGAAAAATCCATCCTTAACAAAAGGTTTCAAAAGAGGAACAGTGCCAACAAATTTTAACCAGCAATGGGAGAACATTGCAAGTGCTTTGAATGCTTCCGGACCACCGAGTAGAGATGGTGATGGCTGGCAGAAGGTTACTAACTTATATCCCTGTTTTTTTGTAGATTAATAAAATTAAATATTTTCGTTAAGGTTTGGAGAGACTTAAAGTTCAAAGTCAATAGGAAAATGGTTGAAAACAAATCGGAGATGAGAGCAACAGGTGGCGGTGTAAATAAATATATTACACTGAGCCCGTTAGAAGAAGCTGTTGCAAACCTGCTGCAGTTTCAAAAACAGATAAATCCTGAAGGATCAGCTCATGGTGTTGCAGCAAGTTATGAGGAACTTGTCACTCAAGTGCTCGGTGTTGACCCAGTTATAGAGATGGAAACAACTGTTCACTCTGAAGAAATTTTACTGGAACAGGAGGAGCCTTCAACATCAAGGAACGGGAGCAGTTCAAGAGCCACTCCATCCGGGTCAAAGTCCACAAATATACTACCCTTAAGAGCTGCAACTCCAGTCAATCGAAAAAAACCAACTGACCGTCAAAACCTCTTAGAAAACCATAGCAACATGCAAGAAAAGGTGCTGACAGAGATATCAAACACTTTGGTTTCTATTAAGCGCACTATAAAGGACACCTGCAGTTACCAAAAGAAACTATTTGAGGTGGAACAAAAAAAAACTAAAGCTTATGGAAAACAAAGAACAAAGAAAAAATGAGGAGCACGAAGCGGAAATGAAAATTAAATCTTTGAAGATAAGAGTCAAAGAAAAGGAGCTGCTTTTCATGACATCAGACCTATATCGCAGTGTCTTTCTCTGTAAAATAAGTTTCTTTTTATTTTCTTCATCACTTGAATCAGAGTTTGAATCAGAAACAAAAAACATTTTTCAACAATTGGATGAATTGATACAAAATCTGATGCAAAAATGTTAGGTATGTGATTTTTTTTATTGAAGTTATCGATAAACAGTCAACGTCAAGACAATAATGATACGGAATACCAAAAATGCGTTGATGTGATATTATATTGAAACGAAGTGATATTGATATTAAATTGAAGACGACGTTGACGACGACAATCAGAATAAGGGTGATTACGTTTTGTTTTTGTAGCAAAATTCATGCGCCGCCCTGTAGATATTCTTACACGGATTTAAAAAAAATGTGGTTACTTTATGGTCACGGCAACAATAATATGCTCTGTGCAAAAAAAGTACGTTCGTCGCAATCATAGCAGTGTTTTTTGAATTACATTTTGACAATAGTATGATTGGGGCAATATAAATATTGTTGAAATGTAACAAAAGTATTATTGCCAAATTTAAAAATTAAAATATGGCAAAAATATAAACATAAGTTTGAATATTTTTTTTTAGAACAATGTTATTGCTGAGAATCTTACGCAATTATAGTACTTTTTATTGGTAAATAAAAAAACACAAACTGCTTTCGATTTGTTTAACTGAAAAAATGTTAATATTCGTATATGAAACTCTGATGTTTTTAAGAAGGATTTTTTGTTGTTAAATAAATCATTACTAATTTTTCGAATTTAATGTATTTTTAAATAATTTACTAAATAAAAATCTCTATTGTTGAACTACAACATAACCCAATCCTTAATAATTTTAAGAATCATAGTATGGTTAAGTGGGATCCTACTGCGGTTGTAGCGGTCATTAAATGGTTGCCTAATAATCATACTATGGTTGTGGTGTTCATACTATGGTTGTATGTAAAACATACTATGGTTGTATGCACGCAGAGAAAAAACATGGTTACTACATGGTCACGGCAATAATAATATGTTCTCCACAACAAAAGTATGTTCGTCGCAACCATAGCATTGTTAGCTGAATTTATTTTTGACAATAGTATAATTGCTGCAATATTAATATTGTTGAAATGTTACAATAGTATTATTGCCAAATTTAAAAATGAAAATATGGTTATAGCAACAATATAAATATGGTTAGTGCGACAAAAGTATTGTGTTTTGCGTTTTATGTTAACAATGATATGATTACGGCAATCATACTGTATGATTGTAATTTTTCTTTATTTAAATATGCTTTTTAGAACAAATGTTATCGGTACGGATCTAATGCAATAATAGTACTTTTTTTATCGAAATTAAAATTTTTCAAATAAACTAGTAGTAGTTTATGATGTTCTATTTAACATTTTGATGCATATTGTAATTTAGCTTTAATAGGCCCCAGTGGGCTTCGAATTACATGTCAATAAAGAAATGAAATGAAACTGCTTTGGCTTTGTTTATCTGAACTATTATTAATAAAAACGCTTACGTTTATTTAAACTTATTTTTACTACTGTGAAATAAATCACTCCTATTATTTTGAATTTAATGTAGTTTTGAATAATTTTCATAATTCAAATCAATTGCTGACAACTTAAACCAATTCTAATAAATTATGTTGGGGAGCATAGTATAATTGTGTGTGATCATACTATGGTTGTAGGGATCATAACATGGTTGCGTGTGAATCATACTATGGTTGTGAGGACTATACTATGGTTGTATATGAAACATACTATGGTTGTGAGGATCATACTATGGTTGTGGAGATCATAGTATGGTTGAGTGTGAATCATACTATGGTTGTTGGGATCATAGTATGGTTATGTTTGAATCATACTATTGTTGTGAGGATCATAGTATGGTTGTATTTGAATCATACTATTGTTGTGGGGACCATAATATTGTTGTAGCACAACCATATACCCAACAATAGTATTATCCTCTTCGAATATTGTCATCACAACCATACTTTTTTTCTGCGTGTGTGAAACATACTATGCTTGTATGTGAAACATACTATGGTTGTGAGGATCTTAACATGATTGTTGGGATCATGGTTTGGTTGTTTGTAAATCTTACTGTTGTTCTGAGAATCATAATATTGTTGTGCTCTTCAAATATACCATAATTTTTTTCTTCGTGCATCTGCAATAGTTATGGGAATTTGGTTACTAAGCAAGTAAACAAATTAAGTTTGGCCGGAGCAATGTTAATTAACCTTTTTCAAGGAAACCCGGTGCAATATGGAATTTTTGCCAAGGATACGTGGCACCGCCCACTTTTCTATCAGGGTGTGTTTCTTTCCATACTATCAATTGTATTATAAAATTATACCATAACTTAGTTTATAACAATTTCCTTGGCTTTGCTTTATTCTGTTAAAATTTTTAACGATCGGTCCATTCATTTGGCCTTAAATTCGATTTTTTAGGTGCGTGGCACAGCCCACTTTTCCTCCAGGATGTGGTTCGATCTAACCCGAAATGATTTTCCAATATCATCGTCATATCTCATACCAATCTTGTCCATTTTTAATACCATCCGCCTGGCTTTAATAGTGCTACATGGATAGATCATCTAAAAATGTTACGACGATATCTGGAATCTCCGACCAGTATTTCTTGGTGCTTCAAACGGAATGACAAAGTTAATATACCCTCATCCTATGATGTAATAAATCGAACTTTTGGAAACCGAACTATACTTATTTCTTTGCCCTGGTACTGTATCCATACGCACACATACACACACCACAGGCCACAGATTCTGAAGACGGTTTATTTCGCCACAAGAGCAATGATACAAACAGACAGACAGCCAGCCAGCCAAATAAACAAATATTTTAGTTTCTGTTATATAGGACTCAAAATAATTATTACTGTGCGCGCCATTTGTGGTTGACAAAAAGGGGACCGAACCGGGTGGTGGCCGCATAATGGCTGGGTGGACTAGTTGTTGGTGGCAATAGTTTCGCCGCAAAACTAATGTGATGATTTTTCAGAACAGAAATCTGTTTCATTCGCCTAGACAACGCCAAGACGTTTAGTTGGTAACAACGACACGACACATATTTTTCAAATTCAAAATCATATTCATCTCAAGAAGAAGAGGAAGAAAAAGTGAAATAAAACAAAAACATCGAGTGTCTGATTGTCTGTCCGTCTGTTTGTCAATGAACTTGAAGACATCAAATAGAATTACTTTTAATGTGTTTCTAGACGACAAGACAAATTTCAATAGATACCTATAGTGGCCTATATATGTATGTATGTTTGGTGGATTAGAAACAAAAAACGAGGACAATTTGTTTGGGGCTATTTTCTATTGATCTATCGATTCGTATGTTCATACATAAAATCAAACATATTGAGTATTGGAACAATTTTTATGTAATCGTTTTGTAATCTATTAATTCCAGATACGTTAAAATCCAGCTACTACTTCTTGATTTGTGGATATTTTTCTAAGAAAACCAACAGTGAGTATTTTTAAGTTAATGTAAAGAAACGTGCGTTAAACATGCGGCCCTAAATGTGCTACCTATGAAAAGTATATCCGGTATTTTTGTTAGCTTCACAAAGCGTCTATAAGACATGTTTGATCTGTATTCATCATCAATATTATTTCTTATTGTATATTAGGCCGAATCACCAAATTGAAAATATTGACTGACTCTTTGGGGTCAATTACCTGACCCTTCCAGATAGTGGCTTTAAAGTTCTGCAATATTCCCTAGCACTTTGAAATCTTTAAAGAAGTCTCTAAACAAAAAAATATTAGTTTGCAAAAAAAATGATGAATGTCTTTTATACTCGTGTCAACGTTTCATTCAAATTTCTGTTAGAAATTTTAAGTTTGAGTTAAAATTATAGATGAATCCAACATAAACCTAAATAATTCCTATATCTGGGAATCAGAAAATAAAAATAATAAATGCAAAGATTAACGAAATTCTAATACATTTTGCTATTCTCTACCATAATCAGTGCTACTAAGTAGGGACATAAATACTGTTACACACGCTTTATGCTGTAAAATAATAAGTACTAAATGTTTTTGAACCAAATAATTTTTAATATATTTATTGATGTATTTTGTATCCAAAAAGAATCTACTTATTCGAAATGTCCGCCTTTTGCCTTTACACACGCCTTAAGTCCCACTGGCCAAATGTCAATAGCTGCACGAACCTCGTCCGTCGGAAAATTGGCCACAGCTCGAACCAAAGCAGAGATCTTAAGAGATCCAATGTTGGGGTATCTTTTGTGACAAACCTTGTCCTCCAAAACCGTCCACAATTTGTAAACCAATGGGTTCAAATCTGGACTGCCTGAGGGCCATTCTTCAGAAGAAATGAACGCTGGCAAATTGTTTCAATGCCAGGCCTGGGACGTTTTAGCCTAATGGGCCGGCGCAGAATCCTGCTGGAAAGTCCATGGCTGGTTTTAGAACAGGAAATTGTTAAAAGGGTTCACAACACCTTCCAAAACGGTTTCTTGGTAAACTTTGGCCGATGTTTTGACTTCTTGTTCGCAGAAATGCAGGTCAGTGACCCCATCGTAAGAGACAACCCACCAAACCATGACTGAAGCTGGGTGATGACCCTTTTCCACCCTTGGGATCACTTCAGATGCTTCCTTAGATGACCGCGCATACACTCTATCATTTTGCTTGTTAAATTTTTCCTGGTAAACATTTTTTCATCGGTGAACAAAATTTTTCTGTCAGCGTGCTTCACCAACGGACGTTTGCATTTTTCAATCCTATTTTCTTTAAAGCTGCAGTCAATAAATGTCTGGTACGTCGTTTGAAAGCCCCAAGTCCCAAGTCTTTTCTAATGATTTTTGAGTGATATTCATCTCACGGGCCATGATTTTCTGTTTTCAGAGCGGATTTCGGCGAATTCTTGATTTAACGGCTTGATGACATGCAGTGTTCGAACAGAGCGTGGGCGGCCCGACCGGTGGCGGTCTTTTACATCTCCTTATTAAGAAACTTTTTTCAAATTCTTCAAAAAAAATGTTTTATGATCCGGTCTATTGTATAAGGTGATCCATCTAGAGGTATTTTTTCAGAACAAAAAAATATATAAAATTCAAATCAAGTGAGGAATCTCTAGTGGTAATTTGAAAGGACATTTTATGGCATTTATTTTTTGAATATAATTTCCTCTTAAATGTTGGACGCAACTACTCCTCAGGGTTTCCATTCTGAGGGTCCAATTTTGGATGACTCGTTCGAGCATTTCGACCGGTATGGCTTTAATGACGCGTGTAATGTTGGCTTCCAAAACCTTAATCGTTGCTGGTTTGTCAGCATAGACTTTGGACTTTACGTAACCCCAAAGAAAAATGTCTTAAATGTTGGCCGCCTAGGTCACTCGATCTAGGCAGCCAACTCAACTGTCCAAAACGTGAAAAAGCTTCTTTTCGAAATGACCTCTCAATAGATCCATTGTTTAAGCAGCTGTATTGCAAGTGGCACCGTCCTGTTGAAACCAAGTGTCGTCAAGATTACGGGCTTCATTTTCAGGTAGCATAAAGACCGATAACATGGCGCGATAGCGAGCACCATTCACAGCTACGTTCCGGTCATTATCATTTTTGAAAAAACATGCACCGATGATTCCACCAGCTTATAAACCGCACCAAACCGTGGTTTTCTCTGGGTATAATCGCACCTCTTGAACCTCTTCTTGTTGCTCTTAAGCCTAAATGCGGCAATCTTGTTCATTGACTTTGCCGTAAAGCCAGAAATGGGCCTTATCACCGAACGCTCATTTCCATAATACAGTTGCCAATATTTGAAGGTAATTATTTTCAAAAAATAAATGCCATAAAATGACCTTTCAAATTACCAATAAAGATTCCACACTTGATTTTTTTTTGTTCTGAAAAAATACCTCTAGATGGATCACCCATTATATGAAATCTTTGATTATCAAAATGATCAAAAATTACTTATCACACAATAGAGGGCTGCTATATATATTTCTGGCCTAAAAATGAAAATGCGCATATTTATCATCAAAAATGGTTTTACTGTTTCTCCAGCATGATTTATACACTTTTGCGCGCGCTTAAACCAATTGTCGAAGCAGTTTTTCCAGTCCGATTGCAACACCTTCAAAACATGGTTTTTGAACGCTTCCGCAGCATCTTCTGGCGACAAAAACCGTTGACCACGCATTTTTTTCTTGATGTGCGGGAATAAAAATAAGTTATTGGGTGCTAAGTCAGGGCTTTACGCGGATGACCCATCAATTCGACTTCTCTTGTTCGTTTTTCGAATTTCTCCGAAGACTTCAGGCAAACAACCACTCAGAATTGACTGTCCTACGTTGCTCAAGCGGAACAGTCGCCTTATGACCAGTTTTGCGGACGAAACAGGCGACCATTTGCTTCGAAGTGCTTCTTCCACGAACAACTTTCGTTGGATTTGGCTAGTCTGCGAAGACCCACACGGTCGATTGCTGTTTTGTTTCGGGCTCATACTCATAGATCCATGATTCGTCACCAGTGACGATCTTATAAACGTCTTTTGAAGCACCGCGATCGTATTTTTTCAAGATTTCTTTGCACTAGTCGACACGAGCCTTTTTTTTGAGCGATTGTCAAATTGTGCGGGATCCAACGAGAACAAACCTTTTTTTACGGCCAGGTGTTTATGTAATATCAAATGTATGCTGTTGAATGAAATGCCCAAGGATGCCTCTATCTCACGGTATGTCACATCAGGATCTTGCGTTATCAGTTCAGGCCTGGCACAACGGCCGTTTTTGGACGACCTTCGTTTTTGAGCGAGCGTCGACCACGATGGCATTTATTAAACCATTTTTACACAGTGATATAAGATGGTACTTTATCGCCATACAAAGATTTAAGTTCATGGATGCACTCTTGTCGTGAAAATACACGTGAAAGTTGTGAAAAATGATCGCACGAAAATGTTCACGAGTTAATTCCATTTCTTGCCAAATTGATTTTTTCAAATCACTGTAAACAACGCAAATGATGGTTGTACGTCAAAGCGTTCTGAGTATATACGTTTATACTAAAAAATGTCAAACTTTTCAATGGAAATGTCAGATGGCGCCAGGCAGCACTTGGTGTTGCCTAGGCCAGACAAATATATAGAAACCCTCGTATGTAAAAACAACGAAAATTCATTCAAGTATGAAATACGTAGATAAGTAAAATTCAAGCTAGACCTACTTTTAAGGGTACTGCTCAACTTAGGATCACCAGTTGATTCGATGTTACGATATCTGTCCATCCATCCGTCCGTCTGCTATCTTTCTAAAGCTTGTCTTCAAACTACAGGACGCAACTGTTGTCCGACTTTCATGAGATTTGCCAAAGTAAGCTTTTTGCATAAAGTCCTATGAATTTATGAAAATCGGTTTAAATTTAAATATAGATCCCACACACTCTTTTTTCAATCGATTTTATGTCTTAAACTCTAGAAGCCTTTAATACATCCAATTTTGGTGAAATCAGAAATCAGCTCAGATAAAAATAGGTCATACCACTACTGTTTCAGTGCAGATTAGAACAACTTATCTTGTTACTCAGTGCGTAAAATTCGCTTAAATTGTGAACTCCATTAAATTTTTATAACAGCTTCATGCACGTGTACAAGAAGAGTGGATAAGGCGCCCTATTTAGGGACCTCTAGTGCAAATGCACCATTCCGCAAACCCTTGGTATTCCCATAATATTAAAAAAATATTAAAAATTTTTAAAATTTTTAAAAAAAATTTAAAAAAAATATTTCCATACGATTCTGCTGAAAATAAGTTATTAGAAATTCGATTATAAATACGACTAGCTGGCGGATGCGCATACGAATAAAGATATCACATCTCATAAGAGCAACTTCCACTAAATCGATATTTCGATAACATCGGTAATCTTCAAGCAATAGAGGACGGCTCCGAACTGCTAATGCATTTTGTAGAAAAGTTTTTTTTACATGGCTTGGAGATAAATCTCTTACTCGTAAAGTCGCCGTCCTTTACACGGAGGAAAGCCTGTCACTGGAAATTTGTTAGACGTTCTTACCCGGAGTTGAACCAGTGTTTCTTGGCATGACAGCCGTGCACACTTCCATCACACCACGGTGTCCCACTTATATGGACATGTGGTTCCGTCACACCACGGTGTCCCACTTATATGGACATACTCGTATGGTTACCAAATAACTACAAAATTTTCTTACGAAGCTAAAAAAAAATTCTTTCGCAATTTGACTTAATTTGGACGACGTACCCATGGCCGAAAACTCGACTATCTAAACATGACTTAATTTGGACGACGAACCCATGACCGAAAATTCGGCTATCTAAACATGGACATTTGTGACGCGCAAAATAGAAAGAGACCTAAGGGTAAAAACCAGTTTTGTTCAGGAGAGCCTTTTTAAAGATTTAAATACGTGTATCTTTGGTGTAGATTCGTCGACTTCACTTTCATAAAACGCGCATATCTCTGGGAGGGAACACTTTTGGGGCATGGGATCGGTCTCATTCGATGCTCAGATGTTGTCCACATCAAAAAAAAGTGAAAATTGATTTTTTTTACCCTTAGGTCCCTTTCTCTATGCGCTGTCACATATGGGAACCAAAAAAATGATGAAACTTATCATAAATTTAAATATGAAATTCGCTTTAAAATCTGGGTACATTTTAAGCCAAGCTATGGTGGTCCAAAACCCTGTTATCAATTGGCTTTTCTGAATATCCAGAAGTACGTGGTGTAGTCTAGTCGGCCACTTCCAACTTTGGCATTTTTACTTGTTTTCAAACTATTTCAATGATTCTGCTAAATTAGAAAAATGATTATAAAATACACTAACTGACGAACCCCGCCCTTCTTGTTCCTTCTGCAGAAATAAAAAAAAACCGAGCGTAGATTGAAACCCTCAAAACTTTTTCCCTTATGCATGAATTTCGCTTAAATTTTCAATTCTGCTACGATTTTATTTCATTTTTGTATAAACATAAGACAAACGTGGTTGCCACGCCCCATTGTAGTACATTTCGCACAAATGACCCATTGAAAGATGTCATTACAATCAACAAATACAAAATTATGTTGTTATAAATGTTACTTACTTTCCTACTTAGACTGGCTCCACAACCACTTTATAGTCCCCTTAACTGTATTTATGTTAGGTTCAGCTTATACGCCGCTCCAACGAGGGGAAGGATTTACGAAGGATATTTCTCTCGTAAATTGCTAATACACTTTCTTCTGCTTTTAATAGCACCCATGGTTCGACGCTATATTAAAGCATAGGTAGTATATGTGTATTGTAAAGTCTTTGTCTTTCGAGAGAAGGGTCTGTTCTCAAACTGTTTATCGAGCCCAAAATATCATCTATTTGCAATAACGATCCTTCGTTTTATTTCAGTGCTGATACGTTCTTTTTGTTATAAACTTTACGTCAGAGAATTTGAAATCTAGCCCCTTTCAGTTAAATCAGCCGACGCATGTCTGGCAACTTTCTCAGAACGTATCAAAAAAGGTGTTGCGTTTGCCTTTAGGGGCAAGCACGACAATCTAAAATATTGACTTACTCAACGTCTTGACCGTCTGTTTGCAAAACCTATTAAAAATTATTTGCATATTAAAAAGTTGAAACAAAACAAATACCACAATTTACCTACAACTATGACTTTACTCTTAATATTTTATTATTTTTGTTTTTATAGTTCATGTCATCGTCATCCTCCAAAAACCACTATGGCGAATACAGCGGCGAGCCGGGCTGTAAAACGCTAGATGAAATCAACAAAGCGTTCCGACATTTCTGGGATCCCACCGCCTATTGGGAATGTGAAGCGCAAGGTAAAACTGCCAAGCTCAATCGTTGTCCGCAGTCAAAACTATTCTCGGGAGCCAAAGGGGAATGCGTTCACTACACAGAGTGGGAGTGGACGGAACCGACCGATCCACCCAGTCGTCCCAATGCTAAATGAGAAAAACCAATTACACCCCCTGGCCCACTGGATGAAATAAAGTATGATTTTTAAACTACATGGAGAAAAAAGTTAATATTATTTCGTTTTGGGTTTTGTTACTTTTATTGGGAGTAGTACAAAAAAAGACTTCATTCTCTACTTCTTATGTATTTGATACATTTATAAAATGGAAATAACAAAACTAATAAAAAAAGCAGATTGCGCAGAAATACTTTAAATTTGGAATGTGTTGTTTGTGAATTAAGAATAATTACTAAACTATCTACCGACCGTAACCGAAAATCATTGTAAAGCAATCTCGAAATGTAAATAAATTATATATAACTCTTCTATTGACCTGTTGTCAATCTGTTTTTAACTTAAACTAAAGGTGTTGGCTGTAGATTTTCTGTAGTTATACATGAAGTCCATAACAGAGAAAATCTTCAGAACTTGTTCCTTGCTCTTATCTCTTTCTTGATGTCTCGTGGTCACAGCATCAATTGTAATTGCGGGTGTTTTAAGGGGGTTCTGCTTTTCGTTTCATCCTTTGACTAAATTGTTGTTGGTTGAGAATCATATTCAGAATGTATATACATTTTTGTTGTTAAAAGTTTGTTGTTATTGTTGTTGTTGTTATTCATTAAGAATAGCAAAATTATCTTATACTTTAAGCGTTCGTTGTCGTTGTTGTTTGAACCAAAGCTGGACTTAAAGCGATATTAACTTGTTGGAGGCTGAGGGGGTTTAAAGCTCGACATGTTGACCTTGTTTGTTGATCACTTTAAGGTTCTCCCGTTTGGGCGTTGGAGTGTCACGGGGAATGTTTTCCTTGACGGGGGCTGGATGCTCGGGTGGCACACGTGTAGTGCTGGCAGATGGCTTTCTGGCTTTGGTGGTAGTTGTGCTGGGCTTGGCCGTAGTTGTTGTCGCTGGCTTTGGAGTAGTGGTTGTTGTGGCCGGCTTACGGGTAGTGGTAGTTGTGGTCGTTGTAGTCGTTGGTGGCCTAGCTGTTGTAGTGCTTGGCTTAGCTGTTGTCGTGGTGGTCGGCTTACGGGTGGTGGTGGTGGTGGTAGTTGTGGTCGTCGTTGTTGTAGGCTTTGGTGTAGTTGTTGGCTTTACCTGAGGCTTGGCTGTAGTTGCCTCTTTTGGTGGCTTCACAGCTGGTTCTATGCCAACGCCTTCGTAACGCACATTATTTATTTTCACATTCGGTTGCTTGGCGGCTGGTTTTGGATTGGCCACACGTCCCAAGAAACGATTGAAGGGTGATCCCAACAACAAGTGCTCATCGAATTCCAAGACATGCGATATGGAGCCGACACTCTTGTCGAAGCCATGCAATGAACCCACAATATGACCATTCCAATCCACACGCACCACAGTCGAACGTTTGGGTGCCAACAGGAGAATACTTTCGCCGTGGCCAATGAAGTGAATGAAACGTTGGGCAATCTTATTGGGATAGGCATTGTTGATTAGTTTGAAGGGCAATTCGAAGAGAGTCAACATGCGAGCAAAGAACAAACGCAAGCTGGGGAATTCGCTGAACATAGAAAAGCCACTGGGATTTTCACTATCGGAGGCCATGACCAATGGTACCCAGATGCCTTCGGAATCGGGTGTTAAATTGTCGGGTAGACCGGGTAGGCCCTCAACGAACACTTCACTTTGGCCAGCTTTACTTCCCTTCAGATAATATTTGGTCAAACGCATGGCACCCGTTTCGGCCACAACCAAAAAGTCTTCCTGGGGACTCAAAACGACACCATTGGCAAAGAACAATTCATCCAATAGCACAACGCTCTCATTTTTAATACGATCGTATTTGAAGACTCTGGAATAAGAGAAATGAAATGAAAATTAATAAATTTGTATTAAAGTAAATGACACGTAATAATTTAAATTTTACATAAAACACTGACCAATACAGATTTAGAAAAAGGAAACAAGTACAAGAGAAGAAAAATGTTTAGAGATAACATCCAAAACCAACAATAAAATTAGTAAAAATACACAGCTGTCTTAAGAGATCCAATGTTGGGGTATCTTTTGTGACAAACCTTGTCCTCTCAAACCGTTCACAATTTGTAATCCAATGGGTTCAACCAAATCTGGACTGCCTAAGGGCCATTCTTTAGAGGAAATGAACGCTGGCAAATTGTTTCGAAGCCAGGCCTGGGACGTTTTAGCCTTATGGGCCGGCGCAGAATCCTGCTGGAAAGTCCATGGCTGGTTTTGGAACAGGGAATTGTTAAGAGGCTTCACAACAACTTCCAAAACGGTTTCTTGGTAAACTTTGGCCGATGTTTTGACTCCTTGTTCACAGAAATGCAGGTCACTGACCCCATCGTAAGAGACACCCCACCAAACCATAACTGAAGCTGGGTGATGACCCTTTTCCACCCTTGGGATCAGTTCAGATGCTTCCTTAGATGGCCGCGCATACAATCTATCATTTTGCTTGTTAAATTTTTCCTCATTTTCATCGGTGAACAAAATTTTTCTGTGCAAGTTATCAGCGTGCTTCATTAAAAGACGTTTGTATTTTTCAATCTTATTTTATTAGATGCAGTCAATAAATGTCCCGTACGTCGTTTGAAAGCCCCAAGTCCCAAGTCTTTTTTAATGATTCGACTCATGGACTTTTGTGTGATGTTCATCTCTCTGTTTTCGGAGCGGTTTTCTGTGAATTCTTGATTTAACGGCTTTGACATGCGATGTTCAATCAGAGCGTGGGCGGCCCGACCGGTGGCGGTCTTTTACATCTCCAGTCTCCTCAAACAGTTTTATGCATCGGCAGACAAACATGCGGCTAGTCCCTAGTGGCCGGAGCGTTTTGAAAATATCGCTTTTTTTATTTTACACTTGAAAAGCGCTATTACAGCGTTATGGTTCTCATTATCTGACCACTCCATGATGAAAGATGAAACAATTGAACAGGGATTAAACCGGCTCAAGACCTCTTGCTTCTATATTTAAATAGAAGACAAGTTTTTAACAAAATGGCAAAGTGACATTGACTTTCGTGACTGCACACTACTTTTATCATGATTTCGGGTCCGTGACAGACAACCCACTTCAGAAAGCCTTGCTGCAATTGTTGAAAGTAAAACCGAACTCTATAAGGTCAGGCTCTCCCCAAACGAATGAGAACTACTGTTGTAAACCTTACTTTTCAAGTTTTCTTCACACAATTGCCCACAAAAAAACAACTCACTCTTGCCACCTCTAAAGAGACTCCACATCGAGAGCCATCAATAGATTTCTTTTACAACGTGTGTGTGTTGTAAAATGAGTTTAGTTGACTATGTCAACTTGTGTGCCGTGCCGTGCATGTACGTCTATTTAGCTCGTTTGTTTTATTTCGGTCTGTTGCTTTTACACATTGAACAGGTATTAAACTGGCTCAAGACCTCTTGCTTCTATATTTAAACAATTTTAAAATCCCGTTACAGAATAACGCTATTGAGGTTAGCTTTCAAACCCCATATGACATTAACGTGGTATGTTCCGTTCTACTATTGAAATGGGTGTGTTCAATGTTGTAACAGTATTTATGTCCCTACTAAGTACATGTCAATAAAGAAATGAAAGGAATATTCAATCAGCTTTTAAATCCGAATGGCATAACGAACTTATTTATAAATTTAAAATGCTATCCCAACGCTATCCTTTCCCAATAGAAATTATAAAAATCATTCAATGTTTATTTACGCTGTAAAAACTATAAATAAATTTAACATCTGGCTGGCGACAAGGACCTTTTCCGTCACCTGTTTTAAACAACATTCATACATATGGCATACCAACATTTCCTAGATCATATTACATCTTTTTTCGCTTTGATACATCTATCTTGAGTTTAGATGAATTAAAGACCAACATTACTCGAAATCTACTGTGCTGGCAGAGATTAATAACACTGTGGAACATTTTTGGGGTTATTGTCTGGGGGGTGAGAAATTCAAAGTCAGGGTGATGGTACTAGGTCAGTATATTAAAACTCTCAAAGGGTTTTGCGTTCGTATGTGCCAGTTTTTTTTATGACCTTTTACATTTTTTCCTTATCTTGATGTTTTTCGCTTAGTTGTAAAATGTTGGCAAAACGTAGTTTGACATAACTCGAGAACGACTAGTTCGATTTTGCTGAAATAAATTGAGAAAAATTAATAATTACATTTTCTTTAATCCATTAATATACTGCTTCTCTACCAAATCAACATTTTTGCAATTAGAAATAAATTTATGAAGAAAATTTTGCCAAAAAAAAATTTTTTTTTTTTTAAAACAAATAAATCCCAAACGGAAAAACGTGTAGAGTCTTATAACTTTCACGTAAAGTCACATAATCTATAAACAAAATGCGACATAGATCATAGAAATCGATTAACGCGTTCTGCTTTTATTTACAATTAAGTGAAGTTAATTAATTGTAAATAAAAGCATGTTTTAAAAAAAAAAAAAAATTTTTGGCAAAATTTTCTACATAAATTTATTTCTAATTGCAAAAATGTTGATTTGGCAGAGAAACAGTATATTATTAATGGATTAAAGAAAATGTAATTATTCATTTTTCTCAATTTATTTCAGCAAAATCGAACTAGTCGTTCTCGAGTTATGTCAAACTACGTTTTGCCAACATTTTACAACTAAGCGAAAAAACATCAAGATAAGGAAAAAATGTAAAAGGTCATAAAATATACTGACCTAGTACCATCACCCTGACTTGGAATTTCTCACCCCCCAGATTGGCTGTTGTACTGTGTAATTATATCATTAAATGGAGAATAATAGTAAATCTAGACAAACCAAAACTTCTACTTTACGAGAACAAATAAATAGTCTTACACACTACAGATCCCTTTAATCTTTGTGAACATGGAATGGAATCGCAATGTGAAGTACTTAGGTGTCATTCTCAACGAAAGAATTAACTTTAAACTTCGTATTTCCTACATGGATGACAAAATAAAAAGTTGACTCGAATGATGAAGCCCTTGGTACAAAGAATACAACCTTGTAAACGGGAAGCTAATAATCAAAGCTGTGTTCGAACCCATAATGTGCTTCTGTGCATCAGTATGGTCCTAATCTGCCAAAAGCCATATAACAAAACTTTAAGTATCTCAGAACAACTGCTCAATATGGCACCATTTTACCCAAAGGCTACACATTCTTCCGAGTTCGAATTAGTTCAGCGTAGAGTCAGGAGAAATGATTATTCCTAAACTCGTGTTCTCCAGTATGACAATGTAATAAAGAACTGAATTGAGAAAATAAATATCTTGTATTTTAAATCAAAATTCCCAACATATGTAAATCTCGTAATCAATGAGACAACAATTGGAAATGGTGTATAATTTTTGCTTTCAGTTTGTAATTGTCACTGCAGATGAACAGTTTTTATGATATGCTGAAAAGTGTGTGAAATTTAAGTTCCAATTTACGCGGCAGGCCTATGATCCAAATCATAGTTAAGCATTGATGGAAAGCAATTATCAATCCAATAAAGTCAGTTTAGGTTATTCTAAAGATGTCGTTCATTGTTTAATTTTACACTCTTCCAAAGTATTTAGATACAATTTGTTGTTCCTTTTGCAATTCCTTTAAAAATGAATTGGGAACCCTATAAAGAATGTATTTTACGGATCATCGTAAAATGCTCGATCTTACCATCAGTGTGAATGTTTAAAGCACGATAGCGGTCAAACGAGTTAAGCTTGGAATTTTGCATGATGATGGGTCATAAGTAAGCTGTTTGGGTTGAAAATCGGGGGAGAAGTTTCCATTTAATGAGTATTTGCTAAAGAAGTCATAATTTTTTGTGGACGAACAATAGCATTAACGAAAACTTTTAGTTGAGAAGCACTTAATGCTTTAATAGGGACATAGTTTCAAAACGTTTCGGCGCATTTGGCCCTAAAAGTGGAAAATGTCAAACAAAACGATCAATATGAAAACAATATAAAGAGCAATATAAAGAATAATAATATGTCAAAGAACTTTTTATTTCATTTGGAAGGTATATCAATGACTATACGTGTTAATAATTATCGACCCGGCAACGATTAACGTAAATGCTTATATTTCGCTTTACCAAATAGCCCGACAAAATCAAATATTATAAAGAAAATGCATATAGTATGCGTGTTTTGATTGATAAGCAAAAAAAATCTGATTAAAACTCATATTTGGTGATAATTTCAAATCGATATCAATAAATTGAATGTTTTTTGTTTCGATTCTTTTGAATAAAATGTTCAATAGAAACATGGTCTCAAATCTGACTATAAACTCAGCACAACAGTTGTTTAAGACCAACGATACCTACCACAAAACGTACATACGATACACGAGGGCATGGTAGTTGACCATAATAAAAAAAACAAAAACATACGGCGATAGATTTTTATTGTGTTAACTTTGTTTAGTGGAACACTCATCTGCCGGCAGGTTCTATTTTTTTTTTTGGAATCTGCCTGCTCGTAAGTGTATAGCTATTATTCATAGCTTAGCCCAATTTATTGCTTGGGGCCTGAGGATGATAAAGTACCGTTCACGGAAACTGCAGCAATTAAGTTTTTTCGACTTCCTTTTGAATAACTTTTTGTTTTCATTTGAATAAAAAGTTCGGTAGAAACATAGTCGCAAACCTAACTATGAACTAAGCATAACAGATTTTATAGACCAACAAAACATACCAAAAAAACAGTTTCTTATAACTTAAAATGTTTCAGTTGAATGTTTTGAAAAATTTAAATTTAAATTAAAAAAATTATGCACAAAAGGTGCTAATCGTTTTCACTATGTCCGCTTTTTTCTGTGAATACAGCAAAACGCTTTTTCTTTTGTAACTTTATCTTTAAATCAATACTTTCCAAAACAACCGATGTCAGGTATTTCTAAATATGTTCACAGCTGGTCTATGAAAACTGTTACCCTTAGTTCAAAGTCAGATTTAAGACCATGTTTCTTTTAAGCATTTTGTTCAAAAATAAACTAAAGTTATTCAAAAGACCGTTGAAAAAGAAATAAAATTAAATGACTTTTTGGCATTTTCAAATAGACCAACAACTGAATCAAACACCACACAAAAGGTGTACTTATATTTTAAACTTTTTCAATGATCGATTTAAGCCGGCACTACCTAAAATAGACAGCCATCAAATCACTTATGCCACTCGTAGAATGCCAATCTTGGCGGCAGCAATAAGGCACGTGGAGGCGCTACGTGCCTTACTGCTGCCGCCAAGATTGTCATTCTACGAGTGACATAAGTGATTTAAGAACAAAATGTCGATAAATATCGAAGCATCCAATTTAGCGCAATAGAGATTGGTTTTAAGCGATCGAAGGATCTCCAACGCCATCAGCACTGACGGACTATGGTACTGTGGTTTGGTGGACTGGTACTGGCGATTTTTGTATTCGCTAAAGTTGGTGCGGGCTTCGTGTTTAGTTTGCAGGACTACCACACATGAACGAGTAAGATATTTATCTCTAAGCCATGGAAATGCTTCTCTCACTTATTTGACAAAAGTTTTTTGTTTGTTGCGAAATAGGATGTCGAGAGAAATAAGTATGTAATGGCTCGTAGGTCTTAAACTCAACCGCTTACAAGAGTTGCTATTTATATTTCGGGTCCTGACAATACTAGTGTTCCCAGATGCAAACTGCAAACTTCACTCAGAACGTTTTGTCATTTGAGGGCGAACTGTTTTGTTTACAGTGTCTTGAAAAATTCTTCTCAGTCAAAAAATTAAATTATTGATCATTTTCGTGCGATGATTTTTTAGGATTTGCGGCGTGGGTTATCGAGACAAGAGTCAACTTGTCAACTTGTTTCGACTTTTGGCGATAAAGCACCATCAAAAACCACAGTTAAAAGCTGATACCAAGAGTTCAGTCTCGGACGCCGTTCGCTCCAGGATGAATTTCGTGAAGGACGTCCAACTTCGGTCACTTTGCCAGAAACCATCGATGCTGTGCGTGAACTGGTTAGGCAAGACCGACATGTGACATACCGTGAGATTGCGGCATCCTTGGGCATTAGTATGACAAGCTTCAATAAGATATTGTCTGTCCATTTGGCCGTGCAAAAAATTTGTTCTCGTTGGATCCCACATAATTCGACGAATGCTCAAAAAAGGCTTGTAAGGATTGGTGCAAAGAGATATTGAAAAAGTATAACTTCGGTAGCTCCAAGGCAGTGTATAACATTGTCACAGGCGACGAACCATGGACCTATGCATATGAACCCGAAACAAAACAGCAAGCGACCGTATGGGTCTTTCAAGACGAGCCAAATCCAACAAAAGTTGTTCGTGGAAGAAGTATATCGAAGCAAATGATTGCGTTTTTTTCCGGTATTACCGCCATGTTGTCACAATGCCTTTATTGGAACGTTGGACGGTCAATTCTGAGTGGTATTTAACTATCTGTTTGCCAACAGTGTTCGAAGAAATGAGAAAAGATAATAAGAGAAAACGGATCATTTTGCATCACAACAATGCGAGCTCTCACACATCAGCTGAAACGATGAGCTATTTGAACACTCAAGATGTTGAATTAATGGGCCATCCACCGTACAGCCCTGATGTGGCACCCAATGACTTCTTATTCCCTAACATTCTGATACGTGGTCGACATTTTTCATCGCCCTAAGCATCTGTTTAAGCGTTCAAAAATCATGTTTTGGAGGTTTCCCAATGGGAGTGGAAAAAGTGCTTCGAAAATTGTTTTGTGCGCCTAAGAAGTGTATTGATCTTAAAGGAGAATATTGTGAAAAACAATAAAACTATCTCCAATGATAAATGATTGACCAATCAGCCCAGTCAAAAACGACATAAACAAGTAAAATAAATACCCATTTGGTCAAAGAAGAAGAATAAATGATTGTGTTTTTATTGCCGGTCCCGAAATATAAATAGCAACCCTCGTACTTAACGAGTATATACCTTCCTCCGTCGCTACGATTTTTGCCCTTTTGGCCAAGGCGTTCGTCCCTTATCACATCCAAAATTAATTTTTTTTTCTTTGCAATGAATGGTGGTATAATTTGCTTTAATTTAAGTTAATTGCCCACATGTCCATATTAAAGACTTGCACAAGACCATTTGAATGGCCATTCAAGACATTTTCTTTTTTTCAAGGCATGCAGTGTAGCGGCGTTGCTACAAACCGTGTCGTTCAGTGCAGTGGCATTCATGTATAAATCGAACACAAAAATTCATATTTAAGAAACAATTTATAGATTTACATGGAACTTAAACTGGATATTTGAGATACATTTAGACCATGCATACAATAAAAATCTAATATAAAAAATCATATTCAGAAATCATTTGCAGATTAACACGGAATTCCCACTGGATAATAGAGATACCTTTAGTAACATAAAAAGAAGTATACTTTTTACCGATGTACCTTTAGTCTCTTTTTCCCGCCTGGTCCGTTTTCATTTCATTCCTTTATTGACATGTAATAGGCCCATTGGGGCCTATTAAAGCTAAATTACAATATGCATCAAAATGTTAAATAGAACATCATAAACTACTAGAGAAAATTCAGTATAAAATCAAATAAATAATATAAATTAAAAAAATCCTAATATTTTCTAATAAAAGAGAAAAAAAAACCTGATGAAAGCATATAAGTGATAATCAAGAAACCGAAGAAAAAAAAAACATATAAATAAAAGCATTACTCTGTACTTGAACGAAAATGTTCCATTAAATGTTTACGAAATGTCATGGAAGACAAATTAAACGTTTTTAAACTGCTTGGCAAAATGTTAAATAGTCGGGCTACTCTTACGAGGAATGATCGATCCATAAGCGATGTTACCTTTGGAATAATTAACTGTCTGTTGCGAATTGAGTGACTGCAAACAAATGAATTAGCTAGGAACAAAGGAGATTGAAGTTTGTATATCTTGTAAAAAAAATATAGCAACCGAAGGTGCACAAATTCCACAAAGGAACAGACTAAAAAGTCATTCACAAACGGCGATATGTGAGCATACGGTTTAACAGAATATACATAGCGCATAACTCTATGAAGCACTGTCTTTATAATATTCATATTACTTTGAGTAGTTCCTGTATATACCTCTAGGCAGTACAAAATATTTGTCATAATTAAGCCACGAACCAGTTTTCTTTTTACCCAACGAGGTAAAACTAAATTGGTGTTGTATAGTTGACGAAGTGTGAAACTAATACGTTCGATACTGCGAATATGCTGCTCAAAGCAACATTTGTTATCCAGTAGTATTCCCAAACACGTAATACTCTGAACGAACTCTATAGACGTACCATTGTATTGCAAATCTAGGTTGATAGAAGATGATGATGAAAACAGTATTGCCTTTGTTTTAGAAGGATTAATACTAAGCTTGTTAGAGGACAACCATACGCTCAATAATGTTAAAACATAATTAGTTTTTGCTTGTAAAACATCCAAATACTGTATTTCTCCGCAAAATAATAGCTGAACATCATCAGCAAAAGAGTATGGTGTACACCAATCGCCTAGACTTTTGAAAAGGTCATTAATAAACAGCACAAACAAAATTGGACCAAGAACAGAGCCCTGAGGGACCCCACTCCTAACAGACAAAACAGACGATGCGACTCCATTGACACGAACAAACTGCTTTCTACCACATAAATAAGAAAGCATTAAACTACAGGCACTTTTCCCAAGTCCATAATCTTTATGCAATTTATTTATCAAAATTTCATAATCTACCCTATCGAAGGCTTTTTCTAAATCCAAAGACAAAACCATCCACATTTTTTGATCATGAGTATTCTTCCTTATTGTAAGGCCAATTAAAAGAGCAGAGGTACTCCTGTCGTTCCGGAAACCACATTGACAATCATTAAGCAGCGATTTACTCTCAATATGGTCTAACAACTGCCGCTTAAGAATATTTTCCACAACTTTTGACAGGATGGGAAGCAAAGAAATGGGTCTTAAGTTGTCAGTAGAATTCGAGCTTGACTTCTTTTGAATTGGTGTCACTGTGGCTACTTTCCAATCATTAGGAAAGCAGGAAGTCATTATTATAGTGTTCACTAAATGAAGAAGGTGATTTGATATAAACGGAAATACTACTTTAAGAAATTTAAGAGATATATCATCACAACCAGAGGCGTTAGACATAAAAGCCTGTAACAAGTCATTAGAGGAGACGTTATAAAAAGAAAACCCATCTTCCCCAATAATTTGGTTAAAAAAACTACTATCAGTCGAACTAGTCAGTTGATTATTAATAAATAATGTGTTTAATTCCTCTACGTCAACGTTGGCCATCTCTGGTGATGAAACATCTTTTAACAGCCCATTATTTCGAAGACGGTTCCATAGGGTCTTAGAACTATTGCTACCGGCAAAAAGAGCGGCATGAGCTTCCCTTTTTATTCTTCTAATAACTTTTTTGGCTTTATTTCTAGCTCGACAAAAGATTTTCCAATTTTCATCACCTCCACTTTCAAGAAAAGCGTTATAGGCCAGATCCCGTATGGAGCAGTGATACACTATCTGTGGCGAAGAAAACCATTCATCACTCCTGTAATTCAACCATTTCCTCCTTATGGGGAAAATAGAATGAACAGAAGCCAACCCTGACATGATTTCTTCCAATTGCAAATTAACATCTGTGGTGTTTAAATTTAAAACGGAAAATGCGTTACACAACTCATCTTGATCAAAAACATTGTAATCTACGAATTCAACAAATTGCACAGTGCGCTGCACTGGAAAATGTACCGGGACATATGTATTGTCCCGACGAAACCAAGTGTTCAGGGTGAGATAGCAAAAAAAAATCTATTAACGACGTTGATTTACATTCCCATTTACAATCCCAAAAAGCTTATGACAATAAGCCATCATCATGCCCAATTTAAGGATCCTAAGTTGATTCGTTTGTGCTTTCAACAGACACATGGGCGGATAGCCATTGCAAGATCAATAATATATGTGACAGCGCATAGAGAAAGGGACCTAAGGGTAAACAAATCAATTTTCACCTTTTTTTTGATGTGAACATCTGAGCATCGAATGAGACCGATCCCATGCCCCAAAAGTGTTCCCTCCCAGAGATATGCGCGTTTTATGAAAGTGATGGTAAACCAAAGATACACGTATTTAAATCTTTAAAATGGCTCTCCTGAACAAAACTGGTTTTTACCCTTGGGTCCCTTTCTATTTTGCGCGTCACATATACACATTATAAGATCTCCGATTAACATTATGTGGTGATGCAAACGGAGCGACATTTTTAGAATACACTCCATCCTTCGGCGCAGGAAATAACAAGTAAAGGGTGGTCCAACCTAGTCTTAAAGAGTTCGGTTTTGCTTTCAGCAATTCCTGCGAAGCTTTATGATGACGGTCGTCATGGACCCAAAATCGCGATAAAAGCAGTGTGCAGCCACGAAATTCCATGTCTCTTTGCCATTTAGTTAAAAACTTGACTTCTATTAAAATGTAGATGCAAGAGGTCACGAGCCAGTTAATTTCTGTTCAATGTTTTAAAGCAAAAGAACCGAAATAAACCATTTAGGTAAATATAATGCACAATATTAGCCGGTCACTTCTTAACGTCAAGTTTTTTGTCCAACTTAATAAAACATTTCTTTCTTTTATCGTTTGACAAATTTAAACATAAAGAGGTACAAAATAAAGCAGCGCGTTAAGATGGTTAAAGCCTTTTACGAAAATGTGCGTTTAAAGCGAATTGCATTTCGTGCACTTCGTAATTTTTTTGGTCAGCATAATCGACCAAATGTGTCCACAATCGGTAGAACTGTGCGCAAATTTCAGCAAACCGGGTCTGTAGGAAATGTGAAAACACCTGTGCATGGAATGCTCGTCCAGTTCGTTCTGTCATCGGGCCGTACTTCTTTGAAAATAAGTTGGGCAAGCAGTTTTTTTTACAACAAAGTCTGCTTCGCTATACTCCCTGATATGGTTCAGACCCCTGGCCGAAGAGTTTCGGGTAAATCCGGTACATAGAACCGGCAGTCGCGGGATTGCCAAGCAGTAACCATAAATGGTGTTCGCTATCGCAAGATGATAACGTACTTCTTGAGGCCAGAAATTGAGGATATAGACCTGGAAAATAAGTGTTTCAACAGGATGGTGCCAAATGCCACACAGCCTAAGAAACAATGGCTCAAGAATTTAATAGCCGCGTTATTAAACGTTGTGGGGATATTAGTTGTCTGCCATGCTCGTGTGATTTGACACCATTGGACTTATTATTTTAAGGATACTCAAAAGAAAAAGTTTACGTCAATAAGCCAATAACAATTCATGAGCTAAAGGCTACGATAATTCGGCACATTAACGATACTAAACATCCATTTTGTTTATAAGTCATTGAAAAGACGGGCAATCGGATAGAGGTATGCCACCGAAGCGAACCTTTGGCCGATAGTTTGTTTTACACACAATTGTCATAGATTCTTGCATCAAAATAAATAATATTAAGATAATTCGCTGAAAACTTTTTTGTTGCAATCAACATCGTGCGTTTGAGTTGGACCAACCGTTTTATAATGGGTGATCTAAGTAGAGATACTTTTATCAACAGCCTTTGTTTGACAGATCACGTGTGAGTCGTGTTATGTTATTTTTGTTTAGTATTGTTTGGCATTTCATCATGGAAAGTCTTACGCCTGAACAACGTTTACAAATCGTTCAACTTTATTACGAAAATTCACGTTCTGTGAGGAATGTGTTTCGTTCACTTCGTTCAACTTATGGTCAACATAATCGGCCTACTGAGCGTACTATTCGCAACACCATTACCCATCTTGAGACCCACCATTCATTGTTGGATAATATTCAACCGAATGGACCGCGTCCAGCACGCAGTGAAGAAAATGTAGCGGCCTTGGCTGAGAGTATACTCCAAGACCGTGGAGAGTCGATTCGGCGCCGTTTGCAGCAACTCGGACTGACGTATGGAACGACTTGGCGCATTTTACGTCGAGATCTTAAATTGAACTGAAGCAGCCCGACGTTCCCAAGCAACATCGCTTCGCTCTATGGGCTCTTGAAAAGTTCCAAGAAGTTCCGACGTTTTCGAGCCAAATTTTGTTCATCGATTAGGTCCTTTTCTGGTTCAATGGCTATGTAAACAAGCAAAATTGCCGCATTTGGAACGGAGAGCAACCAGAAGAGCTTCAAGAGCTGCCACTTCATCCACAAAAAACAACGGTTTGGTGTGGTTTGAGGGCTGGTGGAATCATCGGTCCATATTTCTTCAAAAATGATGCCGATGCCATGATAACCTACGATTTGATGCTTAAAATTGAAGCTCTTGATCTCGGCGACATTTGGTTTCAACAAGACGGCGCCACTTCCCACACAACGCATCAATCATGGATTTATTGAGAGAACACTTCGGTGAGCTGATAATTTCACGTTTTGGGCCGGTCGATTGGCCACCAAAATCGTGTCATATCACACCGTTAGACTTTTTCCTGTGGGGATATGTAAAGTCTGGGCTTTGGAGCAAAACATCACGCGTGTCATTCGCCAGTTACCAGTCGAAATGCTCGAACGAGTCATCAAAAATGGGACTCAACGGATGGACCATCTGAGACGTAGCCGCGGCCAACATTTGATAGACATGTCAAAGAATGTTTTTTCAAATGATAATAAACATTCCCCGTTCAATTTGAATTTTCTGTTTTTTTTTCTTTAAAAAAGTGGGGAACCTCGAAATGGATCACGCGTTATTATGGCAAGAACAAACAAAAATTGTTTACAGTCAAGACGAGGGTTGCTATTTATATGATTGATTGAGAAGTCGAAAATGCGAATACTTCACAGCATCGTACTAAAATGGCAAACAACAACAAACTTGATCGTATTAGCTTCACTCTTTCAGAAATAATACCAACAAATAATCATAACTAAGCCAAAAAGTTGATAAAAATTATTTTATTTACAGAAAACTTTTGACAAATTGGGTTGCAAACCGTTTGTTTTGAATATTTAAAGTTTTTTGGACAAAAAATTAGTAAAGCATCGCATTTAGCGAGTTTAGGAGAGCTCGGTTATTACAAGCTTATGGAATTTGATGAATAACTTTTCTTTTACAAATCCTAAATTTTCGAATCAATCGGTTTATGATGCATCAGCCAAACAATCAGTTCTTGTATACAAAGAAATTTCTCGTAACATTTTAAAGTTATCGTCTAAGCGACTACATATTCGTTTAACAAGCGAGTACCAATCGAACACGCCTATTATTAGAATTCCCGCAAATTGTATTTAAATTGAAAAACTACGTGTGTTGAAATTAATTATACAGGAGAAAATACAACAACAATAAACATACAAAATTATCTTATCACCAAAAAGACATTTAGAGCGGTAGCGTTTGGGACGAGGGGGTCAATTTTTTACGTTTTTACCGAATTTTCAACAAACAACAACAAAATAACAGTTAAAATTAATAGGTTTTTATGCAAAGAAGCGAAGCAAAAAGAAAGAAATTAGTAGCCAACAACAACAACAACAACGTTTAAAAGCCTATCAGAAACAAAGCATTCAAACACAAAAGATTGCCAACAAGCGTCAAAGAAAAGTGAAAAAAGCTGAAATAATAGATTCATTACTCACCGTCCCGAGGGATTAGCAAAGCTGGTAAATACTAAATCTTGTATTTCAAAATCTGACGACGAATCGGTGTAATAAATAGATCCTTGCTGATCCACAGCAACGCTATTGAAATTTTTAGCACGACGTGGAACATCTTTGCCCGGCAGTTCTTGCTGAGGTGAAACTAACAGCTTCTTTTTGTTCGTTGCAAGATCAACCTGCCAGATGCCGTAGTAGGCATCGGCCACAATTAAATTATTGCCTTGTGTATCAAAGGCCAAACCTAAGGGACGGCCACAGCGTGACTCCTCAGTGATGTCTTCTATGGAAAAGATTTTTCAAGTTAGTACAGCAGTAAACAAAGGCAATGTGTCGCCTGAGACTTACCGCACGGTTGACCCAATTTTGTGACATGTGTAATGTGACCGGCATTCATTTTAATCACCTCACCCCCATGTATGCCCATGTAAATGTCTCTCTTGTTGGCTATCAAACATTCGGGACCATAAACACGGCCCTCCAGAAGTCGATCGGCTCCCTCTAAGTGGTAATTTGGCTCCAGGGCTCCCGTTAAAGCTTTAGGCGGTGCCACTCTGTAGAAAGCAGACATTAATTTCATTAGAGCGTTGTAATTACTTACAATTAAAAATGAATTACTTACGTGAAGGCTTTGAATGGAAATGTGGTACGTGGCGGCAGACCCGGCAACAGTATAACAATTAAAAATATAACCATGAAATTCATGATTCTCAAACCCAAACCGTACAGCAGACCCATCGTGTCTTAATTTAATTCTTTGTGACTTCCTAAATTTAGAAGATCTTTACACGACGTAGCAAACAGACAAATAGAAAGTTAGTCACAGATGAAAAGAAAGCTATTGAAAGTCACAGGCAAATATACCTATACTCCGGCTAGGTGGAGACGAAAATGAATCTTACCGATCGTTTGGTGGTTTGCAGGTAAAACTATGGCCGCAAGAAGCAAAGGGCGTTTTTATGATGACGATAGCCAGAGTAGAATCAAAAATCAGAACCGGTTGCCAGATATACTTGGACAATAATCATAGAATCAAAGGTAGAGTTTGAAGCCGATGTATAGTTTCCGGCGTCGGCGGGTTGAACTCCTCATATATTTAGACGGCGACGAAAAAATCGCCTCCATATTTTTGGTTTTCGCAGTCACTAGCAAATTTATACAATTTAAAATGATGAAGATATAAGGGCCCAAGCAAAAATATAAAAAGCCTCAGCCTGTTTTTTCGCTTTAGCTGGATGTTAAAAATACTGGGTTTGTAAAAAGTATTCGCAAATGCGATTTTTTCGCACCAAAAGAAAAATTCGCATTTGCGAAAAAAAATTGGATAATTCGCAAAAAAAAAATAGTTAATTATTTTTCAAAAATCTTTGTATTTTTCTTAAAACTTGTAGATAAACAGCTTTAGATATAAAAATGTGATTTGCATACTAGAAAAAATTTTATTTTTTTGTGTCATTTCTGTTATTTCACAAAAAATAATCTCCAAATCAAAAAATAATTATTCGCAAAAACCAAATTTGAAATATTCGCCGTCGCATTCGCAAAAATGCATATTTGATAATTCGCACCAAAAATTTTTCAATATTCGCTTTAGCTAAACCCATTTTAGTTACATCCCTAGTTTTGATATTGCAGTGCACACATAAAGCCTAGTATTCACCTAAAACGAAATTCTCGCTCCCATAAGAAATACACGAAGCAAACGAAATTTACCATTGGAAAATTCCGTTTAGCTAATTTCGTTTGGTGGTACTCAGCTAAAATGAAAAGGTGGCGGAACTTGCTACTGTTACAGGGATGATTATAAGAGCAGTGTAGACTAATTTCACCATCTGCAAACGAAAAATTATTTTTCTGATAATTGTTTGGTCAAGGAATTTTTGAAATTAACACAAAAAAATAAACTAACAAATGTTGTAAAGTCGTCTTTGAGGGTATTTAAATGAATATTATTAAAATCTTATTTTTGAAAATGAAAAACAACTGCTTCCTCTACTTTGCTCTACGCTACAATTCTTTCCTGTATAGATAAATTCAAAACTCCTAATGCTATTTTTTCACTACGTACTTTTGAAGTGTTTTCAAAAGTTTGGCCAAAACAAGTCAAAATGAGACGTTTTTCCATACAAATTCAAGTGATGAAAACGTCTCACTTTGACTTGTTTTTGTACGAAAGAGGAACGAAAACGTTTCGCACAGGCGATGCCACCTTAAATAAAGTGTGTCATCTCCAAAATAATCGTTTTTTTTTTATCGTTGGTTTGTCATCTCAAGGCAGACATTTTTAATCAATCGTCAAACATATTTGGTGAAATAGATATTTTGTGAAGTAAAAGTAAAAATGAGCGTGCTAAAAGAAAAAAAACTTAATTTAATTTATCCGTTTGTTTAAGAAAAATATGTATTTCAGTATTTTAATAGTCACCACGTTGTTTTTTGTTTGTAAACAACAATGAACTGTCAGACGAAACCCAAAACGAGAATGTAAACGACCACAAATTGTGTGAAAATGGGTTAAGACGTTTTAAAAAGTTTCGAGTGAAAACAAGAATAAATGGCCTAATGAAATTGCAGTATAAGAAAACATTACGTTTTAGGTGAATAATATAAACGCAAAACTTCTAAGCGAAAATTTCGTTTAAGGTAAATACTAAGCTTGCTAGTACACAGCTTAAACGAAAAGAAGGCGGAATTTGCAACTGTTGCAGGGATCAGTTTAAGAGCAGTGTAAACTTTTTTCACCCTCTGCAAACGAAAATTAATGTTCTGATAATTGTTTGGTCAAGGAATTTTTTAATTTAAAAAAAATAAATTAATAATTGTTGTGAAGTCGTCTTTGAGGGTATTTAAATGAATATTATTAAAATCTTATTTTTGAAAATGAATAACGGCTATTTCTTCTACTCTACTCTGATCTGCACTACAATTCTTTCCTGTAGAGATAAATGCAAAACTGCTAAGCGAAAATTACGTTTAAGGTGAATACTAGGCTTAAGGGGCTTACTTTACCAGAAACAAAGTCCCCATTTACACAAGGCAACTTTGTTTGCATCAATTTTTATGGTTCGCTTTAGAACTTGACTCTGAAAATTTTAGAACCCCTTGGGGTGACATGTCATAACGTCCAAAGACATAATATCAATGTACATTTTGACACCTAGAAAATGTCAGGAAGTCCATTAACATTATGACACTTTTATAAGTGAAAAAATGTCCACCAATTCGGTGTCACAACGTCCATGGACGTATACCAATTTTTAAAGAGTTCACACAGTCGAAATGTCTAAAGATTTTTTGGATCTGAGTTATAACGATACCGACAAAGTGCAAAAATAAACTTTGTCGAGTGTTAAGTCAAAAAACACAGAAAATTCAAATTGAATGGGGAATGTTTATTATCATTTAAAGAAACATTCTTTGAGATTTTTTTTCAAATGTTGGCCGCGGCTACGTCTCAGATGTCCATCCGTTGACTCCAATTTTCGATGACTCGTTCAGCATTTCGACAGGTAACTGGCGAATGACAAGCGACCAACATTTGAAGGTAATTATTTTCAAAAAATAAATGCCATAAAATGTCCTTTCAAATTACCAATAAAGATTCCACACTTGATTTGAATTTTTATACTTTTTTGTTCTGATAAAACCTCTAGATGGATTACCCTATATAATTTATTGTCTTCGCTTGTACAGTTTATCATATTTGACTGAAGTGATGTTTTTGTACGTATTGCAAAGAAGAAGCATTTTGTCCACTATTTGTAGTTTATTGTCTTTGGTCTGTGCTCATCACAATCAAACAGCTGTTTGGTAATTGTGCTGAATTGTGGAAATCAGCACTGTGTAATGGTGAGTTTATTCTTAGTCTCTGCTTTGTTTTGATTTTGATCGGTTTTTCTTTTGTCCTCCTATTCTCCTCTTGTTCTTGCTTTTTTGTTTCATTTCATACCGTTCCATACTTACTTTTTTCGAGAAATTCGGTGGTAACTAACAGAGCAGTGGTAACTAACCAGCGAAAAGTGCTTCTAAGTAATTAAGACGCTGCTCTGGTAATTACGCTGCGATAAAAGTGATATGTATAGTGGCAGTGGCTACAAAGTAAACACAGATTGAATTACATTCGTTCGCTAAGAATTCTTCATTTTATCAAAATGGCTGAGCACTCTGCCGCAGAATTGGGTAGGAAAAACACTTGAACTTGTGTCATCTTTAAACTATTTAAATTGATTGAACACATAATTTTAGGTGGCCATAGTAAGGAAGACTACAACAACAGTAGTGGTACGACGATGATGGACCAGGATCAGGGCAACGGTCCGAAGCACTATTCGCGTTGCAGCAGCGCTGGAAGCATACATACGCCGAACTCATCGCCCCACAATACAGATGACGACGATAGCGGTGACAATTGTGGGGGCGGCGGTTCCAATGCCTCGACCCTAAGCTACAAGGAACGTCGCCGAGAGGCCCACACGCAAGCTGAGCAGAAGCGTCGTGATGCCATTAAAAAGGGCTATGACAGTCTACAAGAGCATGTGCCCACCTGTCAGCAAAATGACTCGGCATCGGGTTATAAACTGAGTAAAGCGTTGATTCTGCAAAAATCCATAGACTACATAGGCTATTTGAATCAGCAGAAAAAGAAGCAAGAGGAGGAGAGTGGGGCACTGCAGAAGGAGGTTATTGCTCTGAGAATTATACAAAATAGCTATGAGCACATGCTACAACATCAGCAAGCCAACCCTGGGCCCGAGGAGGCTCGGCTAACCGACGAGGCCAAGTTTCAAGTGGTGAGTAGAAGTTTTAGAAATTTTGCTCTGAAGTAATGTCATACACAATCTCAGTTTCAGGCTGTGATCGACGAAATGTTTGAAACCTTCCAACATATACCCATGGACAATTTTAAACAACTGACAATTGGCGTTATACCCTGGTTGGAGGAACACTGTAAGCCTCACATACTTAGAAATATTCTCAGTAGAACCTTGCAGCAAATGCAAGAAATGCCACAACAGCAGAGTATGAGCATGGATCAGCAGGACAGTGATGGGTTCAGTTGATTTTTAAGGAAATTAAACGTATTTAAATGTTTTCGGGGGTTTGTTCTTTTTTTCTTTATTATTATGCAAATATTGAACAGGTTTAAAATAAATAGCTTTTTTAGTTCTTAAACATAAGAGTAAGCGGCAATAAATACATGTACTGGTATACTATATTCGATATAAATGCGTCCTTTATGCGATTGATCAGAAAGTAGAGGAATGAATTACAAGAATGCATTGATAACTTCCAGAGTTAGAGCACAGATAAAGCTATTGTTTGGTTTAGACGAAATCAGCTAGGAATATTCCAACCATGTTAGGTAATGTATTTGACCAAGGTGCTATGCACATACTTTCACAAACTATTTCTATAGTTACCGAATTGTTTCTAGTTCAGGAACTATAATAATGTAACAATCACATTGTTTTATGCAGAGAGCTAATTTTTTTTTTAATGAAACCCTTTTACCCTTATTACACTAGTCGTATTTCGACGACATTCGCAAGCAAGCCAATTATTGTTGAACATAGCTCAAAATGC
Organism: Hydrotaea diabolus; assembly: GCA_963513945.1. Taxonomy (NCBI): domain Eukaryota; kingdom Metazoa; phylum Arthropoda; class Insecta; order Diptera; family Muscidae; genus Hydrotaea; species Hydrotaea diabolus. The sequence goes on along the minus strand of OY740716.1, from coordinate 237,249,177 downwards.
GTTTCCACCAATATTCGGGGTCCATAGTATTTGTCATCAGTTGGAGTATAATCTACGCAGAAATTTAGCTTCACGTTAACACAGCATCGTTATACGAGGGCTGCTATGTATATACATATTTCTTGCCTAATAATGAAAATGCTAATATTTATCATCAGAAATGGTTTTATTGTTATCAAAATATTCTCCAGCATGATTCATACACTTTTGCATGCGCTCAAACCAATTGTCGAAGCACTTTTTCCACTCCGATTGAGACACCTCCAAAATATGGCTTTTAAACGCTTCAACAGCATCTTCTGGCGACGAAAATTGTTGACCACGCATTTTTTTCTTGATGTGCGGCACTAAAAAGAAGTCATTGGGTGCCAAGTCAGGGCTGTACGGCGGATGACCCATCTCGCATTGTCATGGTGCACAATGAATCGTCTTCTCTTGTTCGTTTTTCAAATTTCCCCGAAGACTTCAGGCAAACAAATTGTGGTGTACCACTTAGAATTGACCTCCTACGTTGTTCAAGCGGAACAGTCGCCACATGACCAGTTTTGTCGAAGAAACAGGCGACCATTTGCTTCGAAGTGCTTCTTCTACGAACAGCTTTCGTTAAATTTGAATCGTCTTCGAAGACCCACACGGACGATTGCTGTTTAGTTTTGGGCTCATACGCATAGATCCATTATTCGTCACCTGTGACGATCTTACAAACGGCTTTTGAAGCACCTCGATCGTATTTTTTTCAAAATTTCTTTGCACCAATCGACACGAGCCCCTTTTTGAGCGATTGTCAAATTGTGCGGGATCCAACGAGAACAAACCTTTTTATGCAATATCGAATGTATGCTGGTGGAAAAAAAGCCCAAGGATGCCTCTATCTCACGGTATTTCACATGACGATCTTGCATTATAAGTTCACGCACGGCATCAATGTTCTCTGGCACAACGGCCGTTTTTGGACGACCTTCGTCTTTGAGCGAGCGTCTGCCACGATTGCATTCATTAAACCAGTTTTTCACAGTGCTATAGGATGGTGCTTCATCGCTATACAAAGATTTAAGTTCATCGATGCACTCTTGTCGTGATAATCCACGTCGAAAGTTGTGAAAAATGATCGCACGAAAATGTTCACGAGTAAATTCCATTTTTTTTCCAAGTTGATTTTTTCAAATCACTGTAAACAACGCAAATGATGGTCGTACGTTAAAACGTTTCGAGTACGTTTATGCTTAAAATGTCAAACTTTCCAATGGAAATGTCAGATGGCGCCAGGCAACACTTAGTGTTTCATAGGCCAGAAATATATATATAGCAACCTATGCAATGGAGGTGAGCACCGTAACAGCTGCAGAAATAAAGACGCTAGAAGCCTTTGCAATTAGAAATAAAGACGGATACTTAAAATACCTTGGATATATTTTATATAAATGCTAAAGTATTGCGAGTAATGCAATGCAAAAGAGGACTTATAAAGAGACGAAAGACACTATATTTTGGACATATTATGAGGAGCGCCAGATATAGGCTTACCTAAATCAACTATTTCTTTTATTGGCATATCCGTTCTTCGGATGTTAGCGATCATACAATTACATATTTTTGACAACTTTTGAGTAATTTATATATTTATCATGTAGAGAGGTTTCTATTTTTGGCAGCTTCTTTCTTAGTCACGATGTCCTGTCGTCTATTCTTGGAGGTTTTAGAGCCATGAGATTTCCATTCTACCTCTACCACGTCATCCTTTTACTTCGCCTTTAATTTTTTATTTGTCGTTTCTCATTACATGTCCCAAGTATGATATTTTCCAAGCATTTGTTGTTTTCATTAATTCCCGATCGAGGTTCATATATCTTAATACCTCGTTGTTTGGAACTCGGTCGGTCGATGGTAGTTTCAAATGCATGTAACCTTTTATTGTCTACTGTTCAACTGTCCATATTTCAGATGCATATAGAAGGACTGACCACACATAGCATTTGGTGAATCGAGTTTTCATTGTAATATTGATGTTGTGGCTGGTTGGAATTGTGCTATATTTGAAAAACACCTCTATCGTCATTTTATGCGGTATCCTATTTCTTTGATTTTTCTTAAACGAGGTATTTTCATGTACGGGTTTCCTGCTAACAATGATATATGTTGTTTTTTAATACAGATTTGTAAGCTTTATAACAAGCTTGTGTCAGATGAGTTTATTGAAAGTTTTTAAAAGCCAGACATTGTGCTTGCTACTATCATGGCGTTGTCAGCATATCGTATTTTGTCGATGAAGATTCCATTAATACTCGTATGTATGCCTATACTTTTCCTTTCGACAGTTTCTTACAAAATCTTCTTAAAGTATACGTTGAATAGTAAGGGGTTGTAACCCTTGTCTAATGCTTTATGAGATGACAATTTCATCATGTACTTATACATAGTTTGACATTAACTTCTAACACAAGCAGTCTGGTTCCAGTAGAGATTTTTTATGCATCGTTTTTCTTCTATACCAGTGGATGTTAAGATTTCAATTACCTTATCGTGTTGGACCGTGTCAAAGGCTTGTTTATAGCCAATAAATCCAGAAGGCAACTTTTTAGGACATCTCGAAACTTGTTTTTTATTTTAATACAGGGTGGAGCGCGGTAATTTGCTTTTTTGCACTGCAGGCTGTGGCGGCACTGTTGGTCGAAGAGAGTGTGCGTGTTGTTGTCATTATGCATTGGGCACGTGAGGAGAGGTCATTTTGTGTTGAAGCGTATTTTTCAAATGCGCACTCGATCATTTCAGTGCAGCGTGCTTTTCGTTTACTTTTCGCTGTTCCCCCACGCGGACGTGTTCTTTTGCACGGCAATCAATTGTAAATTGGGTAACTTCATTGAGAACAGCACGGGGGCCTGAGAGAAGGATTACTACACCACAAAACATCGAGAGAGTTAGAGCAGCAGTACTGCAATCTCTGAAAAGCGCTGCTCGGAAACAGTCACTTGCTCTTGGCATTTCCAGACTTTTTTCAGCCGGCTCTTGAGACAATGCAATTAGAGGATACATGGTTCCCGCAGGATGGTTACGAGGGTAACCATGAATTGTTTGAAGCAAATGTGTCCTCGTTTATCTCTTTGATGGGTTATGTGAACTGGCCGGCACGCTCACCAGACTTAGCCCCATACGATTTTTTCCTTTGGGTTTACCTTAAGTCCCATCCGCCCCAACACCATGGAAGACCTAATTAACAATATCGAGGCTGAAATTGGCAGAATGCTGGTCGACATGCTTGTTAGAGGTTATGAAAGCTTCAGAAAACATATGAAGCAGTGTGTGGATAGCGACAAAATTTCAATTTTTTGAGGGCGCCTTCTTTGCTGCTGGTGTTGTTGTATCTCCCTACTGATTTGCTAGTATCGTTCGAAGTCAAATTTCTGTATCTTCGTTCTGTTTAAAGGTCTCCTATATCTTTGGTCATCCGCTCTTCTTACCCTGGTGTTGTGTCATCTCCCAGCGTATTTTTTATAGTCCTCTTCCACATATTTCCATTCTATTTCCGTCGATTTCTTCGAGCTTAATGCAAATTCGATCCGAGAGTTCTTTCTTTGTTGTCGGATCGTTTAGTTTTTTTTTGGTTGGTTTTGACGATCGTTTTTACTTCAGAGGTTGCATTAGGAGGTTGTGATCTGATGGTATATCCGCTCCTGGGTATGTTGAGCATTTCGAAACACAGGAGCAATATCGTTCGTTTATTAATAAATAGTGATTTCCATGTATATAGTCTTCTAGGATGTAGTCTAAATAGGTTATTTTTTTTGAATTTATGTTCTTGACAAAATTGTTACGAGACTGTCTCCTCTCTTCTCATTTCTTCTCCCAATCTTAATCCATGCCACTCATAAGGCGTGCAATTAAAGAAGGAAGGCCAGCTAAAGCAAGAAGAGACATAACATGACATAAGATGGCTAAGATGGCAAATTTCCTGAGTTAGGCGGGGGATTGGCGGAGGTGTTAAAATATTTATAAAATTTCTTGAATTGTCATCAATTGTATTGGTCGCTAACACTCGGAAAACGAGTTGGCAAATAAAAACAGAAGATGATTTATAGGAAATTTGAATAAGACGATATTGGTGTTGACTCTCGTATTGTTTGGTATCTGCCATTTTTATTATGATTTTATTAGATATTTTCCTATGTAGCTTATTTGCTGATTTATTTTTGAGGATGTGGATACTCCATGTAAGTTCAGCATTACTTTTAACATATTTTGATGTTTTCTTATTCAACCCCTTTAAAATGTAATCGTTATATCATATTTTTTTGAGTAAATTCTGCTTTAAAATAAAAATTTAAAAAAATTACTTATGCTTGAAAAATTATAAAATATATCCAATGGTTAGATTTTCGTTAAAAAAAGTCCAAATTGTCGCTTTGGAATATTTTAAACCCATCCTCGTAAGGCGCCATACTCTTCTCACTATTGTATACGTTGCAGCCACAAATCATAAGCAATGGAACACTCATTGTCCACCAAAGTTCGATTTCTCAACTCCTCCATGATGGCAGCAAATGTGGTGGCGTAGTTTGTTGCCAGCAATCGAAAGAGATCCCACAATTTACACAAAGTGTAAAAGTTAAAGTAGCGCTCCCGGCAAAAGTGTGTCTCCAAATTGTCCCTTATTACCTGCAGTAGCATTTCCACCTCCTCTTCCGCTATCACATACTTCAGGTCATGTTGTAATTTTAAAATACCCTGGTGTAAGGTTTGCACTAAGCCATCAAAGAAGTTCTCATTCTTTACGTTGAATAAAATATTGGCTATTTCTGCCAGAGCATTTGGCAGATCGTGGCTAAATTCGTGTGAACGCACAAAACATATGGCAGATAATTTACGGACTTTCTCGCAAGGATGACGCAGCAGACGCCACATCAGTTGACGAAACTCCTGCACACTCTTTGGCGGTGTGGTTTCGTCCTTATGTATGTACTCCACTTTGTGTAGAAACTCCAAAAACAAAATAATGGAGCCGGTCGCCGATCTTTCCGCCAGACAATAGTTTAGTATGTATTCGTAGGACTTGCCCAGTTTGCGGGTAACTTCACAAAACGAAATCTCGGATGGTTCCCAAAGAAGGCACTCCTCGAATTCGGTGGCCTGGCGTTGACCGACGATCTTAGGCACCAGGGCACCCAACAGCTGCAAGGCCGCATTACGTACAGTCCATTCAGAATTGTCAATATGCGTTATGGCGGCCATCATAATTTCATTGTAATAATTGGACATCGCTTCTCTAAGCTCAGTGTCACGCACCAAAACACAAAGGTAGTGCAAATGCAGGGCCTCTACACGATCACAGTTGATGGCCGATTTCGACAAACCATTTTCCGTTTTCGGAGGTATAAGCAGATTCCTTAGGGCCTTCCTTAAAATGGGCCTACAGCGATGTTCCTCATTTTTTACGATGTGCAGAAACATTATGGAAAAGCCAGCTCCTCGACGGGTAGTGCTTACTTCTTTCTTGCCGCTGACATCATACAGCTGTTGCAGACATCTGTGAAGTAGATGATATTCTTTACTCTCCTGCGGCAGATGTGCTGTAATACATTTCGTTATTTTACCAATAGCCACTCCGGCCGCTTCAATGGCACCCTTGTGGCGACATTTGGTAAGAGCTGTTACGCAGACTTGAAGGCATCGTTGCAGAAACTCTAATCTAAAATCTATAGATGGATGGGAGAACACCATGAAACGACTCATGGATGAGGACAAATCACAACAAGCCTTCAGTGTTAGCCAAAATGTCATGAGTAAGTATTTGCGGGAAAGTTCATGATTTTCACTGCGCCATTCACTGCTGGCCACCAGCATTTCCAAACTTTTGTCCATATCCTCAAAAGAAGCAGCAATCAACTCCTCATCCGCGTTTTGGCTATTGCATACATTCAACATTTTCAGTATAACAGCTTCTATATCTTCGATGGTCTGTAAAAGAACCATAAAGTGATTTGAGCACAGTTCGGGTTTCCGTTGTACCACTTCGTTCAGTACATTGAGGGTGCAAAACAAATGCCAACCTTTAGATTTGCAAGCGAAAAGTGGATCCTTTTCGAAAGAACTCATTCTTCCTTTGACTTCGGCCAAGATTTCGTTGAATAATTCTAAAATTTTCTTGCCCTCCAAACAGTTTTGAACGGCAACACCGGCATACAAGCTGCTCAAATTTGACTCGTCGACATCGCTTAATGAACAGGTTGTCAAGCACAACTCAAAGGCTTGATTAACAATGATCTCTTCCTTAGGATTTGCCATACCAATAAGTGAAACAATTAGATTTAAAGCATCATCGAAACCAGTGGGATCATTCAGAAGACTCATTAACTTTCTACTAACATGAGCACCATCGAATATTTTATTTTGCTTTAGAAATTCGGCTAGCTTTTGGTTCTGATTAAGACAACAGTTCTTGGAATTCTTTGTTACAGCCTTACCATACAAGGAACGCATCAACATCTCCAACAGTTTCAAACAAAAAATTTTTGGCTGGTAAATACTACTGGCAATGCCATTCTCTATGTCGTTTTGCAGATTTTGAAAAAATAATACAATTTTCGACTCCAACGATGTGTGATCCTTTTCTGCAGACAATTTACTGAACAATTTGGAAATTTGATTAATAACCACTGGCATTTTTCCCAAAATTGTGTTGCGAAATTTAGAGTTCTCCACGGTCATGTGCTGTCTTGTAAAAGCCATGACAAACTCCATACAATCCTCCAGTACAAGATGAGTCAAATTATTTACAACAAATTTGAAAATAATCAGTTGCGTTTCCAAATCGTATTTAAAGCAGTTCGTCAAGAGACAGTCACTCAGTTTGAAGAAGTTATTTGCCGACCAATGGAAAATCTCTTTGGAAAACATGCTACAAATTAAGACCAGGCGATAATTGGCCACCGAATCTGTGTAGAAAAATTCTGCCTCCGCAAAAGTATCCACCATATTGAGTCTCTGCCACACCGCTCGAAAAAGTTCGTCCTTCTGCTGTATACGTGAAAACCATTGATCATACATATTTCTTATCTCCTGCAAGGAACCATTCTCTAAAATCTCTGAACACAGCTGCAAAAGTGCCTCTGAGCGTTGAGAACTTAAGGCCTTTACCACATGTTGACTAGAAGCCAATAGGTTCTTATAGCTTAGCGTCGATCGTAATCCTCTAAAGAAATCCCTGCTAGAGTAGCCGCTTTTCTTTAGCAATTCTATCAACGAATGTTTGCTTAAAATACACTCAAGCATATAAAGTTTATTTCGGTATGTCCAGGGCCAAAAGTTCACAATGCGTATGAAATACTCAAGAGCCATTTCTCGGCACTGGCAAACATGCTGCAATAACGTCAACATTTCATCGCGCATGCCCAGCTGATTCGATTGCAAGCAAAAGTAAATGTGGTCTAAGGACAGATTGTTGCCAACATCGAGATGAGGCCACTTTTTGAACATCAAGTTTAGAGTCTTTAGTATATCCAACAGAGAAGTATCGTTGCTGTCGACAGCTTTGACAAATGCTTTCAAGCATTTATCTTTCACAACTTCGGGTTGCAAATGTTGCTCCTGTGCCGTCAACAATATAAAGTACAATATAATGAATTTCCTTCCTTCATTCGCTTCGTGGTCATCAAGGATGTATTTCCGAAAATATTCGTCCTTCATGTTATACTTGTGCAAGGTTTGGAAGTAAACGCGAAAAGCCACATTCACTGTGACTTGATTGAAATGCAGGAAGGGTTTCATGCTGTTGTCATTGTCCAGTTGGCCCAGCTGCAACTCCTTGTCGATAATGACTTTAGTGTGCTTGAGCAGATGTTCAACGACCTCCCTTTCCAGGGAAACATTTTGCAGTTGCTGGAAATTGAACACCCTTAGTTCCATCGTAGGACTTTATTTAGAGAGCCCACTCACCTGCAAATATCGTATCGTATCGGGATTTATATTATCTGCCTCGAGGGGCAATTTCTGTATTTCAATCGGCGGCGTAGCAGTGGCCATTCTTGCTCAATATAAAAGTAGTCTCCCCCCGACTTGATCAATCAACACGTGCTCCGTGATTCCCTTCCCAATCTGAACAAAGACGTTTGTCAAATGCGAAAAAAAAGTTTTTGTTTACTGTATTTATGGAGATTGTTGGGTTCCGGCAGACTCAAGGGGTCATCACCTTTACTCCTGTCGGTGCAGCAACCCTTCAACTAAAGTACATTTCTCCTGTTTGTTGTGGTTGTGGCTGTACAATTTACAACAGCTGATAGCACAGTGGTGTGAATACCCTATTTATTGATATGCATAGTTTTAAGGGTCGAGCACACTAAAGCGTGTGGTTTTTTTCTGTTAAGGCTCGGGCATGAATCTTTTTATTTCTTACGCAGCGTATTTATAAACTTTCTTCAAGTGTCCAAAATATGCAATATATGACAGGGCTTTTTTATGCCAACAATGTGCGTTTACACATTAGCCGACACGACAACGACATCAGTGGAAGCAAAAACGCATGTAATCATATGGCATTCTTTTACACTAGCCGACACGACAGTTTTTGTTGTAGCGGCACATAGTACCGGGGTGACAGCCCTTGGCCGAAGAATTCCTCCTTTGGGTAGATCCGGTGTTTAGAACCGGCTGTCGTTGCCGGCGACGACATGTCGGCGGGAAGCAACACTTAGTGTTGCCTGGCGCCATATGACATTTTTATTGGAAAGTTTGAAATTTTTTAGCATAAACGTGCTCAGAACGTTTTGACGTACGACCATCATTTGTGTTGTTTACAGTGACTTGAAAAAATCAATTTGGCAAAAAAATTGGAATTAACTCGTGAACATTTTCGTGCGATCATTTTTCACAACTTTCGACGTGGATTACCACGACAAGAGTGCATCGATGAACTTAAATCTTTTAATGGCGATGAAGCACCATGTATAGCACTGTAAAAAAATGGTTTAATGAATTCAATTGTGGTCGACGCTCGCTCAAAGACAAAGGTCATTCAAAGCGGCCCTTGTGCCAGGGAACATTGATGCCGTGCGTAAACTGATAATGCAAGATCGTCATGTGACATACCGTGAGATAGAGAAATCCTTGGTCATTTTTCCACCAGCATACATTCGATATTGCATTAACACCTGGCCGCGAAAAAAGGTTTGTTCTCGTTGGATCCCGCACAATTTGACAATCGCTCAAAAAAAAGGCTCGTGTCGATTGGTGCAAATAAATTTTGAAAAAATACGTTCGCGGTGCTTCAAAAGTCGTTGATAAGATCGTCACAGGTGACGAATCATGGATCTATGCGTATGAGCCCGAAAAAAAACAGCAATCGACCGCGTGGGTCTTCGAAGACGAGCCAAATCCAACGAAAGTAGAAGCACTCCAAAGCAAATGCTCGCCTGTTTCTTCGGAAAAACTGGTCATGTGAAGACTGTTCCGCTTGAGCAACTTAGGACGGGCAATTCTGAGTGGTACACATGAAGTCTTCGAAGAAATTTGAAAAACGAACAAGAAAAGACGAATCATTGTGCACCATGACAATGCGATCTCTCACACATCGGCTCAAAAAAAGGTGCTGCTTTTTCTGATACTCTGTGATTTATTCGTTCTCATTTTTGTGTGAAAAAGTACATGAAAACATAAAAAAAGTTGTTTACTCAATTAATTATAATTTATAATTACAGTGAAAGCTCGCTAATCCGCAGCATCGTTCATCCGAATATCCAGTAATCCGAACTGCATTTGCTGCTCAATAATCCGAATTGATTGTTTTATTTTACTTAAATGTTAGTAATAACAAATCACTGTTTGCAATGCAAAGCACCAACAATTTTTTAATTGTTTTTTTTTTACAAATTCGAAAAAACAAAATAAGAGAGATGGATAAACGAAATATGCCAACGGTCTGACGAGTAAAAACCACAGATTCAATACAGAGTTTGTAATAAGTTAAATGGACTGAAGACAATTATATTAGCATGAAGAATATTCTGTTTAAAAGATCTAAAAATCTTATTAATAGGAAAAACGATGAAATTTATTCGTCAATCATCCAATTGTGACTTTATGAAACTGTTTCTATTTAGTTTTGTGAAGCAAAACTGATTTGAGCTCAAAAGCCCTTTGGTTTCTTCAATAAAATCTTTTATAAATACATTATTTTTTTATTAGTATGCCTTTGTTTCTTTAGATTAAAAGTATTCCAGTTCAAAAAAGTACATACTGATGTATTAAGCCTTTAATCCGATTTATTTGATCAACCAAGTGGGGAGCTGCAATTATTTATTCGGATTAGCGCATAGTTGATTATTTTTATAAAAGATATAAAAACGAAATGTAAAAATAATCTTCAACCAACTTCACGGATTGATTTGCTATTTCAGAACTACTATAAGCGATTAATTACTAAGCTCGCTAAATGTTATTTCGAATAATTGTTTTTCCAACAACTTTATATATTCAAAACAAATGGTTTCGCAAACTGTCAATAGTACTGAGCTAAAAAAAAATTATTTTTAACCTAGTATTCACCTAAAACGAAATTCTCGCTCCCAAAGGTAATACATAAATCAAAGCAAACGAAATTAACCATTGGTAAATTCTGTTTAGCTACTTTCGTTTGGTGGTACTCAGCTAATTTCCAACTTTTACAGTCATGATTATAAGTGCAGTGTAGACTTTTTGTGCCACCTGCAAACGAAAATTAATGTTCTGATAATTGTTTGGTCAAGGAATTTTTGAAATTTACAAAAAAAAAGTAATTAATAAATGTTGTCTTCTATGATAGTATTTCAATTAATATGATTAAAATCTTATTTTTGAAAATGAATAACGGCTGCTTCCTCTACACTACAATTCTTTCGTGTAGAGATAGATGCAAAACTCCTAAGCGAACATTTCGTTATAGGTGAATACTAGGCTGTAATCTATTACAAAACGCGTTGCCAATCAATCACAGCCTCCGTGAATTTTTTTTTGATATGTAAAATTTTCGTTTCCCACAGACAAACACACATTTTTCTTATGGGAGTGTAAATTGTTTGTAGCTTTTTACTGCGCACCACTGACAAAAAATCAAGTCAACATTTTCTTTTTGATCACACACACAGACACGTCTGTTTCATATGGAGACAAAAACTGAACAGAAAACTCCGTACATGCCTGTTGTTAAATACGTTCTGCAAGTTCAACATGTTGTATTTGTTTTATTTATTCTTTCGCCGCCGATTACATTGCTCGCAGTGCCGTAACTTGTAGTGGCTTAGCTCTCAGCCGTCTGCTGAAGAATATCTCGCACCGCCGCTAAGCGATGCTGGTGAAGCAGCTCTGTTATCCATCAGAAAAATAGTAACAAGATGGCGATTGAGACGAATAAACTTTTGCTGTCCACACAGCAGGAAAAACCAAATCATTATACGTAAATAAATAACAATATTGTTGTGAAAATGTGTAAAGTTTAGTTAATTATATTCCATTTCATGTGTCCGTTCGAATCGCTGCAGTTATTTGAAGGAATTCCGTGTGGAACAGTGTCAATCCTTTTTGCAACACAAATGCAATCAGCATCGTCCCTTTGTATGCTTTAATTGGCATTTTCAGAATCAGAGAAGACGCAGACCCATACGAAAACGTGACGGTACCTTTAATTATAGTGCCGACAACTATTGCACAAAGTATGATGAGACCACAGGAATATGTCCAGATGGCGATGAGTAAGTATATGGTGTATATCTATTGCTCAAAATCCAGCGGCAGGAAATTGCGTATTATTGTGAAAAAACAGAGTGAGCCAAAGTCTGATTGGAAAAAACAGTATGTGTGTATGTATGAGTGCTAATGTTTGGGTGACAAAAAATCTGTATTGGGAGCAAATTCATTGATTTGTTTATTTCTAACTGAAATTCGGTTCCTTTTTGAACATTTGTTGATGTAGTTTTTGCCAAATGTCTTCTTCTTCCCCTCCAATACTTCGCAGCATTTGTTGTCTTGTGGATGTATACAATTTGCTTTCGTCATTTACGCATTTATTTTGTTTGTATTGTTTTTTTGTGCCTCTTATTTGTTTTATTTTGTTTGTGGAGTTCATTCATTGTGTTGTGCTTTTTAGCCGCAATCCGCTATCTCGGCTCTCGTTTACTCCTACTATCCCAATGGGTAGGTCGTCTCTTTCCAATTGGCTTCTTTTTGTATATTTCGTTTTGGTATGCCATTCTAGTTTGTTTTCTGTATCACAACAAAACGGACAAAAACGGTATTGCCACATTTTTGAAGTGGGTGGTATTTTTTGTTCAAGAGATGGGGGAATGGTGCTGTTTGTTGTGTTCTTGTTGATATTGCCATGACCTTTGTGAAATTGATGTACTTTTAGATTTTGTTGTATAGATGCTACTGTTGACGTGCAGACAGATATCGGATTTGACTGGAAATATTAATTTTTGCGATAATTCCAGCAAAAACAATATTTTCCAATGTTCCTGCATTCTTTGCACTGCTACGTTTAAACCATTAGTGGGCACAGGCCGACCTCACCGTTGGCCAGTTTTGATGAAGTATTTTAGATGTTCTGAATTAAAATTGCCAATGATTTTATGTGTAACAATTAGCTGTAACGCACTAGGTGAGATTGCCCATATGGAACTTTTGTCCACAGATGCGCCCTAAAATCAAATCAACAAACATGTAAATATTTATGTACTTAAATTGTTTAATTTTGGAACAAATTAATTTAATTTATAAATAATACATAATCTTTGTTCTTAGGTAAGGCATTCTAATTGAAAAAATATATAGGGTGGAAGATTTAACATTTTAAATTTGAATCGGCTGTAAAAAAATTATTGATACTTTTTTTAAATTTCTTATTTAGTTGGAAAGGTTGAACATTGTCATTTAATGATGGAACACCATCCGATGCGGTTTCCCTTCGTCCAATGGGCTGAAGATTATTTGGCAAAAGATGAGCAAAATTGTCTCATATGGGGTTCAGAGAACCCGCACATGACTATTGAGAAGCCAATACATTCACAACGAGTCACTATTTACTGTGGACTTAGGTCTAGCGGCATCATTAGGCCATTTTTCTTCGAAAGTGAGCAAGAAGCAGCCTTAACTGTTAACGGTGAGCGTTACCGCGTCATGCTCAACGAGTTTTTGTTTTCAAATATTAAAGAGATTGGCTTGCACGACATTTGGTTTCAACGAGACGGGGCCACATATTACACAGCCACCGAAACCATCTATTGAAATCTGTTTTTGAATCATCCGAAATTGTGATGTTAAAATTGGCCGCCACGAAACTGTGATTTGAGCCATTTGGACTATTTTCTGTGGGGAGCCATTAAGGATAAATGTTACGCAAAGCATCCAAAAACAATTGACGAGTTCAAACGTGGACTCGAATTTGCCATTGAAGAGATTCGACCAATCAAAAATTTACTGAAAATTGGATTGATCGGATGTGGTAATGCCGAGCCAGTTGTAGTAGTCATATGAATGATATTGTTTTCCATTATTAAATGACAAAGCTCAACCGTTTTAATAAATTGGAAAAAATTACGAGGGCATATCAATAATTCCGTGATTTTTCGAATAAATCAGTTTTTTTTTGCAAAAAAAAAAATATTTTTGAACACAATCTCTTTTTAGCTCAATACACTAAGTCCAACGTTTCTCCAATTTTTGTATCCCAGCATAAAAATAGGATTTTTCTAGTACCATAAAATAGGCATTTCTTTGCTCAATAATTTCATCGTTGGTGCTGAATCTCTTTCTACCGAGATTTTATTTCTTTAGGTTTGGGAATAAGAAATAGTCACTGGGGGCTAAATTCGGAGAAAATGGCGGATCGTAAACCAATTCATGCAATATTACCATGGAGACTGGCCATATGGAGTCGCTTTTTTGCCGTTTATTGTTTTCCCTTTTGAAGGTAATCGAAGTGGATTATCCCGCGTGCATCACAAAAAACTGTTGCCATCACCTTATTGGCCGACAAAGTCACCTTGGCCTACATCGGTGGCGAGTTGGCTTGGTCTCCGGAGTGTTGTAATGGATCTATGTTTCATTCAAAGTTACAAAACACTGCAAAAACTCATTCAAATTGCGGTTAAAACACCCCAACCAACTTCTTGAAGTTGTCACCACTGTATCGTTGATTTTTTCGACATTTTTGGGTATATTGACCTCAATTGGCCGTCCAGAACGTTCAGCGTGATTTGTACTGGTGCGACCATAACGAAAGTCAGTAAACCACTTCTTTACCTGTTAAACACAAACTAAATGACGGAACTCTCTCAAAATTTGACAGTAGTCGATTAACAGATGGTACTTGATGGGAGTAGTGTTGCATTTCATAAACAAAGAGGGAATTTGGAAAAGGCACGGAATTAATGATTTGCCCTCGTATCAGTACTTTGTTTACACCCAATTCAAATTTAAAATGTTAAATCGACCTTGCTGTAGTCACTACCGAATTCTTTGCGTATGGTAATGAGGTAAAGCATGTATACATAGCCCACGTTTTATTTTTATACATTCCGCTTTGGCCCTTATCTTTCTAAAGGACAATGACATCATATCGAGTGTTCACATGCGGTCTGGGCATATCGACAAGTTGTACAAATCGTAGGAGACTTATCATGTTTTCAATAATATGTTTCTGTTAGTCTTTTCATTCGAGAGCCATGTAATTTGTATGCCCACATATCGATAAAGCAAAGATCGACCACTACCATTTATTCTTCCGATTTGGACACTATTTTGTCCATTTGATCGACCTTACCCATATACATATTGTAAGCTGCCCCCCCCCACAGGCTCTTGAAATGTTTATTCCAAATGTCTATAGTCTACTCATTTACTCAAAATAATATAGGCACATTCAAAGCCTTGATAGATAAATTGCATCTATATATTGTTTCTTGGTTGATTTTTCGAGTATAAGAAAAGGATTTGGAAATTTTGTTTCCTCGAATATCACAAGTTCCGTTGCATCCATGGTGTTTCAGATAATGCCAAAGAGGCATTCTGGTTAATAAGTTATCGTAATAGAAAGAATATTTGCTGATTTTGGGTGTGTGTAATGTCAATATTTTCGCTAGAGTCGTCATCTGCATAATTCCCACTCGATACGGGTGGTTCCAACATCATTTCATCAATATTAGTGCCATTCACTTCCAACTTGCGCAATTAATTAAAAAAAATTGTTTTGGATTTGCCTAAAACAAAACTTTTGATTTATCACTGTAGTGGACAACAGTGCCATTTGACACTTCTATTTTTCTTAAATAGATAGACAGAAACAAGGCATGCGACACTTGAATGTACATAACCTTTGGTTTGAGTACTTTAAAAAAATATAAAATTAGTTATGATATAATGAAAAGAAATCCTTATAATAAGCATTTACGAGTACTTCTGTTGATTCATGATAAATAAATATTTTACAAAAAAAACGGAGAGGCGTTCACAATGTTCACATCATTGGCAGCCAGCACATTGACGAATGAAGACGATCTCACGACAGCCGGTTCTATGCACCGGATCGACCCGAAGGAGGATTTCTTCGGCCAAGGGCTGTCACCCCGGCACTATATGCCGCTACAACAACAACAACGAATGAAGGAAAATAATAAGGGGCAGAAAATTATCACTCAACCAGTTTTAATTATTGTCTACATTTTGGACAAAATTTGACCAGTATTAATTATTCTCTACATTTTGGACAAAATTTGAAATCCATGTGACACTCTTGGCCACAAGAGGGTTTAAATAACACTAGTTTACAGCCATTTTGGTCCAGAGTTCTAAATATTTTTTTTTCTATAGATTTTGGCTTCCTAAACACGAAAATTAATTTTAAGAAATGTTCCTCTGCTTTGTTTTCAGCTTTTACTGTTTTTTTATGACATGCCTCAGCTTTTTGGAACATAACTCCTAAACACTGTTACCGATTTGATCAAGTGTGAAAGAGAATTTCTTTTCTTTTTCATACAAGGTATTTAAATAGGTTCAAAAGTTTTGACTTTAGAGTCGTATAAATTTAAAAAAATGTAACTTTTTCTGTAAAAATCACGATTATAAATTAAAAAAAAACTATAAACACTAATATAAAAAGTCAAAAAATCTGAGACATCTCATAAAAAAAATTCCAAAAGTTCTATCTTGAAAACTTATCAGAGGAACATTTATTAAAATTCCTTTTGTGTTTAGGAGGCCAAAATCAATAGGAATATACAAATCGGTAATAGCGTTTGGGAGTTATGGTCCAAAAAGCAAAGGAATCTCATAAAACAATCGTTAACAATTCCAAAAATTCTATCTTGAATACCAATTACAGGAAAAAATTTTAAAATTCATTTTCGTGTTAAGGAGACTAAAAACTATAGGAAAAAAATATTTAGAACTGTGGATCAGGAAAAACATCATAATTTGTAAACTATTGTAATCACACATTATACGAGAGGGTGTAGTTTATAGGGCGTCATGGAAATTTAAAACAAATAATTACTCCGTCGTCTTCAGAATGGCTCAAGTATTTCCGAAAAAATAACGAATAAGAGCACTCGGGTGTATAGGGAGCCCCTTAGAACCTTGAAAATGACACCACTCATTTTCATATAAGTGTAGGTAAACGAACGAAAGGAAATTGCTCATGGATGCCAATAATACATGGCCAAATATATGTGGAGTCCTTAAGACTCGGGCCACTGTGGTGCGATGGAAGTTTGCTCGACTGCTTTGCCAGCAAAGGTTCAACCCCGGTTAATAACATCTAAAAACTTTCTTACTTTACAAGTAGAAGATTTATTACTTTACAAGTAGGAGATTTATCTCTTAGCCATCTAAAAACTTCTCTATAAAATGCATCAGCCGCTCGGAGCCGAAATGTAGAATTATACAAGCATGCAAAATGGATGTAGGTGCTTTTCACTGTAAAATAATTTTTTTTTTTAAAAAAATATTGTTTTCTTCGGTTTGCAGATTTTTTTTCATTTGCTCACATTGGCTAGATTACGTCTGCCCCTAGCTTAAAGTCTTAGTAGCAGAAAAGTAAATTATACATATTAGACGCAAAGAAAATACAAAAATAAAAGAAAAAAATACTTAAGACGGATAGTTCAGAACTCCTTCAGAATTCGTTTAAACACGTATGAACATGATCCAGAAATATTCCTCAGACTGGTAGTTTAGAATTCCTTTAGACTTAAATATATTAATATTGAGACTTAAAAAATAAAGTGAATGATTGATTTTTATTTCGGACTTTTATACACAGAAGTCTCTGGCTGACTTTTATTGTTGATCTATATAAATAAAAGTCACTGAAGGATTTTTTTAAAGAAATTTTATAAATAAAAATATCATTGATTTTATTACCCTTTTTTATTTGTCAACGGACTGGACTGACTTTTATTACTGGCTTTTATAAATAAAAGATATCAACAACTGGTATGTATGGTAAGAGAAATGAAAAAAATCAAAAATAATCGTTAGTTTCTGATTTCAAAACTTTAATAGGAAATAACTTTATTATGTTTTTTTTTATCAAACAAAACAAAGTCATTGTCAAATTGTATGGTTGGTTTGTGAAAAAGTTAAGGAAGGTCCAACTAAAACACACAATTTTAATTGTAAATATAACAAATTTTTTTTTCGATAATTATCTTAATATTTGTTATTATGATAGAACGATCTATGAAAATTATTTATGTGTATAACAAAATTTCGACCTAATACTCGCCACGGCTTCGGTGGCATACCTCTATCCGATGGTCCATATTTTCAATGATTCTGAGACATAATGGAGGTTCAAAGTCGTTAATGTGCCGAATTATCACATCCTATAATTTTTCTTTTTTTCTTTTAAATATCCTCAAAGAATGAAGTCCAACGGCGTCAAATCACATGATCGACGTGAGATAACACGGCCATTGAATTTTTCGCGTTGGCTGTGTTGCAATAGGCACCATCCTGTTGAAACCACATATCGTCCAGGCCCATATCCTCAATTTCTGTAGACAAGAAGTCCGTTATCATCTCGTGATAACGAACTCCATTCGCGGTAACTGCATGGCCAACCTCATTTTTGAAAAAGTACTGCCGATGGGTTGGCGGCGTAACCCATAAACAGCACCAAACAG
Organism: Hydrotaea diabolus; assembly: GCA_963513945.1. Taxonomy (NCBI): domain Eukaryota; kingdom Metazoa; phylum Arthropoda; class Insecta; order Diptera; family Muscidae; genus Hydrotaea; species Hydrotaea diabolus. The sequence goes on along the minus strand of OY740716.1, from coordinate 237,231,037 downwards.
TCACTCTTTGTTCTTCATTTTTGTTCCCGATTTAGAGTGTCTATTATTCGCAAATTCGAACGAAATCCATAAGCTTTTATTTTAATCGGATATCGGTTTCCATACAAATTGTAATACATTTTGACACGAAATCCGATAGGATTTTGTATGCTTTATATTTTTTTTTTATTTATTTATTTACATTTTATTAATATTATAATAAATATAGGGCTTATATTTAAGGCTAGAAAAGCTTGGGCTACAAAGGCCATCAGCTAATACTGTTAAGATTTTAAATTTTTGAAGTTATTTCTTAGTTATATAATTGTTTTTGTAACGGAGATGAATTTGAAAATTCTGTTAATGTTTTCTGTACTTGGAGTTTTAAGAATATCCATTCCTTTATTATTTAGTATCATCTTATGCTGGTGTGATAGAGAGCTGCAAGAATCAATGATATGTTTAACCGAGATTAAACTACCGCATCGCGGACATTTGTTGTCGAGGTGCTGATGGGTGGCGATTGTGTGACCCATACGAAGACGAGAGAAAACTCGGATTTTCTTTTTATCTATGTTTGTGGGGTAGAGGGGTTCTGAATTGTTGCGGTTTATATGGGAATAGTGATTTTGTTGAAAATGTTTACGATTGATAAGAGATTGTTTGTGTAGTTCTGCTATTAATTTTATTTTTAGATGCTCTTTTTCAATTATGGAGTCTGTAATTACAGGAGCTGAGCAGGCATATTTGGCAGCTGAATCAGCATTTATGCTATATATATTTCGGGCCTAATAATGAAAATGTGAATATTTATCATCAAAAATGGTTTTATTGTTTTTCAAAGTACTCTCCAGCGTGATTTATACACATTTGCATGCGCTTAAACCAATTGTGGAAGCACTTTTTCAACTTCAATTGAGACACCTCTAAAACATGGTTTTTGAACGCTTCAACAGCATCTTCTGGCGACGAAAATAGTCAACAAGGTTTTTTTTTCTTGATTTGCGGGAATAAAAAGAAGTCATTGGTTGCCAAGCCAGGCCTGTACGGCGGATGACCATTCAATTCTACGTTTTGGCCGGCCAAAAAGCCGCTGGTTTGAGCCATTGTCATGGTGCACAATCATTCGTCTTCTCTTGTACATTTTTCGAATTTCTCCGAAGACTTCAGGCAAACAAATTGTGGTGCACCACTCCTACGTTGCTCAAGCGGAACAGTCGCCACATGACCAGTTTTGCCGAAAAAACAGGCGACCATTTGCTTCGAAGTGCTACTTCTACGAACAACTTTTGTTGGATTTGATTTGTCTTCGAAGGCCCACATGGTCGATTGCTTATTTGTTTCGGGCTCATACGGATAGACCCATGATCCTTCACATGTGACGATCTTATAAACGTCTTTTGAAGCACAGCGATCGTATTTTTTCAAAATTTCTTTAAACCAATCGACACGAGCCTTTTTTTGATCGATTGTCAAATTGTGCGGGATTCAATGAGAACAAACCTTTTTTACGGCCAGGTGTTCATGCAATATCAAATGTATGCTGGTGGAAGAAATGCCCAAGGATGCCTCTATCATGTTACATGACGATCTTGCATTATCAGTTCACGCACGGCATCAATGTTCTCTGGCACAACGGCCGTTTTTGGACGACCTTCACAACCTTCGTCTTTGAGCGAGCGTCGGCCACGATTGAATTCATTGAACCATTTTTTACAGTGCTATATGATTATGCTTTATCGCCATACAAAGATTTAAGTTCATCGATGGATTCTTATCGTGATAATCCACGTCGAAAGTTGTGAAAAATACTAGCACGAAAATGTTCACGAGTTCATTCCATTTTTTTGCCAAATTGATTTTTTCAAGTCACTGTAAACATCATAAATGATGTTCGTACGTCAAAATGTTCTTTCCCATGGAAATGTCAGACGGCGCAGGCAACACTTAGGCCAGAAATATATATAGCAACCCTCGTATCCAAATGGGCCATAACAAAGTTACCGTTTCGTAATTTCGTCCTGAAATTTATTACAATTTGAATAAAAATTGCCATACGAAATAAGCTAAATTTTAATTTGTGATAAAATTCGTTAAAATGTTGGTTTTCCCCTCTATTGGGAAAAAAGACTACACCATCAACAATTATCGATATATCACTATAAAGACTAAGCAAGTTAAAGCACACTACGTGCCTTGTGTGATCGAAAATAAGGCTAAACAACATGTGACTGGTTCTCCTGTCAAGGAACCTGATATTCAGTCGATAATTCAGACTTTGTAATATCCAAAAAACATTTGGAAAAGTTGGCCAAGCCTTCGCTGGCGTTGGGTGAAAAATAAAATATATTTGTTTATTTTCATCATTATAATTTGACCAAATATCCCCATAAAATTAAATATTATAGAAATAAATGAACCCCATAACCTATTCTGCTTTGTTTTAAAAGTGTGGAAGTAAATCCATGTTTAGCTATGATAAAGCTTTAACAGAAAATTATTCCTAACATTTTTTATTGTTAAAGTGTTTCTTGCTTATTAACCTATTGCTTTCTTCTATATTTAGTTGCCCATTCCTACATCGGACAGCTGGCGATACAGAACGGCGTTATCATTTGCGATATTACAAGACATGCATGTGTGTTCATGACACAGACAGTCGTGGATACTGCGTTAAGAATGGCCACCATTGTGCATTTGCCCATGGTGCCCAGGACCAAAGGCCGCCAGTATATGACATAAAAGAATTGGAAGCATTGCAAAATGCCGAGCTAACATTAGATGGGGCCAATGCCCAGAATGCATTGGACAAAGAACGCAATCTAATGAATGAGGATCCCAAATGGCAGGACACCAACTATGTATTGGCCAATTATAAGACGGAGCCTTGCAAGCGACCACCCCGCTTGTGCCGCCAAGGCTATGCATGTCCACAGTATCACAATAGCAAGGATAAACGTCGTAGTCCACGTAAAGTGAAGTACAGGTAAGGCGTTAATGGACCCTTGTTAAATAGCTTTAATTGTATCTCCTCTATAATTCTAGATCTACACCATGTCCGAATGTAAAACATGGCGAAGAATGGGGCGAGCCTAGCAATTGCGAGGCTGGCGATAACTGTCAGTATTGCCACACACGTACGGAGCAACAATTTCATCCGGAAATCTATAAGTCGACCAAATGCAACGATGTCCAACAAGCCGGCTACTGTCCACGCAGCGTCTTTTGTGCGTTTGCCCATGTAGAACGTAAGTATTGTGTGTGTTTTGCTCGGTCATCGTTCTCCTTTACCCCCTATTCGTTAGAAGAACTCTTTTCATTATACTTTAGAAATTGGTGTGCTTTTTTCCACAACCATTTATTAATGAATACTTTAAGTACGTACTGTCTTATTTTCTAACAACAACAAAAAACAAGAAGGAATTTGTTTTACGGACTATGATCCCTTAAGAAAATAATCAATTTTTACGTACGTACGGTTTCTTGTGTTATCGATGGGAGACCGACAAAAAAAGACCTAAGTCAGTCCCCCATGCGATGAGACAAGATTTTCTTCATTTATGTCGATTCTGTTTTATTTTATTTTTTTCTTAAACTTCCATTTCCATATTATAAGTTTCTTGCAAAATGAAAAAAAAACAAAATAATCATTTAATTGGTAAGATTAGCAATGGAACAAAACAAGTGATTTGTGTTTTATCGTTTTTTCACTCTTTTATTTATTTATTCTGCATAAATGCCATACGTGTTCGTTCGAATTAAAACAATGCCACTAAAAAAATACCAAATGTTTGAATACAAAAATCAAACTAACAAATTATAATTAATCATCACATCACAAAAATGATTGGTAAAACTTAAACTCCTACTCACCATTGATTGCAAAATTGAAAAACTAAACGAAATGAAATGAAACCATACGATACGAAACTGTAGCATACATTGTCACTGAGGAGAAGTCCCGCGATTTAGATGCAATTACTACAAATTTAGCTCTAAGTGATTTAATATCAAATGCTTTGCCTGATATCAAACCTAAGGATGCAACAAACAACAAAACAGGACTAATGACAATTGGCGAAAATGTATGTATTCCAATAAATTCAAACCAACTGTTCTTCCTTTGTTTTCTTCTTCTTCATTTAAACAATACAACAACAACAAAAACCTGTAGAATATACACTATTAAACATACTATTTATGTAGTTGGCATACATACTTTCACTACTACATTTACCTCTCTGTATATATGTACATATATACCTTTCTGAAAAATTTAGCCTAACATAAACACTAAAGAGTAAACACTACCTACCCATATAGTATATATATATCGGATTTATATTCCACTACTTTTGCTTTTATTTCAAGACTTGCTACACTTGTTGGCTAAACTTCTCTTGGCAAAAAACGCAAACTTTTATTTCGTATTGTCCATTTTATATTTCTATAGTCTAGATTTGTCTTCCCTTCAAGCTGTTGGATCGAACCATTTTCAGTATGTCTTAAAATATAGTTTGAAATTAAAAAATCTTTTTTCGTACATAGGCACAAAGCAATAGAATCGTAGAATTCTTGAAAGTGAAGCAAGTTAAATTACTCTAGTGAGCCTTGTAACTACCTGTAATTGTGAAGTTTTAGATGACTAAGACAGTAATCTCTTCTTTGTAAAGTCGCCGGCATTAACGTAGTGAAAACCAGCTGCTGGAAAATAGTTAGATGTTCTTAACCGTAGTTGATCGATTATGCATCCGATTTGTAGATACATTCTTTTTGATAAAAATGATAATTTTTTTCATTCAATTATGTTTTTTAAAAGAAAATTGCATTACCGACAATGAAGCACGTATAACGTTATGAAACGGGTTTATGTATGGTGATCCATCTAGAGGTATTTTTTCAGAACAAAATATAAAAATTCAAATCAAGTGTGGAATCTTTATTAGTTTATTTTATGGCAAATAATAATTTCCTTCAAATTTAACATTTGAAGGAAATTAATATTTTTTGAATATAATTTCCTTCAAATGTTGGCCGCAACTACGCCTCAGGGTTTCCATTCTGAGGGTCCAATTTTGGATGACTCGTTCGAGCATTTCGACCGGTATGGCTTTAATGATAGGCGTAATGTTGGCTTCCAAAACCTGAATCGCTGGTTTGTCAGCATAGACTTTGGACTTTACGTAACCCCAAAGGAAAATGTCTAAAGGTGTGATATCAATCGATCTGGGCGGCCAATTTACCTGTCCAAAACGTGAAATTAGCTGTTTTTCGAAATGACCTCTCAATAGATCCATTGTTTGAGCAGTTGTATGGCAAGTGGCACCGTCCTGTTGAAACCAAGTGTCGTCAAGATTACAGGCTTCAATATCAGGTAGCATAAAGATCGATATCATGGCGCGATAGCAAGCACCATTCTCGGTTACGTTCCGGTCATCATCATTTTTAAAAAAATATGCACCGATGATTGATTCCACCAGCTTATAAACCGCACCAAACCGTGGTTTTCTCTGGGTATAATGGCAACTCATGAACCTCTTCTCGTTGCTCTTCAGCCCAAAGGAGGCAATTTTGTTTATTGACTTTGTCGTTGAGCCAGAAATGGGCCTCATCACTGAACAAAATTTTGGCCGAAGCCAGCGGATCTTTCCGTTTCTCAACGAACGCTCATTTCCAAAATACAGTTGCCAACATTTGAAGGAAAATATTTTCAAAAAATAAATGCCATAAAATGTACTTTCAAATTACTAATAAAGATTCCCCACTTAATATTTTATTTTTTTGTTCTGTAAAAATACCCCTAGATGGATCACCTTTTATTATTGTTGTTGTTGTAACAACAATTTATTTTATTTTGAAGTCTTGTTCGTCTGTGGGGGATCTGCTTCGATATCCAGGTGGAGGAAAAGCGTCATTTGAACTGGGTGGGTCCACAGAGACCTGGGGGTCAGCTGAGTGGGCTTGGCCGGACAATTGAAGAGGTGCAGCACGTCATGTGGTCCCTGATGGCGGGCGGTACAGATGTTCGGAACGTTAGTATCCATTCCTGAGATCTGGATGGCGGCTGCACCATACAGATCTCAGCTGAGCCAGAAGCACGCGCGTCTGCCGAGGTAGTACTTTCTCCTCAGGTGAAGTCTCCGGGGGATGCTCCCCTAGCATTACATTCAAACGGTAGCTGGATACTGCTGCTGCGACGTTCAGACCTGCCTGATAGTTTCGATGATCTAAAGGTTCTCTCTTGTACCGCTGGACCTCTCTCTCTAGATTATGAAGATCGTACCTGATTTGCCTGGGCGAAGGCATGTCTGCGCATGTGGGTTTATATTAGAAGGTTTCCCATCGTTCCGTTATAGAACATAGGGCCGTTACAAATGTATTCCATTCGGATCTTTTACATAAACTATAAACTTTACTTCGCTCCATGATTTTTCAGTAATAGCAAAACCATTCGCTAGCTGCCTTCCCTAAGTATGGGCGATTGCTGTACTTGTTGTATCAATAATATATACCCCTGATTTTGAATAGGAATTCCCTGGGATTTTTTTCCTATTCCCTGTTTCCTTAGTCTAAACTAATCTCCCCGGAATATTTCTCTTTTCTCTTCTAAACGAATTCGAAAATGGGAAAGTTTCCCTGGGAAAAAGAAGGTATTACGAATGTCCATAAAAGGAAGAATGTAATGACAAATTTTGGGGATAATTCCCCCACAAAATTGCACAGAAACATTCGTTATTTTTGCTGTCTTTTCTGAATCGTAGAGCAGCTTCCTAGCGTCAAGAATGCACCTCCATCTATTTTTCAAGGTGGAGTTGAATTCAATTTTAACTGATTCATCCTGTGGACATCTATGAAGTGTCAGAAGCCACGTTCTTGAGAATATCCTCCGAAAAATCTCTCGAAATATTGTTCTCTTTTCTCTTATTCTAAATAAACTTTTGAAATGGAAAACCATTTCTCTAGGAAAAAAGTAGGTATTACGAATGTCCATTAAAGGAAGAATGTAATGACAAATTTTGGGAATAATTCTCCCACAAAATTGCAATGGAGTTGAGCCAAAAATGTGAGCATTTAATATTTTTAAAGAAAAATTTAATAAATGTGCAACGCACAGAAACATTAGTTGTTTTTGCTGTCTTTTCTGAAGCGTAGAGCAGCTCTCTAGCATTAAGAATTACCTCTATCTATTTTTCAAGGTGGAATTGAATTTCAACGGATCCATGAAGTGTCAAGAGCCTCGTTCTTGAGAATATCCTGTGTCTTCTAGTAACAAATGCATGGCAAAACTTGGCTTAAACTACACTGGTCCGCAGACACGTCGCAGTCCTTCCATATTCCACTCCTTTGGTAACTACCTGCGGAAAATAAACGTAGTCCCGCGCTTAATTTCTGGACTAGTAATACTGCAAAAGTCTTACGTTTTGGTGGAATGTGGGACATTTACATGTCCAACAGGTCGGGTTGTTTACCTGGAAGAGTTTCAAACCTTTGAAAAGTACAATTCTCATAAATAAAATGAATCCATAGTTTCCTTATGTTACAACGTTTGGGGCATCTCAAGAAGGTTGATGAATCACGTGCCTTTCTCCTTTGCTACACTTTGCACTACTCCTGCTGCTGCACTTCAGCGTTTTCTGCTTCAGTTATCGTCATAAACGCAGCACTAAACATTTTTATCTATTTTCTTTTGGTTTATATTTACGTTAAACGACAGAAGTTTCGAAAAATGTTTTGCCAAACGAAACAGCTTAAGTACCACTGCAGTCTTTAAATATTCGAAATGTTCTCTCCCTTGTTATTCCCTTTTCCTACTGTATATAAAAGGAGGATTTTATTCCCCGGAAAATTAATTTCCGGGGACTTAATATGCCTGGGAATATTTAGAATTTGGCTGATAGTATTGTAAAGCTATGGGGGATCTGCTTCGATATCCAGGTGAAGGAAACGCATCGTTTGAATAAATATGCCTTTCTTGTAATACTAGTATCATCTGCTGGTTTCCGTTCGGTGAGGTGCAGCCAGTTCCATTACAGCCACAGTATTTCGAGTGTGACGCAGCCATCTTAGAGGATTTTCATACTGTGTTAAAAAGACCAAAAGATCGTCAGGCTCAATTTATGCGGTTTTAATATCAGCACTGAAACTTCCTCCTCTGTCAATGAGACAGCCGAGATGGCAGAAGCTGCTTATGTTGTCAAGGGCAGCGCCGTTCTTTATAATTTGTTTTCAAGAGAGGGCAGATCAATTATTCCGTAACTTTTCCAACTTCCCTCGTAGAAATGTGAAATGCAACACTGCTCCCATCAAGTACCATATGTTAATTTACAACTGTCAAATTTTGAGAGAGATCCGTCATTTAGTTTGTGTTTAATAGCTGTTAAAAACATACAACCTCGGTGATTTTGTTAAAAATGGAAAATTGTGAATTTCCGGTGCTCTTTAAACATTATTTTTAGCGGAAAAAAACGTCAATCAAACCAAGGAAAAGCTTGATAATAATATGAGGACTCTGCACCATCGATTTCAACGGTAAAAAAGTGGTTTACTGACTTTCGTTGGGGTCGCACAAGAAAAAAAAAATGACACTGAGCGTCCTGGACGGCCAATTGAGGTCAATACAGCCAAAAATTTCGAAAAAAAATACACGAAATGGTGTTGGCCGATTGTAGAGTAAAAGTGCGTGAGATTGTTGATGCCATACGCATTTCATATGGTTTCATATGGCGTGGTTTTGATTTTACATGATCAGTTGGGTATAAGAAAGCTGTCAGCAAAATGGGTGCCGCGTTTGCTCTCAATTGACCATAAACGTAACCGTGTGACGACATCGAATGAGTATTTGCGACGTTTTGTAACTGTGGATGAAACATGGATCTATTACAACACTTCGGAGACCCAGCAGCAGTCTAAACAACGGGTTTCTCCGGGTGAACCGGCTCCGAAGAATGCCAAGGTGAATTTGGCGGTAAATAAGGTGATGGCAACAGTTTTTAAAATGTACGTGGGATAATCTACATCGATTACCTTCTAAAAGGAAAAATAATAAACAGCGAATACTTACTCATTGGACCGAGCTAACGACGCTTAAAAAAACGACCCCCTATGGCCAAGAAAAAAGTTCTTTTTCATCAAGATAATGCACGTGTGCAGTCTCAATGGCAAAATTGCATGAATTGGATTACGAATTGGTACCTCATCCGCCATATTCCCCGGATTTAGCACGCAGCGACTATTTTTTATTTCCAAACCTAAGGAAAGATTCGGTGGAAAGAGATTCAGCTCCAACGATGAAATTATCGATCAAACAAATGCCTATTTTATGGACCTTGAAAAATCCTATTTTTTGGAAGGGATACAAAAATTTGAGAATAGTCTAACGATTCTCAAATTTTTGTGCATTGAATTAAAGGAAGATTATGTTGAAAAGTATTTTAGTTTTTTTGTTGCAAATAATGTGTTTTAATCGATAAGTCGCGGAATTATTGATCTGCCCTCGTAGATTGTCCTTAGGATTTTTTTGCAATAAAGCCGTTTCAACAATAATCTCGTCTATTCTCCAAAATCCGCCTACTACATGGAGCCTTTTGCTGATTTTCTCTCGTCGATTAGCTGCCATGTTCGATTAGATATCCATTGCTTTCTTTTTTACTGAGCGTATTTAAAATTTGTTTCGGTTGTGCTTTCAAAGGTATCTTTCACCTATTGCCAGTTGTGAGTTTTGTCCTCCAGCGCTGATTGGAGCGTGTTAACATATTATTCGGCTGTATGAGCTTGCGATAGTTTAGTTAGTCGAGACAATAATGTTTAAATCAACTTGTTTCGACTTTTGACGATGAAGCACCATCAACCACTGTTAATCGCTGGTACCAAGAGGTCAGTCTCGGTCGTCGTTCGCTCCAGGATGAACTTCGTGAAGAACGTCCAACTTCGGTCACTTTGCCAGAAACCATCAATGCTGTGCGTGAACTGATTAAGCAAGACCGACATGTGACAAACATACCGTGAGATTGAGTCATCCTTAGTATGACAAGCATCAATAAGACATTGCATGTTCATTTGGCCGTGAAAAATAATTGTTTTCGTTGGATCCAACATAATTTGACGAATGCTCAAAAAAGGCTCGTATGGATTGGTGCAAAGAGATGTTAAAAAAGTATAACTGTGGTAACTCACAGGCAGTGTACTTGGTAGGGACATAAATACTGTTACACACGTTTTATGCTGTAAAAAAAAATACTGAATGTTTTTGGACCAAATATTTTTTAATATATTTATTTATGTATATTGTATCCAAAAAAATGAACTTATTCCGCCTTTTGCCTTTACACACGCCTTAAGTCGCACTGGTCAATCGTCAATAGCTGCACGAACCTCGTCCATCGGAAAAATGGCCATTTAAAGCTGCTGTCAATAAAGCTGCAGTCAATAAATGTCCGGTACGTCGTTTAAAAGCCCCAAGTCCCAAGTCTTTTTTAATGATTCGACTCATGGACTTTTGCGTGATATTCATCTCGCGGGCCATGATTTCCTGTTTTCTGAGCGGATTTCTGTGAATTCTTGATTTAACGGCTTTGATGACATGCGATGTTCGAGCAGAGCGTGGGCGGCCCGACCGGTTGCGGTCTTTTACATCTCCAGTCTCCTCAAACAGTTTTAAGCATCGGTAGACGAACATGCGGCTAATCCCTAGTGGCCGGAGCGTTTTGAAAATATCGCTTTTTTTCATTTCACACTTGAAAAGCGCTATAACAGCGATACGGTTCTCATTATCTGACCACTCCATGATGAAAGTGGAAACAATTTTAATATCCCGTTACAGACTAACGCTATTGAGGTTAGCTTTCAAACCCCATATGACATTAACGGGGTGTGTTCAGTTCTACTATTGAAATGGGTGTGTTCAATGTTGTAACAGTATTTATGTCCCTACTAAGTACGAGTATATCATTGTCACAGGTGACGAATCATAGATCTATGCATATGAACCCGAAACAAAACTGTAATCGGCCCTATGGGTCTTTCAAGGCGAGCCAAATCCAACAAAAGTTGTTCGTGCAAGAAGTACATCGAAGCAAATGATTGCGTTTTTTTCGGTATAACCGGTCATGTTGCCACAGTGCCATTAGTGGAACGTAGGACGGTCTACTCTGATTGGTATACAACCATCTGTTCGCCAAAAGTGTTCAAAGAAATGAGGAAAGATAATAAGAGAAGACGGATCATTTTGCATCACGACAATGCGAGCTCTCGATTTGACAGCTCAAGATATCGAGTTGATGGACTATCCACCATACAGCCCTGATTTGGCACCCAATAAATTCTTCTTATTCCCTAGCATCAAGAAAAAAATGCTCGGTCAACGTTTTTCATCGCCCGAAGCAGCTGTTGGAGCTTTCAAAAATCATGTTTTGGAGGTGTCGCAATCAGAGTGGAAAAAGTGCTTCGAAAATTGATTTGTGCGCATGCAAAAGTGTAAAGGAGAATAAAACCATTTCCAATGACAAATTATTGTGTTTTTATTGACGGACCCGAAATATAAATAGCAACCCTCGTATAGTGTATGTAAGACATATTGTATTCGCCATTCAAATTTTCCCAAAGCGTATGTAAACGGCCTCAAACCTCCCTGGTTGCTGTGTTTAGTAAAATCAATAGATTTGGCTTCATGAGCCTGTTTTTGTGGATTTCATCCTACTGTGCGATGTAGACTTTCGTAGGATATATCTGTTACTATTATCTACTCCTCTTACGTTACGTACATCAATGGAAGCATGCTTTGCACTTTTTATCAGGTTCAACACCGGGTAAGAACATCTAACAATTTTTCAGCTGCGGGTTTCCACCTCATAAATGCCGACGACTTTATGAGTAAGAGACTTATCTCTAAATAGTGTAAAAACATTTTTATAAAATACATAAGCCGTGCACAGTGAATCGTGCACAGCTCACTGAAGTTTCCCCTTGTTCCTTAATGGGATGTTGTGGGACTTAGATAAGTAAGTATTGTGCAGGAACATTGTGCCTCCAATAGTTATGTTATGTTTGGCACATATTTCAGTAAATAGATATGGATAACTAAAAAAAAATATAAATATCTTTTAACTGATACGTTAACGGTATTCAATTTGAACTTTGATATCGACAATCTTTATATTTTATCGATAACGGTAGCCAACCTTGGACATCACTGACTGTTGTTGCCCAAGTCTTCTGTTTATTAGAGTAGTGTAGGGTACCGCGTTAGCTTTCTTTGTTTTAATACCCTCACCACACTGTGGTAGGTGGGTATCGTATTTAAGCTGATGTTTGTAACATAAAAAAACGTGTAATTGATTCATAAAAAATTATACCGATCAACTCTGAATTATTTTCTGAGTCGATTTGGACATGTCCGTCCTTCCGTCCGTAACAACTGAAAATATTATCAGATTTCAACGGAATTTTGTTTGTGACGTTATTTTACTCACAGGATAAATAAATATTTCTGAAAACAAATCAGATCTGTCCAAATCTTGGTATAGCCCCAATACAAATGATTCTCTCCATTTTAAGTCGTTCCGACCTAGCATCGGCAATTTTCATCAGTTTTCAACGAAATTTTGTTTTTGTCGTTATTTTGCACAGAGGAAAAACATTATTTAAATTTGACGAGGCCGGTTAATGTTTTAATAGACCCTCAATACGAGGGCTGCTATATATATTTCTGTTCTAATAATGAAAATAATAATATTTATTATCAAAAAGGCTTTTATTGTTTTATTGTTGTAAAGTATTCTCCAGCATGATTTATACTCATTTGCATGCGTTCAAACCAATTGTCGAAGCCCTCCAAAACATGGTTTTTGAACGCTTCAACAGCATCTTGTGGCGACGAAAATCGTTCGTTTTGATGAGCGGGAATAAAAAGAAGTCATTGAGTGCCAGGGCTGTACGGCGGATGACCCATCAATTCGACGTTTTGGCCGGTCAAAAAATTGCACTAGATTTTAATGACATTTGGCTTGTGTCATTTGTGATTTGCGAAAATATTGTGCCTAATAAGCTATATCTCTCATATAGGGGGCATGAATAATTTAGAGATATTGCATTATTGGTATTATATAGACGCTCTCGCCCGACTTGAGACTTTCCCTACTCGTTTTATATACATAGAATGTGTGACTCCATCAACATACACCCATGATCCACTGTACAACAGCCTTCTACTCTACCTATCTGCCTATATTAGCCTAATATTTGCGTAAAACACATTTTCAGAAAAACAAAAAAACTGTTGCACTTTGAAGATTCTCTGCTTCCCTCTTTTGTTAACACACAACACTGTAACCATTTGTATGCGATCCAATCATTTACATGTTTATCATCTATTTTACCATGTTTTTTTGTAGTTATTGAATATTGATGGTAATGATTCAGCCAATAATATGTTGGTTAATGCTTTGGAGAAATCCGCTAATCAGGGCAAATTTTTAAACTTCTCATTGCCAATGGACAGAATTTGTGAGTATAATACGAGTTTAATAAATATTTTGTGTCTGTTATTCATTCGTATAATAAACGACAAAAAATATGGTTGTGGATAAATTGCAAATAAGAATTTAAGAAACGAACAAAATAAGACAAAACCGAAAAGAGCAAAGATCGCACCTAACTCCGGTTAAACTAAAAATAAGCGTTGTTTGCACTTGCGTTTAATTGGAAATTGTTTTAAATTCGTATTCTTTGCGAAAGAAAGCAAAATCCTTCTGGCTTTTATTATAGTTTGAATACTCATCTCAGATATATTTTCTTATTCGTTGACAGCTTGTTCCATTGACGAGCAACGTGATAATGCTCTGTCGGCCAGTTTAGCCAATAGCAGTCTTATAACCAGGTCTTCGGCTCCCATTAACATTCCCAATTCGGCCCTAAGCAACTCAATTAATGGTAAAGAGCCTTAAATTCCACACAGTGCAGATTGTGCTTCATTTTTTTTTTTGATTGAATCCGTTTTTTCTTTGCAGATTTTAATTCGAGTGGTTTTGCTGTTAACATTCCTTACAGTCCTACCAATCACACGGCCGGTGGTCTGTTCAATGTTCAGGATGCTTTTAATTATGGCGGCTCGAGTACGAACAAACTGAGCAACTCCCTAAGTGCTGCCAATCAGAACGATTGTAGTAATAATTTCTTCTTTCCCTCACACATTATTTCGCCTGGTTTTAATGATGGCCTTTCCATAAGTCCGTCGGTTAGGCTCTCCGAATTGAGCGGTATGCCCGATGATATGAACAGCAGCTCGGTGGGTAACAGTTTGACCACGAACAAGAATGCATTTTCCTTGCAATCGTTGCACACACAAAACAATGGTGATGTCGGACGCATGACTCTGGAGTTGATGACAACAAAGGCGCAGCTTTTAAAATTGTCTACTCGCATGGAAGAGATTACGCGCAAGGTGAGTCCGTTAAATATTGGGCTTCAGAAACATAATCGGAAGATAGAATACGTTTTTTCATTTACAGTTAACGGTAGCGAAACAAGAAGCTTTAGACTGGAAAGATCGGTACGAAACAGCACAAATCCAAATGAATTTATCTTCAGAATTGCGAAACCTTTCGATACAAAAATTAAAACAATTACAGGTAAGATTGATTTTATTCAAATACAGAATATTTGGAGGGCTACAAAGAATGTAAAGAGGATACAAATTGTTATTATTCTAGTAGATTATTTAAGTATCGAATAGAAATAAAACACACATTAAGATTTCTAAAGTATTGCGAAGGTTTTTTTCACGTTGCTCACGAATCTCAAAATCGTATAAATGATAGTACTAGCTGTAGCTCGGTGCGCGTCGGTGTAACCGTACATGCTTTTAGAGAAATAAGCAGAAGTGTTATGTTCTTTATGATTCTTTCCGTTTGAGGTGGCAGTACCAGATGGAGTTTTCCCAGCCCCATTTAAGGCGGCAGTACCAGATCTAAAGTCCTCAGCCTTTCTACAAAAGGGGATGTATCTGACTATAGTAGTGTTGATAGTGTAGTTTTGTTGGATAAAATCACCTCGTTTAATTTCTCTAGAATGCTATTTTCTTCAGATGTGGATGAACAATTGGATATTTTTATGGCCGGGTTGGACCATATTCATTCTGCTTTTCCGTTAAGAAGGAGAAAAGTGCGATCGGGCGGGAATGAATGGTTCAATTCTCGTCAAATAACGTATCATCTTTCACTGAGAGACCTGGCTTACAAGGCCTATCTTGATGACAGAAGCGATGAGAAATGGAAAGTATTCTGCAGAGCACGGAACCGAGCTAAGTCCATTGTAAGAAAGGCTAAGAGGGAAGCTCATGCTATGTTGTTTAGGGAGGGAGTAGATGCAAAAGAATTGTGGAGGCGGATTAAAAATGGAGGGGTGGTAGATTCTCGATCTGAAAGTACTGCACACTTGGCTAATGTTGGAATTGATGATCTCAACGAGAAATTTGTTGAGAATCAACTGGAACTCCCCAATGACATCGATGAAGTATTTCAAAGGTATTCAGGCATGGGAGAGTTTTCGTTTCATAGTGTTTCGCAGGATGATCTATATTTAGCATTTGCAGCTATAACATCAAATGTAGCTGGCAGCGACGGGTATCCGTTGAAATTTTTTAAAGTAGTTTTTCCCTACATTGTAGGATATTTTTTGCATCTTGTGAACACTATCGTAATGACGTCAGTATTTCCCGTACAATGGAAATGCTCCAAAATAACTCCGATTAGGAAAAAAGTAAATTCGGACTCGCTGGAGAACCTAAGGCCAATCTCTCTTTTGCCAATTTTATCCAAAATAATGGAGCACATTTTAAAGCGACAATTGTTAGAGTACATAGAAGAAAAGTCTTTGCTTAATGATTGTCAGTGTGGATTTCGCAATAAAAGGAATACATCAGCGTTATTAGCCGGTTTAACTGATGAATTGAGAAGTAATTTTACTAATCAGCGCCTAAGTGTGCTTATATCCCTTGATTTGCAAAAGGCGTTTGACAGAGTTGATCATGGTTTATTGATAGACAAACTTTTTATGTTTTACGGATTTGAAGCCAGCGCCTGTCGTTTAATAAGCTCTTATCTTAGTGGCAGGACGCAATACGTAAGTGTTAACGGTTTTTCATCGTGTGTTTTGTCGGTAAGGAGTGGGGTGCCCCAGGGGTCGGTCCTTGGGCCTATTTTGTTTACATTGTTTATAAATGACCTTTTTGATAGTCTTGGTAGCTCTTGCACTCCTTATGCATATGCTGATGATGTTCAGCTAGTGTTAAAGGGAGAGCATCAATTTATTGATGTACTTCAAGCAAGGGTTGATGATGTGCTGGAATTATTGCATAGCTGGATGGTGTCTAGTAATTTTTGTATAAATTCGTCAAAGACTAAGGCTCTAGTATTTTCTACGAGGCCTGTAGACTTGCAATTGAAATATGACAATGTTTTCATTGAAATTGTTCGTAGCATTAAATGTTTGGGGGTTGTTGTTGATGACAAATTAAACTTTGAGCATCATATTGACGCTGTAGTTTCCCGAATTAATCTTACCCTTCGTCAACTTTACAACACAGACTTTGTGCTACCACTTTATGCTAAGAAGCAGTTGTTGCATGCCTTAGTAATGTCTAATATTCTTTATTGTATAGAAGTATATGCTGGGACTGCAAAAACATATATGAAAAAAATAAAAATTGCTTTTAATTCAGCTATGCGCTATTTGTATCATGTGAGTCGTTTTTCGCATATTCAATCGTTTGTAAAACAATTTTTAGGTTGTTCATTTGATCAACTTGTTGACATACGATGTCTTTTGCAGTTTTATAAGGTCTACAGAAACCAATGCCCACAGTTCCTGGTTCAGTCGTTCACATTCACGCGTTCCACACGTAGTAACCAATTAATTATTCCTAGAGTTGACTACTTGTTAGGAAAATCTTTTCAAGTCAGAGTTGCTCGAGTGTTTAACAAGCTACCTGATTATCTAAAAACGTTTAATATGTCCGATTCAACATTTCGCAAAAAGCTTCTTAGGCACTTTGAATCTTTGTAGTAGCATATATTACTTATACAACTCTTATTGTCTTCATTTAATAGTTTTTGAAATGCTCTGATTATGGTCTTTGTGAATTTTCTTCCCAGTAAGTGTGTCAACATTTTTTTCCTGTTTTCTTTAAATTGGGAACATCTACTTTAGTTTTTGATTATCATGTCATGAATTTGCATAAATGTACAACATTTTTTAAATTCTTATATACATATTCTATATACATATATATTTTTTCCTACTACTATTATTGAGTAACTGTTTAACTTGAATTTTTGTTAAACTGGAATTTTTTGTTAAACTTGAATTTTTTTAATACTTTAAAATGTTTCTTTATATTAATTCTAAGCTGTAGTTTACTGTAATTAGCTTTATCGGCCGAAAGGCTTCTTAATTACGGAAAATGTAAATAAATTAAATTAAATTAAATCAGATGTCGGACTTTATCATTTAAACCGGGAAAAATTCAGCATTTCCCTGGATTCCCGGGAATGTCCGCATAAGAAACCAGCCATGTTAATTTAGCTATATGTATATAAGGGTGGGCCGATTTGTAAGGTCGAAATTTTGTCGATATTGTGCCATCGATTTTGCCATAGCTTTTGTCATGAGGAATAAAAGTTCCACTACGATATATAAATATAAAAATTTTGGAGGCGCCGAAATTTTAAGAAGAGCATTAAATAAATTTTGTGTATTTTCTTTTTTCCACTTGCTCTATAAATTTTAAAAACCTTATTTAGTTATTAGGTAAGCGATTTTCATTCTGCGCAACATTTTGATTTGCGTTGGTTACAATATCCTCAAATGATCTTCCTGTAGTAATGTTCCTTTCAAGAAATTTTGGTCTATTGGTTTAATATAGTCCAGATCCTGAACAGTTAAATGCCATTCCATAGAACTACTTTGTACTAAATTTTGTCCAGATCAGAAAATAAATATGGCTTCCAGAGCGTCAGGGCCTTAACTCTTTGGAGGGGCCTTTGTACGAGGGCTGTATAAAATCATGGACCGATATGGTCTAAACTAAAAGCAGTGAATTTCCGTGCCGTGAAACTACTTTGTGTCAATTTCCTTCGAGATCGGACTATAAAACCAGTTTCTAAAGACAGTTTCATACCTAGTTTCAGCAGTCTAGGTCAATTCCACGGTACTGACTTTTGTACAAAATACACCTAAAAACTATGTGGTTTTAGTCCTTGGGTGGATTTGGTCTATGATAAATCCCAGTCA
This sequence comes from Hydrotaea diabolus, assembly GCA_963513945.1. Classification (NCBI taxonomy): domain Eukaryota; kingdom Metazoa; phylum Arthropoda; class Insecta; order Diptera; family Muscidae; genus Hydrotaea; species Hydrotaea diabolus. The sequence continues at coordinate 237,212,773 of OY740716.1, read as the reverse complement.
CCTTGCAACAACAATACATTTCTCCGCAAACTTTCGTGCTTTCAACAGACACACTGACGGACGGACGGTCAGACATCGATAGAGCGTCTTAGAATTGGACGCTGATCAAAAACATATATACTTTATAGGGCATCAAATGAATATTTTGAGGTGTACCAAACGGTATGCCAAATTTGGTGCATCCGCATCATACAGTGGGGTATATAAAAAGGAAAATTTGTTTTTTAATACAGAAAAGGCAGTACAGTACAAAAAAGGCATATGTGACATTTTTGTATATGTATATTGGTGTGTCATTCTAAATCGTGTCTTAAACTCAAAATTATTTTAGTTAAAACGTGGCAAATTTATATACGAATTGGCTGCAATTACTAATTTTCGGAAATTCCGCGAAATGGATAAATGCAACAGTTATTTGGCCCTCCTGTAAAATATCGGAAAACACATAGGACTTCTGCTAGGAACACCGACGATATGAAACATTTGTTTCGACTGCCTACGACTTAAATCAATTAAACAAAATAAAGTTAATACGAGTAATTCTACAATAAAGTAAAGGGCATTATTAAGGCATTCACGAACTGCTGTTTATCGTTAGTAAATTATTCCCTTTTAATAAACAGAAACAACATACGAGGGCGACCGCAAAAGTAACTGGCCTAACATAAAAAGAACCGTTTTTTTGGAATTATTATTATTTATTTTTCAACATAATCTCCTCCAACTTAATACACTTCATCAAACGTTTTTCAAGTTTTTTAATTCCATCCGAAAAATAAGATTTTTCAAGACCTTCGAAATATGCCTCAGTTTTAGCAACAACCTCGCTATTGGACGAAAATTTTTTGCCACCGAGAATTTTTTTTAAATTTGGAAACAAGAAATAATCAGAAAGAGCTAAATCTGGACTATATGGTGGATGCGGAGCAATTTCAAATCGTAATTCGGCCAGTTTTTGTTGAGTTAAAAATGCAGTGTGTGAAGGCGCATTATCTTGATGAAAAATAACTTTTTTATTCTAAATGCGGTCGTTTTATCTTGATTTCTTCACTCAACCGATCCAACAATGCACAATAATATTCACTATTTATAGTTTTTCCTTTCTCAAGATAATCAATAAATATTATACCCCTTGCATCCCAAAATACTGTGGCCATTACTTTTCCTGCTGACTTAACAGTATTCGCCTTATTGGGACCACTTTTACCAGCTTCCATTATTTTGACTGTTCTTTGAATTCTGGGAAGTAGTGATGGATCCAAGTTTCATCAACAGTTATGAATCGGCGCAAAAACTCTATTGGATTACGCTGATAAATCGCTAAAAGCTCCTCGGAATTGGTCCAACGGACGATTTTTTGGGGCAAAGTCAACAAACGCGGCACATATCTTGCGGATAGCTTTTTCATGTGGAGTTCATCATGTAAAATACTCCGAACTTGTTTTTCGTGTATTTTAACAATATCAGCAAGTTCTCCGAGCTTTATTCGTCTATCTTTAGTCACTTTATTAAATATTTTTCTAATGTTTTCAATAGTAGTAGCAGTTTTCGGTCTTCCAGAGCGTTGTTCATTTTCCGTACTTGAACGACCCATTTTAAATTGTTGAACCCAGGATTTCACGGTGGAGTATGATGGTGCATTATCACCATGAACAGAATCCAATTCATCTTTGATTAATTGTGGCGTATAACCTTTCATATGAAAGTGTTAATTACCGCACGAAACTCTTTATTTCCATTTTTCAAAAATTATAAAACTTGTTTACTTCAATCACCTGTAACAAAGAAAAAAATCATTAAATATTTCGGAAATTTTGACAGATGGCTTATAAAAGATTGCTTTTAAAAAACAAAAAAAAAGTTGCTAGTAAAACAGAAAATGTGCCAGGCCAGTTAGTTTTGCGGTCGCCCTCGTAGTTCACCTTTTAGCAGTTTTTGTCAAATCATTTTAGCTTATTTTTTCCTTTGCTCTTCTGCGTTGACAAAATCGAACATTGCACCCAGGCTCCAAATTCATAAAGCTAGTAAACAGCACTTAACTTATTTCGTATTTTAAGCTGACTGTGGTTGGCTAATTTCTGTGCTTTTTTGGCTAAGCTGAGCTAATGAAAATAATCAAAATATGAGCTGAGCTAATTTGTTTAAGACAAAAGCTGAACAGTAGTCTTAGCTTTCATTTGTGATAAAGGTAGAAAAAAATAGCTCAGCTAAAAAAAATCCAACTGTAAGACGACACCGGATTTTAGGTACTTAGTTTAAATTAATTTTTTTTTCATTAAAAATACTACTTAAAACCAATCCATTACGAGTACAAATCGAAAATGTTCTGCTTTTAACCTATTTTTTTTTAATAATTAGTGGCCATGAAAGTTTCTGTTGAAATATAATTTCTGGATAGGCATGGTTGGTTAAAAATTGACAGCTTTAGAAGAACCACTGTTATTATATATTATATTATATTTTGTTCGTTTGTAGACTCTCTTTAATTATCGGTCTACAATTATAATTATAATTTCTTTTATAGTCAAAATTGCGCACAGATTTGGAGGATGTGGAAAAAGTTTTATATCTGGAGAATGCCAAGAAATGTATGAAATGTGAAGAAAACAACCGTACCGTCACCTTAGAACCCTGCAACCATTTCATATTATGCGACAACTGTGCAACCTCCGTAACAGAATGTCCCTATTGCCAAATACCAGTAGCAACCACCCACACCTAAAGCGAAGGGGAACACCAACATGTAAGTTATACGTGGTGACAATGAAGACGACGAAAACAGCGGTATTCAGTTTTGAGTTGAATACTAAAACAAACTATAGGTACACATATTTAAAGAAAAACTAATAATGAAATTAAAAACAATTTTTTTTGTTTTAATTTAAATTTCATTTCACATTTTCCTTTGGCATAGATAAATATGCTATTATATATAAATATATATAGAAAGTAAACCCTATCAAATTTATAAAGCAAATGCTAAACATAACGTCGTGTGTAGGAAGTCTAATAATTTTTTTACTAAATGTTTTACGTTTATATAAAATTTTGTATTTAATTCAACAGTGATATAGATAACAGAAGCAGCAGCAACTACAACAGATACTTTTGTATTTAGTTAATAACTATTCAAAAACGTTTTAAAATATTGTGAAAGCAGACACCAAGGAACTTTTAATTCAAAAGAAATTACCAATTCAGTTTTACTTTTTTCTAAACAAAGTTTATGTTTTTATTTTTTTAAGGTTATACAAAACTTATATTTCTGTTTATGCGTTTAGTTGCGTACGCCCGAGTTGGGTGTATAACCAAACGACTTATGAAAGATGACATTTTATTTACAATAGAGATGGAAAAACTTTTTAGGTTTTTTCTTTTATTTTATTTTTTGATAATTATAATTTTTCATATATGTATTGTATGTATGTTTAAGTTCCTTTCTCTTTTGGAGACAATTATATATTGATAACAAACACAAAGCAAACAAGCCACATATACATGATGTGTAAAGAAGAAAGTAAAAGAAACAAACAGCAGAAAAAGAACAATAAATAATTAATGCTTTTTATTGTTATTATATAAATGTATGTGTATATTCAAAAAAAAAAAAACAAACAAAAAATACAGAAAACAAATTTAAATTCTAAAAGCGTAAACTATGAAACTAAACCACCATAAACAAAATACAGTGACAAGATTGTAATGTTAAATCTTTAATAATATCTACACTACAAACTAATTTAGGCAAATCAAGCTCTTACATAAATAAAATAGGTTTTTTGCAAAGATTTTATTGTAAATTGTAATTGTGTGGGCTAAACGGCTGCGCGCGAACCACATTGACTGAAATTTTTACAAAGACACCGATACCGAACAGTAGTACTTTTTTTTTTAAAATAAACTAACACAAACTCTTACAATATTAATGCCATAGTTTTGGATTTAATAAAAACAAAAATACTACGATATTATTTCTTTTGTTATTCTACCTTCTCTCATCACACCACCCAACCAAGTACATTCTCAAAAAGTCCCTATGACAACGATGTTTTATAGAATTTCTGTCCAGTCCAAAGGGCGTGTCTTTATAGTCTACACTAAGTGATACACAGTTTTGCATAATTTTTGTTAAATTTTAAAAATTATTTCTTCTAAGTTTAAGAAAAACTCAAATGCTCGTTTTTGGTTTAGTATTTTTTTTTTATAAGTTATATTTTGTTTATTGATATTAAAGAACAATCAAAAAATAAAACCTTCTGATAAACATTAAGTTAAAACTTAGTTTTGACTGTAAAACACATCCCATTTACTTTGAAATTCAAACGGTTTCATTTTAATTTTGTTGTCGTTGTGACTGCACACCGGAATAATTAGGGACAAGTGTATAGTTCTATTAATTGCATAATTAGGCCAGAGAGAGTAGTCAATATTGTATGTCATTTCTTGCCGCCATAGAAAAACTGTAAAAAGGACTGACTCAGTTCTCGGAGTTTTGTAATCGAAGTTTTGTTTAGGTTGAACCCATCGATGAAATTCTTACAGGGCCTTTATTTTGTCAATCTAGTTGATGTACCCGATAATGCATTTGTCCCGCCAGTTGTAAACTATAAATGACAGTTTCTTAAATTTAAATCTATTTTGATTTCGCAGAGTTTTAATATGGAAATTACAGGTTCCATTTAGCGGTTCCATTTAAATTGGTCCCACATTAATGTTAATCTTTACTAACAAATGGATTGCATCGCTCCTTCTCACAATAAATAACAGCTAGTGGTAATTCGATTCCAGTACGTTTTAGATACTTGTACTTATAACAATTTTGTTCACAAATTGTGGGCACCATAAGACTCGTATAGATTATCGAGTTAAACTGACACATAGAATAGTCCCAAAGGTGAGTGACAAATATTCCGGGGATATGTAATTCAAAATTGGTCTTGTATGAAATTGATGTTTTATTAAATTGATAATAATTAGGGATCGGAATTCTATGTATATAATATTAGTTTTGGTTAATGTAAAACGAGTTTGCAATTAAATGTCATAACGAAAGTGCATATATTTGCATAACGTATGCAGAATGAAATCGCAACAAAAAAAGTCTTCCTATTTTTTTTTTTTAAAAAAAATGTCTTTCAATTGTAGGTAAGGATAATACATTGTATTAGTTTAGTGCAAAAATATATTTGTTCTAATTAAATCAGCTTTGCGACAGGTTTAAGAAACTTTTTCCATCGCTGTTAAAAATGACGTTGTTGGCATGTTTTTTAGATCCTTTCGTATTTTTTGAATCAGATTTTTGGTAGTCTAGGGTCTACAGTTATTTGCGTATACTTTGCCCAAAAATCATCAATTGGGCGTAATAGCGGTTTATTAGGAAGATGTTCTTCTTTGTGTACGTATGTATTCATGGCTTCCAATGTTTTCTTGGTCTAATGGCTTGATGCTAAGTCTAGAAAAAATATTACATTTCACTATCTATGCTTCTTACTCTTTCTTTAACTTTTGGTAAGCTGTAATTGATATATTCTTCAGAATTGACGGCCAACCCGGACTCAAAAAATACAGGATCAGTCATTCCATGCTCACTGATTGCAAAAAAGTCAGGATAGTATTTCCTAAAAAGTTTAGGATTGCAAAAAAGTCAGGAAAGTATTTTTTGAAGGAAAAAAGTACGTAGATGATAAAAACAAGTTTGTAGAGCATGCAAAGTTTCCTAAAAAAGTTTAGAAAACTTTGTATGATCTACATACAAACTTGTTTTTATCATCTACGTACTTTTTTCTTTCAAAAAATACTTTCCTGACTTTTTTGCAATCCTAAACTTTTTTAGGAAACTTTGTATGCTCTACAAACTTGTTTTTATCATCTAAGTACTTTTTTCCTTCAAAAAATACTTTCCTTGCCATTCGTTTCTATCCAATGTAAACTATTACTCGTCGTCATTTATGCATACAATGTGACTGTTGGCTTTGAATGTATTTTTCACCAAATTTCTAAGTCGATATTTTTGGGTGACTTCCTGAGCTTCTGAAATAGTTGGCTCTTTCTGGACTTTTTCTGAACTCCCATATAACCGAGATACTTCTTGACCGTGTTTCCGTCACATTGGAACTTTTTACTGAGCTCTCTATACGATTGCGATTCTACTAGCAGAATTTTTTCTAAGGTGGGATCTCATTGATGAGTCGCTCAAACTACGCTTTTTGCCAGAGCCATGTTTTCTTTCTTTGCTCATATATAGCCAGTGTAAATTGTAAATTTTGTTGCGATTTCCTTCCACAAACCCTATTTTGATAAATATAAGTACATATCTATTTTGCTTAAAAGACATATTTTGTAAAAAGTCACAATTTTATTCCGAAAAAGGGCGCCAATAATTGTTTTTATCCATTGCCTTTCCTTAGACTTTGCATTTAAATTTGTCATATGCTCGAAAAATAAAGAGTGTTTTTAAGACTTTCATAAAATTCCATGTTATTCATTTTTTGATTTTATGGCAGGTTTGAAAATTCTTTTGCGATACTTTTCAATCCTGCAACTTTTTTAACATTTGTATCAGAAATCTTGCACCAATTCTAATAAAACATGAAACACAAAAAAATCTTGCACCAATCCTAATAAAACATGAAACACAAAAAAGATTAAAATAATTAGAATTGCTAACAATTTTAATATTAGAATTGCTACCAATTTTTTATTAGAACTGCTAACCATTTTTTATTAGAATTGCTAAGAATTTTATTTTAAAAGAATTGCCAAATTTTTTTTTATTACATTTGGTAAAAATAGTCTTAACATTTTATATTAACATATAAATATAAAAAACTAATTGTTGTTAAAAATTGTTTTTTTTTATATTTTAAAATCTTTTTGTGCATTTTTTTCTTTATTGCTTATTTTTAAATTTTGTATGCATATCTTCTCACTTCAAGCTCATATTTATCGATTTTTCAGTGCATATTTAAGCGGTTAAAACACGATGTTCTAGAGCATAGAATTCCGATCCCTACTAATAATATTCGGCCACGTTTTTGCTCAGGTTTTATTTTTAAATTTTACATTTGACTTGTCTACCTTTCAGTGTTACTTTTTCAAAGATTTTTATTTGCGCATTGAAAGAAAACTTGCAATCGGAAGAAAAGTTTTTTATCAAATAAAAAAAGTCACCGTAAAAATAACCACATCGTCAACAGTTTCCCTGATTACCTAGAGGGCAATTTAAGAGCCCAGCATTATCAAAGTAGTTTACTCTGAATTTACGTACTTTCAAAGCTTGCACTGGTAATCGCTTCCTAAGTAGTTCAAATCATTTTTCGTCCAGCGTAGTAAAGGAGCATAATTTGACTATTTTGTCTTAAGATGAGATTAATGGCCGAACAAAACCTGTTAAAATTTTGAAAAATAGTAATTTATTGAAGTAATTCATGTATTACTAGCATACCTTCATTAAGTCTAGTTTGTTGAAAATTGGAGTTCCCAAGTTATTGAGATATCTCTTAACCATACAATAAAGAAACATAAACTTTTTAACTCCTAGGACAAGCTTTTTGCTGATTTCAAAATTAGAAAACTAAATCCTGTGAATGTTTTTTCAAGTTTGAATTCTCGTTTCTATATCCACATTTGGCCGATTTGGTTGCATATCAATGGGAAAGATCGAATGCTTCCACGATAGATATTCGAATTTTAGTTTTAAATGGAATTCTTTTAATATCTAGATGTTCTCAATTTAAAAGTTTAATTTTAAAAATAATATTCTCATGTTAACAGAAAATTTATTTGGACAATTCAATTTTAAAGGGAATTTTTTTTTATTTCAACTATGACAATTTAAGACTCGGGCACACTAAAGGCTCGAGCACACAGTAGCTTTTTTTCTTGCTTCGCGTTTTTCTTTACTTCCGCTAGGCTTATAACCAATGAAATTGATGTAAAAAAATTACAAAAAGTTGATATTGCGGTGGCAGAATAGAAAAGCCCTTTCATACATTGATTGTAAGTTTTGGACACTTATTTCTATGTTTTTTAGCATGCCGGAAATTGAAAAATACGCAGCGTAAGCAAAAAAATTCAGTGTGCCCGAGCCTTTAAGCTTTTTTTTCTTACGCTGCGTATTTTACAACTTCCGGTAGTCTAAAAATCATTGAAATAACAAATAAGATGCATTTTCAACGCCAACATCATCATTCAATGTCCATGCGAAATGAGGATAGTATGTCAAATAATTTTGTATAAAATTACCTACGAGTTAGCAACATTGAGTGCAATGAGTGAACATTTAGAAAAAAGTAAGGACCGGCAATCATTTGTTGACATTTTGTTTCCAAATCAAATGTTGATTTTTTGAAATCTTAAAGATGTAATTTTGTAGTGCAAAACTTAGCACTATATTTGAAATAGAACTTGAAATTTGCAATACAGTGTTATCGTTTTTTATGTCATTTATGTCATTTAGATAATTTAGCTATTTCTAGCCGTTTTTACATGAAATCAAACCATTTTCTTTACCTAATAGTTGGCAACACTCAGTATCATGTATACAAATTTCAAATTCTTACCGTCCGGACTAGGACCTTAATAAATCTTCATATTTTATTCAAAGAAATTAAAAACTAGAAAAAATAGAAACTATCAATAAAGAAATGACCTGCATATATTCTGTTTTTGACATTTCGTTTCCATCATTAGATTAATGATTTTTTAAAATCTTAAAGAGACAATTTTGTCGTGCAAACACAGCACTATATTTAAAATAGAACTTTTTATAATTAAGCCATTTCTAGCCCTTTTTAACTTTAATCTAGCTATTTTTGTACCTGAGAGTTGGCAACACTGCATGTACAAAATAAATAATTTGTAGGTACGACTTTCAAATTCTGACTCATAGGTATAAACATACGACGCGTTTAAATAAAAAAACCAAGAAGAATTTTTATGTCGGCAAGGAAGGTCGTATATCGTCCACCGATACTTCGCTACTTAAGAGCATAAAAAGTGGTCCTTTTTTGAATATTTTGGACCCATGCGCCCGAACCTAATCTCAGCCAAAAAAATCAATCAAAAAAATTAATTTTCATTTTTTTCTTTTTTTGATGTGGACAACATCTGAGCATCGAATGAGACCGATCCCATGCCCCAAAAGTGTTCCCTACCAGAGATATGCGCGTTTTATGAAAGTGAAGTCGACGATTCTCAGCGCAAATAGAAAGAGATCTAATCTTTAAAATGGCTCTCCTGAACAAAACTGGTTTTTAACCTTATTCAGATTTTTAGCAAAATTTTCTCTAATTTGAGTACGCATATGCCGATATTAACGTCTGTTTGCCCGTTTTGCCTATGCGAGACGTTTTTTGGGTCACATGAGCCGAAGCGTAGAACTAGAATGTCTTAGAGTTTTACGACGATCAACAATAAATATAAAGGGTGGTTTAATTTTAAGGGCCGATGTTGATTTGTCACGCAAAAGAACCATTGTTGCGTTAGCCGTTTGACAAGTGGCACCGTCCTGTTGAAACCACATATCGTCCACATCCATATCTTCCAATTCGGGCCATAAAAAGTTCGTTATCATCTCACGATAGCGAACACCATTTACAGCAACTGCCTGACCGGCCTCATTTTGAATAAAATACCGCACCAAACAGTCAACTCTTTGTGGGTGGATTGTTTTTTCGATAATCACTCTTGGATTATCATTCGCCCAAATGCGGCTATTCTGCTTATTGACGAATCCACTGAGGTGGTAATGTGTCTCATCACTAAAGATGATTTTCTTTGAAAATTTTCATAAATATCTTTCCATGGTTCAAGTTGAGTTAATTTGAAATTGAGAAATATTTAATGAAATGCAGAAAAAAAAAACTTGACCTTTGGTGTGGTTCATATTCATTATAGTGTGTCCAGTCTGCCAGTCTCATATCTCGGGGTTTTGCAAACGAAATGAGAAATTTAGTATACCATTCACCCTTCGGTAGAGGGTGAATGATATACATACGACACTTAAGCTTTTTACCGGCAGCGTACTAGTATTTCATATCTTGCAATTCTTGTTTTTATTTAACTTCAAATTATAAATATTTATAGTAATATATGAATTTCGTGAAATTATAAAATATCAATTCCACACATATTTATATATAAAAAAGAAGGCATTTCAGACATTTCAGGTATAAAAAATATAGTGTGCACAGGCGTAATTTTTTCGACGCTTTACGAAAGAATCTCATTTCTTGGTGTGCTGGGTGCTTTTAACACGAAAAATAATTTTTTGACATTTTGCTAATTTCGTATAAACGTAGTCTGTATCTGGGTTCAATTTCCTGGCGAGATTAAAAAACTAATAAAAATAATCACCTCCTATTATGAATAAATATATTCACTTTAATTTCTTTTACCTTTTAACGATATTCAACCTTATAAATACAAGCTGAATTGAATTCCAGCGAAATTCTTTATCTTGGGACCCCGAACGTTTTTTTTTCTAATTTGTGTTAAATTTTTTTTTTTAGCAAAATAACCAAGTAAACAAATCGAAAAAATGGAAAATAGGACTTTGGCGGTGAAAACATGGCGAAGAAAATATAGGGTTACTTTTGGTGTTTTCGTTTGTGCAAAAAAGAGCTTCATTTTTCCAGCATGTGGCACTAAACCAGCATATTTGTGTTCGTTTATTAAAAAAGTGCAATCCTAGAAACACATTTTGTGTTCGATTGTACAAATATTGGAAGACGTGTTGTATTTTCAACACAATTAAATCAATTTTAATGCGTACATTTAAAATGCGAGCCAAACTCATATAGTAATTGTTTAGGTTGAAGCTATGTTTATAACAAATGAAATTATGTTTTTTTCCTCTTTAAGTGTTGCACTTAAATATATTTGATTGTTGGCTGCACAACTGTTACATTTTGGAGGAAACATTTTTAAAGTGTGCCGCTAGTGGAAGGCAAAATTTATTTTGAGAAATGAAATCATCATTCGCCTTGGATAGTAAATGTCAAAAATTGATTACTTATATTTTTTTCCCTTGGTTTGTATCTATGTTCCTAGTTTTACTTTAATTCAAAAAATGTGAATTTGTTAAGGTCCATATTTTCAATCAAGTTAGTAACTTTCCAATCACGATGATAAGAATTTTAAATTTTCATACATAAAGTCGAAAAGTTTATAAAACGCTGATATAGTTTTTAGTTGTCAAATTTAAATGGCCAAAAATGCAATTTTGGGCTTTACAAAAAATCGTGGAACGGATTCACCTTTTTGTACAAAAATATATAACATCAGTTTTTTTTGCGCATTTATCTTACAAATACAAAACAGTTATAAGATTTTTTGTCATCGCCATAAATGTTAGAGTAATGGGCAACCCCCTGGATCGGTACCCGATGCACATTTTCGCGATATAAATACACGCAGAAAAAAGTATGGTTGTGGTGACAATATTCGAAGAGGACAATACTATTTTTGGATGTATGGTTGTGAAACAACAATATTATGATCCTCACATTATTAGTATGACTCAAATACAACCATACTATAATCCTCACAACCATATTTTGATCCTCACAACAATACTATGATTCACACATAACCATAATATGATCCCCACAACCATAGTATGATTCGAAATAATAGAAGTGATTTATTTAACAGAAGAAAAAATCTGTGTAAAGAACGTAAGCGTTTTTATTAAAAATATTTCAGTTAAACAATGCCAAGGCAGTTTATTTGATTTTTTTTTTAATATTCATATAAAAAGTACTTTTATTGCATTATATTCGTAACAATAACTTTGTTCTAGAAAGCATTTTTTTAATAAGGAAAAATTACAATCATACAGTTTGATTGACGTAATCATATAATTATTAACATAAAATCCCAAAAACAATACTTTTGTCGCACCAACCATGTTTATATTGTTGCTACAACCATATTTTTATTATTAAATTTGGCAATAATACTATTGTTACATTTAAACAATATTAAAATTGCGACAAACACACTATTGTCAAAATTAAATTCAGTAAACAAAACTATGGTTGCGATGAAAATACTTTTATTGAGGATAACATATAATTATTGCCGTGACCATATAGTAACCATGTATTTTCTCTGCGTGTATCTAGCATTCACAGTAAAGCAAGATAAAAGTTAATTTAGAAAAGTGGAATTTTATTAAGATTCTAAATTGGAAACAGTTGATTTGTGAAATGTATTGTATAAACGTGAAATTGCCTAAGATAGAAAATTTGGACCAACCCAAACTTCTTTCGTTTTCGATCATATTTTTATTAGGATGAACGCTGATATAGCATAACCGCTTGTTTATTTCTCTCTCTTTTTTTTTGTATTATTTGAGTTATCTTCAAATTGCTATCTGAAGTCGATGTCTCGCCTCCATACCAATAGCTTTATCCGAGTACAACAATATTGTTTGAACAACAACATTTACAAAATAACCATGTATGAGATAAAATACAATTTATTAAAATCGACACAGACAGGTCAGCTATGTCTGTCCACTACATTGAGGGCCTTTTAGAAGTCAAACTATTTCAAATGCAATTCAAAAACTGTGCTTATTTGTAGAAATTGACGTTTAGTTAAAGCTTTAAAGTATATGTATGTACGAGTATTGTATGATAAGTTATTAACAAAATCCATGTATTAACATACAACACCACACCGTAAAACCTACAATAATCATTATTTAGATATTAGTATGATTGTGAAAAAAAAACAAAGAATAACAAAACAAAAGAATATCAAAATTTAATCTCGTGAATTATTATTACTACGTATTATTAACTACTGTTGTACTTGTTAAAACGACGCATAATATTGTTGCTTTTCATTTAATCACCGAAACGCGAAAAGAAAGAAAAAAAGGAGAATACAAACGAATGTGATGTTGACAAGGACTAACTAAGAAGCTAGGCTCTCGGAAATAATTTGAGTTTTATTAAGAAATTAAAATACGATAAATAAAAAATTCCTCAGGCGAATAAGAAGAATGAATGTATACAAACTAAAGCAAAACAACACAAATATTGAAAGCAATAGTAATTTTGAAATTGGTGGCGAGTTTAGTTCGAGTATAAAAACAATATTGATTCATTTTTTTTTAAAAACATTTGAATATGTAAAATTATTCTTTTTAATATGCCATAAAATTATATTGTGTGTAGAGAAGAAAGAAGTCATTGATCCGACCCCGTAAGAGAGAACGACCGTACCGAAATCATATTTATGAGAACTTGTATTTTTCGTTTTTTTTTTTAATTTTTTATTATGCATTTTTACGCAAATTTACTTATCTGTTAACAGTTAATACAATACAAACAAAATAATTTCAATTTTTAATAGAACGCGATGGTTGCTATATATATTTCGGGTCCGGCAATAAAAACAATAATTTATCCTTGGAAATGGTTTTATTGTTTTTCAAAAGATTCTCCTTTAAGATCAACTCTTTTCCAATTTTCGAAAACATGATTTTTTAACGCTTCAACAGCTGCTTCGGGCGATGGAAAACGTCGACAACGCATTTCTTCTTCATGCTAGGGAATAAGAAGAAGTCATTGGGGGTCAAATCAGGGCTGTACTTTGAATGGCCAATCAATTCGACATATTCAGTGGTCAAATAGCTCATCGTTTCAGCTGATGTGTGAGAGCTCGCATTGTCGTGATGCAAAATGATCCGTCTTCTCTTATTATCTTTCCTCATTTCTTCGGACATTGTTGGCAACCAGAAGGTTGTACGAGTATACCACTCAGAATTGACCATCCTACGTTTCACTAAAGGCACTGTGGCAACATTAACGGTTATACCAAAAAAAACGCAAACATTGGCTTCGATGTAATTCTTCCACAAACAATTTTTGTTGGATTTGGCTCGTCTTAAAAGACCCATACAGTCGATTGCCGTTTTGTTTCCGATTCATATGCATAGATCCATGATTCGTCTCACCTGTGACAATGTTATACACTGCCTTTGAGTTACCGCAGTTATACTTTTTCTACATCTCTGCACCAATCCATACGAGCCTTTTTTTTTTGAGCATTCATCAAATTATGTGGGATCCAACGAGAACAATTTTTTTTACGGCCAAATCAACATGCAATATCTTATTGATGCTTGTCATACTAATGCCCCAGGATACCTTAATATCACGGTATGTCACATGTCGGTCTTGCTTAATCAGTTCACGCACTGCATCGATGGTTTCTGGCAAAGTGACCGAAGTTGGACGTCCTTCACGAAATTCATCCCAGAGCGAACGGCGTCCCAGACTAAACTCTTGGTACCAGCGATTTACAGTGGTTTTTGATGGTGCTCCATCGCTAGAAGTCGAATCAAATTGATTTAAACACTCTTGTCTCGATAACCCACGCCGAAAATCGTAAAAATATAATTGAATTGCAAAAAAAAATGATGAATGTCCTTTATACGAGTATTAACGTTACACTCTAATTTCTGGTAGAAATTTAAAGTTTAGGTTAAAATTATAGATGATTTAAACAGCCAATTTCTATAAATGGGAATCAGCACGATTTTAACAGAAATCTTAAAAATGAAAAAGCAAAGTATATGGGGACTCTAATGCATTTTGCTATTCTCTACCATAATCTGTGCTATATTAAGGCACTTTTGCCAAACTCTCATTTTTTAGACCTATTACTTAGGCTTACTTACCCTGCTCAATAAATGATTTATAAGTATAAGGACTTAGGTCCTGGACTTACATTCTTTAGTTTCTAATCCCAATAATCCTCGTTTCCACATACGGACTGTACGAGCGAAAAACGAATTTAATCTAGTGTGTAGTGCGGTCAACTGGCCAATCGATAACAAACGGGTGTTAATTCCTTGAAAGTCGCGTATCACTGGAAAACATCCTCACGTCTGGAATAAGACCACGAATGTCTAAAGAACACACACCATAAAAGTAGCGGTAAAACAGAGACACACAAGCCGCATTCCGACGATGCTCCAGGGAGATAATATAGTTGGATACCCTACTGTCACCTATCAACACCATCGCTCTCCTTTGAACACGGTCAAGTATAAGTAACTCTAAGGATGATTTTGGAGCACCTGCCCATATAAGGGAGTTGTATTCCGTCTTTGGCCTGATGCAAGTTAAATAGATTTTGAAAAGATCAGAAGAAGTGAAATATTTCTTGCACCGCTTTAAAAAGCCTATGCACTTGAGTGCTTCTTTCGACACTTCGAATACAAGTCTCGCCCAACGAGCGTCACATTGTATTTTCATGCCCAGAACATCAAGAGCATCTGATTGTTCAATATCCATACCATCGATAGAAATTTACGACATAATTGGGTCAGCGAATCGCTTGTAAGACAACAAGCAGCACTTTATCTTACGCGCATTAAAATCTACTCTATTCACTCGACCCCATGGCCAGTAAATCCCGGCCAAGTGTCTCATCCATGATTTGCCTTTTGTCTTCAATTTCTTGAAGACTCGGCCTACGGTCGAATGAATATCAATCGCAGAGATTGCTGTCATCTGCAAATGAGTAGATTTGATTCATGGCCTGACCCAAAAGATCGTCAATGAAAATAAGAAAACGTGAGGGAGAAAGGACAGAACCATGTGGTACACCTGCAGTCAGCCTATGTTCGCTGGATGAGAACCCATCTACAACAACTCGTATAGTGCGATTTTGAAGAAAGCTCAAAATAAATTGAGCAAATGTATTACCGACGCCAAAAGCTATCAGCTTTGATAGAAGTGCACCGTGCCAGACTATCAAAGGCCTTGGCGATATCCAGAACCTTACTCTCATCAAACTGGTGATCAACCGACTCCAACGCTCCGAAGAACGCCATCAGGTCTCCGATAGATCGATTTCTACGGAACCATACTGTTAGATGTTAGCAGATCGTTGGTCTCTAAATATCTCACAAGATGGTGGTTCACCAAGCACTCCATTAGCTTGGAGAGCGCGGAGCAAATCGCAATTGTTCAATAATCCGCAGGATTAATTGCTTCATCCTTTTTGGGGATCGGCTGGACGTTGGCAACCTTTCAACACGCTAGGAAAACTCCCGCACGGCAAGCAAGGTTGAAGAGATTCCGTAATGGATGGGCTAACGACGAAGAGCACTTGTATAGGACGAGAGCCGAAACGCCACCTGGGCCCGTGCCTTTATTTACATTGAGAATCCTTTTAACTCCACGTGTTCAAAAAAATATCTGAGGCATGGAACTATAAGTAGAACGTTTTCGATCGTGTGGAGTGGTTCCCCGGCAGGGAAGAATTTCCTGCAAATATTTCAGCTAAAAGGTTAGCTTTATTAACCGGGTCAGTAAATGTCTGGTCGTCTTTAACGAGAGTTGGTATAGATGAAGAACTATCCTTTACTCTTCTTACAAACGACCAAAAGTTCTTACTTCCCCTGGGAGAAGTAAGAACCTTTGTACGTAATGTTGCTCGTAAAGAAACTTTTCACGCCTAAGCACTCTAGCACACGAAGTTCTGTTCTTGCCTGTTTACACAGCAGCTCAGTATTGGAGTTATTGTTCAAACGCCAATTCATGTCGGAATACATCTCATACAGCTCTCGGTTCGGTTGACGCATATACTTCCTGCCGCGCTTACGCAGGGTCCGTGGATTTTACGAAGGATTTGTCTCTCAAAGATTGCCAATACACTTTAATGCGCTTTTAAAAGCACCCATTTTTTGGCACAGGTAGTTACAGTGTTTTGCGAATTGTAATCTTAGTTTCAGTTATTTCTATGTTTACCGAACCTAAAATAACATCTATTTGCCAACACGATTCTTCGTCTTATTTCAGTGCTGACATCATTCTTTTGGTTTATGGTGGATCCGAGGCATACAAAGACCTTTACTTCTTCAACAATGCAACTACCTGTCGAAACAATCTCGCCTTTTGACGCAGCTGCATCATTGCATCATTTTGGTCTTGTCCTCATTTAACATCAGACCCATTCTAGACGACTTAAATTCAAGAATGAAAGTTCAAATAAAAGGAAATGTTCAATAACCTTAAAAAAATTACCGTTGATCACAAATTGCTAAGAACACTGAATACCAGCTGCATCCTCTTTTTTGGCTTAAATTCTCTATTTCATCCATCTACAGCTTTGGGGTTTGGAACCCTTTAGCAATGTGTTTAACTTCGAGGGGATGTGGAGGATAGGATTCAGTATAGTGGGCAAGATTATACTTATACATATCGAGTAGCAAAAATCGATAACAATTTCACCAACGGTACTGCGTCCCACACTGAATAAGCTACCAGCAGTCCTATATTCCGCTGACCATCCCAATGTGAGCAATTGCCACTCTCTTCTTGAGCGGAATACAAAGCCTAATATTGGTGACCAACCTTTAAATATTTTGAACTTTTTCGAACACTTTTTGGAAAGCCTTCTTGTTGAGCTGGAAGTTTTCTTTGAATCTTCTATGATTAGCACGTCACACTCCTAAAAAGTGATGTAGGGTCCTTTAAAAATTCTCTATTTTAATTATATACCCCACTATAATATTAGACCTAGTATAAAAAAATGGCCCAAGTGACAAGGAAATTCGTATTCCAGGGATCAAAATAAGAAACTTTGCCCGAGAAACCATGCCTCTAAAATTTTGTTGCTACTGTTTCTTGGAATGTTATTGTATTGTTATCAGAGTTTGAAATATAGATTTTTTCAGTTTACATCAGGATTCGTTTTAGAGGTATCGTTTCTCGGACAAAGATTCTTATTTTGATCCCTAGAATACGATTTTCCTTGTCACTTGAGCGATTTTTTACCAGCCTACAAATCGACCCGCCCTAATACCTACAAATTTCAACAATTTCCTTGTTGAAATTGCAACACGTTCAGATTTATGGTGGGGAGTGCATGTACAACTTTTATATTCAATAAGGCCTATTCCCACTGGACATCAAAGCCATTTTACTCTCACTTGCTCTAGAGCACAGACTACGTAAATTCATTTTACGTTAAAAGGAAAAGCTTTAAATAACTGTTATCGGTTTAAATAACTGTAAGATCGGCTTTTGAGTTTATACGAAGGAGCGTGTCTATACACTGCATTACTCTGTGGAAGAGGTTATTATAAGTTAATTTCATGACAAATGTTTCTTACTACAAAAAAGCTAGACCCGCGCCTTTGAGTGTACCAATCGAAGTTCTCTTATAACCACCAACCGTGATTCCATTTAATGATATCAGTTTGTCCGTTCGCCCATTCATCTTAAGCTTGTTATCAGATCGCAATTGTTGCCCGATCTTCCAGAATATTGGCAGAAGTGAGTTTTGGACTAAGTACGTACGCTACTGAAATTGAGGAAAATCAGTTCAGCTTTAGCTCCCACACACATGTTCAGTCAATTTTATGTTTTTAGCTCAATGCATAATGCATGGCTTCACGTCCAACCTTGATAAAATTTGAAACAAGTAAGGTATTTTTTTGGCAAAGAAAGGACGTTGTTAAAATTGAAGAAAATCGGTTCAGTTTTAGGTATAGCTGCCACACACATATGTATATCCGATTTTGTTTTCAGTTCTAGGAGCCACATATTGCATCCAATCTTGATGAATTTGAGCACGAGTAAGTTTCTTGAACCTAGGCCAGACTTAATATAAATTGAAGGAAATCATTTCAGATTAAGATATAACTTTCTCATACATATGTTCCATTATGTTCAAATCCTGATGAAACTGGGCACAAGTCAGGATACCTTATTTAAATTGAAGAAGATCGGTTAAGTCTTTTGCTCTAGATTTCTTGTATTAAATGAAGAAAATTGGTTCAGATTTGGATACGTATTTAGCTGTAGAAGCCTATGCAACTTACAACATCTAATTTTGATGAAATTCGGGACAATCGATCATTTACTAGCTCAAAAATGGGTGAAATCGGTCAACGTTTTTATATAGCCCCAGTGCAAAGGACCCTCCGCGATTTCGCATATAGCCGCTTTAGAACACTCATTTTAAATGCGATTTCGATTAAATTTGTTAAAGAATAGGACGGTGAACAAACAAATAATCAATCATGAACCAATTTGGGGTCCAATTTTTGATATAGTCCCCAAACAAATCGTTTGAGGCCAAGGAACTTTTCATAACGAACTAGCTCAGATAATAATGGGTGAACTTGGTCCACGTTTACATATATCACCAGTGCAAAGGACTTTCCCCGATTTCACATACAACGGCCACCCGTTTTAACACCCATTCTAAAATTGGTTCGATCAAATTTGTTAATGTGACGATAGTCCATTTGAACCTTTTAGATAAAATGTTTGATATACGAGTATTTCATGTACAAATCGTTTTTACATACAACCGTTTTAAAATATCAATTAAAATCCGAATTCGATAAAATTTGTTAAAGAATATGACGATGGAAAAACAACTAATCTTGGTCCAATTTGGACCATATTGATCAAATTTTTGATACAGTTTTCAAAAAAGACCAGTAAACATAGACGAAGCTAAATTATTTTTTTTGAAATGTTTTACAAATTTAAATTTGGGCGTATATTTATAGCATGCCTAGGGGTCTAATACCCGTTTTCAAATGACTTTTCCGTACATCTAGTTTTTTATAAAATACTAGCGGAGCCGGCGAACTCGCCTCAATTTTACGCCTTCAAATAAACTCCAGAGTGATAATAAAACACAGATAGTTTTAATTTCAATGCGATTTATTTGAATGACATCGTAATCAGTAGAGAGCTTTATAAAAAACATTGTTTTTTTTAATTTTTTCCGGCTCAAAAATAAACAACAAACAAGGTTTCCCAACATGCGAACAGGCGAAACAGGGAATTAATCGAGATTAATCCCACAGACTTCCAACGATTAACCTTGCGACTTACTGATTGTCATCGCAAAAGCCAATTGAACAGGAAACTATCCGCTTGAATTACAATTGAAGATCTGTTGGAATAATCGAAATTCGTGGGGTAAGAAGCACTTTCTCTCCATTGAATTTTCCCTTGATGACCAACGCTTGAATAGCATTTTTCATCAGTTTCTTGAGAGTCAACTGCGTACCGTTGCACAATGTCGGATGTTTCAGATATCACTACATGATTATGATCGATTCGCCCTTCAGTTGTAAATTATGCGACGGCATTCCCGGCACAATAATCGAGTTTAAAAATTCCGAAATTCCGTCGCATAATTTGTCGCTCACCCTCGTAGTTCACGCTGCTTTTATTGCCCGTTCAATAATGCAATCAAGATTTTTACAGCTTTGTGCAATGCCGGGAACACTTTAGTGATGAGTTCCTCCTTCGACGATGTGAACTTGAAAAAATTTCGCGGGAACGATATCAACCCAGTGGAAAAATCAACAGGAATTTGGCCATTGCCAAGCGCTAGCAGCTGTCTCGAGAATTCAAAAGTCGATGAGTCGTTCTGCAACGCGTCTGTCATGTTCAGGGTCAATTTCAACTTCTTGACTTGTCGCCACAAAGACGACGATATCAGGCATGCATAAGATTATTTACGGAGATGTATGTATTTTTTAAGCCACATTATAAAACAATAAAAACAAAAAATTGTATCCAAAAATTAAAAAAAAAAAATGTTAAGGATAAACAACCCGTATCACTTAGGAGCATGAAAAATAGATAGTAGCCGATTCTCAGACCTACTGAATATGCGTATAAAATTTGGTAAAAATCGGTAAAGTCGTTTCGTTGGTGTAAGGCAACTAACATTGTGACAAGAGAATTTTATATATGTGATGCGCAAAATAGAAAGGGACCTAAGGTTAAAAACCAGCTTTGTTCAGGAGAACCATTTTAAAGATAAGGTCCCTTTCTATTTGCGCTTAGAATCGTCGACTTCACTTTCATAAAACGCGCATATCTCTGGGAGGGAACACTTTTGGGGCATGGGATCGGTCATTCGATGCTCAGATGTTGTCCACATCAAAAAAGAAAAAAAATCGATTTTTTTTTTACCCTTAGGTCCCTTTCTCTATGCGCTGTCACATATATAAAGACTACAATTTTAAATCTTACTAAAGCATACAGACAATTTATTGTTGGGTACACTTTCCGATAAATACTTATTGGACAACTTTTTGTATGAGTGAGCGAAAGTACATTTCTCCAATGCCAGTACCATGTAAAAGTTATTCGAAACCGATTCAAATTATAAGTAGTCAAGATTTTATTTCGCTCTTGGGGTAATGTTACCTGGTAATGAGAGTTTTTGCTATGATTCTACTTTATATTCTACGGAAACAGACCACTCACCTTCGAATACAGAAAATATGCAATACATCTAGTACTCACCCTGCAAAGTATCACCATCATCAATCAGACAAATGATTTCCAATAATTGCAAATAGTTTCGAAAATACACAACTCCTATTTACTACTAATAACAACAACTACTACTTACAACTCTACACCGATCTATTTTATATATTATACACAACGTAAAACGAAAGACAAATTTTATAACACACTTTTAGAGTTCAAAAGTGGCTTTTGGAGTTTGAACGAATCAATATTGAACTGCGATAAGATGAAGAATAGGTGGTATTTAAAATGAAAATAGTAGAAGACATGTGTGTTTAGTTAAATATTATAAAAAATAGGACTTAATAAAATTATTCACAACCCATAATTAGAGTAAAACTAAAAAAAAAATAAACCAGCAATCCCATTCTTCCCCATCCCAACCATAATTTTTAGTGCTGAACAAAACGATGAGACATTTAACAAAAATCAATAAACAAAATATTAGCATATATGTATGTAGATTAAAAAAAGAAATCCCCCGCCCCCTCAAGGAACCGGATAAACAAAACAAAAATATACAAATGATAGCAACTGAAATCAGAAATCAAATCCAACAACTCAATTACAGAATAGGTATATTTATATATATACATAAATATATAAAACAAAATATTAAAAAGAGAACACTAAAAACAAATAACATAAACAATTTAGAAGATGAACAAATTTATGTATGAAATCTATTAAATTCTAGAGATTATAACAAATTATTATGAATAACACAATGACAAAAACAAACAAAAAATTAAAACTAAACTCCAGAAATATTAAGGAAATTTTTTTTATTTATTTTTCGTTAAATTTCGTAGTATATGTACTTATGAAATTCTAAAGCAAATTAACAAATTTAAATTGCAAATTGAATAAGAAAATAAAACAAAACAAAAACGAAACAAACGGTCAACTCCACAAAGAAAACGCAACGTATTGAATTTCTATGTAAAACAGCAAAAAGAAAACAAAACAAAAACTAATTTGTGACAAAGATTGAAAAATAAAAAATTGGAAATTTTATTTATTTAGCATTATCAAATTATGGATTATATATGAAATTGTGTTGAAATTAAAATATATTATATAAACATAAAATGTCTTTTCGTTACTTTAGTGTAGTTTGATGCGAGGTTTGGCTAGACTTTTGAATATGGGTTTTAAAGGCCCAAAATCAGACAAACGGTTTGTGTACGACATTGTGGGGACATACTTCTTTGAAGAAGACGGTGTAACAGTGACTGTCAAAGGGGATCGTTATTTAAAGATGTTGGAGGAGTTTTTTTTTACACATAACTGCGGTTCCAACAATATGGAGCAACTGCACATATAGCCAGATCGGTTATACGAAACAAAAGTGGTTTTATTGTTTTTCAAAGTATTCTCCAGCATGATTTATACACTTTTGCATGCGCTCAAACCAATTGTCGAAGCACTTTTTTCCAGTCCGATTGAGACACCTCCAAAACATGGTTTTTGAACGCTTCAACAGTATCTTCTGGCGACGAAAATCGTTGACCACGCATTTTTTCTCGATGTGCGGGAATAAAAAGAAGTCATTGGGTACCAAGTCGTCAGGGCTGTACGGCGGATGACACATTAATTCGACGTTTTGGCTGGTCAAAGAGGCGCTGGTTTCTGCCGACGTGTGAGAGCTCACTTTGTCATGGTGCACAATGTTCTCTTGTTCGTTTTTCGAATTTTTCGTTTTTCGTAGTGTACCACTCAGAATTGACCGTTTTTTCCTTGATGTGCGGAAGCGGAACAGTCACCACATGACCAGTTTTGCCGAATAAACAGGCGAGAATTCGCTTCGAAGTGCTTCTTCTACGAACAACTTTCGTTGGATTTGGCTCGTCTTCGAAGACTAACACAGTCGATTGCTGTTTTGTTTCGGGCTCATACTCATAGATCCACGATTCGTCACCTGTAACGATCTTATAAACGTTACAGTAACGAACCTATTTTTTTTCAAAATTAAATTTCTTTGCACCAATCGAGCCATTTTTGAGCGATTGTCAAATTGTGCGGGATCCAACGAGAACAAACCTTTTTTACGGCCAGGTGTCCATGCAATGTCGAATGTATGCTGGCGGAAGAAATGCCCAAGGATGCTTCTATCTCACGGTATGTCAAATGACGATCTTGCATTATCAGTTAACGCACGGCACAAGAGAAACAATTGCATCCGCAAAAAAATACTGTATGGTCCGGTTTTCATGCCGGAGGTGTGACCTGGAATAAATTTGAACTCTATATCTTAAATATTCTGTTTTTTATTAGTAAATGAAATTGTTTTTTCTTTAATGGAAACCCTGTTTGAGCGGCACGAGGAGGCTCAAAACTTCAAATTCTCCAGAGGATCTGGTTGATTTCCAATATGGAGCAGAAGTTTTCAGCTATCATGAAAAACGCAACACTGAGCATAAAAATTAAATGCAAATTGTTAAACAAACAAAACAGCCTACGCAAAACAGCTGACTTTGCATACGAGGGTTGCTATTTATATTTCGGGTCCGGCAATAAAAACAATAATTTATTATTGGAAATAATTTTATGGTTTTTCAAAATATTCTCCTTTAAGATCAATACACTTTTGCATGCGCTCAAACCAATTTTCGAAGCACTTTTTCCACTCCGATTAAGACACCTCCAAAAAACTGCTGCTTCGGGCGATGAAAAACGTTGACCACGCATTTTCATTTTGATGGCCCATCATCGACATCTTGAGTGGTCAAATAGCTCATCGTTTCAGCTGATGTGTGAGAGCTCGAATTGTCGTGATGCAAAATGATCTCTTATTATCTTTCCTCATTTCTTCGAACATTATTGGCAAACAGCTGGTTTTACACCACTCAGAACTGACCGTCCACTAAAGGCACTGTGGCAATATGGCCGGATATACCGAAAAAACACAATCATTTGCCTTGATATACTTTTTCCACGAACAACTTTTGTTGGATTTGGCTAGTCTTGACCCATACGGACGATTGCTGTTTTGTTTCGGGTTTGTATGCACTGCCTTTGAGCTACCGCAGCTATAATTTTTCAACATCTCTTTCACCAATCCATACGAGCCTTTTTTTGAGCATTCGTCAAATTATGTGGACTCCAACGAGAACAAATTATTTCCATGGCCAAATGCACATGCAATATCTTATTGATGCTTGTCATACTAATTCCAAAGGATGTCTCAATCTCGCGGTATGTCACACGTCGGGCTTGCTTAATCAGCACGGTACGATGGTTTCTGGCAAAGTGACTGAAGTTGGACGTCCTTCACGAAATTCAGTCTGGAGCGAACGGCGTCAGAGACTGAACTCTTAGTACCAGCGATAACAGTGGTTTTCGATGGTGCTTCATCGCCAAAAGTCTAAACAAGTTGATCTAAACACTATTGTCTCGACAACCCACGCTGAAAATCGTAAAAAAACATCGCAGAAAAATGTTCACGGGATAATTCCATTTTTTGACTTATATTAATTTTTCAAAAAACTGTAAACAAAGCAATTCGCCCTCAAATGACAAAACGCTCTAAGTGAAGTTATGCTAAAAAATGTCAAAGCTTCCAATAGAAGTTCCAGTTTGAATCTGGGAATACTAGTATTGTCAGGACCCGAATATAAATAGCAACCCTCGTAATCGAAATTATCTCTCCCTTAATACTACTCTCTCCGTTTGTTTAGAGATGGAGGATTTTATTCTCAGGAAAAATAAATTCCGGAAATTATCTTCATCTATTCAGAATCCGGCTGATAGCGATTTTTCTAAAGTTTGACTTAGTCACTGCGTGGAGAAATGTTAACCGATTGGGTCCATTTTCAGAACCAAACATTTAGACCGTTGCAAAATTTAAGTCATCTTTGTTGTCATTATGATCTGCAGTTTGCTTTTCACAGACCGGCAGATGGAATTGGCGAGTTGAACGAAGGAGATTGTTAAATACACTAATATTTGCTAGAAAAGGGATTTTTGGTGGTTATAAAAGTAACATCCCAGTTTTCAATCCCTCTATTTTTATGTAAAAATACAAATAAATGGGTTATGCGGTAATGTTTATAACAATTAGTTTGTAATACATTTTGCCCAGAAGAAGTTTTAATGGTGCTTCCGCAATGATTATCATCCTTTAATAGAAAGGAAGGATGGCCTGCTTTGAATCACTAATACATTTCCACAATTTATATGGTATGTCCGTGTTCTATATTTCTTCTTTTTTGGTTGTCATAAATAATTGTTGGCCAAAATTATTAATTATCGTGAATAACTGTTTATTTATTATGCACAGAAGAAGAACGTGTTCGTTTCTTAAGTCTTTCGTTTACTGACATCAAAACATCACTCACTCCGTTCTCGGTTTGTCCGTCAACTGGAAAGCTTTAATTGAAATTATACTCCCAGGCGGGGGGTAGTCACACTGCCACCGACACACCTATGCGAAAGAACGAGCAGTGTCGCCAACTGTTCTGAAGTAAAAATCGCTGCGGACGAAATGTAAAAAAACGCTACAGAACTTGAAAAAAACACTAAAATAATTAGCTACGGACTTATCAGAAAATGCAAAAAAATTTAACAATTTTTGAAAACCGTGTGCGAGCGAATGTTCAAAATTCGGCTATTTTTCGTCATCATTAATTTTATAGATATTTTTAATTGGATGACAATTAATTGCCTTAAATAATTCCTAGACAATTTATGCCCAAAAAAAAACAATAGTTCTTCAAGTCAAAAACGCGACAAACGCTACGCGAAAGTCACAGTAGCGATATATTTTTTTAAAAATTTCTACTTTTCCAAAGCAGTGTTTTTTGAATATGAAAAATCACCACACTAAGTGGAAAAACCACCAAGTTGGCATCGCTGCAAACGAGAGAAGGAACGTAGCTGAAAGATGACTTGTAGCGAACATGCAAAACAGTTGACATTAAAATGACACACACCAAAATAAACAGACAGCCGAACGACCGAATCTGCAACAAGATTTTTTAACATGTAGCACGTAGTACGGATGGACGGGTTGGGATGCGATGGGACGCGACGCGATGGAAGGAAACATGTAGCGAGAAACACTCAAAATCATTCCCACATAAATTGTGCGCGTTGTCAAATTAAAAATGCCTAATGAGATGTTGTTACCTGCCACCATATTAAACCTACTAAGCCCGGCATAAGCGTCTCTCACCGTGTTGAGGCTGAACAGCAAACAGACACACGAAGGATGAGATACACCATTACCACTTACTACTTCAGATGGGATAATGTGGTCGTATGTTTGTACGATGTTCACACAGTGGTTCCAAACTATAAATATTTGTCAATATGAATTGAGAAGTCAATTGTAATACAGACTGCCTAAGAGAAGAATAATTTAGTTTAGAGAGGGATGAGTCTTGTTCCATACTATATATACGCGGTGCGGAATCTTAGAACCTAGTTCCAGCTTTTTAAAAACGACGGCGTTTTTCATTACCTTTAAATTTCGGTGTATAAATCAACATTAGTCGGATGCTACTCATAGTTAATGCTTTGTGAGCTTACCAAATATTAGCCGTGTTCTCTTAAGGTTTTCAAGCTTAGTTGCCCAGTTTGCAATATGGTAGTCTGGAAATATTGAACAAAATTTAAGTAATAAGGAATCGTAGTCGCTCTTTGTTAACGCCAAAGAGAATCAATCAGCAAGGGGGTTTCGGCGAATTTATCAAAAGCAGACATTAAAAATCTATAATTTGTAATTAAATAATAAATGAAATATAATAATTTAAATAATTTCTACACTTTTGCTATGTAAAAATGTATCAAATTTCTTTGAACTAATAGTTCAAGTTTACCCAACCCATCTCATGCAAATGAACCCAATGTGAATTCGCCGATAAGACTTCTTCCTGTTTAATTATATTTTAGTACTTATACATAACAAAAAACATATGTTTTTATAAAACTGGGTGTGTCATGTTTAATTATTTAGAGGAATAATGAGTGCATTCATACTCGAACTTGTTTCGTTAGAAAGCTGAGGCTTACTCGCTTGCTTACGGAGTAAATTCCATACATATGCTAGTTTAGCAACCTAAAAAAGAACACAGCTATTGTATCGAAGGATCTAGCATTTGAACTGTAATAATGTTTGCAACTTTATGAAAATAGCCAAAATATTCTTGTTACCAGAACAAATAATACCGATTATGCCAAGCTCTATTTATTACTTTTATGGATTGGTATCAAAAGGGACGATAGCTAAAACAAAATACATTTGATTCATTTATGTGGCCGCTCCAAAGAGCGTCAGTTAGTGTTATGCACACCGTTTTGAGAAGTGCCACATCACCCAGAAAACTAAACGTCTTTTGTTCATGTTCTCATACCGTTCAGTTGAAAAACCAAGAAGCACCTTCGGGTCTATTGCATAAATCTCTGTAAGGGGCTGTTCAATCATAATGCACGATGTTAATTGTAAGCCACACCCAAACTTCAAGTTTTTTGCCCAACTTAATTTGATATTTCTTTGTTTCAGAGTTTGACAAAATCAACCTTGGAGAGGTACAGAATTGAGCAGCGCGTTAAGATTGTTGCAGCATTTTTAGGAAATGGGCGTTTAAAATGCATTTCGTTGCCTTTGTGATATTTTTGGTAGGCATAATCGATCAAATGTGTCCAAAATCCGGAGAATTATGCGCGAATTTTAGTAAACCGGATCTGTAGGAAATGTAAAAACACCTGTGCATGCTCGCTCAATTCGTTCTGCCATCGTTCTGTCTTCGGGCCTGGACCTGGATACCACATATCCAACAGGATGGTATCACACATCCTTGGGCTTTTTTGCCCAAAAAATTCAAGGGCCGTATTATCGGCTATGTTAATTGGCCGTCACGTGATTTGATACCGTTGGACTTTTTTAATTGGGGATATTTCAAAGAAAAAGTCAATGGCCGTATTATCGGCTATGTTAATTGGCCGCCACGCGATTTGATAACGTTGGACTTTTTTCATTGGGTATATTTTAAAGAAAAAGTGTACATCAATAAGCCAAGAACAATTCAAAAGCTAAAGGATGAGATAATTTGGCACATTAACGACATTGGACCATCGGATAACGGTATGCCACCGAAGGAAGCTATGATGAGCATTTGGTCAATATTTTATTTTACGCATAATTGATCCTTGTATCAATTTTAAAAACTTTTTGTTTGTTTTATTTACAATTAGCATAGTGCATTTTAGTTGGACCAATCTTTATAGAAACTAGATTCTATCAAATATAAATCCAACATAGCTCAGTCAGAAAAAATAACAGTTTGTATTTTTTATTTTGTGTATTAGGTTTTTTGGTCCGTTTGTAATTAAAATGTAAGTATACTTTTCACTTCAGTTATTTTCCTCAGACGTTGCGTATTATTGTTAAGTTAAGCACTGTTGATAGTTAGTCGGACCTCTTAGATGAAGAGATCGCACTGCAAGAGCTACCTATCGCTTCAAGTAACTTAGAGTGTGTAGTTAAGGACTGTGGCCAGAGACCTAACTCTCTGATTCTCAATGCCACTTTTGGCACCACTCATCGTGCGAAATCCGGAATTGGTTTTAAGTCGAGGATTATGCCTAGGGCTGCAAGTGGCGTGCTTCCGTCGAAAAAACGGCAGCAAGTGCTTGAACTTTCTCTAGGATTTTCCTTAAGTTTCCCGTACTGATTGAGTCTCAGAGGACTATGAAGCCATACGCTAACTACGGCTTGATAAATCCAGATCATTTTTTTTGGTTTGAGACTCCAACTCTATTGAAGAGAATTTTGCCTACTTTGATAGCTTGTTTAGAGCTAGTTGCATGCCCTTGCTGAGAATCTCTTCAATGGCAACTTCGATTTCATGTTTCAACGTCTTAATTGTTTCTGGATGCGTAGTATTTATCCTTAATAGCTCCCCACAAAAAATAATCCAAAGGGCTTAAATCACGGCTCCGAGGCGTAAAATATCGATGGTTGCGTTAACTGTGTGACATGTGTCCCGTCCTCTTGAAACCAAATGTCGTCCATGTCATTCTCATGAATTGTTGGAAACATAAATTCGTTGAGCATGGCGCGGTAACGCTCACAGTTGACGATAACGGCGGCTACTCGCTCAACAATATTATGATCCTCACAACAATAGTATGATGCACACATAACCATACTATGATCCCCACTACCATAGTATGATTCACACTCAACCATACTATGATCTCCACTACCATACGACGATCCCCCCAACCATAGTATGATTCACACTCAACCATACTATGATCTCCACAACCAAACTATGATTCACACAACAATAGTATTTTTCTCATACAACCATATTATGATCCTCACAACCATAGCATGATTCACTCCACCATACTATGATTCCCAAAATTATTTATTATGATTAGGTAATGTTTTTATGCAACAGTAGAAGTTTTTATCAAGCAAGTTATTTTAAATTGCATTATAATTAGTTCATAGCTAGATTTGAGGCCATGTTTTTTTTTGAATATACCATTCAAGAAACCAAAATATATATTCCAATGGCAGTCGAAAATACTTTTAGTTGCCAGCAGGGGTGAATGCCCACACATCCATGTATGCTCTATAAAACCTGTTTTGTTATGTTCATAGTCGCACCATACTGTATGATTGCCGCAATCATATTATTGTTAACGTAAATTTTAAACAACAATACTTTTGCTGCACCAACAATGTTTATATGGTTGCTACAACCATATTTTCATTTCAAAATTTGGTAATACTATTGTTATATAATACAATATTAATATTGCCGCAATCATACTGTTGTCAAAATGAAATTCAAAAAATAAAACTATGGATGCGACGAACATGCTTTTATTGTAGAGAACCTATTATTGTTGCGGTGACCATATAGTAACCATATCTTTTCTCTGCGTGCAGTAACTCGTTGTGGATGCATTGGCTTCTCAATATTCACATGTGGGTTCTCTGAATTTTGCTTATTGACATAGACACCAAGATAAAAATGAGCTTCATCTGTAAAATTATTCATCTCCTGCCAAATAATCTTTAGCCCATTATGCGAAGCGACAACGCATCGGATGGTGTTCCATTATAAAAGTTCAACCTTTCCAATAAAACCAGAAATTTGAAAAAAATATCAGTACTTTTTTACAGCCTATTAGAATTTTAAATGGTCCACCCTATATGTAACTAGCAGCCATAACAGTGAGGATAGAACACCGCCTTGGGGCGTGCCTCTAGAAACTCTCATTCTAATACAATGGATGAGTTTATTATGCTACTACAGAGTTGGGTGGTTTAATTTTAAGGGCCGATGTTGATTTGTCGCGCAAAAGAGCCTTTGTTTCGTTAGCTGTGTGGCAAGTGGCACCGTCCTGTTGCAACCACATATCGTCCACATCCATATCTTCCAATTCTGGCCATTAAAAGTTCGTTATTATCTCACGATAGAGAACACCATTCACAGTAACCGCCTGACTGGGCTCATTTTGGATAAAATACGGCCCGAAGATGCCGCCAGCCCATAAACCGCACCAAACAGTCACTCTATGTGGGTGCATTATTTTTTCGACAATCACTCATTCGCCCAAATGCGGCAATTCTGCTTATTAACGAATCCACTTAGGTGAAAATGTACCTCATCACTGAAGATGATTTTCTTCGAAAACTGATCATCCACTGTTGCCTGAGTTTAACGCTTTGCTCGCTTGTGTATCTTTTCATGGTTCAAATTGAGTTAGACTAAAATGGAAAAATATCAAATGAAATGCAGAAAAAACTTGACGTTTAGGTGTGGTTCACATTCAATATCGGCCCCTAAAAATTAACCACCCTTTTTATTTTTTAAAAAGAACAAATATTCTTAAGTATCGAAAACAAATTCGTTCAAGTGGTTGCTTTGGCTGACTTCGCAGTTGGGCATGCTGTCACTCTTATTTTCCAAGACCTTGTTGATGGTTTCGGGCTGTAGTATGCGGATTAATCAAATAATATTGGTCTTAAGTATTTGAATAGTTTCCGAGTTGTTAGCATAACATCGTTCCTTCACTGTTCCCCACAAAAGAAGGGGTCAAATCTCATCCTCGAAGTCAAATCTCATCATCTTTCTTAAAAACTTGTCCTCTATAAAAATGTAGATGCAAAAGGTATCCAGTCGGTTAATCCCTGTTCAATGTGTTAGAGCAAAAGGCCGAAAAAATAAACGAACTTAAAAAAAATATTAAAACGACTTTTTTGTGCAACTTCAAACCACTGTGCATCGTCACATTGTACACAGATAAGCAGAATGATCGAAAGAACGACTGAACATTCGTCGAGTGCATTAGAAACCAATAAGTGTATCAAGTTACAGATGACTATGCTGCAGTCAGAGTAGCGGGTTCGTTCAACACATTTATGCGGACAAACACACAAGACCAAGCGTAGTACAAGCTGTGGAATACAAAGTGAAACAAGTTCTGGCTTCAACTGGCGGACAGACTGGCCAGCTCCATCCATCACAAGGGCGTTCGTGCACTTATATTCGGGGCAACAGTCATAGCTGACATGGGAAACATTCCCCCTTACTCAAGCCGATAATGTTGTTTTTGCCCAACCTATTGCGGATATCTTAAAAAGTTGTTGCTGCTGCTGTTAAGGATGTTGTAACACAAAAGCTTAAGTGATTGCTGATGAACTTTGAAGTCAAGCTTCCAATACTTGCATTACCTTCTCTCCCAAAGGGTCGTCGTCATGTTACTGCCAATGTATGTTTCTTATGGTTGGGCGGGGAGTTTTTGCGAAGTACGCTCCTGCCTTCAGTCTTGAGTGTGTGATCTCACATTCTTGAAGATGTTGCAAAGATCCTGCGACAGACAACACAACACTACACGGCACAAGAGGCCAGCGTCAGAATCAAAGTCTTCGTGGTCGTCGTTGTCGACAAAATACAAAAGGCTTCCTTGCCAACGATGGGTCGTCGGTCGCATGTTAAAATCCATTAAAGCAACACTAAATAAAAAATAAAAATTCAATAAAACCGAAACGAAAATTTTAAATTAAATACCAACAAGGGCATTAAAACAAACCACAAACAGCAACAACAACAACGACAGCAGCAGACTTTGCCAATACCGACGACCAACCGCCGCCCCGACCGCGGGGAGCAGGGAAATCAATGGCTAACATCTACAAATGAGCCGGCAATAAGCAGACAAGTTAACTGGCTGACTCCCAGCTCACCGAAGACGGACAGACAGGCAGACGGACGGTCTGTTGCTGTGGCCTGCACCGGCCGGCTTGTCTTGGCTGTTTGGGGTAAACGCGTGAGATGTGTGAATACGATTTCACAAAACAAAAGTAAAAGAACAAGAAGAAACAACAGCAACAACAATAAAGAAAACACAACCACATTACAAGGAAGCCCAACCAAGGTATGGGAATAAACTTAAATGATCTCAGCTTCGAAATGGAAACTACAGCCGGCCAGTTAAACAGGCAAAGTCACAGCAATCACATGTGTCAGCCGGAAACATTGATCAGTTCAAGAATGCGTGTGTCGTGTGTAGAGTCTTCACGAGGCGTTATGACCGACCGCACAGCCTCACAGAGTTTGTGGCAAAACGACAACGACGATGACGATCCATGTTAGTCGTGTTATTCATAGGACCACACAAATACAGGCACGCGTTCGCTGACAGCATAAAAATTGTTGAGCTGGCGTTTAACGCGCGTGAACCAGAAGATATTGCCCACCAGCACACCAGCGATCGTACGGATGCACATTCATGGCATCAATGAATGAAAGACCGAACGCAAAGATACACTTAAAGAAACGGCATCGGGTTTCCAAATTAACAATGTAGTAAGAATGCAATAAAGAATTTATTTATATTTTTAAAGTTAAGCTACTTGTTTCCTTTAACATAGCATTAAGGATCAGAGGAAGAAGATCTTCCAATTAGAGACCACGACGAACTGACAAAAGCTGGATTGGAACCGCTAATGCAATTTATAGAAAAGTTTTTTTTACTACTTTGCAATTATTTCTAAGAGCCGCCGTGGTGCGATGGTTACAGGGCTAGGCGATTGAAGTGTTACCAACTTCACGTTTGTAATATTGGCAATCCGTTAAATGCAGCTATGTCAATTGCATACCAACGACAGCTGTTTAGATAGGATGGGCCATTTCAAAATTTGAATTAACTGTAAAAAAAGTACCAATATTTTTTTAAAATTTCTGGTTTTATTTGAAAGGTTGAACTTTGTCATTTAATAACGGAGCACCTTCCGATGCGTTTTCGCTTCGCCCAATGGGTTGAAGATGGTTTAGCAGGCGATGAAGAATTTTTCCGAAAAATCGTGTTTTCAGATGAAGCTACTTTGCATGTCGGTGGCCATGCCAATAATGAATATTGACTCATATGGGGTTTCAAAACCTACA
Organism: Hydrotaea diabolus; assembly: GCA_963513945.1. Classification (NCBI taxonomy): domain Eukaryota; kingdom Metazoa; phylum Arthropoda; class Insecta; order Diptera; family Muscidae; genus Hydrotaea; species Hydrotaea diabolus. The sequence continues at coordinate 237,179,034 of OY740716.1, read as the reverse complement.
TGAGGCTATTGAGACGCTAATGCATCTACAACGAGACACTGTTTTGTGGTTGGCGGCATCTTTGGTACATTTTTCTTCGAAAATGAGCAAGCAGCCCCCGTTACTGTCAACGGTGAGCGTTACCGCGCCATGCTCAACGAATTTTTGTTTCCAAAAATCAAGAGAATGACATGGACGACATTTTGTGTCTACAAGACGGGCCACATGTCACACAGCAATCGCAACCATCGATATTTTCAGCCATGATTTTTAAAAACCGAATAATCAGCCAAAACTGTGATGTCAATTGGCCGCCTCGGAGCTGTGATTAGAGCCCTTTGGGTTATTTTCTGTGGGGACTCATTTAATATAAATGTTACGCCAATCATCGAGAGGAAATTGAAGCGTTGATACGTACATGCAAACTAAAATGTCATTGAAGAGATTAGATCCGAAAATATCGAAACAGCATTCCCAAAATGAGTTCTACTCATCTCTGTTTTTCGATTTCTCGATTTCATCATGTACAATTGGTTGTCTTTGATTTCAATAACATTCATCCTATGTCCATTAAACTTAAATCTACAATAATTCATTAAGATGGGATTAATGTGTAAGTTTAAAGCTAAAGGCATAACATCGGTTTTACATATCTAAATCCAAACCAATTTTATTCAATTTCAATAGCATCCGTCAAATTTCCTAAGGATTTAGATGGACAACAGATGGACGGACAAAAAGACATCGTTAAATGTAATCAGCTGGTATCGGTATATCCTGATACACAGAGTAATGCAGGGTAAAAATATTGTTCAGCTAGCAGCAAAATGTCGATCGCAAAAATCGTTTTTTTCAATACCACGACAGCCGGTTTATGGACCGGATTAACCCGAATAGCCAAGTGCTATCACCCCGGCACACACTTTTTTAATAATCGCTCATTACGTACCATGCTGAGTTTGAGCGTGATCGGGTGTAATTTGTGGCTTCTATATCTGCAGGACCTGAAATCGGGAGAGACTTTTGTGTGGGACCTATTGGTAAACATGGGCCGATATGAATCAATTTTACTAGAGATATGTAGTGGTCACTCGTAATGCTCTGGGCGAAATTTAGTCCAAATCGGATGTTATATGTGGTTTTTACTGCTGTAGGTTCAGAAATTCGTTAACCCCTATGTTTGCTCTCAGAATATGTACCGATGTAGACCAATTTCAATAGGGATCGTCCTTGGGCAAAACTTCAAGTTTTTTTTTTTTACCGAAATCGGTTAATAATGACGACCTGTACTTTTATTACAGAGATAGATGCAAAGACACCGACCAATAGAATCGGATAGTGTTTCTGAGTCGATCAGTGTACTAACCATAGGGTGTATCTCCTTTTCTTTAAGGTGTTGCAACATTAGCACTAGGTCATAACACTTTGTACCACAGCTTGGTATAGGGTATAAAAGGTTATCATAATTCAGCTATTTACCAACTTTAAAGTTTTGACAAATTGTGGGTCCCTGACCACATTTATTTGGGCCTCTACAACCGTCCCAGTTAACATGGACATACTATTGGTACTCAAAAGCAATGAAATTTCCTTACGAATCTAAATATGCCTATAATTATATGACTTTTCTAAAATTTAGGCATTCACATTGTCGAATCGTGAGCATTTTTTTCCACATCGGAACAATATGGACCAATCACTTATGAAGTTAATACCTGAATACTTCTTGTCCTGTCTTTTGTTTTTTCTAAAGCAATCTTTTATAAGCCATCTGTCAAAATTTCCGAAATATTTAATGATTATTTTCAGGTGATTGAAGTAAACAAGTTTTATAATTTTTGAAAAATGGAAAGTAAAGAGTTTCGTGCGGTAATTAAACACTTTTATATGAAAGGTTCTACGCCACAATTAATCAAAGATGAATTGGATTCTGTTCATGGTGATAATGCACCATCACACTCCACCGTGAAATCCTGGGTTCAACAATTTAAAATGGGTCGTTCAAGTACGGAAGATGAACAACGCTCTGGAAGACCGAAAACTGCTACTACTATTGAAAACATTAGAAAAATATTTAATGAAGTTACTAAAGATAGACGAATAAAGCTCAGAGAACTTGCTGATATTGTTAAAATACACGAAAAACAAGTTTGGAGTATTTTACATGATGAACTCCACATGAAAAAGCTATCCGCAAGATGGGTGCCGCGTTCGTTGACTTTGCCCCAAAAAACCGTCCGTTGGACCAATTCCGAGGAGCTTTTAGCGATTTATCAGCATAGTCCAATAGAGTTCTTGCGCCGATTCATAACTGTTGATGAAACATGGATCCATCACTACATCCCAGAATGCAAAGAACAGTCAAAACAATGGATAGAAGCTGGTAAAAGTGGTCCCAAGAAGGCTAAAACTGTTAAGTCAGCAGGAAAAGTAATGGCCACAGTATTTTGGGATGCAAGGGTTATAATATTTATTGATTATCTTGAGAAAGGAAAAATTATAAATAGTGAATATTATTGTGCATTATTGGATCGGTTGAGTGAAGAAAGCAAGATAAAACGACCGCATTTAGAAAAAAAGAAGTTCTTTTTCATCAAGATAATGCTCCTTCACACACTGCATTTTTAACTCAACAAAAACTGGCCGAATTACGATTTGAAATTGCTCCGCATCCACCATATAGCTCCTTCTGATTATTTCTTGTTTCCAAATTTAAAAAAAAATCTAGGTGGCAAAAAATTTTCGTCCAATAGCGAGGTTATTGCTGAAACTGAGGCATATTTTGAAGGTCTTGAAAAATCCTATTTTTCAGATGGAATTAAAAGCTTGAAAAACGTTTGATGAAGTGCATTGAGTTGGAGGAGATTATGTTGAAAAATAAATAATAATAATTCCAAAAAACGGTTCTTTTTATGTTAGGCCAGTTACTTTTGCGGTCGCCCTCGTACACTACACCAGTTAACAGAGACATGGACGGACATGGCTATGCATAAGAGTCGCTTTTTAAAGACAGCAATTTTTCGATATTGTGCCATCGATTTTTCATTTTCAGTCATTTTTCTGTTCTCATGCGCTCTTATGTAATATTGTATTGTATGTGGCAATGTTTATTTGCATGTATTGTATACCATAGGTAATATAAAATAAGAAATATGTTTTATTACCTACTAAAAGAAACCTTAAAAATAAAAGTTAAATTTTTAGCTAATTTTTTTTTTTTATATTTCGTGGGGGAACTTTTTTCCTCATACCAAAAGCTATTGAAAAACCGATGGCACAATATTGATTGCTAAATCGACCCACCCTTTATAGAGTATAGTACTTTATAGAGTCTCCTATATATACAGGGTGGAGCGCGGTAATTTGCTTTTTGGCACTGCAGGAGAGAGAGAGTGGAGAGTGTGCGTTGCTGCCACGGAGAGGTCATTTTTTCAATCAGGCACATTTTTTCTGATGGAGAACATTTTCACCTCAAACAAAATATGCAGTACTGAAGAACTTCACCAAAGACCTCTGCTTTCGGACCGCGTCACTGTGTGGTGCGCCATATCACGAGTAGGCATCATTGGCTCTTACTTTGCCAGGATAACCGTCTTGCCGTACCTGTGAACTCCGAACGGTACTTGACTGTGATACAGGATTTATTTCAGCCGGCTCTTGGAGCAATGCAATGAGACGATACATGGTTCTAACAGAATGGTGCAACTGCACACACAGCAAGGGTTACCATGAATTGTTTGAGGTTAATGTTTCCTGGACGGCTTATCTCTTTGAGGGGTGATGTGAACTGGCCGCTGGCCCGCTCACCAACCTTAGCCACATGCGATTTTTTCCTTTGGGGTAACCTGAAGTCGAAGGTGCATATCAACCGCCCCAATACCTTGGAAGACCTAATTAACAATATTGGGGCTGAAATTGGCAGAACACCAGTCGACATGCTTGTGAGAGTTCATGAAACCGTCGTAAAACGTATGCAGCAGTGTGTGGATAGCGAAGGTCGACACTTGCCAGATGCACTATTTAAAACCATGTAATTTACAAATTCCCTTACTATTCAATATAATTAAAATAAAAGATACATTTTTCTATGGTTTATAATTTTTTTTATTTCATTCCCAAATAAGCAAATTACCGCGCTCCGCCCTGTATTTCGTGGCGTTGCAAGCGGAATAAGAAATTTAGTGTACACTTCTTATAACGGTGGGGTGTATGAAAAGACGAACAAAAGGTAAAGTTAATACTCGCATGTGACTGTTTTAATTGTTTGTGCCATCCTATGCCTTGCATAAAAGGAAAATATCATGCAGTCCTGTCTTACTGACGTCACCTAATTCCTCAAGGTATCTTCCAGTTTTCCTTGCAACAATTGCGAAGTAGCGATAAAATGCAGCCACGAAAATCAATGTCACTTTTCCATATTGTTAAAAACTTGTCTTCTCATAAAATGTAGATGCGAGTGGTCGCGAGCCGGTTAATGTGTTCTCCAAGCAAATCTTGTCTGTAGCGCTGTACACTCGGACAATAATATGGAACTTGCTCTACCGTTTCTAGATCATCCTCTACCTCAAGCATCCTACAGAGGTCTGAAAATCTGTTGCCCCATCTTGAGGTCTTTGCCCTAGAATAACAGTGTCCGCTGTAACCCTTATACAAGCGGACGCTCCTTCTATTATGTTCCATCAGAACTATTGTTTCAGTAGTATCTAGCCTTGGTCTGGTGGCCTATTCTTGAAAGTGCGTTTAAGACTTTTTTCTTTTCTGAACTGTCTGCATCTTCTATATTTATAACTGATCATAGCCTTTATAGGTCAATGGCTACAACCTTCCGCTTCAAGTAGCAGCGGCCAGAAATCTAGTATGGACCAACACTAGCAAACGCCTAGCAAATGAGCTTAAATCCCGCCTTTACCTATCTTCTATTTTGGATAATACCAGATGGACTGGATAATACCAGACGGCCTTTAAATCGACGTTAATGGTAAGTATTTAAACGTTGGGAAAGAAACTACACAATATTTGCTTTGTAGCCCTTAAGATTGCTTAAACCTCGGCTAGAAAGACAATGCACTTATAGGGCATTCTGCTCGTCGCGAGATGGCTAAGCTCTAGAGTGACAGGAATTAGCCAATGTACCCGGAACTCCTAGTACCATATGAATGTAAGGAGAACTTGAATTCATAAATTTGTCACCGTGGATGGATTTCCGGAGAACTTGAATTCATGACTTTGTCACTGTGGGATTCAATAAGGCGTTTTATTTTTGTTTAATCAAAATATCGTTTTAAATACCTGACACTATCTGGCAAAATTCGTTTCGGGTACTTTTTATTGCTTGATATTATTAACCTTTATTAGGGTCACTAAAAATATAATGTCTGTATGATTTGAACTACACTTCAGAGTCATCGTCTGGTGTTGCCTTTAACAAAGAATTTCGCTTTTAGAACTTGTTGCCAAGATCGTTGTCATTGATTTTATTTTGATAAATCATAATTCGATCAAAAACAAATATCAGTACTACTTCAATTGTATTCATTCTGAACTGTTCAGTCCGGTGTGGATACATGTGTGTTGTGGATACCCAGGCGTCATTTTAAGCGCCACTCAGTGTTGTTCCCCTGTCAAGTTGAAATTATTAAACAAACAAATATTAACACTTCTTTTGACAAGACCAGACCAAAGAAGAGCATTTACACAGACAAAGGCCCTGACACTGAAAATGTTGTTGCTGCTGCTGCTGAGGAGGATGATGATGATAATGATCGTCAGTCACTCTGCAAACAAATCATACTTGGCGGAGGAGCCTAGCAAGTATGGGCCTCTTTAGATTTGACTTTTGAGCACCGAGTGGTGCTTGAATTGGAGATGCTTAAGCATAGAGAAGTTGTTAATGTTGGCCGGGGAACAACCGTAAGTATAGGCATCGTTTCAATGGGAATGACTTGACAGTTGAAGCTGGTTACTATTTGAGAAAATACCACGTACATGGTGAAATGCCCATGTATGTACATGTATGTAGGTGCGTTCGTACATGCCCATTAACATTTAAACATTTTTTAAGTTTTTAATCGAAAGAATTCCAGATGCGGTCAACCAAAGAATGTGTCTATTCCGCATCCGTTCTGGCCACATTTACAGACACATTGCTGTGGCTATGTTTGTACATACATATACTTATACATATATACATGTGCAAGACTGTGTACATACAGATGTATACGCGAGTATAACGCCGATAAAGAGGAACAATAGTGTAATGTTTGGCCAACAACGGCCATTATCTGTCTTCCATTTAAGTCTCATAAATTGTCATTGGGGAATCGGAATGCTGTCACAGTAGCAATAACAGCAGCCGAAGCAACAACAGCACCGGCAGCCAGAAGACCGAATTCCAGGGAATTCATCCCAGTACTTGCACACTATCAACACTCGTACAACCTGAAACTTATTTCTATGTCGTGGTCGTGCTCGTAGTCGTTGTCGTCGTCTTCGCCATCGTCACCATGGTCGTTGTCTAAGGAAAACGGTACTAACAGTGAAACCGAACAATGATAATCGAAATAAAAGGGCATGCACAAAAGGCGTAGATAAACAGCACAACACTCACTCGCATACACACACAACGGGAAGGGAACACTACTATAAATGTGTCAAGGCATGAACGAGCGTACCGGCGATTGCAACGCATGGTCCTTCTTTCACTGGACAAGGCGTAGTGTAGCTGGGTCTTTTCCTCACCAAGTGTGTGCATGTGTGTGCGAGTGAGTGTAAGAGTCGTTTATTTGTTGTCCACCGCAACAATACAAGGACCATAGCCGACATACCAACGTAAACATTTACAAATTATCACAAAAGACTATTTAAATAACAACGACCGCATCACCATCCGATATGATCAGATTGCCCTAAGTACGAGGGTGGATCGTAAAGTTTTACTTTTTTGTGTTGCCTCGTAAAGATTGAAAAGTCAGTGGCATGTTTGCCAGTGACGTTCGCCTATGTCTCTTAAGTCTTTCGTTTATCAACTGTTTAACACATTGTTTAAGGAAATTTTGTTTCGTTGAAAACGCTTCGACTTATCGTATCAGTTCTGCAAGCAGCGAATATATAACAGATCGAATAAATCTAACTCAAAGCGGATGTGCCATCTAAAGCGAAGTTTGGAGTTCCTCCCAAATATTAAAGCGGCACAAAGTAAACTTCTTGAACTCCAGCGTCATTTGTTCTCTATGATGAGAGAAACTATGGAGAGAAACTAAGTCCATATCAACATATCTACAGATGTTTGTAAATAAATGTCTCCGTAATATGAACAAAATGTTCTGGCCCAACCACACAGAAATCCGCCGTCAAAAAAGGTCATGGATGGATTAGCCATACGCTACAAAAAGACATCGTTAATATAGCAGAGGCCAGGCTAGAGTGGGGTCCTTAAGGAAGACGAAATGTTAGACGCCAGAGAACAACATGGCAAAGATCGGTAGAGACGGTGCGTCGACATAGGGAACTCACATGGCCACAAGTACGCCATATGGAGCAAGATAGATCCGGCTGGAGAGCCTTCGTAAACACGTTCCACTTATATATAAGTACGTAACCTACCATGGATTTTTATTTTTATCATAAATGTTATGTTAATTATGCTATGTATATTATTTCTGCGACTGTATTGCTACGGGTTGCTATATATATTTTTGGCCTAGCCAACACTAAAAAATCAAAAAATGGAATTAACTCATGAACATTTTCGTGCGATCATTTTTCACAACTTTCGACTTCGATGAACTTAAATCTTTGTATGGCGATGAAGCACCATTCTGTAGCACTGCGAAAAACTAGCTGAATAAATTGAATCGTGGCCGACGCTCGCTCAAAAACGAAGGTCGTGAAGATCGTCCAAAAACGGCCTGGCACAACCAGAGAACATTGATGCCGTGCGTTAACTAATAATGCAAGATCATCATGTGACATACCGTGAGATAGAGGCATCCTTGGGCATTTCTTCTACCAGCATACATCCGATATTGCATGAACACCTGGCCGTAAAAAACGTTTGTTCTCGTTAGATCCCGCAAAAATTGACAATCACTCAAAAAAAGGCTCGTGTCGATTGGTGCAAAGAAGTTTTGAAAAAATACGATCGCGGTGCTTCAAAAGACGTTTATAATATCGTCACAAAAGTCGAATCATGGATCTATGCGTATGAGCCCGAAACAAAACAGCAATCGAGCGTGTGGGTCTTAGAAGACGAGCCAAATCCAACGAAAGTTGTTCGTAGAAGAAGCACTTCGAAGCAAATGGTCGCCTGTTTCTTCGGCAAAACTGGTCATGTGGCGACTGTATCGCTTGAGGGCGTGGGAGGTCAATTCACAATTTGTTTGCCTGAAGTCTTCGGAGCATTTCGAAAAAACGAACAAGATAAGACGAATCATTGTGACCATGATAAGCCAGCTCCCACACATTAGCTAAAACCAGCGACTTTTTGACCGGCCAAAACGTCGAATTGATGGGTCATCCGCCGAAAAGCCCTAACTTGGCACCCAATGACTTATTTTTATTCCCGCACATGAAGAAAAAATGCGTGGTTAACGATTTTTGTCGCTAGAAGATGCTGTTGAAACGTTCAAAAACCATGTTTTGGAGATGTCCCAATCGGAGTGGAAAAGTGCTTCGACAATTGGTTTGAGCTCATACAAAAGTGTATAAATCATGCTGGAGAATACTTTGAAAAACAATAACACCATTTTTGATGATAAATATTCGCATTTGCATTATTAGAAATGTATAGCAGCCCTCGTTGAAGCTCCTTCTCTGGTGAAGCACTCATTTTGTTTTGTGATAACTAAATAAAGAACTAACTAAATTAATCTATCAAAGTCGACTAGGACTTGCTTAATTATACTCACTTAACGGGATTTACCAGCTTTCTTCGGATACATTTATTTTGTAAAAAAAGCTTGTACATGGCTTAACGAATTATTTCTTGCCTGCAAAGTCTCCGGTATCTGCCGCTGACCACAATCTAGGCGTTACTCTCCGGATTTGAACCTATTTTTCTTGGGTGATACTAGCCCACCACGGTGGCCCATTATGCAGTGGCGACTGCTATTGCTTATTTTTTTGTCAATGTGCACGTATGTCTCTTAAGTCTTTAGTTTTGTGTATTTAAAATATCAATTTTTTGATTCAAATTTTAATATTTGTACATTGAAAATGCATTTTAAAGCGATTCGAAGCACTCTCTTATGTTTGCCTGATTCAGCTGTGCAAAAAATTGCCTGCCAAAAAATAGCTGAGGTTGGAAAACTCGTATATCTCTGAAGCCCTACGATTTCAAAAGGATGTAGGTTATGGTACAATATGGCAGCCCATGCCCTTTATTATTAAAGTCTATTTTGCATATTTTAAAAATCGATCAGAGGAACTAAAATTGAATGCTTGATTACAATCGACGATTTTTTTTGAAAGTTTATTGTAAATGTGCAAAGAATGTCTCTTAAGTCTTTCGTTTTGTGGGTTTAAAATATCAATTTGTGATCTGAATTTAAATATTTGAACATTACAAATGTATTAAAAAAAACTGCCTGCCAAAAAATAGCTGAGGTTGGAAAACTCGTATGTCTCTGACGCCTTACGATTTTAGGATCTCGATTTATTATTAGACCTATGTTAACCGTAGCACAAAATGGATGTAGGGTATGATATAATATGGCGGCCTATACCCTTAACTGTAGAATTTTATAATTTTTTTTTGGTTTTTTTTTCTTGAAAGTTTATTGTGAATGTGAAAGTATGTTTTGTATATTTTTAAAATGCGTTGAACATTTGATTTTTTTTAAAAAACATTCAGCTTTGCCAAAACCTTTCAACTAAAAAAGGGCCAAATAATGTTGAAACCCCTGGAATGATTTTTTTGTAAATTTTGCGGTTTGTAGGCATTGCTTATTTTAAAACTTTCCATACTTGATTGTTACATTTACAAGGGTCACTTTTATTCTTTTTTTCTTCGATGATTCAATATGACCGCAGATTGTTATACATAAGAAACCAAGACTTGACGAATTTATATAAAAGGTGTTTTCAGAAAATAATCTTGATATTTTTTTTATGATAGATGGATCTATGACACTTATGTGCGAAACAAAATATCGGTCAAATCATTGCCGCGGCTTCGGTGGCATAACTCTATCAGCTGATCCATATTTGCAATGACTCTAAGACATAATGGAGGTTCAAAGTTGTTAACGTGCCGAATTATATCATTCTATCGCTTTTGAATTATTCGTAGCTTATTGACGTACATTTTTTCTTTTAAATATCCCCGGAGTAAGAAGTCCAGCGGTGTCAAATCACATGATCGTGGCGGCCAATTAACATCGCCAAGACGTGAGATAATATGGCCATTGAATTTCTCGCGCAAAAGAGTCATTGTTTCGTTGGCTGTGTTGCAAGTATCACCATCCTGTTGGAACCACATATCGACCAGGTCCATATCCTCGATTTCTGGAAGCAAAAAGTCCGTTATCATTTTGTAAAAGCGTTTACCATTCACGGTAACTACTTGGCCGACCTCATTATCGAAGAAGTACTGCCCAATGACGCCACCAGTCCATAAACCGAGCCAAATAGTCACACCTTTACAAAGGCGTGAGCCTGTGCTGTCAAGGCTTGCACCGATCCAGTTCTTTGGGCTTTTTTTTACCAAACGGATGATTCTTAACTCAGGGGGAAATTTTTTTCTGAAACATGTTGATAAAACGTTTGCTAAAACGTGTGGACCAGCACTTATACATTGCAATACACTTTTTCGGGCGTAAGGTTTGTTGATGTGTCGAATGTACATCCCCAAACTAGATTTTTGGATTAATACGTTTAGCCAATTTGTCTCAAGTTTTTGAGTTATCGCATCGTACATTGTTTGTACATCGTACATGATCCCGAAACAAATTTACCAGAAATAAATGCATCTACTGCCTCAAAATCACAAAAAATCCCATTTTTCCACCTTTTTGGTCAAATACTTGGCTAAACGTCAAAAAAATTATGGTTTTTTTACTTTTAACTTTATTCAATTTAAGCAAACGTTTTACGATTCATTTTATGTTTTGTATTCATTCATACATTTACGAGTATCACAAAACCATATTGTGATCCTCACAACCATAGTATGTTTAACATACACCCATAGTATAATCCTCACAGCCATAGTATGGTTTTCACGCAACCATGTGGTGATCCCTACAACCATAGTAAGATCCCCCTCAACCATACTGTAATCCCAAATGCCAAATTAGATATTTTTATTAAATATATAATTTAAAATTAAATTACAATAGTCCGATTTCATAGTTAGTTCTGGGTCCATGTTCCTTTTGAACATTACATAAATTAAACAATTAAGTTATTCAAAAGGCAGTCGAAAAGACTTCTAGTTAAAGTCTCCTTTGCTTTCAGCTAACGCTACTTCACCATCCTCAGACCGCAAGCAACGAATGTGATTAAACGATGGTCAATGGCAATACACTTAAGTGTTGATAGATTCTAAATAAACGAGAACTAGAGAAAAAAATAAGGTTACTATATGGTCACGGCAATAATAATATGTTCTCCGCAATAAAAGTATGTTCCTCGAAACCATAGCATTGTTGTTGAAATTTAAAGATAGAACTATGGCCAAATTTTAGAATGAAAATATGGTAGTAGGAACAATATAAATATGATTGGTGCGACAAAACTATTGTTTGTTTGTGTTTAATGTTAACAATAATATGATTTCGGCAATCATACTGTATGATTGTAATTTATATTCATTTCAATATGCATTTTATAACAATTTTGTTGTTACGGATCTAGCAATAATAGTACTTTTTATATGGAAATTAAAATTTTTTAAACAAACTCTTTTGGCTTGTTTAACTAAACTATTTTTGATAAAAACGCTTACTTTTTTAACTGATTTTCTCTGCTGTTAAATAAATCAAACCTATTATTTAGAATATAATGCACTTTTAAACAATTTTCATAGTTCAAATCTAATGTTGACAAGTAACCCAATTCTAATAAGTTGTAGAGATCATAACATGGTTTCGTTTGAATCATATTATGGTTGTGAGGATTCTAATATGGTTATGTGGATCAGTATGTATGAGTGTGAATCATACTATGCTTGTGGAGATCATAGTATGGTTATTTGTGAATCATACTGTTATATATTTGTTATATTATTGTTATCCTAAAACCCAAAAACAATACTTTCTGTCGCACCAACAATATTAATATGGTTGGTACAACCATATTTTTATTTCTAAATTTTGCAATACATAATACTATTTCATAATACTATTTTACATTTCAACAACCGCATTTATAATATTGTCTAAATTAAATTGAAAAAACAACACTATGGTTCGAACGAGCATGCTTTTATTGCAGAGAACATAATATTGTTGTTGTGACCATATAGTAATCTTATCTTTTCTCTGCTTGTGGTTAAATTTTACTTTATCCATCCATCTCCAAGCAATAGTTTCGAGTCTATTAAAGGAAATAACAAATTGCAAACCATCCTCGTACACTGAATAACACACTCACACAGAGCGAAGGTTGGCAGTATCTAGCAACTGAGAAGAGAACTCTGCCACAAGAAGTTGTTATGGCATCCGAACAATCGAGGAGACATTTGTCAAACTAAACGGGGCTTTTGATCCTCACAATTTTGCCGGTATCATTGAAGAACAACTCCTAAACGGCACTGCATGAGACTACAACAATAAGAAATCACAGCGCTCGCACTAACACACATGCACATATTCACTCCTTCCCGTCTACATTCAAAAGTTTCCTCTCTTGCTCTCACTATCTCCCTCTGTGTGTTTTGGCCATGGCAGCGAAGCCAATTTGGTGATTTTTCATCACTAAAAAACACTGTTTTGATAGAGAAGCTATTTTTTAATAAATCGCTATTGTGGTGATTTTTACTACTTTTGTGTAGCGCCTGTAGCGTTTTCCACTTCAAACACTTTTATTTTGTTTTTGGCATAGATTGATGCTGTAACTTCTCAACCTATTAAAAATAATTTAAAAAATTAATAATTTGGAAAAATTGAACAGCTCAAGACCTCTTGCTTCTATATTTAAATAGAAGACAAGTTTTTATCAAAATGGCAAAGTGACATTGATTTTCGTGGCTGCACATTGCTTTTATTATGATGAAAAATATCATCGTTTTTGAACATTCGTTTGCACATGGTTTTCAAAAACTTGAAACAGTTGCTGTATTTCTTGAATTTGCACTCGAAGCGTAATTATATAGGGTGATCCAAGTAGAGATACTTTTTTCAATAGCCTTTGCTGTCATGTTATTTTTGTTAAGTATTGTTTGGCATTTCATCATGGAAAGACTTACGCCTGAACAACGTTTACGAATCGTTCAACTTTATTACGAAAATTCACGTTCTGTGAGGAATGTGTTTCGTTCAACAACATAATCGGCCAACATTTTTGGTGCAATTGCCGCAAAATTGCCGCATTTGCGACGAAGAGCAACCAGAAAAGGTTCAAGAGCTTCCACTTCATCCAGAAAAAACAACGATTTGGTGTGGTTTGTGGGCCGGTGGAATTATCGGTCCATATTTCTTCAAAAATGGCGACCGTTATCGTGCCATTAACTGACTATTTGATGCCTGAAATTGAAGCTCGTGATCTCGGAGATATTTGGTTTCAACAAGACGGCGCCACTTCCCACACATCGCATCAATCAATGGATTTATTGAGAGCACACTTCGGTGAGCAGATAATTTCACGTTTTGGGCCGGTTGATTGGCCACCAAGATCGTGTGACATCACACCGTTGGACTTTTTCCTGTGGGTAAATGTAAAGTTTATGCGGACAAGCCCGCTTCGATTCAGGCCTTGGAGCAAAACATTACGCGTGTCATTCGCCAGTTACCAGTCATCAAAAATTGAACTCAACGGATGGACCAATGCTGCGGCCAACATTTGATAGACATAATCTTTAAAAAATAAATGCCAAAGAATGTTCTTTCAAATGATAATAAACATTCCCCATTCAATTTGAATTTTCTGTTTTTTTTTCTTTAGAAACTACACGCAGAGAAAAGATATGGTTACTATATGGTCACGGCAACAATAGTATGTTCTCAGCAGTAAAAGTATGGTCGTCGCAACCATAGTATTGTTTTATAATATCATTTTGACAATAGTATTATTGCGGCAATATTAATATTGTTGAAATGTAACAAAAGTATTGTTGCCAAATTTAAAAATGAAAATATGGTTGTAGCGACAATATAAATATGGTTGGTGGGACAAAAGTATTGTTTTTACGGGTTTTATGCTAACAATAACATGATTACGGCAATCATACCGGCAAAACCTTATTTTTTTTTAATTTGACAATGTTGTTTTTACGATTCTACGCAATAAAAATTAAATTTTTTCAAAAAAAACTACGGATTAGTATAACTAAAATATTTTTAATAAATTAATTTTGTTACTGTTAAATAAATCACTCCTTTTGTTACATAACTTACTTAATAAAATTCTTTATTGTTGAATAACAACGTATTACAGTCTTTACTAACAATTTTTGTGATCATAGTATGGTTGTGCGTAAGTCATACTATGGTTGTACGTTAAACATACTATGGTTATGAGGATCATAATATGGTTGTGGGGATCATAGTATGGTTGAATGTGAATAATAATATGGTTGTGGGGATCATATTATGGTTGTGTGTGAATAATTCTATTGTTTTGTGGACCATAATATTGTTATGGGGATCATAGTATGGTTGTGAGTGAACCATACTATTGTTGTGATGATCATAATATTGTTGTGCCACAATCATATAACCAACAATGCTCTTCGAATATTGTTACCCCAATCATACTTTTTTTCTGCGTGTAGGGAACCTCAAAATAATTCACCCTAAATTTACAATATTTAGATATTTTTGTTTATTTCTTTCATTAGTCGCGTAGCGTAATTTTTGGTGTTTTAATCAAGTTCTTTAACAATTTGTAGCGGTTTGTTGGCACATTTCATCCGTAGCGATTTTTACTTCGAAACAGTTGGCGACACTGGATCACGGCCTCGTCTCAATCTCGGCCTCTATCCGTGATGATGTGAGTGTGTGTGTGTGTGTCTGCAAGTACTATTTACAATGTGGCAAGTCCATTTACAATGTTCCCGGTAAGGAAATTATTTGAACTGCAGCAAATCGTCTTTGTTCTCAAATAGCTGGTGTTCGTTCGCTCCTACAACGAGTAGTTAGCACATTTTCTTTTTTTTCCTCTTTTGTGTACAAGGTCTGGTCGGTTGTTGTTGCCCTTGTAATGGATACTGTGATTTGGCTATGGCCAGGGCCAGGACCACATGTAGGGCTTATTGCCAAACAGACAAGACGACGAAGGAAATGTTTTGTTGCTGCTGATGGTGGTGGTAGTGCTGGTTATACTTCGGCGTGTTGTGAAAACCTAAAAAACATTTTGTGCCTTCAACCGCAAAAAATCATTTGTTCATTGATCAGCTACTCATACCGTCCTTCTGTTCAGTAATTTGTTTGGCCCTCTACTCTTTGTTATTGTTATTATTATTGGTGTTTCTGTTTCTGTGTGTCTGTCTCTCATGGTTTCTCTTGCCCACACACAAAACAACAACACTATGAGACAAATGAGAGAGTACAAAGCAATCGAGGAGTTATCCTTTGAGAAAAGCCAATGTTTACTGGTGTTTTGTTGCCAATTAATCCACCCACAGACAGTGATTTTGCAAAAATTATCCGATTTCTATTTTGCTAACAATTGAAATCGTGGCTGTCACTTTATTCCCTGTAGTTGTCCATTAATCATAAAATCACACTTGGCATGCGTGTAGTATTCTGGGAGCGTGAGGAATCGCAGGTATGAAAAGGGGTTATGTGTGGCGCAGCGTCCCAAGGATTTCAACCGGATATTCAATAAATTTGAACCTTAACAAACACTATGACCAATTTGCAAGGGCTGTTCTTGATAAATTACAAGAAAACATATTTTAGGAAAAGAAAATTAAAATTCAAATTCTAATAAGCCGCATTCTTTTCGTTCCGTATGAAAGTACAGTGTATTTCTTGGGTCATTTCATAAAAATATGCCCATCCACGACCGAAAATGCAAGGGGGATACTAGGGTAAAATTGCTAAGTTCTGAACCAGTGGTCAGATTTTTTCGTTTTTAACTATTTATCAGATATTGAATAACATTTTTTAAATTAAAACAACAAAAAAAAAATCATAAAATTCATGAACTGTATCGTGTGGGTGGGTGTATGTATTTTAAATTGTATGCAGTGCGAGGGATTTTGATTGTGTTCTTTGGAAAATTCTACTGCTGGCAGTTCTCGTTAAATGCGAAACCTCCTGCCCTAAAGTGTGTAGGCGTTTAACCTAATTACAGCTAATACCTTGCTTTGGGGTTTTATGATAGTAAAGTAGCGCGCACCCCTTCTTGTAATTAAAAGTCTTTTCGACTGTTTTTCTTGAAATAACATTTTTTTTTAAATATGCGAGTTTTTTCATTTCATAAGGAACATATTTTGAATAAACGGCTTACTACTTTTTTTTGTAAATATGTGAGGTTTTAAATCGCCAGATACGAAATCATTTTACAACATTTTTCGTATAATTTTATAAAATAACAACACCAAAGGTCAACTATTCACTTACAACATTTTTCGTAAATATTTGAATTTTTTTTCTTAGCCTCATAACGAATTTTTTTTAAAACCGGCATATCATTTTTTTTGTAAATATGTGAATTTGATAATCGCTTGAAATCTTAAATATTTTTAATAAACAACGTACGAATATTTTAGTTACTATGTGATATTTTTCTACCACTGAATTCCTATTTTATGTTTTGTTTGAATATTTACATTTTTTAATAAAACCGAAAAATTCTTTTTCTGTGGTGTACTGTTTTCATTCTGTTTCTTTGATTATCAAACGGGTACTCGTTTCAGTTTATTTAAATTGGTTTATCGTTAATAAAAAGTTTATTTTGTCTAATATTACTACTCGTTTTAGGTTTTGTCTTTTTTACTTTTTTTCTATTTCATCTTTATGTATGTCATACTATAAGTATTGTTTTTATACAGGGTGTCCGTCGTCCTACTTTGTTTGTTTTTAATTTTTGATTAAATGAAATAGAATGGATCTTATATTGTTAAATGTTTTATTTAATTTCGGCAATTATGTATCGAATACAATATCAGAAAAATGCCCGCCTCTGTTAGCCTCACAAATGCGAGCCCTTTTGAGCACATTTTTCATTACTTTCTTACACATTTCATTAATTTCATCTCGAATATTTTGCTCGAGTTGCTTAAGCGTTTCTGGTTAGTTTGCATAACCTTGATTTTCAGATATCCCCACAAAAAGAAGTCCGGAGCAGTCAAATCAGCCGACCGTGGAGGCCAGTCAACATCACCATTTCTTGAAATAACTAGTTGTGGCAAGAGGCCTTGCAGTAATTCCATTGTAATCCTGGCTGTATGAGATGTGGCACCGTCTTGTTAATACCACATGTTAATCAAAACCAAGGCAGTCAGGTTTGGCGTTAAAAAGTTCTCAATCATATCCCGATATCGCTCCCCATTGACAGTTACCGTTACGCCGTTTTAATTTTCATAGAGGTGAGGTCGAATGATTCCTCCTGACCAAATTGCACACCAGACTGGCACTTTAAAGGTAACGGATGAATAATTGGAGGGTTTTCCATTGCCCAGAACCGACTATTCTGTTTATTCACATATCCATTCAAATGAAAATGTGCCTGGTCACTCATTATGATTTTTTCATAAAAATCGGGGTTGTCATGGGCGAGCTGTAGCATCCTATTGGCATATGTATGGCAGCGTAAATCGTCTTGTGGAAGAAGCTCTATTGTGACTGAATCTTAAATGGAAACAAATGCAAATCCTTGTGGCCAAATTTTTTATTTGAAGACCAAGCTCCTAAACACAACGTCGAAATGAGGTTGATAGGTTGTTTTGAACTCTTTCTTGGCAGCTGTAATGTTTTCAGCCGATATTGCAGTACGTTGTGGTCCATGTTTGAGCCTATCAGCTATAGACCTTCTTTCTTCGAAATCATTCACTACACGATAAATAGTGCGTTTTGTTGGCACGTTGTTTCTCCCAAAAATTTCACGTAACTTTCCTATCGCCACAGTAATCGATGATTGATTTTGATAAAATGTTTTAACGATTGAAACACGTTAGTTTATCTAATATTTTTCCTTAATAAATATGCAACGTCTCTACTTCACGACTGCCAAATATTTACCGTCAAGTCTAATATTTACCAAAATGGTGGCAAACCAAAGTAGTATACCTTCCCGGCGGATACCCTGGGCTTTGTTTTCTCACTGTTTTATATTTTGCCCGTTTATGACAAACATCCAGCTGATATGTTATTGTTTTTCTCACTATTATATATTTTGTTTTTCTCCCCATTTTAATTTTGTATGTGATCCGGTAGATTTGCTTTTCTTTCATTTTCTTTTTGATATTTCACCCTCTTATCGCAGTTTCTTTTTTTATACCATCCTGTTGATTTTATATTATATTTTTTTCCCTTTTTGTCCCCATTTAATCCTTTTTAACCTCATTTTTTTATGTCATCCTGTTTATTTCATATTATTTTTTTGAATTTCTGATAAATATGGCTTTTCTAACATTATTTCTTTTTATACCCACTTAAATTTTTGGTAACATCCTTCGAAAATTTTTGAATTGAAATTTTGTTCCCCGTATTTTAATATTTCACACTTTTTTGTATTTTTCTATCCCCATTTCTAGTTTTCATAGAATCGGCTTGATTTAATATTGTTTTTCTCACTTTTTGATACTTCGCCTGTTTTGCATATTTTTTTCTCCATTCCATTTGTATACCATCCAGTTGATTTATTAAATTTCCTCTTCACATTTAAATATTTCACCGGCCCTTTTCCCCCGCTATTTGTTCTATTTTTCTGGTCATCGTGTAGATGTTTTGGTGTGTTTTATACCCTCCATAATAGGATTTAGAGTATATTCCCTTTGTCATTCCGTTTGCAACGCATAAAAAAACACATCGAAATACTGGTCGGAGACGTTGATAAGTATATTTGACAGCGCATAGAGAAAGGGACCTAAGGGTAAAAAAATCAATTTTCATTTTTTTTTCTTTTTTTGATGTAGACAACATCTGAGCATCGAATGAGACCGATCCCATGCCCAAAAAAGTTCCCTCCTAGAGATATGCGCGTTTTATGAAAGTGCGCGTCACATATATATTTTAAATCGTCATTAAATTCTAAGATGATGTCGTCTTCCGTCTGTCTGTAGAAGCAAACAACTGGTCGCATTTTTGAAGCTAGGAAAAAATGGAAGTGTTCAATTAGCAATTCACTTAGGAGCTATCTAACGCTATAACATCACATTGTACAAGAGTATAAAAATGATTTGTAGCCAAAATAATCGTTGCCAAAGACTGCTGAACAAAAACCTTGGCTGCATGCAGAGAAAAGATATGGTTACTATATGGTCACGGCAACAATAGTATGTTCTCTGCAGTAAAAGTATGTTCGTCGCAACCATAGTATTGTTTTTGAATTTTATTTTGACAATAATATAATTGCAGCAATATTAATATTGTAGAAATGTAATAAAAGTATTGTTGCCAAATTTAAAAAATGAAAATATGGTTGGTGGGACAAAAGTATTATTTTCATGGGTTTTATGTTAACAATAACATAATAACGGCAATCATACCGGCAAAACCTTAATATTTTTTTTTTAATTTGACAATGTTACGATTGTTGAATAACAACGTATTCTAGTCTTTACAAACAATTTTGGGGATCATAGTATGGTTGTGCGTAAGTCATACTATAGTTGTGAGGATCATACTATGGTTGTACGTTAAACAAACTATGGTTATGAGGATCATAATATGGTTGTGGAGATCATAGTATGGTTGAATGTGAATAATAATATGGTTGTGAGAATCATAGTATGGTTGTGTGTGAATGATTCTATTGTTGTGAGAACCATAATATTGTTATGGGGATCATAGTATGGTTGTGTGTGAACCATACTATTGTTGTGATGATCATAATATTGTTGTGTCACAACCATATAACCAACAATAGTATGGTGCTCTTCGAATATTGTTACCCCAACCATACATTTTTTCTTCGTGTGGTTAAGAACAGCTGTACAGTCTTCCTGGTAACCTAGTCAATACATTTCACCAATTTTTACGTTGATTCTGAAATAGAAACAACAAAGGTCTCGAACCAGAATAAAAACTTTCCAAGTCATGAAAATGATTTTGTTTGAAGAAAAGAAAACAGTTTGCTTTAAAACCCGCTTATTTTAAATAATGGAAATTTTTGGGAAGACATTTATTCAAGTATATCCTCAAACGAGTTTGAGAGAGCTCGGTTATTACTCGCTTATAGCATTTTTTGAATTACTTCTTTTCTACAAATTAAGAATTTTCAAATCAAACGGTTTATGACGCAGAAAGGCAATCAGTTCTTGTATACAACGAAATTTCCGTAAAGTTTTAAAGTTATCGTCTTAGCGACTACTTTCTCGTTTGATAAACGAGTGCCACTTGAATACTCCTTTTATTACAAAATGTCAATCCAAAAGTAATCCATTGGTATAACATTCAGTGGCAGTTCGAGTTGTTTTCCTGCCTTCTGCCAATGTAGCGGCAATTCCAGATTGTTTAACAGACAGTGCCCAATTCCGAATCTTAATCAATTAAATAGACTCTACCAAATCAACTTTGAAAGTCGGTCATGGACTCCGCATCTTATAAAAGATTTAGAGATTTTTATGACTCACACAGTCGTTTATGTTGCTGCCATGTATTGATCTTTCAAATAATTTTTTTTTAATAATTTTTTTTTTTATAATTTTAATTTCTATCGGAACCAAAAATGGGTAACTTTCCATCCAGACGACATCATGCTTAATAGATCAAAGGTTATAAGAAAAAAAATAATCACATAATGGTGTCAGCCTGATATATCTTCCCTGAACTAAAAGTATATTCAGGCATGACAAAATATCAGTACATGCCTCTAAATTGTAAATTGATTAAGCGATTTTAAATTACCTATTTCGTTGAAATCTAATGAAATTTGGGTTGTGGCGTTAGGATAAACATTGTTAAAATAAGACCAGATCTTATGGTCTTACAATTATAAATTAATAAACAAGGATATGATGATAACCAACTTTTATAAGTTTTAGAAATGTTAATGTATTTTTTAGATCTGCTCAAAAGGCGAGCTGGAAGGCGTTAGGGGCAGGGTTACCGTTGAAATATTTCAAAAAGTCGCACTAAAATAGATTCTTTTTAAAAAAGTGGTACAAAATGGGTATTTTTAAAAAAAAAAACGTCGCAGACTTTTCGTAAGTTCATTTTAATATAACTATACATTTAAATTTAATAAGAAAAGTAACAAACAACACATTAAAAACTCAGTTCCATGAAATGAGAGGTAAAATGCACATTCGAACTAAAAAACAATTCAATTTTCGATCCTCATGTACCCTTCACTATACGATAATAAAGAGCAAAAATGTACCAAAATTTGCTTTAATTGTAGTACCCATATGTCTATATTGACTATTAATCGCCTGTTTTTGACAATGCGGGATGTTTTTTGGGCCACTGGTGCCTAACCATTCAGCAGCTTTGCTCTTTTTGAGGTATTAGTGCGTCCCAACTAACAGTAGCCATTGTCCATTCACGAAAAATTCCGATTTGTTAAGCAAAAAAGAGTACTTTTTATCGAGGTAAAAACTTTTTCCAACTGGACCGATTTCGCCCATTTACAATCCCAAACAGCTTGTGATCACAAGCCTGCATCATGCAAAATATCTGAATATTAGGTTGATCCGTTTAAACGATATCGTGCTTTCAACAGACACGCAGCCGGACATGGCTAGATTGTGTTAGAATTTTACAACAATCAAGATTATATATACTTATACTTTATAGGGTCTCCGATCAATATTTAGTAGTGCTGCAAACGGAATGACAAATTTAATATTCTCTTTCGTGAAGGGTATAAAAAATCCAAACAACAAAATTCGGACATGGCAGACTATATTATACCCCGCTTTTGGGCTCCTTGAAGTTATGAACCGGGGTCTTAATATACCCAGATTTTTAAAATAATTTCATTTGGATTCGTTGGGTTTGTGGGAAAATTTTATTTTTTTGGTACCCATATGTCCTTTCTTGATTGGTCCGGGGTTGCTTACTTGATATTTTTACCAAATGTTCCGACTTGTTGGTATTTTTACCCTAAAGCACACTGTTGTGCAGGCTATTCTGTGCCAAATGTCCTCAAGTTTGAATGTAATATGTGCGTTTCAGAGCTGTGCGGCGGGACTGTTTGGAGGTTGTCTTCTCAGTCTGGGTCCAATACACATACAGATGCTCTGACACACTACTACGTGAACCCATAATGTCAAGTGTAAGCACCAGGTTAAAACCAAAAAAAATGATAGTACTTTTTCCTCAGAGCAACCCTTAACCCCAGAGATAAGAATACGCGTAACTTTTAAAAGGAATATACACATTTCGAGTTGTGGAATGTTGCAAAAATTTCAAAAAGTGGCAAAAAATGGGATTTATGAAAAAGGGGCAGTAAAAGTCGCTTGGCTTTCAAAAAGGGTCAATTTGCCACTTTAGTCGCACAATGGTAACGCTGATTAGGGGCCCACACGAAATTTATGCGTGGTTATTACCAACAAATTTTGTAGTTCGAATCGATTTTCTACCAATTTTTTCTCTCTGTGCATTCAAGTATTTATTAAAGGCAACATTGTATTGGATTGCCTTCACATCAACAATTACTGAATGTGATGGGAAAATATGGAACCATCATCAGATTTCATTTGTTACATATATATACTTATGATCCTTTCTGCACGTTGGCTCACTGGAAACCGGAAATACCTGTACAATCGTTTGTGTGCGTCGATTTGTCTTCGATTATGTTCTTTTTTGTTGCCTTTGTGGTTGTCGATGATGGCCTTATGTATGAATGAGTAACGCCATTTTTCCCCGGCCAAATGAGAGTTGAATTTACTGAGAATTCATCCCCACTGATCTCACGAATGGCAATAATATGTATGTGTTTATGAAGACAAGCTATCATTAGCTGAAATGCAAACGTACGTAACGATGGTAATATTTTTAATAAAAAAAAGGTCGTTTATTCGATATTGGGTGTGTTAAATGGTTTTAAAATATTGAATTTTGGCTGTTGGTAGGTATTCTGAATTTATAAATTTGTTCTTAAAATATTAATTACAAATAAAATGTCTTATGTTACAGAAGCTGCCGAAGTAAGTCTGTAAGGTTTGCTATTTCATCATGCATATTATTACGCCTGCCAATTATATGCAGAAACTGCTAGAACTTTAGAAAACTTTTAACCGTCACTGCATTCCTAGAGGGTGGCTGCTTAGTGCGGTATATGTGACGCGCAAAATAGAAAGGGACCTAAGGTTAAAAACCAGTTTTGTTCAGGGGAGCCATTTTAGAGATTAGTAACCTTTCTATTTAATCTTAGAATCGTCGACTTCACTTTCATAAAACGCGCATATATCTGGGAGGGGACACTTTTGGGGCATGGGATCGGTCTTATTCAATGCTCAGATGTTGTCCATTTCAAAACAAAAAAAAGTAAAAAGTTGATGAAAAGTTTTGTTTAGGAGAGCCATTTTAAGGATTAGGTCCCTTTATATTTGCGCTTAGAATCGTCGACTTCACTTTCATAAAAAGCGCATATCTCTGAGAGGGATTATTTTTGGGGCATGGGATCGGTCTCAGTCGATGCTCAGATGTTGTCCACATCAAAAAAAGAAAAAAAATGAAAATTGATTTTTTTCCCTTAGGTCCCTTTCTCTATGCGCTGTCACATATGGCATGAATACACTATTAGACCTTATTTCTTTCGAAATGGTTAAGGAGACCCATTACCTTAAATGGTCCTCGGTATAGAGCGATAAAAGCGAAATTTCGTAGGTATCGGATGCAAAATAATGCATCTAAAGCAGCTGATTTCAAAATCTGGAAGGACCTTTGAGGGGGGCTATATGAAAATATGAATATATGTGGTGCAGTTTATTAATGGTCGCTTATAACGTACCATGCCAAATATGGGCTTGATCGGGTGTAATTTATGGCATCTCAAGCTTTAGGACCTGAAATCAGGAGAGATCTTTCCTTTAACATGGACCAATATCAACCAATTTCACTAGAGACATGTGCTGTTCACTCGTTGTGCTCCGTGCGAAATTCGGTCGGAATCGGGTATAATATATGGCTTTTAGAACTGTATGTACCTATGTATTTCAAAATTGCGACCTGTGCATTGATGTTCAGTAGAGCCAAAACTGTTTACCTAGACAGCAGTAGTACTATACTGTCGTCGTTATGAAAAACGGGAGCGAATAAATATTTCAACAGTTAGTGGAGATGAACTCTGAATGCTATTTTCACACTTACAAATGGTACTTTAGAAAGTAGTCCTGTTGAGATGTTTGAAAATATTTTTTAATTTAAAATTCCACAAGAGGTAGATATGATCATCGTACTGTACTCACAACTTATTGATCGGTCATACCAATGAAAAGCGGAAAAGTTTTTTATTTGCCACAAACCAATAGTTTTTCAAACATTTTGTTGTTGTTACCATAACCCAAAAAGGGTTGTTTAATGCTATTTTTGAAATAAAATAATTCGATTATTACTTAATTTTTCTTTTGAATTTTTTGGTTTTTCAAAAGAATTTGTTGTTATTATTTTTAAAAGAGTAAATTACTCTATCATGTTTTCCATTAAAAATCATCCATCATCTTATCCACTTTTCCCCCGTCATGTTTAAGAAAACGGTTATAGCCTCTTACTACAAATTTTATTTTTTTTTCGTTTAAAAAGTGTAATATGTGGATTTTTAAAACCAAAAATTCTCTTCTAAGGTTTGGATACTTGGCATGTTGCAGCGATACTACTGTTCCATTATTCGGTTGGCAAAAAATTCGGTTGTGGCAATGAATCTGTTCTCCGTGTGTAACAATGCTGCCATTCTTGGACAATAATCAAGATATCCATTACAATAAAACTTTAAATGATTTAAATGGGTCCGCATTGCCATTTTTCAATGATTTCGATTTTAAAAATTTCCTACGCACAGAAAAAAATCTGTTGGAAATCGGTCCGAACTACAAGTATTCAGCTGGATAAACATACTTTTAGTTGCAATCATTAACATTCCAAGGTATTGATGGCTTCATGGTTCGACTACCGTGGTTCGACTACCGGTAGCTACAATACTATAACGATTCTGACAGCGAATAAGTCAGTTATAGCAAAACTATTGGTTACCAAAAATGGTTGTTATGACAACCAACCAATTACGTTACTTTGGTACCAATAATTTGTAGTGCCAACAAATAAATTCTTTATAATAACCAAACCCCTTTAGTTCACTATAGACATATTACACTATGCAACAAAATTACGGACTTTCTCGGGGGTGAATGATTTCTCTTAGAAACAAAAAATAAAGTGGTTATAGTAAATTTCGGGAATTTACTACGAGTATGTCCCAGTTATTTTGTATAGGCCAAGAAAATTTTTATTTTGCAACACTTTACCATTTGAAATAAGTTAAAAAGTAGTAAATACTCCTTCGTATTACCAACTTTTCGTAATAAAAAAACGGAGTTTATTTTTGTAGAACATTTTAACATCCTTTCTCTAAGAATGGAGTGTCCTTTTCGTCCTTTTTTTTAAAAACGTTTGTCCAGATGGTGCGTGTGCTCTTTTTAATGAAATTGTAGAAATGTTTTTAAAAAATAGCCGTTGTTGGGTTAAAATGTTCTACTAAATTACTACTACAGGGTGGGACAAAAATTATCATGGGGTTAAGTTTTTCGTTCATTAATTTTTTTTTTATTTTTTTCTTAAATTATGTAATATACAAAATGGAAATTTTTTACACTAAGTATGAAAAATAATATCACTTCAATGACCCCCGTTTTCAGCTTCGCATTGATGGGCTCATTCTAGAGCATTTTCCATAACGTCTTTCAAAATAAGTGGCTGTAGCGTTTGAATTTCTGCAACAATCTTGGCCTCAATCTCACATATACTCGCAACTTCAAATAAGCCCAAAGAAAATAGTCGGGTGGTGACAAATCTGGCGATGGCGCTGGCCAAATAATTTCAGTATTTCTTTAAAAAGTAAGCTCTCCAAAAATTTGACTTAACAGTGCCATTGTGTCTCGGGCAGTGTGGACAGTGGCTCCGTTCTGCTGAAACCACATCTCAGGTATGTTTTCAAGAGCAGGACGTAAACTTTTTTTATCATAAACCAATACCGCTCTTCATTTACAGTTACAGCACTTCCATATTTATTTTCGAAGAAGTACGGCCCAATGATATTTGCAGATGTGATCCCACACCATGCTGTACTCCTAATGGGGGGCAATTGGCGTTGATGAATGGCTCTTGAATTTTCAGAACCCCAGAACCTACAGTTCTGCTTATTAACAAAGCCATACAAATGAAAGTGATCTTGATCACTCATCACTTTGCGTTAAAATAATTGATCGCTGATTGAAATAATTGAATTTTATATTTCTATTATTCATAATAAAACCAAAATCGACACAGAGGGGCGATTTATTAAATAACATTTTTTCCCCCTATTTTTTTTAAAATAAACTACAAAACATGCTCCATATATAAGTATATATTTTGTATCACATTTAGCCAAGACTTCAAAAATTCATTCGAGGTATTTTGCGTCACAGTATCCTTAGGTAGTCGGAAATATTGAGGTTAAAATTTAAAGCAAATGTACTCAAAGAATTTTTCATAATCAGTTTTATAATTTTTTTTTTTAATTTTTTGACTTTTTACATCCCGAATTCAAAAAGTTTTTATAGCTATTTATCTATAACAACAACCAGTTCATGTACAAAATTAGTTCCAATAATTGTCAATTCTACTTACTGTCAGTTCCTACTACTAAAAATTGTCGTGTAGCCAATCTGGCCATCGCGCTGGCCAAATAATTTCCGAATTTCTTTAGATAATTAGCTCTCCAAAAATTTGACTTAAAAGTGTCATTGTGTCTCGGGCAGTGTGGACATTGGCTCCGTCCTGCTGAAACCACATCTCAGGTATGTTTTCAAGAGCAGGACGTACATTTTTTGTATCATAAACCAATAGCGGTGCATTTCACCGGTTGTAGCGGTGAAATGCATTCGGTTGGCAAAAAATTCGGTTGTGACAACAAATATGTTCTCAGACTCTCTTACCGTATAAGAGGATAGAGTTATTTAACATTAACAATATTTTGTTTTCAACGTGATTGACATGATCATTTAAAGATTTGAAACAGCAATACATTATGCAGGTCTTTTAATATCTTGTGAAAAATATTGCTTGTGTTGATATATAATTCATTTTTAATATTCAGTTGCTTTAATATACTTATACATATATTATCGGCCACAAGTTTAGATATGCAGATGGATTCAACTGAAATAAATTGTTGTCAGAACCGAATGTATTTTACCTTTTAGTTCGTATATTTCAAATTCGGTATTTGTGGAAGGTTCAGGTAGTTATCACAACTGAACAGTGAAATAGTACCAGGGACTGCACAAACGCAGTTGAACTCTAATTCAGTTGGAGCAACAAAAACGTTTTTGGTGGGTTGATTAAACTCCTGAGAAACCCGATTTCGAACGATATCCAGCGCCCCTGGCTAAATTGCCCATATGGTATAGCTGGCCATGGAGTCGTTGCATCGGAAACGCCAGTGAAATCATCATTTGCTCATACCATACATACTCGCATTTATATATGCATGTACGAGTATATACAAACATACATACATACTTATTTAATCGGCTGCCGTTTATTTCTGCTTTCTTGGGATTCCATCCAATTTCGATGCGGCATCCATGATTTTTCCACGTTTTTTTCTCTTATTTTGTTTTTGTAACGTTGCGCTGTTGTTGTTGTTGTATCTTTCTGTTGCTGTGCTGTTCTTTAATGGGAATTTACCAACAATAGGACGTGAATTTTCGGACTTTAGAGTATTTTATACTCGTACAAGTATGTTTCATGTTCCAGCGGACGCGCGCTTTGAAAATGATGATGATACCGACAAGCCGATCCATCCAGCCATCGATCGATCGAACCTACTACAAACGAACGACCAAAACATCATCAAGATGACGACCGCGACGATGATGATGATGCTGCTGTTCTTTGTCTTAAAATGTATAATGTGTGGTGATACTACTCGTATGCCTTCTTGTTATACTTATAGTTGTTGTTGTTACTCTTTCTTGTTTGCTACACTCATTCAGAAACATATGCCTTGGGCAGCTCCGCCCCACCACACATACGACTCGCGCATACCATCGCAATGGCGTTTAATGAGACCGTTGTTGTTTTAAAGTGTGTGAGAGAGGAACACTTAAAGTGGCGTCCACAAACATAAACCATGAGCAAATGGATGCATGCATGTGTGCGTGTGTGTGTATATAATGGGGTTTGAGATGAATGGGCCTGTGTGTTGTTGTTTCTTGCTAACGTTGGAGTTCATTTACTGTTGTGATCTTCCTTACCTCTGGGTTTTTTAACCGGTCCTCTTGTTCTCTTCACAGCATTTCATTTGCCAAAGTTCTTCTCACGTTGATGATATAAAAAAGAAAAAAAGAGTACAAATATCGTTTAAAAGCATGACCATGGCGGGAGAAAGTACTTTTTACGGTTTTGTTTTTGGTGACACAGTGAGAAGCAGCTTAACATCACCTGCTACGTTGTTGTAAGTCAAATTGTATGAGTGATGATTGTGGAGCAACAACGATTTGTTGTTGTTGAGCTCCCAAGTAGTGTGTTCAGGGGCGTTTGAGCTGGCAGAGTGGCAACGGAAGCTGTCCTGTTGTCACATTAGAAAATATACCACGAAACGAGTGTCGATGAGTGTATGGATTGCTTATGCCGTTCGCAACGAATCTTTAATACACTTCTTTGTTTATAAGTAGTTAGTTTTGCAATTTTGCGTTTAAGCCACTAAATTTTTTGTTATATCAAGCCTGTTGCTATGTTCGTTTACGATAAAAACATTTATCGCACTCAAAAATGTTCTGAAAAGTGAACTATTTTGTGGAAAGTGTAAAATGATTTCACAATTACGCGATGTACGTCAGGTATTAATTATAACATGTTTTTTTGGGCACACTTTTTCACATGAAAAGGCGATCTCTACAAACGCAAAGAAATTACAATACATTGCAATGAGAAACTATTTTCTGTGTAATTAAAACAATATTTTTTTGAATTCTTGTTGGAAACGTTACTGTACTTACGCTGTTTATGCTTTTTTGCAAAAAATAAACGTTAAAACCAGAGAATTTTGCTCACAAAGTTTTTAAAAACCTCTCGCTTAAAAACAGGCCAAATAAATAACCGCGAATTCATATCACTTCCCTGATCCGAACTACAAATATTCTGTTGGATAAACACACTTTTTGTTGCAATTACCAACATTGCAAGGTATTGATGATCATATAGTTCGACCTACCATAAGATAGTAGCTACAATAATATTACGATACTTACAGCCAATTAGCCGGTTATACTGAATTCAGTTAAACTTTTACTTGTTACAAATGGGGGTTATGACGACGAACAATCAATTATAAAATTCGTGTTACTTTGGTATGAAAAATATGTGATGACTACAAATAAAGTCAAATAAATTCTTTGTAGTAACCAAACCCCGTTTACATTTGATGTTGTACCATATTACACTATGCAACAAAAGTTCAGGCTATCTCCGGAAGTAAATGCTTTCTTTTAAATTTCGGAATAAAAAAAAATATTTAGAAATGAAAAACTTAGGTGATTATATTGAATTCCCAAACAGACAGACCGTATGGAGTTTATTTCTGCAGAACATCTTTTCGTACTTTTTTCGGAAAAGATAAAAAAACATGTCCAATTAATTTTAGTTGGGGTGTAATCGTTTTTAATGAAATTGTATTTTTTTCTCAAAATAAATAAGATATTTTTTTTATAAAATTTAATGAATATGTAATGTTCAGAATTAAATTTAAATTAAATTAAATTTTTTTTCACTCATTTTTTTTTAAAAACAAAAAATGACCTATATGGAAGTACATATTTTGTATTATATGTAGCCAAGATTCAAGAATTCATTTGAGGTATATTGTGTTACATTGCCCTTTAGTAGCCGAAAATATCCAAGCTTAAGATTCCACTTTGCATTACTTAAATAATTTATCATAATCAGCTTTATTTTAAATTTTTTTAACACCTTTAAGCCAAAATTGAATTTTTTGATCCACTTTACTAGTTTAATGCACATAGAGAACATACTCGTTGCCACAACTGAGTGTTTTTTGCATTAACTATCCACTTTTCACCAGTACAACCGAATGTTGGATGATGTACTACAATAATCAGTTAATGGAACTAAAAATATCGGTAGAAGTGACAAAGTATCATTACCTCCACAATTTGTTTCCAGGATAATATTTTTTTAATTGATGAGTAGACTAACAAATTATCGATTAAGTCGATTTAAAAAAATTTCAAAATATAAATTTTAAGATTTTATGTTAAAATGTACCATGTTGATGTTGTATCGGCAACTGTGTGCCGGGGTGTCAGCCCTTGGCCGTCCAATATACCCATGTGTTGAACACAGGGGTATATTGAACGGGTTTTTTTTCGAAAAACGTTGAGATTATTCTTAGCAAACCTTTTCTTTTATTTACAATTAACATCGTGCGTTTTAGGTGGACCACGCTTTATGAAGAAAACGTCTAATAGTACCTGGCTTTAAAAAAATATATATTTCGAAAAGAATATATAGCATGGATAGATGCTGGATTTACTTATACACCTAATACTGATTTTTCACGGTGCATGCGCTCCAGAAAATATCGCGTAAAAAACACACACACCGTAATGAAAAAATAAAAGGTTTGTGCAACAACCGTAAAAATCCAACGGAAATTAATACACAATTCGGTAAAATGAACTCAATTTTTTTCTCTTCAGTATACCATGTCTAGATTTTTCAGATATTATAATCATTTTATAAGTTTAAAGTCTTAAGAACGAATATTAAAAAAATAGTTTAAATATTTTTGACACTCGCCTAACATATATATAAAGAGCTAATAAACCATCTAAAGTCGGGTGTGGCCGACTGTATTTTACCCTGCCATTCTAAATGTGGAGAAAAGGCAATAGAAAAACAGGCTTTCGGACCCTTTTTACGAGATCAAAATTTATGCCGGTTTTTCAAAATAATGTCACATTGGAATTTTTAAGAAAATTTCATTATTGTTCGGTATCCATATGTTCATGTGGATAAAGACCGGATTTTCTGTCCTAGGATCCGTCTTCCTCAATTAGCCAAATTGCATGCATTATTTTACTTTTGGCTTTGGGAAAACATTTTACTGTTATTCGAAAGCCATATGTATATCCATGTATACTAGAAGCCGTTTATGGGCCACCGGATTAATTATTGCATATGGTCCAAAATTGGTTGCTTGTGTGTAAATCGCGAGGGATCTTTGTATCATAGAATGAAATGATTACACCCTTTTCTTTATGATCTGTGCGATATTTCATCCAGATTCGATGTTATATGTGGATTCTAAAGCAAATGATATAAAATAGGTCAACAGTTATTAAATCGAAGTATTATCAAAAGTAGAGTATTTATCCTTTTTTAAAATAAAAGTGTAAAAGGAATGCGTTTATTTCTGTACTTAATAGTTAACGAGTCTTAGTGCTAAAAGACTACACAAGTTATTTGTCTATTGTTTTTTCTATGATTAAAGTTCTACTGGTATTAGATAGACAAAATCGTAGATACCACTTAGGTTTTGGACGAAATACTTGACCAGCATTTTTAACTTCAGTTTAATCTGAACGAAAGTGATTACGAACTTAGCATGTACAGGTGCTAGACGAAACCGTTTGCAGCAGTACGATTCGGCAACCAGTTCATTTTATACAACATGTCGAATTTTACAAAGGTCGGACCTCATAGGTATTAGCTATTAGCGAACAAGACTACAACTTGGAGACAACTGTAAGTATAGAAGCTTTATTAAAACGTTGACCCATGGTGTGGTCGCGAAATGATGTGTCCATAAATTGTACCGACAAATGTTCTATCATCTTATTTATAAGCAGGAGTTTTACCACCTCATTTATAATTGTGCAGTACATTAAAGTAACTTACTTTGGGATTTATATACGAGGGCGACCGCAAAACTAACTTGCCTGGCACATTTTCTGTTTTACTATCATTTTTTTTGTTTTTTAAAAGGCATCTTTTATAAGCCATCTGTCAAAATTTCCGAAATATTTAATGATTATTTTCTTTGTTACAGGTGATTGAAGTAAACAAGTTTATAAAATTTTTGAAAAATGGAAAATAAAGAGTTACGTGCGGTAAATAAACACTTTTATATGAAAGGTTATACGCCACAATTAATCAAAGATAAATTTGATTCTGTTCATGGTGATAATGCACCATCATACTCTACCGTGAAATCCTGGGTTCAACAATTTAAAATGGGTCGTTCAAGTACGGAAGATGAACAACGCTCTGGAAGACCAAAAACTGCTACTACTATTGAAAGCATTAGAAAAATATTTAATGAAGTGACTAAAGATAGACGAATAAAGCTCAGAGAACTTGCTGATATTGTTAAAATACACGAAAAACAAGTTTGAAGTATTTTACATGATGAACTCCACATGAAAAAGCTATCCGCAAAATGCGTGCCGCGTTTGTTGACTTTGCCCCAAAAAATCGTCCGTTGGACCAATTCCGAGGAGCTTTTAGCGATTTATCAGCGTAATCCAATAGAGTTTTTGCGCCGATTCATAACTGTTGATGAAACATGGATCCATCACTACATCTCTGAATGCAAAGAACAGTCAAAACAATGGATAGAAGCTGGTAAAAGTGGTCCCAAGAAGGCGAAAACTGTTAAGTCAGCAGGAAATGTAATGGCCACAGTATTTTGGGATGCAAGGGGTATAATATTTATTGATTATCCTGAGAAAGGAAAAACTATAAATAGTGAATATTATTGTGCATTATTGGATCGGTTGAGTGAAGAAATCAAGATAAAACGACCGCATTTAGAAAAAAAGTTCTTTTTCATCAAGATAATGCTCCTTCACACACTACATTTTAACTCAACAAAAACTGGCCGAATTACGATTTGAAATTGCTCCGCATTCACCATATAGTCCAGATTTAGCTCCTTCTGATTATTTCTTGTTTTCAAATTAAAAAAAATTTCTCGGTGGCAAACAATTTTCGTCTAATAGCGAGGTTATTGCTGAAACTGAGGCATGTTTTGAAGGTCTTGAAAAATCTTATTTTTCGGATGGAATTAAAAAACTTGAAAAACGTTTGATGAAGTGTATTGAGTTGGAGGAGATTATGTTGAAAAATAAATAATAATAATTCCAAAAAACGGTTCTTTTTATGTTCGCCTTGGAATTATCTTTTTATATTCGTCTTGGAATTATAGTTCACATAATTATGTAAAAGTGCTAGATTTAGGCTTTTGTGATAGTGTCACAAAAGCCTTTAGAGTGGCATATAAATTAAAAAACTTGCACAAATATCACAAACAAAGGGGGCAAAAAATATCCATGCAAAAAAGCTACGAATTTCCCACTTTTATAAGTGGCACAACACGGTCCACAACACCCTTATATACTCTGACTCTCATGAATAGCGCTCCCCAGACCAACTAACAAAAATATATTATTTTCAAAGCTCACTGAACATAGCCTACTTTTTGTCTACTTTTTTGAACATTATTCCATTCCTTATATAAAAAGACTTCAAGTCTTAGAAGTGTTACGTTGTTTTTATTCGCTATTTTGTCTTTTTTATATACTCGTAAGTATATGAAAATGTGTCTTATTTTGTGGCTTTTTACAATAACGCCCCTCCTGAAAAGCTATGTGAACGTGTGGTTTTCATAAAAAAAATAAAACGCATATAATTTAATGTTAGTTTATTATTATAAAGATAAGGGTTTGTTATTATGTTTAAAAATGATTTCGGGAAGTGGCCGCCGCGACTGGCTAGTGTAAAAACCAGCCGAGAGGCCCAATTTTCAAACACCTTTTGCAGCATTTGGGGCCTTATGTCAGCACATATTTCTACAAAAAATAGTCCAGCGGTGTTAAATCGCAAGATCTTGGATGCCAAGCCACAGACCAACTATTAGGGTCGCTCACTAAAATATTCCTTCAATAAATTGATTGTTTCGTTAGCTGTTTGGCATGTAGCTCCGTCTTTTGGAACCAAAGGTCCAGATTAACATCCTCCAATTCAGGCAAGAAAAAGTCATTAATCATGACTCTATAGCGTTCCCCATTGACTGTAAAATTATGTGCGGCTTTATTTTTGAAGAAATATTAACCAATGATTTCCTCTGTCCATAGAGCACACCAAACAATAGCTTGTGAAGTTTCATGACTACAAATGCGACAATTTTGGTTATTAACGTATCCGTTCAACCAAAAATGATCTTCATTGCTGAACAAAATTTTTTGTAGAAATCAGGACCTGTTCACCACGTTTTGCAAACGATGTTCCGGAGTAAGTCCATTAATTATGAAATGGCAAACCAAACTGAGCATAAATCAAGTGACAAAAAGACAAAAAGACCAACTCCGAAAAAAGTGTGACCAGATTGAAAACCACACATCTAAAAAAACAACCTGTACTTACATCCAAAATTAATCTTCTGAAGGTTCGAATACTTGGTATGTTGCACCGATACTACTGATCCAATAACTGAAAATTACAGAGCACCAACTAACATTCGGTTGTACTGATGGAATACTCGAGGTGCCAGTAACCCTAATTATTCTGTTGGCGAAAAAATAGGTTGTGGCCATATTGACGGTGAATAAACCGTAAGCTGTATACCTTTACTTATAATGACGAAGTCGGACCTATTTAACTACAACGATTGCGCATATGAATAATCCAGCATTTAAAGTCTTCGACCAAGAGTTCTTGGACGCACCCTGAACGGCACGTCAGAAGCTTCTGACTTTGGTAAATTCCGTTTACCAATTTTCGTTTGGTTGTACTCATCTGAAACGGAAAGGTGGCGGAATTTGCAACTCTGACAGGGATTACTATCATACTCGTATTTCAAATGATTTATTTGAAAATGAATAACGGCTGTTTCTTTCTAAACTCTACACGCCAATTTTTTCGTGTAGAGATACATGTAAAACTCGTAAGCGAAAATTTCGTTTGAGGTCAATACTAGGCTTAACCGTATAACATTTAACTCATGTTTTGCTACTGTCAAATTAAACACTTCCCAAAATCCAAACACTTGTAAAGTAAATGCACCTTAAAGTCGTTATCAAAAAAAAAAAACAATTTAAAATAAAGTCAGCGACTAGTGTGTAAAAGGTGCATGTCGATAAGAACTGCCAGATAAATGGTAGCATGTGAGCAGAGCTCATGTAAAGTCGTTCAGGTCGCGATTAAAGCGAACGATTAATTGAACCGAGTAAATCTAGCTGCTATAGATTAAACCGAGCAACACGGTGGTTACCTGTAATTGCGGCGATCATTTCGTTGAATTATCCACACACATCTCCAATTGGCAATCAGGAGGAATTGGGTAAAGCGTGAAATAAATTGCTATTTATACCAACAAACCAATGACCAATACATACATATCTAAATCATGAAGAGCACACACACACAAGCGCTAAGGTGAGTGTATTATGCTGGCCATAAGCAGCAGCATAATCCGGATTTGAAGAATGAATTCCATTCATCCATCAAGTTGTTGTAACCCATAGTTGTCTCTTTCGTTCCTGCTGCTGGTGGTAGGAGAGTTAGGTATTCTCACCGAACATAGGCCCACTCTCACTCAGTTGGCCATCCATAAAGAGCACAATGAAAAATGAACTCTGCCTGTGTGTGTGCGTAGACCGTTTTCAAATCCAATGAGGCAAACGCATAGCGCTTGCAGACAAAATGAACCACAAATGAATGCGAGTATTTGTATTCACTCTGAGCGGAGATTTGCATTGGTATTGGGCATATTCGTGTGCAATGAGCTGATGTTCGTTCTGCGTTCTCTGGCCCAGAAGAGTGTGTAAAAACGGCAAAACAACGACAACAACTAAGCGAAGATAACAGTAATGGGCATAAACACGGCAAAAGGCAAATTTCGTTGCGTACACTAATGTCATTTGTCAATCGTCGTCGTAAGCGAGCGCAACGGTCGTCGTCCTGCGAGAAATAGTTAGTAGTTCTAACATTCAGATGCACTTCAATCGAAGAGAAGAAAATACACTGTGTGTTTATGTGCCAGACAGACTAAGGAGTTTTTATTGTGAATGAAGCATGTGCATGGATGTAACGGCATTCGAATTTGAATAGAATTGCAAATAAATAAATGAAAAAAAACCAAAAACGAGTGAAATAATTAATAAAATATGTTGCAAAATTTATTAATGCAAAAAGTAAAGAACGGCACAAGGATTGAAATGCAATGAAATGAAATAGTGAAATTGTGCAAACGTGTTTAACCAAGTGTGATCGTTAAGTGTAAATCAATTTTTCTTAACAAAATTATGCAAATAGTAAGCCTTTTAATTAAAGCAATTAAATAAAAGTAAAAAAATAATCAAACAATAGCCACACTCAGCAAACTATAACAATCATAATTGTGATAAATACCATCAAAAACCAGCGTTTAAAAATGGAATTCGATCAACGTGTACCCTGTATCGAAGGTACCACCGACATGTCCTGTGATAAGTGTCACATTTGCGCCAACACTAATGCCACCGCTGCCGTTCCACCCACATCGTCTGCCAGCACGGCCAACCATACGGCGGCTGTGGATGAATGCAGTTGGGCGAAAGCTTCCAGCAGTTTAACAAGTTCCCTGACACTGCGTCGCATTTGCGCACTCCTGCTTGTGGCTAGCCTATTTACAACAGCCGCCGGCTGTGGACCGGGCCGAGGCATTGGGGGGCCACGTAGAAAGCGAAAACTTACACCGCTGGTGTTTAAACAGCATGTACCAAATATGTCGGAGCAGACGTTGGGCGCCTCCGGTGTCAGCGAGGGTGCCATCGAAAGGGATACGGCAAAATTTAAAAAATTGGAATTTAACAACAATAGGGATATTATATTCAAGGATGAAGAAGGCACCGGTGCCGATCATGTCATGACAAGGGTAAGTGAAATTTTCATCCTTTCTTGTATTTATTTCCAACACTAATTTATAATTTGTTAAAGTGCAAAATATTAAAAAAAAATCATTTTCTATAGTGCGAAACTTTATTTATAGAAATATATTTGAAAATATTTGTGTTTAAGGGCAAAATCTTAAAAAAATTCCAGATATGGAATTTCTAGAAAATGGATATTTATTCAAAAATATCGGTGTTAGCTTTTTGTCATTTTAAGACGGGTGACCAAAAAACGTATTACACAAAAAAATTAGATATTGTGGCTTATTCTTTAGCAAAATGTACAATATTTGGCTTTTGCCTAAAATATTTGCAGAATAAAAGAATAAGGGTTTTCTAACAATCAAAATGGAATATTTTTTTTAATAAAAGTATCACCAATTACTTATAAATCCTATTGATAAAGCTAAAATATTTTTAGAATTTCTTTGTAAGATCCGATTGTATTCTTTGTATCCTTATACAGAGCAACGGCAAGCATGGAATAAATAAGTTTTATTTAATTCATGAAGAAAGACTGATAAATCAGCCCAGTCAAAAACGACATACCCATTTGCTCAAAGAAGACGAATGAAAAAAAATATATTTAATCACATTTCCCATGAATTACTTTTCAATATAAATTTAATAAAACTTAAAAATGTCTTGGATTCATAAAAATAATTTACAATTTTCGTTCATTTATACCAAAAGATATTTCCTCAATATTTTTAGACCTTATACAGAAGTAAAAAAAATGTTAGGATAATTAAAAATCTTTTTGCTGATTTTTTATATTTAATTAATAAACAATTAAAATTGTTTCATACTTCTTTCTAACCGAATACATATTTTGTTTGAAATCTTTACTGAATAGATTTATTATTGAAAAGATTTATGCACAGCACTATGAAATGCTTAAATAAAAATTTTGCACTTCCCCATCTCGTTTTCAAAACTTCAGCTTCCTAGGCCAATAAACAATTAACCCACCACATTATGCGAGTATCTTATCCAAATAGCCTAGTTATAGGCGATCAATCAATTTACGCTTGACCATCCTTATGCAATTGTTAACGTTCATCACTGTCTGTCCGCCGCCACGTTGGGCTGTGTTCTACAATCGATATTGGAATTTTGATCGCTTTCTCGTTTTATTGTTGCAAAGGTGCAATAAACTTAATGGCTAAACAATCTCACAATCGCACTACACATTCGCATACGACACCGATTATTTGTTTAACTTAACACTTGTTTACATTCGTTCGCTGAGTTGTTGTCACATTTAAAAATAAATTTATAAACTCGCATTTAATGCGAAAAGTTGCAAATAAATGTTGCACTAGTCCCACTAGAGGATAGACTTAGAATGACGAATTCAAATATTGTCTTAACAGACGATAGGGTAAAGTCATATTCAGCGGGGGAGAGGGAACAAAGTTAGTTGTTATTTTGCTAGAAACAAAACTCATAATGTTTTTTAGAGACTAATTGAAAATTAACAAATATTTTTGTTTCTACAGAAATTTAAATTATTAAAGTGGCCAGTTTTAAAGTGTTTTGTGAAATAAATTAAATATAAATTAAAAATAAACGATAAACTTTTGTTATACCTAAAGAATTTAAAAGTTCAATACTTTATACAGTCTAAATTAAGTAAAAAAATACCAATAGTAACAGATTTCGATAAGAGGTGTTTTAGAATTTTCAAGTTTTATAATAACCAATATTTTTATATGATTACTTGAAATGAAAAACATTGCAGACTAACAATTGTAGCAGCTTTTGAGCTAGTTCTCCCTATATACAAAATGTTTTTTTTCAAAATTATATAAGAGAACAACCTTAGTTTAAAGAGCCTATGAGGCCTAATATATTTAATTCCGACTTTCGTTGTATTGTATTTAAATAATGAGGATAATAATAGTAGCCACTGAAAATTAAAGCGTTAAACGCCATTATTATTTCTTATGTAAATGTAAACTTTTCTGCCAAAAAAATGCTAATTTAATTCAAAGTTTATTTTGTGTTTAATAAGCATACATTTAAAATTGTTAAACTGACTGCTATAGTCTTGATTTTAATTTCTAATGTAAACATACATAATTTATAATTATAAAAGGGTGTTTTACATAATGGGGCTTTGAACTATAGACTGCTTATTAAATTTTGCTAAAAAAAAACGAAAACCAGTGTTTTATTATTTAAAGCAAATAGGATATGTTTAAATATGAATCATAAGACTTATGCTATTGTGACTAAACTAAATTTTGCTAAAAAACCAATGTTTAAATATAAATCAGACGACTTATGCTATTGTGACTGAACTAATCCGGAAATACACTAGCAACTGTCAAAGTGACAGAAATCAAAAATCGTTTCTTTATGTTGAGAGAGAATAAATATTTTTTTTATTTAATCGTATCGTTTACTAGACTCAATGACGTTTGGGATAGTCAATTTTATAGCAATAACCATGTTGTCTATAAATTAAACTAAAACCCATTTATGGGATTTGATGGAAAAAACAAACAAAACAACTACGAGTTCTCAGATTGAATAGGCCCTTCGAATTGACGGACAAATGTTTATATGATGGGGTTTT
This sequence comes from Hydrotaea diabolus, assembly GCA_963513945.1. Lineage (NCBI taxonomy): Eukaryota > Metazoa > Arthropoda > Insecta > Diptera > Muscidae > Hydrotaea > Hydrotaea diabolus. The sequence continues at coordinate 237,139,042 of OY740716.1, read as the reverse complement.
CTAAGAAATCCGACAATCATGTGAAGAAAAATAAGGCGAAATCTCCAAGTCGACCTGAAACGCCTCATGCATTTTATCGAAGTATAACCGAAGTGATTTGGCTTCAGATTTAAGTAAGAGTTACCACACTTATGTCTTTAACAAACAGTCTTACATGGCACACCCTGCTTTATAAAAGCATGTTTTTGTATTCTCTACTAAAAACAAAATAAATCAACAAGAGATAGAGGCGAATTCTTATCGGAATGGTTTAAGCAATTATTTTTAGTTTACTCCATGTGATTATTAATTAAAAATTAATTTATTAAATATATATTTTATTGATTGTTTTATTACAATTAAAAGCTATTAGTTGTCTACTTTTGACAAGTTCGGTATTAAAAGCTTTTATTGTTTGGTTTTTGTTTGATCTAAACAAAAAGTTTTGTTCATATTGAACTTAACATAAAGAAACATGGTTGCCAAATTATTCTCAATTTTGCATAAAGTTTACCAAAAAATATAATTAAACATACAAACTGATATTAAGCTTGAAAAATAGTAAAAAAGAGTTTGCCAGATTATCATATTGAAAGCTATGTAGTAACCCCATATGAACAAGGCTATTGTACGACATTTACATAATTTATAAATTTAAGAGACCTTTATATTCAGCCACAAAATCAAGATCTAGCGATAATTTGTCAACTACTTATTATAAACTTAAATCTGGATTACCGCGCTATTGTGATTGAATTAAGCTCGTGTATAAATTATCAACTGTCAAGCTTTCTAAAACTGTTGAGATTATAATTTCTTATGTAAAGGCATGACGTCTATAACATTTTTAATGGAGGTTTACATTTGTAACAGCAAAAGTTGCTACAATTTCATTAAAAGGGTTAAATTTAGTTAAGTTCAAACATAAATTAAAATTTTGGTTGAACGAGTATTAAAAACAATCTTGTCTTTTTTCTGATAGTCTGCTAAAATGTTTCGTCACAGCGACAAAACTAAGATTATTTATAATAGTTGTGAATGTTGACGTTTGCAAAGACCAAAGTTTTCTACAGCAAAACTGGCCCCAAAAGATGTTTTGTAACATTTAAAAACTATCGTGTTCCTTGAACCAATTATAGTTCAAACTTAAGTTAAGGAAAATATTTTATTTAATATAGCGCCATGTGTTTTTTTCTAACTATGCACTGAAAAACTGGACCTGAGCATTTAATTGAAAACTACATTGTCATTATTATTAGTAAGGGGGAAAACAAATTTTTTCGTGCGAAAACCGAATGCAATAAGTGTGAATTGCTGGAATTTTTAATTGTGCTATTGCTGCGTTGCAGCGACCTCGATATGTGACAGTGCATTAAAAGCTCAATTAATTTATCTTATCGCAAAAATAAAACGGAGAGAAAGTTGATACATATATACTTATACACTGGCATAATCGTTCATATTTGTATACAAACAATATATATATGTACTCGTATAAACAATTTTTTTATGAGCTGACGATCTAAAACAATAAATATTTTTCATACAATGTTAAATAAAACCATTCATGCGACGTTTAAGTTTTTTACAGAGAATAATAAATATTAAAAGTTATAAGAAAGAAATTGAATTTAAATACGGGTAGTAAATCTAAAATATTAAAAGCCTGACAAATTGCAAATAAAGCCAATAAATACATACAACTGTAAAGAAGTGCAACAAATACGAGTTCATCTTGGATTGTATCGCAAAACCCCTGTGAGCAAATTTCTAAGACCTTCAAATGATACAGTTGCACGCGACAAGCATCCCGAATACAGTAGTTTAGTGAAAACCTTGAATTATAGTCTAACATCCAAAACGCAACGGTGTGAAACAGTTGACAGTCGCAAAGGTCATCTTGTTTTATATATCGTACATATTTGGCCTTTTTCTAAAGAATAAAGAAATGCGCCAAAAATTTTGTAACACCACAGGTCCTGTCTAGTCCAGTCAAGGTTATGACGGGGTTTGTTGTCAAACATTACCGTTTTAGATACTACTACTACCAGTTTGCAGCGCCCTTTTCCCCGAGTATCCAAGGCCAAAAGTCACACGTCCGCTCCTTATAGAAAAATGAAAAGAGTAGCTGCAACTGTAACAAATCACCTTTAGTTTCGTTCCATTAAATATTTGCTTCGAGGTCGCCAATCGAAAGACCAGCAACGCCAATGCACACAACGTCGTCCGTCACACATTCGACACATCATTCATTGTGTTCCCATCGAAGAGTAGAGTGTTGCAGCCAAGGACATTCACATAGTTAAAGGTCAAGGATGATTGTAAAGAAATTTGTTTATAGTCGTGCTCTACGGTAACTACCACCAACACTGGCTGCTATTGACTACTGATTTTTGTGTGCTTGCTCTAGGGTAAAATCTCTCTCTCTCTCTCTTCCTCATAAGATCACTCTCGCTTGCACTTATATTCTCTTTTCTTTGCAAAACACAAGGACAGTGTCATTTTTAATGCTTTAAGGGGTCATAACATTTATGATCAATTTAAGTTAAGCCTTTGAGGATTTCATTCAGGGATAGGAACATAAGTAACATTTTTGTTTACCATAACTTTTTTCAGGTCATGAGTTGAGAGAATTAGAGAGCGATATGCTGGCAGTCTTTCTCTTTTGAGGAATATTAGTCAGCTGATTAACTCTTAAGCGTCGCTATAAATAATATTGCAAATTAAGAGAATAATACAAACCACTGCCCATAATAAAGACAGATAGAGATGGCTGTCAAAACTGTCACTTTGCCAAACAAGTAAGAGGCCAAGAAAACGATTAGCAAAACTAGTGCTAAGTCGGTGTGAATAGCCTATTTATTTCGATATACCCCTTATGGTGATTAAATAATTTCGAAAATATACTAGCACTATCAAACTGACAGCAATAGTAGAATTTTAATCGAGATCTTTAACTAGTGCAATTGAAATAGTTTCGGATATACTCTAGCGACTGTCATTGTGACTTCCGTGACAATTATGTGCGCATTAATGTTACAAAGTCTTCTATAAGTTGCATGAATCGATGACTGATTTTCAAGTTAATTTAGGTAATTTGGAAGCGTTGTTTAGCGTACATTTATTCATGACAACTTGCCAGATTTTGCTGATCATAAATGTCAAAAAGTGAACGCAGTACTATAATTCGTTTGACAGTCAAAACTATCGTCGGTTTTCCTGATTATTTTAATCGCAAAAGGAGTATGGTCAGGATTTTTTTGTTATGCCAACATCTCTAATTCTTAAAAATGCTTAAGTCTTATATACAGTCTTTTCACAGAGCAAAGTTTCGAGCAAAAGTGAAATAAATTTCATTTTTTTAGACTACAGAAAAACAGAAGGCAAAACTAGTGCGAACTTAATTCAGTTAGTAAAACTGCAGTGAACTTAGAAATGACAATGATTTTTTTTTAAAAAGCCATAGCAACCTTTGCAGGCTGACAAAACTAGTAGCTTTCGTGCTCGTTTTCCCCAAATAAAATTCAATTGAGCTGCCAACCTTAAGTGGAATATGTATGGTAAAACTACTAGTATTCGTAGGTCTGAATAGGACCTTCAGGAACATTTCGATTTGTTTCTGTTAGGTTATGTTAACACTAGAATTGAAATCCATATTATCACTACTTAAATAAATAATTGAATTGATCTGGTTTTAAACGGCACGCAACACCGCCATTACGAGTATTTAGCTGCAGTAGTTTTGAATGGCTGTTATCGGCTTCCTTAAGCCGCCGTTAATTTCGGCTAAGCCTTTGAGAAAAATATAAGTAAGTTTAATATTGTATATTTCGTTTCTGTTTAAAAAATACACAGTAGTTATAAACACCATTTGGTGACTAGTTCATTTATTCTGAAAGTTAATAATTTGACTAATTTAACATATTATTTATTTTCTCTATATATAACCATGAAAAAATAGCAGATAAGATAAGAAAGTCAAGTCAATACCACCTGTTCCTTTTTATACAGTAGATAACGCATATAAGAAAGTCAAGTCAATACCACAAGTTTCTATAAGCGTTAATTTCTTATAAGCAATTCTAAACAATTATAATTATTTACAGGGTTTTTGTAAACATTTCTAATATGCGTTTTTTTTTATAAGCGTTGTTTATATCCAAAATTTACTGTATGAGCTTTTTCCGTATGAGCAACTATAAACAATTGTAATTAATTACACAGTGTTGTTTCTTATATGCGTATTTTTCTCGTAAGCGATGTTCTTTTATCCGTTACTTACGGTACTGTTAATACTCATCGATATTACTGGAAGGCGAATAATACTTATACATGATAGACAATATGGTCCCTAAAATGGAACAGGGACTAACCGGCTCAAAACCTCTTGCATGTACATTTTAATAGAAGGCAAAATGTCCAAGTGACATTGATTTTGGTGGCTGCACTCTGTTTTTATCGCGATTTCAACCTCCATCCCAAAATGTTTGGTTAAATAAAAGTGTTAGGCTTTGTTTACATTTAATATTATAACCAGATTAATTCTCAGTTACTAAGATCTTTTCACAAGTATTTAAATCACAATTACAACTTTTTGTGATATTTTCTTGAAGTTTGATTTAGTAACCTGGCGCTTAAACCGCTTTAGAAAACGAACCCTGATTACGAGAATTGTGTTAATACACATTTTATTTTTGCTGATAAATGACCTCCTACAAGTGTTTGTGCAAGCGATTTTCAGCGCGCCAAACGTCACATTCTTTGCATACGACATCCTCCGTCGTTTGCTGGCCGTGTGGTGTCAATGCTTTTATTTGCTCTGCCAGAGAAACAGCAATAAAATAATGAATGATCAACACGGCAGGGCAACAACGATTTATGATACTGGCAAAAGGAAACCAATGCAGGCAGGCTGAACGCTTGGCTGGCTACGTAGCTGGTTGCCAGCCAGCCAGGATGAATGAATGAGCGGGTGTCGGTGCGCTCTTTCTTAAATCATGAATAATTTCAGGAATTCCTCTACGGACCACGGACATTTATCGACAACAATTTGTTAATGATTATTTGCCCCATAAATCATCGAAAATCTGCTGCGCTTAAGACTCTTATGCTTGGTGGCTGTGCTCCGGCTCTGCTACGAGCGCTCAACAATTGAATTTGGGTTTGGGTCATAGGAACAAATCTGAAATCTTAAATTTCATGTATTACATTCAACATGGAATTCAATGTAATTCGATATTTAGTCGACTAAGTTTGTGGTTGGGAAGGGAGCATGGCTGGTGTTGTTGTTATATGGACCGGCGGCTCGACCATTCCACGGTGCATGTCAAATATGTTGTGTTGTTCTCGTTGTTGTTGTTGCTGTTCTTTGGTATTCATCAAATAAAAATCTCACATATTGTTGTCGTCTTTTCGTCTTTACTGTAGGAATTATGATGATGATGATGATGATTATGAAACATCAACATCATAATGTCAGGAATAAACCGAAAATCAAACAGCATAAAACGTCAAAATATGATCCTATTAATAGAGTATGTATGTTGGTATGTTGTAGATCCCCCCTCTCAACCCCTCAGCCCAGTACATACGAGCGCCTCCAGTAAACTGGCAAGCTGAAGCCGCGATGCTGATGTGAGATAAGCTTAAAATGTGATGATGTCACTTTTAATTTGTCCATAAATGCTTTTGACGTCTTTTAAATGCACGATAAGATCGTCACAGTATAGAAATCTAAAAAAATAATAATAAAAAGACAACAGCAACCACCACAAAACAAATTTGATGTGTGGCGTTTGAAGCACATGCTCCAACAATACGTGGGAACGAACGTGCACCCTTTTAAGCCTGGCCACAATTCGGCTATTCCGAATTGTTTGGAGTATATAAAACAATAAAAAGAAACAAATAAACAACACACACCGAAAGGCAGAGGCCAACAGCCAGTTAGCTAAGCTCTTAAGGGCCGGTCGTAAAGCCATCAAAGAATGCCAAAGAAAAATATACAATTTATCATCATATCCATCAACGGATCACAATTCGCACAGATTTGCATATCGCACACTCGCATTCATGCTGGAATGGTGATGGCATGGTGGCCAGCCGCCGTCGCAAAGAAGGCTGAGGACATGAGATCACAAAAAACCCAAACAATTTAATGTTATTAATTATTACTTTTTGTTTCTTTTGGTCTTTGAGCGCCACAGCTTGTGATTTTTTTTTGTTCCCCCTTTTCCCTTGCTGCTCTTAAATTACTAATGACATGAATTCAATGAAAATAAAGGGTAGCCTCAGTGTATGGAGGACTACTTTTAGAGAAGCAGTTTAAGAACAGAGCAGACTAAGGTGTATACTTATACATTAAAGTTGGCTGAGATGTAATATAATGATAATCGTAAGATTAACATTTTAACTGTTTCATTTTAGCAATTTCGTTCAAAAATCTATTCCAATTTATAAGGAAATTGACATACGAAATTCAAAATAACACAATTACCGTATAAGTAACAAACGGTTTATTGCAAGTAAAGCTTTGTTTTTCTGTAGGAAATAAACTTACATTCAGGTTTAAGCTTATTTATATCCTTTTCAAGTTTAAACTCAAGCGTAGATTAAACTACCATTGAACACGTGAACCGTAAGCGACACATTGACAGTTATTTTAAAGATAGTCAGTTTAATAGAGAGATCAACTTTGATTCAAATTTAAACTCAGTTTTTATGTGAATACTTTCAAAGTTTAAAATCTGCTAAATATTAAGCTTCGTTTAAACTAGCGCTGCAAACTAAATTGTATAGGTTAATCGTTACACTAACAAATTAACCATTGGATCGACTGGTTAATCGTAAGCATTTCGGTTTAATCGAAAGCCAGTCTGGCTTATTTTAAGCTTAACATGCCAATCGTCAACTTAACAGAAAGACGATAAGAGGAAGGTTGTACTTAATTTAAATTAATAAATAATGAAATTTAAAGTTTAATTATAAAATTGTATTTACTTAATTAATTAATCGAATAATGTTAAACGTTGCATTTCTATGTTTTTCGCAAAGTTTACCGGTCAAAGCAGGTTCATAGAGATAAGCAGGTCAATCACAATAGATAAACAAATCATGATAACATCACAAGATTAACATATCACTCACCAGATAAACAGGTCAGTTGTTAGATTAACATACCAATCGTTAGCTTTATGGGTCAGTCGTGAGATTAAGAGGTCAAACAATAGATTAACAGTCAATCGTAAGATTAACAGATCAATCGTTACATCTACAGGTCAGTAATAAGAGTAACAGAACAACCACAACATTAACACATCACTCATTAGATAAACATGTCAATCGTAAGATCTACAGGTCAATCGTTAGATTTACTGGTTAATCGTACGATTATCAGTACTATCGGAAAATTTACTGCTACAGTTAACTAGGTCAAACGTTAGTTTAGGCGTTTAAACTGCAGTTCAACCGTTTGAACCACATTCAAACTGTGCTTCAAGTTCAGGTTAAATAAGTACAATCAGAAGCTAAACTTTTGTTTTTCTGCTAGCGTTTTAAGTTTAGTGTTTCAAGTCAAATTTCGAAGAATGCTTAAAAACGTGTCTTCAATTATCAATATTTAAAACTCCTCTTCCTTTGCCCTTAAAACTTGTCTTTTTTACATTGGCATATCATTCTCAGATTAATTGCCGGTAATTGGCTAATGGCCTAAGTGAAAACTAGATTTGCTTTGTCATACAAAAGAAATCCATGATCTGTCGAAATGGCCAGAAAATTCAGGGAAGTGAGACAACAGAGGATATGTTTGGAATTGGAAATTGAATATACTTTAGAGACTGTGGTAGATTTGGCTTTGGAATGTCTGATGCCAAGATGTGAGTCGCTTAATGATGCATGACATTAGCCAGCGATGTGTGTGCGTGTGTCTTTTCATAGTTGAATTATTAAAACGCATATGCGTACATGCATTGCATATTTGTCCATTTGTTAAAGGCTATTATGATTTTAATTTTTATAGTAGTTCATTACGCCTGGGACAAGGCGCAGGTTTTGGCTTTGGCGTTGACTCTGACAACGAACATATAAACTGTTATTATGGTCATCATCATTAGCTGCTTAAAAGCTTGAGAAAGATTCCGAAATAAACAGAGAAGAAACTGACGATGTAGTCGTACTTAGTGTTGAGCCGAGACTTAATGCTGTGATCCATGGAGGCAGGATACATTTGCGTTGCTGTGTTTGTGTTGTCAAATTGAATTGAAATGTTGTTTGTTTTAACAAATGACACACACACAAATCATCAGTGACATAAGTGCCAAGCTCTTCACCAGACTATTTAGGGTTTTGGTGATGTGTGCTGCTAAAGCACCCGGGCACCACCCAGCCCAGAACAGCCAGCCAGCACAGCACCGTTCAAGTGCTTTTCCATAACACTGCACAGGCACGGGGTAACGATCGCTATCTGGAGATATCTTTCTTTGGCTTTAATCGTTTAACTTGCCATCATTCAAATACTCGTAATTCTCGGTGCTAGTGTGTGTGTATGATGCAGGAAATCACTGGTACTTGGCCGTATTGGGTAGTTTGTGAGCACTTGTGCTCGTGCTATTAACACACCGAAAACATGTACAGAGTGGAAGCACCAGCACTAGTACCACACCACCTAATGCCACACACATAGTTTAGTGGCGCAGTCGGCCGGCTTCATTACAAAAGTGCCCAAGTGCGTCGTCGAGTGATCGCATAGACTTGTAACAAATTGTTGGCATAAAATGAACTAAACGACCGAGTGTTTTGTGTTAAAAAACACAAAACAATCGAATCCAATCCAAAACCAGCCCAGCACTCTTAAGTGTAACACCCAAAGGCAACATGATCAGTTTACACCCCTTTCATAAAACACAGGGATGGGATTTAGCGCTGGGTTGCCAGAGGCAAAGCAAAACGGTTGGGGGACCACCAAGTACTTGTACGAGTAATCGAGCGCAAAAAAAGAGTTTACGATGACACACATACGAGTACGAGTACTGACTGCTCAGCGACATCCGCGTGCGCCTTGGCCTGTCGATTTTAGTCGAGGGGGTTAAGAAATGGCATACTTCCGTATTTGTAAGTTTTCGCTTCCGTTTCGTGTGATTGACTGGCTTATAAAAAAATAAAAAAAATAAACACCACAAAACAACGAAAGAAAAAAACAGACATTCACAACGACAAGCACCAATAATAAGTGGTTAAAAGGATATAACATATCTGATTACCGAACGATCGATTATCGGACTATCTGTACTCTTATAGTTAGTAATTTAATCAAAGTTCATCGTTTAAAGATAGACACCCAAACCAAGGCAAACCGAAAAATGTCACTTGATTCCAAAGTGCACAAATCAACCCCCTCTGTCTGGAGCTACTCAAACTCTTCTCATACCCCTGCAGAAGTTCGGAACAATGACTGTGATTTAGTTCAGCTTTAGCGGCGATGGTGGTGGTGCTGATGTTGTAACTTTAGACTTTGCCCTAACCCGTTTGAAATTGTGTCGTCGTTGTCGTCGTTCGAACATTCCAGTCAAGGGCGCTTAATAAACTTTTATGTGGTTTTGTGGCCAAATGTAGCACGAAAACCGTTGATTATTCCCCAACCAAAAGTCCAGTTAAAAAAAAACAAAATGCCACATAAACTTCACTAACACACGTACTTAATACTCTTTAGAGTGCATGCAGTATTTGTAATAATAGAAAAATCTGCAATAAATGAAAAAAACTATATAAAATTGTCATTAAAGTTTGAGGGATAAGAACAAAACTCAACCTAATTAGTATTAATATACAGATTTTAAATGAAAATTGAATTTAAATCTCTTAAACGAAACATATAAAATAATAAAAAAAATTATACTTGTATTACTGGCATGTTTCATTGAATCAATGAAATTTTTTTATTAAATTACTAAATTAGATTTAATATTATTCAATCAATAAGTTAATACGTTTTATTAAATTAATAAATACTTTCCGTTCAGTTAATTATTTGTTTACCAACTTAATTTATTAAGAAAAGTTGCATTAATTTAATGAAATATTCTCATGTAATAAACGAAATATTTCATTAAACTTATGAAAATATTTTATTCAAAGAAAACATTTCATTAAATGTCATCAATAAATAAAAAAAATTGTCAAATAAAAAATATTTAATAAAAACTACTCTCATTATGTTTTCAGTTTTTATTAAATATTTTTTATTTGACAATTTTTTTTATTTATTGATGACATTTAATGAACTATTATCATGCAATTAATGAAATATTTTTTTAACTTATGAAAATATTTCATTTACCCAAGGAAATTAGTTAATAAAGCATTATTGTGCTAACGATAATCTTTAATTAATTAAAAAAAATTCTTTAATAATTCAATAAATAAACATCAACAAAACAACGCAAATTTTGTTATATTCTAATGAACTACTTTCATTAATGGCAAAAAATGTGTTTTTGAATAATATTTTATTACAATTATCCCCGCAACACCGAAAGATTTGTGTCAAACAACTAAAAGCATTTTTTTTTGGAATTTTTCATAAAATTGATGAAACTTTTTGGAACATTTTTCATTAAAAATTCTCCTAAAATAAATAAAAATTTCGTACAATTAATATTAAATATCGTTAAATTAATGAAAATTTCTCAAAAAGCATTTAATACTCGTCTATACAAATGTTTCGTTAAATAACTAACAAATTAAATAATGAATATTTCATTATATTAATGAAATATTTCATTAGAAAAATAAAAACAGGTAATATTTTTCTGTTGATTGTAGATAGTTGACCTTTTTATTTTTTAAAGTTTAATTACTAGTTTGACATACAATTAAAAACTTTTTGTTTTTTTATGGTGTATTTCGAATATTCCCAATATTTCAATCCTCTTTATTTGCGTCAATCAAAAGCAAATAAACATTATCGTTTGTCAGCCTGACTTTTCAGATTAAAATTATTTTTTTTTTCACTCTAGCAAAAATGTGAACACAATAAATGTAGAATGAACATTTTGTTTAAAGTAAACGAAACGATTTCACTGATTAACTTTTTATTAAATTAATGCACATTTGAGTTATTTTTAAGAATTCTCATTTCTGGAATTTATATAAATTGCCGACGACGATCATTTGATCTATATGCATACTAAAACGACTTCGCCTAGTATAATACTTTTTTAATAAATTAAATAATAAATAGTTTCATGAATTTATTGCTTCACATTTTCCATTTGAAGGAATACATGAAACCCTTAATGATACGATTGTTTTTTATTAATCTCAATAAACTACTTATATAAAGTTGAATATTATAAGATTTTTTTTAAATCTCAATAAAAATTTAAAAAGAACATTTAATTTCTTATTACTACATTCATACAAACAGCAATATTTTTTAATACTCGTAATCAAAATTCCTTGGAAGTGCTTGGAATTTGATTTATATTTTTACATTTGCCGATAGTAATTTAAAACTTTGTGACTGAGTACCCACTTAAAAAGGTATTAAGATTATTGCAAGTTCTCAGATTGCACAGCTTTAAAACATTCCATATTTTACGTGCTTAGACGAGCACACTCGACAGTAGTTTTTGTGTTTTCCCCTACCGCACCGCCCAAGCCACTAGGTCAAGTGCAAATAAACACGGCATAAATATAATGATTCATATTCTCTATTTTTTGTTTATCACTAAAAACAAAAGAAAAGAAGTCGTAAAATCAACAATCAATTATTGAGAATAATTGGAATGGATGAAACCGTATGTTTATTTGCTTTAAAGATCATTTGTTGATTTCCAATTTCAATTTCGCTTTTAATATTTTCCATTTTTTGTTTTGCATGCCTCTGTTATCTAAGGAAGCGTAAACAAACAGAACTGGAAATATCTAAACAAACGTTAATTAAATTAAAACACATATACACACACACGAATCAAATCTGGCGACGATTGATCTCATAAAATGCCATTAATTGCATTTTCGTTCCGTTTCGTTTGCTGATATACCGAAATATCAATCTTAATTGAATTCTGTTACAACCCCTGGGCGAGGATTTTGCTCATCAGCGGCATGAGCATGAGCATGTGGTGTCCTGTGTTTATTTATTAATTCGAAATTTGGTATTTTGACATAAAGTCTCTTTAAAAGTTTCTAAAGAATTTCATTTGTTTGATTTAACAGATTAAACGTATACAACACGCAGTTCCTGGGCTGAGCAGAGCAGCAGCTCTGAGGTTTGGAGCCTTTGAGGCAACCTGTGTTTTTTTTTGGGGCGGAGAAGCCAGAGTATTATCTGCTTTAGATTGCATGTTGTCATTTTTCTTTTGGCCAGTTTTAATCCTATTTCGCTGGTATGGCCACATTTGCTGCTTGTTTGATATCATACACACTCCTAAGATGATGCTCCCGAAGCCCGTGTGACTTTTTGTGTTGACGGATCTTCTCGTTTTTTTTTGAAAGGCATTCAAGGCATATACACCAAAGCTTATACACTGCAGTGAGATTTTAATCATTGGCTTCAGACTTAGCATTTTAACCTTAATGGGGTACACCGCTACCGCCACCACTACCAGCAGCAGCATCTCCGCCACTTACCATTCAAATCAGATATGAAAAAATAATATTTTGACGCTTGTTGGCGCTTTTGCCTTTTATTGTTGTCCATGATTATTATTAATTATAAACACATAACAAACACAACAACAAAGAGCTTCAATGGTCCAGGCCTCTGCGGCCTGGCCTTTCCTTCCATCTGTTGTTCTGAGCGTCGTTTCATCTGTCAGAACTGTGGCACTACAAAGTGGACATGAAGCCACATTCACATTTGAGAATTTGCCCAGATCATTGCTGGTTGGCTGCAATGTTTTTATCTCGAACGATGTGTGGACCAAATCAAAACTCTTTCGACGCTCTAACTTCTGATTTTGTTCGTTTGTTTTTTTCTTGTTGTTTAGCATCGTCTTGTTGTGTCGCAAGGCAGTGAGCGTGTGATTAATGAATCGCGCTTGTCTCTGCAACACCGGGCGATTTGTGGCGATAAATATAATTTAGCATGAACAAAATCAATTTCGTTAACACGACTTCCTTTTTTTTGTCTTTCTTTTTGTTTTGGTAGTGGGAGGGCGTTTTTTATTTGGTGATGATATGGATAAGGAGGAGGGAAAGCATAGAAATTTCCAACCGAAATTGTGAAATTTGGTAAAAATTGCTTGCAACAATTAAGTTAATTAAAGTAGTTTGTATTTAGTCCCCGAGGGACATCGCCAATTTAAAAACGCTTCTACCAAGAGGTATGCGTCATCAAGTCCTCTCCTTTTTTAAATATAAAACCAGTCAATAAGACTGACAACTAGTATTAATTTTGGACACATATATCAATTTATTTTAGAGAAGTTTAAATCATTTTTTTTTTAAAATATAAAAAAAGATATAGGCTCTTGAATTGATAAATTGGTTTACAAGTTTTAAAATTAACTTTATTGGTCTTTTCTTTTTTATAGCTTTTATCGAAAAGTTGAAAGTAATTTTTGTTTACAAGCGGTAAAAATTGATTTTATTAAATGTTGTTGCACAATTCCTTTTATATTCTTTTATATTCCTAAATTTTTATTGAAACAATTTGCAAAAATTAATGGAAAAAATCCAAAATAAAAAGAAATAAAATTTGAAAATAAAAAAATTTTAAATTAAATAAAAATGTTTTTATGCAAAAACAGGGAAACAATTAATTTATTAAAACTTATTTAAAAAAATATTTCGAATGAAGAAATTCGAATTAATTTTTCTTAACTTAATTGTATTTTATAACAAACCTCTTAACTTAAGATATTTTAAAATAAATTTAAAAGTAAATAATCAAAATATTTTATGAAAATAATTAAAGATCCGGTAATTTAGAATTTAAACAATTTAAACAATTGATAAAGAACCCTGACTTCGTATAATGGATTGATAGCGACAGGGCCAGAAATGGGGAGGAACGTTTTTGGAGGCTATATCAAAACATCAACTGAAATAGTCCCGTCGGTCGGCTATGAAGCTTCCAAATCAGTACGGATTTGTACATTTGTACAGAGGCTACTTTCGAACAGAGGCTAGTTTAGAACAGAGGCTACTAAAGCCGATATAGATCATGTTCTATAAGTACGAACTTGAAAATCTATTTTTCCTTCATGGGATCTTGTAGGAATAGTGTTAGGTAGAAAATTTTATAGAAATTTGAATTTTAGTCAGATATTTACATGTTAAATTTAAATAACAATTTAAACAAACAAACCAACTAATTTCTTACTTTGATATTGTCATTCCTACTTAGTTATAGTGAATATATAAAAAATTTAACTTTCAATATCAATTTCCTCTTCAAATAAATTCTAGATAAATTTCTATTTCTGTTAATTAAGTCCTTTAATTACGTTTAAGTCCGGGCCCATACCGCCAAACCACGGCCCCTAATGCTGTTTACTTAACAACACAACTCGGCGAGTGTATCTCGTCCTGGTATTTTTCACAAAACAAAGAAGCGTAATGCATCAACGACTAGCACAGCCTCTGATCGGGAATAATGCATCCGAACAATGTTAACAACATTACGTCGCTTGAATGGCAGCGGAGCAAACACATTATTTTGCATTTAGCGTCTTTGGTGGCGGTGAAGTGAGTTGAATACCACCGTTGCCAGTGAGGCTTTTCGAGACGTAGACACACACGCAGACGCACAAACGCATCAGTACTTAGAAGTATTTAAACAACAGCAACAACAAAGTTGTTTATTTTACGCACCCGTCGGCATTTAGTGCTCATCTCCTTTGCTGTTGAAACAACACTAAGCTTATTTAAATATAACTGGTTGGCTGGCTGGCTCTATGTCTGTTGTTTGGGCCAAGACATTAGCGCTTCGGCAGCTCGTTTGGCTGAATTAGGGTTTTGAAAGAAAGAGGTAACTTTGTTTAAATATTTACTCAGTAATCAAGCCAAAAAGCCCCATCCATCGCATGCGAGATCGATTCATGCCGCCTAAAATAGCCATCTGATGAGCTGTTCATCCATCGATCGGGAGACGTTGCTCGCTCGTTGTGTTAACACGCTTAAATGCATAATTTCAAAAGTACACTTTTAACACTTGTTTTTTTCCCATTTTTTTGTTTTTTTATAAGTGTAGGATTAAGAATGAAAAGAAGACTATACAGAACTGATTTGTGTGTGTTGATTTGGACTTTTGGTCTTAGCTGGACAGGTGATGAAATAATCAACTAAACAGAAGAATTGTTTAAGTTATCCAAACCACTATTGATTCATTATCTCAGAAATGGTGTTTATTTAATGCAGTTAAGCATCAGGATTTCCATAATATTCTCTTAACAGCTTTTGGAGTGTTTGCTCACGGCCTCGGTACTAAAGTAGATGCTTTGGAAAACATTAAAACACTTGACGTGTGGTTTAAGCTGTGTTTTATGGTGAGGCTTTCATGTTTTGTTCGAGTAAAAGGCGTAACAATATTTAATAAACACTATAAATTCCAGAATTTGTTTGTTTAAGGCTAAGCGTCAGTGTTGGAGGCGTTTAAAAATAATGCACTTCTTATGAAAGAAAAAAAGTTAAAACGTCATTTAGTTTCAGCGAACGAATATAATATAGCCTCCACCGTTGAGCAAATACTTTCCTTGGTACCCGTAGTCTTTTCAAAAGAGACTTTTTTCTTCCTTGACCGATTTTGCCCATTTAAAATCGTTAATAGCCTATGGCTATAAGCCTTCATTGTAAAGTACAAAGTTTCAGGATCCTAGCTTAAATTATTTGACCGCTATCGTGCTTGCAGGCGGACATGGCTTGTTCGAATTTTTAATGTATAAGTATGCATAAAGGGTTCCAAATTTATTGTACACTTCATTTTTCGGCATAGGGTGTACAAATAAAATATTAATAAAAAAAGCTTCAAGCAATTTGCCTAAAGTAAACACAGATCCAAGTTACCCATGAAATATTGTTGGAGTCGAACAGTAAGATTTGATTAAAATTTTTTTAAAAACTGCACTACAAATTGTGGCTTAAAACAAAAGATGCAGCTACCGCCACCTTTAAGGGTTTGTGTTGTGAAAACAAAAGACTTAAGCCACAAACCCGCATGGCTTATAGCTATCAGCGGAAATAATTAGAAAACCCACCAAAACAAAACAAAAAACAACATGTATTATAAATAGTAATTTGAAATGGCTTTTAGAGCGAATATACATATTTGTATCACAAAACCGATGAATTTCAATTATCAGCACTGAGTTAAATGCAAAACTAGAATCAAACAAACAAAAAAAAACGACTCCTTTTTCCTCTACACATACCCCGATATGAAACCGCACTCAGTGCGAACTCAGCCAGCATTCCGGCGTTCCCATTCTCAGCGGTTGGATATCATCAGCAGCCGCACTGCACTGTTGCTGCTGCTGCCTCAGTTGTTGTTCACTTTAGTAAATTGATTTTTACGCTTTTATACACAAAACACTTTGAAGCAACAAATAAGGACGAATGTTTGCACACATTCTTGGCTAGCCAACAGACATCAGCCAGCCGGCCATAAGGATGACATTGAGTGCATCCATGTAGGCCATTGTATTAAATGTACATAACCAAGGCCGTTAATAATTGATTTTGTGGTTGAAAATTGCGCTTCTGTCGAGAAAATTCAGTTGAGTGACAGAGTGGGGAATTCCAAGAATTTTTGTGTAGATTTTGTTTTAAATTTATCTTGTTTTGCTCTCTCTTCTTAAAGATGACTTTTGGAAACTATTTAAAGAAAAGAAAAGTAACGAAAAAAACCATATTGTTTTTGTCCAAAAGAGGTATTTTTTATAACGATACATTATTTCAATATTTATTCATGACAAATAGTAAATAGCGGCTGAGACCAAACGGAAACCCATCAACATCAATCTTTGAATCCTTCCTACATTAAACACAATATTTGCCATTAAGGTTTCGTTCGCCTTCATCAATACCTGAAGAGAGAGTGATTTTCATAAAAGTTACCAACAATTTCCATAACTACATACGATTGCCGTGTGTCTAACCAATTTCCCCATTTAAACACAAACCTTTTTAACTATTTGAATAAGAAAACCCAAAACAAAAAATAGTAACCAGCTAAGTGAGTGAGTGAGTTGTACGCATGCTCATATCGATACGAACATCACTTTGGTAGTTTACATACGTAAAATATCAATATTTGCTCAAGTGCATTCCTAAACAATGTTAAACGAGTATATTTTTTTCTCTTTTGAAGCTACACAATTCCAAAGACCCTTAGCAAGGGCCATATTGGCGTTGTCATCACAGGAGTAGAAGATTTTAATATTTGAGCTGTTGTTATTTTTTAAACTGTTTTTGTTTGCTCGCCGAGCGCAACAGGTTCAAAGAGTTTTCCCTGATCTTCGTTAAGTCTTTTGTTTGCTGTATGTCTGATACCAGTGTTTTGTAATCAATTATATTCTTGTGTCTTTACATTAAGATACTAATGGGAGACTAATAATCACGGACCGAGACCTAGAGTTTAAAGTCGGCTTTAAACTAGGTTAGGCTTTTTTACACTGATTATTGACAACGGGTTAGACAAACCAGAGATAAGTCGTGCATATGCCTCGGCAATGCAACAATTATGATTACTACGCAGTCGGATTTGAGACTTTATTTCCTTGAAAATTCGTTCAAAATGAAACTAATAAGTTATTCTTAAGACAATCTAAAATCTTTTAGTGGCAAGCATTGGGTGACTGCAGTTTGGGTGAACGGGCAAAACCGCGTGGTCTTCATCACATCTTTACATTCAAGATTTTACATTAAAGAAATTCTTGTTAAATCTTTCGTTGTAAGCGTTTATGATATTGTCTTGTAAAGAATTAAACTATTTCTTCAAAAGTAGTGTTCTGCTTAGAAGTCACCGAGTTATTTTTCCATTGCTTTGCTTTTGGATTTCTTTGAGTTTTTCTTTTCCACACAAAAATTTTGCTTATGTTTTTCACTTTTTTGTAAAAATTATTTAAAAAGAAAGTCGGACAGTTTTGTGGTGGTGGTGAAGTCCCCGACGTTTTTCCATCTTTTTGGCAGTAAATGTTTGGTTTAAAAAATATTGCTTAGGCGGTTTCTTCTCCGTATAAAGTTATTTTTTTCTTAAATCGTTCATTTGTAGATTAAAATTGTCATCAAAAAAAGTCAGCGAATTTTAATAGAGCCTAGGATTACGCCGAGTTTTTTGTCTGCCTCATGTTCGTGGCTTAAGTCTTTTGTTAAAAAAAAAACTCTTTAAATTTAGAAAAGAATGTAGGGCAATTTTTATTGTGACGGAAAGAAAGTCCTAGAGTTTCTGGAAGTTTTTCCTCAGCCTCAAGATTGTGGCTTAGGTCATTGGTTTATATGAGTGTAATGACCAATAACTACTGGTTTGTTGTTGTTGTGGAAAATGGGAATATCTCGCGGATAAGTTCGAAGCTTAAGTCTTTTGACAATATGAGTGGAGAAGGTTATCAAACCAGGAAACATTTTTGCAAGAGAGCGGTGGTGAAGTTGAGAATCGGAATAACCTTTTTAAACATTTTACAGTTTGTGTCTTAAGTCTTTTGTTTATCAGAGTAAGTTACAAGAGTAAACAGTTGAAAAGTATAACAAGCAAATGTGGTGTAATTTGTGGTGAATTCAATTGACTTGTTCTCTACCTCGAGTTTGCGGCTTGAGTCTTTTGTTTATATGGGTAGTAGACGTGATGTATACGTGATGAATACCTCTCTAAATACATATTATTTTTGAAACTTCGAGAGGGTTTGGGGATCGTTGAGCTTATTTTCCTCAGAAAATTTATTGTTTAAAAGCAACGAAATAATCGAAGTCCAGAATGGTCCTCGATTTTTTTCTTTTCCGATCGTATTTTTAGCCTGTTTAGCTGTTGTAATTTATCGATTAACATTAATTATTTTGCCATATTTCAAACAAATGTAATGTAATATTCGGAGGTGAAACAATTGCTAGATGTTTTTTCTTCTTCTTCTTGTAATGTTTCTTTAGTCTTCTTATTCTCTAATCAATTATAAATTAAAACAATGTTCGAAGTCTTTAAGTCTTCAATAAAATCCACTGCTCTAATTATCTTAAATATGAGTATTCATTTTCTGAATGAATGAATTTTATGTGGTGGCCACTTTTTTTTACCACGCCTCAAAAATGAACGAGGCGAAGGCAACAACCCAGGCACACACACATACTCGCATACACAAAACGCACACAGCCGAGAAGAAGAAGCAAAAGAAGAAGTGTGAGGGAGTTGGCTATATATATCAGCATTTAGCCCTACAAAAGACGCACACACTTAAACCTTTTAGGCCATAGACATTCTCTGACATACACATTGTCTGTGGTCTCCATGTGCTGCAGAGCAAAAACAAAGATGATAGTTTTTTATATACTTAACTCCATGTTTATTAATAGTTTTACATTAATACATACATACAAACATACCGACAACGCAGAATATTCTTTATCTAATTATTGTTTTGTTTTTTTTTGTTCTTTTCGTTTTCTGGTTTAGCGCTGCAAAGAAAAACTGAATACTTTGGCGATATCGGTCATGAATCAATGGCCCGGTGTACGCCTGCGTGTTACCGAATCCTGGGATGAGGAACATTTACATGATGCCAATTCGTTGCATTACGAGGGGCGAGCCGTGGACATCACCACCTCCGATCGTGATCGCAGTAAATATGGAATGCTGGCCCGTTTGGCCGTTGAAGCCGGCTTCGATTGGGTCTACTATGAGACAAGGGCCCACATCCACTGTTCCGTTAAATCAGGTAAGCAGAGCTTGGTTTATGTAGTGTTAATACTAGAGTGCAAAGAAAGTCACACATTTGAAGCTGTCCGTCGTCCGGTCGGCGTATGATAATGCGCGGCAATTATGTACACGCATTGTCAAAGTGTGTGATTGGTTGGGGTTTTTCTTGAGAATTGACACTAACGAGCATTATTTTGCATGTTTAACGTCAATTACCACAAAATGAAATAAAACAAAACAAAAAAAAGAAACAACTTGTGATTCTTGGTATTTATACGCTAGATTCCTCTGGCACTAACTACCTTATGGACCAGACAAGCGTAGGCAATTGCTGCCCGTATGCACTGACATAATAGCCAAAAGATCTGTATGTGATTTTACATTTTATGGATGGACTTTGGTTTCGCCTGGCCGCTTGAAGTCTTGAACGACTGCATTCGGGGAGCTAATGTTTTAAGGCGTAAATTAGATTTGTGTGTCTACCCAAATCAAATCGAATTAGAAATGGTCAAATCTGTTTAAACACGCATTCGGGCAGCTTGGACACAAGCCACATACCACGATACCAAGAGTCTAAGCAACAAAACACACCACATCAAACAAGATTCAAAAGAAAGACAGGCGGACGAGCGGACGGACGGAGAGATGGACGGACAAAAGCCTGGACAGACGCTTATTTAGAAAGACATTCAGACAGTCATTCAGACAGATGAATGGTTACATGCAAAGTTTGCCTCTTTGGCGTAACCGCATAACGTTGCAACATTGCAGAGTTGCTTGCCGTCTCTAGTACATTGAGTTTCGAGATTCATTTCGTGGTGGGTATTCGTTGTGTTGGCTCTGTATGTTGTTTTGACATGTTTAGGTTTGCGCCTGTCAAATTAAACGAATTGATGATACGACACCCAATGAGTTTCTCATGGCAAGCACAACAACGGGCACAACCAACAAACAGCACAGCGGCAGACCGACCAACAGCATAAGAAAGTCTGATCGAAGAAAAGAAAAAAAAAAAAACAGAAAACTTCAAGCCAGGAATACGACACAAATTCCAATGAAGTTGATCCAAACCACTACAACGAGTAACAACATCGTCGTCGGCGTCGTTGTCGTCATCATCAGCGACAGCCGAAGCAGCAGCACCTTACGTTTCGACCCAACACCATCCAGTAGTTATGCAGTAGTAGTAGCTGTGGCACTTAAGCTTGTAGCTTAAGATGCGCTTTCATAGCCACTCATGTAATACACAAGACCTGCACTCTGATGACTCGAACTTAAATCTCTCGAAGAAGCTACCTTCTTAAAGAGCCATCCGACGAACGCTCTGTATTTGGCTTCAAGTTTGCTGAAGCTTCCATGGCCTGGCAAAAAAAAAACAAAAAAAAGTCCAAAAATACAAACCGGAATGCTTCATAAAAATCCCACCTCAAGTAACAAGCATTGCTCTGCTGATGATGATGCTGCTGCTACGTCTGCTTCATCTTCTTGGTCGTGTCCACCATGTTTAGTCTCAGCTCTTGGTATAAATACCAAGACAGGCATGAAACAAAAACCATTTTACCCATCATGTTTCATTAACTACGGGAGTATATAAAAAAACAAAATACCTGTTTCATAAGAAACAACTGAAGAAGAAAAAAAAATAAAACAAAAGAAAAATCGGCTACAACATCACAAAACACTAATAATAATCATCTACTGGAGGGCAACAAAATAACAACAACAACGAACACCACCACCATCACTGTGTGTTCCACTGGCTGGCTTAGAAGCCCGGCCTAAGAAAAACCGAAGAAGCTGCTGAGCGCGATTTAAACTCACATTGAACATTAATTTTAAACAGCATAAAGCCTGTTTTAACAAGCCTGGCTCGGAACAAACAGCAACCAGCCGGCAAAGAGGACTGCTGGAAAGGGGAGGCAGAGAAAAACGAATCCACCAATTGCCAAGACCGATCATCGTGAGATGCAGCCACCGACAAGGAGTAACATTTGCACACACACACACACTTGTACATGAGAAGAAGAACAACACCACAACTGGTCCAAACAACTTTGTACGCTTAAAGACAACACCAGCTAGTCAGCCAGCCAAGGAGTCAAATGGAGGGTCTTGGCTAAGGAGGGGGAGTACAGTGATCCGTCTTCACCAACGCACACACTCCAAAGGACGAACCCATAAGAAATGAAAGTTTGGTTGTTGTTTTTGTGATTTTTGTGATGAAGAATTTCCTACATTGTAGGCTCTCATGTGTGGATTTACGATGACAAGAAAATAATTTATTAATGGTCAATTTTAAATGCTGACCATGATTTGCAGCTTCGGCCACAGGAAGTTTTAACGTTAACCTTATCCCCTCCCAAATGGGATATATTCGTGGAACGGTGTAAATCCGTTAAAACGGTATAAATAACTTTTGATTAATTGTCACCGCCAAAAAGGTGCACAAATCACAAATCTTCTCTTAGTCAGTGACCATATGCCACAAAACCCCGAAACTTGTTCAAATTTCACACCATTCCGTCCCGGCCGTCGTCCATTCATGTACACTCTTTTCCTCCAAGAGTCTTAGTTTCAAAGGCGGCACAATAAAGACATTGTCCCCTGCTTGGACACTTTCAATTCACTCAAAACAACACCAGAAATAGACACACATGCACACACACAACCACACTTGAAAAGAAATGTAATATTACACAAATATTTTGACTTTAATGTGACATCAGGAGGAACCGCCATCACTTGCCACTTGGGTAAAATATTGATCCTGTAAAAGGATCCTTAACCACATGACACTCGCCTAGCTCTCACCCATACGCATAGGCAGTCGCCCAGGCAGCCTTTGATCTTATCGTTTATAGTACGTTACAATTACGTCAAATAAAATCCTACCATTACGAAATGTGTGGTCTTTGATACCGGTCGAGCGGTTGGCCGGCCGGCCAGTCGGTCGGTCATTTGTTTGTTTTTTAACTCCCGCTGGTAATAGGCCACATTCACATAATTGTCCTTTAGCAAATTTATAACTGTGTGGCTGTGTGTTTTTTGTTTTTTTAAGCGGCATTTCTTATCTTATCTTTCGATTTGAACATACGATTTGTATGTGCTAACATTTATGGACTTATAGTTGAGGCAATATTTTATTTGCTAAACCCTGTGCCCCCGGCCGGCATGCTTTTCCAGTTAATGATTGTTGGCCGCGGAGATTTTGTGACGAATTATCGTTTAAATGAGATTAAAGATATGAATAAATCATATTTTTGTTTATTACAATAAATAATCGAGATTAATTCGATTCAATAACTGTTTATCGGAGTTTTAGTAATTTCAAAAAAAAAAACATATAAAAAGCTCATAAATTAACGTTAAAGTAAAAGCATTGCTTACACTCAACAATTTAACGTTTAATTTAAGCTGTTATAGTTATTTAGAAACGCCAGCAAATTAGACGATAATTCGTGGAATAAACATATTCTGATAAATGTATCGAAAAACTAACAATTTAAATGTTCTTCATGAAACTGTGTTTTTAACCTGTTATAAGATTTTATGAATAGGGCAAGTATTAACCCTGTTTACTTGAAGCGATTTATCACTTACCTTCAACTAATATCGATCAAAGAGGATAAATTGTGCATAATGGGCGATAAGCTTCTTCTTTGTGAAAACAGCATTAAGTAACGCCCAAATTTTCGGTTTATTTAGTCACTTTCGTTTGATTCAATCACAAGAACTCAAAAAATGCAAAATTAAAACACAAAAACATACAGAAAACACTAAATTCGCACACTTTAAATGCAAAAAATAGCTCTCCCAAAATGATTGTTGCGTTTCTCAAATTCTTGTAAAATCTTTCATCTTCTTTAGTTTATCGTCTTTGATTCCAATGACACTTTCCATCAGTTATCGATTATGACATCGTTGTCTACAAATGTCAAAAATTCACTCACAAATCCTGGAATAAACATTATGAAATATGTTCGTAAAAATTTACAAAAGGTTAAGTATCACATATTCAGTATGAAGCTTATTGTAAGTCTTTATAACTGTCGAGGATAGGTAATAGTTGTAGCACTGTTCACACGAAACAATTTGTTTCCAGCTCAATCTGTCGGCGATGACTGATTTCTTTATATAGTAATATATATTTATATTATATATAAAAATGAAGAGCTACTTTTTGTTAAGAAGGTTAGTAAATTTAAAGAAGGAAGGACGCACGATTGTTGTAAAAGCACTGTTCGCATGATATGATTTATCGCCTCACTCATCTCTGTTACGAAAATTGACACAAGACCCCAAAAATTCACGACCCAAAAATGAACACTTAAATTGCGGTGGGAGCAAAATTAAAAAAAAATTGTAAGGGGAGCCCCCTGTAGGGTTGAAGATAGCGGGAAGTTATGTTTGGAAAAAACATTGGAAGGGAAAATTAATGGGGGTCATTCATACATTTTACCCCTCTAGGCGCGACTCCTAGGTAGTCGCGGGGCTTTTTGTGAATATTTTCCCACATTCCACGACTTTTGACCTCGATGAGCTGTCACTTACCCCTATCCCACCTCCCCCATTTTTTGGCCCATGCATTTTTTTCCAAACCCCACAAAATAAGGTGGTGAGCCGTATCAAAATCGTAAACTCGTGCACTATCCATTATAATGAGCATTATATGTATTATTCATGTTCTAATGGCAACTCACTTAGAAGGTCGCTGACGCGATAACTTCCCACTATCGTACTAGAATATAAAAATGATGTTATTTTCCGAAAACTATAGACAAATTGCGCTAAAACCCGTTAATTTGAACTAATTAAAAGAAAAAAGTTTTTCAAGAACAATCTTAAGCGAGCTTGTTTATTACTCGCTTGTAGTATTACTTAAAAACATTTCTTTCTACAAATTAAACATTTTTAACCAAAAGGTCTATGATTCAGAAATACAACCAATTTTTGTTTACAAAGAAATTTTAAGCACAGTTTGGGTTTGTCAAAAACTCTTAGGCAAATTTCATTATCGCACAAGTGACACTAAATTCAAATGTTGCAAAAATTTTGGGAAACCTTTTATATACATTATTTCAAAATGCCGATTTTTTTGCTTAGCATAGCATAATAATAGTGCTGTTCACATGGTTTGTATTTTTATTTAATTTGCTTTAATCGATTTACCTGACAGCTGTGAAAGTCAAAATGCAACAGTTCAACTAACAAGGTTGGGTGAAAAATTGAATTGTGCGATCAGCCCTTATTAAAGTGGTGCACAAAATAAACATTAAATTCCTGTAATGTGCCAAAAAAAAGTAGCTTATTGACTTTATTTGTTTAAATTAACTTTTGCATGTGGTGAATACTAAATATAATTTCATGATGATATAAATCAGGTACAAATGCAGTGATCTTATTAAAATTTAATTGATGATGTTTTTTTACTTCTAAACAAAAAAATCCTTACTACAATTTTGTTGTTTCTATCAGTTTACTTTACTTGCTGTTGTTTATCTTTTATCTCTTAAACCTTTTTCCCAGGCATTCCGCATTCTGTGCGGCGTTCCATACGTTCTTGTCCGGTTTTCGGTTATCCGGTACAGTCGGAGCTCAGCGCGGGGGCTTAAAAGGGGCCAAACAAAACATGATGAAAACAAATTACCAAAAATTTAAGATCTTGTCCACCACATTAAAGCCATGTACATGTCCAAGTACAAAAAACAGCAACAACAAATATTAGTTATGTCGTTGTTCTTGTATGCGGTGATGGTGTTTTGACCGCCAGTCACACTTACTTTCCATTGGATCCGTGAAGAGATCAAGCTCGCGACTCACCATATATGCGTAAGCGAGTGTGTGTGCCCGTTTCGGTGTTCGTGGACATGGTCATGGAGATGGCTGGCTAGCTGGCTGTCTTCTGTTTTGTAATAATTTATCAGTTTAGTCGTCGTCAGCGTCAAAGCGAGATAAAATTAACGATTATTTTTTAACCACTTTAATGGTTTATTAATTTATGACCCTTCAAGATACATCTGAGACCCAGCCACCACTACACACGGGCAGGCCATTCGGTAAAGGTGTACATAGGTATGAGCATGCGTGCGTGCATGTGCTTTCTTGCCTGGATGAGTGAGTGTTTGTTTAAGCCCAAAGGGGGTATCTGGAATCTTGTTAGGTTCGTTTCAGTTTCTTTCGTCTTCTTGTTTTGGGTTTTTTAATATTTAGCCGACATGCATTTCACACCAATATCGTTAACGATTAGAGAGAGGACCATTTGTCGTCGGTGCCGGTGTTTAAATGGTCGGTAAGCATTTTGGATCGAAACGTAAATGTAACCAACCACACCAACGACCGTTAACACTAACACCGATAGAGCGAGGCTCTATAATTGAATTCAGGTTCGATACGAAGTCTGTCTGGTGGGTCAGTGTGTGTGTGTGTGTGAATAAAAGCATTATCATGTCATTATGAAACTCAAAACAAGTAAAGGTAGTCCAGTCAGTGAGTTCAAACGGTTTTGTGGGTCGATTCTTTGATTGTTTCAATTCCCAATTTGAAATTCCTTTTCATTCAGTTTAAGAAGAAAACCGCCATTTGTTATGGGATATGGGAGCCCATACTGTGCGATGCATACGGATATGTTGTGAAAAAGGGGAAAAACAACAATTGATGAAATCATAGAAAAGATGTGAATGAAAAGGCAAATGCTGTTTGCATAGTGTTTAGAAACCTAGAAAAAATGGTTCGAGATTGTAGAAATGAGATATAGAATATATACACGGTAACAGATATTATCCCTCTTTTTAGGAAACATTTTTATAAACGAAATTTGTAATTTAAACATATCGTTAAAATATTAAAATATTTTCAAAATGGATATTTTAATGTTAGACCTTTTGTTATTTTTTTTTAAACTTGTATTAGCCTAAGAATGCAATTCGAAAACCTCTTTAGTTATTTCTAAAATGGATATTTTGATGTTCGACCTTTTTTAATTTCTTTAAAGCTTGTATTAGACTGAGAATGCAATTCGAAGTATTTCGAAAACCTATTTAGTAATCAACAAAACAAATTTTCAAAGCGCATGAGTAAATTTTACGCAGATAAACTTTTTTGGGTTAAATATTGATAAATTTCGATTAGAAATTTGAAATAACTAGTTTTTGAATATGCGTGTCAAATATTTCAACTTTGTTTATTTTTTCATCAATTAAATCGTTTGTCATATTAACAAACCTTTTTTTTTAATTGAAACGTCTTCAAGGAATTATGGAATATGAACAACAATTGTACCCAGTTTTAATTAAATTAAAGCAATATTTTCTGAAAACCTTGTTGTTCTATTGATTTGGTTTACAACCACTGTACTCTGGCCACATACATATGTATCTGTCTTAAGATCTAACCAAGTCTGTCTTTGATAACTGCTCACTATTGTCTCATTACCGCACTAAAGAGCTCGGTTAGTGGTCTTGAGAGTCGTTTCTCATATTGCACATTAAAAAAAACCACATTCACAACAAGATTCTTTACATGGAAATCCATTTGGAAGAGCGGGCAGGCGCTTCATCCACATTTTTTTTAATTAATTCGAAAAAATGATGTTAGCCGACAAGTTCGAGAAAATTAAAGGCAGCACAGCGAACGGTTTTCTTCACGTGACATCTTTGGGATAATTTATATGGTGGGGGGTGTGTTTATGAGCGTGGTCGCATGGGATTGTTTCCATTTAGGGGCGTTTGTTTAAAGGCCACACTAAAAAGTATTGATTCAAATGGTGGCTAATAATATCTGATATGTAGTAAAAACAATCAATTCAAATCTTAAGGTTACCAACAACCACAAAATGCTACTTTGGAAAAAAAACCTACTGCTTACCCTTGATACGGTCAATGACAGGTTGAATAGCTGTTTGTTTTTTCTGCTTGTAAAGGATAACAAGTGGGTCATTATGGCGGCCCTAATTAACGTGGGTGGCCCGAGCATTCGGGTTTCACATCATTTATTATCATGTACATGCATGTCTAACGCTTGATGTGAATTGTTTCTAATTTTGGTGAGCACTGAGGAGTTTCAGGTTGTTTTCTACATTTTGATTGATTCACAGGATAAGAAGCCGAAACAAAACAACGCCCATCAACACTAAAGAAAAAAACGAGAGAAAAACAAAATTGCGAAACCAAAAAAAAACCAATATGGTTTTACAATTTCCGTACCTTTTTTCGATTGCTGCTTTTTCATAAACAGGCTTTCCATAATATGCCTGTCCGTCTGTCTTTCCGTACGTGCGTCCGTCCGTCCTTCCTTGTGTTTTGTTAAACAGGTAAGTGAAATCATATCATCCGTCCGCACCGCACCATGTATTGAATGGATTTCAATTGCACCATTCGCCCAAAACAGAAAACGCTCTGTTTTCACAACCTTGTTTATTTTATATAAAGGGGATAAAAATTACTTTAATCTGTTGTGGCTCGAGTCGACGAACGAGGTTTATGCCCGGCTTGCTGCTCGCCCGTTCGCTCGTTCGTTCAATAATCTCTTGAGGAAACAAGATCAGTTTGCGCCCAGCCACACATCAAAGAACAAAGAACGCATGATATTGATATGCCATCGTTTGGCAGATGCTAGAGACGAGATACCAACTAACCACCCCTTACCCCGTATGGTTTTTGCCAGCCTCGGTTTAAGCCTTGCCCCGCTTAGGCAAACAACAAAAGAAAGCGATGTGCACGAATGCCAATACCAAAACCACAAACAATAAAAAGAAAAGATCCAAAGAAGTAGAAGATTTACCAAAAGAGCTGAAATGCGAAATGAACAACTGTGTGTGAAAGCCTTTTTGACTCTTAATAAGATCTTGTGGCAGGAGGGGCAAAACCTCAAGCTACCCATTGGCATTGGGAGAGGGTATTATTAACGCAAAATTAGATTAGTTGGCCTAGCCCTACCTAGATTAGTAGAGCAAACAACTAAACAGGGTATCCGTTTTTTGTGCAGTGCACACAGGGATTTATCGGCTTAAGAATTTGCCACTGACTTTGACTTTGAGCACAGTCAGTTTTATTTGCATACCTAGGGGAGAAAATTAAAAAAAAGCCATGAGAATTTGAATAAGTTATAAATCACAATGACTTAATATTTGCATTACTAGGTAATGACACCTCATTACCCTCAGCATGAGTTCTCAGATAAAAGTAATGATTTACTACTAATGAAATTGATAAGAAGGCAATATTTACAGCCGTCTCTCGATAAATTGACATTTGTTAATTGGAATCACAATAATCTAAAGTCTTTTCCCATTCTCTTGATAAAATGAAAAAAAATCAATGTGTTTTGATTCCCTTGTAAATTTGAAGATGTAGGAATAGAATTTTACTCACTGACATTCTATAATTTGAAGTCGTGCCTTCTTATTCTCTATAATTTAAAGTTGAAAATTAAAAGAAAAAAAAATTAAAAAACTCTCATCACTTTTAGACGATGATAGATTGAAATCATTTACTCAAAAGAAAATTAAATAGTTTTTGTAAAATTCGCTAAAATAGTTTTCCTCATGGAAAGTTCAACTCTTTTTTTATATAGAATCTCGTAAATTCAAAACACTTTCTATGATCCCTTAAGTTTTAAATTATCAAGAGTAGACTGTATTGTAGTATTAATGAAAATGGCTCATTTTGCAGTCCTCTCTTCTTAATTTTATATTTGTTCGCTTCTCCATTTTTTAGTACTCTCTCTGCCTCTCATGCACAATGTGCATTGACATTTATTGTTAGGAGCTACAAAAAGATACCGTATATTTAAGAGAAAGGTGCCAATAAAAAGCCCTGGTGTTGTGGATTTAGGTACGAAAGCAAAAGTTTAAAAGTTCGTCGTGTGATCACTCATTCGGTTAATTTTCTCAAGCCATGCTTGCTTGTCCGGTTTTAGTGCATGCCTCTGTCGCACCCAGCCAATATCTGTCTAGTTGGTCGCTTAACATCCAAAGAGTGTACATCTGCTTTCTGGTTGTCCTTGGAAAGTGGGCATTTACCCACAAATATTTTATTATCTACAAATTGTTAATATTTTTTAATTACTAAAACAAATTTAACAACTTTATTTTTTAAACTCCCTGCTAATTCGTTTCCTTCCTTCTTATCATTTTAGATTCATCGCATACACCTCATGACAGTGGCTGCTTTACCAAAGACAGCACCGTTCTCACATCAAACGGTGAACGCAAAGCTCTGGCCGATCTAAACATTGGAGATCGTGTCCTCAGCATTAATGACCAAGGCGACGCGATCTACAGTGAAGTTATTCTATTCATGGATCGCAATTTGAATGTGGCGCAAGAGTTCGTACAGCTGACCACCGAAGGCGGTGCTGTGCTCACCGTTACGCCCGCCCATTTGGTGATGGTGTGGAATCGTGAAATCTCCCTGACCGAGTATAAATTTGCCGATCGTGTCGAAGAGGGTGATCAGGTGTTCGTGCACGATGCTACGGGCGTCTTGCGGCCGCAACGCGTAGTGGAGCTAAGAGCAGTGCTCAAGAAAGGTTTTGTAGCTCCCCTTACCAAAGAAGGAACCATAGTGGTCAACTCAGTGGCTGCCTCTTGCTATGCCGTAATTAATAGTCAATCATTGGCCCATTGGAGTTTGGCTCCCATGCGCATGTGGTCTTCCATTAAATCATATCTGCCAGCCATGGGAGAAACGTCGCGCACAGGGTACGCTAAGCGGACCACAGCTCAAATACAGAATGGAGTGCATTGGTATACCAAAATGTTGTATGGTCTGAAAAACTATGTAGTGCCCAAATCATGGCAGCACTAGGTGGAATGCCTGAAATGGAAGGATGCGTCTCTTTGCAAAGTTACCAGTTAATAGAAGTATGTTTAGATGGTGTTTGCCTTCTAGCTCCCCCGTAGACTATAAGTAGGAAATTATTTAAATTTTACTACCTGATTGATGAATCAATTTGCGCATGCGCTTAGCTACCACTCTCTGTATGTAGTTTATGTATAATTGAACCGCTCGAAAACAGTGGTGGCATCCAAGGCACGAGAAATAAAATGCAACTAAACCGAATTGGCCAAAGCGGTCATAGCCATGAAATAGCGAAATGCATTTGATAGGACCATGAAAAGACTTTTTTTAAACATCGTCAGTATGCATACACAGAAAAAATTCCGTGTTGAAATTTTGCAATTAAACTGATGATTGAAAAAAATTCCCAATTAAACTGATGATTAAAAATAAATTATAACAACTTTGTAATTGCGTCAATTAGATATTTTATTGCATTGTTAATTAAACTAATGACTGAAAAAAAATTCAATTGAACTTATAAATGAAACTAAATGTTAATAGTTCTTTAGTTGCACCAATTAAATATTTAATTGCATTTTTAATTCAACTAATGCTGAATAAATTTAATTAATGTTGTGATTGAAACAAAATGTTAATAATTTTTTAGATGCGCTAATTTCCAATAATTTTGATTTAATGAATGATTGAAATAATTTTTTAGTGGCATTAATTAAATATTTCATTGCATTTTAAATTAAACTGAGGATAAAAAAACAGTCAAACTAATTATTAAAGTGATTTCATTTACTGTTTTATTGAAATATTTTGTTAAAATTGCTATTAGAGATGGTGATTTAATTAATGCAATCTATTTATTTACTTGAATTTTTTGTGTGTTGAAATCATAACTAAATGGCAATATATCTTTAACTGATTTAATTAAATGTTTTAATAGAATTTTTAAGAAATTAATACATTTATTTAATGAATTCGTACTTGATTTCAAGTATTTGAATTTACAAGTTTTGTTTGAATGATGTTTGATTAAATTCTTTTTTAATTAGCGAATTTTTGTGATTGACTCTGAATTTTTTCTGTATATGAATCGAAAGTGTTTTTTACATCGAATGTTCTCAATACTATAGCCTTTTTGATTTTAATCTCGCTTTGGTATGGAAAAAATGCGTAAAATTGTAAATTGTATTTTTTTAAATTAAATTTTTGCTTTGTGCTAATGATACGAAATCATTGAGTGATAAATCCAGGCAAAATATGTAAATATGTATGTAGATGATATGACTGAATCTATTATGAAAACGAATTTCGGCAGTATCTTAGAATTGAAAAGACTTCTAGACGAATTTCAATTCTTACAATGTTTTAAAAAACGCCCAAACAAAAATAATTAACATCGAATCAAATCGTTAATCCCAAATTTCGTTACCATATTTTCCGCAAAAAAAAATTCATAGACATGTTTAGGTTTATACATACACAATAGTATACATACATATATATATATTCATATGTATATGCTTATGTATGCAAACAAACAAAATTCTGTATATCTGTTATTTATTTAAGTACGTGTATGTGTGCTTCTATGTATGTGCCTGTATATCAATTGTATTCTATTATGTTTTTAATATTTTGTTGTATATACATTTCTATAATTTAATTAATTTCTCTCTCTATATATATATTCTCTATGTTTTCTTTTTAATTTATATATTACTATTTATATGCGAGTGTTTGTGAGATGGTTAATGATTATTATTATTATGATGATTATAAATAACAACAAC
This sequence comes from Hydrotaea diabolus, assembly GCA_963513945.1. Lineage (NCBI taxonomy): Eukaryota > Metazoa > Arthropoda > Insecta > Diptera > Muscidae > Hydrotaea > Hydrotaea diabolus. Next base: position 237,106,631 of record OY740716.1, on the reverse strand, counting down.
AAAATCAATTTTGTTTTTATTGTAACAGTTTGATTTTAAAAATATTATACAATTTTTTTATATAAAAGTGAAAAAAAATATTAATTTAATTGAAACTGAAAATAAATATGAAAATATAAAATTAAAATCAATTGTATTTTTATTTCAAAATTTAAACTAGTAGAACTAAATCGGGCGTGGCCTACTATATTATACCCTGCACTACTGTCCGTTCAGAAAATTCCACTAAGACCCACTTTTCCCTCACACAGAGAAAAAAATAGTTGAAAATCGGTTGGAACTAGAATGATTCGTTTGCAAAAGATGAATTTTAGTTGCAATCACCAAATGTTCATAATCGTAATGGATATTCGTTTCGAGATACTACAATATTATAAATATGATATGATGTAAGTTTTCAAACATTTTGTTATTTTAACCAATTATTTGTAATGATAACTAAAACTTCATCCTAACCGACAACTTACTGACTTTTAGCCAATCGATTATTCAAATTTTATTTCAGTAAAAATCATCCATAATTTTTTCCACTTTTTTCAGATTCCGAACAGTTTTTTTGCTTCTGACTAAAATAATAATTTTTTTCGTTGAAGAAGTGTACGACTATTATGTAATTTTTCAGATCCGAAAATTCTCTTTTCCAATAACTGAAAATTACAGAGCACGAACTTACATTCGGTACTGATGAAATACCCGTGGTACATGTGACTTCAGACATTCGGTTGGTAAAAAAACATCAGTTGAGGCAACGAATCTATTTTTAGTGTGTAAAGTCATACCTAGATATTTTGCTATATTGGAGTTATCATCACAAATAATTAGTTATTGTTACCAATTATTTTATCATAACCAAAAAATGGTATTTTTTAAAATAAAATAATTCGAACTTTACTGATCATTGAAAATCATCCATTATCATTTTCAGTTTTTCCCCGTCATGACCTTCCCTGTAAGTACTTAAACTGTTTTTCGCCTCTGACAAAAGTTGTCTTTTTTCCTTGAACAATTTTGTGAATTTTTAGATCCAAACATTCTGAACGTTCGGATACTTGGTATGTTGCACCGATACTACAGTTCTAATAACTGCAAATTACTGAGCAGCAACTTACATGCGGTTGTACTGATGGAATACTGGAGGTACATGTAACTTCAATCGTTCGGTTTGGTAAGAGATCGGCTGTGACAACGAATCCGATCTCTGTGTGCAGATTTTCCAATGTCATATTTGAATTTTTTGGTAAAATCAGTTAAACATATATCCGAAAGCTATATCTTAATTTGAACCGATTTTTGCCTACTTCAACAGCCAAACTTCATCAAAATTAGTTGTAATAAGTGGATCCTAGAGTTTAAAACATGAACATTTTATTTTTCAAAAGCGTTCTCCTGGGCCCACAAAACTTACTTGTGCTAAATTTCATCAAGATTGGATGTAAGATGTGGCTTCTAAAGGTAAAAACATAATAATCATATGAACCGATTTTGTATAATTTTTATAACGCCCTTCCTTGGTTTAATAAAACAAACGTGCAAAATTTCATTAAGATTGGCTGTAATATGTTGTATCTAGAGTTAAAAATAAAACATCGGATGTGTGGAAGCCATAACTTAATCTGAACCAATTCTCTTCAATTTAAAAAACGTTGTTTCTTGGCCTAAAAAACTTACTCGTGCTAAGTATCATCAAGATTAAATGCAAGATGTGGTTACTAGAGCTAAAAACAAAAAAAAAAACGGATGAACACATGGATGAGAGCTATATCTATAAGTAAATCTTAACCGATTTTCTCCAATTCCAATAGCGTCCGTTCTTTGCCCAAAATACAAAAAACCTGTAGTTTGATTACAAGTTTAAGATGGACGGACTTACAGACACCGTTAAATTAAATACCCTTTTTATATCTATGTTCAGTGCCTAATAGCCCACCGATTATATTTCGAATTTTGCGGGACGGAAATTCGCGGATTCGATTCCCTGGACTGAAATTCTCAGTGAAAACTAGGGGACAAATTAAGTTCGGCCGTGCCGAAGCTTATATGCCCTCTATTATGGACTACGGTCAAATAAAAATATTTTGTCAAACATGGCACCGTCCTCTTTTTTATCAGGGCGCGTTCCATTCCATTCTAACCAACTACTACAGTCATATCGATTTTACTTTAATAGTTCAGGATTCAGGATTGTATGGGCGAGGCCATGCCCTTTTGTCAAATTTAAATACGACATAGTCTATTTTAATGTGCTAATCATTATTTTCATTCTGTAAAAATTGTGTAACAATCGGTCCATTACTTTGGCCCTTAATGCGTTTTTTTTTAAAGTTAACGTGGCACCGCTCTCTTAACCCCCAGTATGTTGTTCTGATCTTTGCCATCATCATATGTTTCAAATGTAATCGTCATATCTGTATTAGTTCATAAGATATTGTCTTTTTAAATTAAGGGTTGTGTAGGCGAAGCCACGCCCCTTGTCCATTTTATAATATCAAAGTACTTATATATAATACTTTACAAGTCATTGCTTTCATTCATAATTCTATAAAGTTTTACAACTATCGGTCCATTACTTTTGCCATAAATTCGATTTTTTAAAGAGACATGACAACGCCCACTCTCCTTTCAAAATATCATCTTATATGTATGTTTAAAATATCTTCTCCAGATATAACTAATAGTTCCTGATAAATTGCCTTTTTATGTTCATTCACATCGTAGTGTACTTTACAAATATACAGAAATACTACAAATGTACTGATTTTTTAAAGGTTGACCAGAGGAAAGTTTACCTCCTGGCCGACCTGGGCTATTTAAAATACCAACCGGTTTTAGTCCACAACACATGTTTCTGCAAAATTTCAGCCGCCTAACATCGATAGTGTGACCTTAAGTTTGCTTTTCACAGATGACTTTTCATCTTAGATTTTTACGACTATTCAAAATATATAAGATGAATTAAATGGAGACGATAAAATGTTTATAGAAGATAAAAAAATGTTATGAATGAGCTTTTACAAGAATTTAAGAAACAACAACAATCATTTTGGGAGGAATGTTTTTGCATTTAAAGTGTGAAAATTAAGTTTTTTTTTGTGTTTGGCTTTTTGACTTCTTCTGATTTTGATTAAAAGAAAATATTTAAATTTTACGAGAATTTTTGCGTTACTGAGTGCTGTTTTTCTATATAATTGCTAAGAGAAAGCATACCGCCCATCTTCTGCAATTTTTAGTCTTTGATAGAAACTAGCAGGTAATGAAAATATTAAGTTATGCACCATCTGTGTCAACTAGCAACACTACAAAGACAGTTGTAACTCTTATCCCTCTTCTGCATTTCTATAGACACCAGCTCTTATATGGATAGACTCTTCAACACGGTCTTATTAAATTCTGCAACCCTAACAGTTTATAACATAATAATGGAGCATACAGTTAGGCGTCTTTCATTTTGTTTTGATATTCTAAGACAGGGATGCAAAAATTGACTTAATTGTACTTTTTAATACATTTTCGACATCGAAAATGCGATGACACAACTGCTACTCGTTGAAGGTTTTTGATACATTTTGCATATGTTCCCATTTGTTGTTGCAGTTTATTGTGACATAGTGCTTATCTTAGTTACACTTTTAAGGAATGGATATAGATTATATTCTAAGTATACAGATCGATTCAGAATCTTTATAAGATAATTCCCGGGGAATTTATTTTTCCCGGGAATAAAATCCTTCTATTCTAAACAAACGGGGAGTAGAGATATGAGGAAGAGAGAATTTCGATTATTCGAAGTCAGCTGTTTTTTTTTTTGTTTTGCTAACAATTTGCAAATTATTTTTATAAAGTTTCACACGTATATAGTAAATAATGTGAATATAAACCAAAAAAAAAAATAAATTAAAAATGTTCTGTGATGGGTTTGAGATTATAGCAATAAACGGAACAAATCTAGTTTAGTAACAATTCTCATAAAGAGACAAACAACAAATATGGCCCTGTAGGGCATTACAAATGAATAAGTTTAACAAAAAAAGTCGGCGGCAACCTATGTTTTCGTTGGAAAGCTTATGACAATACCTTTCAAACGGTATATACATTTTATGAATCATTGAACCCATTGTGGGCTGGGGGTCATTTTGCATATTTTTGATCCGAGTTTCTGTGAAAAATGGGTCAAAACTCGGAAAATTGCCTATTGAAAGGTAATTATTTCTTCCTACTAGTTTGTTGCCAACACTTTAAGCTTTTATTGGGTACTTTGATTTGGAATTTAACCCTTTGAATGCCGGTGATATTGGCATTTTAGTTTCAGTTTTTGCTCAAAATTGGGACAAAACTGTTTACATACATCTTTTTTCGATATGGAATTATCAGTCTGGCCATTTTCTAACAATATGGCGACATTTGTAGACGAAATTACACGCTGTGATAGCATTTCTTTTAATAACGGAGAAAAGTTTCATTCTAGAAAATTTGTTAAAAACGTAAAGTGTAGAAAAATTAATATAAAAAGCAGTAGGGAATTAATTGCGAAAATTGTGCAGCGATTAAGTTAGAGGGGCATCGCAGCTCGAACAATAAATATTTTAAGGGACTCAGGCTTAATTACAAAAGAGGGCGAATATTTCTGCACAAAAGGCCATCATCTGAGGCTTGTAACACTAGAAAAAGCTACTGATGATTGGATTTGGAGGTAAGAAAAACATTGAAGTAGGAACAGAAAATTTGCGCCGCATGCGAAAAATTAGTTGAAAAAAATTGCGCGATTTTTTCAAGAGCGTAAGACCAATTTTACTCTCTTTATTAAAAAAAAGCTTCATCTCCTGGCTTAAAACTTCCAAAAAACGTTAAATAAAATGTTCATATGTTGGCTATAAAACTATACCGATAAATACATACTTAAAAATAAGCATTTTTCCAGTTATGAGGCATTTTTAATAAAAGGTCGTGAAAAATAAAAATATTGGTACCGCTTCTTAATGGGTTAACAGATATATGTAAAGTATGTATCACTAGAATAGCGTTGTAATAAGCTTTCCAACGACACCCATATTGCTTAAAAATAAAGGAAAAGTTTCACAGATATGGCTTTATATCTGAATTGTACGTCTGATCTTTTGAGGCCCATATCTCGGAAACTATGAGAGACCGTCGATATTTTATATTTTCTGCTTAGAATCAAAAGTTCTATCGATGGTGCAAATTTGGTTTCCGAGCGAGAGTTTTTACTAAACTAGATTTAAGCCGAAGCCTTAAACGAAAATGGGCGTTCAAATCAAAATGCACTTCGTTATTTTTTTGGTCAGCATAATCGACCAAATGTGCCCAAAGTGGATTCGTTTACAAGCAGAATTGCACCATTTGGGCAAATAAGAATCCAACAGTGATTGCTGATAAGCCGATGCATCCACAAAGAGTGCCTGCTAGGTGCGGTCTATGGGCTGGCGGAGTCATAGGCCGGCCAAGCAGTTACCGTGAATGGTGTTCGCTATAGCGAGATGATAACGGACTTCTTGTGGCCAGAAATTGAGGATATGTGACAGCGCATAGAGAAAGGGACCTAAGGGTAAAAAAAAATCAATTTTCACTTTCTTTTTTGATGTGGACAACATCTGAGCATCGAATGAGACCGATCCCATGCCCCAAAAGTGTTCCCTCCCAGAGATATGCGCGTTTTATGAAAGTGATGGTACACCAAAGATACACGTATTTAAATCTTTAAAATGGCTCTCCTGAACAAAACTGGTTTTTAACCTTAGGTCCCTTTCTATTTTGCGCGTCACATATGCACAGCCACACAGTCAACAAAACAATGGCGATGTAAGTTTTTATTTAAAAGAAAAAGTGTTCGTTATTGACGCCAAGAACAATTTAAGAGCAAGAGGATGTCTTAAATCACTGAAAATATGAACCATCGGATAGAGGTCTGCCACCAAAGCCGTGGCGAGCATTTGCCCGATATTTTGATTCACACATAATTAAGTGTGTTCGTTTACTTTCCCAGTAAAAATTTGCAAGTTTTTTACTTTTGAGAGCGTAAGACCAATTTTACTCTCTTTATTAAAATTTGTAAGAAATGTAAACGAACAGCTTCCAGCAATGAAACAGCTGATTTTGTTGACTGTTTGCATTACATTTCGTTTTATTTTGAATTTTAAAGTGTTGAGATTTGTAACAAAAAAAATTAGCAAAAGAAAACTTTTCTTTCTTTCTAATTTCAGTGATAAACATATATATATATATATATATATATATATATATATATATATATATATATATATATATATATATATATATATATATATATATATATATATATATATATATATATATATATATATATATATTAGATAAAAAAAATAATATTCCAATTTTTACTTACCTATTTTGTTGTAAATTTTTTATTACTTTTATTTGTTTACATAAAACAGCTGATTTCAAACATCTGTTCTATCTTGCAAATTTTGGTTGGCTAAAATTTCTCCAACCAAAATTTGCAAACTCTCTAACATCGAAGTGTCAACATTTTTTCTCTCTGGCTCTCATTTACTGGACTTTTTGTGTAAACGAACACGATCCAGTAAAAATTTGCACAAATTTGCAAGTAAACGAACACACTGATCCTTCTATCCTAATAAAAAATATTAAGACAGTTCTCCGATTTTTTTTGCAATTAACATCGTGCGTTTTAGTTGGTAAAAAAAATATTAAATACTTACATATTTTGGCACAACTCCATTGCAATTTTTCCCCAAAATTTGTATCACATTCTCCGTTTTATTTATATGGGACCTAAGGGTAAAAAAATCAATTTTCATTTTTTTCTTTTTTTGATGCGGACAACATCTAAGCATCGAATGAGACCATGCCCCAAAAGTGTTTCCTTCCAGAGATATGCGCGTTTTATGAAAGTGAAGTCGACGATTCTAAGCGCAAATAGAAAGGTACCTAATCTTTAAAATGGCTCTCCTGAACAGAACTTTTCACTTTTTTTTTGATGTGGACAACTTCTGAGCATCGAATGAGACCGATCCCATGCCCCAAAAATGTTTCCTCCCAGAGATATGCGCGTTTTATGAAGGTGAAGTCGACGATTCTAAGAGCAAATAGAAAGGGACCTAATCTTTAAATTGGCTCTCCTGAACAAAACTGGTTTTTAACCTTAGGTCCCTTCTATTTTGCGCGTCACATATTCATTATACCTACATTTTTCCCGGAGAACCTTTTCCTTTTCGCACTGGTTGTGGATCTGCCCAAGAAGGCTAGAATTAAACCAATTGTGATCAAATTTAAGAAAGTGCGTTGTGAGTGACTTCTTACCAATTCTACCGAAGCTTGACCATATTGGTCTATCTTTCAACATAGCCACCAAACAAATTATCATTTGCAGTTCTGCCGCTATACAAAAAACTATTCAAATTCGATCTAGCTCAAAACGAAGCGTAGAGCGTTAAGTATGATCTATAACTATTTCTGGAATCGACAATATCGCTATTTTCATATAGCCCCAACAAAATACCTATGTCCCTTCTACTCTACAAGTTAAAGTTCTATATGTTCTTTTACATATTTTATTTTTTTTTTCAATAATATGGATTTTTCAAAATTTATGTTTTCTTGGTTGTGATACCGTCATGATCAAAAAAGTACATTTTCAAAGAGCGAAAAGTACAAAGTGAAAAAAAATATTGTATAGATAGCTACTCAAATTGGTTTTCACTTTAAGACAGTTGATTTTTAAAGTATTTTTGTTGAAATGTTGTTCGATAAAGTAAAATAAAAATGATAAAAATGAATTCGATCTGTGAAAATATGTAAAACTCCATATAAAAAATGACGTGAATTTGCTGCTGAAAAAAGCAGTACTGAATGGGTAACAATGATTTTTCCATGCTGGATGTGGGCCGCCGTGATGTGAGGTAGTGTGGATGACTTCCATGCCAGTAAACCCACATGCAAAAAAAAGTATGGTTGCGGTGACAATATTCAAAGAGGATAATACTATTGGATTATGTGGTACAACAATATTATGATACTCACAACAATAGTATGATTCAAATACAACCATACTATGATCCTCACAACAATAGTATGATTCACACATAACCATACTTTGATCCCCACAACCATAGTATGATTCACACTCAATCATACTATGACCTCCACAACCATAGTATGATCCTCACAACCATAGTATGTTTCATATACAACTATAGTATGATCCTCACAACCATAGTATGATTCACACGCAACCATGTCATGATCCCTACAGCCATAGTATGATCACACACAATTATACTATGATCCCCAATATTATTTATTAGAATTGGTTTAAGTTGTCAACAATAGATTTAGAAATAGAATAGAAATTATTCAAAAATACATTAAATTCAAAATAATACGAGCGATTTATTTCACAGTAGAAAAAATAAGTTGAAATAAAGGTAAGCGTTTTTATTAAAAATACTTCAGTTAAATAAAGCCAAAGCTGCTTGTTTCAAAAATTTTTATTTCGATAAAAAATCCTATTGCATTAGATCCGTACCAATAACATTTGTTCTTAAAAGCATATTTAAATGAAGAAAAATTACAATCATACAGTATGATTGCCGTAAACATGTTATTGTTAACATAAAACACAATACTTTTGTCGCACCAACCATATTTATATTGTTGCTATAACCATATTTTCATTTTTAAATTTGCCAAAAATACTATTGTTACATTTTAACAATATTAATATTGCAGCAATTATACTATTGTCAAAAATAAATTCAGTTAACAATGCTATGGTTGCGACGAACATACTTTTATTGCGGAGAACATATTATTATTGCCGTGACTCTGTAGTAACCATGTTTTTTCTCTGCGCGCAGATTCAAATCCGGGTAAGAAAATCTAAATTTTTTTCCGCTAGGGGTTTGTACCTCGTCAATGCCGTCGACTTTACGAGTAAGAGATATATCTCTAAGCTATATAAAAACGTCTCTATCAAATACATTAGCCTTTTGGATCCGGCTTTAAGCAGTAAGTCCTTGTTGGTGAGTATTAAAAAAATTATATAGTGCACAGCTCACTCATTTGAGAAAAGTTTCACCTTGATCCTTAGCATGATGTTGTGGTAATTAATTAAGTTTAAGCTGAATAATATAATAATTTTTAGAAACCAAAATGGGAACTACAATCAATAAAATGAATGAGGAAAGCAAGAAAATAATATAGGCGTGTTCGAATGGTACTCGCTTAATAAAGGAGTAAATTGTCGCTAAGGCGATAACTACAAATATACATCAACTGATTGCCTTTATGTATCACCGTTTAATCTGAAAATTTTAAATTTGTAGGAAAAAAGTTATTTAAGAAATACCATAAGCTCGCTAAAACTTATTCTGGAATAACTTTCTTCCAAAAAATTTTCATTATTTAAAATAATCGGATATGAAAGCAAACTGTCTATAGTTTTCTGTAAACAAAATCTTTTTATACTCTTGTACAATGTTGTGAAGTTATCGCTTTAGCGACCTCCTTGGTCGGAGTTGTCAAGCGATGAAGTTATTTTTAATGAGGCCAACCGAATCATACATTCGAGTGAATTGGCGTAAAAAAAAAAAAATGTAGTCGTCTACACTACTCTGGTAGTGTCAGTTTCAGCAAAGGAAACTAGTAAAAAATAGTCGAATGTGGCCGACTACATTATCTCCTGCACTCCTAGATCCTCAGAATAGGTTTATGGTCTCAATTTATTTTAATTTTAGTTTGTGAGCAAATTTAACTTTTGTTGGTCAATCGGTTGAACATACGAGTATAGTTATTTGGAAGTTATATCTCAACCTGAACCCATTTTTTCCAATATCCGCAGCGTCTGTCAGCGTAACTTACTTGTGCCAAAGGCGATGAAATATGTGGCTCCAAGAACTAAAACATAAAATCGGATAAACATATGTGACGCGCAAAATAGAAAGGGACCTAAGGGTAAAAACCAGTTTTCTTCAGGAGAGCCATTTTAAAGATTGTAATACTTATATCTTTGGTGTAGAATCGTCGACTTCACTTTCATAAAACGCGCATATCTCTGGGAGGGAACACTTTTGGGGCATGGGATCGGTCTCATTCGATGGTGAGACCGACCGATGAAAATTGATTTTTTTTACCTTTAGGTCCCTTTCTATATGCGTCACATATATGAGTAGGAGCTATAAGTATATCTAAACAAGAATTAATTTTCTATTACTTTTAATACTCCCTTCCTTGATCCAAAAAACTGACTTGTGCCAAATTAAATCCATTTTCGATGCAATATGTGGCTCCTAGAACTAAAAACAAAAAAACGTATATATCTAAATCTGAACCGATTTTCTTCAATTTTAATAATGTCCTTCTTTGTTCCAAACAACTAGGGTGTACCTTCTAAAGCTAAAAACTTAAAATCGGATGAACATTTGTATGTGGTAGCTATATCTGAATCTAAACCGATTTCCCTAAATTACTTATTCGTGCTAAATGTCATCAAGATTTTACAAGTAGATGTAAAAGGTGGCTTCTAGGGTTGAAATTTCATTAAGATTGCATGTAATATGTGGCTTCAAGAGCTAAAGACATAAAATCAGATGAATAAATATTTGGGAGCTATAGTTAAATCGGAACCGATGATCTTCAAATTCAAAACCGAAATTTACGACGATTTAGCCATGTCTGTGTGTCCGTCTGTTCAAAGCTCGATTGCGGTCAAACAAATCAACCTAGGACCCTGAAATTTTGCATGATGTTGGCATAAGCTGTTTAGATTCGTAAATGGGCCAATCGGCCCAGAGGGGGAAAGTTTCCCTTTAAGGGAATTTTTTGAGTACTTGCTTAATAAATCGTGGCCTTGATTAAAATATGTACTGTTAGTTGGAACGAACTAAATACGTTTTGCCTCACGTGGTCAGAAAATCGCCCCGGTCAAATCGGGCATTTGACCGGGGCGTACCTAAATTAATGCAAATTTTGCCACGAATCTAAATATAGAGTAACGGCTAAAAACAAAGTGGAGAGTATATAAGATTTGGCCTGGCCGAAATTAACGTCGTTTTTACTCGTTTTATTATAAAACTGTGATTTCATATCTTGCGTCCACATTTTGTTTGTACCAAGTATATTTTAGTCGTATAAACCAAAGACGAAAAATTATAGCAGATGGGCGAAATGAGCCAGGCCGAACCTTAACGACGTTTTTACTTGTTTAGTTCTAAAACGCGAATTTCTCATATTTTTCTGAATAAACTAATAAATCTAGGTACGCAGCTGAAAAGATGAGCATAAGTTCTTTTTTTGAAAAAAATTTTTTCTTATGATAAATTTTATACCAATCGGTGCTACCCCAAAACCCCTTATAATATGTGTTGCTATCAAACTTGGGCGACTAAAATCAGTTTCACCGAAAGACATAAGTGTACATGTGTTTCCTTTTTATACCCTTCATCATACGTAGGATTGAGGATACGTATATTTATCGTACTTTGTCATTCCGTTTGCTACAGGTCGGAGACCCCATAAGGTATAAATTTTCTGAATCGTCGTAAAATTCTAAGATGATCTATCAATGTCCGTCTGTGTATAGCAAACTGCAGGCATTATTGAATCTAGGTGGCTGCAATTTTGCAGAAACATCTGTTAAGGGACTGAAATGGTTGGTAATGAATATGGGCCAGATCGGTGAAGAGGTAAACAATTTTCCTCACAGACAGGGTCAACCCTTGGAAAAATCAATAATCCTAAACTTAAAAAACCTCAAGATCTCATGAATTATTCATGGGAGCAGTATAAGGCTGATATTTGAAACATATTGTATTGGCATGGATCGTAGCACATCCCGGAGAAAAAATGGCTGGTGCCACGACCCATTTTAAAAATCGCATTTATGGCCAAACTTATGGACCTATCTTTAAAAACAGGATAATACTATGGTAAAATTGGAAATGGGGCAGTGGCACCGCCTATACAACCCCAAACTTAAAAAAGAATATCTCATGAACTAATAGAGAAATGACGATAATATGCGGAACATACAATGTTGGCATGTATCAAAACACATCCTGGAGGAAAAGTGGGCAGCGCCACACACCCTTTAAATTATCGTGTTTATGGCAATAGTAATGAACCGATCGTAAACTTTTAACTGAATAAAATCAAAGATTATGCAATTATTATAGAGTATAAAAATATTTTAATAAACTATAAAATTAAAATTAATAAAGTGATAAATTAAAATTAATACCGATATAACGAAAGAAGTTGGTATGGAAAGAAACACACCCTGATAGAAAAGAGACTGGTGCCGCCCCTCCTTGACAAAATTTAATTTTAATATTGGACCGTAATCCATAATGGAGGGTGTAACACTTCGGCACGGCCGAACTTAATTTGACAGCTTGTTTTCCCTAAAGTATATTAACAAACACATATTTGTTTAAATTCTTTTAATATTTGCAGCAACATTTTATTTTTTTTCAAGTAGGGAGTTTTGTTTTGGTAGTTTCATTTTAATTGATTTTAAAATTGAGTTCACTGTCAGGTGGTTTTAGTATTTCACCTTTGAGCCAAAGTGTATCTGAAATATTTTCCAATTACAACATACTACGAGTGAAGTTATCAAAGTTAATCAGTTTAGACAATTAACTTTAATCCCCTTTCTCTCCAGAGTAAAGAAGAAAACCAACCTAGACAAAATAGGTCAGTTTGGTGAATGGCTTGTGAGGCATAAACTTCCATTTCCATTACAATATATTTCTAACAAATACTTCTTAACATTTATGAGCACTTTGTACACACAATTTATTTGCTTCTTAACCTATTTAGGGGTGTTCTGTATTTCTTGTAGGTGGCGGACGGTTTTAACTTTACTAGTGGTGCCGGGAAAAATTAGATTTTTGAAAATTCGATTTGATATGCAGGTTAAAATTAAAATCCACATTCAAATGAAGCTGAATTACATACAGAATGCCCCTAATTGTCTTAAAACTATACACAGAATTTCTAAAAAACATTAAAGTCGTAAGAAAATACACCTATACAAATAAAATTACACATACTCGTAGTAAAAAACATGTTTATGTGGAAATAAGTCTGGTACATTTCCCACTTAATGATTTTTCTATAATGTTTAAGAATACATTCGATATTTGATATGAAGCTGAAACCGTTTAGAAAATCAGACTATCTACCAGGTATATGGGGATTTCAAATATTCATTTTGGATAGACATTGGATTTCTTTAGATTTGTATTTTTAAATGTGGTATTTGTCTTCAAAACTTCTACTATAACCCATCATCCTGCCAAATTTCATCGTTTAGAAGGAAGCATGACACAATTATACAGGTAATGTCAGCTGATTTTAGACGGACTTTTATGTTGTTTTTTAACCGAAGCTGTCAAATTGTCTTTCACAAACTTAAAATAATATTTGAGTTAAAAATTTCTCTTGGACATTTTAAGCAGCTATTTTGACAGATTCGTTGTCGTCTACAAAAATCAATTGCTAGTTGTTTTTTCCCTCCACCGAAGGGTAGACGGTTCATCAAATTTGTCATTCCGTTTGCAACACCACCAAATAATGATCGTCGTAAAATTCCAAGTCCGTCCGTTAGTCTGTTGAATGCACGATAGCGGTCAAAAGAATCAACTTTGGATCCTAAAATTGTACATGTCATAAGCCATGGGAATTGTAAATAGGCTATTTGGGATTGTTAACAGTGAAATCGGCCCAGGGAAAAAAGTTTATCTTAAAGGGACTGAAGGTACCCCTATAAAAAGTACACATTTTTAGTATAAGCTTAGCAAATAATATTTTTGTTTATGGACAATGGTTAAAATGACGTACTGGATGTTGGGACGCACTAAACACCTCAAAAGGGGGCATTGTTGCTGGAATTTTTGTCTCATTTGGCCCAAAAACCGTACTGCATGGTTAAAACTGGTGTGATAGTCAATATGGCCATATATACTAATAATCTACAAAAAAAATCAAAATTTCGGACAAATTGGAAATGCTGTCTTAAATGGGTTTGCTTGGAGTAATTGTGAATGGGAAAAGATTGGAAAAACTATAATCTGGCAACGCCTTTCAATTTAAGACAATATGGTATATCGCCTAAAATTAACGAGAAATGTTAACCGTAGGTGCGGACCAAAAAATAGGGTCAATGTTTCATCATTTGAAATTTTAAATTGCCAAAAGAACATTGGAAGATTGTAGAATTTTGTTTGCAATGCGTTAAAAGACAAAATTAATTTATTTTGAAAGCTAGACCGCGAAAAATTCAGCTAAGAGGCTAAAAACATTAAGGTATTATCAACCATTAACCCTTTGAGGACTTCTGGATCAGTTAAAACTGAGCTATGAGTTGAAATTTCTACTATAACTATAAGACGACAATTAGTAGAAAACATTTAATTCCCCAAAAGTGCCGGAGGTAAAATAAACGACGTCGACAAAATCGCATTTTATTTGAAAAAACATATAAACTATTGGGAACGCCCCATATATGGAAAAAACTTGTCTAATCTGAAATTAATATTGACAAATCTAAAGTGAAATAATTTGGTAATGATGAAAAAAAGATTGTTAGACAATCTAAATATAAAAATCACAACAAAAATCTATCAGCAAGAAAGAAGTAATGTTATGGTTCATGAGCGCTACTCTAGGCATGATGTATGGTCCATATAATGGATTTAAGAAAACATGGATAAAAGTCTATACTAACATATCCTAAGCAAAGTGATGCTGCTCTATTTGGAATGGAAAATTTCGTTAAAATAAACATTTTATTAAGACAAAGACGCAATTCACTCTTCGGGTCATGAATTGGTTTCGGGATACAAACTTGAATGTATAACATTCATGCAGATTCCCTGATCTAAAGGAAAAAAATGACAAATAAAATCAAGGAATAAGGATGAATTATGCATGAAATATAATTCATAAGGACAACAAGATGCAAACTTTTGTACGCAATAAAGGTTATACGTACTACTTAATATTAGCTCTAAGGGCAAAGTTTTATGATTTTATTTTTCACCCTTTATTTCAAAATGACCCTATTTTTTGTCCTTTCACAATTAATGGATCTGATAAATTTTTATTTTTTTATCTTAGTAAACTATTTCGAGCTCTTGACGGTGTTCGAGTGGCAACTTACTTAGGAGGTCGCTATCGGGATAACTTCACACCAATATTTGGGTGATCAATACAGAGGTATTTTTTTCAAAAAAAAAAAAAATACAAAAATTCAAATCAAATTTAAAAATTTTATTGTTCATCCGAAAGAACATTTTATGCCATTAATTTTTTGAATATAATTTTCTTCGAATGTTAGCAACTGTATTATCAAAATGAGCTTTCGGTGAGAAACGGCAAGATCCATCCGCTGTTTTGGACCAAAAATTGTTCAACGATGAGGCCCATTTCTGGCGCAACGTCAACAAACAAAATTGCCGCATTTGGGCGGAGAAGCAACTAGGAGGGGTTCAAGAGGTGTTATTATCACCAAAACGGTTTGGTGAGGTTTATGGAATGGTGGAATTATCGGTCCATATTTTTTTTGAAAAGTTATGATGGCGGGAACGTAACCGTGAATGGTGCTAACTATCGTGCCACGACGAATTCCTTGAATAACTGTTTTCTACAAATCACAAATGCATAAAGCCAATTAGTTTTTGTATACAGAGAACTTTAAAAATGTGTCGTAAAGTTTTGAAATTATTGCCTAAGCAAACACTTACTCGTTAAATAAGCGAGTACCAATCGACGCCTAATTGTAAACAACAAAATTACATTAAATAACAATAGTTTGGTTTCCATCCGCTTTTGATGGCATCCATACTTCGGCCCCAAATAGAGGCACTGATAAGCCAGTGTATTAATTGTAAAGTGTAATTTTTACAGAGGGTTCTGTTCTGAAACTGTTTAGAAAGTCCGAAATAGGTGTTATTTACCAACAAAGCCTTTTTTATATATCAATGCTGATATCGTTATTTTGGGTTATTTGACCTCTATAGCAGTAGCCACTATGATCTATGCCTTATTTGCCTTCTTGTCCTCATTAACCACCAGAACGGATCCAGCTCAATGTTCTAGTTATGTTGGTGTTGTAGCGGCACACATAGTGCCGTGGTGACAGCCCTTGGCCAAAGAATTACAGCTTCTGGTCAATCCGGTGCATAGAACCGGCTGTCGTGGGATTGCTTTAATTTCTTCTGTCGTCCCGACATACGATGTCGTCTGCGACGCAAGGAGTAGGCCTTTTGTGTCCTTTTTATTTTCCAGAATTGTCTCCATAAAGAAGTTATGCGGTAAGCATGTCTAAGATTTCTTGTTGGCAGTATACTCATACGATTTTGATTGGTCACTTCCAATTATCTATCCCTTATTAAAGTGTCGAATGTGGATTTATAATCCATAAATCCTTTCCAAAATTTTGCTGTAAGAAAATTGGATACATTCTTAATTTTTATGGCCACAAGTCATGCTGACATGGCTAGATCAGGTCTGTAAGTGTTGTCGGCTGGACTCTATACCCGATGGAAAGGAAACTTTTCCATGGTAGTTGTCTCAAACAGTCTAGCCTGCCTTTTTGTGAATTGTACGCTGAGGTTATTATCATCGAGCTTGCGGTCGTTCTTCCAGGTTGAGCAAACATGCTGGTGCCTTTTCAGCTCTGCCGGTATTCCATCGTCTCCTGTGGCTTTGTTCTTATTAAGCCAGTTTATTACTATATTGATATATTTCTGGGTAGGGGATGTAGTTTCAATTTCTGGGAAGTGATACAATTGTTCTTGTAGGTCTAGTCGAGTACAACAAAAATCGGTTTGTTAAATTTCGCACACTCCAAAACCCGACTTTGCTTACCTTTGCGCACTTGCATTAATTAAAAAGAGTTTTAAGTTTTTAAGGCTGTTTGGGAAATTTTAGAAACCGATTCTTGTTACACTCGAAAGGACTTTAAAAAAATAGTATAACCATGGTACAATAAAGAAGGTAGATTTATGATAACAGCTGATTTTAATTTTTTTTCTCGTAGTAATTAAATTGTTAATTATGAAATTAGACAATGACGTATGTTGAAATTTGTAAAGGGATATTCAGTATCCAACATTCACAATTATCATCAAACATTCACAAAAATATATTTTTGACATTCTCTTTAAATTAAATTTGACAATCTAGCGAACTATTTTTGGTGTCTTGGGCTAGTGACTATACCTTGTTTATTGTACCATGAGTATACTTTTCCAGGCATTTTTTTCTGTCGCATAATGTAATCGACCAAATAAAAAAAAATAAAATAAAAAAATTATCAAAAATTAGTTGCATTTCGACAAATTATTGGTTTATTCTTCTAATGACCAAACATTTCCATTATTTATGGAATGCAATTTCGTTTATAAGGCTTGACTCGAATGGCTTCGCAGTAGCGCAACCTGTCAAGCCAATTTTTCAAGACCTTGTTGACTATTACTGGCTTTATCTCACGAATGGCTTGGTCGATATTTGTCTTATGGGCCGAAACCGTTAAAGTATTGTTCGCATAACATCAATTCAGTACAGGTTACCGAAAAATGATTCTAATAGCGTCAAAGCGCATGTTACGATGTCAATAGTGGAGTGGCATAGCCTGATAAAATCCAAGGATCGTCCAAGTCCAAGGAGTTTACGGCATTTTCCAGAAAAATGCCACCGCTTTAAAGTCCGCTCCTACTGTCACTCTTTTAGGATGCATTGGCTTATCAACGATTACCATAGAGTCTCTAGATGCGGTAGATTGGCTTAGCCACCCAGATAAAAATGCGCTTAGTCAGAAAAGATGATTTTTAGGTGATAACATAAACATTTTTGTGGTCACCAAATGTTGATTGTTAGACTATATTGTCTTTCAATTGATTTGTGCTTTAAAATCCGCACCTACTGTCACTCTTTTAGGATGCATTGGTGCGGTAGAAAAGATGATTTTCAGGTGATAAAATAAACATTTTTGGGTTGATTGTTAGACTTTTTTGTCTTCCAATTGATTTGTGTTTTTGTTTTATCTTTGGCATTACCAAGATAGAAATTGTTTAACTCAAGCACTTGAACTTGGTTAGACTGATGAGCGAAAGAAGATTGACACAAAACCGGTTTGTGAATTTCTTTGATTGTTGGGCGGTGAGTGGTTAATGAGGTTGCCTCCTCGGGAGATTGTGTTGTTACAGCTGATGAAGTTGTCCTCGTATCTGTTTTACTTGTAGAACCTTGCTCTTGTTCCTAATTCAACAGTGTGTTGTGTATTTTGTTGCAGCACCGTACAGAACATTGTTTCGCTGAATGACCCGACTTAAACAGATTACACATAATATTTGCTTTTGGGTGAAATTAAGGCTCATTTGGTGTCATTTTTAGAAACCTCTGGCACTAGAATAGTTTGTGCGCGCCATTACTGCATAGTGTACATGCGGTATCTCTTTGCTTGGCTAATGCCGCTAAAGCACATGATTTATTCGAAGTACTTTTTTTGGCCCAATGTCTCCATTGGTTGAAATTGAGTCTCCAAAAAATCTAGGAATTGATCTAATTGCTGTAATTATTTTGGATTGGCAACTGATCTTTCATATTGACCACGAATACCTAGATCTAGTTTCTTGAGAAGAAGATGAAGTAGTATTGGACCCCACGAGCACGTGTCGATTCCTACGTTATTAAGCGCATTTAATCACTCTTGAGTGACATATTGCAGCTGTTTAATAGACGTAGCAGATGATCCAGTTGAGGGTTGATCAATCAATTGCTGGACGAGCGATGCAAACATCACCCGTTTGTTGTTGTACCGATCTTGCAAAATTTTCCACGCAGCTTCGTAGTTTTCGGCTGTGACTGAGAGGTGACTTATGAGTTTTCAGCTTCACCTGCGACATTGGCCATTAGGTACCACATTTTTTGTACCGTAGCAATTCGCTGGTTGTTCGCCAATTGTGAGAAAATATGAAAAAGTGCCGGCCTTTTGAGCTCGAATACCTCGATCTAGTTTCTTGAGAAGTAGTATTGGACCCCAGGAGGGCGTGTCGATTCCTACGTTATTGAGCGCATGTAAGCACTCTTGAGTGACATATTGCAGCTGTTTAATAGACGTAGCAGATGATTCAGTTGAGGGTTGATCAATCAATTGCTGGACGAGCGATGCAACCATCACCCGTTTGTTGTTGTACCGATCTTGCAAAATTTTCCACGCAGCTTCGTAGTTTTCGGCTGTGACTGAGAGGTGACTTATGAGTTTTCAGCTTCACCTGCGACATTGGCCATTAGGTACCACATTTTTTGTACCGTAGCAATTCGCTGGTTGTTCGCCAATTGTGAGAAAATATGAAAAAGTGCCGGCCTTTTGATGTAATCTCCATTGAATTTTGGTATCGTTGTCGTTGTAACGGCATATAGTGCCGGGTTGACAGCCCTTGGCCGAAGAACTCCGGTGCATAGAACCGGCTGTCGTGGTATCGTGATTTTGGGCAGTGGCAAAACATTGGTTTGCTTAAATACTGACTCTTGCCCTGCTGCAGACGGTGTCGTAGTTTTGAAATTTTCCTCCTCTCCAGAGGTATACGAGTCTAAGTCGTATTCCTCTTGCTGTGAATCGCAGTTGTTTTCCCATATGGAGAAATGTAGTTCCTGGATCTGTTTCCACACTTTCTACTTTTGTTTCATGTTTGATGCTGTCGGATCCGTTGCCAGTACTCGCATTAGAGACGCTATCATTACATTTTGTCTTCTAGTCGTAGAGTTTGTTAACGCTGCACTGGGAGCTAGTGTCGTACTGTTGGATAGTGTGTTCCTTTTGTACCGTTGGTTTTTCGACCTCCTGGTGTTGACTTGTAGCTTGTGGCGCATCAGTAGACGCTTGCATCATCGATGGCTCATGTATATTTCTGTATTTCTCTATGACTGCCAATATTTTGTTGTAATAGTTGCTGGTGAAATATTCGTGGTCTAATGCCGTCACTTCAAGACAACGTATTGTGTTGTCTCGAATTCAGACCAAGACACATTCAGCCTTATAATGCGTTTATTAAAGTAATCAACAGTTTTTCTGGAGCCGGAATCCGTTTTTAAATTCCTGATGATGCCAATGCGTCCACTACTTGAACCTTCTTGTACCATATAACCAAATGTATTCGGCGATTAATATATGGTCTGATGCTCTGTTGACTGTACTTTGTGTCCTATTCGTATAACTAGGGGACTGATTTCCTGTTTTAAGTTGCGGATTTGTAGTTTCGTTCTTTCGAAGGATTAGTGTCATTGAATGTCAATGGAGCCTTCTCCATTCTACTAAAGAATTTTGTTGACTTCCCTACCACTGGCGGGGGGGAATTCAAATCCAAAAACCAAATGTTTTTTGGTTTTATTTTGCCTATAATCCGTATGAAGCAAAATCTGTATTTGATCCTGTTTGGATTGCAGAATTTGAAGTTGCGTGTTTCGTCCTTACGAGGGACTAGGGGTCACCAAATGTTTTTTTTTTTGGTTTGTTTTTGACTATAGGAAGCAAAATCAGTATATGATTCTGTTTTTTTTTTGTTTTAAGTTGCAACATTTGAAGTTCCGGGTTTCGTCCTTTTAAGCGAATAATGATGGCGGCTCGCCATCATCATGGATTTCATGTTGCTATGATAGCCCTATTATCGCAAGTTCGCACCGTACAAAGACAGGGCCGATAAGTGTTGTCCACAAGCATTCCAGTGTTTGGAACATTTTGAACAGCGTACAGCAGGCGCATTGGGTTACTACTTTCGACCAAAACTTAATTTCAATAAACCCACTGCTTGGGCTTTACAACATTTCGTAACGTTGTTAAGGCGTAAAGCGATTTATTTCGTTCTATTGTGATATGATACTGATGATGAGTTTATGGGTTTAAAGTAGGGGAAACGGTTTCCTGCTCTATGCCAGAAAGGCATATACCTTAGCCATTATTTCGGTCTGTTGTGCGCTCTATTTTACTGATACTTTCAAAATTCCATATTTTGAAAGAAACACTCAATGGTCAGCCGTAATATAAACCCAGTCTTGACGTTCGTACAAAATACAATACGTTTTCTTAAACAAATAATTATAAATGCATTAACTTTTTTAGAAGGAATAACGTTATTGATTTCACTTTTGATCGAAATTGTGCTCTGTAATCCGAGCTGCATTCCATACTTAAATTATTCAAAAATTAGATTATCGATCGTTGCAATGTCTTATCCAACAAAATGAATATTCGCCACGATTGTATTTTAAATAGTTTGCGTAAAATGCTCACTGGATGAAAAGTTCTTATTTTATTTGTATACTGGAATATATAATACATACAAGTATATGTATGTAGATACACATAATCTCTTAATAAATATCGTTAAATATCACCCAAACAATTCAATGATGTGCTGGGTCGGAATTATTGCAACTTGACAATTAAAAAACAAATCATAAATATATCGTATATTAAAAAAAATCGTACGTACTAACGCATAATAAAGTCTCAAGGGAATGTTTTAGAGATTTCCATAAAGAACTGAATGTATGTGAAGCTGACAACAACTCACAATTGTCCACGAAGGATTAACAAAAAAAAATATCAAATACTTTTTGTTGCAATATCAATAATATCCTACAAGTACATTTAAATACAGTTGTTTACATATCTGTGTAAAGGGTAAACTTAGACTTACAAAATCATATTATTCTTAAAATTCTTCGATTCCAGTGATATTGCGGAAAACACATGTAGACAACATATACACAGTTACTACAAAGTTTCATCTTAATTGAGATTAATGCACACAGCACAGTTAGTTCAAATTTAAAATAAAATAATGTACCACTAATTACATATACATTTAGAGGGTATACATACATATATATAATTATCTATTTTACAAACTAAATCGTATGTATGTACATTTGTACTAACCTATGCTAACTATCCGTTCGTCTATCGTCTAACTGCTATTAGAACATGCATGAGTATAGCGGCAATCGTTAGATATATTGGCTGGTAAAAGAGAGCGTAAAGTCCTCCAGCGCCACATTGTAAATAATCTCGGGGGTATTTGTTAAGCGGCGGCGCTTCCTCTCTCAGGCGACACTCTTCGTCGCGGGCTCCAAAGTATTCACCACACATTTCCTCACACGAGGGACAGATGAGGGCGCCTCGATGCAGCCAACCATTGGCAGAAATGCTTATGGACAGCTTCTGTCCGGGAAAGTAACAAGTATAGCTATAATTTCCTACATATATGTGCAGGCGACCATCGCTGCAATTGAATTTGTAGCAGCCAGAACCCCAGTGTTGCCATTCGCGTGTATGATGGCAAGTTCGTTCCTCCCACATGGATTCGCCATGGTCGAAACATTTCGAACCCTGGCCGTAGCTTTCCAACGCATAGTTTTTCTCAGCTTCTGGAATAGATTAAAAAATGCAACAGTTTTTGAGTGGCCTAATACGATATTAAAATTGGAGTTATTTCTAACTTACTTGGATTGTTCTCGACAAAATGACAGTGTGATCCACGTATGATAACATTTTTGTTACGCCATGTAAACTCCTGTATATAGGGACAGTGATCGGCCAACGAAACTGAACCACCATAAAAGACTTCATCTCCATCTTTAATGTTGCTTATGCTATCAAAATTCTGTGGAAACAAGTGGATGGGTTATTAAATAGTGGAGCATGGTAAGGGTATAATACTTAGTTGTCTGTTACGAAAGATTAAACGCGTTTCTATTACGACACCTTGAGCAAAATTCAATTAATTTCCGCAAATACTGAGTTAGAGTGGTCTACACTTTACTACATGAGGAAAAATAATTCACTTTTGCTTAAATTTATGGAAATTTAGCAACTCAAAACCTTAGTGTTGTGACTGCGAAGTGAATAAAAGGATGGAGAATTCTATTCCAAGTTGTATTTTACACTCGTCGTCAGAAAATGTTTCCGAGTACTACAATGTTTGACATCTATTAGTTTTTATAGATTATTGAACAAAATCCGGACGCAGAAAATAGGTCCAGTACCCCCACAAACTGCTAAGAGTAAATTTCAAGTTCTACGAAACAAAAAACTACTGCGTTTTGTTGTTGTTGTAGCGGCACATATAGTGCCGAGGTGACAGCCCTTGGACGAAGAATTGCTGCTTCGGGTCAACCCGGTGCATAGAACCGACTGCGTTTTGTCAACACTGTTGAGGGCATGGAATGCCTCTGGCATCTTGAGATTAATCTTAACATTGTAGTTGAGTTTCGATTCATATTTCATTTTAAAAGTGACAGCCTTTTCAAACTCGAAATCTTTAAGGAAAGTTAGTGCCATGTTGCAGTTAAACGAAATGGATTGGATTACGCTAAAAAATGCGGTTTACACAGCCGAGTGTGCGACGAAGTTGTGGAACATCGACTTGTTGTTGTTAGCGACAACTTAACATTTCAATCACCTGCAAATTATAAGAATTTTGTCTCACGCTCTTCGCTAAAAAGGTAAATTGACTTAGTACTTGAAGGCACACGACCACCATCCCCCCCGTTATCGCTTCCCAGTTTGGGTCTTTACTGGGCTACGTTTTTGATCGAAATCAGCCAATGCGTCCTCAGAGAGTGAGAGGTTGGAGCTGATTTTAGAGCGGTGGTATCACTGGCCGATTGTTCTTTTAAATACAGGTGGGAACATCACCTTGGATAGCAATGTAGTCTACAAAGGCAGAATAAACCATTTTTTGTGACTTAAGATTGAAGATATGGATGTACGATCTGAAGTTTTAGCAGGATGGTGCTCCAAGGCACACGGTTCACGCCAGAAACCGTCTCCAAGGTTCAAATAAACCAATAATATGTCTAAGAAGAGAGGAAAACGTTCAACAGAAGTGTCCGCAAAATAATCGATGAAAAAAAAACAAATAGAGTGGTCCACTTAAGTGTGATACATTGTTTGCAAGACTATCGCACAACTAACACTGGTTGAATGCCGGATATAAACATCTGGCTTTTGTTGAGTGTCGCTTTTCCTGCTTAATGCACAGTAAACGAATAATTATTATATTATATTTTTTATTATAATCATCAGTATAGATTTAAGAGACTAATTGGTTTAAATGTGGCAAAACTCAGTACATATCTTGCTTATTTCTGATGTCAATAGATGCTGACCCCCGGCAATAGCTCAGGTGTCACCTGGGTATATAAATCTAACACCCTGGAGCGACAGCCCTGTTCGATATTTTGTCGTTATGTTTCCATCGACAAACGAAAAATCGCTGGTCAGGATTCGCAAAAGAGTAAACTAGTTTTTAATCTGCCTACCAGATGAGAAAGGCGATGACGACATACTTATATATACTCATTTCGAGCGCCTATTCTAATTCCGAAGTCATGCTATTAAACCTGTTATTGGGCATTTTAATGCAAAGTAAACATGAAAGATTCTTTGGGCTCTTCACCGGAAAATTCATCCGCCTTGAAAACACCATCGAAAACGAAATGATATCATAGCAGCAAAATATAATATAGTATGAAAACATAGCATGCTCTCATGACTCTCAACATACTATTTTCCGTTCATAAAAAAGCTACCTCACGGTTTGGAACAACACAAATTTATTGTTCTCTCGAGCGTACCTAAACGACTAAAGACGAATAACGACAGCTTCATAAACCTACGACTATACGCCTAAAGAATCAAAAACTGACCAGATCTTTACATTTACCCAATCCTGAAAAAGTGCAGAGGAAAACAAATACACCAAGAACTCTTCTTTGCCGATTCATAATCCAATAAGATACAAACAGTTTAATTCCATATTTAACCTTTATTTCCCCGCAAAACTTGTACGATAAACTTTACTGACACAAAATCTGCAAATTAAAAAAGTGAAGAGCATCCCACAAAAATAGGTAAGGTTACATTTTCGATTGGAGTTTTTTCCATATGTTACTACGGGGATTCGTACTTAAGGCAGCAAATGGACCTCACATAGAACACAGACGGCACAATGGCAACACTATCCTAGCATATGAATAAATCCATGACAAATTTTACATTACTGTTTTGGATTTCATTTAAACTAGGTAACAACATCCCAGACGTAAAACAATTTTACACGCATTTCGTGTGTGTAAGTAAAATTGAATTATAAATTCAAAATAATTTTCAATTTAAAGGTTCGAAATGTATCCCTATTTTACCACTTATGTTCGAAGTTTTCAAAAATCTCTCTTTCCTTAGAATCCAAGTTATATGGGACGGCCATACCCTAACTTAAGTGATTCTAGCTTCAACCGTTTAGTCCTGGTATGAATTTATCAGTTGTTTGTGAGGGATACATTTTTCCTATTTTTACCGACTCAATGTACGAATTTCGAAAAATACCTTCGCACCTTCATTGGGACCTACACCTACCCACCAAATTTTATATTTTTTAGCTTCTGGACAGTGATTAGTCACTCAGTAACGCAACAGTTTTATACATTTAGATCATCGTAAAATTCTAAGGCGATCTGGTCATGTACGTCCGTCTGTGAGCCTATTGAAAGCACCATAGCGGTCAAACGAAAGAAGCTTCAGGATTATAAATGGGCAAAACCGATCACTGCAAAATAAATTTCCATTTAAAATTCTAAAGTTTCCTCAAAAAGGTACACATGCTTGAATATTTGCTCAACATATAATTTATTTCAGGGCGAACCATGGATTAAATGTTAAGACGCACATGATACCGCGCTTGGTTGCTGGATCTTTCGGCACAAAATTGGTCCAATGGGCCCAATGGACCTAAGAATCAGCTCCATCATATTAAGAACGGTATACAAATTATCCCAAATATGAAAAAATAGATGTCATACACACACACTCTTGGAAATAAGAATGCATTTTTTCTATAGAATAGAAATAACTTGAATCCATTTTCCTTCGAAAGACAAATTCAAAAAATACACAATGAACCATTTGTGAGATACCAACCTGATACTGTTCCGCCAATTTATAATTATGTTTAATTAAGTTACATAAAGCAACAGAATTTCGATCGTCTGTACATTCTGTTTGCAGTGGATCTTGTTTCACTTTCGAACAGAATGGATGTATGGAACGTCCCCTAAAAAAACGAAAACATTAAAATAAGCACAGTTTAGTGGAACTCTATATGTATAAATGCTATACCTGGCATTATTCAATTGTATCCAATCCTTACAACTGCGCATAACGAAATTACAACCAAGACCACGGCCCCAGGAAAGAGGACTGGCCATGCTATAGTTGGCACGATACCATCCGGAGTCTTCCATTAAAGCTAATGTTATGCGTGAGAATACCGGTGATTGGGTATGGGTACCCGTCATAGCCTCATTCTGTAAAAAATAAGAAACAAAAATGGTTAACAGAAAAAACAAAGAAAAAGCTGATTTTCCAAGGCGAGATAATTATTGAGAGCTGATTTACTACTCTGGGAAATGACGCTAGGGTGTGCTCAACACACAAATAAAATATCACACTGATCGATTTAGACTAACTAAAGTATTTGTTGAGCAAAGTGCAGGTCGCAATTATGAACCGATACATATAGCACCCGATTCTGTTCAAATTTCGCAAAGAGCGATCAACACCAATGTCTTGTAAAACTGGACCATATCATTCCATGTTTTTGAATAGCCCCCACAAAGATCCCCTCGATAGAAGTCCTCTAGCTGCAGAAGCCAGAGAAGTTGCCACAAACGTTACAAAAGCATCGGTACTGGGCTACATTTAATTGCTACAGATACCTCTAAGGCATGGTGAACCTCTCAAGTTTTCGCCGAGGAAGAACCCTAATGCAATAGTTTCGCATCATATATACTTAGTAGGGACCTACATACTGTTACACACGTTTTATGCTGTAAAATAAAAAGTACTGAATGTTTTTGGACCAAATGTTTTTGGACCAAATATTTTTGAATATATTTATTGATGTATATTGTATCCAAAAAGAATCTACTTATTCGAAATGTCCGCCTTTTGCCTTTAGACACGCCTTAAGTCGCACTGGCCAATCGTCAATAGCTGCACGAAGCTCGTCCATTGGAAAATTGGCCACAGCTCGAACCAAAGCAGTCTTAAGAGATCCAATGTTGGGTAGTTTTGTGATAAACCTTGTCCTCTAAACCGTCCACAATTTTTAATCCAATGGGTTCAAATCTGGACTGCCTGAGGGCCATTCTTTAGAGGAAATGAACGCTGGCAAATTGTTTCGAAGCCAATGCTTGGACGTTTTAGCCTTATGGGCCGGCACAGAATCCTGCTGGAAAGTCCATGGCTGGTTTTGGAACAGGGAATTGTTAAGAGGCTTCACAACAGCTTCCGAAACGGTTTCTTGGTAAACTTTGGCCGATGTTTTGACTCCTTGTTCGCAGAAATGCAGGTCAGTGACCCCATCTTAAGAGACACTTACCAAACCATCACTGAAGCTGGGTGATAACCCTTTTCCACCCTTGGGATCAGTTCAGATGCTTCCTTAGAGGACCGCGCATACACTCTATTACTTTTCTTGTTAAATTTTTCCTGAACGGTAAAAATTTTTTCATCGGTGAACAAAATTTTTCTGTGCAAATTATCAGCGTGCTTCACCAAAAGACGTTTGTATTTTTCAATCCTATTTTTTTTAAGCTGCAGTCAATAAATGTCCGTTACGTCGTTTGAAAGCCCTAAGTCCCAAGTCTTTTTTATTGATTCGACTCATGAACTTTTGCGTGATATTCATCTCACGGGCCATGATTTTCTGTTTACGGAGCGGATTTCTGTGAATTCTTGACTTAACGGCATTGATGACCTGCGGAGTTCGAAAAGAGGGTGGGCGACCCTACCGCTGGCGGTCTTTTACATCTTCAGTCTCCTCAAACAGTTTTATGCATCGGTAGACGAACATGCGGCTTATCCCTAGTGGCCGGAGCGTTTTAAAAATATCGCTTTTTTCATTCACACTTGAAAAGCGCTACTACAGCGATACGGTTCTCACTTCATGACCACTTCATGGTGAAAGTTAAAACAATTTAAAAATCCCGTTACAGACTAACGCTTTTGAGGTTAGCTTTCAAAACCCATATGACATTAACAGGGTATGTTCGGTTCTACTATTGAAATGGGTGTGTTTAATGTTGCGACAGAATTTATGTCGATATCGGATCTACAGCTTCAGAAAACTACATATTCTGTTCAAATTTCGCATGAAGCGTAACGAGCGATTAACACCAATGTTTGAATAACGCCCACATAGATTCCCCCGATAGAGGTCCTGTAGCTGCAGAAGCCAGAGAAGTTACCACGAACGTTACAAAAGCACCGGTACTGGACTGCATTAAGTTGCTACAGATGCCCCTAAGGCTATTAAGAAACTTTTGGCATGGATACATTAATAGGGTGATATGAATATTTAATTTACGGTGAATAAGAGCTGATAAGATATATGTTGTTGGTTTTTGTTTGTTGTGGGCCCAAACTTTTTCGTTTGTATATTTTTTTTTGTTTTTTCAGATTATATAAATAAAACTTGGAGAATAAATAATGGAGAGATTCACAACTGAACAAAGAACCAGAATAAGAGAATTTTATTATTTAAATCAGCGATCAATTATTTTAACGCAAAGTGATGAGTAATGAAGCTCATTTGAATGGCTTTGTTAATAAGCAGAACTGTTGGTTCTGGTGTTCTGAAAATCCAAGAGTGGGATCACATCTGCAAAATCATTGGAACTTACTTCTTCGAGAATGAAGATGTGTGTGCTGTAACCGTAAATGGAGAGCGGTATCGGTTTATGATAGCAAATTTTTTTACGTCTGCTCTTGGAAACAGACCTGAGATGTGGTTTTAGCAGTTTACTGCCAACACTGCCCGAGATACAATGGCACTTTTAAGTCAAATTTTTTTTGTCAGTACCCAACTATTTTCTATGGGGTTATTTGAAGGAGCGAGCCCGAGACAATCCTTCAACTCAAGGCCAACATTGTTGCAGAAATTCGAACGCTACAGCCACAAATTTTGAATGATGTTATTAAAAATGCTCTAAAACGATCCCATCATTGCGAAGCTAAAAACGGTGGTCATTTAAGTGGCATTATTTTTCATACTTAGTGTAAAAAATTTTCATTTTGTATATTATATAATCTGAACAAAAATAATAAACGAAAAAGTTATTAAAGTTTTTAGCCCCATGGTACTTTTGACCCACCCTGTATAAGCCGCTACAACAACAATAATTTTCATATAAAAGAAAAATCGAAAATCAAAAAGGAAGACAAATCTAACATTGTATATAAGATTATATATATCGGTAACGTGTCTAAAATAAGTTAGAAGGTATATGTTGGCACAACTTAGATAAAATTAAAAACTCGACGTTCTGCGCATAAGTCAGATCAAAAGGCGATCAATTTGCAAATAGAAAAAAGACGGCACTTGCAGCCCACGGTAACTTAACAAGTCATAAACCAAACTTCAATGACATAGACATACTGACTCAGGACATTAACTACCGAAGGACATATACGGTCGAATGTTACATATAATCAATGTTCCAAATGACGAGAGAATGCACTTAGAAACTAACACTGGGCTAATCGAACACATATACAAAAATCTAATCTCTAAATACGGATACAAACATTAGCTATAAGTCGCAAAAAAAATAATTCTGAAGCGAAAAGGTTTATTATTTTCTTAAAAATGTAATTATTGTAATAAATATTGGTATAAAATATAATAAAACAAATTACAAGATAACACCAACTCCTTTTTTTAAATTTGATAATGGCATCGAGCCAGACTATTCAGATCGAAAAAAAATTTTCTCTTGGCTTAATTTCTCAATAAAAATAAAGCAAACTTTACCTCAAGTATACGTTTCTCCCAATGTGTTAAAGCTGTCCCCTCGCCACCCTGATCCTCCAGTTCTGCACCTTCTAATTTGTCACAGTCGAAATGCTTACGCACTTCTTCCACTACTCGTGGTGTTACCATCATATCAACTTCCTTGCGTACATGACCACCGCGAACAGACCAATTTGGTCTGACCACTTTGCGTATGGTTTCATTACTCCACTGATGAATTTGGAGACTACAAAATAAAACACACATTATTGAGAACGAACTAATGATTCCAATACACCTATAAGACAGCTTACATCTCATTTAAATGGGGCTTTCCGGTATCTGCTTTACGGGGCGTCCTTGGGTTGCCATCATCATCACGAAAAAATGCAAACAGACTAACGGAAAATCCTAGAGCATGCAGAATTTCATGTTTCACTGTGGATATTAAAGTCTGCAGTTCCTGAGGTTTCGTACTAATACTTTCCGGACAGAGGTTGGCATGACCGGCAATTGGCCTGTCCAAAGTAGCCTCTTGCTGGCAATGTGCCGCATATGCCACCGTTAGGCCTTTATGACAACGCTCAGTTTGGCGTGCCGATACATAAAATACAAAATCCGACTGTTCGATGCCATCGCCAGCCTGGGTGGTATCATCTACTCGACAATTTTGGCCAGCAGCATTGCAAATGCGACAAACCTGGTTAAAAAATAATAAAGAACTTAATTTGTATTAACACTTATCATTAGATGGCAATGACTGGCAAATACTTACATCCAAATGTTCTTCGGGCACCTGCACTTCACCACACATAGTCACCGGTTTGCAATTGTCTATACAATGTGTCAGGCCATTTTTCACAAAGACCTGAGTGCTGTTGCATTTTCTAATGAAAGAGATGAGATTTAAAATTTAATTTAACGAAAATAACTCACGTTTTTTAAGTCGTAATTTTTTATAGTATTGAACTAATTATGGTGCTTACTACGTAACTTGGTTGGTAAAAACAGATGGAATTTTACAAAAGCGATTAAAAATTTTGATTGATCACTTTATCCCGATTACGTTTTTCTGACTCGACATATTTTAAGCAGTTTTAATTCAAAAATAGTTAACGATGGGTTGGGATTTGTATTAAGAGATCGTGTCGCATTCGCTGGGATAATCGCGCAATGTCGTTAACAACTGACGACGAATGTCGGTTCTGTTCATTCTGATTAGTTATATGTGACGCGCAAAATAGAAAGGGACCTAAGTGTAAAAATCAGTTTTGTTCAGGAGAGCCATTTATAAGATTTAAATACGTGTATCTTTGGTGTACCATCACTTTCATAAAACGCGCATATCTCTGGGAGGGAACACTTTTGGGGCATGGGGTCGGTCTCATTCGATGCTCACATGTTGTCCACATCAAAAAAAAAGTGAAAATCGATTTTTTACCCTTAGGTCCCTTTCTCTATGCGCTGTCACATATAGTAAGCAGTAGTGAAATCACGTTATGCCTATTATAATTTTTATTTTCTTACCTGTTTAATCTGATTGGTCCTTTTGTTTGTCGCACCATCAAAGCTTGTTCCCAGAATTGAATTGCTTCGGGTAGTACGGTGTCCTGTTAAAACAAATATTTTGATAATATTTTAGATTCGTGTGGATTAATCCTACTCGTATTATAACTTAATTATCGATCAACTGTATATTAAACTGCCCAAAATCATTTTGTCATATTGATTTTATCTATAGCTTACAACAAGAACTTGCGAGTATACCATGGATTTTGTTCTTCATTAGTTAGTACAAACATATTTTGTTCTGGGGTAATATATGGAAGGCGATTTAACATTAAAAGTTTTAATAGGCTGTAAAAAAGTACTGAGAGTTTTTTTTTTGAAATTTCTGGTTTTATTGGAAAGATTAAAATTTGTCATTTAATAATTAAACACCATCCGATGCGTTTTCGCTTCGCCCAATGGGCTGAAGATTGTTTGGCAGGAAATGAAGAATTTTACCGAAAAATCGTGTTTTTAGATAAAGCTCATTTTCATCTCGGTGGCGATGTCAATAAGTAAAACTGCCGCATATGCGGTTCCACACGTGACTTTTGAGAAGCCTATGCATCAACAACGAGTCACTGTTTGGTGTGGATCTTGGGCTGGCGGCATCATTGGGCCATTTTTCTTTGAAAATGAGCAAGGAGCTGCCGTTACCGTCAACGGTGAGCATTTCCGCAATATGCGGAAAGAGAATGACATGGACGATATATGGTTTCAAGAAGATGGGCTCACGTTTTGCACAGCCAACGCAACTGTTTTTCAAAATCGAATAATCAGCCGAAATTATGATGTTAATTGGCCGCCTGGAGCTTTGATTTAAACTCTTTGGATTGTTTTCTGTGGGGATCCATTAAGGATAAATTTTATGCAAAGCATCCAGATACAGTTGAAAATTAAAGTTTCCATTGAAGAGATTGGACCCAAAACAAGGAAAAATGTACTGATAAGTTGGGTTCATCGGATAAGGTACTGCCAAGCTAGTTGTGGTAGTCATATGAATGCTATTAAGATCTATTAATAAATAAATTACAAAGTTCATCTTACCAATAAAACCAGAAATTTTAAAAAATTATCATTTCTTTTCTTTACAGCCGATTCAAAATTAAAATGTTAAATCGCCCTGTACCAGCTTTAGTCTATTTATAAAATTTTCAAATTTAGCTACATAAGTTAGAAAAATCTAAACCTAAATTAGGTGGTGACACACTCAGACATTTTTTGACCAGCATGAGTTCTTTCCGGGAAAGAACATCAACAGCGTGTGTTTCCTCATTGAAATCTTTGGTCACTTTACGAGTAAAAGGTTAATTGTTTCATTTACAACAAGGGCTCAAAAGAAGGAAAATTAGACTTTCATATACCCTTACCTATATACGGATTTTATATTTTCCTTCGTTCCGTCTTCCATTGCCAGAAGCGTACCGATTATATTGAAATCTCGTAAACGGTTGTTGTTGTTGTAGCGGCATATAGTGCCGGGGTGACAGCCCTTGGCCGAAGAATTCCTCCTTCGGGTCGATCCGGTGAACGGTCGTTTGTGTGGGTGGTTCTAGAAAGGGGTGTGCCATCCACTTTTTTATGCGCGTACAAAGATGAAATAAGTATATGTGACAGCGCATAGAGAAAGGGACCTAAGGGTAAAAAAAATCAATTTTCATCCCACGATCCCACGCCACAAAAGTGTTCCCTCCCAGAGATATGCGCGTTTTATGAAAGTGATGGTACACCAAAGATACACGTATTTAAACCTTTAAAATGGCTCTCCTGAACAAAACTGGTTTTACCCTTAGGTCCCTTTCTATTTAGCGCGTCACATATGTACTTATATTGCAGAATACAAAATTTAAGCGAAATTTATGCAGTGGGGAAAAAGTTATGTAAGTTATATGGGGGACAGCTTGTGTGGGAGGTACAAGAATGGGCGTGGTAGAGGCTCAATTAATCCACCTAATTACTCTATCCATCTTCATCTAATCACTAATTTTCAGCAGAATCTTATGAATAGTATTAAAATTACTATGCAAATACTAAAAAGTGGGCGAAATGGTCATTTTCACTGAAGGTATAAGAATGGGGCATGTCATCCACTCTTTTCGTACGCGTGTTTTAAAAAAATAATATGAAGTTTGCAATGTAAGCAAATTTCATCCACTAGCAGACAAGTTATGTGAGTTGTAATCTTCACAGAATCAGGATAAAATCCAATTATTTGTAACCAAGTAAAACTTATAACTCTGGTCTTATGTGTTGATTTTGAGTTAGATCGTATGAATAACATTCGTATATTACACGAAAACCAAAAGAATGAAGTGGTTCATTACATGGGAGGTACCATATTGGGGCGAGTCATCCATGTTTCCCATATGTGAGTACAAGGCCGTTATCAAGATACAACGGTGTCCACAATTTCATCGAATTTCTTTCACTAGGTGACGTGATATGTTGGCAGTGGAATAGGGCACATTGTGTGGGAGGTTCCAAAAGGTACATCAATTTTTTTGGTCGCTAAGTTTACGTTATGCAGTTTTGGAAAAATATTACATGTCAATATATTTAATATGACATGCAAAATTCAAAAACAACTGGTAGCTCTTTTCGAGAGTTATCGTGCGGCTGATTCTAGCCGCACAGTGGCCCGTGGCTCAAATGACTTTAAAAGTTATGAAAGGTATTTTGGTCAAAGGTATTTGGTAATTGTTAAGCTTGATTTTTGCCATACTTAAAAATGTTACTTTAAAATAATTCTTTCACGCTGTGGTGAGCCGTAATAAGCTTTATCGACCTAACGGCTTTTTAATCACAGAAAAAGATAAAAAATAAACATATCTAAGGCCTAAATTTTTTTTTCTATGCGTTACACTTTTTTCCGTACCAAATGATACATATACCCTCTTATACAGTAGTCGTAAAGCCTATCCTCACATATAATTGCACAAGAGTTGGTACAAAGAAATAGAAAATGTACAGAGGTGTAATGAAAACCACGGCCATACGTAGGACTACTTTCTCTTAGGGAACTCATAACGTGTAAAGCGGCTAAATTAAGAATTTGTGGGGCCAATAAATAGGGGCCGCCGTAGTAGTAGGGCAATAATTATGATATTCTATTTAACATTTCATTAAGAAACAAACGAGGAGCTTTTCTGAAATCAGTGAGATGTGCACGGTATAATTCATTTACGCTCTAAAAACAAGATTTTGCACGGCTTAGAGTGTAATCTCTCAATTGTCTCCAGCATTTACGTGGTGAAGAACCCGCCGCTAAAAAATATGGAATATTCTTAACCGGATTTGATCCTGGGTTTACTTGTGCGATAGTCGTCGTACACGCTGAACCTTTATCGTGGTGGAGGGTACAGATCATTCGACCTAGGCCAACTTATCGATTTTTTACTTGTTTTTATTTATTGTGGGGTTGTAAAAAAATAAGATATGATACAAACTCCGTCCTTATAAATAAACAATGTAAATTTCATCGCACGGTCGGTCGTCATCTTGACTTCAGTGCGCATGAAATTCGACGCACCGTGCAAAAGTTGGACCTTATCCTACCGACCAAGAAGACCAAGAGAAAAGCTGATATGGTGTCGATCAGCTAAGTTGGACATAGCATACAACCGTAAAGGATTGTGCAATATATAAAAATCGACGACCATCGTTCGATGAGATCCGAATTATTTTCAAAATATCATTTTTTAAGGCGAGGCCCATTTTTGTTTTAGCGGTAATGTCCACGATTAATATCGGCACTATTGGAGCGAGCCTAAAATGTTCGATCGAACATCATCGCATCCACATAGGTTGACTGGTTAGTGTGGTTTTTGGCATGTTGGCGCCATTGGACCAAGTTTTTTTAAAGGGACGAAGGGGACACCGTTAGCATCAATAGCCTTTATATTGAGCGATGTTAATCTACTTTCTGTGGTCAGAGCTTGTAAACATCGATGAAAAGATGTCGTTGTTGCCTGGAATACTAGAGTGCGGTCCAACCATAATGCACGCCATAACGTTTATTTTTGCCCAACATAATTTGAGATTTATTTGTTTCAGTGTTTGACAAATTCAAACGTGGAGAGGTAATTGAGCAGAACTTTAAGATCGTTAAAGACTTTTACGAAAATGGGGGTTTACATCAAAATGCATTTCCTGCACATTTTGATGCATATTGTAATTTAGCTTTAATAGGCCCCAGTGGGCTTCGAATTACATGTCAATAAAGAAATGAAATGAAATGTGTCCACAGCAAATTCGTTAACAAGCAGAATTGACGCATTTGGACAAATGAGAATCCACGAGTGATTGTTAAAAAGCCAATGCATCCACAAAGAGTATCTGCTTGGTGCGGTTTATGGGCTGGCGGCGTCATCGGGCAGTACTTTATGACATTGTTGTCATAAATCCTTTTATAACAATAACAAATATTAAGATACGTCTCTGGAAACTGTTTGATTAATTTACAATTTAAGTCGTGCGTTTTAGTTGGACCACCTATTACTTTCCTGAAGATCTGTAGAAGTTATTCTCTTGCTTGATTGTTATGGTTAAAGGACAGCTTCCTTAATGAATGTACCACGTATCAAATTTCAAGCTTATCACAGATACAAGTCCTTATAATCTAATGATTTTTTTTTATCACATACAGGCGCCGCAACGCTCGAGTTTTTGGTGACTGTGTCTTCGCAAGGCGGGCGATCATCAAATGGCCTCCTTTTTATATGACTAGACATCCCTCGATTATTTCTTTAGAAACTACGAAAAGTCATTAGTCTACGCTATTAGCCCAACTACTTTGAATGAACTTTAGGTCAATTTTCGAGATGCTATTGCTGCAATAACGCCGCACTTATTGGACAGAGTCTTGAAAAATTAAACCAATCGCTTCAAGCATATATCTGAACTGTAGTTCCAATAAGATTGTTTCATATCATGCCTTTCCTCCGGAAAAGATACCAATGTTGCCTGGGAAAGTACAGGCGCTGCAACGCTTCAGATTTTAGCGAAGTCCATTTGATGAACGCCCGTCTTTATCATGTGACTTGACATTCCTCGATTTTTTTTGGGAACTACGACAAGGCTTCAGTCTACGTTAACAGCCTAATTACTTTGGGTTAGCTTCATGTTTATTTTCAAGATGCTATTGCTGAAATAACGCTGCTCATACTGGACCGAGTCTTGCAAAATTGAACCACTCACTGTCAGCACAGCCATGACGATATAATGCTTAAAATTAATGACTGAATTAATTTGAAATCTATAAAAGCTGTTGTTTTCTTTAAATTTCTTTTCCTACGCTATCTGGCCACCCTGTATAACAAGTTGATCGATCGGCTGTGTACTTCACTGAATATCACAATTACTTACATTGATCAAAATGAACTTGTCCGTATCCAAACTGTAATAAAGATAAAGTAAAGAAAAAAATTAGTAAATTATCATATTGAGGAGGAGTATAATTAGATCAACTACTTCCTGTACTTCTTAGCAATGGAATTCTAATAAAAGAACTTGGATAGAGATTTTTATGTAGGATGTTCAAGTTTTCCACCGACTGTCTATTGGCCACTACTGGTTTTCTATTCAAATTTATTTAGAGTTCTGTGGAGCATATGAAGTGTCCATGGCCGGCCGGCTAGGCCTGGTCATGCACAGTCAATTCGTAGTTATTAGTTATGATTACACTTATTGTTGCTGCCATTGTTGTTGGTCATGCTGGAGTGTGCAATAAACTCGTTGTATTACATGAAATGACCTTGAAGACTAGTACGTACACAACATAGTCAGCCAACCGAACGATTGGCCGACCGTACGACCAGCCGGCCGGCTGGCCAAGCAAACGTTCATAGAATGAAATGTTTTTCTTTCTATTATAAAATCTTTCTTAATTGCATTGATGCTGTAAATAAACGCCGTATTATAGTCGACAATTCATAAAGTAAAGTCCAACAAAGTGGGTAGTCGTCGTCGTCACTCGTCGCTCGTCGCCGTTGGTTATTGATATTGTGGCTATTGTTCGGTGCTCAATGTTGATGTAGGCACTCAAATTGACTCGAGTCATTTGTTGAGCACTTAATACGACTTGATCAAATGCATTTCTGGCATTGTTGTCTGGCGTTAAATGACTTTAAATGGATTAATTGGCTTTTGAATAACTAAATCTGTATCAAATGAAGTTAATCATAGTAAAGTGAAAATTATTTTCGTTCCGATCTTTATGTTCAGGGTTCTGAGATAGAAGTAATGCAAGTAAATACTGCGCAGTGGCTAAAATGCGATCCCTTTTGCTGTTTACAGTATCTATACGGCCTGGCAAAGAATAATTAAGTTTAAAGTTTGAGGTCACAACATTGTTTATGGTTGGTCTTAATGGTCTTAATGCCTTTCCAGCACTTCTGTCCGGTGTGATTCTATGGTTTGTTATAACAGAAATATATGCTAAGTTGTACAAAGATTTTCCATAAGATCCTTGATCTAAGCAATTTGGACAGTCCGAGGTAGTTGCCGTCTAACGCCTTTTTAGCTGCAACGTTCCGATCCATTTGACCGACAGTTTCTAGGGCGTTCAATTGTTGTAGCAGTTTATCATCTAAAGGTAAGATTAGGTAGAACTGTTAATAGTTTGACGCACATAGTCCATGAGGCCTCTGCAATACCGCGGGTTGTTGTGTTGCAACCCCACCTAACATTTTTGAAGATAGGGGACGATTCAGGGATATAAAATATGTTTTTCATTTTGTACTTTCCCCTCTTTCAAAATGTACTTTTTCGATCCCGGGGGTACCAAAACGAAGAAAATATATTAACTTTTAAGAATCAATTGTATTGAAACAAAAAAGTAAAACTACGACATAACCTACACCACTCTATTATACGGAAGAGTCGCGCCACTGTCTAGAGTTTAAACAAGGTCGGTCTTAATTTGTGACTTCTGGGGCGTAAGGGTATATTTCGTTGGGCTTATATAAAAACATATACCAATAAGGTTAAATTTTGCTAATAATAGTTATACTAGAAGGTCGCACTTAAGGCTATTTACTTCATTCGACCTTGATGTTAAAATGCTTTTTGTATGACGGCAGGACTTCAAATTGGAAAGGTCCGTTTTAGGGGACTATATCAACTAACTTTTGACT
Source organism: Hydrotaea diabolus (assembly GCA_963513945.1). NCBI lineage: Eukaryota > Metazoa > Arthropoda > Insecta > Diptera > Muscidae > Hydrotaea > Hydrotaea diabolus. Next base: position 237,068,077 of record OY740716.1, on the reverse strand, counting down.
TTTATAGCGGCAGCACCTTAATTCGGAAAGGACCATTGTGTGAGGCTATGGGCATGGGGGATATTCGAAAAGATGGACTGATATGGTCCAGTTTTATCAGGCATACTTATACCAATCGAACAATGCACTTCGCTAAACTTTATGTGTCAAAAATGAATTAAAAAAATACAATTGTATCAACTTTTTCATCCCTGGGACGATGTGCTCAGTTGGCTTGTAATGTTGTTCGGAATTTTTCATTCTTTTTGAACAGTCCCATCAAACTAATCTGCACTGTTCAAAAATCGTCTGATATTACTATTTTTTGTGCTCAGAATACCAAAAAGGTCTGAGAAGTATTATGAACCTAATAACTTTAGCCTTCTCAGGCACGAGCATTTTATCATCCTCCTGATGCCGATTGCTTCTGCAGTAGTTATCCAATCCCAAGAAAGCCGGTTGTACGAGTATGTAACGGATTGAATCTTAGGATTCCGACCAAGTGCTTTCACCACAGTAATATATGATTCGTATTCGTCAATTTTTTTATTTTGTGAGCGGTACTGACCGGAGAGCCTGCTCCGTATCCTACTGGTACGTGCCGTGATAGAAGAAAACCCTGGACCCTGGGTACATTACCAGCTTTGCTCCAGAGTATACAACCAGCTATGTTGCCTCCATCGCACTCGCCGCTTTTTTGTATGAACTCCCCCAAGTATTCCCCAACAAATCGGCAGTGAACAACTACAGCAGCAACACCATCAGCAGCTTACGCCGCATATTGCTAGCAATATAAATATTTGCAGTTCAATTACTATGGACTTTGAAACAAGATCAGTGAGATAATAGATTTTATTAGTTGCTTTAACATTAAGGTAACCGCGGTCCAGGAAACGAAGCTCAACAACAACAACAGGCTTCAAGGTTGTGATTGAAAGGCAGCAGCCGCTCGCTTTATGCCTGCAGGTCGAATGCCCCACATACGACCCAACATTCCAGCAGAGGCAGCGGTACTCGCAGACAAGCGTAACGGCATTCGGAGATCAAACTCTAGCTATGCTTGAAAAAATTCAGCCTAGGGACCTGGGTTAGTAAACTGTGGTCGACGGTCAAATTTCTTTCGAATCCCACAAACTTCCAATTTGGTTAGATTGCTCTGACTGATTCGAGGACATGAGAGAGTTATTTTAACCGGCAGTTTATTCAGCACCCCTAAAATGATAGGGCGAAAAGGAGAGACGAATACACGACCACCGAGTTAATGGCATTCCAACACATTTTGCAAATGACTTGCATATGTAATTCGCAATGCTTAGTCATCAAGAGCATTGGGCCCGGACGGAGTCTTTTTGTGCATGCTAAAAGAGCTAGCAAAGCCGAGAGTTAAGCGTCAGACAAAGCTTCTCAGCCTATCAAAGGCCACCATTAAAGTTACCGAAGCTTGGAAGAAGATAGGAAACAACTAGTTAAAGACGCTAGCTAAGGGGAATCTTAAATACCGATTTCCCTTTCGTCGCCGGTAGCGAAAACACTAAGACCTTACTTCTCCCCACTCAGGCATTAGGGCCTCCCACCTCCCAGTTTCTGAACTACAGCATGGATTTCGTAAGTAGCGCATCACAACAGCTTTTAAGGCCATTGTCACACAGATAAGTCGAGGCTTCAACCAGGATAAAACGTGCGTTAGGACTGGAACTATCGAAGGCCTTCGATATGGTCAGTCAAAAAGAGCTATTTGAGGACGTAGCCAACCGCTCTCCGTCGAATCATCTGAAACAATGGGTCGTTAACCACATGTGTGGTCGCCAGTCGTATGTGGAATTTGGAAACAAAATGTTAAAGCCCCGTGGAATTAAACAGGTACACTTGCCTATCCAGAAAGTCATCGGGCACACTTTTCACTAACCGGACGAGAAAAGTAAGAATCAGTCTTAATGTCTTAGTCGAGGGTGAAAAAATTACGACCCTAAAACATTCTAAGGCTCTAGGGGTCTCTTTTAAACTGCACCGCAATAAAAAGCAGAGTAGGAACAGGTTCCTCAGGCTACTTGCCGGATGCACTTAGGGCACTGATAATACAAATTTGCTAGCTATTTATAAGGCGTAGGCTTGTCGGTGGTGAATTATGCAGAGCCAGTATGGTTAATCAACGTCAGTAACACGCAAAAGAAGAAGTTGCAGAGCTGTCAAAATGCCACTCTAAGGACAGCCAAGGCCAGACTCCTCGTGACACATCAGGATCACCTTTACGAGGAGGCTATGATACTCTCAGAACGGAAATACAACACGATGTTGTCTAAGCAGTTCCTGCTGTAATGTCATAGGAGGGATCACCTCAACATTCGATTGACGGAGTTGCACTCTCCCCTAGACATGATAGGAGAGGTAAAATGCAGCAGTATAAAAGAGAATTGATAGATCAGAGTGTCAGAAGTTAGCTCTAAACGGCATTCGCAGGGACACTGCAAACGACCAGAAGCTCGTACCGGGTGAATGCTGGTTCCGAAGGTGCAGCTGTCTCAATTCGTATTGGACCCGAATTGGGACAACCAGGCAGAAGATCTGTCCGGCATGTGGTCAATGGCCACTTGAAACGATGCACCTATTCACCTGCAAAGCACGCGTCTCTAGTTCCCTGGTCACTATACACCACACCGTTAAGGTCGCCCGGTTCTTGCACCTGGACCTAGACCATGCAGCAGAAGTCAACATTGTGGCAGCTAAAGCTACAACAACAATAGTAGTAATCAGCTGATACTCTTAGTGTGTCTGTATGATGACCTGTCTGTCCCGTTAACACGACCACTTACAGATATAGGCAACAGAAGGGAATAATTATGGATTTTAAGATATTAAGCTCCTTCCTTGGCATGTGCAGCCAAAAGTCTATCTTTCGTTCACTTCTTAAAGGACTGCAATTGGTGTTGCTGTAGCTACACACAGAGTGCCTACATGACAGCCCTTAGCCTAAGCAGTTTCGGGTCAGTCTGGTACATAGAACTGGCTTTTGCAGAATCATCGCGCCTGCTGTACGCAAGTTTGTGTAAAAAGCTCGTAAGGCTGGCATGTTAGTGATCAAATTTTGCAGTCTCCGTCATCGTACAGTGTGCACGGCCAAAATATGGCTGCCGTAGCTGAGTGTATGCAACTCTTTTCTCCCGAAGTGCATTTTCATCTTGGCGGCAAGGTTAACATGCAAACCTGTCATGTCTGAGGATCGGAAGACACTCGCGTGATCGTCGAGATGAAGAGTGCAACCTGAGAGAATGACAGGGTGATGTGGATACTTGAGTGATGGCATCATATTTTTCTTTGAAAATGTTGCTATAAACGGCATTTCGGTAAACGGTGAGCGCTACAGAGTCTTGATATTATTTTTTGTTGCCGGAGATTGAAGACTTGAACTTGGGCGACCTTGTTTTTAGCAGGATGACACTCCATACCACACATCCCACGCTACAACTGAACTTTTTCGCGATAAGTTCGGTAATGTTATCGTTGTATCGCTTTACATGTGCCGCTTTCCAGGTTCAGTAAGGTGGCGACTTGGGCTGGGTGTGTCCACAACGACCCGGCTGGACTTCTGAACAGGTGCAGTGTGTCGTTAGCACCTGCTGATATTTGCAAAAAGTGTTTGACAAACTGTTGTCTAGTGCGAATTGAGGTGACTTCACCAACCGGAACTCAACTGCGCCAATACAACTGTAGTGTGTCGGAGCAACCTCTTCTTGTACTACCTCTGGAGGATGGTCTCCTAGCAGGACATTCTATTTAAAGTTGTTAACGGCTTTTGAGATTGTGCTAGAGTAAATGCCAGTTTGTCCTTATAATCTAGAGATTCGCGTTTGCATTGTTAGTCATATTTCTCTCTCTGAAACATAAGATCTTTGCCGTGATGGGGGAGCCAATTTTTTCCGCGGTGATTAAAATATAAGCACACCAGCAGGTTTTGTTGCATTGACAGCATGTAGTCTTCGCTTACGCGTTTGGCATTCTTAAGACGTAAAGAGAAACCCTGTTGTAGTTCCCTGCGTCTCGTTAAAATTCGCTGTCCACACGGCCGCTGTAAAGCTCACCACTGATCAACCTATAGCCCCGAATACCGAGCACATCGTTCGTGAAATAGATCCAGAAACCGTCACCAAAGTATTGAAAAAATGTGTTGAGAGGGTGCGGTATAGCGAAGTCTGTCGCGGCAGCCACGTCTTTTCCTACAAGAGATTTCACCAGATGTGAAGACGCTACCTCGACAGTTGAGCGCGGTTCTAGCACAGCTGGGATCTGGAGAGTATGAGGCGCGCCTCAGTTCGTATAAGGCGTTAATTTATGGTAACGTCGCAGGCGTTTGTTCCGCTTGCCATCATAGACCATGTTCAGCACTACTTTAATTGTACTTGTAAGGCTTAACCCGCTCAATTGAACCCCAGATTTTTTGGGCGCATCCAGTTCAGGGTCACAAAAAAGATCAGTTTAAACAGTTCAAGTATTCATAGAGATTACCGCAAAGGTGTCCTCACTCTATCAAAGAATGTAACAAAGTCTTTGTTTTTGACCTTGCACATTACTCATAGAAAAGTAAATTTTCATCTAGCTTAACTTATAAGAGTAAAAATATCGCTTGAATTGCTTGACTTTGATGGACTTTTCTATTTCGTTTTAATTGACACACCAAGAAATTTGCCAGAAAAAAATATTAAAGGCAGTCTTGAAATTTACAAATATCTATTAGATTTAAATGGATACCCTCAATTAGGTTAGCTGTTTCTACTTACCTAATAACGGAGTCATCATAGAGCAGAGAAATTCGCAATGGTCGCTCCTCAATGCTGCGTTTACTTCTTGAGTGCTTGTGTGGCGTCACCTTGTCGGCGTCTTCTTGCAAGTTTTGTAATTGATCTGCTGGCGTCTCAACTGTTTCAATTTGAACGCCATGAATAACCTGGAAAAATAGAAATAGAAAAATATTACAGTGCTTTTCATAAGAATGTATTCGCGTGGAGAACTTTATTTATTTATACTTAATGAGGAATAAGTCTGAAACCTCGCTGGCAGAAAACTTTTATTTTAGCATGTATAAGCCTTGATTAGGCGTACAGTTTGCAACGTGATAAGATGAAAGCTTTAAACAGCATTTTTAAATAGTTTGGCAAATTAGCATAATAACCGGAGATATCAATTTCGGGGCAAACTATTAGAGAAATATTCCTTTAAACTGCCGGTTCCTAAATGTCACATTAAAGACCATAACTCATAGCATGGAATAGCATAGACAACAAAGCCGTTGGTATATAAAACTAGAAGTCGGGGTTCGTCTTCTGCTTCCAGTTGTTTTAATTTTATTCCTCGAAGTATGAAGAAGGTTATAAAAATGGAATCCAATGGTCTTCTTATGAAGTTGTTATAAATTTATAAATTTAGAAAAAAAGTTTTAATATTGAAAGCATTTTAGCTAAATTGGAGAACTTCCACTAGATATTGAGAAAATTTTGAGTGATTTAAAATATTAAAAATTTCTATTTAAAACTGAGAATTTCCTATTTAAAGTGAAAAATGTCAATTAAAAATTTATATTTCATATTGAGAAAATACCAATTTAAATTATGAATTTCTATTTGAAATTGGGAAAATTTCAATTTAAATTGTGGAATTTCATTTAAAAATTCCATCTGAAATTTAAAAAATCACCTGCAGTCACCATTGCTTCCAACTAAAAGTCTTTCGAATTTTTTTTTAAATTTTTTTGGGTCTATTGAAGAAAATGTCCCCATTTACTAGATTTTTAGAAATTCTATTTCAAATTGCCAAATAAGTTTGAGAACATCCCTTTAGAAATCTATAATTTAGTTTTCCTTTATAATTGAGAAATTCGATTTTAAATTCAGAATTTCTATTTGATTTTAGTACACTCCAAGAAAATGTGAGAACTTTCATCTGAAATTGAAAATTTTCCTTAAAAATTAAGAGTTTCTGTTTCAATTTGAGAAAACTTTAACAACAGAGTGGGCGATTTCACATTTTAAATGTGAAACGGCTCTAAAAACTGTACCGATATTTTTTTCAAATTTCTGGTTTTATTGGAAGGTTCAACATTGTCATATAATAATGGAACACTACTTAGTAGGGACATAAATACTGTTACAACATTGAACACATCCATTTCAATAGTAGAAATGAACATACCCCGGTAATGTCATATGGGTTTTGAAAGCTAAGCTCTATAGCGTTAGTCTGTAACGGGATCTTAAAATTGTTTTAACTTTCATCATGAACCGTATCGCTGTAATAGCGCTTTTCAAGTGTGAAATGAAAAAAGCGACATTTTCAAAACGCTCCGGCCACTAGGGGTTGGCCGCATGTTCGTCTACCGATGCATAAAACTGTTTGAGGAGACTGGAGATGTAAAAGACCGCCACCAGTCGGGCCATCAAAGCCGTTAAATCAAGAAATCACAGAAACCCGCTCCGAAAACAGAAAATCTTGGCCCGTGAGATGAATATCACGCAAAAGTCCATGAGTCGAATCATTAAAAAAGACTTGGGGCTTTCAAACGACGTAACGGACATTTATTGACTGCAGCTTTAAAAAAAATAGGATTGAAAAATGCAAACGTGTTTTGGTGAAGCACGCTGATAACTTGCACAGCAAAATTTTGTTCACCGATGCGCGGTCATCTAACGAAGCATCTGAACTGATCCCAAGGGTGGAAAAGGGCCATCACCCAGCTTCAGTCATGGTTTGGTGGGGTGTCTCTTACCAGCATTTCTGCGAACAAGGAGACAAAATATCGGCCAAAGTTTACCAAGAAACCGTTTTGGAAGCTGTTGTAAAGCCTCTTAACAATTCCTGTTTTAAACCCAGCAGGATTCTGCGCCGGCCCATAAGCCTAAAACGTCCCAGGCCTGGCTTCGAAACAATTTGCCAGCGTTCATTTTCTCTAAAGAATGTCCCTCAGGCAGTCCAGATTTGAACCCATTGGATTACAAATTGTGGACGGTTTTAGAGGACAGGGTTTGTCACAAAAGATTCCCCTACATTGGATCTCTTAAGACTGCTTTGGTTCGAGCTGTGGCCAATTTTTCAATGGACGAGGTTCGTGCAGCTATTGACGATGGGAAAGTGCGACTTAAGGCGTGTGTAAAGGCCAAAGGCGGACATTTGGAATAAGTAGATTCTTTTTGGATACAATATACATCAATAAATATATTAAAAAATATTTGGTCCAAAACATATGTCCTTCCTCATTCGATTAATCCAATTTTTCAAAACATTCCGAATGTTTTGGGTCGGATCTTTGACAATCTAATGGCAACTTTGATTTCATGTTTCAACGCTTCGATTGTATCTGGATGCTTTGCGTATCATTTATACTCTATGGCTTCCCATAGAAAATAATCTAAAGCGCTCAAATCACAGCTCCAAGGCGACCAATTGAAATCATAGTGGCCGAACTATGGCATAATAGCGCCAAAATGAGTATGATTTTTAGAACTATAGACTGCACTGGCCCAAAATACGGCACATATCGGCAAAGTGGCACATAATGACTAATAGTGACACAAAGATAATAGAATTCAAAACAAATATAAATAAAAACGAAAAAATAATGTAAAAAGGTATGTTTAAAATTCGTACTCGGATGAATGGAGCCCAGTGGCCTAAATAAGACCCGTTTAAATTTGGAACTCGGGAAATAACTCTTGTGGTCAAACTTTCCTTACGAATACAATTATGGATTTATTTTAAAGATTTGAGCGAGATTTAGGTCGAACTCAGGGACGCAACAGCCCTTATGGTCATGTAAGGTGACAATTAAAGCAATTTTCATTACAAATCTAATTAAGAATTTATTTTTATTATTCAACTTAGCTTAACTGGGGCTCGGACTAATTGAGCCAATTATTTTCCCACTTAGTTCACTGTTAAAATAAAAAATTCAATTACAGTTCCTAATTTCACGTGAATATTTTTAATAAAATATGAAAAATCCTGATTTTCAATTTGATAGAAATTCTCCATTACAGTGGAATTTTCTCAGTTTGAATTGCCAGTTAAGATTTTAAATTAGAGTTTTCTCAATTTATAAGAAAAATTGTCATTATAACATGAAAATTACCAATTTTAATTTTTAAAATGCAAGTTCTTATTCCTTAATGAAAATTTATCATTTTAAATAGTAATTCTAAATAAAGAAACAAAAAACTTAATTTAAAAGGAAATTCTCAATTTAATGTGTAGATTTTCTCAATTTGAATTGCCAGATAAGATTTTAAATACTCAATTTACAAGAAAAATTGTCATTAAACATTAAAATTACCAATTTTAATTTTTAAAATGGAAGTTTTCATTCCTTAAATATTTATTATTTTAAATAGAAATTCTGAATTCAAAAACAAAAATACTCAATTTAAAAAGTAAATTCTCAATTTAATGTGTAGATTTTCTGAATTTGAATTGCCAGTAATGATTCTAAATTCTCAATTTACAAGAAAAATTGTCATTATAACATGAAATTACCAATTTTAATTTTTAAAATGCAAGTTCTTATTCCTTAATGAAAATTTATCATTTTAAATAGTAATTCTAAATAAAGAAACAAAAAACTTAATTTAAAAGGAAATTCTCAATTTAATGTGTAGATTTTCTCAATTTGAATTGCCAGATAAGATTTTAAATACTCAATTTACAAGAAAAATTGTCATTAAACATTAAAATTACCAATTTTAATTTTTAAAATGGAAGTTTTCATTCCTTAAATATTTATTATTTTAAATAGAAATTCTGAATTCAAAAACAAAAATACTCAATTTAAAAAGTAAATTCTCAATTTAATGTGTAGATTTTCTGAATTTGAATTGCCAGTAATGATTCTAAATTCTCAATTTACAAGAAAAATTGTCATTATAACATGAAAATACCAATTTTAATTTTTAAAATGCAAGTTCTTATTCCTTAATTAATATTTATCATTTTAAATAATAATTCTTTATATAAAAACAAAAATACTCAATTTAAAAAGGAAATTCTCAATTTAATGTGTAGATTTTCTGAATTTGAATTGCCAGTAATGATTTTAAATTCTCAATTTACAAGAAAAATTGTCATTATAACATGAAAATTACGAATTTTAATGTTTAAAATGCAAGTTTTCATTACTTAAACATTTATCATTTTAAATAGAAATTCTGAGTTCAAAAACAAAAATGCTCAATTTAAAAAGTAAATTCTCAATTTAATGTGTAGATACTCAGTACAATTTTAGATAACCGATTCAATACCTATAGAATACACCCAATGAAATCAAATTGGTACAGAGTACCAGCGAGATGAGATTATCCAATTTGGTTTGTACACGATAGCTTGGCGCTAATTGCAGCAATAAGACATGATCCAACAGCAAAAGTTTTGACGCTGACCTCTGCTGATAAAATCGATTAAACATTTGCATAATTAGCGAATCGTTTTGAAAATTTTGTATTTAAAAAAGGGTTGTTAAAAAATCATTTAGCAGTTGCGGCGAGCTTACTTGTTACTCGCTTAAATTTATATTGAATAACATTTTCCCCCCTCAAAACTTAAGTAAGTTTTAAAACAAATGGTAAATTTTTGAGTTATTTTTCCAATGAATTAAAGCTATTGCACTAACGACCTCTAATGGCGTAATAGACGAGGAGCTTAGCCCAATCAAACACACCCAATATTCAATCCGAAACGCTCTCGAGGAAAGTATTGTAAATGTTGTATTTTCTTTTATATATTTACATATGTATTTATTGTGTACTTTCGTCAATTTGCATTTAAATAAGCAAATTGTTTTGTATTTTTAGCTTTGTTTTGTTAAGCGTTTTTTGCGCAAACGCAACGGGTAAACAGTTATACGAGAGTACAAGCTAAATTGTGGAATTATACGAGTTCGCTCATACGATCGAGGTGTAGGTACGACGCTATTATTAGGTATGCTTTGCAGGCGTTACGATTTCATAACGTCATACGTGTGGCCGTCCACCAATCTTTCCGTCAATTGACACACACGAACACGTTGGAATGAGTGAGGCCGGGAGTGCAGCCGATACTGGGCCAAATACTAGCAGTGCTCCATTAAATGTTGTGGCGTACTAGTAGCAAGTGAGAGAGTGACATGAACAGTTGAACCTACTATTAATGTATGACTGGTTACTCTCCCCATGGAAAGTAACATTGTTAGTTGACTAGTTACGGTTACACCTGTGTCGTCCGTCTTTCTAGCCGCACTAGTACAATCTTTCGAACGATTCGATTTAGATCCGTTCACATGCATCATTTGTGCGATTCATTTCCAGAACGAATCGATTAATTTTTTCGTTGAACTTGAAATATTCACATGGTTTGGAAATCGTTGCAATGGTAGTGATGGATGGCTTCTCTCTCAACTACACACGACTGATGTGGTTGCGCCGCACCGCACCGTATCGCGTTGCGTTTTGGTTGTAGCACTCCAATCACCTAATTATTTTCTGTAACACCAGCGCCGTCGCTGGGAGCAAAAGTAACCGCATCTCACCGCACACATGCGATCAATCAGCAATACAATGCTTTCACTTTCGTTTTCGTTTGGGTTGCGCGCAAAACTATTTTGTATGACCAATGCACGAGGGTAGATCGAAAAGGAATAAAAAACAACTTGTAGACGTTTCCAAACAGTTGCGGACAAAAAAATAGGGTCACTTGAAGTTATTTTGAATGAAATGAAAAAATAAGTTTTTAACGGTCAAATGTTTTTTCAAAAAAGTAGTACAAATTACAACAAATTCATTTAAATTACAGTTAAAAACTAATTAAACAAAGTGATTGACAAATTTTAAAACTTAATACTAGGAAGACTTAAATCTACATGTTTACAAATTGTATTAAAAAGCTTCATAGATTTATGCAAGGGTTCATTTGAAAAATGCGTTTCCATGGCAAAGGTAACGTAATGTCTTAATATTCTAGGTGCATTAAACCGAATAAGTAACAACAATTCAGAACAATCAACATTTCTACAAATTAAACAGTGTCGAAACACTATAGATGCAATATTTCTTCTAGTTTCCAGAGATTTTATGGAAAGAAATAAGCGTCTACTATCATAAGGTGGTACAAGTATTAAATTCAAAGAACTCCAAGCAAATTTTATAAAGTTTTTTGAACATTTTATAAGTATATGTATCGCAGCATGCGGATTCCAAATAAAAGATGCATACTCTAATTTAGAACAGACAAAATAACACTAAATTATCTTTTAAGTGTGCGGATCCGAAAGTTCAGAAGTATTTCTTTGAATGAAGTACATAAGAGAATAAGCCTTGGGGATAAAATAATCCAAATGGCAAGCGAAAGCTAACTTGTTATTAAATAAAACGCCTTAGTCAAGGTATATAGAAGAAATATCCAGATTATAATTCAAAATAGTGGATTAAAATTAAGTTACGACAATGGTGAAATGACATTTAAAAGCATTTAGATATGTTAAATGGCAAACCATTTAATTCAGACTGGCTACATAACAAACCTTTTAACAATTGAACATCACTGAACTACTTTACATCCTTAAAAATGTTTAAATCATCAGAGTATGCTAATTGCCGAGTTTATTTAAAAAACTATACCAATATCTTTAACAAAAAGGTTAAACAAAAACGGACCCAAAATGCTTAAAATAAAATATACTACTATTTTAGTATACAGTGAAAGATCTCCTTGCGGTCAGCTCTTATAGCCGGACAACTCTCTGAAGCGGACAAATTTTTTGGTCCCAAAATGTTCGCCTTGTTTCAGGAAGAAATCATGCTCCCTTAAGCGGAAACCGTCAAACTGTAGTTATCTCCCTCTAACACAAGCAAAATGCAACCCCTAAATGAAATAGCTGATTGCCTACCATCAGCCGTCCACCGTCAAGACTAATTGGGCCTTTATCTATTTTTAAAATCATTGGGCGCCAAACGCATACTCGTACAACCATAATTTAGAGTTTGTGTGGGTGGGTTGATCTCTTCCCTCTCCCAAATTATTATACGGTTTCCCATATCTACTCGTATGTACAAATTTATAGACAAGCTAAGAAGAAATCACATTTCAATACTTCATCACATTTTGCTTTTCACTGTCGTGGCTAGCAACATGCGTCAGACAAGTAATGGGCGTTAAGCTGTGATTCCCCTATTTTGTTCATAGACAAAAAATGTCGCAGCTATTGCGATTAATCGTTACTTTAGATATGGGTTTTTTTGCTGTTCTATTTCGATAAAAATTTGTTGAAAACGATCATTTGTGTGTAACTCTTAATTAGAATGGCATAGCGAAATGTGCGCTCCTTAAACGAAAAATAGGAAATAATAAATTTCGAAGAAAAAGAAAAAAATTCTGCGCGAGATATTGCAAAGAGGTAACGTTTTTGTATTTGTAGCGGTCGACCATCAATTCATTCTTACGATTTTCTTAAGGTTTAACTATGGAAAACTTAATCTGCAGCAATTATCAAAAATAAAGAACAAATAAATTGAAATCTGGGATTCATATTGACCAAAAAAGATCGATAAGTTTTGTTATGACTGGTTCGCTGTAACAAGAAGCAAAAACGCTCTATTGGGCGGACATTTCCCTTAGGCGGGGCAAAATCTCTGCGACCGTCAGTGTGCGCTTAAAAGAGCTTTTACTACTTTATACTATCGTTATAACAAGAAAACACGCTTCTTGTTGTAATAGAAATTGCACTATTCAGCACCATAATCTTCTCTGGAAATTTATGACCTTACAGTTTTCATGTCTTAAGCTCAAATCAGTTTAAGGCTATTTGCAATTTAATTTTAAATATATTTAGAGACATTCCTTTTGGTACTGCTTTGCGCGACAAAAAACAAATACGGATTTAAAATTCAGCTTGTAGAATCACAAAAGAAAATTGTTTTTTTTTTATCTCGAAAACAAAATACGAGTATGTATATTGCAAAAAAAAAAAATTCTCCGTTTCCTAAAAATAAAACGATCCCCTGCTTTTACATGGCTTACAGAAAAATCTATTACTCGTAAAGTCGCCGGCAGTGACGAGGTGGAAACCCGCCGCTGAAAAATTGTTAGATGTTCTTACTCGGGGTTGAACCTGGGTTTACCGGCATGATAGCCGTGCTTGATACTATCACACTACAGCGGCCCACAAAATACAGGTTGGCGCACGAATCGTGCAACAAAAACAAAACGTTATAACTTTATATCTGTGTGAGCAATCGGCTTATTATTTTTTTTATTTGAAGGTTAGTATTTAGAATTTTTAAAACGAATGCTTGGGATACCAAAAAGAGGATTTGGATAGCGCAGCGGTACCATGTATTGCAGTCCTGCATTTCCGTCCAAAGGGAATCTAGGCGGGAGTTTGGCGAAACTTCCCCAAGTAGATGGGCCATTATGAGGCTGGTAATCATGTTGCCAAATCTGAAAGCATCCCACGAAGACCATACCATCGAGATCCCTATGTTCGGGTTTAAGACACCATCGCGCATGTAGCATCGTCAGTTCAGGCAAATCCAAGTGTTACGGCTAGAAACTTATGGGCGCAAATTGCAGTTGGCAGACGGTCTTTACAACGGATAACTCATGATGACTTAAATTTGTTTTCGTAAAAAGTCCAAATTACAAGCAAGTTACACCCTCCGAATTTGCCTATTCGAATTTTACCAAAAAAGTATTGAAATGCCCGAAGAAGACAACAGCTTGATAAAATGATTGTTTATAATGGGCCCATTTTGATCGACACGGCAATGCAAACAAGCAAAATTGCTGTATATGGAGTGAATCTAATCCACAAATACTCCATGAGACGGAGCTGCACCCAGAAAGAGTTACTGTGTGGTGCGCAGTTTTATCAAGATGCGTTGTGGGGCCATACTTCTTTTAAGAAAAATGCGTAACAGTGACTGTCAATGGCGATCTTTAATAAAAAGATGTTGAATGAGGTTGGTTTCAGCAAAATGGAGCAACTGCTTATATAGCCGACCGGTCCAACGAACAAACTAAAATCCAGAAATTCCGCTTTCGCTGGCCTTCAAGGAACCAGACCTGACTGCACCAGATTTGTTGTATGGGTATATGTCAAGCAAGAGGTGTACAAAACGAAACCAAGGAATTTGACTGAATTGAAGCAGTTCAATAAAACAGTAATAAAAGCGATCACAACTTTAACCATTCAATCCGCAATGAATAGTATTCTGATCAGGTATCGCATATGCATGGATAAGCATGAAGGTCATTTACGGTCTATCATCTAAAAACACAATAAATCATATTTAACTAAATTTCATTGATTAAACAAGTTTTATGAATTTCTTATTGTAGCACAATTGGTGCACCACCCTGTAATAATAAATGTATTAACTATATTTAGTGTCGCATCCTTTAATATATTTCTATTAAGACATTGCATAATTTAGGTGAAGTTGGGAACTTGAATTAGCCACATAAATTTACTTTACGATTAGATTCATTTACAGTTTATTTATATGTTATTTCTCTAATGAAAACATATTAAAATTATGTTTTTGATTATCACCAATCAATGAAACCTCTCTGTATTAATCTTAAAAAACTCGAATACTATCCACTGATGGCCATTTAAAGTCAAATTCTAACGAGTTACAATTTCTTACATACATACTTAGTAGGGACATAAATACTGTTTCACACGTTTTATGCTGTAAAATAAAAAGTACTGACCAAATATTTTTTAATATATTTATTGATGTATATTGTGTCTGAAAAGAATCTACTTATTCCAAATGTCCGTCTTTTGCCTTTACACACGCCTTAAGTCGCACTGGCCAACCGTTAATAGCTGCACGAACCTCGTCCATTGGAAAATTGGCCACAGTTCGAACCAAAGCAGTCTTAAGAGATTCAATGTTGGGGTATCTTTTGACAAACCTTGCCCTCTAAAACAGTCCGCAATTTGTAATCCAATGGGTTCAAATCTGACTGAAGCTGGGTAATGATTTTCCACCCTTGGGATCAGTTCAGATGCTTCCTTAGATGACCGCGCATACACTTTATCATTTTGTTTGTTAAATTTTTCCTGAACGGTAAACATTTTTTCATCGGTAAACAATTTTTTCTGTGCAAGTTATCAGCGTGCCAAAAGGCCTTTGCATTTTTCAATTCTATTTTTTTAAAGCTGCAGTCAATAAATGTCCGGTGCGTCGTTTGAAAGCCCCAAGTCCCAAGTCTTTTTTAATGATTCATTCGACTCATGGACTTTTGCGTGATATTCATCTCACGGGCCATGATTTTTTGTTTTCGGAGCGGATTTCTGTGAATTCTTGTTTTAACGGCTTTGATGACATGCGGTGTTCGAACAGAGCGTGGGCGGGCCGACCGGTGGCGGTTTTTACATCTCCAGTCTCCTTAAACAGTTTTATGCATCGGTAAACGAACATGCGGCTTATCTCTAGTGGCCGGAGCGTTTTGAAAATATCGCTTTTTTTCATTTAACACTTGAAAAGCGCTATTACGGCGATACGGTTCTCATTATCTGACCAGTCCATGATGGAAGTTGAAACAATTTTAAAATCCCGTGACAGACTAACGCTATTGAGGTTAGCTCTCAAAACCCATATGACATTAACGGGGTATGTTCAGTTCTACTATTGAAATTGGTGTGTTCATTGTTGAAACAGTATTTATGTCCCTACTAAGTATAATTCACTTAATTTTGTATTCTTTCGCTGTGGATTTTAATTCCTGGAAAAAGGGGATACGTAAATTACACGGAAAACCCTGTAGGGCTATATAAACACATTGGCCGATATGAATGATTCGAAACAACTGCGTATAATTACCGAAATACAATTTTCTTTTCAAGGTGAACATAAGAGTAATTTTTGCGTTCCACCCTCGTACACGACTCATATGTACGAGTATTTATTATATTGAGACTTTTGTTACCAATAGAGTGAGTTTTACTAGTAAAACTTGAAATGTGCAAAGAAACAAAAATAAAAATGAAAAAACGGTAAAAAAAAATTGGTCGATCGGCTGACGATGTGTTTACGTTTGATCCGATGGCGTGGTTAAGAGTTAAGACAAGTTCATCGCGGGTTGTACTCGTAGTTCGTCACAGTTGTTTTTGTTTTGTTTTGTGCGTTTTGCTGGTGTTCAACTTTCATTTACGTGTGCGCCAGCGTTGTCAAATTGTTACCTCATTTTTGTGGGCTGCTGCATAATTTGGTTGGTGTTACTTCATAAGCACGTCAAGTCAGTCTTGCCCGTCCGTCCGACGGTGTTGAGGTAAACTTTGTCATTACAAGTGTACACGCAGACACTCACTCAAGCCCACATGCAGATACTAATGAACGAGCGAATGAATGAAGGCATATGGTCATGACTAAATTACGATAATTGCTTTCGGTTCAGTTGCCGGGCCGAGCGGGCTAACGGAAAGACACACAGACCGGCAGAAAAAGAAGTCCATTTAGTTAGCCGCTAGTTAGGGTATTTAACTTGGAGCAGACTTCGACACCATAACGCCGTAAATCTTTTGTTATGCGAAGATTTGAAATGGAGCATAATCACCGACGTGTAATATTTTGTCATTTTCATGTTAAACAAATTGGAAAACAATACTCCTCACTATTCCTCTACTCTGTAGACTTACAAGTCTTCCTTTGTCCGGAGACACAGATATAAGAGCATTGCACCGCCAGCTCCATTCATAAGTAGATTAAGCAAAGTTAACGGTGGAAATTTGAGATAGGTTCCATCACCACTTGCTTTCAATATTACATTCACTTTCGTTACGTATTTACGAGGTTGGATCAAATTAATCAAAAATGAAATCAAGTATTTAAAATCCAACAAGGCATTTTAGTTAGATCTGTTCACCTTACACAGAGAAAAAATCAGTTGAAAATCCGTCTGAACTAAAAAAATTCGGTAGGTTAGAAGGGATGTCGATCCATATTTCTCTAGTTACGTTCGCTTAAAGCTTGACATGAAATATTTGTGTACTTTTTTTAGTTCTTATCAGATTGGGGCGATGTGGCTATCATAGGAAGACCTATCAGAATATTTATCCAAAGACAAGTTGATTTAAACACTCTTGTCTCAGTAACCAACGCCGATAATCGTAAAAAATCATCGCACGAAAAAGTTCACAGGATAATTCCATTTTTTGACTGAGATTAATATGGTCACGGCAATAATAATATGTTATCCGCAATACAATTATGTTTGTCGTAAGCATAGTATTGTTAATTGAATTTAATTTTGACAATAGTATGATTGTCGCAAAACTAATATTGTTGAAATGTAACAATAGTATTATTGCCAAATTTAAAAATGAAAATAGGGTTGTAGCAACAATATAAATATGGTTGGTGCGACAAAAGTATTGTTATATGGTTTTTTTGGTAACAATAATATGATTACGGCAATCATACTGTATGATTGTAAATATTTTTCGTTTGAATATGCTTTTAGAACAATGTTATTGTTTCGGATCGAATGCAATAATAGAACTTTTTATAAGGAAATTAAAATTTTTCAAACAAACTGCTTATCTGAAATATATTTAATAAAAACGCCTACGTTTACTATTTAAACTTTTTTTCTACTGTTAAATAAATCACTCCTAATATTTTGAATTTAATGCATTTTTAAATAATTTTCATAATTCAATTCTGTTGTTGACAACTTAACGCAATTCTAATAAATAATTTTGGGGATCATAGTATGGTTGAGCGGGATCATACTATGGTTGTAGGGATCATGGATCATAGTATGGTTATGGTTATGAGGATTATATTATGGTTGTAAGAATCATACTATGGTTGTATTTGAATCATATTATTATTGTAAGGATCATAATATTGTTGTGCCACAACCATATACCCAATAATAGTATGATCCTCTTCGAATATTGTTACCATAACCATACTTTTTTCTGCGTTTGGCGAGCATTTGTAACATTAAGATAGTTCTCTGCACATTTTTTTGTTTTATTTAAAATTTACATCGTGCATTTTAGGTGGGTCACCCTTTATAAGCAAGATCTAAAGTAAAACTAGTACCTGGAGTACAGCAATTTTAAATCGGGGATGACCTTTGTGTGGAGGCTATAGGAAAATATTAAATGATATGGTCCTTTTCATCTGATTTTTTTACCGGGCCGTTATAAAATACGATGTAAGATAAAATTTGATTTGTTGCTTCAAATAGGGTAGGGATAGTCGAAAACATGGGCCGTATTCGAGAGTAAGCGACACAAGCCTGAAACATCGACCTCTGATCATCGAGAAGCCAGTCTATACTAAGAAAATGAAATTTTGGTATGAGTTTTGAATCGGAGACCCATTTTTCTTTTAAATGCGGCTGGAACCCCCATTTCGCTGAGCTCTACAGAGAAATGATAAATCATTTTTTGTTACGCGAGATAGAAGACATGAACTTGGACGATCATTGCATTCAGCAAATAGACGCTTTATGCTACATAGGCCAAGCCACAATCGATCTTTCGGTAATTCTGTTATCCGCTGTCTAGGCGATGTCTATTGGCCACCTCGTAGTTGCGATTTGGCGCCGATAGACTTTTCATGAATGGATACCGTGAAGGAACGATGTTTTACGCAGAATCCATTAAAGATGCAGACTCTTATCGAGCTAGAAGTCGTAAGATAGAGCCAGAAATCGCCACCAAGGTTTTGGGAATTGATAGGATACGCTACTACGTAGCAAGCCGTGGCAGCCACATGAATGAAATTCGGTTCCATAAATGATGGGAATGTTTGCTCTTTTAAAGGAACCAATAATATTCTAAGTAAAAATTTTTGGTTATTTTTATGGATTTGGAAGTTGAAACTTAGATTTGAACCACCCTTTGCAATCCTTTGGACTTTAGGCAACCAACAAACTATAGATAAAGACTATAGAGAATAATATTAAAAATTTCGAGCGATTAAGATCGTACCTAGACCAGATTTTCCCGGTGATCCATCATGGCCTGGCCTATCATTCGTTCGCTGGTCTGAGAGCTTCTAATCTGAGATAGGGCTTACATGTAATACGGGGAGTACCAACATGTTTCTGAGAGAAACGTGCAAGGTTGCCCCAGGTGTGGCCAGCTCATTCGCCCTACTATTCCTTGGATTGTAGATGTGCCCCTGGCACCCAATTTAGGTGAATATCGAACAGCATGAGTACCTCGTTAAGACATACGAGAGTTGTGGGTGGTTCGTGAGTTTAGAAATATAGAGATTTGATTGTAGCCTTTTAGAGAATTTATAAACATTGTAAGCAAGAAACGTCGTTATCGGGGAACTTTCTCGATCTTCTGCCTGAAAACAGTACAACTTCTTGATTGTATAGAGGATAGATCAAATCCAAATTCATTCGTGTGGATTTCAAAAGATACCCTTCCATTTATTTTTTACTCATCTGTGGTTTTACTGATCCTATCATTAATGTTTCATTGTAAGTTAACTTATTATGACGAATCGCTTTAGGTACTTGTCACCTTTGGAAGAAATTTCCTTGGCGACAATTGACAGTGGCTCAATTGCCGGAATATGATGATTTCTGGATGACTGTAGAAGTTCGGTTTTATTTGTGGTCACTCCCAGCATGTTTTCTGATGCCCGTGATTCAGAAAATTGACCAACCGTAGTACAACAAGTACAACCAGCGAAGTAGAGGCGGTCATTAAAATGACACCATATTCCATATATAAGTATAATGACATGAATATAGCTTAACAATAATTTCGAAATCAATTTAATATCTCACACCTTTATTGGTTACTTAAATTCCTTTGCCTATCGTTGTGATATAGTCACCCTCCGCACAAGTATACTGTAGACAACACCTCACAGAACTTTAGCGGCAATTGTGTGACCCTCCCTCGTAAACGAAGAAAGAATTAATGAATGATAATAAAAAGAAAAATCACTTTAACGAAACGAAAAGATAACAATACCGTTGCAGTAATTGAAAGTACAGATCCCGTCCAGGGGTGTGAGATTCGGCGGTGGGGAAGATATAAATACACGCAATAAAAGCCAATGTACTAGACAGGCCAGACCTACACGGATTGTTTACTTGACAACGTTTATTAATATTAATCTTGTCGAGATAAACACGAAAGAATAGCCATTTATGCTTCTAGATAGAGACACCAGCGGCGATGAGGAGGAGGAACATGTTGATTTAACAACACAATTTTTGCATACCGTCGTCCAGCAGCTTAAAAGTTTTCCATGACGAGTAAATTGAACGAAAATGATCCGACACACGATGAAAGTTCTAAATTCAAATAATTTCACTTGTTCCTAATACCAAATTGAGTAAAATTGATGTTTAGAAGGTTTAATATATTTTCAAACAATGTAAAGCTCGTTGGATTTAAGAGAAGTTCTCCCTTGTTCCTTAGTGGGATGTTAAGGGACTTAAGCCGCAACGCGCTTTCATACCCTCCGCCATGGGATTGAGTACAAAAAATTTTGTCGCTACGTTTGCAACACCTTCAAATATTAATTGTTACATTAAGATCGTCGTAAAATTCTAAGTCAATTCTATATGTCGGACAGAGGCCAATCGGAATAAGCTAACCCTGAAAATTTGAGAATATCTACAAATAATCATAAACTGTTTAAGATTGTGAATTGGAAATCGGCTTAGCGGAAAAAAAGTTTTTAAGTACATCTGTAAAAATACATTCTGCATTATTTGTGGACGAACCATGGCTCAGCAGGGTTTGTTTATTGGAGATGCACAACACATCCAAAATTGGGATGTCTTTTGAAGTTATGGTATCGATCTTGTGGTCCAAAAAACCTGCACTAACAATAATTTAAAACAAAAAATTTCTAAGGTCTGCTCAAAAGTCAGGTTCGGACGGATGGACCGTGGGGGTCCTTAAAAGCCGGTTATGTCGATAAAATAAACCTTGCGGATAAAATAAACCTTGAGGACCAAAAACCAGCTTATTTTTGATCAAATGTAAGTGGACAATTCGTAATGGGAGAAACTTTAATAATCTTTACCATGGATTGCGTTGTATAGGGTGATCCATCTAGAGGTATTTTTTTAAAACAAAAAAAAATTCAAATCAAGTGTGGAATCTTTATTGGTAATTTGAAAGGATATGGCATTTATTTTTTAAAAATAATAACCTTCAAATGTTGGCAACTGTATTATGGAAATGAGCGTTCGAAGAGAAATGGGAAGATCCGCTAATTTGGACCAAAATTTTGTTCAGTGATGAGGCCCATTTCTGGCTCAACGGCAAAGTCAAAAACAAAATTGCGAATTTCTGCTGAAGAGCAACAAGAAGAGGCTCAAGAGGTGCCATTATACCCAGAGAAAACCTCGGTTTGGTGCGGTTTATAAGCTGGTGGAATCATCGGTGCATGTTTTTCAAAAATGAACGTAACCGTGAATGTTGCTCGCTATCGCGCCATGATATCGATCTTTATGCTACCTGAAATTGAAGCCCGTAATCTTGACGACACTTGGTTTCAACAGGACTATGCCACTTGCCATAGAGCTGCTCAAACAATGTGTCTATTGAGAGGTCATTCCGAAAAGCAGCTAATTTCACGTTTTGGACAGGTGAGTTGGCCGCCTAGATCGAGTGATATCACACTTTAAACATTTTTCTTTGGGGTTACGTGAAGTCCAAAATCTATGCTGACGATTCAGGTTTTGGAAGCTAACATTACGCTTGTTATTAAAGCCATACCGGTCGAAATGCTCGAACGAGTCATCCAAAATTGGACCCTCAGAATGGAAACCCTGAGGCGTAGTTGCGGCCAATATTTGAAGGTCCGAAATTGGACCCTCAGAATGGAATCCCTGAGGCGTAGTTGCGGCCAACATTTGAAGGAAATTATATTTAAAAAATAAATGCTACAAAATGTCCTTTCAAATTACCAATAAAGATCCGCACTTGATTTGAATTTTTATATTTTTTTGTTCTGAAAAAATATCTCTAGATGGATCACCCTAATCATAGTGGGTGGTTTAACATTTTAAATTTGAATCGGCTGTTAAAAGAGTAAACTTTGTCATTTTATAATGGAAAACAATATTATTTAAAGTATATGACTACCACAACTGGCTCAGCAGTACAATATTCTAAGAGCAACATTTTTTGGGTATATGGTTATGGCACAACAATATTATGATTCCTACATCCATACTATGATCCCCTCAACCGCATTACGAATCACACTCAACCATACTATGATCCCAAAACCAAACAATGATCCCTACAACCATACTATGATCCCCTCAGCCATATTACGTATCACACTCAACCATACTATGATCCCCACAATTATAAAATGATCCTCACAACCATAGTATGTTTCACATTTAACCATAGTATGATTCCCTCAACCATAGTATGATTCACACGCCATAGTATGACTCACACGCAAAAAATCTGCCAGAACTACAAAACTACTATTAGACCAAAAAAATTCTGTTAGACAAATGTTATTTATCATGATGAGAATGACAACTTACTTTTCGGTCACATTAACGGAATGAAGTTTAACTTAATGGTTGTTTTTATATACAGGGGCTGGTAAACATGGTTGCCAAATCTGAAAGCATCGCACGAATACGAAACCGAGATCCCTATGTTCGGGTTCAAGACACTATCGCGGCTGTAACATCGTCACTTTAGGCAAATCCGCAAATTGCAGTTAGCAAACGGTCATTACAACGGATAAAATTAAATTGTATTTTCTATGCAATAAAAAAATGAAATACACATAAAAATGTGTCCCGAAAATGGGCAATATAATTTGTATCTTGCTTTGATTAATATTTTTTTAGTTGCAGCTTAATTGTCTAATAACATTCAGTCTAATAACATTACGAGGGAGACCGCAAAGCTAACTGGCCTGGCACATTTTCTGTTTTACAAGCTACTTTTTTTTGCTTTTTTAAAAGCAATCTTTTATAAGCCGTCTGTCAAAATTTCTGAAATATTTAATGATTATTTCTTTGTTACAGGTGATTGAAGTAAACAAGTTTTATAATTTTTGAAAAAAATGAAAAATAAAGAGTTTCGTGCGGTAATTAAACACTTTTATATGGAAGGTTATACGCCACAATTAATCAAAGATGAATTGGAGTCTGTTCATGGTGATAATGCACCATCATACTCCACCGTGAAATCCTGGGTTCAACAATTTAAAATGGGAAGACCGAAAACTGCTACTACTATTGAAAACATTAGATACATATTTAATGAAGTGACTAAAGATAATGTAATAAAGCTCAGAGAACTTGCTGATATTGTTAAAAAAACGAAAAACAAGTTTGGAGTATTTTACATGATGAACTCTACATGAAAAAGCTATCCGCAAGATATGTGCCGCATTTTTTGACGTTGGACCAATCCTCGGACAATTCCGAGGAGCTTTTAGCGATTTATCAGCGTAATCCAATAGAGTTCTTCCGCCGATTCATGACTGTTGATGAAACATGGATCCATCACTACATCCCAGAATGCAAAGAACAGTCAAAACAATGGATAGAAGCTGGTAAAAGTGGTCCCAAGAAGGCGAAAACTGTTAAGTCAGCAGGAAAAGTAATGGCCACAGTATTTTGGGATGCAAGGGGTTTAATATTTATTGATTATCTTGAGAAAGGAAACACTATAAATAGTGAATATTATTGTGCATTATTGGATCGGTTGAGTGAAGAAATCAAGATAAAACGACCGCATTTAGAAAAAAAAAGTTCTTTTTCATCAAGATCATGCTCCTTCACACACTGCATTTTTAACTCAACAAAAACTGGCCGAATAACGGTTTGAAATTTCTCCGCATCCACCATATATCTCCTTCTGATTATTTTTTGTTTCCAAATTTAAAAAAAAATCTCGGTGGCAAAAAATGTTCGTCCAATAGCGAGGTTATCGCTGAAACTGAGGCATATTTTGAAGGTCTTGAAAAATCTTATTTTTCGGATGGAATTAAAAAACTTGAAAAACGTTTGATGAAGTGTATTGAGTTGGAAGGAGATTATGTTGAAAAAAAAATAATAATAATTCCAAAAAAACGGTTCTTTTTATGTTAGGCCAGTTACTTTTGCGGTCGCCCTCGTATCTATTTAAAACAGAAATTTAAATATCATTTCATTCTCAACTTTTTTATACTTCCACCGATATATTTACTGAACATGAACAGTGGTTAATGTAAATTAACCTCTTTTGGAACCACAAAAGGGAAAATCCTTGAAGTCAGTCTTGAAAGTCTTAAAAAAGTTACCGAATTTTAATAAGTGTGTGTAGTATTTATGTTCTTTATTTTAGTTAAAAATACAAAATCTGAATTTCAAATATAATTTCAATTAATTGTTTTTAAGTAGGAGTGGCAACAAACATTTTCTTTAAATTTTTTAATCTCTAAATTAGTCATGCATTTTACATCTTCCATCTTTAAGCAAAATAATTCAGTGCACTCGCATACTAATTAAATATTTAAAAAAACAACATGAAAATACATTGGAGCCGGCATTGAACTTGAACCTCAAGCACACAACTCTATTTCCCATAACAGAAGCTGCCAAAAAAAAACCTGGTAGAAATCTACAAATATTTTAACTTCGTTTTTCAATTGTCTTGTTTGTATTCACTTCCTTGGGTTTACTTAATTGCTGCTTGCATATTTTAACTTGAAATACTTCGGTACTTCAACATTCGCACACGCCGTACAAACAGCTAAGCGCTTGTTGTAATCAAAAAATGTTTTACGAGTAGTATAGAAAATTAAACAAATTTCAGTTTTTAAAAGCCCATACGGGTTTCAAGTTTAAACCTTCTGTATTGACAGTATTTCAAGGCCGTTACCAAATGAGACGTAAGTTTTATTTACAGAATAAGGTAACATAATAAAGATGTTTTCGAAATTGACTCAACAAAGTTCTCTTGAAATTGGTTCCGAAATCTTATTAAAATTACACTTAAATTACAATGACAAAGTAAAACAATCTAATCAGATGTTAAGCGTTTCTTGTCATCTCTACATTACGGATCAGTCCATAATGTGTACGTTGTACCTACGTCATAGGAATTTGCGAAAGGAAGGTTCGTCAAAAAAACTGTCAATAGCATGTTGGCTATAATTCATGAGATCTGGTCGTTCAAAGTTTAGAGTAGAATGGGTGGTGTCACGCTATTTTTTACAATTTTAACATAACAATGTAAGTAAATTTTTTAGTAAGTAACTTCATCCTGTTAAAAATGTATTACGGCGCACAGTGGTCCAGAATCAATCGGACAAAAGTCCATAACTATTGATCTAGTAAAAAGGTAATGATTTTCAGTATTACCTGTGGGCAGTCATCCTTCAGTTATTTGAATTAATACATTTATTAGGGGTTTTTGGTACATAACACTGACAAATAAACAATGATTAGCATTTGGAAATAGGAAGTTTACGAGGGCGACCGCAAAAGTAACTGGCCTAACATAAAAAGAACCTTTTTTTGGAATTATTATTATTTATTTTTCAACATAATCTTCTTCCAACTCAATACACTTCATCAAACGTTTTTCAAGTTTTTTAATTCCATCCGAAAAATAAGATTTTTCAAGACCTTCAAAATATGCCTCAGTTTCAGCAATAACCTCGCTATTGGACGAAAATTTTTTGCCACCGAGAAATTTTTTTAAATTTGGAAACAAGAAATAATGAGAATGAGCTAAATCTGGACTATATGGTGGATGCGGAGCAATTTCAAATCGTAATTCGGCCAGTTTTTGTTGAGTTAAAAATGCAGTGTGTGAAGGAGGATTATCATGATGAAAAATAACTTTTCTTTTTCTAAATGCGGTCGTTTTATCTTGATTTCTTCACTCAACCGATCCAATAATGCACAATAATATTCACTATTTATAGTTTTTCCTTTCTCAAGATAATCAATAAATATTATACCCCTTGCATCCCAAAATACTGTGGCCATTACTTTTCCTGCTGACTTTACAGTTTTCGCCTTCTACGGACCACTTTTACCAGCTTCTATCCATTGCTTTAACTGTTCTTTGCATTCTGGGATGTAGTGATGGATCCATGTTTCATCAACAGTTATGTCGGCGCAAGAACTCTATTGGATTACGCTGATAAATCGCTAAAAGCTCCTCGGAATTTGTTCAAGGGACGATTTTTTGGGGCAAAGTCAACAAACGCGGCACACATCTTGGGGATAGCTTTTTCATGTGGAGTTCATCGTGTAAAATACTCCAAACTTGTTTTTCGTGTATTTTAACAATATCAGCAAGTTCTCTGAGCTTTATTCGTCTATCTTTAGTCACTTCATTAAATATTATGTTTTTAATAGTAGTAGCAGTTTTCGGCCTTCCAGAGCGTTGTTCATCTTCAGTACTTGAACGACCCATTTTAAATTGGACGGTGGAGTATGATGGTGCATTATCACCATGAACAGAATCCAATTCATCTTTGATTAATTGTGGCGTATAACCTTTCATATAAAAGTGTTTAATTACCGCAGGAAACTCTTTATTTTCCATTTTTTTCAAAAATTATAAAACTTGTTTACTTCAATCACCTGTAACAAAGAAATAATCATTAAATATTTCAGAAATTTTGACAGACGGCTTATAAAAGATTGCTTTTAAAAAACAAAAAAAAAGTTGCTAGTAAAACAGAAAATGAGCCAGGCCAGTTAGTTTTGCGGTCGCCCTCGTACTCATTTTTTAGCTGCATATCTAAATAATAATTGATCAGAAAAAATAATAAATTCTCGTTTTGATATAAAACTCATGATTTTTTGCAAACATGTACCTAATCTTCCAGGGGCAATCCGGGTGGCAACAGTTAACCCAAAATTGGTAATGTATCCTTTAAAGGCTTTTGCAGGAAAAAAGTAATTTCGGTCTAATTTAATATTTTTTCAAAATCGTTTTTTTAACTATATTAGGGTTTTTGTGGCATAGCACAGACAGATGAATACCAATTGGGACACAATTTAACATTAAGAGCAAGAATGACTCGGCTCAAATAGTGCGGGGGTTTTACCGAAATCTAAGGTCTTGGCGTAGCCCCAAAGCAAATACTCAAGAGGTGTTAAGTCGCATGATCGCAGTGGTCAATTAATAATAGATTGTCGTGAGACGATCAAGAAATATAAATTAAATTATTGCCTTTACATTATTTTAATTTACATTTCTCTATTTCAATTTGTATTTTATTAAATTCAATTTGTATTTTATCAATTTACGTTTGTATTTTGTCGTTTTCCGTTTTCTCAACCTTATTTGTATTTTTGCATCTTTAATTGGAAATGGTGTTTACACGGAGAACAGATTCGTTGCTAAAACCAAAGAATTAAGATTGCATGCACTTTCAGTATTCTATTACTACTTTGTAATTTACAGTATTTGAAACGACAGTCGGGGAAACAAGGAAAAAGTTTAAAATTTTTATGAACGAGGGCATATTATTTTTGTATCCCTTCCAAAAAATAGGATTTTCGAGGTCGACTCATGTTTCATCCACAGTTACAAAACAACACAAAAACTCATTCGAATTGCGGTTAAACAACTCCAAACAATCATTTGTCACACGATTGCGTTTAGGGTCAATTGAGAGCAAACGCGGCACCCATCTTGCAGACAGCATTCTTATGGCAATAACTCCCTCAAAATATGATAGTAGTCTATTAACAGATGGTACTTGATAGGAGCATTGTTGCATTTCATATAACCACGAGGGAAGATGGAAAAGTCACGGAATTATTGATATGCCCTTGTAGGAAAAAACCGTTTGCCTACACACTTGAAGTACTCTACAACATGGGGAGAGTTATGTCGAGAAAAAAGTGAAAGAGATGATAGAATATTTTTAATACAGGAAAACACCTTTAGGCGACCTTCTTTAAAATGATAAAATTTTAATTATTATTACCAATAATTAGAACAATAAATTCTTTGCAAAACTGTTGGTTGCCACAACGTAATGGCTATATTTAACCGAATATTAATTATGATTATAAACATTTGGTGATTGCAACAGAATTTCTTTTTTTGCATCGGAATTTTTGTAGTTTTACCGATTTCCATTTATTTTTTTCTCTGTGTGTATAAATATTGACAAAATAATTAAAAAATATATCAAAGCCGGGTTTATAAAACAATAGCCGAGTTCTTTTCAGGTTACTAAAGAAGAATTTGTATGGAAGTTACACGGTAAGCAAGCGAGTTGGCTGCAACTCGGTAACGAAACGAGTTAGAGTTACCTGAGTTATTTTTTAACAAAAAAAATATTATGGCATGTAAAACAAAATTAAAAACATATGTTTTTTGTTATTGATACAGAAATAAAATGTCATTTATAAGTCATTTCCTAAGTGATATACATATTTACGTTTTTCACAATCTTAGTACCAGGTGTACGAGGGCGACCACAAAACTAACTGGCCTGGCACATTTTCTGTTTTACTAGCAACTTTTTTTTGTTTTTGTTTTTTAAAAGCAATCTTTTATAAGCCATCTGTCAAAATTTCCGAAATATTTAATGATATTTTTTTTGTTACATGTGATTGAAGTAAACAAGTTTTATAATTTTTAAAAAATGGAAAATAAAGAGTTTCGTGCGGTTATACGCCACAATTAATCACATTTGAATTGGATTCTGTTCATGGTGATAATGCACCATCATACTTCACCGTGAAATCCTGGGTTCAACAATTTAAAATGGGTCGTTCAAGTACGGAAGATGAACAACGCTCTGGAAGACCGAAAACTGATACTACTATTGAAAACATTAGAAAAATATTTAACGAAGTGACTAAAGATAGACGAATAAATCTCAGAGAACTTGCTGATATTATTAGCGAGGCTGAAACTGAGGCATATTTTAAAGGTCTTGAAAAATCTTATTTTTCGGATGGAATTAGAAAACTTGAAAAACGTTTGATGAAATGTATTGAGTTGGAAGGAGATTATGTTGAAAAATAAATAATAATAATTCCAAAAAACGGTTCTTTTTTATGTTAGGCCAGTTACTTTTGCGGTCGACCTCGTACATATAAAATAATTATGGTTCCTAATTGCCCTTGTCTGGAGTTCATGTTTAATGCTGTACAGAACGAAATTAAATTTGTCAATAAAATGTTTACAAAAATTTGCTTTGTCTTTTTGTTTATAAACTAACTTTTTTGTGCTTATGCTGCCATCTGATTCAAAATGTTGTTGAATGTTGCCAGAATAGCTAAGCTAGTTACCTAAAAAAAACACGGCTAGTAATGTTTATTTAATATGGATTTCAATATAAAAAAACTCACAATGTCCACAAATATATCGATTTAAAATGCAGTGCTTAAATTGAATTTTTGTTCATAAGGAAATGACAAATTGATATTCTGGTTAATATTCTATTACTGCAATAGAATGCAGATAGAATAAATTCAAAATCGTTAAGACATGTCGCGAATTTCAAATTATTTAAAACAAAATTGTTGTCTCCCTTTCTACAAGTGAGAACTAGAGAGGAGGGAGTTACCGACATGTGCATGGTCGGCGTACTTGGGTTTTGAAATAATTTCCGTTCGCCTTGAGGCCAGTCTTTAACAAAAGAAGATGTTTCGTTTTTATTTATTGTGGCTTCTTCAAATATAAGTAAATGAAACATCTTTTGTTTAACATTAGCTGATCTCATGGCAAAAACGAAAACCAAACATAATAAAGCGTTTGTGAAATTTAACGTTTGGTTTGACCTAAATTTTGAACAAAAAAAACATACGTTAAGCGATGAAATTGCATATGCATCACCTTGTGGGTGGACTTTGTTTTCGCAATAGTTTAATTTGTTCATATTTTCCTTTTAAGCCAAAAATTAACAAGCGAAAATACTAGTTGGACATGTAATAAATAATATTGTGCGCTAACTATAAAACGATTCCAATTGTTATGTTTTCGACATTTATCGCTAATAATCCCCTTACGAAAGTTGGATAAAGAAAATATTGGTTGCGGAATGGTACTACCCCGCCCGTTAAACACATTGGGCCACAAGTTAATGATTGTTTTTTTGCAGTTTTCAAAACTTAGTAATTATAGTTTTTCCAATTGTTATAATACAGAAGCTGCCAATGCCAATCAGCTGTCCTAAAATTCAGTATGGTTTTTTTAATCATCATGCATTGTTATATGTGGGAGTTATTTTAAAAATATTATAAAAGTTCCGTCTAATATCTTTAATCCATAATTTTAGACATATGGTGTTTTACTAATGTGTCGGCACTTTGTAGAATCTCTAAGGTGATATAAAGTATTGCAAATGTATGTAATGAAAAACTGAGAATGAGTGTAGAATGCAACACACATTCCCTGTAGCTCCCCTAAGATGGCCAAAAGGGTGACTTGACCTAGGCCTTGCTTTGCCGCTGGGTCTATCAGTGTAATTAAAAAGAATTTGCATTTATTTTTCACACACGCCAACTGAGGTGTTAAATAGCGTGACCGATGATCGACTATTTTTTTGCAAGCTCCTCTTATTTGTTTAATGAATATTTATTAATCAATCTGCCAAGTTAACCCTCACCGCACTGTATTTTTTGCGCGCACAAAAAGATTTCCTACTCTTACTTTAAGTCTCACTCAATGAATAAATCAAATAAATGTACGACAATTAAGGTGATGAAGCAGAGCAGATCGACCAACTAAACCGCACAGCGCACCGACCAACCGGCCGACCGACCGACCAGCATGGTTAATTATCACGTGATTCATTAATTCCTTCACTTAAGTAAGACTTGATTAAATAAAACAACGATGATATTTACTTGCCTTTATAAAATACATATACACACATATTTGGTTATTTACTCGTATATGTTATACCGGGTGGTCCATCTAGAGATTTCTTTTTAAATCATATGCTTAATTAAAAATGTACGTCGGCAGTTGGGGGGCTTGGCCTGACAATTCAAGTAATGCGGCAGTCATGTGGACCCCGATGGCAGGCGGGACAAGGGTCCGGAACGTTTGCGTCAATTCGCGCCCAATTTGAATTGAGGCCGCTGCACCAGCCAGATCTCAGCTGAGTCAGATCCACGCCGATTTGTTGAGGTAGAGTTTTCTCCTCTGGTGAAATCTCCGGGAAATGTTCCCCTAGAAATAATGGGTTTTCCAATAGGGACATAACAAATTCGTATCTCTATGTCAACAGACCCTCAAACATTTTTAATGATCTTTCAGTGTCAAAACATTAGTCGAAGTCAACATTTTCATCATGGTAAAGTTCACTCACATACGAGCAACGTCTGAATTTCATTAAAAATTACTACCGACATTTTGAGGCGTTGGCTCTGGCAAAGTTTCACGAAAATCCAGAGTTTCATCGAAAAATCATTACTGGCCGAGTGGTTTTGTCAATAAACAAAATATACGTTATTGGACAGCAACAAACCCACATGTGCTTTAAGAGACACAATTGGATCCGCAAAAAAGTACTGTGTGATGTAATTTTCATGCCGGAGATGTGATTGGGCCATATTTTTTCAACGATGAAAGCAATCGTGCCATATTAGAAAGTGATTTTTGACCATAATTAGATGAGCTTGACATCGCCGATATGTAGTTTCAACAAGACGATGCCACTAGCCTCACAGCTCGCGTTGCATTCAATTTACTGAAAAGCAAATTTGGTGAACGTGTTATCTCGAGTAATGGTCCGGTCGAATGGCCACCTGGTTTATGCGATTTAACGCCTTTAGATTTATTTTTATGGGGCCACATCAAGTCATTGGTCTATGCCAAACAACTTTAGACGAGCTCAGAGACTACATCCAGCGCAAAATTACCAACGTTTCGGTCGAAATGTGTGCAAGCGTGGTGGAAAATTGGGTCCAAAGAATAGTTAGCTGTACACGGTCTCGTGGTGGTCATATTGCACTGAAATAAATTTGAATTCTATATCCCTAATATTCTGTGTTCTATTAATATACTCGTATACAATTGTTTAGTCCTTTATGGAAAACCCTGTACATTCACGCTATAGCTGGATACAGCTGCTGTGACTTTATCATCTTGAATGTCGTTCAGACCTGCCTGATAGTTTCGATGATGTAAGGGCTTTCACTAGTACCACTGGACCTCTTCCTCTCTAGACATGAAGATCGTACTTGATCTGCCTGGGCGAAGGCATCCTGTCTATTGGATGGTGGGATGACTACTGTGAAGATACCTAATCAGATACCGCTAAGACAACAAGATATTGTGTCGGTAAGAAGGGCCTTACCGACACAATTTCTCCTTATGTAGATGGTCTCCTCATGTAAATGGTCCTCAGAAGGCATAAGACACCCTGTTGATGTTCTCAGGGCGGCATTCTGAGAAGTCTAAATTTTCTTTCACTGCGTCGTACTCACATTCGCCGTCCACACTGACGCTGCGTAGTTCGCTTCAGACGGACCTATCGCTTTGTAAGAGGTCAACAAGGTTTCTTTGTCGGTCACCCAAGTACTGCCGCTAGTGACATGAGGTCCTTATTCATACTTTTAAGCTTATCGCAGATATATATGTGCAGATAGATATGTGCAGAGCATCGAAAAAGGCTGTCCAATGTGACACCAAGGATTTTGGGGTAGTTGGTAGTCGGGATGTTGACGTTATCGACTTTCATATAAAGTGACAATCGAACCTTTGTGACATAAACGCCAATTTAGCAGAACCCTAGAACAGATTTTTTTACACTATGATTGCATCTACTTTGAACACTTCTTTATCAGGTGATTAAAGAATATAATAAGAATAATCCAACTTTAAAAAACATTTCACTATTCAATTAATACGAGGGTTGCTATATATATATCTGGCCCATGCAACACTAAGTGTTGCTTGGCGCCATCTGACGTTTCCACTGGAAAGTTTGACATGTTTTAGCATTAACGTACTCCGAACGTTTTGACGTACGACCATCATTTGTGTTGTTTACAGTGACTTGGCAAAATCTATTTAGCAAAAAATCGGATTTAACTCGTGAACATTTTCGTGCGATTATTTTTCACAGCTTTCGACGTGGATTATCACGACAAGAATGTATTGATGAACTTAAATCTTTGTGCGGCTATGAAGCACTATCCTATAGCACTGTGAAAACTGATTTAATGAATTCAATCGTGGCCGACGCTCGCTCAAAGACGAAGGTCGCCCAAAAACAGCCGTTGTGCCAGAGAACATTGATGCCGTGCGTGAACTGATAATGCAAGATCGTCATGTGACATACCGTGAGATAGCATACATTCAATAGCCTTAAAAAAGTTTTGTTCTCGTTGGATCCCGCACAATTTGACAATCGCTCGAAAAAAGGCTCGTGTCGATTAGTGCAAAGAAATTTTGAAAAAATACAATCGCGGTGCTTCATAAGACGTTTATAAGATCGTCACAGGTGACGAATCATGGATCTATGCGTATCAGCCCGAAACAAAACAGCAATCGACCGTGTAGGTCTTCGAAGACGAGCCAAATCCTACGGAAATTGTTCGTGGAAGAAGCACTTCGAAGCAAATGGTCGACTGTTTCTTCGGCAAAACTGGTCATGTGGCGACTATTCCGCTGGAGCAACGTAGGACGGTCAATTCTGAGTGGTACAATAACTTGTTTGCCTGAAATCTTCGGAGAAATTCGAAAAACGAAAAAGAGAAGACGAAACATTGTGTACAATGACAATGCGAGTTCTCACACATCGGCTCAAACGCGTTTTTGACCGGCCAAAACGTCGAATTGATGGGTCATCCGCCGTACAGCCCTAACTTGGCACCCAATGACTTCTTTTTATTCCCGCACATCAAGAAAAAAAATGCGTGGCTAACGATTTTCGTCGCTTAAAGATGCTGTTAAAGCGTTCAGAAACCATTATTTTGAGTTGTCTCAATCGGAGGGGAAAAAGTGCATCGACAATTGGTTTGAGCGCATACAAAAGTGTATAAATCATGCTGGAGAATACTTTGAAAAATAATAATACCATTTTTGATGATAAATATTCACATTTTCATTATTAGGCCAGAAATATATATAGCAGCCCCCTATTAATATGTAACTCATAAATATATTTTAGTTTAATGTTAATTTTTCAAATAATTTTGATTACAATTTTAAAAAAAATTGTTTGTTTGTCTTATTTCTAATAACAAAAATAAAGATTTTCTTGAGTCACAGCATCAAATTATACAATTGTGCTTAATATTTTTTTTGTTTTTTTTTAAGAAATTAATTTCTTCATACATGTTAGAACCGGCCCAATATACATGGACATATCGCTTTAAAATAACTATAACATTTTCTCACGAAGCTAAAAATAGAATTTTATTTGCGGATTTTTTGACTCCGAAATTGGCAACCTCGGGTGAGAAAAATCTTATAATGCTCTTCTGCAAAGGACCATAAAAGAATCGTCTCGCCTACCAAAGGTGCAGGCTATTTGATGACCTCAATGACCCAGTAGATGCTTGTCTTAAATTTTACGTAAAATTTAAAGTGACATTTTTTTTTGGTTCAAATAAAACAATTTTGAGCGATATCCAACAGAACTTCCTTTAGCGATTTTCGACACAACTTCCTTTATTTATCACTTCATTCTTCTTTCCCCTTAGTTGATTATTCCTCGCTCATGTTTACTCAAGGGAACTACAATGGACGGAATTCAGTCGGCCCTTAACTAAAATCGTCGGTTGTTATCTCAACTGGAAAACTTCCCGGTCAACCTTACCTAGCCTTAACACTTACAGCTCTAGCCTGGTCGAAATCTTGACAGATAGTCTTATCTCGGTAAATCGAAAAGAATCGCTTTACGCTTCCGCATTCTTCAAAGTGTGCACTTGCTAAAAACCAAATTTGAATGTTTGCCATTTTCGAATAAACTTATAACACGCCAAACAACACTAATTTTTGTTTTTTTTTATTTTAAAAAGAAACTTAAGTTTGGATCACCCTTTACATTGTAAATTAGTTAGTACGGACAGCGGGATGAAAAAAACCGCATTGAAAATAAATTTCAGGTCATTCCTACGTAATGAGAGTGACTTGACAGACAGGCTTGATTGAATGAGCAACATTATTTTCAATATCAATTAAAGTTATTCAATCCAAAGTTAAACGTGTAAGCAATTTGTATTTTTAGGATAATATCAAGCTTGCAAAATAAAACGTAATTTCCGCTAAAACCGAAATAAAAGGTGAAGAACCGATTAAAAAAAACACACAAAAATTACCATTACGTGAGATGGCGCAAATGTCTCGACAACCGAAACGAGATATTAGATAAGTTTGAAATTGCCCAGGTTGACCCCAAGATACCCTACCTAGACTTGCAGTCTTCCTAATATTGGGCATGTTTTATTTATTGAGCGACAAATTTCACTTTAAATTCCGATAAGGTGATAACTTAAAATTATTAAAATACCGTAACGTTTTTTTTAGAAATTTCTAAATAAGCAAAATCAGACCCAGTGTGTTTTGAAAAATTTTATTTTGGTACTTATGTGGATTTTTATCGTTTGTTAAATAAAAAGTCGTATCTGATGTTCGAAGCCAAGCGGCCTGGTTGGCTTTAAACTGTCAAAATCTAGTAATTATTTTAATCATCATTAAAATCAAGTGTATTCAGACTACTATGAGTAACGCAGATATAATCTGGATAGCTACTTACCGAAATCCCGTTGGGGTACTGAGCTTACGTCTATCATGGGATCATTATGAGAATGTTAACAATATGGTTCGTTGCGTAGCTCCTGTAAGCCATCTCCCAAAAATAAAACCACAACGTATACAAAAAGAAGCCGGACCGAACCTTACATACACGCAGAAAAATGCATGGTTACTATATGGTCACTGCAACAATAATATGTCCTCTGCATTAAAAGTATGTTCATCGCAACCATAGTATTATTTTTTGAGTGACATGTTGACAATAGTATGATTGCGGTAATATTAATATTGTTGAAATGTAACAATAGTATTACTGACAAATTAAAAAATGGAACTATGGTTGTAGCAATAATATAAATTTTGTTGGTTCGACACAAGTATTGTTGTTTTGGGTTTAATGTTAACATAAATATGATTACGGCATTCATAGTGCATGATTGTAGATTTTCTAAATTTATGTATGGTTTTAAGAACAATGTTATCGATATGAATATTATGCAATAATAGTATTTTTTTATGTATAAGTACGAGGGCGACCGCAAAAGTAACTGGCCTAACATAAAAAGAACCGTTTTTTTGGTGTTATTATTATTAATTAGTTTTCAACATAATCTCCTTCCAACTCAATACACTTCATCAAACATTTATCACGTTTTTTAATTTCATCCGAAAAATAAGATTTTTCAAGACCTTCAAAATATGCCTCAGTTTCAGCAATAACCTCGCTATTGGACGAAAATTTTTTGCCACCAAGAAATTTTTTTAAATTTGGAAACAAGAAATAATCAGAGGGAGCTAAATCTGGACTATATGGTGGATGCGGAGCAATTTCAAATCGTAATTCGGCCAGTTTTTGTTGAGTTAAAAATGCAGTGTGTGAAGCATTATCTTGATGAAAAAGAACTTTTTTTTCTAAATGCGGTCGTTTTATCTCAATTTCTTCACTCGACCGATCCAATAATGCACAATAATATTCACTATTTATAGTTTTTCCTTTCTCAAGATAATCAATAAATATTATACCCCTTACATCCCAAAATACTTTTCCTGCTGACTTAACAGTTTTCGCCTTCTTGGGACCGTTTTTACCAGCTTCTATCCATTGTTTTGACTGTTCTTTGCATTCTGGGATGTAGTAATGGATCCATGTTTCATCAACAGTTATGAATTGGCGCAAGAACTCTATTGGATTACGCTGATAAATCTCTAAAAGCTCCTCGGAATTAGTCTAACGGACAATCAAAGTCAACAAACGCGGCACCCATCTTGCGGATAGCTTTTTCATGCGGAGTTCATCATGTAAAATACTCCAAACTTGTTTTTCGCGTATTTTAACAATATCAGCAAGTTCTCTGAGCTTTATTCATCTATCTTTAGTCACTTCATTAAATATTTTTCTAATGTTTTCAATAGTAGTAGCAGTTTTCGGTCTTCCAGAGCGTTGTTCATCTTCCGTACTTGAACGGCCCATTTTAAATTGTTGAAACCAGGATTTCACGGTGGAGTATGATGGTGCATTATCACCATGAACAGAATACAATTCAGCTTTGATTAATTGTGGCGTATAACCTTTCATATAAAAGTGTTTAATTACCGCACGAAACTCTTTATTTTCCATTTTTCAAAAATTATAAAACTTGTTTACTTCAATCACCTGTAACAAAGAAAATAATCATTAAATATTTCCGAAATTTTGACAGATGGCTTATAAAAGATTGCTTTTAAAAAACAAAAAAAAAGTTGCTAGTAAAACAGAAAATGTGCCAGACCAGTTAGTTTTGCGGTCGCCCTCGTATATTAAAATTTTTCAAACAAACTGAAATATTTGTAATAAATTGTATCATACTATGGTTGTAGAGATCATAACATGGTTGCGTGTGAATCAAACTATGGTTGTGAGGATCATAATATGGTTGTATGTGAAATATAATATAAGGAAAATCCCACTATGGCTGTGGGGATCATAGTATTTGTTGTGAGAAACATAATATGGTTGTAGGGGTCATAGAAAGGCTGTATGTGAATCATACTATTATTGTGAGAATCATAATTTTGTTGTACACCAACCATTTACCCAACCATAGTATAATGCTTTTCGAATATTGCAATCCCAACCATACCTTTTTTCTTCGTGTACCCTTCACCGTCCCCCGTCTACTAAAGCTTCCGTTTTTTGGGCTTTTGGTCTATGGGTCCGCCCCTATTCTCAGTCTCAGTGCAAAATTTTCTTTAATTTATTAACGCACGTGACCTGATTAACTCTTAATCACCCATTTTTTACCATGCAGGACATAACAGAAAATATTTTAACGATTGCCTGCCCAAAAAAATTAAGATTTGTTAAGTAAATACTCAACAAAGTGAATTTTTTGCCAATGACTTTAAGTCCCTTAAAGGGAAACGTGGTCCGATTTCAGCCATTTATAATCCCAAAAAAGCTTATGACAAAAGGCCAACGTGATGCAAACTTCAGGATCCCAAGTTTATTCGTTTCGCCGCTATCGTCCATTCAACAGACACACTGGCTGCTATCGGACGAGTACAAGGACTGATGGACATGACTAGATCGCCTTAGAATTTTGCGACGATCAATCATATACTTATATATACTTTAAAGGGTCTTCAATCAATATATCCACTCCGCTCATCGGTGGAGGGTATAACAAGTTTAAGTCGCGGGCGGGGTCAACTATTATATACCCTTCATCACTCTGTTATTCAACAGATTCGGCGCCTCTGTCTGGAATTTGAACAGGTCGGACTAAAATCCGTGAAATCTAAAGCGGAAAGGGCATATAAAACCATTGACTGATATGGCTCAAATGAAGCATCGTACTTTATGCGCTGTGCTTCTTTTCAGCAAGATCCAACTTAAAATGTATACTGTATAGCAACAGGACTTCAAATCGAAAAGGAGATTAGTATATAAGTATATCAAAGGATGCAGCAATATGGTCGAACTTCGTCAAAAGTTTAGCAAATGGGGGCAGCAATAGTAGAAAGAAAAATCACCCCTTTCAGAATGATGCAGAAAACGCGAAAATCAACAAGAATAGTTAGTCTGACGCCCATAGCGGACGGGGCATCGCAAAAACAACAGCGCCCACTTACCTCGACAATATGGGACTTAAATAAAATACTTCGAAATAGGCAAAATCGGGTGAGAAAGATCTTATATTGCTCGCCAAAGATCCGCCGCAAAGGACTGCAAGAGTATTGTCTCTCCTACGAAAATTGCAGGCTCTTTGATAACCTGAACGACCTTAACTTAGTCGACGTGGTATCGCAAAAACGACACCGCCCATTTACCTTGACAATATGGGACTTCAATAAAAGTTAGTAACCTCACGCGTCCAACTGTGCACTTACTTTACGGCCCCGCTAGATTTTTTTTAGGGGAATAATTTTCTTAATTAAAACTTCTACCTCTGTGGCCAGCTTTCAGCCGGGCTTAAAGACTTTCAGATATGGGCAGGCGTAGTCTAGGAACTAGGGAAGCCTTCTAAATCGAGCATTTTTTTATATTTTTTTCTTTGTGAAGTCCACCTCCTGCCCCATTTTTAGTACAATAAGTCTAGCAAGCCCTAATACCCACATGTCCGATCCGTAAAGTAAGCTCAAATTTAGATTCGTTTTGCTACTACTTTTCTTTTTATTTTTTTCTCAATATTTTAGAGAAGGCGGGTTCGTTGTTTCGATGCCACGCAACCCCATGTTGATTTTCGTGCTTCCAGCATCATTCTGAAAGGGATGGCATATTTGCTCATTTTTCTCCAGGGGTGTTCCTAATAAACTGAATTTTAGTCCATACTATCGTATAACGCTCTATGCGAAATTTAGTTGAAATCGAATATAATTTGTGGCTAGAGCTGGAGGACCTTAAATCAGGAGGGACCTTTGTGTGGAATCTATACGAATAAATGGACCAACATAATACAGTAACTGTAGGTAACTAACTGGTCGTTTTTAAAGCACTATGTGGGATGTGTTTGTTGTTATTGTAGCGGCACACACAGTGCCGAGGTGACAGCCCTTGGCCGAAGAATTGCTGCTTCGGGTCAATCCGGTGCATAGAACCGACCGTCGTGGGATTGCGGATTTAGTTTTTGACTACTAGAGCCGAAGGACTTTTGTGTTGAGGGCTATTTAAAAGCATGTACCGATATTATCTAATTTCAACAGAGGTGAGTGCTGATCGCTGGTAACGCATTATACGAAATTGGTTCAGAATAGGATGTAATTTGTAACTTTTCGAGCTGAAGCACCTGAAATTAGAAGGTACCTTTGTAAGGGTGATATACGAAAACATGAACTGATTGTACAGTTTCAACAGAGTTACTTATTAGTTCATCATAAAGTACTATCCGATTTTAAGCACGATCGCATTTGTGGCTTCTTGAGCTGTAGGACCTTACTTCTACAGGGACCAATTTTAGCAGATATGTCAAAACATGGACCGATATGGAGGTTCCTTTAATGGCCCACACCTGAACTTTAAACCCAGTTTCATCGAAATAGGTTCATAATTACAATTTTTATTTGATTACAACGATAGATGAATAGACGGGTTGGGAATCTCAATTTCTTTAAGGTTTTACAAACATCACCAATAAGTGCGACAGTGTGGTGTAGGCTTAAAACGGATTTAGCAAAACTATAGTGGGATTATTGACTTGTTAAATAAAACTCGCCTATTATCTACTAAAACGAAAATGCCGGTTAGCAGTAAAACTGAGTACAATAAGTAACTAGGAAGTAAATATACTTTATGTGTTGTACATCACATCGCATCACACCAACTAACGAGCAATTCATTGGCTAACTATTAAACACCAGACAGCAGTGCTAGAACTAGTGCTCCATTACTTTCTTAGGAGCGATTTACGGTGTGAAAGAAGAACATCAGAACATTCATATTTTCTTGTACGTCAATGTGAATAACCTTCGTTCATTATTTATCGCACCGCAGCGTACGCTAATGAAGCACAAACGCTCTCTGAACTGTTTTTTTACGTTTTGTTCTTTAAAGTTTTAGCCACTTACCGCGATGAGGTCAGGCTACACTCATAACTTTTGAAAGAAGAACTTTTTCATCTGCTATTCGATGTGGAAGGAAACGAAAAATGCTCACGCAACTGCCACAAAGAACACATTAATTGGTGGCAAAAGTTCTTAAGTAAATTAAATAAACCTCTAACCTTGCTAAAAAAAATCGTAAGAAAATAATAATTCTTAAAATATCGACCAGAAATAATATGTACTTTTTTAACCATACCAAATTGTATGCAAATTTGCAAACATAATCTAGGGCTCCATGTAATAATACTTTCGACGTATTTCTTAAGTTCTAACAGCTGTGTTAGCGATTTATAGCTCATTTCGTACAAGACCGTCACAACT
Source organism: Hydrotaea diabolus (assembly GCA_963513945.1). Lineage (NCBI taxonomy): Eukaryota > Metazoa > Arthropoda > Insecta > Diptera > Muscidae > Hydrotaea > Hydrotaea diabolus. The sequence continues at coordinate 237,027,021 of OY740716.1, read as the reverse complement.
CCAATTCGACCTTTTTTGACCAGAGTACTACAAAATACTCTCCGCAGTAAAGTCCTTCAAATGGTCCGTTATTTTTGGTATTAGAGATTTTTTTCATTGAACGCCATACAAAATGAAAACTTTTACTGAAAATGGCTAAAGTGTCCAAAACCGAAAGCAAGAGCCGACATTCTGGTTCCGGGCAGAAAAAAATAGCTAAAAACTTACATGTCGGCTTACCCGGTTTTCTGCTGTCGGGTCTTCTGGTTTTTTGGTAGTTGCATGTAAAAGCAAAGAAAATTCAAAATATTCAAGTACAAAATACGTAAATATAAAAAATATTTAAGCAAGATCTACCTTTAAGTGGACCGCTTGACTCAGAATCACCAGTTTATTCGATTTAACAATATCTGTCTATCCCCCCCCCCCCCCGTCCCACATTGGGACGAGATTAAAAAGATATGAAATTAATTGAGCAGTTTCTAAACTAACAGCTGGATTTTGATAAAATTTCACTCGCGACATATTTCCATTAAACGGCTCTATTTGGATAACAGGTAGCAGGGATATATTAAAATTAAAGGTAATTTTTTATTATTGTGTTTATTTTTTAATTATGTAGCGCACGATTAGTAGATTATATAGGAAAAATCATTCAAATCGGTTTACAAATACAAAAGTTACATGCGTTTTAAAATTGTATAAACTCAACTTGGGATCCTGTAGCTCTGCCCTGCATATCGTGGGCCCACACTCAAACTCAAAACTTAATCTCAAACTCAAAACTTAAGCTCGGGAACACCTCTTCTATATACGAGTATATGTGACGCCCAAAATAGAAAGGGACCTAAGGGTAAAAACCAGTTTTGTTCAGGAGAGTCATTTTAAAGATTTAAATACGTGTATCTTTGGTGTAGAATCGTCGACTTCACTTTCATAAAACGCGCATATCTCTGGGAGGGAACACTTTTGGGGCATGGGATCGGTCTCATTCGATGCTCAGATGTTGTCCACATCAAAAAAAAGTGAAAATTGATTTTTTACCCTTAGGTCCCTTTCTCTATGCGCTGTCACATATACTTACGGCTGAATTATTTCCATTCTTTTTAATTTCATCCCACTGTGCGATGAGCAGTTTGGCAAAAGCCAATTTTATTTTCCTCTTTAAACAATTACAATTTATTTTGAACTATTAAAACTAATACTAATAGTATTAATCTAGAATTTTAATCGTTTGGAATTTAGTTTAATGCCCTGAGGCCAGCCCATTTTACAGTTAATTTTTTTATATGAACTTAGTTCACGATTATCCCACTGTGCGTCCTTCTGCTGTCTTTTTAAAGCTTGTTTTCAAACTACAGGTCGCAAATGTTATCCGATCTTAATGAAACTTGGCTGAAGTAAGTTTTTTTGACTTTTATGAAAATCGGTTCAAATTAAGGTATAACATATGTTCAAACGATTTTATGTTCTTAGCTCTAGAAGCCACATAGTGCATCCAATATTAATGAAAATTTGCACAGTTCATTACAATCGACCATTTAACACCTCAAATAAAAATGGGTCATACTGGTCCACGTTTTGACATAGGAGAGTGCAAAGATCACTCCAGATTTAACATACAGAAGATCTAGAACATCCCTATACGTTTCGATTTCAATCAAATTTGGTATGGTATATGTGACCCGGTCTACGAAAAGGGACCTTCGGTGTGAAAATATCATTTTTCACTTTTTTGGCGATTCGGATAGACTAAAGTGTGCTCTTTCTAATGGCGCAAAGCAGAAGTTTCCAACTCGTAAAGAAGTTTGTCAAAGAACGAAACTAACCTCTTCATCTACACTCATTTCACATGACTTGTTTATCTTTAACAGCTGTTTTCTCGAAAACTTGTTTTTACACCGAAGGTCCCTTTTCGTAGACCGGGTCACATATTATGATTCACTATCAACCAATCTTGGACCAAATTGAGTTATATAGGCTTAATTTTGATATAATCCCCGCACAAATTGCCTGGAGGCCAAAAAACTTCCCATATTCATCAACATATGGCTTTAAAATATCTATAAAATTGTCCCATATAGCTAAAAATTAATTATTTCTACAGTTTGGCTACATTTTAATAACGGATCCTGCACGAAGAAAAAAAGTATGTTTGGGATAACAATATTTGAGCATCATACTATTGTTGGATATATGGTTGTGATACAACAATATCCCCACAACGATAGTATGATTCACATACAAATATACTGTGATCCTCACAACAATAGTATGATTCCCACATAACCATACTTTGGTCCACACCCCCATTGTATGATTCACACTCAACCATACGTTGATCTCCTTAACAACATTATGATCCTAACAACTAAAATATGTTTCACATACAACCATAGTATGATCCTTACCACCATAGTATGATTCACACGCAACCATGTTATGATCAATACAACCAAAGTATGATCACACTTCATTTCATTTATTTTCATGTATGTCATTTCGCTGTATAGATTTGATTACAATGTATAAAGAGATTAGAAAAAATTTTCCTTTTCTATTTTTAACATTATGAGTTATGAATTTACAATATGTTTTAAATGGAAAGGAAAAAATACAAGCAAAACCTTTTTTTATATGATCACACTTAACCATACTTTGATCCCCATAATGATTTATTAGCATTGTGTTAAGTTGTCAACAATAAAGATTTGAATAAAGTAAATTATTGAGAAATACTCTAAATTCAAAATAAGAGTAGTGATTTATTTAATAGTAAAAAAAACTCTATTTAAAAACGTAAGCGTTTTTATTAAAAGATTTTATTCAAAATATTTCTTTTAAACAAATCCAAAGCAGTTTGTTTGCATAAGATTCGTAACAAAAAACCCAAAAAACAACACTTTTGTCGCACCAACCATACTTATATTGTGGCTACAACCATATTCTCATTTTTAAATTTGGCAATAACGCTATTGTTATATTTCAACAAGTAAGTAAGTGCTATAGTCGGGCGTGGCCGACTCTATGATACCCGCACCACTATAAATGTGATTAAGTCTCCTGTTAAAGCACTCGTCGCTATTTCTATCTGTATCTATCACGCAAGCACTAAGCCTTTATACCCCATACCACTATGTGGTGAGGGTATAACAATTATAGTTGGTCCACATTTTCATACCTTGTTTTCGGACCCTGTGCCCTCCCACGGACGAGATAAATCATTTGGCTTGACATATTTAAAGTCCTGAGGCAATTCCCTGTCATTTGAGGGGTCACACTAAAATCCGGGTAAACCGAAACTTTTGGACCCTCCTAATGGACCCTGGGGCCCAAACAGGTCGAATTTTTTTCTGTATTTAAAATTGTAAGATAATTTCCTTTCATTTAAGGGGCCACACTTATATTTAAAATCATGGGTCCATTTTTTGGGTTCTGAAGGCCCCGTAGGTCCGAGAGGCGGGTCCAACTATTTTTTTTACATTTTGTGGTCAGTTCTACATCGAATGGCATATTTTTTTAATTTGTTGACCAATACACGCGACATCAACTGGATTTGGACCAAATCCGGGAGTTCCTTTGTATGGGTCTATCAAAAAGTGCTCCGATTTTGACCAAATTCAATAGCGTCCGTCCTTGTCCCAATATATTACCACATGCCAAGTTTCATCAAGATCGGTGCATAAATGCGACCTGTACTTTGATTACAAGAATAGATGGACATCTTTACATCCAGCCAGCCGCCCAGCCAGCCAGACAGACATGGCTAGATCGACTCAAAATGTAATTCTGAGCAACTTTCTCTCTGGTCCCGGTATTCTAACTCGATTCCTTCGATGTGTTACAAACGCAAGCACTAAGCCATTATACCCCATACCACTATGTGGTGCGGGTATAACAATATTAATATTGCCGCAATTATACTGTTGTCAAAATGAAATTTATAAACCAATACTATAGTTGCGACGAACATACTTTTATTGCAGAGAGCATATTATTGTGACCATGTAGATACCATATTTTTTCTCTGCGTGTATGTCCGAAAATCTGACTTAAATTATAATTTCACTGAAAGTTTGGTCTTATGGCAAAATCGTGGTGCAACGGAGTCGTGGTACATGAAATCGACCACTGAGCCGAGTTCATGCAAACAACACATAAACCATCTAGAGACTATCGCCAACGTACCCCAAAATTTTGAACCAATTGTCAGCCTTCTAGCAATCTTTTATAAGCCATCTGTCAAAATTTCCGAAATATTTAATGATTATTTTCTTTGTTACAGGTGATTGAAGTAAACAAGTTTTATAATTTTTGAAAAATGGAAAATAAAGAGTTTCGTGCGGTAATTAAACACTTTTATATGAAGGGTTATACGCCACAATTAATCAAAGATGAATTGGATTCTGTTCATGGTGATAATGCACCATCATACTCCACCGTGAAATCCTGGGTTCAACAATTGAAAATGGGTCGTTCAAGTACGAAAGATGAACAACGCTCTGGAAGACCGAAAACTGCTACTACTATTGAAAACATTAGAAACATATTTAATGAAGTGACTAAAGATAGACGAATAAAGCTCAGAGAACTTGCTGATATTGTTAAAATACACGAAAAACAAGTTTGGAGTATTTTACATGATGAACTCCACATGAAAAAGCTATTCGCTTTTCATGTGCCGCGTTTGTTGACTTTGCCCCAAAAAATCGTCCGTTGGAACAATTCCGAAGAGCTTTTAGCGATTTATCAGCGTAATCCAATAGATTTCTTGCGCCGATTCATAACTGTTGATGAAACATGGATCCATTACTACATCCCAGAATGCAAAGAACAATCAAAACAGTGAATAGAAGCTAGTAAAAGTGGTCCCAAGAAGGCGAAAACTGTTAAGTCAGCAGGAAAAGTAATGACCACATTATTTTGGGATGCAAGGGGTATAATATTTATTGATTATCTTGAGAAAGGAAAAACTATAAATAGTGAATATTATTGTGCATTATTGGATCGGTTGAGTGAAGAAATCAAGATAAAACGACCGCATTTAGAAAAAAAAAATCTTTTTCATCAAGATAACGCTCCTTCACACACTGCATTTTTAACTCAACAAAAACTGTCCTAATTACGATTTGAAATTGCTCCGCATCCACCATATAGTCCAGATTTAGCTCATTCTGATTATTTCCAAATTAAAAAAATATTCTCGCTGGCAAAAAATTTTCGTCCAAAAGCGAGGTTGTTTTGAAACTGAGGCATATTTTGAAGGTCTTGAAAAATCTTATTTTTCGGATGGAATTAAAAAACTTGAAAAACATATGATGAAGTGTATTGAGTTGGAAGGAGATTATGTTGAAAAATAAATAATAATAATTCCAAAAAAACGGTTCTTTTTATGTTAGGCCAGTTACTTTTGCGGTCGCCCTCGTATATATTGATTTCTATAAGGTTTAACATAATTAATTTTATTCAATAAGAGTACAATTTTCACTGCGACCCACTGTATGTAGATAAAGGGTCATCCATTTCATTGTACGAAACACTGTTACATTGGTCAAATTTTGGCAATAGCTTAACTTATGCACCACATTAACCACAAATCAATGAAATACCTCAAGTTTTCCCCCAGACATCCGATGGAAGTGGCTGAAATTCCCCGAACTAAAATTTAAATCATCGAAATTCCCCCATGTGCAAATTGACGAAATATAAAAAACAACAACTGCTAATCATACCGGAATATTGAAATTTGTGTGCCGCATGACGATCGCCGACAAACCGCAGAAGCAACTACTTACGGAGTAGCTGGCATGAATATCGTATAACAAAAATAGTTCCACCAATGTAAACAAATATTCGGGCACATGTGTTCAGTTACGAGTATAAAACAAAAAAAGTAAATGAAAAAAAAAATCGAAGAACACAAAACATGAAATATTTTGGTGTCACACTTCTTTGGCACTCGCTCACTCATCGAAGAGTTGTGCATTCGAAACGCAAAAAAAGAAATACCGGTGTTAGCGCAAGCGACCATGCGACTCTAACCACAGTGGCGCTATGTTCGTTCATTCATCCATTGATGCGTAACATTTTTTCATGCCCCCTATCGAAGGCTTGTCTACGAAACTGTGTAAGATGGTGCATGTTATGAACCGACTTATATTTAATAAAGGGAAAATATTCAATCAAAACAGTTGGTCGAACATGAAACATTTTCCTGAATCGCGAGAGACTTAAAGTGGACTCAGCGAAAGGATGATATCAGAGTAAGGCAGGTTTTGGACGATCTATAAGTTGTATTTGGCAACTCCATTTAATTAATAATGTCACAAATGTGTCTATAAAATTAAGTAGGAATTAAAGTGGCCAAAATAAAGGGGGTTTTAGAAATCCAGCATTTCGGGTTTTTTTCAAACCCGTGATTTAAAAAAATCGTCAGTCGAGTTTTAATAAAAGTAATAGACATTTCGATTTTAGCCTTTTGTTAAGAATAAAAAATGTTTTCCGAATCAGAAGATACGTAATTGTGGCCTAAAACAGGCTTTAAATTTGCCCAGATGTAAAAAATAAGGTCATATTTGAATTTGTATGAAAATTGCATTGTTTTTGCTACCGATATGTCCATGATAAAATGGGTCAGATTTATGGACATAGGATCCGTCACACAAAAATTTAGCCAAACTGGAAAACTAACTATAGTTTTAGCTACGTGGCTTCCCATGTATAGGGTGGGCGATTTGACATTTTAAATTTAAATAGCTAAAAAAAAGTACTGAAAATGATTACAAATTTTGGGTTTTATTGGAAAGGACGAACTTTTTCGTTTAATAATGGAACACAATATCATTCATATGATTACCACAACTGGCACGGCGGTACCTCATTCGATCAACCAAATTTTTCAGTACATTTATTTATTTATTTAGATATATTTTACAATTAAATTTATAAAATACATATTTTCAGAGGCGCGGGATTACAAAGACCACATGCGGCCGCCGTAGCAAAATTTGGCAAAATAAATAATATAATATATTATCTTAAACTAAGTTGTCAAAATTTGTTTAATCTATCTGGTTAATATGATGAACTCAAGTCTAGACTTCATTATTGTGAACATTAAGACTATGGTTGATGTTTGACAGCATCAGGTTGGTAGTGCAGTCCAATTTTTTTTTCTAGAGGTTCATCCAGTTTAGAATGAGCACATTCAGTCAGGATATGGCTTATTGATAAAGTGACGTCACAGAAAGTACTTTTGGGTGGACTTGTTTGTGTATAATAATGTTGATTATTAAAAATTGTCTTTCCGACTCTTAATCGTGCTAGAGTGGTGCATTGTTTTCTGGAAAACGTATTATTATATTTATCCTTAATGGCTCCTAACAGAAAATAATCCAATGGGCTCAAGTCAAAGCTCCGGGGCGGCCAATTGACATCACAATTTTGGCTGATTATTCGATTTTCAAAAACAGTGCGTAAAATATCGGTTCATGTCATTCTCTTAAATTTTTGATAACAAAAATTCGTTGATCATGGCTTGCTCATTTTCGAAGAAAAATGGTCCAATGATGCCGCTACCCCAAAATCCACACCAAACAGTGAGTGGTTGTGGATGCATTTGCTTCTTAATTGCCGCAAATTTGTACCCCATATGAGGCAATCTTGAAACCAAAAATTCGTTGATCATGGATCAGTAACGCTTACCTTTGACGGTATCGGCGGCTCACTGATCATTTCCGAAGAAAAAAATGGTCCATGATGCCGTTACCCTAAAATATACACCAAACAGTAGTGAGTCGTTGTGGATGCATTAGCTTCTCAATTGCCGCAAATCTGTACGCCATATGCGGCAATTTTGCTCATTGACATAGCCACCGAGATGAAAATGAGCTTCATTTGAAATCACTATTTTTCGGTAAAACTCTTCATCTCCAGAAAAATAATCTTCAGCCCATTTGGCGAAGCGAAAACGCATCCACTATAAAAAGACAAAGTTCAACCTTTCCAATAGAACCAGAAATTTGATAAAATTATCAGTTATTTTTTTTTTTTAGCAGCCGATCCAAGTTTAAAATTTTAAATGTTCCACCCTTAGGCTTACTTTTTAACACTATGTTTTCTGGGGAACCTACTATGTTTATATTCAATAGGATATGAGATTTTTATATTTCTTCTAATAAATTTAAAAACCGATTCTATGCCAATAAAGATCATTTGAATTGATCATCAATAAAATTTATTTATAGTCCATGTTTTTAATGGCCCTCGATACATAAAGGAGGTTCATTGTCTGTTGGCTGTGTGGTAAGTGGTAAGTGGCATCATCCTGTTCTATCCACATATCGTCCAGGCCCATATCCTCAATTTCCGGCCACAAGCAGACTGTTATCATCTCGCGAATGCGACATCATTCTCGGAAACTGCATGGTCTACCTCGTTATCGATTACGCCAACCCATAAACTACACCAAACAGTCACTCATTGTGGATTCATCATCGGCTTTTCAACAATCACTCGTGGATTCTCATTTGCCCAAATGCGGCAACTCTGCTTGTTAACGAATCCACAGTGGACACATTTGGTCGATTATGCTGACCAACAAAATCACGAAGTGCACGAAGTTTAAAAACGTTTAATTTGTCTTCCATGACATTTCGTAAACATTTAATGGAACATTTTCGTTCAAGTACAGAGTAATGCTTTTATTTATATGTTTTTTTTCTTCGGTTTCTTGATTATCACTTATATGCTTTCATCAGGTTTTTTCTCTTTTATTAGGAAATATAAGGATTTTTTTAATTTATATTATTTATTTGATTTTATACTGAATTTTCTCTAGTAGTTTATGATGTTCTATTTAACATTTTGATGCATAGTGTAATTTAGCTTTAATAGGCCCCAATGGGCTTCGAATTACATGTCAATAAAGAAATGAAAATGAATGCATTTTGATTTGAAGGCCCATTTTCGTAAAATGCTTCAATCTTAAGGAGCTCCTCAATTGTGTACCTCTCCATGGTTAATTTTCTCAAACATTTGAACAAAGAAATGTCAAATAGGTTGAGCAAAAAGCTTGAAGTTAAGGTGTGACTCACAATCAGCATCGTTCATTAGGGTTGGACCAACCTTTATATTTCGATTATTAAATTGTGGAATGCTTGGGATAGTTTAAAAAAACACGAAAATTATCTATATCCAATACCAACGAGCTACAATATCTCAAAAATAAAATTAACTTATTTTATCTTCTTTCACAAAAGATAATCGGCTTTGTAGGATTATTAAAAATTGCCGGGATCCCGGTATAAAATTCCCGGGAAAGCGGGAATTCCAACAAAACCCCCTATTCATAACATATGTAGGTACTTAAATGTTTTTTTCTTTTTTTTTGATGCGTTACAGTTTATGACTGTACCAAATGAGATATACTCGTACTATCATACTCAGTATGGTGAAGGTACAAAATGTTCGTTTCCAACTTTGAATCAGCACCTCTAGAAGTTTGCGATTCTCTAAACTCTGGTGAACATTTTCGAATATCCCTAAAAAAAAGACCCTTACGAAAAAAGGTCAAGCCTTTCTTAAAGCCAGATATTGAAATAAATTTTGATAATTTCGTAGAATATTTTACAAGCGTCCAAAATGTTACTCTGGAAAATTTGAAAAGTATTACTATGTTGCCAATTTGAGGTCCAGCAGCTCAATTGCTTACCCTGGTTGTTGTTGCTTTTTCTAACAAGAATATATGTAGTATTGTTAGTCTTATTCGTCTGTGGGGCATCCAGGTGAAGGAAACGCTCTCCCTTGTTACGCTGGATCCCTCTCTCTAGATCACGAAGATCGTACCTGATCTGCCTGGAGACATCCTGTCCAAGAGATGGTGATTAGGATGAACACCCTAGCAGGTATTGCTTAGACAACAGGAAATTGTGTCTGCGCACGGTAAGGACCTTCATCTTCTCATGTATATGGTCCTCAGAAGACAAAAGGAGACACCCTGATGATGTTCTCAGTGCGGCATTCTGGCAAGTGTGAATTTTCTTAAACTGCGTCGTACTTACATTCGCCGACTCACCGGCGCTGCGTAGTTCGCTACAGGTCGACATATCGCTTTCTAAGAGGTCAACGGGTTTTTTGTCGGCTTCCCTAGTACTACCGGCTAGTGACTTGAAGACCGTGTTCCTACTTTTAAGAATATCGCAGATAGCCGTAGCATGTACTGAGGATCGAAATGACTGCGACTCCAAGGATTTTGGGGTAGTTGGTTGTCGGGATGTTGACTTCATCGACTTTCACGTTAAGTGACAACCGCTCCTCTGCGGTTCACAGTGTTTCTGATGATTTGGAGGCGGATATTTTCATATCTCTCGCAGTGAAGACACGAGCTAAGTCAGTGAAGTTAAAGTTGATTTTCTCGCATAGGTCATCTACTTTAGGTCCTGAAGCCAGAATTGCCCAATCATTAGCGTACGACACAACTTCAATGACGTCTGGTGGTGCGGAAATATTAGGAGGTATAGGTTAAACAATGACGGAGATGACACCCACCCTGGGGAACTACCTGGTTATCTCCTAACCCTGGCAAAATCGGTCAAAGTTTTTAATAGTGTCTATGCTTTTTATACAACATTTAAAATCGTGTATTTTGGCATGTATGTAAGCTGACGTATGACATATAACAGCCCCTTACCAGTCCATGTTAAAATAAAGGCCATATATAAAATATAGCTATTAAAAGGGCCCCGCAAATCTAGGCATCGCATTGTGAATAAGAATTTATTTAATTCCGTAAAGCGGATTAACGACTGTTTATATTTTACTTCTTCTTATTCAGCTTACACACAGCTTGGCTTTATGTGTGTACGTTTTCGAAACATGCTTGTGAAAAAGTACTATAATTCAATAAAAAGAATTAGAAAGTTCTCATGCTGAATGTAATATTGCCACTTGAGAATTGACTTGACGGCAAAACATTTGTTTCAAAATGAAATGGTGCTATTTGAAGCCAGTGCGTTAAAACCTTTTTAAAGAAAATTATTAAATCAATAACATCCACGCGAAAACCTAAGAAATTATACTAATTGCCAACAACTGGTTTCATAACACTGTGCACTATTAAGCCTCATTAATGCAGATGACATTTACGAGCGAAAAAAACCCGCTGAAAGCTTTGGTTAAAAATAAAAACACTATTGACCGTTCAAAGCCAAGATTTGTATCCCGCACAGATCACCGGCTGCGAGAACTACCCATTATGCAATTCGGAATATTTATTAGCGCAAATTAGCGTAGAGAGTGAAAACGGTCTAGTACTGAGAATACAGATCCATGACAATTGCCTGGAATATCCAAAGATTCAAATTGATTTGGGCGCATTGCGCTATTTGGCCACTATTTTGAAATTTATATAATCTGTACCTACTTTAAAATGCATGATAGCATTTCGCAAAAACAAAGCAATTGAATTACAAGTACATGATATACAAACTTAAAATCTAGACAGTGTGCCTGGCTGGTTTTACGTTTTTTTCTCTCTTTTGGGTGGGGAGTGCGGCACCGCCACCATCACAGTATACCGGGTATTATTATTACTCATGGTGTAGGGTACGAGTATAATAAATAAATATTGAATACTCCAAACTCAGTATACAAAAAGACACAAACTACACATTTGCTATTGAACAAAACTGGTTTCATGATTCTTTCTCCGTTCGGGTGTTTTCTGTTGTGGCTTTATTGTCGAACGGTCGGTTGGTCGGTCGTTTCTTCGTTTTTGTTTGTTTGTTTATTGATGCTGCTGCTGTTGCACCTAATTGAAGTAAACGAAATTACAAGAAATCCTTAACATGCCCCCATCACCCTCTTGTCGCACAGCATCACTGGCCTGAACACCACCATCATCGCCGTAAGGTACTTGCATACCTCCAAAGCGAGCAAGAGATGGATAGTGAATATTGCAAAGTTTATGAATGTCACAATACATGAGAGTAGATACAGCGAACAAAAAAAAAATCAGAATATGTTTCGTACTTACTTAAGAAAGTTAGTTGAACTCTTGAAAGTTATTGTTCGAAAACTATAGCCGAACAACGAGAAACTAAGGAAAGAAACAGTCCATGTTGTGCACAAGGTTCTTTACTATTTTTAAGAAAAATTATGATGTTTTTCAGAAATGGTGTGCAAATATTATGCGCTAATAAGAGAAAAGTTAAAAATAATTGTTAAAGTACTATTTGTACGAGGGCTGAGTGGAAAGTTTGCAATTTGCGTGACAACTGCAGTGTAAAAACAAGATCTGGAGAAAAAAATATATTGTAATCTAGACAGATTAGGCGGGGATATTTCACAGTTTACACAACTGAGGGCTGCTATATATATTTTAGGCCTAATAATCAAAATGCGAATATTTATCTTCAAAAATGTTTTTTTTTGTTTCTCAAAGTATTCTCCAGTATGATTTATACACTTTGGCATGCGCTCAAACTAACACCTCCAAAACATGGTTTTTGAACGCTTCAACAGCATCTTCTGGCGATGAAAATCGTTGACCACGCATTTTTTTCTTGATGTGCAGGAATAAAAAGAAGTCATTGGGTGCCAAGTCAGGGCAGTACAGCGGATGACCCATCAATTCGACGTTTTGGCAGGTCAAAAAGGCACTGATTTGAGCCGATGTGTGAGAGCTAGCGTTGTCATGGTGTACAATTATACCTCTTCTCTTGCTCGTTTTTCGAATTTCTCCGTAGACTTCAGGCAAACAAATTGTGGTGTACCACTCATGCAAAATGGAATGTATGCTGGTGGAAGAAATGCCCAAGGAAGCCTCTTTTCAACGGTGTGTCACATGACAATCTTGCATTATCAGTTCACGCACGGCATCAATGTTCTCTGGCACAATGGAGGTTTTTGGACGACCTTCGTCTTTGAGCGAGCGTCGGCCACGATTGAATTCATTAAACAAGTTTTTCACAGTGTTATAGGACGGTGCTTCATCGCCATACAAAGATTTTAGTTCATCGATGCACTCTTGTCGTCGAAAGTTGTAAAAAATGATCGCACTAAAATGTTTACGAGTTAATTCCATTTTTTTTGCCAAAATGTTTTTTTCAAGTCACTGTAAACAACACAAATGATGGTCATACGTCACAACGTTTTGAGTACGTTTATGCTAAAAAAAGGCGCCAGGCAATACTTAGCGTTGCCTAGGCGAGAAATGTATATAGCAGCCCTCGTTAATATTTGAGTTCAAAACAAAATATAAAACGTTTTCCGGTCCTTTGGCCTGAGCCAGTAACAAACTTTGTTCAATTTTTAAAATTAATCGATTGATTTTGAATTTTAATAACATATTTCAAAATTAGTTTGAACTTTAGAAATAAATATTTTATTTCAAAACAAAATATAAATCGTTTTCGGTCCATAGTTGTGAGCAAGTAATAATCTCTGTTTAATGTTTAAAATAAATCGAACCCGTTGTTTTTAAAGCTAGATTTTTCGAGAAAAAAAATGAAAAGCGAATAGTTGTTTTTCTTTTAAATAGCAGAGTACCAAAACAGTAAAGGTCATTGACAAAAAAAAACATGTGTCAAATTATTGTTATAGATTATTTTTCATTTATGTTGTTGTTATTGTAGTCGTAGCGGCACACCGTACCGGGGTGACAGCCCTTGGTCGAAGAATTGCTGCTTCCATTTTTCATTCATAACGAAACGTGGCGAATTTAATCAAGATGTGGCTTCTCGATAGGCAGGCTTGGCACTTCAATGGCGTTGCCGTTGTTGACTCTAAACAGCCAAATGAACTCTTTTTGACTTTTGTTTATTTTAATTACTTTTTTGCTAATCATGACTAATTGCCTCCTTTTATACGTTTTCAAATAGAGGGATTGAATGCAGCACTAATTGACGCAAGCGCTCTGTGACTTGCATTTTGGTGACGAATTTTTTATTTAACTGATTCATATCAATTGCTGTGGTCATATTCGAATTATTTTTGAAAATAAACCTGAAATGTCTAACAGTGAAAGATATAAAATGTGTTCGAATACAATTTAATACAGACTTAATCGAAGTATTTTCAAATTAAAATGTTTTAGATAGACATAGTGAAGTGACAGAAGCTGAGATGTGACGGTCTACAATTGGAAAGCAATCAGCAGTCTACAACCAGAGAAAACTTTGAACTGCTGCTTTGTTGTTTTTGATAGTCTATGATGCCAATTTTTAAATTGATGTGTAAATATAGACCCATCGTAGAATTCAGATGACGAGATATACGCAAGCAGGCACTAGTGATTTTTTTAAATCTATTTTTAAGTAGATAAATTGCAGAAAAGGATCCTAAATCACAGCTAATCATGTAAGAGATCTTAACAGTCGTAAAGCTGCAAAGAAACATATCGGTATAGGGTCTAACCTTAATGGAGCTTGGTTATGGGTTAAATTCAAAAAATCAAAATATTTTCAAAAAAAAATAATACTAAGGTAAACTAAATTTCATGTTATTGTTTATATTAAAAATATCATCTAACAATATTCCAGCTGCGGGTGTCCACTTCGTAAATGCCGGCGATTTTACGAGTAAGAGATTTATTTAGCCATGTAAAAACTTCTCTATAAAATGCATTGGTCGTTGGTGTTAAAGAGAGTATAAAAATGATATCGTGCACAGCACGCTGATTTGAGATAAGTTTCCCATTGTTCCTTAATAGGATGTTGTGAGAATTAAGTAGTAAGTAACAAGAAAATGTTTTACTTTAAACCTTGAGTATTTCCCTGGAATTCCCGTACCAGGATTTCAGTTGTTTATGTTTCCAATTTCCAGGAAATTAACTCCGAAATTGCGGGAATTTTAAAAAACCGATTTGCTTTAATATCCTTAGTCGAAGAACATAAAACCAAGTACATGTTATATTAAATACTACATATTCTTGGAATTGGTCATCAATAAAATATTTTCTGCTACGATATATACGAAAGGTTTGACTGATTTTTGGAAAAGATATAACGTTTGAAGAAGTTCAAAATGATTATATTCTTACCATAAATTTATGCTGTTAATTGAAGGTAAATAAGCGTTTTAACCAGTTGAATTTATTAAAACAAATTTATAATTTCTAATAGCCTATTGTGGGATCCAATCGAATATAGACAGACAAAGTTTTGCGAAAAAAAATTGTTTAAAAATAATCATATTTCTTCGTATATCAGTTAAGCGGATGTAAAGTATCAAAAATGTCGTTTTCGTTTAATATAAAATAGACTAAATGGCTACCGTAACATTTTCCTAATTAAAGATTCGTCAAAATTTGACATTCTCTGTGTAAAGACTTTAACACTACAAGAAATTTTTTGCAGTTGCATGCGAAATATTTGGTTTAAAAAGAAAAAATTAATAAGGATTGAAAAATTCCCAAGATATGGTGCTGAACAGTGTAATGCATGTTCCTATTTTAATGACAAGTGTATTTACTTGCTAAATGGACAGTAATAATGGGTGATTAATTTTGAGGTTCACTATTTTTTAATGAAAAAAAAACGCAGAAAATTCAAATTGAATGGGGAATGTTTATTATCATTTGAAAGAACATTCTTTGAGTACAATTTTCGATGGCTCGTTCGAGCATTTCGACTGTATGGCGTTAATAACACGCGCAACGTTGGCCTTCTAAACCTGAATCATAGCTGATTTGTCAGCATAGACTTTGTACATTACGTAGCCCCACAGGAAAAAGTCTAACGGTGTGATATCATACGATCTTGGTGGCCAATCGACCGGCCCAAAACGTGAAATTATCTGCTCACCGAAGTGTTCTCTCAGTAAATCCATTGATTGATGCGATGTGTGCGAAGTGGCGCCGTCTTGTTGAAACCAAATGTCGCCGAGATCACGAGCTTCAATTTCAGGCATCAGATAGTCGGTTAACATGGCACGATAACGGTCGCCATTGATGGTTTCGTTCTCATCACAAACCACACCAAACCGTTTTTTTCTGGATGAAGTGGCAGCTTGAACCTCTTCTGGTTGCTCTTCGTCCCAAATGCGGCAATTTTGCTAGTTTACATACCTATTGAGCCAGAAATGGGCCTCACCGCTGAGCAAAATTTGGCTCGAAAACGCACGAAACACATTCCTCATAGAACCTGAATTTTCGTTATAAAGTTGAACGGTTTGTAAACGTTGTTCAGACGTAAGTCATTCCATGATGAAATGCCATACAATACTAAACTAAAATAACATGACACGACTCACACGTGATCTGTCAAAAAAAGACTATTGAAAAAAGCATCTCTACTTGGATCACCCTATATTTACTTTTACCAACAAAAGTACTTGGATCATATTTACTTTTACTAACAAAAGTTAAACTTCACTTCAATAAAATTTACATTTCCCGGCCAGAATCTCTGCCCACTTTCCCATAAATGCAAAAGACTGCGAAAAAACTCTTAGTGGAATTTTTTTTAACATGTTTTTTTAAATAAAATATTTTGAAAACTATCGACTATTTTTCTTTAAAACGACTCTATTTCACGAAATTGTCTACTTTTGGAATTGCTCATCTTCAAGGGCCTATGTATGAGAAAACAGGCACCGATATGATCCGATAGGAGTTAGATCGAATATAAGATATGGTTTCTAGTTCGACATGGCTGGAAATTTTCATTTATTATCAAAAAAAGGTAGTTTAGCTTCAATCTAATTCACATTTTAAATTTCCCGCCGGGATACCGAGTTCTTTTAAAAATATCTCACTTTCCCACGAAATGCAAAAGACTGCAAAAAAACTCCAATTACACCTTATTTCAATGTTTCTTAAATAAAATGTTTTTTTTTAAAAATCTCAACTATTTTTGCTAGTCTATTTCTCAAAATTGTATATTTTTGGAAACGCTCATCGTTAAGAGCTCATGTATAAAAAAAAACGTATGATCCAATTTAACCAGATGCGGTCGCTCATACCATCTCATGCGATATTGGAGCTAGATGGAATATAAGATGTGGTTTCTAGATCGGCATGGCTGGAAAAAGAGCTCTGTGTTGGGGCCGCAGTTGGACAATTTATGCTAGCTAAATTAAGCTAAAGGGTGTTTTTTAGACGTGTGGTTTTCAATCTGGACACACTTTTTTTGGAGTTGTTCTTTTTGACAGCTACGAGGGTTGCTATATATATTTCTGGCATAGGCAACACTAAGTGTTTTAGCATAAACGTACTCAGAACCTTTTGACGTACAACCATCATTTCTGTTGTTTACAGTGACTTGAAAAAATCAATTTGGCAAAAAAATGGAATTGACTCGTGAACATTTTCGTGCGATCATGTTTCACATCTTTCGACGTGGATTATCACGACAAGAGTGCATCGGTGAACTTAAATCTTTGTATAACGATGAAGCACCATCCTATACCACTGTGAAAAACAGTTTTAATGAATTCAATCGTGGCCGACGCTCGCTCAAAAACGAAGGTGGTCCAAAAACATTGATGCTGTGCGTGAACTGATAATGGAAGATCGTCATGTGACATGCCGTTAGATAGAGGCATCCTTGGGCATTTCTTCCACCAACAGAATTCGATATTGCATGAACACCTGGCGGCAAAAAAGGCTTGTTCTTGTTGGATCCCGCACAATTAGACAATTGCTCAAAAAAAAGGCTTGTCGATTGGTGCAAAGAAATTTAGAAAAAATACGATCGCGGTGCTTCAATAGACGTTTATAGGATCATCACAAAACAAAACAGCAATCGACCGTGTAGGTCTTCGAAGACGAGCCAAATCCTACGAAAGTTGTTCGTGGAAGAAGCACTTCGAAGCAAATGGTCGCCTGTTTCTTCGGCAAAACTGGTCATGTGGCTACAGTTCCGCTTGAGCAACGTATGACGGTCAGTTCTAAGTGGCACACAACAATTTGTTTTCCTGAAGTCTTCAAAGAAATTCGAAAAAAACAAGAGAAGACGAATCCTTGTACACCCTGACAATTCGAGCTCTAACACATCGGCTCAAACCAGCGTCTTTTTGACCGGCCCCAACGTCGAATTGGTGGGTCATCTGCCGTACAGCCCTGACTTGGCACCCAATGACTTATTTTTATTCCCGCACATCAAGAAAAAAATGCGTGGTCAATTTGGACGCCCAAGATGCTGTTAAAGCGTTCAAAACCATGTTTTGGAGGTGTCTCAATCGGAGTGGAAAAAGTCCTTCGACAATTGGTTTGAGAGCATGCAAAAGTGTATAAAGCATGCTGGAGAATAATTTGAAAAACAATAAATTTTGATGATTAATATTCGCTTTTCATTATTAGGCCAGATATATATATAGCAGCCCTTGTATCACCTGATTTATGCTCAGTTTGTTTTGTAATTTCATAATGAATATAATTACTACGAAACAACTTTCGCAAATCGTGGTTAATGGGTCCAAAACGAGATGGCAAACGAGATCCTGATTTTTAAAAGAAAATTTTGTTCAGCAAAGAAGCTCACTTTTAGTTGAATGGGTACGTTTATAAACAAAATTTATGCATTTGATGTAATGAAAATCCACAAGTCATTGTTGAGACGCCGTTACATCCTCAAAAGCCACTGTTGGGTGTGTTTATGGTCAGAGGGAATCATTGGTTTATATTTCAATGGGGAACTCTAAAGAGCAAAGATTAATGACATTTTCGCGCCTGAATTGGAGAATGTTGATGTGGAGAACCTTTTGTTCCAACAAGACGACGCTACAAGCAATACAGCCATCGAAACGATCAATTTATTAAAGGAGGAAACTTTTGGTGAGCGCATTATCTCGCTTTGTGGGCATGTGGCGTGTCCTCCATGATGGTGCGATTTAACACCACTGGACTATTTTTTATGGGGTTATGTGAGTTGCTTGTCGACGCAGATAAGCCCGACACGATTGACGCCCTGGAAGAGAATATGGGCGCGTTACTGCTGACATACGGCCCCAAATGCTACAAAAAGAGGTCGAAATTGGTCCCCTCGGCTGGAATTTATTCGAGCAAGCCGCTTCGGCTACTTGCTTGAAAACATTTTTAAAACATAATGGCAAGTTTTTATCTTTATTTTATAACAGAGATAAATTCTTGGACATAACATTATTTTACGGGTATGTGTTTTATTTATTCTTGAAACCACACGTCTGATATAAACACCCTTTACCTAGCCGACAGAGAATCAAGATATACAAATTCGGAAATGGATCTGGGATAAAATGACCCAGAGCTTTTTCTGGTTTGAGTTTAATTATCCAAATTTTTTTCGTTTGGCCTCATTGGGACAAATTCAGCTGAAAATTATACGATATTTGAAATAAATCTAGGTTATAATGACACCTTTGGTTCTAAAAAAGCACGTTCAGACTTTTTTTTTGTATAAATTTCATCAACCCATAATTTTAAACCCATAATATATTATTTCAAATAATGTGCCATCTTTAAAGCCTCGAATCTATAAATTGCCGTGGTACACTAAAGGTTTAAAAAGATTAAAACACCAGAGAAATAAGCAATACAAACTCTATAAAGTCACAGGTTGTTTAAATTATAAGGCATGTTATGAGCGTACCTTGCGTGAGTTTAATTTTTTGAATAAGTTTTAATACAAACAATATATTCTTAATTTTGAAACTAATATCAAAAGTAATCCAAAGCTGTTTTGGCAGTATGTAAATTCTAAAAGAACTAGCTCTGAATATCCTTCAAGGATGTTTTTTAATGATCAAACTTCAAACTGTACTTCTGAAACTGTAAATGTATTTGCTGATTTCTTCAGTTCTAGTTTTGAGCCGGGTGTTTGCTTAAATAGTCGTATGCATTTTTCTAATTCTCCTCTTAGTTTTGGTATGTTAGAGTTATCGGAAGTTGATGTTTTGCACGGTATAAGTAGACTAAAATCGACCTTTAGGATTGATTCTGACGGCCTTTGTGGGTTTTTCATTTAAACATTAGCTTTATCATTAGCTCTTCATTTGCTCTTTTTGTTTAATAGTTCGATTGAACAGGGAGTTTTTTTTATTGATAAATGAAAGATTGCAGCAGTTACGCCTATTTATAAATCTGGATCAAAAGATATCGTTTCGAATTACAGACCCATTTCAAAACTGTGTAATATTGTAAAAGTTTTTGAATATATTGTATTTGATAAGATGTATTTTGCTGTTAAACCAATCTTATCACCATTTCAGCATGGTTCTATTAGAGGTCGCTCTACTGTTACAAATCTAGCGGTTTTTAGAGTATTGCATTTCTAGTTTTGAACAAGGTTGTCAAGTAGATACTATTTACACAGATTTATCAAAGGCATTTGATAAAGTTTCTCATTGAATACTTATCCATAAGTTGAGGTTAATTGGTTTTCACGGAATTTTCTGAAATGGTTAACTACATATTTATCTAATAGAATCAGTTTTGTATCTGTGGAGTATGTGAACTCATACGCTTATATTGCGTCTTCTGGTGTTCCTCAAGGAATTATTCTAGGCCCGTTGCTCTTTATTCTTTTTATTAATGATATTTCATCTTGTATAAAGTGGTCAAGAATTTTGCTCTATGCCGATGGTTTAAAATTATTTTTGTGCATTCAATCCATAGCAGATGAGAGAATTTTCTGGAAATTAATGTTACGAAATGTTTCAAGGTTTCATATTTTAAATGCAGAAATCCGGTTTTATATGACTATATGCTTAATGATCATAAACTAGTTAATGCTGATGAAATTGTTGATTTAGGGGTAATATTTGATTCGAAGTTTACATTCGTAAATCACATAAATTCTATTGTACCAAAAGCATACTCACTGTTAGCTTTTATTAAAAGGAATTGTAGAGATTATGTGGATCCATACACAGTAAAGGTAGTTTATACATCTTTAGTTAAAGCTAAATTAGAATATGCGTCCTTAATCGGGAATTTCTTTTATGTAATTCACATTTGTAGACTTGAAAAAATGCAAAAGAGATTTATATCGTTTGCTTTTCGCTCAACTAATTTTGCTCAACCTCAGCCTTTATATGTAGACAAATGTAGGTTAATTCATTTGAAAACGCTGGACAAAAGAAGAACCTTATTATCTGAAGTTTTTCTTCATAAATTGGTTTCGGGCTCGATAGATTCATCGTGTTTGTTGGCACTAGTCGAATTTTGCTTTCCTACCAGAACTTTGCGTCGCTTTAACTTGTTTTGTTTACCTGTTCATAGAACGAATTGTTCTCTTAATGAACCTATAACTAGAGCGATGAAAGAGTTCAATAGTATCTCCAATCAGAACATTGATTTGTTCGATTCGTTATGTAATTTTATTAATAACTTTGATTTAATTTACTTTTAGGTGTAAGAAATAGTCTGTAAGGAATTTGTACTTCCATAGACTTAAATAAATAAATAAATAAAAACTTCATCTACCCAAAGTTTTTTGTTTGGCCAAGAAAAAATTCAGTCTGGTTACAATTAAAAAAATGTCAGCGACGGGGTTTTCCCCGTAAATGCCGACGACTTTACCAGAGATAACAAACTAAACGAAGTAAAAGTTTCGAGCTTTTAACAGTAGAGCCCTGCCAGTGGATATAAGGACCATATAGTTCACAGCTTCCTGATTTGACACAAGTTCAAAATTTGTTCTTTAAGAGGGTGTTGAGGAAATTAAGAATATATTTCATATTTTATATACACTCAACGAAGATTAAGTTCTTGAACCGAACTTACCCGGGCGGCCCTCGTACTATAGCAACGACCTGCAGCAAAAGGCGGAGGAAAAGCTGCTGTTGGTTACCTTGTTATTTTTTTTGAAACATGGGATGTAATTCACAAATATTTGCCTAATTTGTTTTTCAGTTCTTCTTTTTTTTGTGTGGATTTGGAAAATTAGAAATCCTTAGCAGCAATCCCAACAAGTGGTCAAACGCCTGCTGTTTGTTGTTGCCTAGCAATGCGAACTTACCTCATGAGCCTTGGGATGGTAGTGCTGGCAGTTGTGGGGTTGGACTGTATGTATGGTATTGGCCACTGCCAGCACCAACATGCAAGTGATGAGCAGCAGGCAGCAGCTGGACCTATGGCCGGCAATCATTGGTATTGAGCGCCGTAGCTGGTAATGAAAGAGTTTGTGGCGGGTGTATCTTCGGCTAGGGGTATTTTCGTTGCTCCGTTTGTGCTTATGATGAGCGGGTGCTGCTGCCGCTGCATGGCTAAGAACTTGCATTGAACGTTCTTCGTGTTGAGGCAGGTGAAGAAGATATTGGCACATTTTATCGCTGCAGCGAGTGTGTGAGTAAAGTCAACTTTTGAACAAAATAGAAAAAAAAACTTGTTTTGACTTCTCACACAACGTTAACTTGAGTTGGATTTTTTTCACTTGTAACGTAACTCCATTGCTCTGCTAGCCCGCTTACGTGCTGGAACTTTTTTTTAGGCGGCCAGCGGTGTGGGTGGAGGAATAAAGAATGCAGTTCACAGTTCACACACGAGTATTTTCTCCCAAAAGCTGCCAATTTATTCAATAATCGGAAGGTGCGTCCATTCATTCATCCGCCGTTGTTACTCTATCCTTAAGTTGTATGTAACCGTTGCCGTTGCCACAGATCTTAACTACACTACAACACCCCAGACCAGCAACCACCACCGCCACCACTGCACACAGCACAGCTGCTTCCACACGATAATTACACAGAGACCGAATGAAGAAAAAAATAAAGCTCAAGCTCCAAACTGAATTCTTTTTCTTGATTTGTATAAATGTCACATTCACATGAACTCAACGCGAAACTACTGAACAGAAACTGAGGCTCCACGACCAAACGAAACCACCGATGCAAGAGCCAGAGACCGACCGCCCGCTCGTTCGCTTGTTTTGTTTATTTATTTATTTTTCTTCGTTTGTTTGTTACTCTAGAGCATACAAACGATTTTTTTTTATTTTTTCAATTCAAACACCACTAGCACTCGCGTTTATTGCACAAAACAACGGTCCGAACTCAATCACGATTGATAAACAAATGAAGCGAAAACAACAAAACAAAAATAATAAAAAATTTATGTTTGCAAAATTTACTTCCATTCGGAGATTAAACACAATGCAAGGCGATAGCGGCAACGGTATTGGTCTACTGTGAATTAATCGGCGGTAGCAGAGTTTCAAGCCCATTCAGCTTCAAAGGGCGGCGTGATATCGTCGGCAAAAACGGCGGCTATTTACACTGCGGGGTATTTTTACATGGTGCAGTGCGTTATTTTGCTTATTTGGGAATGAAATAAAAAAATAATGAACCTTGGAAATATGTATTTTATATTCTAATTATATTGAACAGTAAGGGAATTTTTAAAATACATGGTTTTAAATAGTGTATCTGGCAAATGTCGACCTTCGCTATCCACACACTGCTGCAAACGTTTTCTTAAGTTCTCATGAACTCTAACAAGCATGTCGGCAGGTAATCTGCCAATTTGAGACTCAATATTGTTAATAAGGTCTTTCAAGGTGTTGAGACGGCAGATATACACCTTCGATTTCAGGTTACCCCAAAGGAAAAAATCGCATTCACATCACCCCTTAAAAAGAGAAACAATCACATTACCCCTTAAAAAAAGAAACCGTCCAGGAAACAGTTGCCTCAAACAATTCATGGCAACCCCCGATGTGTGTGCAGTGGCACTATGCTGTTGGAACCATGTATCCTCTAATTGCATTTCCTCAAAAGCTGGCTGAAAAAATCAAGTGATTGCTGTCGAGAAGAGCGTTTTGGAGATTGCAGTCCTGCTGCTCTAACTCTCTCGATGTTTTGTGGTGTTGTAATCCTTCTCTCAGGTCCGCTTCGTACACATGACACATTCCCTGCTGTTCTCAATGAAGTTACCCAATTTACAATTGATTGCCGTCCAGAAACACATCCGCGTGTGGGAACAGCGAATCGTAAACGAAAAGCACGCTGCACTGCAATGATCGAGTGCGCATTTGCAAAATACGCTTCAACAGAAAATAACCTCTCCTTACGTGTCCAATGCATGATGGCAACAAAAAGGCAGATACATACACTGCAGGCTGCCATCGCAGCCTGCTGTGCAAAAAAGCAAATTTCTGCGTTCCACCCTGTAGTTTAAACATCGCGTTTTCATGTGCACATAAACCGCACATAAAAATAAACTTGATAAAATTGCAGGGAAAATTGTTTTTGATCAATATCTGCATCATCAAAAATTTGGGTGATTAATGTTAATACATGAACATATCATAGAATTACGGCTTGAAATTTCCGTACAATTTCCAATGGATTTTGACACAAAATCCGGTGAATATGAAAAAACGAAAAATGTAACAAACTAAAGTCTCGCAAACCAACACGTTTTAATAACCACGCGTCGATATCGAATGGGCAGCAACAAAAAAACGAACTTTTTTGTTGTAAAAGGATTAAACAAAAAAGAGATTTTAAGATTACTTTTTTGTTTGTTTGATATTTTGCGTATTTTTACTGAAAAGTGATAGCGACGTCGGTGTGAATATACTAGCGGTTGTCGCATGAAAAGCACGACTGTCGCGGCGGTAGCGTTTCGTTATGTAGAGTCGGTCTAAGCTCGACTTAAAACAAATCAAATAAAAAAATGGGATTCATGGAAACTTCGTCAGACTTCATAAATTTCTATAAGCCGAAAATGTAGCCATTTCTTATTTTGGATTTACCTGAGAAAAGTTTGGTCCATTGTTTAATATAGTGGCATCGATTGAAGTCGGCAACACGTTTAAAGCGTAAAAAAATGACAAATACAATATTTTGTAAGTAAGAAATTCTGGACGTCTCGTTGCCGAATTAACATAAAAGGATTGGATATGTTACATTGGGATATGTTACACCTAGAGACCCATTGGGTCCTTTGTGATTCGTTATATAAGATAATCGATTTATTTAATTAAAAATGTTGCAAATATCAATGAGAATTAAACCTAAAACAAGTAATACAGGGAAATCTAACAGTTCGTTATTAGTTTGTTTGGAAACAGCACAAATAATAGATTATATCCTAAAGTATGATCTAACCGACATCACTTAATTCCTCAAGGAATATTTCGCATGCAATTTTTTTTTGAGGCGCTGTAGGCGTGGATAATGGCAAAGAACGTGCTTCCCCAGTTTTAGCTCATACTCGTCGGATTTTATTCCTGACCTCTGAATTTTTGGAACTACAGTCAGGTAGCGGAAAAATTAACATTATACAACAGAAACGACCCAGAAACATGATGAATGGATTTTCATCTTTTTTTTGGAAAAACCAATTTTAATGAATTTTTTAAAAATATTTTTTTTGTTTTGTTCAATAACATATTGTGTTTGAATATACTCGGTGTTAAATATATTATTATAAGTACATTTAGTGACAAAACAGCACTTTTTTGCTTCAAAATTTCGGGATTCGAAAACGTGAACGGAATCGCAAACGTGAAAGCCCTCAACAATAAACAGAGTTGACTGTATGTATTTTAATTCGAACTTCAAACTCATTTGAATCCATTTGATACAAAACTGACGAAAATGTAATAAAATTTAAGCTTTTAAAAATAAGCACAATAACGTCAATCTAAGGGTTCAACCTAAAAGAATAAAGTCGTTCACGTCTAACTAATTTTGGAAGAAGTAACCTGATATTGAAATTGATAACTCGTATTAAATATGATATTAAGAATGAGCAAAGATTTAAACTATCCATATAAACGAACCCAGGATAATATCAGCGATGACATTATGGATGTTTCAATGTTTTTCCAATTTTATTTGTAAATATTTTCAAAATAAATTCTCAAAAATAAAAATAATTAGTTAAAAGTTTGACACTTTGGGGGTCCTCTATGTTTTAGAAGAACCCCAATGGGAAGGTATACTATTTTTTTTGCCGCCATTTGGGTAAACATTAATCTTGGCATATTTTGCAGTCGTAAAATAGAGACCTGGCAAATTAATTATGGAAAATTATTCGATTAACCAGCATGTTTCAATCGATAAAATATTTTAACAAAATCAATCATTGATTACTTTGAGACGAGAAAGTTGCGTGAAATTTTTGGGAGAAACAAACAAAACGCACTATTTATCTTGTAGTATAAATGATTTCGAAGAAAAAGGGTTTGTAGCTGATAGACCCAAGCATGGACCATAATGAACTGCTGCTGCTCAAGAAATATTACTGCTGCTCAAGAAAGTGTTCAAAACAATCCATCAACCTCAATTCGACGTTGTGCTCAGGAGCTTGGTCTACAATGAACTTTGGCCACAATTTTGCAAGGATTTGCATTTCTTACCATTTAAGATTCAGTTGACACCAGAGCTATTTCCACAAGACCATTTACGCCGCTGTACATATGCCAATAGGATGTTACAGCTGGCCCATGACAACCCCGATTTTCATGAAAATATCATAATAAGTGACGAGGCATATTTTCATTTGAATGGATATGTGAATAAACAGAAATGTCGGTTCTGGGCAATGGAAAACCCTCAACTTACACAGTGTAACAAAAAAAAAATGAAGTCAAAATACCTGGGAAGTGTTTTACTTTTCTTGTAGATCTTGCTTAGTATAACAAGAAACCGGTTTTAAAATTTCCCAAACACCTCCAAAGTCTGGAGTTACGGGTAAAAAACCGAGTTTTCGGATCTTACGCACTTATATGCCAGTAACATGGCTGACTATCAACCGATTTTAAGTTATTCGGCTGATTTAGAGAGAAGATGCGGCCTTTCGAATGGTACAACACACACTTTTGAAATCACACTGAAAAAGTCTGTGTTTATTTCCTGTCAACTAATTTTTTTAAAAAATTTTGTATTTTTTATCTTTTTGTTAAAAAAAGGCGAACAGTTTTTGAACTGAATAGTAAACAGAGTGTTCTTACGAATACAGTTCGGTGTCATTTTTAAAAATCCGTTAGAAACTGATTCAACTTTTATTAAAACAGTCAGTCACCTTTGCATCCACTAAAAGTGACAGTCTGGTGAGCAATTTGGTCGGGAGGAATCATATATTTGAAAAGCTAGGTTTATGCAAACAAACCAGAAATGCTTAAGCAACTCAAACAAAATATTCATGACGAAGTTACTGAAGTACCGCTTGAAATGTGTGAGAATGTAATGAAAAATGTGCTCAAAAGGGCTCGCTTTTGTGAGGCTAACAAAGGCGGACATTTATCTAATTTCATACATACGAGTAATTGCCGACATTAAATGAAACATTTATCAAAAATAGATCCATTGTCTTTTATTTAATCAAAAATTATAAACAAACAAATAAGTATACCTTACCGACGGATACCCTGTATATGAAAAGAGAATGAATTAGGCTCTCAGAAATTTGGCCTTCTTCTTTTTAAATCTGGCCTTTTTTGCTCACAAATTTTGGCAGCACTGGAAATCACTATATTAATTCAATTTTGTAGATATTTTATTTTAGTACAAGCACACATTTGTGTATGCATCACTGGAGATTTGTTGGAGGGTCCGTTCAGTTGTCGCATCATGGTTATAAATCAAATACTAATAGCTGACTAAGCTAAGACATTTACCAATGACGACAGGGTAGTTCATACTGGCATTTTGCTTATTATCATTATCCATTATTTTTATTCTCAAGCCGTTTTATTCTTAATATGTGTTTTTTTATTGTTCACCAATTGTAGAGAGCACTGGCCATCATTAATAATCTGTTGATATTTTATTTTAGTACAGTACTGACTAAAATTGGAGACTTGTAAGAGAGTATGTTCAGTTGGCGCATTACCGGCAAAAACCAATTACCAATAGTTGACTCAGCTAAGACATTAACCTACGACGACAGGGTAGTACATACTGGCTGACATTAAGGCTTTTACCTTTTCTGATTAATGTCGCAATCGCATATAGAAATGAAATACACTTTTACTGGAATTCAAGCCTAACTCTTTTATAATTTGTATTGAAATTGACAGTCGAAATCCAACTAAAGGGTGATCCAACTAAAACGCACGATGTTAATTGTTGAGAAAACAAAAAGTTTTCAGGGAATTATATTAATATTCTTAATTATGATAGAAGGATCTATGATAATTATGTGTGAAACAAAATATCGACCAAATGCTCGCCACGTTTTCGTTGGCATACCTCTATGCGTTGGTCAATATTTTAATGGCTCTGAGGCATAATGGATAGATCCAATGTCGTTAATGTGCCGAATTATCTCATCCTTTAGCTTTTGAATTGTTCTTGGCTAATTGACGTATACGTTTTCTTTTAAATAGGACCGTGGCGGTATCACCACGAAGTGAGATATCACGGCCATTGAATTTCTTGTTGGAACCTCCACAAAGCTCGTTTCTGTAAGTAAATCGGTTATCGATTTATATGACGTCACACCGACTAGATTAAAAGTAACCGATTTCGTGATAACTGCTGTTTCTGTACGTTGAAATCGGTAAAAATTCGATCTGTGATAGAAAGAAACACAGATCAGAAAGAAACGGTAAGACTTAAAACAGATGACAAGCAGCTTTTAATTTGCATTTGTTTTAAAGCAAAAATATTTTGTATTAAAAACACTGCTATTTTAATATAACTACGAGAGTTGCTGTATATATTTCTTGCCTAGGCAACACTAAGTGTTGCCTGGCGTCATTTGCAATTTCCATTGGAACATTTGACATTTTTAAGCATAAACGTACTCAGAACGTTTTGACGTACGACCATCATTTGTGTTGTTTACAGTGACTTGAAAAAATCAATTGGGAAAAAAATGGAATTAACTTGTGAACATTTTAGTGCGATAATTTCGACGTGGATTATCACGACAAGAGTGCATGGATGAACTTAAATCTTTGTATGGGAATGAAGCACTATCCTATAGCACTGTAAAAAACTAGTTTAACGAATTAAATCGTGGCCGACGCTCGCTCAAAGACGAAGGTCGTCCAAAAACGGCCGTTGTGCCAGAGAACATTGATGCCGTGCGTAAACTGATAATGCTAATGCAAGATCGTCATGTGGCATACCGTGAGATAGACGCATCCTTGGGCAGTTCTTCCACCAGCATACATTCGATATTGCATGAACACCGTACAACGTCCGTAAAAAAGGTTTGTTCTCGTTGGATCCCGCACAATTTGACAATAGCTCAAAAACAGGCTCTTGTCGATTAGTGCAATCAAATTTTGAAAAAATACGATCGCGGTGCTTCAAAAGACGTTTGTAAGATCGTCACAGGTGACGAATCATGGATCTATGCGTTTGAGTCTGAAACAAAACAGCAATCGACCGTTGGGTTTTCAAAGACGAGCCAAATCCAACGAAGTTGTTTGTGGAAGAAGCACTTCGAAGCAAATGGTCGCCTATTTCTTTGGCAAAACTAGTCATGTGGCGTCTGTTACGCTTGAGCAACGTAGGACGGTCAATTCTGAGTGGTACACCACAATTTGTTTGCCTAGGGTCTTCGGAGAAATTCGAAAAACGAACAAGAGGAGACGAATCATTGTGCACCATGACAATGCGAGCTCTCACACATCGGCTCAAACCAGCGCCTTTTTGACCGGCCAAAACGTCGAATTGATGGGTCATACGCCGTACAGCCCTGACTTGGCACCCAATGACTTCTTTTTATACCCTAGCATCAAGTAAAAAATGCGTGGTCAACGATTTTCGTCGCCAGAAGATGCCGTTGAAGCGTTCAAAAACCATCTTTTGGAGTTGTCTTAATCGGAGTGGAAAAAGTACTTCGACAATTGGTTTGAGCACATGCAAAAGTGTATAAATCATGCTGGAGAATACTTTGAAAAAAAATAAACCATTTTTGAAGATAAATATTCGCATTTTCATTATGAGGCCAGAAATATATATAGCAGCCCGTATATATTTAATCGACATTTTGTTAAAAATATGCAAACAAATAAAAAACGAGTAATTATATAAGCTGACAGTTGGTGATGTACATGGCAAGTAAACAAACTTTTGCACTCGGTTTATTTTGCATTACAATACCGATTTTGTTAAATCCGGTACATAAATTGTCGTAAATTTTAACACACTGTCATCTTAAATGTTTATGTTTTGCTACCTAGTTTTAAACACAATTGAATCCGTGGTAACACAACTAAAACATTTTTTTTAATAAAATATGTATTTGTATAAAATTACATCAATAAAATTGTATTTGGTTCAAAAAGTTATAATTGATTACTTGCTTCCTCATAGTTGCAGCAACACTATAGCAATCGGTAGAGTTCTCACTTGGCTTAAAGTCAGTGAGGAAATTATCGATTTCGAGTTGAGTCACTTTTCTTACAGAAACACTTTTTTTTAGTGATTCCTATTGGAGTAGAATCAGAAGAAATGTCATATTACCGATTTGGAACAAGTGAATGGAATATGGATCGGCAATATTTTTTGCAGAAAAAGTGAAGGTGAATATGACGTCAGAGTGACGTCAAATCGGTAATTTCAGTCGGCAACTGCGATCGGTACAAGTTGCAGAAACGGGCTACAGGTCCAAATTCTCATTTTCTGGCCGTTATCATCTCGCTTGGCCGACCTCATTTTCGAAGGAGTAAGGCCCGACAACGGCGCCAGCCAATTATCTGCTTATGCCGCCCAAAAACTCACGATGTGCACGAAATTTTGATTTATGCGCCCATTTTCGTAAAAGGCTTCAACAAACCTCTCCATTGTTGAATTTGTCAAATACTGAAACAAAGAAATATAAATTAAGTTGGACAAAAACTTGATTTTAAGGTGTGACTCACAACTATCATCGCGCATTATGGTTGGATCACCATTTAAAATGGAATTTTGTGGTTTTGTTCGTATATGCCACTAGTAGTTTTCGTGCTCGTGTTATTCATATCTAAAAAGTATACGGGAAACCGATTTTTAAATTACTAGTTTTCAGTCTTCGTCAGTTTGATAAAATCCTTTTTTCCTATATTAAAAACTAGTTGCCAACCATTTGTCGGATTTCTACGAGAAAGGATATTTTCAGACTAATTAAAATAGTAGTTTTTTTGCTGCATTAAAAATGTCGAATTTGTAACGAAAAGAACTAGAAAACCCTGGTTTCTTCAGCCTGTAGCTTAGTAGTTTTTCCACAGGAATCATAAAAATGATAGATCTGTCACACTTTTTTCCATAGGGAAAGCTAGAATATAGCGGTTCAGGCACCCGCTATGTGGTTTAGGATGTAAAAAAGTATAAAGAGAAACAAATAAATAAATCACAATTAAATTTATAAAACAGTAAATTTTATTTCAGTTGTAATTTGTTTTGTGGCAGATAAAAAAGAGAATCAGGCAGATGATGGGCGTGTGTGTGTAGGAGTTGTATAAAATATATTATATGGGACAGATCATTGCAATGCTATGCGTCGGAAATGATTGTTAAGTGGACCCTCGTCTGAGTAGCCGGCTATTTCCTGAGGCACAATGCCGGACTCTTCAATTGAGGTGCAAGGACGGCACATGCACTCCAAGGGCGCTTTGGTGAGGACCTTTTTGAATTTACGTTCGCCATGTTTGACTTTGGGACAAAATAACGAGACGGCTGCCTCGCGTTCGCCCGATTCTTGGCAGCACATACACGAACGTTCCATTTGCCAGATTTTACTGCCGGAAACCTGAAAAGAAAGGACAAAATTAGACGTACCCACTAAAATTTAAGATGCGTTTTATATTAAAATAAATAAAGTTTCTTCTTATCAAATCGAACCACAATATTCCGAAATTATCTAAAATGATTTATTTGTTTCCCTTGAGTTTCTGAGATATCATAAAAGGAGTAAAATTTCTTAAGCCTAGTATCAAGCTCAAACGAAATTTTCGCTCAAACGAAATTTTCGCCAGGCATCTGACATTTCCATTAGCAAGTTTGACATTTTTTTAGCATAAACGTACTCAGAACGTTTTGACGAACGACCATCATTTGGTTTCAAAGACGAAGGTCGTCCAAAAACGGTCGTTGTGCCAGAGAACATTGATGCCGTGTGCGAACTGATACTACAAGATCGTCATGTGACAAACCGTGAGATAGAAGCATCCTTGGGCACTTCTTCCACCAGCATACATTCGATATTGCATGAACACCTGGTCGTAAAAAAGGTTTGTTCTCGTTGGATCCCGCACATTTTAACAATCGCTCCAAAAAAGTCTCGTGTCGATTGGTGCTAAGAAATTTTGAAAAAATACGATTGCGGTGCTTCAAAATACGTTTAAAAGATCTCACAGGTGACGAATCATGGATCTATGCATATGAGCCCGAAACAAAACATCAATCGACCGTGTGGTCTTTGAAGACGAGCCAAATCCAAAGAAGTTGTTCGTGAAAGAAGCACTTCGAAGCAAATGGTCGCCTGCTTCCTCGGCAAAACTGGTCATGTGGCGACTGAAACAGTCGCACCATGTGGTACACCACAATTTGTTTGCCTGAAGTCTTCGGAGAAATTCGAAAAACGCACAAGAGAAGACGAATCATTGTGCACCATGAAAATGCGAGCTCTCACACATCGGCTCAAACCAGCGCCTTTTTGACCGGCCAAAACGTCGAATTGTAGGGTCCTCCGCCGTACAGTCTTGACTTGGCACCCAATGACTTCTTTTTATTCCCGCATATCAAGAAAAAAATTCGTGGTCAACGATTTTCGTCGCCAGAAAATGTTGTTGAAGCGTTTAAAACCATGTTTTGGAGGTGTCTTAATCGGAGTGGAAAAAGTTCTTTGACAATTAGTTTGAGCGCATGCAAAAGTGTATAAATCATGTTGGAGAATACTTTGAAAAATAATAAAACCATTTTTGATGATAAATATTCGCATTTTCCTTATTAGGTCAGAAATATATATAGCAGCCCTCTATTCTTTAACACAGAGTAGTGTAGGGTATTAATATTCGTTAAGCTGGCAGTAAAAAGTCAAAAAAAAGTCTTACGATAATCTCGATTATTAGACTAAAATCGGGCACTAAAGTCGATCACTACTTTTTCAATTTTGGCAACAAAAAGTCGATTATGTGATTAATCAACAATCGACTTTCAGATCCATATTCTTACCCAGTAGGCTGAGGATTTAAGATTCAAAGACGTCTTTGATAAAAAATAAAGTTTAAGTCCTCCCCAACTATACATACCTGTATATAACTGGCACATCGTCCAACACAGGCAAATGATGGTATGGGTTTGGGTACACAGCCGGGGTATTGTAAAACATGTATAACGGGCGTCACCTGGCAATCATCGCCAATGTGGGATATATCTGAAATAGTTTGTGATTAGATAAGCGATTCACCACAATATAGCAGTATCCTACCATTTTCTCCCGTATTCTCGGCCGATACTCGCCTGCAATTCGGTTGAAGCAGGAACAGCAACATGCCACAAATCAAAAGTCCACATCTGCCGCTCTTTTCCCATCGACGAATTGTGGTTGCCATAACTTGGTATCACGGATCCTTCAAACGATGTTCCTTGCTTAAGAGCGATGCTACTACTAAGGCAAATGCCGTAAGGAAATAGAGAAATCTCTCTTAGGACACAGAGGCTTTTATACTGGTCGCACACACTAGTTATAAGCAGTTGTCCTGCTAATGGATGGCATGTATTTTGGTTAATAAAAAATTATCGCCCAACAAAACTCTACGTCCTCCGTATGCTGGATGAGTGCGAGGGAGTTCCCATTGCTCCTCTAATTACGTACAAGAGAACAGCATTATGCGGTTGCGATGGGGAGGCCTGCCGCTGCGACGGGATGCCACCTCAGAAGTGATTTCCGAAGGATTTGTATCGGTGTGTTTGTGTATAAGTGTGTGCAACAACTACATAATGATAATGGAAAACTTTAATCCGTATGAGTGACCACTAGACCCTTCCACATTTAAACTAAGATCAAGCAACAGCAACAAAATGAATTAATTCACAAGTTAACGTACGGGTTATTACACAGTTACTATACGTTGCACAGTGGGGAGAATAGCTTAGTTCTGTAGCTTTCTATCTAAGATGGAGTTTTATTAAAATTGACATTTTGCTTGACAGAGTCTTTAAATAATTGTTTAAGCAACTTCTTGAGATATTTGTACACAGAAAAAAATAACAACTTACAATTGTAACTAAAAAAGTTGTTAACGTAATTTTAGTCAGCCAAGCTTTTTGCTAAGTTCTTAACAATAGCCGTGTTCTTTTTAGGTTACTAAACAAGCATTTGTATGGAAGTTACTCGTAAGCAAGCGAGTTGGCTGTTACTCGGTAACGAAAGTTAAAGTTACCTGACTTATTTTTTTAACAAAAAAAAATATTATGACACACCCGGCTTCTATAAGTATAACAAAATCAACAACATATGTTTTTGTTATTGATACAGAAAGAAAATGAAATGAATAATAAAATTAAAATATAAAATAAATTTTTCTAAGGTTCACAATTTTTTTATTTAATTCCGAAATAAGCAAATTTCTTGTATTAAAAAAGGGGTGGAACGCACCTCCTTAGAGGTGTTGCAAATATCAACACTAAGTCATAATACCTTGTACTATAGTGTGATATAGGGTATGAATACCCTATGTTTGTGGATCAACATAAATTCAGTATTTAAAAATGTTAGAACGCTTAATAAGCGCAACAATTTAAAAATTCAAATGCTTGTAATACGAGTGCGGTTCGGAAACTTCTTAGCCCAGCACAGAAAAAAGTTAAGTGTTTCGGAAACTTCCATCTCTGCTATGAACACATGTTTAATTTTGTTTCGATCTGTCAACTCCTTCATATAGAAACAGGTGTTCACAAAAGACGCATCCGCGATTTTTTTACAATGGAAAAATTAGAAATGCGTGGTGTCATTAAATATTTACATAAAAAAGGTTTATCGGGACAAGAAATTCATAATGATATGGTGAATGTGTTAGGTGAAAGTGCTCCTTCATATGCAACAGTAAAAAATTGGGTTGCTGAATTTAAACGTGGTCGTACAAGCATTGAAGATGAACCACGTAGTGGACGTCCAAAAACAGCAACAACAACAGAAATTGTAGCCAAAGTGCATGATATGGTATTAAATGATCGACGAATAAAAGTGCGTGAAATAGCTAATATCATGGGCATCTCAAATGATCGAGTCCATTTAATTTTGCATGAAGAACTACAGATGAAAAAGCTTTCTGCAAGATGGGTACCGCACTTGTTAACAGTCGACCAAAAACGCATAAGAATGAACATTTCTCAAGCTTGTTTGGATCGTTTTCAGCGAAATAAAATGGATTTTAAGCGTCTTTTCATAACTGTTGATGAGACATGGATCCACCACTATACTCCAGAGACAAAAGAACAATCCAAACAATGGACTGAAGCTGGAGGAAGTGCCCCAAAGAAGGCGAAAACAATTCAATGGGCTGGTAAGGTTATGGCAACGGTTTTTTGGGACTTCAAAGGTATTTTATTGATTGACTATCTGCAAAAGGGTAAAACAATAAATTCAGAGTACTATTGCAACCTTTTAGATCAATTAAATGTACAAATTCGAGAAAAACGTCCTGCCTTACAACACAAAAAAATAATTTTTCATCAAGACAACGCACCAGCGCACAAGAGTGTTTTAACAATGGCTAAAATCAACGAATTAAAGTACGAGTTGCTTGACCACCCACCTTATTCTCCTGATTTAGCTCCCAGTGACTTTTACCTGTTCCCAAATCTAAAAAAGTTCCTTGTTGGCAAGCGTTTTACCTCAAATGAAGATGCAATTACAGTTGTAAACCATGATATTAGCTATTTCACACACTTTTATTCGTCGATCATTTAATACCATATCATGCACTTTGGCTACAATTTCTGTTGTTGTTGCTGTTTTTGGACGTCCACTACGTGGTTCATCTTCAATGCTTGTACGACACGTTTAAATTCAGCAACCCAATTTTTTAATGTTGCATATGAAGGAGCACTTTCACCTAACACATTCACCATATCATTATGAATTTCTTGTCCCGATAAACCTTTTTTATGTAAATATTTAATGACACCACGCATTTCTAATTTTTCCATTATACAAAAATCGCGGATGCGTCTTTTGTGAACACCTGTTTCTATATGAAGGAGTTGCCAGATCGAAACAAAACTTAACATGTGTTCATAGCAGAGATGGGAGTTTCCAAAACACTTAACATTTTTCTGATTATACCGCGCTTTTTGTGCTAGGCTAAGAGCTTTCCGAACCGCCCTCGTATTGCTGGATTTTAAATGTATTTTTAATATTTGAAGATGGAAATTTGAATTAAAACATTTTTCCACTTAACTCAATTTAATTTTTTGTTGTTTTGTTTGTGGATTTGTGAATAATGAACTTTAAGTAAAAACATGTAAATATATTTATGGTGAACATAGGGAAGTTAATTAAGGGAAATAAGGTCTCCCATTACTTAATTACTTCGTTAAGTATAAAAATGTATTTAATTATATTTTTCCTAATCTTTCAATTCATTATTTTTCAACCTCTAAGCGCGTTTCCAAAAGCCTATAAGACAAAGTCAATAATCAAATTATCTGGCTATTCGTCTGGTTGATTTACGGTAATCCCAAACGCTAGATCTGCTGATCTTGCAGATGCGGACATGTAAGACGTGTCCACTAAATTTTCAACCAAATAAATGATAATCATTTTCCTTAAAAAATTACTGTACAGTTAATTGTAGCTTTTTTAAGGCCTGTGTGCGCCATGCTCATTCAATAAATTAATATATAAGTATTTTAATTATGTCGATTGTAATTGTTCTTAAAAGATCTTCAATTGAAATGTTCCGACGCTGTTTTTTTTTAGCTTTAATTAATAATATTACCAAGCTGAATTAAACAACCATACCACATATTTATGTTTGGGTGCAAACATAAATATTTTTGCACACAAGCATATGTATGTTGGGAAAAATTTCCTACAAACATAATAATGTAACATAATCATAAATATTATTGTGCTTTATCTGTTCCCTCCAGACATATTTTTAACATATTTTTTTTATCGTATTATAACGCTTAAAATGCTTAAATAAACTGCTATAAAGTAATTACTTATGCCTACAAGGAAAGCACATTTCGGAGATCCAAGGTCGAAATTGAAATTCAGTTGAAAATATCAGCGATACTTCTACAGTATAAGACTCTATCCTGACTTTTTTCTAAATTGAGTACAGCGGTGCTTTTTCTACAGTCGTGCTTAAAACCTGAACTTCAATGGACAATATCTCATGAACTTATGTAGATATAACGATGATATTTGAAACATATGATGCTGGCATGGACCAAAACGCATTATGTTTCGCTCCAATTTAGCCATAACATGGTCTAGAATAATTGCCTAGTCCTTGGGTTTATACCGTTGGAGTTCTATACCGATCGGTTCATTAGTTTAGTCACAAATACGATGGGCGGTTATTATCATGTTTAAATTGGAAAAAAGTGCGTGGGCCCGCCCATACTAACCTGTACCTTGAAAGGCTTTATCTCGTGAACTATAAGGTGATCCATATAGAGGTATTTTTTCAGAACAAAAAAAAAATATAAAAATTCAAATCAAGTATCGAATCTTTTCGGCATTTATTTGTTTGAAAATAATTACCTTCAAATGTTGGCAACTGTGTTATGAAAATGAGCGTTCGGTGAGAAACGGGAAGATCCGCTGTTTTCGACCAAAATTTTGTTCCGTATTGATGCCCATTTCTGGCTGAACGGCAAAGTCAATAAAAAAAATTGCCGCATTTGGGCTGATGCGCAACAAGAAGAGGTTCAAGAGGTGCCATTATACATAGGAGGTGCCATAAGAAAATAAAAAAACGCGATAAAAGCATTTCAATAAATTACAATGATGCAAAAACAGTAAGTGAAAATGTTTATTGTTAAGATTTAGAATAATTTTCCACAAAGCCAGAAAGGATGACTTGGAATGTCTCCGGCAAAAAATAAATTCCTACCATCGAAGTTAAATTTGGCAATAAAATGTTAACAAAACAAGAAACTATACGCATTAACAAAATTCGTTTCCACAATTTGCTTTGATTTTCTTTTCTAAACAAACTTTTGTTGAGCTTATGCTGCCATCTGATCTAAAATGTTGTTGAATGTTGCCAGAATACCATATTGCTAAGTAACTAGGTAAATAAGCTAGTAACATGAAAAGAACACGACTAATATTTCTTAGAATCCCATAAATAGCACCCACACTGAAAAAATTATGTTCATGAAAATCACGAAATATTTCATATACGAGGGCGACCTCAAAAGTAAATGGCCTTACATAAAAAGAACCGTTATTTTTTGGAATTATTATTATTTATTTTTCAACATAATCTCCTTCCAACTTAATACACTTCATCAAACCTTTTTCAAGTTTTTTAATTCCACCCGAAAAATAAGATTTTTCAAGACCTTCAAAATATGCCTCAGTTTCAGCAATAACCTCGCTATTGGACGAACATTTTTTGCCACCGAGAATTTTTTTTAAATTTGGAAACAAGAAATAATCAGAGGGAGCTAAAACTGGACTATATGGTGGATGCGGAGCAATTTCAAATCGTAATTCGGCCAGTTTTTGTTAAGTTAAAAATGCAGTGTGTAAAGGAGCCTTATCTTGATGAAAAATAACTTTTTTTTCTAAATGCGGTCGTTTTATCTTGATTTCTTCACTCAACCGACCCAATAATGCATAATAATATTCACTATTTATAGTTTTTCCTTTCTCAAGATAATCAATAAATATTATACCCCTTGCATTCCAAAATACTGTGGCCATTACTTTTCCTGCTGACTTAACAGTTTTTGCCTTCTTGGGACCACTTTTACTAGCTTCTATCCATTGTTTTGACTGTTCTTTGCATTCTGGGATGTAGTGATGGATCCATGTTTCATCAACAGTTATGAATCGGCGCAAGATCTCTATTGGATTACGCTGATAAATCGCTAAAAGCTCCTCGAAATTGGTCCAACGGACGATTTTTTGGGGCAAAGTCAACAAACGCGGCACCCATCTTGCGGATAGCTTTTTCATGTGGAGTTCAGCATGTAAAATACTCCAAATTTGTTTTTCGTGTGTTTTAACAATATCAGCAAGTTCTCTGAGCTTTATTCGTCTATCTTTAGTCACTTCATTAAATATTTTTCTAATGTTTTCAATAGTAGTAGCAATTTTCGGTCTTTCAGAGCGCTGTTCATCTTCCGTACTTGAACGACCCATTTTAAATTGTTGAACCCAGGATTTCACGGTGGAGTATGATGGTGCATTATCACCATGAACAGAATCCAATTCATCTTTGATTAATTGTGGCGTATAACCTTTCATATAAAAGTGTTTTATTACCGCACGAAACTCTATATTTTCCATTTTTCAAAAATTATAAAACTTGTTTACTTCAATCACCTGTAACAAAGAAAGTAATCATTAAATATTTCGGAAATTTTGACAGATGGCTTATAAAAGATTGCTTTTAAAAAACAAAAACAAAAAAAAAGTTGCTAGTAAAACAGAAAATGTGCCAGGCCAGTTAGTTTTGCGATCGCCCTCGTAAATTAAGAAATTTGTCTAATTTTATCTGCCAAAGAAACTTTTCATAGGAAATATGAAAAAAAAATCTGAAAAATTACGAAATCGGGTTGATAATAAAAATTTGTGATTTTAAAGATCTTTATAAGAGATATTCTAATTTTTAAGAGTTTCTTTCATATATCATAAGAACATGGTTCAAACGTTTCATGAAGTCGTTTCTAATTGTACTTATATGAAATATTATTTATTTTTCAGGAAATAGTTGCATATTTTTCATGACACGTTTTCATAATTTTTATGGCAATATTTCAGAATAAATACAAATTTCTTTTATAAAAATTATACATATATTTGTTTATAATTTTTTATGAAAAATGTTCACGAAAAATATGAAACTTGTTCATGAATTATCATTTAACGTAAAAAAAAAAATAATGTATTGGCTATGGTTTTTCTTAAGCAGTCTCGGCCACAAATCAAATAACTTATACAGTACACGCAGAAAAAAGTATGATTGGGGTGACAGTATTCGGAGAGCATCATACTGTTGTTGGGTACGAGGGTTGCTATATATATTTCTGGCCTAGGCAACTCAAAGTTTTGCCTGGCGCCATCTGACATTTCCATTGGAAAGTTTGACATTTTTTTAGCATAAACGTACTCAGAACGTTTTGACGTACGACCATCATTTGTGTTGTTTACAGTGACTTGAAAAAATGAATTTGGCAAAAAAATGAAATTAACTCGTGAACATTTTCGTGGGATCATTTTTCATTTCGACGTAGATAATCACAATAACGGCCATAACGGCCGTTGTGCCAAAGAACATTATGCCGTACGTGAACTGACAATGCAAGATCGTCATGTGAGATGGAGCCATCCTTGGGCATTTCTTCCACCAGCATATATTTGATATTGCATGAACACCGTAAAACGTCCGTAAAAAAGGTTTGTTCTCGTTGGATCACGCACAATTTGACAATCGCTCAAAAAAAGTCTCGTGTCAATTGGTGCAAAGAAATTTTGAAAAAATACGATCGCGGTAGCTCAAAAGACGTTTATAAGATCGTCACAGGTGACGAATCATGGATCTATGCGTATGAGCCCGAAACAAAACATAAACGACTTTGAAGACGAGCCAAACCCAACGCAAGTTGTTGTGGAAGAAGCACTTCGAAGCAAAATGATCGTCATGTGGCGACTGATTCGCTTGAGCAACGTATGACGGTCAATTCTGAGTGGTACACCACATTTTTTGCCTGGAGTCTTCGGAGAAATTCAAAAGACGAACAAGAAAAGACGAATCATTGTGCACCATGACAATGCGAGCTCTCACACATCGGTTCAAACCAGCGCCTTTTTGACCTGCCGAAACGTTGAATTGATGGGCCATCCGCCGTACACCCTCACTTGACACCCAATGTCAACTTTATACTTATATTCCCACACATCTTGAAAAACTGCGTAGTCAACGATTTTCGTCGCCGTAAGATGCGGTTGAAGCGTTCAAAAACCATGTTTTGGAGGTGTCTCAATCGGAGTGGAAAAAGAGCTTCGACAATTGGTTTGAGCTCATGCAAAATTTGTATAAATCATGCTGGAAAATACTTTGAAAAACAATAAAAGCATTTTTGATGATAAATATTCGCATTTTCATTATAAGGCCAGAAATATATATAGCAGCCCTCGTAGAAGGCATTATTATGGTAGTCATGAACTGTTGTTTATCGTCAGTTGATTTATAAAACTGAAAAATATCGTTCACGTTTTAGCAGTTATTGTCAGATCGATTTTAGTTAATTTTTTTAGCCTCCACCATACAATGGAGGGTATATTAGTTTTTTCATTCTGTCTGTAACACCTTGAAATAATCATCGGAGACCCAAAAGAATATATATTCTTGATCCTCGTAAAACTCTATGACGATCTAGCCATGTTGTCCGTCTGTTGAAAACAAGATAGAGCCTGCATGAAAAGAGCTAGGGAGCTGAAATTTTGCACAAACATGTGTAGTTAGCCTAGCATGGTTGGTATTGAAAATTGGCTATATAGATCTACGGGTAGTTGGTGTTGGAGACCCTCAACCGACACTACCTCATAAAAATTAGTTTTTTATTTGGAAATATCCGTCCAGTTTCTTGAGTAAAATGACTGAAATTTTGCAAATAATAATCTCTATTAGGCGCAATCATCTATGTAAAAATGGTTTAGATTGGGCCACCATTTCTTGTACCTCCCATACAAACGGCCTTATGGGCCTTGAGAAATAATATGACTATAACTCACCACAAACTTGACCTATCGAAATGAAATTTTACACATCAAGATTTTTATATACAACACACTTCTACGCTGTATTAGGTTGAGATCGGAAAAGTCCTACTGGTACCTTCCACACTAACGGTCTCATGGGCCTTGAAAAATAATATGACAATAACTCACCACACACATGACCTATCGAGACGAAATTTTCGGCATAAAGATTAATATATAGAACAGACTTTTGTGCTAAATTTGGCTAAGATCGGAAAGGCCCTACTGGTACCTCCCACACAAACGGTCTCATGGGCCTTGAAAAATAATATGACAATAAGTCACTACAAACTTGACCTATCGAGATGAAGTTTTGTACATAAAGATTTTTATACAGAACACACCTCTGCGACAAATTCTGTTGAGATCGGAAAAGTCCTACTGGTACCTCCCACACAAACGGCTTCATGGGCTTTGAGAAATAATATGACAATAAGTCACTACAAACTTGACCTATCGAAATGAAATTTCGCACATAAAGATTTCTATATAGAACACACTTCAGCACCAAATTTGGTTTTATTTGGGAGTCTTAACTTTTTTTACTTGTTTTCTCTTCCTTTTTCTGCCTTGACAACACCGAACATTGCACAGATTTTTTGGCTGCACATTTCTCGACAGCTCATGTTACCTTAAAACAACACCTAACTGATTTTGTATTTTATACTGCCTAAAAAAGCTGAGCTGATATCTTAAAAACAAAAGCTGAACAGTAGCATTAGCTTACATCTGTGATAAAGGTTGAAATTATTATCTCAGCTAAATAAAGCCAACGATTAGCTGACACCTGCGTTTAAAGCAAGCACTTCAACACAATCCCTGGTGGAGAGTATGAAAGCTTCGACCAGGCCGAACTTACAATTTGTCTAATGGCTTGATTTCATTGTAGTACACTTTAAATAACTGGGCGTTTTATGTAAGACCGTTTGTTGGAAAAGAAACTCTGGTAATTCGAATTTGTTTTTTAGCTAATTCGCTTGCTAAACTCCTTATAGTAACTTCCATACAAACTCTTTTTGAATAACCTTTACGCATGAAATCAGTGTCTCGTTCCTACAAAAAAAATACCCTTCCGGTTTCATCTATAATTGTGAGCCTGTGCAGCCCAGCGTTTATTTTAGTTTTGACAACAAAACGAGCATTGCCTGATCACTAACTTATGAGAAAGATCAAAATTGCCAGTATGGGAATTGCTGGGCCAAATATGTTTATGGAGACAGTTCCACTACGCTGATCGAGATACTGAAACAGTTTTGGCAAATGTTTTTCCGACCAAGCTAGATTCTTCTCAACCTTTTCAACAGCGTCATGCAGGGTTTGCTCCGATGGGCCAAAGAGATGTCCAGCAGCATTGATGAATCCTCTCAACATGACCAGTTGCTCCTGGGTGGTAAAATAATCAGCTAAGCCGCTTATCACAGTGGCTGTGGTCGACCAGCATCCTAATCTGAAATACAGTGAACATTTTGAGATGTCGATTTCGTAGAATGTTGTGGAAACTTACTGTTCTGCCAAAAGTTCTACTGTAGGCGCTATCATATTAAACAAAGGCATAACATTCTCCGGTGCTTGAGAATACAAACTATGGATGGCTAATGGTTTGTCTTCCCGAGGTATTTTATCGCCCAAAATCTGGGTGTATTGCGCATCAACGTCTGGCGTACAACCCATGGCACGCAATTGCTTCTCTCTTTCACTGGGCAATGTTTCCAACCAATACATCTTCCTTACAACATAGTAGAATTCCAGTTCTAATGTATCCCGATTGGCCGCGCAGTAAAGGGTTTCTCGAAAATCGGGTGACACCTGAGGAAACCAAATGGCTGATTCTCGGAACATGCGTTGGGCCTGCGCAATACAATCTGCGTGATGATATTTGCAGAGCCAACTGATGACTTGGCTGCGATGGTACACATCCAGTACAGTGTCATTGGAGTTTTTGAACCCTAGCTTTTCATACATGGGTTCCAAAATGTCGTACAAGAATTGGCCAAATTTTTTATGTTGAGCCAAAGTTAAGCGTGGATATAAGGTCTCGAGACCTTTGAAAACAGGTTGCCAGACTATATACTCGCTTTCGGTAGATAAATATTCCATGAATTCAAATACAACATCATAGCCCAAAAGACCAATGCGGCCATAGGTGAAGAGATCATCCACCACCTGAGCTCTGTTAAGGACATGAATGCCACTGTAATTGGAAGCCCTAAAAGCCTTTTGCAGCTTCTCCAGCAAAGGGGCTTCGTAGAGGACACGATGGTAGTTGGCTTGCTGTAAATTCATTATAATCCATTCATCCTCCTTGGAGTCGCCAAATTCCAGTTCTCCTAAGGTTTTGTTGAGATAAAACTTTGGCGTGAGATCCTCAAAGTTCAGTTCGCTGTTGGTGGTGTAGGTTATGGGTACCGTGTACTTTAATGTGACATCACTGCCATTCTCTGGGTTCAGAAGAAATCGTTCCTGTTTGAGGCTGTAAAGGCCAGAGGAGGTTATTGTTAGGCGCAGTAAGGGGAAGCCCGGCTGTTCAGTCCAATCTTTAAATAATTGAGTCAAATCAACATTATGACCAGTTGGCCAGTAGTGCCGCCAGTGGACAAACAAATCTTCGGGCGCGGTGCTTTTTAAGTGACTGAAAGAAGACGAAGAATCAAAGGATTTAAATGCTAGTCCTAATGTCAAAGGTTACTTACTTTTCTTTCAAATACTTCCTCATGGAATTATCGAAGTTTTCCTTTCCCATGCAATTACAAATCATGCGAACTACAGCCGCTCCCTTGTCATAGGCCACATTACTGAATTTATAGCCAATTTCAGAAGGAGTCTGTATACTCGCCTCAGGACTGGTTAAGGGCTGGGTGTTACTGGTGGCATCCGAGTCGAAAATCTTGTGGATAACATTCACAATGAATTGTTGGTCAGACTTGTATTCGGGATATATCTGAAATCAGTTCAACACAAAATTTAGTCCTTGGTTACCATA
The DNA here is from genome assembly GCA_963513945.1 of Hydrotaea diabolus. Lineage (NCBI taxonomy): Eukaryota > Metazoa > Arthropoda > Insecta > Diptera > Muscidae > Hydrotaea > Hydrotaea diabolus. The sequence goes on along the minus strand of OY740716.1, from coordinate 236,982,247 downwards.
TTTTAGATTGAAGCAAACCTCATTGGCCAAAAAATACTGATAGTAACGAGCAAAACCTTCATTTAACCAGAAGTAACTCCACCATTTGTGGGTGACACTATTGCCAAACCACATGTGAGCCATTTCATGGACTAATAGCATTATCGTGTATTCCTTGTTGGACCAACCATCCGTGTACTGCGGTTCATGGCCCAAAATAGTGTCTCTACGAAAAGGGTATACATAACAGCTGTACATATTTTTCAAGCTTCCCTTAAACTTACTTATATATAATAAGGCCCCAATTTTCCATGCCACTGTGCGGGAAGCTTACCGATCCCGCCATCTGCATTTTCGTGTTACCCAAACTCTTGTAGGGCATTTGGGTATATGAGTCAAAGGCAGCCATTGCTTTCGAGGCCACCTCTTGAGTGAAGGCTGTCTTATTGTTAAATTTCGAATTCAATATAAGTTTGAAATCCTCATCGCCTTCGGCCACAAAATCGCCTACCAAGAAGGCCACTAAATAGGTGGACATGCGCGGTGTTTCTTCAAAATAGTCGGAGCAACGGCCATCACTGTAATTCGGAGAAAATGTATTTGAAATTTGGGAATTTCTTTTAATTTTACAGACCTTTCGGCTTTTGTGTTCACCAGCCTGGTATTGAAGTACGCCTTGTATTCTCTAGGTCGAGTGATTCGCATCCGAAAGGTGGCCTTAAGTTGTGGTTCATCGAAACATGGAAAAGCTGTTCGGGCATCGATTCGATGCAATTGAGTGACGGCATACCAACTGGAAAATAAACGATATCAATGCAATCGAATTGATACAGGATATAAGGCACAAGGATGCGCTCTGCAAAATTACATTTAAATATGATTTAATTTCAGCAGGGTTAGCTAAGGATCTTGCGACACGACAGTTAATCCCACGACAGCCGGTTCTATGCACCGGATCGACCCGAAGGAGGAATTCTTCGGCCAAGAGCTGTCACCCCAGCACTGTATGCTACTACAACAACATGGATCTTTCGTAACCCTAAACAAAATTTCACTAAGATCAGATACAAATAAACGTCAAATAGAAATTGCCCTTTGCATTTAAGCTATATGAAAACAGGTTCTAGTATGATGGGGTCTAAAGCATGAATATGGGGTCTCTGACCTACAACAGAGTTAGTTGTAGGTCACTTGTAACTTTTTCATTTCCTGGGTAGTAGGATTTATTTTATTTTAATTCCCGGGATCCCAGAAAATACCGGAAGAATCAAAAAATAGCTAAGTGCTTTTTTATACCACCGACAGCAAGTGCAATTTTTTAAACATTAAATCTTATTGTTGCTGCAATTGCGCAGGGATGTTGTCAGATCCAAAAGGGAGGCGTTTAGAAATTGGCATTTAAACAAAAATGCCAGTATTGAGCAGTCAAGAACATCGTGTGCCAGAGTGCTTAGGCGTAAAAAGTTTATTTACGAGCAACGTCTACGTACAAAGGTTCTTACTTCTCCTCTTACAAAAGCTCTAACAGCTTTTGGTCGTTCGTAAGTAGAGTACAGGATAGTTCTGAAGCTATCCCAACTCTTGTTTAAGACGACCAGGCATTTACTGACCCGGTTGATAAAGCTAACCTATTAGCTGATATGTTTGCAGGAAATTCTTCCTTGCCGGAAAGCAATCAACCACTCCTCGAGTTCGAAAACGTATCTAGTTCCATGCCTAAGATATTTTTTGAACGCGGAGTCAGAATTTCGATGTTTGTAAGTTCATTGGCCCGCTTTGTATCTCGGCACTTGTCCTATGTAAGTGCCCGCCCATTACGCAGTATTTTCAACCTTGCTGATCGTGCGGGAGTCTTGCCAAAGTGTGGAAAGATTGGGAACGTCCATCCGATCGCTATAAAGGGTACAACTAACAATCCTGCGAATTATCGGCCAATCGCGATTTGCTCGGCGCTCTCCAAGGTAATGGAGATCATGGTTAACCACCATTTTGTGAGGTATCTGGAGTCCAACGAGCTGCTCCTGATCGACAGTATGGCTTCCGTAGAAATTTCTCTACAGGAGACCTGAAGGTTCTTTTATCGGGGAGTTGGAGTCGGCCTTTTCACCAGTTTGGTGAGAGTAAGGCCTTTTATAATAGGAGATCGAAGTAGAGATACTTTTTTAATAGCCTTTTTTTTTGACAGATCACGTGTGCGTCGTGCCATGATGTCATGTTATTTTTGTTTAGTAGTGTTTGGCATTTCATCATGGAAAGACTAACGCCTGAACACAATTTTATTACGAAAATTCACGATCTGTGAGGAATGTGTTTCGTGCACTTCGTTCAACTTGTGGTCAACATAATCGACCTACTTCTACCTACCATCACCCATCTTGAGACCCATCATTTAGTAATTGGATAGTGATTTGAATTTTTCTATTTTTTTGTTCGGAAAAATACCTCTAGATGGATCACTCTATATTTCACTTCTTCTGATCTTTTCGATAACTATACAACCTCAGGCCAAAGATGGTGTACACCTCCCATATATATATATATATATGGGTATGTGCTCCAAAATCATCGCTGGAGCTACTCGATCGTGTTCAAAGGAGAGCGATGGCGCTGATAGGTGATAGTTGGGTATCCAAATCTATTGCCTACCGGGAGCATCGTCGGAATGTGGGCTGTATGTCGCTGTTCTATCTTCTTTCATGGTGTGGGCTCTTCAGAAATTTGTGGTCTTACTCCTGACTTAAGGATGTTTGACAGGGATACACGACTTTTTTAGGAATTCACACCCATTTGTTATCGAATTACCGGTTGACCGCACTATACACTGCAGATCGAATTCGTTTTTCGCCCGTACTGTCCGTATGTGGAATCGATTTGTAATGTATTTCCAACCAATTACGACATCCATTAATTCAAGACAAATGTCAATTAACATTAAGGCCTTTTCCCCCCTCCGCTCCCTTATTTTTCACCCACCAACGCAGTGCATTGTATGTAATGGGTGATCAATTTAGAGGCATTTTTGTCAACGGTCATTTTTTGCCAATTATTTTTTGAATATAATTTCCTTAAAATGTTGCCTTAGGGTGTCCATTCTGAGGGTCCAATTTTGGATGACTCGTTCGAGCATCTCGACCGGTATGGCGTTAATGACACGCGTTATGTTGGTTTCCAAAACCTGGATCGTTGCTGGTTTGTCAGCATGGACTTTGGACTTTACGGTCCAAAACGTGAAATTACGAGTAGTTGCTCTTCAAAAATACCTATCAATAGTTCCATTGTTTGAGCAGCTGTATGGGAATTGGCACCATCCTGTTGAAACCAAATGTCGTCAAGATGACGGCCTTTAATTTTAGGTAGCAAAAAGTCCGATATCATGGCGCGATAGCAAGCACCATTCACGCTGACGTTCCAGCCATCATCATTTAAAAAAAATCAAACGATGATTCTGCCCATAATCCGAATCAAACCGTGGTATTTGAGGTGTTTATCTTTCCAAAAGAAAAAAATAAAGTTCAACACAACTCACGCGTAATCTGTGAAGAAACTCCTATTGAAAAAAAGTCTTCTTTAAAAAACTACGAGAAATCTCGAAAAAATTCCCGGGACTCCGGAACAAAGATATATCCGGGATTCCCGGGAAATGCATTCTGGGAATTCGTGAGAGTAAAAGACTTATCACTTAAAATGCACATTGCGAAGATCTGATCTAGAGCGGCAGATTTAATATGTGACTAGAGTGACAGGCTTTGAAATTGTATAAGGGCTAAATGTAACCATAAACCGATAGTATCTAACTTTATAGGGCTTGATTATAGATTATAGATAGATTATAGATATGCTACATACTTTATTTGAGCAAGATAGGAAGTATAATGTGGCAGAGTGGCAGGATTGCAAGCCGGAACGGACCTTACGATATCTTGGGGTATTGGTCGACCACAGTTCGCACAGAGCATTACGAGTGACCAACACATATCTGTGATGAAATTAGACCACTGAATGGTCTAATGAGGTCCTGCAGCTCTTGAATTTACAAATTACACCCTATCACCCTGAAATTTTGTATGTTACGTTATGAGCGAACATACGAGTACATTAACTGTGGTGACAGTGGGACACATATTTTTATGATTAATGCAAATTCCATCAGGTACATAGGCCTTCAACGTTAAACCTTCATGTCTATCTATCAGCTGCAATATGTCTCAGTTCGTTCAACGACTTCTTAGTTTCGTTTAACAATGTGCGCCTCCAAGTTTCCTTGGTCTACCTCGTTTCCTCTAGCCTTGAGGGTTCCACTCAAGTGTTTTGGGACACATAGATCCATATTTTAATATTATAAAGGTCCATCACGATTTTAGAATCTACAGCTTTAAAAAACACACATTATACCCCCTTCCGACCAAATTTAGCACAGAGCATTTCGAGAGAACAACACATCTCTCCGGTAATATTCATGTTTTCGAATAGTCCCACACAAAGGATTTTCCGATTTTAGTTCCTGCAGCTCAAGAATCCACAAGCTACATCCGATCACGCTCAAATTTACCATGGTGCATGAACGACCATTATTTAACTGTGGTGCAAGTGGACCACATAGTTCCATATTTACCTATAGCCCTTCACACAAAAGTTCTTTCAGTTTTTAGAAGCTGCAGCTTCAAAAGCCAAATTTTTTATCTGATTCCCACCAAAATTTCGCATGGAGCGTGAAGAGTGACCACTAGGGGTATTCTATTTCTTAACCTATGTTTTACATGCCCATTCACGATGAGAAACATTAAAAAAATGTTAACTGCGTTTTTAGTTTTTTATTTCATTCAAAAAAGTTCACGCACCAAACGATTTTAAAATTTACATGCGCATATACACTAGGGGTATTCTATTATTTTTTTTATTTTTTTTTTAAATTTACATGGCTGTACACGATGAGAAACATTAAAAAAATCATAACTGCGTTTTTAGTTTTTTATTTCATTCAAAAAAGTTCACGCACCAAACGATTTTAAAATTTACATGCGCATTACAGTGTATATGCGCATGTAAATTTTAAAATCGTTTGGTGCGTGAACTTTTTTGAATGAAATAAAAAAACTAAAAACGCTGTTATGATTTTTTTAATGTTTCTCATCGTGTACAGCCATGTAAATTTAAAAAAAAAAAAGTCATAATAGAATACCCCTAGTGACCACACACATGTCCTGTAACATCGGTCCATGTTTTCGAATATCCCCCACACAGTGGTCCCTTCTGATTTGAGAGTCTGCAGCCTATACTCGTAGAAGTCACAAATTTTACCCCTTCACGCTGCAATTTTGTATGGTACATTATGAGGGACAAATAATAACTTCTAACATATTGGGTCCGATCTTGCTCAAGTTTCAGACAGAGATGCTAAATCCTCTGAATAGCAGAGTGATGTAAGGTATCTTATAGTCGACCAAGCCAGACTTTACCTTTTTCACTTGTTAAAAAGTACTCCAGTTAAGACGATTATCTGCACAGTTAATACGTATACGAGGGCGACAGCAAAAGTAACTGGCCTAACATAAAAAGAACCGTTTTGTGGAATTATTATTATTTATTTTTCAACATAATCTCCTTCCAACGCAATACACTTCATCAAACGTTTTTCAAGTTTTTTAATTCCATCCAAAAATAAGATTTTTCAAGCCCTTCAAAATATGCCTCAGTTTCAGCAATAACCTCGCTATCGGACGAAAATTTTTTGCCACCGAGAATTTTTTTTTAAATTTGGAAACGAGAAATAATCAGAGGGAGCTAAATCTGGACTATATGGTGGATGCGGAGCAATTTCAAATCGTAATTCGGCCAGTTTTTGTTGAGTTAAATATGCAGCGTGTGAAGAAGCATTATCTTGATGAAAAATAACTTTTTTTTTCTAAATGCGGTCGTTTTATCTTGATTTCTTCACTCATCCGATCCAATAATGCACAATAATATTCACTATTTATAGTTTTTCCTTTCTCAAGATAATCAATAAATATTATACCCCTTGCATCCCAAAATACTGTGGCCATTACTTTTCCTGCTGACTTTACAGTTTTCGCCTTCTTTTACCAGCTTCTATCTATTGTTTTGACTGTTCTTTGCATTCTGGGATGTAGTGATGGATCCATGTTTCAAAAACAGTTATGAATCGGCGCAAGAACACTATTGGACTACGCTGATAAATCGCTAAAAGCTCCTCGGAATTGGTCCAACGGACGATTTTTTGGGGCAAAGTCAACAAACGCGGCACCCATCTTGCGGATAGCTTTTTCATGTGGAGTTCAGCATGTAAAATACTCCAAACTTGTTTTTCGTGTATTTTAACAATATCAGCAAGTTATCTGAGCTTTATTCGTCAATCTTTAGTCACTTCATTAAATATTTTTCTAATGTTTTCAATAGTAGTAGCAGTTTTCGGTCTTCCAAAGCGTTGTTCATCTTCCGTACTTGAACGACCCATTTTAAATTGTTGAACCCAGGATTTCACGGTGGAGTATGATGGTGCATTATCACCATGAACAGAATCCAATTCATCTTTGATTAATTGTGGCGTATAACCTTTCATATAAAAGTGTTTAATTAACGCACGAAACTCTTTATTTTCCATTTTTCAAAAATTATAAAACTTGTTTACTTCAATCACCTGTAACAAAGAAAATAATCATTAAATATTTCGGAAATTTTGACAGATGGCTTATAAAAGATTGCTTTTAAAAAAAAAGTAAAACAGAAAAAGTGCCAGGCCAGTTAGTTTTGCGGTCGCCCTCGTATACTCGTATTATTTAGAAAACATCATAAATTATATTTTTTTATATTTTATTACTAAGTAAATGTGTATGCTGATGACAGCCGGCAATTGTAAAAAAGTGCAATGCAAGATAACAAAATTAGATTGGTGCTAGATGTCCCTCGTAAATTTCATTACTCACTCACCTGCTATTATCGTAAGTTGCACGAAAGATGCCCCCCAGATCGTTGCGTATTAGACCCGTATATTTAAAGTTCAAAGTATAATTTAAATTTGCTGTTAATGGGTTTTGCAAACGGATCGTTAATTGATTGGTAACCGACACAAAAACCAATTGATCTGTGGTAAAGCGTTCAAGTACTTTGCCATTGCCGTCGTAGAGCACCGTATCCAAAATGTCGATATTGGCCTTGTGTAGGGAGATATTTAGTACATACTGCTCCACTGCATGTAGGGTAATATTGACTTCCCCCTCAAATGAGAATTGTTTGATACCATCCTCCGGCTGTAGATACGGTTTGATGGCAATCTCATATGCATCTGGTACCACATTACGGGGCAGGCGATATTCTTGCGCCGATGTTGCACTGCCGGCAAGCGCAATTAAACATAAATAAATTATTAACATTTTGTCCGTTTGCCGCGTTATCACAGCCGGCTGTTCTATTACTTTGCAACGATAATTCAAACTAACACTTTTTTTCGCTTGGATTTAAAAACAAACGAGAAATTAAAAGTAAAAAAATATAGAATGAAGTCAATAGACTTTCTCAACAGTTTCCAGATTAGATTAGGGTGGAGTTATCATAAAGATATTCTTGGAACTCGTATGGTTTATACTAAATAATCAGTCTGTCGGTGGACGAATACTAGGGGAATGCCGTTTAGGTCCCCTACCCTTGTAGTAGTGAGCGTTTGAGATGTACCACTATACGCGTGTTGCTATATATATTTCAGGCCTAGGCAACACTAAATGTTGCCTGGCGCCATCTGACATTTCCATTGGAAAGTTCGAAATTGTTTAGCATAAACGTACTCAGAACGTTTTGACGTACGGCCATCCTTTGTGTTGTTTACAGTGACTTGAAAAAATCAATTTGGCAAAAAATGGAATTAACTCGTGAACATTTTCGTGCGATCATTTCTCACAACTTTCGACGTCGAAAGCACCATCGATCGATAAGCCTTCATCCTGTAGCACTGTGAAAAACTGGTTTAATGACCGACGCTCGCTTAAAGAAGAAGGTCGTAAAGGTCGTCCATAAACGGCCGTTGTGCCAGAGAACATTGATGCCGCGCGTGAACTGATAATGCAAGATCAGCATGTGACATACCGTGAGATAGAGGCATCCTTGGGCATTTCTTCCACCAGCATACATTCGATATTGCATTGACACCTGGCCGTAAAAAAGGTTTTCTCATTGGAACCCGCACAATTTGACAAAAGCTCAAAAAAGGTTCGTGTCGATCGGTGCAAAGAAATTTTGAAAAAATACGATTGCGGTGCTTCAAAATACGTTCATAAGATCGTCACAGGTAACAAATCATGGATCTATGCGTATCGACCGACCCACACTAAGACGAGCCAAAGTTGTTCGTGGAAGAAGTACTTCGAAGCAAATGATCGCCTGTTTCTTCTGCAAAACTGGTCATGTGGCGACTGTTTCGCTTGAGCAACGTAGGACGGTCAATTCTGAGTGGTAGACCACAATTTGTTTGCCTGAAGTCTTCGGAGAAATTCGAAAAACGAACAAGAGAAGACGAATCATTGTGCATCATGACAATGCGAGCTCTCACACATCGGCTCAAACCAACGCCTTTTTGACCGGCCAAGCGTCGAATTGATGGGTCATCCGGCATACAGCCCTGGCTTGGCACCCAATGACCTGTCTCAATCGGAGTGGAAAAAGTTGTTTGAGAGCATGCAAAAGTGTATAAATCATGTGTATAAATCAGAATACTTTGAAAAGCAATAAAACCATTTTTTATGATAGGCCAATAAATATATAGAGTGTTGATTTTGTCGATCCATTTGTAGGACTGTGAACACTTATAGAACTCTGAATTATCCTATATGGATCAGGCCCAAAGCCAAAATGCAATATTTATAAGGTTTTTACCTTCTTGTTCTTCTTAATTTTTTTTTATTTTTTTTTTATATTTACGTCAATTACATAAATTATTTTGTGACGTTTTACTTTTTGTTTTCGACGCTTCGCACATTGTTGTCGAGGCCCATTTTTGACCACTTTTTGCAGCATTTGGGGCCGTATTTTAGCAATTACCAGCCGAATATTTTCTTCCAAGACGTCAATCGTGTCGGGCTTATCTGCGTAGACAAGAGACTTCATATAACCCCTTAAAAAATGGTCCAGCGGTGTTTAATCGCACGATCTTGGACGCCACGCAACAAGCCCAAGACACTAGATAATGCGCTCAACAAAAGTTTCCTTTAATAAATCGATTGTTGCGTTAGCTGTATGACATGTAGCGCCGTCTTGTTGGAACCAAAGTTCGTCCACACCAACATCCTCCAAATCAGACACGAAAGTCATTAATCATGGCTCTATAACGTTCCCCATTGACTGCAAAATTATGGCCGGCTTCAGTTTGGAACTTATATGGACCAATGATCCCCTTTGCCCATAGAGCACACCAAACATTGACTTTTTGAGAATGTACCGAAGTCTCAACTATGGCTGCGGATTTGCATTATTCCAATTTTGGTTGTTAACGTACCCATTCAACCAAAAGTCAACTTCATTGCTAAACAAAATGTTCTTGCAAAATTCAGAATCGGTTGCCATCTCATTCTGGGCCCATTCACCACGATTTGCAAACGTTGTTCCGGTGTAAGTCTATATATTATGAAATGGCAAACCAAACTGAGCATAAATCACGTGACAGCTGCCAAAAAACCAATTCCGAAAAAATGGGGCCATATTAAAATCCACACGCCTAAAAAAACATCATTTATATTTTCATCTAGAGGCTGGAGCGCGGAAATTTGTTGTTTTGCACTGCAGGCTGCGGCGACACTGTAAATCGAAGAGAGTGGAGAGTATAGAGTGACTGATAGGAGATTTGTATTCGTCTGCCTTTCAGTTTCCATTATGCTTTGGGCACGTAGGGAGAGACAATTTTGTGTTGAAGCGTATTTTTCAAATGCGCACTCGATCATTGCAGTGTAGCGTGCTTTTCGTTTACGATTAGCTGTTCCCCCACGCGGACGTGTTCCTGGACAGCAATCAATTGAAAATTGGGTAACTTCATTGAAAATAGCAGGGAATGTTTTCTGTTTACGAAGGCTACCTGAGCGAATAATTACAACACCACAAAACATCGAGAGAGTTAGAGCAGCAGTACTGCAATCTCCGAAACGCTCTGCTCGGAAGCAATCACTCGCTCTTGGCATTTCCTGGATTTCTTTAGCCGGCTCTTGAGGCAATGCAATAAAAGAATACGTGGTTCCAACAGCATGGTACCCACTGCACACACAGCGAGGGTTACCATGAATAGTTTGAGGCAAACGTTTCCTGGGCGGCTTAATTCTTTGAGGGGTGATGTGAACTGACCGGCACGATCACCAGACTTACCCCTATGCGAGTTTTTCCTTTGGGGTTTCCTGAAGTCAAAGGTGTATATCAACCGTCCCAACACCTTGAAAGACCTAATTACCGAATACCAGTCGACATGCTTAGTTAGAGTTCATGAAAACTTCAGAAAACGTAGGCAGCAGTGTGTGGATAGCGAAGGTCGACATTTGCCAGATACACTATTTTTAAAACCATGTAATTTCAAAAATTCCCTTACTGTTCACTATAATTAAAATATAAAATAAATTTTTCCAAGGTTCATATTTTTTTTCATTCGCAAAAAAGCAAAATATCGCGCTCCACCCTGTATTGTCTATTGTTTGAAGTAATTTCTTATTCAATTTTATTAAGAAAGTAAATTGCTTAAGGCCCAATTAGTCTTGACGGTTGACGGTTGATTCTGCAACCTGCAGAAGTCTACCGTCAAACTGTAGTTATCTCCCTCTAACACATGCAAAATGCAACCCTCAACTGAAATAGCTGATTGCCTACCGTCAACCGTCCACCGTCAACCGTCAAGACTAAATGGACCTTTAAGGTCCATTTAGTCTTGACGGTTGACGGTGGACGGTTGACGGTAGGCAATCAGCTATTTCAGTTGAGGGTTGCATTTTGCATGTGTTAGAGGGAGATAACTACAGTTTGACGGTTGACGACGGTAGACTTCTGCAGGTTGCAAAATCAACCGTCAACCGTCGAGACTAAATGGGCCTTTATGCTATGCCTTGTTAAAATTATTTGGAGAGCACTAAAAGCTCTTTTTAAGGAGACCTGTGTTGATGGAACTGCCAACCCTACATCTATTAACATTTCCAGTTCCGGATCTCAATATTTAGTATTACTTATGACTTGAACAGTTTTATTTGTATTTGTTTAGTATTTCAAAAAAGTCTGTATTTGAAGACCCTCTTTTCCTTATATAGATAAATTGTTCATTCTTAACTTCTTAACTAGCAACATTCTTAACTGGCAACTGACCTATGCCAATTTTATACGACAAGTAAATATTTTTTTTTGTCTTCCCAGGAATCGCTCATTTTTATCTTTCCATTTAACTGCTGGACTCAGCACACGTAACTTTCTTCAATGAGGGATCAATGCATTTAAGCTTGTTGAAGTGTTCACTCAAGAAAGATAAGTTTTGTAAATAAACTGTCATAAACAATTTTTGTTTTGTCTCTGAGTGTGATAAATGTAATGAGGGATAACAATGAAAATATCGCTTTACGAGAATATTTTCCGGACTAAAATGGTCCCATTAGGTCACTTAGCGACAACCACGTCGAGTATGTCGACGACAGACATTGGCCGTGTTTTATTGGCAATTAGCTTTGGAAGTCGCCAACGCTATAACTTCACACCATTGTATGCAAATGTAAGAATGTTTTTGTTTACAGAAATCTATAGACAATTTGCGTTGAGCCCCGTTTTTTTTTTTTAAATAATTAACATTTTTGGGAAGAAAGTTATTCAAGAATAACCCTTAGCGAGTTTAAGCGACAGTATTTCATGAATAACTTTTTTTCTACAAATTAAAAATTTTCAAATTAAATGGTTGATGATGCATAATGCCAATTAGTTCTTGTCGTAGAAAGAAATTTCAAAAATTACTCGTAAAGTTTGAAGTTAACGTCACATCGACCAATTACTCGTTTAATAAGCGAGTATCAAAAAAACCAACCAATTATCATCTTAAATTGGATTGAAGGGCAAGGCCTAAATAATGCTGACAACTGCTAAAGCGGCGCTGCGAAAAAAAGGCGAAATAATTTTGGCCGGCAGCTGCAACGCTGAGGTGGAAAAAGAATTTGTATAAATCGGACCACCAAAAAACGATGTCAGCACTAAAGTAAAACGAAGGGTCGTGTTGGCAAATAGGTGTTATTTTGGGCTCTGCAAACAGCTAAGAGACAGAGCCCTCTCTCAAAAAGCGAAGATTACACTATACGCACAATACACTGGCTGCTGCGGATGAAAGTGTATTGGCAGTCTTTGGGAGAAAAATCCTTCGTTAAATCTACGACCCCAGCTGCGTGGCAGGTGAGTACATGCGTCTGATGAACCTTGAGCTGTATAAGCTGTATCCCGACATGAATGTACTTATAAGCGCATCAAAATAAGAGGGTCGAAGCCTGAAACCGGAAACCGTTATTGCGGTTTTTATGTCTCAGCCTTGACAGTCGGCTTCTCAAAAATAGCTTGAATTCGACATGTCGGTTTAGCTGGCTTTTGCTGTCGTATTTTTCGGTTTGTTGAAGTTGAATGTAAAATCAAAGAAAATTCATAAATTCATCTACCGACTTACCAGCCAGTTATTCAGCTATACCCAACTCCATGGGTATCAATCTTCTCTGATCACCAGTTGATTCGATTTAACGAAAAATGTCTGTCTGCCCGTCCCTTCGCCTGTTTACTGTCAATGCTTCTTATCAAACTTCAATTGTTTCCCGAGTAGAAGTAAATTCCTTGGACCAAGAACGGACGGTGCTGAAATTAAAAAAAAAAATCTGCCAAGATTTGAAAATAGCTTCAACGCATATGTTCAGCCGGTTTTATGTTTTTAGCTTTAAAAGCCATAAACGTATAACATCTAATCTTGATGAAATTAGGCACAGATATTTTTTTTGGCTAAGGATGTTCGCTATTAAATTGGATAAAGTTGGGTTAGATTTAGCTCCCACACATATGTTTAATATTGATAACATTTGATAGAAGTAAGTTTTTTTGGACATAGAACGAAGGCGACAGTCGGTTTTTTTAAAACACGGTTTTTAAAAAAAAAAGAAATGCCAGTTCTTTTGAGCACACCGGCATTTTGGAAACTGCAATAAAAAGGCAACCATTGCACTGGCTTGGGCATGTCCAATGGAAACAAATGCTCCAGCCACACGTAGAAAAAAAAGTATGGTTGGGATAACAATATTTGAAGAGCCTTATACTCTTATTGTGGTACAACAATAGTATGATTCAAATACAACCATACTATGATCCTCGCAACCATACTATGATCCTCACAATCATAGTATGATTCACACATAACCATACTATGATGCCCATAACCAAAGTATGATTCACACCTAACCATACTATGATCTCCGCAACCATATTACGATCCTCACAACCATAGTAGGTTTCACATACAACCATAGTGTTATCCTCACAACCATAGTATTATTAGCACGCACCCATGTTATGATCCCTACAACCATAGTATGATCACGCACAATTGCACTATGATCCCCAAAGTAATTTATAATAATTGCGTTAATGTGTCAACAATAGAATTGAATTTTAAAAAATAATTAAAAAATACATTAAATTTAAAATAATATGAGTGATTAATTTAACAGTAGAAAAGATCATTTTAATAAAATAAAAGCCTTTTTATTAAAAATATTTCAGTTAAACAAAGCCTAAGCTGTTTGTTTAAAAAATTTGAATTTCCATTTAAAAAAATTATTATTGCATTTGATCCGTAACAATAACATTGTTCTAAATAACATATTACAATGGAGAAAAAATCCAAACATACAGTATGATTACCGTAATCATATTATTGTTAACATAAAACTAAAAAAAACAATACTTGTGTCGCACCAGCCATATTTATATTGTTGCTACAAGCATATTTTCCTTTTTTAGTTGACAATAATAATATTGTTACATTTGAAAAATATTAATATTGCGGCAACCATACTATTGTTAAAATAATTTGTAAATTTGTAAGGTACTTTACCATGCGATCGGGCAAGGGAGCCTTGACCCGCCCACACAACCTTAAACTTATAAAGACAATATCTTTCTAGAGATATGACGATGATATTTCGAACATATGATGCTGGTATGGATCGAAACACATGCTGGAGCAACGTTCGGTGCCAGGACCCGTTTTTAAAGTCGTATTTATAAGCCGATCATTATAAATGTAAACGGAATAAAACACAAGAGCCACGTGTTATTATAGAGTGTATTGAGTTAAAATTGGGAGTGGCCCTGCCCTAGAACTTTAAAAGGGTATATCTTGTGAACTAGAAATGATATGACGATAGTATAAGTAGTTGGTCGCATATGATGTTGGCAAAGAAAGAAACACACCATGAAGGGAAAAAGGCCGGCGCCATGATGTAGGGTATATAGGTTTTAGCGCAGTTAAATTTAATTTGTTCACTTCTTACCTTTTAGATTTGACAAACTCTTATGCTCGGGCCAAGGGTCCTATGGATCGAAAATCGGTCATCAATAGTCAGGTCGCATAGATCTTAATTTGACTAGATCTATCTGTAATAACATTTGGGCAATCTGTACACGCAGATAAAAATATGGTTACTATACGGTCACGGCAATAACACTATGTTATCCGCAATAAAAGTATATTCGTCGCAACCATAATATTGTTTTCTGAATTTAATTTGGACAATAGTTTAATTGCCGTAATTTAAATATTGTTGAAATGTAACAATAGTATTATTGTCAAATTAAGAAATGAAAATATGGTTGTCGCAAAAATATAAATATGGTTGGTGCGACAAAAGTATTGTTTTTTGGGTTTTATGTTAACAATAATATGATTTCGGCAACCATACTGTATTTGAATATGCTTTTAAGACCAATGTTATTGTTACGGATTTAATACAAAAATAGTACTTTTTATATGGAAATTAAAGTTTTTCAAACAAACTTTGTTTAACTGAAATATTCTTAATAATAACGCTTACGTTTATTTAACAGATTTTTTCTACTGTTAAATAAATCAATCCTATTATTTTGAATTTGATGTATTTTAAAATAATTTTGACAATTAAAATCTTTTGTTGACAACTTCAAGTGTAATCAAGTGTAATTTTGGGCGATCTTACTATGGTTATGTGGATTATAACATGGTTGCATGTGAATCATACTCTGGTTGTGAGGATCATACTAGGGTTGTATGTGAAACATACTATGGTTGTGGAGATCATAGTATGGTATGGTTACTTTGGTTGTGAATCATACAAAGTGTTGCCTGGTGCCATCTGACATTTCCATTGGAACGTTTGACATTTTTTAGCATAAACGTACTTAGAACGTTTTTACGTACGACCATCATTTGTGTTTGTTACAGTGACTTGAAAAAATCAATTTGGCAAAAAAATGGATATAACTTGTTAAAATTTTCGTGCGATCAGTTTTCACAACTTTCGACGTGGATTATCACGACAAGAGTGCATCGATGAACTTAAATCTTTATATGGCGATGAATTCAATCGTGGCCGTCGCTCGCTCAAAGACGAAGGTCATCCAAAATCGGCCGTTGTGCCACAGAGCATTGATGCCGTGCGAGAACTGATAATGCAAGATCGTCATGTGACAAACCGTGAAATAGAGGCATCCTTGGACATTTCTTCCACTAGCATGCATTCGATATTGCATGAACACCTGGCCGTAAAAAAGGTTTGTTCTCGTTGGATCCCGCACAATTGACAATCGCTCAAAAAAAGCTCGCTTCGATTGGTGCAAAGCAATTTTGAAAAAATACGATCGCGGTGCTTCAAAAGACATTTATAAGACCGTCATAGGTGGCGAATCATGGATCTATGCGTATGAGCCCGAAACAAAACAGCAATCGACCGTGTGGGTCTTCGAAGACGAGCCAAATCCAACGAAAGTTGTTCGGGGAAGAATCACTTCGAAGCAAATGGTCGCCTGTTTCTTCGGCAAAACTGTTCATGTGGCGACTGTTCCGCTTGAGCAACGTAGGAGGTCAATTCTGAGTGGTACACCACAATTTGTTTGCCTGAAGTCTTCGGAGAAATTCAAAAAAAGAACATGACAATGCGAGTTCTCATACATCGGCTCAAACCATCGCCTTTTTGACCGGCCACAACGTCGAATTGATAGGTCATCCGCCGAACTGCCCTGACTTGGCACCCAATGACTTCTTTTTATTCCCGCACATCAAGAAATGAAGAAAAATGAGTGGTCAATGATTTTCGTCGCCAGAAGATGCTGTTGAAGCGTTCAAAAATCATGTTTTGGAGGTGTTACAATCGGAGGGGAAAAAGTGCTTCGAGTGTATAAATCATGCTGGAGACTAGTTTGAAAAACAATAAAACCATTTTTGATGATAAATATTCGCATTTTCATTATTAGCCAGAAAAATATAAAGCAGCCCTCGTTAATAGTTTTAATTTGTTTCTAGTGTGTTCTGCACCACCAGTGTGTTGCAGGGTATGCTAAAGTCAGTAAAGTTTTATGCTTGGGCCAAGAGTCTTATGGGACGCAAAATCGTCCATCTACAATACAGGTCGCATAGATCATAATTTTCAGAAATTTGGCTAGATCTATGAATAGATTTGGTTAATCCCTAATACAAACGTCCTAAGGGCCAAAAACACTGAAATGAATACCATAAAATGTACCGAACTCTTATATCTATACAAATAGTTACTATATTTCTGACTTGATTTTGACAAATATTCTCAGTTAGATCAATGTTATCACATTTTTTGTTTGTTTTTTTTTTCTACATGCCCAGGGTGGTGCAGGGTACGTCATAGTCTACTGCGCGCGACTTTACGATTTTACGTTTATATTGTACAGGTCGACTGAGTGCTCTAATACCAAATCGCGTTTTTCCACTGTGGGTTTATAGGGCGCTAAAACATGGTTACTTGCGCTTTTGGTCTAGAGTTGCCGTATATACGCGAATGTGACTTAGACCGGGCCTGAGCACCGTGTAGGTTATGTTTATTATTTTCACCATATAATTCCCGAGCAATACAATTTATCAAAACAATTACAATTTATTAAAGGCATATATGTATCAGATCTAAAAAACCTCAATTGAAGTAAAGGATACCGATTGCCATAATGGCCACAAGGGTCAGAATATTTTGGAGACCAACAGCGCCGCTACGACTGTCGAGATATTGGAACAGTTTGTCCAAGTGTTTGTCCGACCAAGCCAGATTCTTTTCAACCGTTTGAACAGCATCTTCCAGCGAGCTGACTGATGAGCCAAAAAGATGTCCATTTGTGGAAATGAACTCCTTCAGCTGGGCCAATTGGTCCATGTCGGTAAAATAATCAGCAATGCCGCTAATCACCGAAGCTGTGGCTGACCAACTGCCCAATCTGTAAGAGACGGGTAAAATTTTAGTATTCAAAACAGCCGGATAGTTTATGTTAATTTACTTCTTTGTTAGCGGTTCCACGGTTTCAGTGACCGCATAATATACGGGCATAATATTCTCGGGCGTTTGACTATACAAAGCTCTGATGGCCGCTGTCTTGAGATCTTGCGGCACATCATCGCTCAATATGAAGGCATACTGATATGACACAAAGTTTTTAGTACAACCCATGGCTCGCAATATTTTCTCCTTTTCACTTGTTATCTTTGCCGCCCGATATTCAGTGGCTAGCAAGGCGTAATGATTAAATGCTCCTTCCCGACTGGCTGCACAGTAAAGAGTTTCCACGAAATCAAGGGACGGTTTATGTACCAGAAAAATATACCAATGGAAGAAGTTGTAGGCTTCATCATTGCACTCTACGTGTTGGTATCTACAGAGCCAACTGATGACTTGGTTACGATGGTACACATCCAGTACGGTGTCATTGGAGTTTTCAAAGTAAAGCTTCTTATAGACTGGTCCCAAAATGTCGAACAAATATTTGGCGAACTTTTCATGTTGGGCCAAAGTTAAACGTTGACTAATGGTCTCGAGGCCCTTGAAGGCGGGAACCCAGGCTATATACTCGGTTTCCGTAGACAAATATTCCATAAATTCCAAGATAACATCATAGCCCAAAAGTCCAATGCGGCCAAAGGTGAAGAGATCATCCACCACCTGAGCTCTATTGAGCACATGAATCCCACTATGATTGGAAGCCCTGAAAGCCTTTCGCAGCCTGTTCAATAAGGGGGCTTCGTAGAAGACTCGATGATAGTTGGACTGCTGTAAATTCAAAATAAGCCATTCATCCGAATTGGAGTACCCAAATTCTAGTTCTCCTATGGTTTTGTTAAGATAGAACTTGGGTGTAAGATCCTCAAAGTTCTGCTCTCTATTGGTGGTGTAGGTTATGGGCACGGTGTACGTTAGAGTGGCATCACTGCCATCCTCTTGGTTCAGCAGAAATCGTTCCTGTTTGAGGCTGTAAAGACCAGCTGCAGTTCTTGTAAGGCGCAGTAGGGGGAAGCCAGGCTGTTCGGTCCAATCTTTAAATAATTGAGTCGAATCAACATTATGACCAGCTGGCCAGTGGCGCCGCCAGTGGACAAATAAATCTTCGGGCACGGTGCTTCTCAAATAACTGCAAGTGGATCAGATATGTTTTAGTGGTAGTGACGGTAGTCCTTATTGAAAAACTTACTTCTCTTTTAAATACTCCCTCATGGAATTGTCGAAATTTTTCTTCCCCATGCAATTACAAATCATCCGAACTACAGCCGCTCCCTTGTCATAGGCAACATTACTGAGTTTATATGCAATTTGAGAAGGACTCTGTATACTCGCCTCTGGACTGGTTAGGGGCTGAGTGTTACTGGTAGCATCAGTGTCCAACATCTTGTGTATAACATTCACAATAAATTGTTTGTCAGACTCATATTCCGGATAAATCTGAAATCACACCCAAAAATGTAGCCCTGTGTTCCTACGAATTTAGGGACGAAACATACCTCATTGGCCAAAAAGTACTGATAGTAACTGGGAAAGGCTTCATTTAACCAAAAATAGCTCCACCATTTATGGGCGACGCTATTGCCAAACCACATATGTGCGATTTCATGGAATAAAATCATCATTGAGTTTTCCTTGCTGGACCAACCATCTGTGTAATGGGGTTCATGGGCCAATACAGTGTCTCTACGAAACAGAAATAAATCACACATTTAATATAGCTCAATCTTCCAGTTAACTTACTTATATAAAACCAGTCCCCAATTTTCCATGCCACTGTGCGGGAAGCTTACCGATCCCGCCATCTGCATTATCGTGTTACCCAAACTCTTGTAGGGCATTTGGGTATATGAGTCATAGGCATTCATCGCTTTCAAGACCACCTCGTGAGTGAAGGCCGTTTGATTATTAAATTTCGAATGCATTATAAGTTTGAAGTCCTCATCGCCTTCGGCCACAAAATCGCCCACCAAGAAGGCCACCAAATAGGTGGACATGCGTGGTGTTTCCTTGAAATAGTCGGTGTAACGGCCATCACTGGAATTCGAAGATGATTTATATGAAATTTGGGACTTTTTTTAGTTTGACTGACCTTTCGTCTATTGTGTCCACCAGCCTGGTATTGGAGTACGCCTTGTATTCTTTTGGTCGTGTGATTTGCATCCGGAAGGTGGACTTAAGTTGTGGTTCATCGAAACATGGAAAAACAGTTCGGGCATCGATTCCATGCAGTTGAGTGACGGCATACCAACTGGCGAGTTGAAGAATTTTGATTGAAAGTTAAGGAAATATTGTGGGTATTTGTATATACGCCATCAAATAGTGGGCATTTGCATATACGCCTCCATATGTTTAAGAATTTTTTATCAATTTGTTGTTTTAAACAATTTTAAAATGCGTTTTTCAATTTCAAATTGTATTTCAGTGTTTTTCTTTTTTTATTTTATCGCCTTTTAAATTCCATCTTGTTTTTGTCTAATTTTGGCTTTTCTCATTTTCAATTATTAATAGCCTTTTTCGCTTCTGCTTACTAGCAAGTTAATTTTTTTATTCTGGCAACATTTAGCAAACTTGAGAATAATATGGCAACATTGTTTCAATTTGTATGGATCAAAAAAAATTAAACAATAAGAGGTTATATCGGCGAATTCGTCAAAATCAACTAATAACAAATTATAAATTGTAATAAAATCATCTATGGCATACTTGTACTCGTATATCACGTCAATTGAGTGCTACACTTTTACCTTGTTATAATATAAGTATGTTTAAAGTTTATAAACTATCAGTTTGAGTTGATTTAAATATTTACTTTTCCATCTTGAATCCACTCGTGAATCATTTGAATCATTTTCGAATTACGGATAAGACATCTTGTTGTTTGATTCGGTGTTTAGTAAAGATACAAAGGAATATATTTTTGTATACGAGGGTTGCTATATGGGTGATTCTGAGATTATGGGCGGGCCAATTTCGACATCATTTTTGGCATTCGATTTTTTACTTAATTTTAATAAGACTGTTGACTAAAAAACTTTTAGATGTGCACCCATTCATGTAATGTTCAATCATATTTGAGTTGCTTGAAATCAAGATTGGTTTGAATTTTAGCGAATATTAGATTTTACAGGGGAATATTGTGTATTTTCAGGGACAGAAAATAAACATTCATAAAAATGAAAATTGAATAAAAAATTATAACCATTAATAGCAACAAAAATAATTGAATATTATTTTTTTACTATGGACAGGTCTTATTACATAAATAATTAATATTTTTGTAAACAATTAAGAAAATTTCAATTGAAAGTATAAGTAGTGTTAGTGACAACCAGAGCAAAGATATTTGAACACTTTGGTAAGAAATTTTTTAAAGAACAAATACATTTTTTAAAAATAATTTTACAGACTTTAAAGGTCCTATAAATATTTATTGTATACTAAATAATAAAGTATATTTATATTTATTTTTCCCGCTTGAAACAACTAAGAACAGCAAAGTGGCCCACAATCTGAGAATCAACACGCCGAGAAAAGACATGGTTACTCTATGGTCACGGCAACAATAATATGTTCTCTACAATAAAAGCATGTTCGTCACAAGTATATTACTGTTTTCTGAATTTTATTTTGACACTAGTATGATTGCGGCAATATTACTATTGTTGAAATGTAACAATACTATTGTTGCTAAATTTAGAAATGATAATATGGTTGTAGCAACCATGTTAATATTGTTGGTGCGACAAAGGTGTTGTTGTTAAAGATTCACGTTAACAATAATATGATTACGGCAATCATGCACTATGGTTCAGACTATTAACAAAGCATAACAGGCTTTAAAGGTTTTTATTTAAAATCTACCTGTTCTTAAGTATATAGCCATTCATCATGGTTTAATAACGTTTATCACTTTGGGTCTACGGATAGTAAAGAAGCATTCACCCCTGCAGTCACCACTGCTTGTAACTTAAAGTCTTTTTGACTGCCTTTTGAATAAGTTTTTGTTTCTTTAATAAAATGTTCAACATAAACACTGTCTCAAATCTGACTATGAACTAATTTAAAAAAAATGACATAACCCAATCCTGAAAAATAAATTTTCGGATCATAGTATGGTTGAGTGGAATCATATTATGGTTGTAGGGATCATAATATGGTTGCGTGTGAATCATACTATGGTTTTACGTAAAAGATATGGTTATGAGGATCATAATATGGTTTTGGGTATATGAGTGTGGTTGAGTGTGAATCATAATATGGTTGTGGGGGAATATAGTATGGTTGTTTGTGAATCATTGAATTGTTGGGCCACAACCTTGTAATCAACAATAGTATGATCCTCTTCGAACCATATAATTTTTTGGCCTAGGCCACATTAACTGTTGCCTATCGCCATCAGTCATTTTCATTAGAAAGTTTGACATTTTTTAGCATAAACGTGCTCAGAACGTTTTGACGTGCGACCATCATTTGTGATGGTCGCAAAATGGAATTAACTCGTGAACATTTTCGTGCGATCATTTTTCACAATTTTCGACGTGGATTATCACGACAAGAGTGCATCGACGAACTTTAATCTTTGTATGGCGATGAAGCACCATCCTATAGCACTGTGAAAAACTGGTTTAATGAATTCAATCGTGGCTGTCGCTCGCTCAAAGACGAAGGTCGTGAAGACCGTCCAAAAACGGCCGCTGTGCCAGAGAACATTGATTCAAAAGACGATTATAAGATCGTCACAGGTGACGAATTATGGATCTATGCGTGTGAGCCCGAAACAAAACAGCAATCGACCGTGTGGGTTTTTGAAGACGAGCCAAATCCAACGAAAGTTGTTCGTGGAAGAAGCACTTCGAAGCAAATGGTCGCCTGTTTCTTCGGCTAAACTGGTCATGTGGCGACTGTTCCGCTTAAGCAGCGTGGTAAACGATTTTCGTTGCCAGAAGATGCTGTTGAAGCGTTCAATAACCATGTTTTGGAGGTGTCTCAATCAGAGTGGACAAAGTGTGCATGCAAAAGTGTATAAATCATGCTGGATAATACTTTGAAAAACTACAAAACCAATTTTGATTATAAATATTCCCATTTTCATTATTAGGCCAAAAATATATATAGCAGCCCGCGTAATAGTCGTTGCTACATTAGAAAAATTATAAAACGAGTGGTCAATCTGGAGGTATTTTTTCAATAAGGAATTTTACACAGATTGCGCATGAATTGTGTTAATTTTTAGTTTTTTTTTTAATTCTTTTTCATTGACCAAAGCGGTATTTCTTTTATTTGTTTGTGTCGTTTTTAACAGAATGAATTAAATAAATTTAAAAATGTATTCCATGTTTTCCCTTTTTATTTTCAGTATTGTTTGCCATTTCATCAATTTTACACCGCAGTAACGTCGTCAAATTGTGCAACTGCATTATCGAAATGAGCATGAGAAGATACGCTGTTTTCGACCAAAATGTTGTTCAGTGATGAGGCCCATTTCTAGCTCAACGGCAGCGTCAATAAACAAAAATGCCGCAATTGGGCTTGTGCAGCCACGACGCCACCTACATCGTGTGAAATCAACCAGAAGAGGTTTATGGGCTGGTGGAATCATCGGTGCATATTTTTTCAGAAATGATGATGGCCGGAACGTAACCGCCATCATTAACGCCATACCGGTAAAAATGCTCAAACGAGTCATCCAAAATTGGACCCTCAGAATGGACACCCTGAGGCGTAGTTGCGGCCAACATTTAAAGGAAAATGTATTTAAAAAATAAATGGCAAAAAACTTCCTTTCGAATGAACAATAAAGATTTCACACTTGCTTTGAATTTTTGTATGTTTTTATTTTGAAAAAAAAAAATACTTCTAGATTGATCGCCTGATACAACAATATTATAATCTTGAAAAGATAATCTAGTAAAGTAGATTTTTTTGTTTGCATTTCATACACGCAGAAAAAAGTATGGTTGTGGTGACAATGTTCGAAGAGGATCATACTATTATTGGGTATATGGTTGTGGCACAACAATATTATGATCCTCACAACAATAATATGATTAACACACAACTATACTATGATCCCCACAACCATATTATGAGTCATACTGAACCATACTATTATCCCCAAAACCATATTATGATTCTCACAACTATATTATCTTTCTCATACAACCATAGTATGATCCTCACAACTAAAGTATGATTCACTCGCAACCATATTATGATCCCTACAACTATAATGTGATTCCACTCAACCATACTATGATCTCCACATTTTGTGTAAGGATTGGGTTATGTTATTATTCAACATTAGAGATTCTATTAAGCTTTTCTTAAAATTAGCTCCTAGGCAGATTTGAGACAATGTTTCTTTGAACATATTATTTAAGAGCAAAAATATATTCAAAAGGTAGTCGAAGACTTTTAGTTGCAAGCAGTGATGACTACAGGGGTTGAATGCCATGATGACTAGCTAAATACTTAAGTGCAGGCAGATTTTAAATAATGGGGAACCAGTCGGCAGTAGAGTACTCAACCGAACAAAGTAAACACATTAAAATCCCTCACACTGCCTTCCGATTGTTGTTGTTTTTTATAATGAACAACAACCATGCACTGTATCGTGAGTGTCTTTAAAACCTGTTATGCTTTGTTCATAGACTCAACCATACAGTATGATTACCGTAATCATATTATTGTTAACATAAATCTTTAACAACAATACTTTTGTCACACCAACAATATTTACATGGTTGCTACAACCATAGTTTCATTTCTAAATTTAGCAATAATAGTATTGTTACATTTCAATAATATTATTATTGCCGCAATCATACTGTCGTTAAAATAAAACTCATAAGACAATACTGTGGTTGCGACGAACATGCTTTTATTGTAGAGAACATATTTTTGTTGCCGTGACCATAAAGTAACCATGTCTTTTCTCTGCGTGTATATTATTTTGAGAAAACATCATAAATTACATTATTTAATACTCGTATGCATTTTATTTTTAGTAAACATTTACACTGATGACAGCTGGCGATAATAAAATGCATTGCAAGATTGGTATGTATTGAAACTAGATTGGTCCTACAGGGTGGGCGATATAACGTATTCATTTTAAATCGGCAGTAAAAAAGTACTGATAATTTTTTCATATTTCTGTTTTTTTGTTTGTTTAAAAAGGTTGAACTTTGACATTTAATAATGGAATTGCATTCATATGACTCCCACAATCGGGTTGGCAGTACCCCATCCGATCAACCCAATTTTTTTGTACATTTTCGATTGCTGCGGGTCGCATCTCTTTAATGGTCTCAATTGTCTCTGGATGCTTTGCGTAACATTTATCCCTAATGGCTGCCCACAGAAAGTAATCCAAAGGGCGGCCAATTGACATAAATATCGATGGCTGCGTTGGCTGTGTCATGTGGTCCCGTTGTGTTGAAACAAAATGCCACCCATGTCATTCTCTTGAATTTTTGGGAAACAAAAACTCGTTGATTATGGCGCGCTACCGTTGGCGGTAACGGCGGCTTCTTGCCTAATGATGCCGCCAGCTCAAAATCCACACGAAACAGTGAATCGTTTTGGATGCATTCCCTTCTTAATAGCCACATGTGGGTTCCTTTAACCCCATATTCAGCAATTTTGCTTATTGACATAGCCACCGTGATGAAAATGAGCTTCATCTAAAAACACGATTTTTCGGTAAAATTTTTCATTTCTTTCAAAAATCTTCATCCTATTGGGCGAAGCGAAAACACATCGGATGGTGTTCTATTTTAAAATGACAAAATTCAAACGTTCCAATTAAACCAGAAATTTGTAAAATTATTAGTTTTTTTACACCCGATTTAAATTTAAATTTTTTAATGGCCCATCCTATAGATGCCCCTCGTAAATTCCATGACTCACCTGGTATTATCGTAAGTTGCACGAAAGATGCCCCTCATATCGTTGCGTATTAGACCAGTATATTTAAAATTCAAAGTGTAATTGAAATTTACTGTTAATGGGTTTTGCAAACGAATCGTTAATTGATCGGTAACCGACACATAAACCAATTGATTTGTGGTTAAGCGTTCAAGTACTTTGCCATTGCTATCACACAGCACCGTATCCAAAATGTCGATATTGGCTTTGTGTAGGGTGATATTTTGTACATTCTGCTGCACAGCATGCAGGGTAATATTGACTTCCCCCTCAAACGAGAATTGTTTGATGCCATCCTCCGGCTGTAGATACGGTTTGATGGAAATCTCATATGAATCGGGAACCACATCTGAGGGTAGGCGATATTCTTGCGCCGAAGTAACACTTCCAGCAAGTGCAATTAAACATAAATACATTATTAACATTTTTTCCGTTAGCCGCGTTATCGCAACCGGCCGTTCTATCACTTTGCATTGGCAATTCAAACTAACACTTTTATCGCTTCGCACTACAAACAAAAAAATACTGAATGCCAATAGACTTTCTTAACAGTCGGCAGATTAGATTATGAAAGTAAAGAAAGTAGATTTTTTTATTTAATTTTAAGTAAAGTATTTGAAATTGAATATCGAACCATTTATTATGTTCTTAAATAACAGTCTGGGACATTTACTTATGCTTTTTGAATATTATTACATTCAGATATAAGGCGCAACCAAGTCGTAGGTGGCCTTTTCGGAATGACCAACTTTCTGTCACTCTGTCGAGAATTGTGTGGTGTGACCACTATACGTCATAATTAGAGGCGCGTAGTGCTGTAGAGTTAGGGTAATAAAGGAAAAATTGGATGCACTCTCATACAAGCTTTTACTGCACGCAGAGAAAAGATATGGTTACTATATGATCACGGCAACAGTAGTATGTTACCTGCAATAAAAGTATGGTCGTCGCAACCATAGTATAGTTTTTTGAATTTAATTTTGACAATAGTATGATTCCAGCAATATTAATATTGTTAAAATGTAACAAAAGTATTGGTGCCAAATTTAAAAATGAAAATATGGTTGTTGCAATAATATAAATATGGTTGTTAGGAAAAAAGTATTGTTTTCATGGGTTTTATGTTAACAATAATATGATAACGGCAATCATACCGGAAATATCATAATTTTTTTAATGTGACAATGTTATTTTTAAGAATCGTACGCAATAATAGTAATGATAATTACATTTTTTTAAAACAAACTAAGGATTACGAGTAGTATAACTGAATTAATTTTAATAAATGCATTTTTTTACTGTTAAATAAATCAATCCTTTATTAAGAGTTTTATGTATTTTTACATAACTTACCTAAAAAAATTCGATATTGTTGAATAACAACTTATCCCAATTTTTACAAAAAAATTTTGGGAATCATAGTATGGTTGTGTGTAAGTCACACAAGTTGTTGTGAGGATCATACTATGGTTGTACGTTAAACATACAATGGTTATGAGGATCGTAATATGGTTGTGGGGATCATAGTATTGTTGTGTGTGAATAATTCTATTGTTGTGAGGACCATACTATTGTTATCGGGATCATAGTATGGTTGGGTGTGAACCATACTATTGTGAACCATATATTGTTGTGCCACAACCATATAACCAACAATAGTATGATCCTCTTCTAATATAGTTACCCCAACCATACTTCTTTTCTGCATGTGAAAGACAGGAAAAATGTAACCCGAGAGGTGATTAGGTGAGGGGGATAGATTATTCTGCTTAATTTTGGAAAGAAGGGCTTTATCTTTCTTTAAGTGGTTTCCGGTAATTAATCTGGCCATAAAGTGTAGTTTTAGATTTTTTGTGAAAAAGAAAAAACAAAGGCTAAGACAAAAAAACAATAAAAAAAACCCAATGACCATTTTCATCTTGACTAAGGACACATATACGGACTCGGCCTTGAAAGTGAACGAACGGTCGCATTTTGTATAAGCAAGAGAAACGAGCAAGTTCCACTTGACTTTTTTACTAAGTATCGTGAAGGTGATGGTCAGTCAGGAAAGGGCAACTTAAGCTGAGTACTGAGAAAAATGAGCTGTTTTGCAATTTTCAGCAATTACCAGATGAGTAACTATTAGGGCGGGTCGATTTAAAAATCACCCAAGTGACAAGAAAAATCGTATTAAGAAACTTTGCCCGAGGAACCATACCTCTAAAGCGAATTCTGATGTCCTGACTTTAGACCCGTAGGGTCAAATTTTTAAAAATCCCACTTTGACCCATTTATAGTGCCCCAATCGAGTTCAAAAGAAATATTAAATATATATTCAATGAGCTTGCCGACCAGTTCACATCACCCCTCAAAGAGATAAGCCGTTTAGGAAATAATTGCCTCAAACAATTCATGGTAACCCTCGCTGTGTGTGCAGGGGCACCATTCTGTTGGAACCATGTATCCTTTAATTGCATTGCCTCAAGAACCGGCTAAATAAAATCGTGTATCATAGTCAAGTACCGTTCGGAGTTCTCAGTTACGGCAAGACGGGTTTCCTTGAAGGAAAGGGCCAATGATGCCTACTCGTGATATGGCGCACCACACAGTGACCAGAAACACGTCCGCGTGGGGGAACAGCGAATTGTAAATGAAAAGCACTCTGCACTGCAACGATCGAGTGCGGATTTGGAAATAAGGGTAAAAAAATCAATTTTCATTTTTTTTCTTTTTTTTGATGTGGACAACATCTGAGCATCGAATGAGACCGATCCCATGCCCCAAATGCGTTCCCTCCCAGAGATATGCGCATTTTATGAAAGTGAAGTCGACGATTCTAAGCGCAAATAGAAAGGGACCTAATCTTTAAAATGGCTCTCCTGAACAAATCTGGGTTTTAACCTTAGGTCCCTTTCTATTTTGCGCGTCACATATATCGCTCTGTTGCAAACGGAATGAAAAAGTAGTATATACTCGTATAAGTAAGTACAATAATACGGTGAAGGTAAAAAGAGTCTTTTAACTTTTCAGATACGTATATGTTTGTTGATCGCTTGAAATTAAAAATGACCCAAATCGGACAGGCTAAAATATTTCGTGACCAAATTTTATTTTTTGGAACATTTTTACTGTAATTTTAAAATTAACATTTCTATAGAGTCGTAGACGAATAAAATATGCCATAAAGCGGCGTGGTTTTACAAAACTGAAAAGTGTAGAGTTGTAGACGAATAAAATGTGCCATAAAGCGGCGTGGTTTTACAAAACTGTAAAGTGTTTTCTCAAATTCAAATATCATACATGTGTACCTACAGGGTAGTCCAACCATAATGGGTAGTAAAAAAGCTATAGTCGGGCATGGCCGAGTATACTATACCTTGCACTTCAGGATATTCAGAAAACCAATTATAACAGGTTTTTTAATCTCTTGAACGAGCTCTAAATTTACCAGGATGAAAAAAGTACTCGTAATGTCATATTTGAATTTGTTAGAAAATTCCATTGTTTTTTTGGCACCCATATGCCCATCGGTCGGAAGGGACCCTTGTACTGATGCTATATCAAAACGTGAACCGACATCACCCAGTTTCCTGAGCTTGCCGTTCGACCTTATTAAAATGTGCCAAAGTTCATCAAGATATAAAGTTTTATGTGTCTTCTAGAGCTAACGATGTAAAATCGGTTTTACATATTTATGTGGGAGCTATATCTTAATCTGAACCGATGTTCTTCAATTTCAATAAATCCATTATTTTTCGACATAACTGTAGAATATGGCTTCTAGAGCCAAAGACTTAAAATCTGTTGAACAAATATTATATGTGTGGGAGCTGTATCTAAATCTAAACCGATTTCCTTTCATAAATCTGAGATTTCTTCGAGATTGGAACTAATGTGTTGCTTTTGGAGTTTTAAACATAAAATCGTTTGAATCGTTTGTGTGCAGGAGCTATATTTAAATCTGATCTGATTTTCTTCAATTTCAATAAAGCCCTTCCTTGGTGAAAAAAACTTAAGTTTGCCATATTTTAAGAAGAATAACAAAATTTAGACGGACAGCAGACGTACAGGCATACCTTGTTAAGTGGAATCAGCAAATGATTATACGTCGATCGGTATACTTAATGGTGGGTCTAGCTTTGTAGTTTCAAACATTTGCTATGAATATAACTTATGGTAGCCTGTTTCACGGAGTGGTGCAGAGTATAAAAAAATTACTTCCTACAACACCTAACAGTAGGTCTTTTCACATATGGGCACCGACCAAAACAATGAAAATTATCTTTAGTACAAATATACCCTTATAAGTACAGTCTCCTTAACCATAGGGCTTACATTGGTCGCTTTAAACATGTTCACAGAATCAATATAACGATATTAAGAATCCTATATTTAAAATTCCGCAAATCAAGGGTTCTGAATCTATGGCCCTGGGATTTCAAATGCCGATTCCTTCACTATGTGTTGTAAGTAACAATGCAAACTCATAAAGATTCCAATTTTGGTCCTTCATTTGGGAGCCGGCTACAGGTCCCGGTTTACGTTATTAAAAAGTAGCAGAAAAACAATAAAGTTTCCTCAAGAAATTGAATATTCTTGTTTAGGGTGTGCCCAAATAAGCCGATAGACCTGACACTTTAAAAGGTATTGTGTTAAAAGTTGCGACTCATCTAAATTGTAAAGCAGAATGTACTGGACAGCCAATAATGTCATTAGAATTCACAGTGCCACCAATGACTGAAGGTTTGCGAGATTGTTTGTAAACCCTATGGATAGAGATTTTAATTTTGTTTCGTTTAAAAAAGTTTTTATCACAGATTTAATGATCCACACTTGCGTGAGCATCTCACGTCGGGTAAGATACCGAAGCGTTCAACAGTGACACTTAATAGGCGTGTTCTATTGGTACCCGCTTATTTAACGAGTAAGTGGTCGATAAGGAATATCTTCAAAACTTTACGAGAATTTTTTGAAATTTGTTTGAACTGATTGGCTTTATGCTTCATAAATCCTTTGATTTGAAAATGTGTAGTTTGTTGTTAGTTAAGAAATTCTATAAGTGACTAATAACCGAGCTCGCTTAAACTTGCTACAGGTTATATAGGGTGATCCATCTAGAGGTATTTTTTCAGAACAAAAAAAAATAAAAATTCAAATCAAGCGTGGAATCCTTATTGGTAATTTTAAAGGACCGTTTTTGGTATTTATTTTTTGAAATGTTGAAAAATGTTGGCAACTGTATTATGGAAATGAGCGTTCGGTGAGAAACGGGAAGATCTGCTTTTTTGGACCAAAATTTTGTTCAGTGATGAGACCCATATCTGGCTCAACGGCAAAGTCAATGAACAAAATTGCCGCATTTGGGCTGAAGAGCAACAAGAAGAGGTTCAAGAGGTGCCATTATACCCAGAGAAAACCGCGGTTTGGTGCGGTTTATAAGCTGGTGGAATCATCGGTGCATATTTTTTCAAAAATGATGATGGCCGGAACGTAACCGTGAATGGCGCTCGCTATCGCGTCATGATATCGATCTTTATGCTACCTGAAACTTAAACCCGTAATCTTGACGACACTTGGTTTCAACAGGACGGTGTCACTTGCCATACAGCTGCTCAAACAATGATGATTTCGAAAATGGTCATTTCGAAAAGCAACTAATTTCACGTTTTGGACAGGTGAGTTGGCCGCCTAGATCGAGTGAGATCACACCTTTAGACATTTTTCTTTGGGGTTACGCAAAGTCCAAAGTCTATGCTGACAAACTAGCTACGATTCAGGTTTGGAAGCCAACATTACGCGTGTCTTTAAAGCCATACCGGTCGAAATGCTCGAACGAGTCATCCAAAATTGGACCCTCAGAATGGAAACCCTGCGGTGTAGTTCCAACATTTGAAGGAAATTATATTAAAAAAAATAAATGCCATAAAATGTCCTTTCAAATTACCAATAAAGATTTCACACTTGATTTGAATTTTTATATTTTTTTGTTCTAAAAAATACCTCTAGATAGATCACCTCTTACATGAATAATTTTCGTCCCAAAAATTGTATCTATCAAAAACAAACGTGTTTTAATTTAAATACATTGTCTATAGTTTCCTGTAACCCACATCATTTGTTACTCTTGTACAATGGCGTAAAGTTATCGCGTAATCGATCGCCTAAGCGAGTTGCTAATAGAATGCGGCCAATATTAATTTTTAAATTCTGTAAATTTTATTATTTTTTTTAAGATTTTATTTTCAATATTGGCAGACTTTTAGCGAGTTGCTAATAGAATGCGGCCAATATTAATTTTTGAATTCTGTAAATTTTATTATTTTTTTAAGATTTTATTTTCAATATTGGCAGACTTTTAATTCCTGAGTTAAGGCGGTTTTTATATTTACATAATAGCGAAAATACTAGAATTTTTATTAATACTTAGAACTTTCCGATTAATACCAACTTAAGTTAATTGTCCCAATAGCCAGGATGGCCACAAGAGACAGAATACTTTGGAGAGCAACAGCGCCATTACGCTTGTCGAGATACTGAAACAGTTTGCCCAAGTGTCTGTCTGACCAAGCCAGATTCTTTTCAACCGTTTTTACAGCATCTTCCAGCGTGCTGACAGATGTGCCAAACAAATGTCCTTTTGTGGTAATGAACTCTCTCAGCTGGGCCAACTGAGTCTTGGTGGTGAAATAATCAGCAATGCCACTGATCAGTGAAGCCGTGGCCGACCAACTGTCCAATCTGCAAGAGGGGGAGGTAAAATTGTTAAATTCAAAACTCAAAGTCAACGTCTCAGAAAAACTTACAGTTTTGCAAGGCGTTCCACGGTTTCCGTGACGTCATAAAATACGGGCATAACATTTTCGGGCGTTTGGGAGTACAGAGCAGTGATGGCCGCTGCCTTGAATTCTTGCGGCACGTCGTCGGTCAATATGAAAGCGTAATGCATATCAACAAAATACCGGGTACAACCCATGGCCCTTAATAGCAGCTCCTTCTCGCTGGCCAACTTTGCCAATTTATACTTTTCCATTAATAGGGTATAATAGGTAAAAACGCCATCCCGACAAGCAGCACAGTAGAGAGTTTCTTTGAAATCCGTCGATAGTTTATGATACCAACCCACAACATCTTCCAAAAGTCGCTGGGCTTTTGAATTGCACTCTTCGTGGTGGTATTTACAGAGCCAGCCTATGACTTTGTTACGATTGTACACATCTAGGACAGTATCGTTGGAGTTTTCAAAGCCCAGTTTCTTATAGGCTGCACCCAAAATATCGAACAGGTATTTGGCGAACTTTTTATGTTGATCCAAAGTTAAACGTTGACTAATGAGCTCGAGGCCCTTGAATGCCGGGTGCCAAGGTATGTACTCGGTTTCGGTAGACAAATATTCCATGAATTCCAAGATAACATCATAGCCCAAGAGTCCAATGCTGCCATAGTTAAAGAGATCATCCACCACCTGAGCTCTATTAAGGATGTGAATGCCACTATGATTCGAGGCATTGAAAGCCTTACGCAGCCCCTCCAGCAAAGGAGCTTCGTAGAAGACTCGATGGTAGTTGGACTGTTGTAAATTCAAAATTATCCATTCATCCCCTTTAGAGTCGCCAAATTCCAGTTCTCCAATGGTTTTGTTCAGATAGAACTTTGGCGTAAGATCCTCAAAGTTCAGCTCTCTGTTGGTGGTGTAGGTAATGGGTACGGTGTACATTAGAGTGGCATCACTGCCATCCTCTCGGTTCAGAAGAAATCTTTCTTGTTTGAGGCTGTAATGGCCGGAGGCAGTTGTTGTTAGGCGCAATAAAGGGAAGCCTGGCTGTTCAGTCCATGTTTTGAATAAATGATTCAAATCAACATTATGTCCAGTTGGCCAGTAATGCATCCAGAAGACAAACAAATCTTCGGGCACTACACTCTTCAAGTGACTGCAAGTGTAGAGGAAACGCTATAATTGTATCTATTGTAATCCTAATGGAAATACTTACTTCTCTTTCAAATATGCCCGTATGGCTTTATCGAAATTGTCCTTTCCCATTAAATTGGAAATCATGCGAACAACGGCCGCACCCTTGGCATAGGTTATGCCACTGAACTTATAGGCAATTTGCGATGGCGTCTGTATACTTTCCTCGCGACTCGTCAGGGGCTGCGAGCTGCTGGTGGCATCGGTGGCAAAAATCATTTGCAGTTGATTTACTACGAACTGTTTGTCCAACTCATACTCGGGATAGATCTGTAAATCAAGTGAATGAAAATAAGAAAGGTCCAGTCATCTGATCTTACCTCATGGGCCATAAAATACTGATAGTAACGGGCAAAGGCCTCATTCAGCCAGAAGTAACTCCACCATTTGAAGGTAACACTATTACCAAACCACATGTGGGATGTTTCATGGGCCAATATGGTAATGGTGTACTCTTTGTTGGACCAGCCATCCGTGTAACCCGGTTCGTGGCACAAAACTGCATCACTGGGGGAAGACATCACAGACTATGGTTATATAATATACGTACTTAGTCAAATTGCCTTCTTACCGATATATAACCAGGCCCCAATTCTCCATTCCATTGTGGGGAAAACGCATTGACCCTGCGCTTTGCATTATTGCATTACCCAGAGTTTTATAGGGAATCTGAGTGTAAGAGTCGTAGGCATTTAAGGTTTTCCGTGCTACCTCCTGGCTGAATGCTGTATTTTTGATAATACTCGAATTCATTATAAACTTGAAATCTGTATCGCCTTGAGCCACAAAATCTCCCACCAAAAAGGCCACCAAATAGGTGGACATGCGGGGAGACTCTTCGAAATAATCGGTGTAACGGCCATCACTGGAAAGGATGAGGATGTTTAAGTACTTAAAACAAGCTTCTCAAACCAACTTACCTTTCGACTTTTGTATCCAGCAGCCTGGTATTGAAGTATGCGCTGTATTCCTTGGGTCGAGTGATTCGCATCCGGAAAGTGGCCTTAAGTTGGGGTTCATCGAAACAAGGGAATGCCGTTCGGGCATCAATTCTTTGTAGTTGGGTGACGGCATACCAGCTGAAAATATAAAGGGGATTTGTTTGCATATCTTTGTAAAATGATTCATGTCAAGCATGTCGTCATTACTCAGGGGTAATCTAAAATTATTTGTGGGACTTTTGATTACTAAAAGTTGTTCACGTATTCGTAGAAGCGATGTGGTGAGGAAGTTTTACACTTTTAGGTTTAAATTTTAAGCAACGTGTAGCTATTTCTTATTTACTAGGTGGGGAATTTTCAAGGCTTCCTTATAAAAAATTTCCAGAAGGTTATCTTTTCAGATCTAATACACATTCGTTTAGTTCGGTTTCGTACTAAAATAAATATCCTCTTTAGAAGAGCTTTTTCCTAAGTTTACCCAGACTCAATTCCAAGCTTCTTTTTCTAGCAGTCCTTCTTATGGCCAACTGAAAATATTCGATAAACATTCCTGCTTCCCTTCTTAAAGGTCAATTTTAGCATTCTTGTTCCTAATCTAGTGTAAGGTGAGCTACGACACCTGGTGAGTGTTGGGAGCCGGAAGATGTTTGTCTCAAGCTCGGATCGTGCGTTTCACATTTATTGGAAGTTGCTGCAAGCCAGTAGGCACCGGTTCAAATAAGCAATGCGTAGATCTTGGTCAGCGAAGGCACATCAGGGAAGAGATATAGAAAGCGCTTGCCTAAAAGCTAATTCTTCTGACTATTTTAAAAGTGTATCAGAGATGTCAAGTGCTAGTGTTGTTGACAGCCAAAGGTAGGTCATACTAAATACATCATAGACTATATTCTTTGAAAATCTTATAAACGTTCTTAAACGTTTTTTGTGTATTTAAAGAAGATCCTGCTCATAATTTTCGGCCACTCCTCTATGAAGAGTTTGTCATTACTCCTACCCCTTACTAAAAGCTAAAACGGCTTCTACGTATAATAAGAATTGCAAAAAACATGCAAAAACGTCGTTTAATCCGGCCAGACCAAACCTTATAAGTATATACCCACTACCGTCCCAACGCTTCTTAAGTACAAAAAAATATGGTTCGTCTTTTGGGCCCTTTCGGGCCATGCGTTAATCCCCAATCTCAGCCAAAACTTCCAAATTACTCTATTTGGAAGCAAAAGTTTTTGGCGTCTATATTGACTATATCGACCATATGTCCATATTGACTATTGATCGCCCCATTCGGGACGTTTTTTTGGACCAGATGGGTCAAAAGTACAGCAACTATGTTCATTTGTGAGGAATTTAGTGTATCCCAACTAAAAGTACCCATTTTAACTATCTTCAGTTCACAATAAATTATAATTTGTACAAAAATACTAAAAGAAGTATATTTTTTACCGAGGTAGCTTAAGTCCCTTAAAGGGAAACTTTTTGTACCCTAGGCCGATTACGCCCATTTTCAATCCCAAACAGCTCATGGCAATAAGCCATCATCATGTTGTTTTTAAAGATCCTAGGTTTTAACAGTAACACGGACGAACGAAAATGGCTAAAATTTTAGGCCGATCAATATATATTGATCGGCCTAAAATTTTAGCCATACTTATATATACCTCATAGGATCTCCAATCAATATTTTGAGGTGGGAATGTTACAATACAGTATTACAATGTTGGTATACAGATTAGTATTAGGTACATAAATAGAAAAATTTAAATTTCCTTGGCAAGGTTACCAAATGAAAAGCATCTTCCATTTAGTATACTTGAACAAGTAGAGAAATAAGTTCTTTCCCATTTTCAATTCCAATCAATACATCTTTTTCCAAAATTTCAGCCACCTAGCATAAAAAGTGCGACCTGTAGTTTGCTTTCCAAAGACATAAAGACGGACATGGCTAGATTACCTTAGAGTTTAACGACGATTCGGAATACTTAGTAGGGACATAAATTCTGTTACACACGTTTTATGCTGTAAAATAAAAAGTACTGAATGTTTTTGGACCAAATATTTTTCAATATATTTATTAATGTATATTGTATCCAAAAAGAATCTACTTATTCGAAATGTCCGCCTTTTGCCTTTATATACGCCTTGAGTCGCACTGGCCAATCGTCAATAGCTGCACGAACCTCGTCTATTGGAAAATTGGCCACAGCTCGAACCAAAGCAGTCTAAAGAGATCCAATGTTGGGGTATCTTTTGTGACAAACCTTGTCCTCTAAAACCGTCCACAATTTGTTATCCAATGGGTTCAAATCTGGACTGCCTGAGGGCCATTCTTTAGAGGAAATGGACGCTGGCAAATTGTCTCGAAGCTAGGCCTGGTACGTTTTAGCTTTATGGACTGGCGCAGAATCCTGCTGGAAAGTCTATGACTGGTTTTGGAACAGAGAATTGTTAAGAGGCTTCACAACAGCTTCCTAAACAGTTTCTTGGTAAATTTTGGCCGATGTTCGCAGAAATGCAGGTCAGTGACCCCATCGTAAGAGACACCCCACCAAACCATGACTGATGCTTGGGATCATTTCAGATGCTTCCTTTGATGACCGCGCATACACTCTATCATTTTGCTTGTTAAATTTTGTCCTGAACGATAAACATTTTTTCATCGGTGAACAAAATTCTTCTGTGCAAGTTATCAGCGTGCTTCACCAAAAGACGTTTGCATTTTTCAATCCTATTTTTTTTAAAGCTGCAGTCAATAAATGTCCGGTACGTCGTTTGAAAGCCCCAAGTCCCAAGTCTTTTTTAATGATTCGACTCATGGATTTTTGCGTGATATTCATCTCACGGGCCATGATTTTCTTTTTTCGGAGCAGATTTCTGTGAATTCTTGATTGAACAGACCGTGGGCGGCCCGACCGGTGGCGGTCTTTTACATCTCCAGTCTCCTCAAACAGTTTTATGCATCGGTAGACGAACATGCGGCTAATCCCTAGTTGCCGGATCGTTTTGAAAATATTGCTTTTTTTCATTTCACACTTGAAAAGCGCTATTACAGGGATACGGTTCTCATTATCTGACCACTCCATGATGAAAGTTGAAACAATTTTAAAATCCCGTTACAGACTAACGCTATTGAGGTTAGCTTTCAAAACACATATGACATTAACGGGGTACGTTCAGTTTTACTATTTAAATGGGTGTGTTCAATGTTGTAAAAGTATTTATATCCCTACTAAGTATACTTTATGGGGTCTCCGACCAGTATTACGAGTTGTTGCCAACAGAATCACAAAGTGAATATTCCATCTAACCTATGATGGAAATTAAGGGGCGACTGGGCCAAAGCTCAAGTAGCCTCAATTATAGAGTGCTAATTTGTTTTATCAAAAGCATATACTACACGGACTTCATTGACCATACGCGTATAACTTCACGAGATATGAACTGCCAATGTTCAGATCTGAAAGGGCCCTTTTTTCAAATTTAAACATAATGTAGTCTACACGTATGTTTACCTTATGGTCACGGTAACAATAATATGTTATCTTCAATAAAAGTATGTTCGTCGCAACCATAGTAATATTTTTTGAATTTCATTTTGACATTAGTATGATTACAGCAATATTAATATTGTTGAAATGAAACAATACATAGTATTATTGCCAAATGTAGTATTATTGCCAAATATTGTTGCAATGAAACAGTACATAGTATTATTGCCAATTTTAAAAATAGAAGTATGGTTATACCAACAATATAAATATGGTTGGTGCGACAAGAATATTTTAAGCTTTATGTTAACAACAATATGATTACGACAATTATAATGTAAGATTATAATTTTTATAAGCTTGAATATGGTTGTTAGAACAATGTTATTGTTACTAATCTCTAATAGTACAATTATATGTAAAATAATATTTTTAAAACAACCAGCTTTGGAATAGTAAACTGAAGTATTTTTAATAAATGAAACGCTTACGCTTTTTTAAACTGTTTTTTTTGTTAAATAAAACACACCTATTACTTTGAATTTAATGCATTTTTAAATAATTTGCTTAATAAAGGTCTATTGTTAAGTAACAACATAACCCTATCCCATTAAATATTTTTGGGATCATAGCAAGCTTGAGTGGGATCATACAATGATTGAAGAGCATCACACAATTTTTAGGTATATTGTTGTGCCACAACAATATTATGAACCTCAGACCAATAGTGTTTCGCCGTGAGCGAGGGTATTTATGAAAATAAAAAGTCAAAAGGGTTTTAATAAATTTATTTCCAAAATTTTGGAAGCTTTATTAGAAAGCAATATTACCTTTTTATACAAAGACAGCGAACGTGAGCGATCAAGGGAGGAGATCGTAAACGATTAACTTAACGAGTAAGTATACAACAACCATGAGCGAGAAAGAAAGCGATTACTTACTCGTTAAAATCTATGCAAATAGTCATACAAGGTTGTAATTAAGGGAGTAAATAGATTTCAACGAGTAAAAAAAGGATTAAAGTACACTGCTAATTATCAGTGTTGGAACCGCAATTGAAACAGGGTTTAGGATTAAACAAATAGTATGATTCACACACACAACAATATAAAGCCCACAAACATAGTATGTTTCCTACAACCATATTAAGATTCTCGCAACAATTGTAAGATTACCTCTACTATAGTAGAATTCCCGCAACCTGTGACTATACATTTAAGAGCAGTCAGCCTAGTATCTTACGAGAACTGCTCGTAGTAGATTTTTTCACACAACAAAGTCAACACAATTAAAATCCCATCGCACTGCTTTCTGGCTCTTTCTGCATAGACTCGCATCGTTTGCCTAATAATTTCAAAAACAATTCCATGGTTGCGGCGAACAAACTGCTATTGTAGAGTACATACAATTATTGACGTGACCATGTTGTCACCGTATTTTTTCTTCGAGTGTAGTAATTTTTCCGGAGTTTACTCAATCATTGTGTTGGAAAAATGTTTACCTCTTCACCGTCTGGTCCATTTTTAATACCAACCGCTTCAGAACATAATGGGTAAGAGGGGCCTTTGTATGGGAGTTATACGAAAACATGGATCATTATGGTGCAATTAAACGCAGAGTATGTCCGCTCAGAATGAAGTATGCTTAATTTAAGCAAGATCGGATTTAAAATATGGTCATGGAGCTGCGGGACCCCCAATAGGAAAGGACCATTTTATGTGACCTTTGGGTAAAATCTGAGCAAGATCGGATTTGCTAAGTGGCTTCTTAAACGTAAGAGTCTTAAATCGCGAGGGAACTTTTAGTGAAGTCTATTGGAGCTTTTCGCTCGTCACGTGCTATGCTCTTGACTTCTGTATGGGCCACCGTAGTGTGAAGGGAGTGTGCACGGCTAGCATGCCAGTAAACCCAGATTTAAATGCGGGTAAGAACATCTAATAGTTTTTCAGCGGCGGTTGTCCACTTCGTCAATGCCGGCGAGAAAGAGATTTATATCTAGGCGATGTAAAACTTCTAAAATACATTAGCCATTCGGAGCAGCCGTTAAATAGAAGGTCCAGGTCAGTGTGTATAAAAATTATATAGTACACAGCTCACTGATTTTAGAGTAGTTTACTCTTATTTCTTAATGGAATTCTTATGTGGTTTCGAAATCGGAAAAAGTATTTGTGGATCGATATAATCCAATGGTAATTGATTTCGTCCTTTGTCCAAATTTTGAAACTGTGTCTATCGATATCGACCTGCATTTTATTACAACGAAAGATGGCAGGACGGACAGACATTGCCCAATTTCATTTGATAGTAATTCTGAATCGATCGATATAATAAACATGGATTCCATCTCTTTACTTGAAGGTATTACAAACATCAGCAGTAAGTCATAGAACCCAACATTATGATGTAGGGCATATAAATAGAAGTGATCCGACTTTTATGTATAAGTATAAGGCTATGTTTACGAGTACCTAAGGCATAGTGGGAGACAAATTACACTACTCAACAAAATGAAAAAAATTTCATGTACTCCGGATGCGATAATTTTTTCTGTGTAGATAACCTTGCCATGAGCTCGAAAAACGCAATAAAAAAATTTTTTTTCGTTTCGTTTTTGTTTTTTTTTTTTTTTTTAAATTTTAAAAATTTTTTTTTGGTTAATTTGTTTCGTCCGGCATAACTCGGGAACCACTAGCCCGATTTAATTGAATTGCTCGACATATGCACAACTTTGTCTATGGTAATTTTAATTTTTTTTGTAATAAAAAAGAAAAAACCTCACCATAGACAAAGTTGTGCATATGTCGAGCAAATTTTTGAAATTCATACCTTTACTCAATTGCGAATAAAAGCGAAACGCGTGCATCGATTTTCATGATCTTCTACGTAAAAGTAATAAGATTTGACATTTTTTTTCATTTTGGATTTTTTATGGATTTTTTAAAAAAAAAAAAATTTAAATCGTTAGGCAAAAAATAAGTTTTTTCCTTTATATATTCATTTTTAACTTGGAAACTGTTGCTTGTACAGGAAAACAATATATGAACAGATTAAGGGAATTGTAATTTTAAAATTTAATTCAATTAAATCGGGCTAGTGGTTCCTGAGTTATGCCGGACGAAACAAATTAACCAAAAAAAAATTTTTAAAATTTAAAAAAAAAAAAATAAAACAAAAACCAAACGAAAAAAAAAATTTTTATTGCGTTTTTCGAGCTCATGTCAAGGTTATCTACACAGAAAAAATTATCGCATCCCGAGTACATTTTGACTGTTGACTAGTGTTATCAATGATTTCACTCAATATTTATTCGCTGTTTACATTTGCAATAAATAGGGATTTACTGCGGCCAATATACAGTAGAGCGCCCATGAAATACATAGAAAAATGGAAAAGTGTTATCCTTTCCGCTCTCCGCTCATTTTCTAGTGTATTGGGCATCAAAAATAATATACGTGCAAAAATGTTTTCAATTGTATGGAAACCGACCAGTCCGTCACGACTTTTAGTTCAAAAAATGGAGTAAAAGTAATTGCATTCTTTTATGAGCTATGACTCGTAAGCCAGGCGACTTTCGGAAAATTGAAAATATACAGGCAAACATTTTTCACTTACACAATTTTAGACCTAGCTATGACCCTTCATGGTGTTTTCAGAGGTCAAACTTCAAATTTGAGTTAACATTTTTTCAAACTTTTATAAATATTACTAATTGACTATTTAAAAAAAGATGTTGACTGAAATTTGAAATTTGACATCTGAAATCAACATGAAGGGTAGACACCACGAAAAGTCATAGCTAGGTCAAACATTAAACTAAACATTAAGTGAAAATTAAAAAAAAAAAAAAATAGTCAAAATCGCTATTTTACAAAGCTAAAATTGTAGAAGCCAGATGTCTTAGAGACACGACACTTTTAGAAATGTCCTCCTCAGAAACACAGTCTATGAATTCCTCAAAATATTACAAAATGTAAATTTTTTAAGTTTTAAAAGAATTCGTCAGAATGGTCAGAAAATCGGCAAAATCATTAATCGAAATATTAGAAACAGGGCAAAATCGCCATTTGGAAATCAAAATTTAAGTTGCAAACGTATTACAACATTGTCACATCTCACAATGAATAAGTTTCCCAGAAAAACGAAAATTTGAATCCCATATATCCATTTTGCTAAATCAAATGTAGAAAAGCGCGTGTTTTAGCAAACAGTTTTTAGAAAAAGTCGCCATAAAATAAAGAAATCATCAATATCGCCAATTCGCCAAACGTGTTCCAAAGTAATCACATCAATTTAGCAAAAAAAAACGCCACTTCAGAAATAAACATTTTTCGAGAAAGATGTTAAAAATCGTCGATATCACCATTTCGAAAAATTACACTTTTGATCTCTTCTTTTAATGAAAATTACGGCACATGTTTCAAAAAAATGGAATTTTAAACGAATCGTCTATATAGTAATTTCACTGGAAATCGTCACATCTCACAATCCGGTTATAATAAAAACATTTTTGCTAAAGCGCAAGAAATAGTCGTTTTTTACCTTTACCTCAGCCAAAACTTCAAAATTACTCTTTATTTGAATTCGTAGCACTTGCTTTAATTTGAGTACCCATATGTCCATATGTGACAGCGCATAGAGAAAGGGAACTAAGGGTAAAAAAATCAATTTTCATTTTTTTTTCTTTTTTTGATGTGGACAACATCTGATCATCGAATGAGACCGATCGCATGCCCCAAAAGTGTTCCCTCCCAGAGATATGTGCGTCAACGATTCTAAGCGCAAATAGAAAGGGACCTAATCTTTAAAATGGATCTCATGAACCAAACTTTTCATCAACTTTTCACTTTTTTTTTGATGTGGACAACATCTGAGCATCGAATGAGACCGATCCCATGCCCAAAAGTGTTCCCTCCCAGAGATATGTGCGTCGACGATTCTAAGCGCAAATAGAAAGGGACCTAATCTTTAAAATGGCTCTCCTGAACCAAACTTTTCATCAACTTTTCACTTTTTTTTGATGTGGACAACATCTGAGCATTGAATGAGACCGATCGCATGCCCCAAAAGTGTTCCCTCCCAGAGATATGCGCGTTTTATGAAAGTGAAGTCGACGAAAGGGGTCTAATCTTTAAAATGGCTCTCCTGAACAAAACTGTTTTTTAACCTTAGGTCCCTTTCTATTTTGCGCGTAACA
The DNA here is from genome assembly GCA_963513945.1 of Hydrotaea diabolus. NCBI lineage: Eukaryota > Metazoa > Arthropoda > Insecta > Diptera > Muscidae > Hydrotaea > Hydrotaea diabolus. The sequence goes on along the minus strand of OY740716.1, from coordinate 236,939,249 downwards.
TACGAATATTGACTATTACTGGTAATCGCTCGTTTTGATCATCCGCACGTTTTTTGGACCACATGAGTGAAAAAGTCCAGCAAATATGTAATTTTTTTGTGGCATAATGTGGGTTCCAACTAACAGTAGGTTACTTTTTATCAAGGTACCTTAGTCCCTTAAAGGGAAACTTATTTCCCTCTGGGCCGATTTCGCCCATTTACAAACCACACATCTTATGATCATAATGCAAAATTTCAGGATCCTAGGTTGATTAGTTTTTTACACACACACGGACGGGCATGGCTAGATCGTCTTAGAATTTTATGACGATCAAGAATATATATACTTATACTTCATGGGGTCCAAGATCAATATTTCGTGGTGTTGCGAACGGAATGACAAATTTAATATACCATCCTCCCTTCGGCGGGCAGTATAAAAATGATTTTCAGTGCACTGTGCACCGGTTGCCAAATTTATGATTGCCAAAAAAGATTGTGCTATCGTCGAATATGAAAAAATAAAAAAAAAGTATTCCAGCGATATGGTTAAATCTGTTGTTATTATTTTGGGAGTCGGTAAAATCGATTTTAAGAACTAACCTTTTAGATAAGATATACAAAACGAAAAACAATGCGTAGAAATAAGTCTTGTACTCTGATTGTTTAAACGGTCTCACTACTTTGGGACAATTTCAACACCGGCTAAGTCATTTAAATCCTAAAGAAGGTCTGAACGCCAGGTTTTAAGCCCCTAGTTTGAATATTGTCAGAGGAATTGGTTTATTTAGTATTTCATGTTGACTTCACCTCACAGAAGAAAAAAAGAATCTTCAGGAATCGTTACAGTATTTTGTAAAGATTTTCAATTTTACTACAGACTTTGCTTTCTTAGTAATTACTACTTTCTATTTAGTAATTACTACCGAAATTTGAGTTCCCTGTACTATAAGAGCACTAATGTACACAATCTACTAATGGAATACTTAGTACAAGTAATCACAAAATGTCAGTGTTGACAGTGGATTTTTACTTCTCTCTTTCTATACACAGAGACAAAGTTTGGTCAATAATTGAGGAGCATCTTGCTATTGTTGGGTATATGAATGTGGTACAACAATATTATGGTTATGGGCATTTTATTAAAGTTATGGAGACTTTTTTTTTGTTTAGCTCGTTTGTTTTATTTTGGTTTGTTGCTTTTACACATTGATAAGGGATTAACCGGCTCAAGACCTCTTGCTTCTATATTTAAATAGAAGACAAGTTTTTAACAAAAAATGGCAAAGTCACATTGATTTTCGTGGCTGCACACAGCTTTTATCATGATTTCGGGTCCGTGACAACCCTCTTCAGAAAGCTTTGCTGCAATTGTTGAAAGTAAAACCGAACTCTATAAGGCCAGGCTCTACACAAACGAATGAGAACTACTGTTGTAAACCTTACTTTTCAAGTTTTCTTCACACAATTGCCCACGAAAATACAACTCACTCTTGCCACCTCTAAACCATAATACCATAATATTGTTGTGCCACAACCATATACACAACAAAAGTATGCTGCTCTTCGATTATTGTCACCCCAACGATACTTTGTTTTTTTGCGAGTATTCAGCAATATTTCAATATCTTTTCAACTCACCTCGCATTGTCATAGCTGCCACGAAAAACTCCTGCCAGACCACTGCGTATCTGACCCGTATACTTGAAATAGAGAGTGTAATTCAATTGAACCGCCAATGGCGTCTGCAAACGGATCGTAAGCTTATCGGTAACAGACTCGTACACCAATTGATCTGTGGTTAGACGTTGCACTACTTTGCCATTGACATCGTACAGCACCGTATCCAAAATGTCTATGTAGTCTTTGTGTAGGGTGATATTTTGTACATTCTCGACCACAGCATGCAAGGTGATATTAACTTCACCCTCAAACGTGAATTGTTTGTTGCCATCTTCAGTGCGCAGATAAGGTTTGATGGCAATATTGTATGAATCGGGTAGCACATCTTTTGGCAGGCGATATTCTTGGGCCGACGTTCGACAGCCGGCAAACGCCAATAGAAAACACAAACAAATTTTTAACATTTTCTCGCAGTACCCGGTTCTTGCAATCGGGCGTTCGATCGTTCACGCTGAAATTCAAATTGATACTAAAATTTGTTTGGTCTTCAATTGCTACCGAAAGTAAAACGCTCATAAAACATCATGTCCGCCAGATTAGATTTGTATGCGGTTATCGATATATTCCGAAATATTTTGTTTACCTTAGTTATCATGCGCACGAGGGGTCCCATAATCAGTCTGGTAAAATTAAACTGGACGACTCTGTGGAACAGGGTCGGTCCGTTCATCTTTAGCTTGTAATCAAACTACAGGTTGTAATTGTTTTCCGATCTTCATGAAATTTGGCAGAACTAAGGTTTTTGGACGCCCGCTATTGGAATTGAAAGAAGTCGGTTCAAATTTAAAGCTTCAATACATAAGAAGAACGCAATTTTTAAATCTGGCAACATTCGAAGTGTCATTGTTTGACATTTGAACAATTGTTATTGTTTGTTAGTAGAAGGTACGAGGTTAGTAAAAATGGAGCGCTACACGAATGAACAACGCATTCTCATTGTGAAATTGTTTTACCAAAATGGTGAAAGTTTTGCGGCTACAGTTCGCAAATTGCGATCAATTTGGGGTCACAATAATGCTCCAAAAGAGTCAACTGTAAAGAGATTAATGGATAAATTTGCCGAAACTGGGTCTGTTAGTGATGTAAAGACAACAACGCGCTATCGACCAGGTCGATCGACCGAAAATGTCGCAGCTGTACGTGATGATGTCGCTCAAACTCCATCCACCTCAATTCGACACCGAGCTCAGCCAATTGGTGTCTCCAAATCCACTTTGCAGCGAATTTTGACGAAAGATTTGCATCTTCATGCATACAAAATTCAATTGACTCAGGAACTGAAGCCAGCTGACCATGGACAGCGAAGGGAGTTCGTTAATTGGGTATTGGAGAGACAACATGAAAATGCTGATTTTGCCGATAAAATCATCTTCAGTGACGAGGCCCATTTTCATCTTGATGGCTTCGTCAATAGGCAGAATTGTCGCATTTGGGGTGCGGAAAATCCTCGAGTGATTCACGAGAAGCAAATGCATCCTCAACGTGTCACTGTGTGGTGTGGTTTTTGGGCTGGAGGAATCATTGGACCTTTTTTTAATGAGGCAGGTCAAGCGCAAACAGTCAATGGTGTTTGGTATCGTGAAATGATAACCAGTTTTTTCTTGCCTAGAATTGAAGAAATGAATGTGGAGGGCATGTGGTTCCAACAAGACGGCGCCACATGTCATACAGCCAGAGAAACAATTCAATTGCTGCATCAGTCATTTAAAAATTGCGCTCTTCTTGGGACACCCTTTATGTTCATTTAATTTTTTGTTTTTTTTTTGTTGGAAATGCCACATATAATTAATAATCATAATGAAATTTGTCACAGTTAATGCTATTGAAATTGGAGAAAATCGGTTTTTATTTAGATTTATCAATTATATATAATTAGCTCTAGAAGCCACATAAAACATTCAATCTTAGAGAAGTTTGTTACTCGTACAGTTCATTGCAATCAAAAGGTTACTAGTGCGTAAAAATGTGTATATAAATATGTGGGTACCAAATAAATATCAAATTTTCTCACGTAGCTAAAAATTACGGATGACACTAAGGCCGGAAAAAGCGGCCCATTGTAAAATGGACATACAGCTGCGGTCAAAATAATAGTAGTGCACATAGCGAAAATGAAAAAATGCTAAAAAAATATTTCTATTGTTCATTGAAAACTTTTATTTTGCATTTTTGAGAAGTTATATTTCGTAAGAAAATATTTATCAATGATAAAGTAAGAATTTAATTCATTTCACTAAAATGTAATCTTAAATTATTCGAAAGCCCTAAAAAAGGGCGGTCAAAATAATAGTAGTGTCGCTTACGTCTTTCTAAAAAATAAAGAAAATAAAAAATTGTCAGAACTTCTTAATATTTATAAAAAAAAATTGATTTATTTCCGACCTACTAGTATTTTGTTGCATGTCCTCTGTTGGCTATAACTGCAGCACAGCGCCTCTGCATTGAGTTCACCAGGGCTTCGCATCTTTCGGCAGTTATTGACTGCCAGGCAGCCTTCACAGCCTCCCAAAGTTGAAAATTGTTTGTTGGTTGTCAAGGTATCACAGATTTTCTATCTATCGTGACTGTGGGGGCCATTCCATGACATTAATCTTGTTAGTCTGAAACCACTCTTTTGCTACTTTTTGTACGAGTATCATGCCAAAAAGGATGAAATATTCTTACAAATTTCAATAGATATTAGTTTTAAAATTTGTGTAAATTTAGAGCTCCTCTAAGGCTGTGCACAATCCAGTTTTCAGTTGGCTTTTGTGAACATCCAGAAGTACAGGGTATTACATAGTCTTCCACGCCCGACTTTAGATTAACGCCACTATCAACTTAAAAATCTTATCTTTATTTGTTGTCATGATGTTGTGTGTGTACAATAAATCGAATTCTTTCATTCGTATATTTGAAATGCTATTCAATAAATTCTCATTTCAAAGTGAATCGTGAGACGCTGCTGAAATGTTAAAAATTCTTTTGTGTTTTTTATTCGCGTTTGCCGGCTGTCGAACGTCGGCCCAAGAATATCGTCTGGCAAAAGATGTGCTACCCGATTCATATGATATTGCCATCAAACCTTATCTCCGCACTGAAGATGGCAATAAACAATTCACATTTGAGGGTGAAGTCAATATCACCTTGCATGCTGTGGTCGAGAATGTACAAAATATCACCCTACATAAAGACTACATAGACATTTTGGATACGGTGCTGTACGATGCCAATGGCAATGCAGTGCAACGTCTAACCACAGATCAATTGGTGTATGAATCAATTACCGATAAGCTTACGATCCGTTTGCAGACGCCATTGGAAGTCCAATTGAGTTATACTTTGCATTTCAAGTATACGGGTCAGATACGCAGTGGTCTGGCGGGAGTTTTTCGTGGCAGTTATGACAATGTGAGGTGAGTAAACATCAGTTAAATGAAATATTAAATTGTAGCTGCTTCCCTTGGTTACCTATTGAGGAGCAAAGTGCAAACCTCACTTAAATTAGAGCTCTCAAGTCGTAGCCTGTATTACCAGGCAAACTGCAGCTATACAAATTTTAGGTGATCTTTGGCAGGTTTCCACACAGGGTCGCCTGTGTGATAGTCACGTACGCAGACTACCATTTTCGTAAACAATACGAGTATTACTAATCTCAATCTATCATCGACCAGGTTTTTTACGTGATGACTAATATTGGGTAATAACACAGTGATACAAAATCGAACTTTCCGAATGCGACATTATCCATTACAAAACCTTCAATCGTATTTTCTATAAAAATATACAAGAAATAGCATCATTTGTATGACAGCGCCATCTAGCGTGAGTTTTAGGTAAAAATAAATAGCAAGCATGAATTTCTCGACCCCAAAAACAGTAAGATACCATAACTTTTCAGGAATAAAAAAATAAATATGCATTATTTTATCAAATTTTCAATGATCTTCTCTTGGGGTTTAAAGAAAAAAACTCGCACTGAACTAAAAAACACCCTTGAAGGTTTTGTTATGGATAATGTCAGCTTTCATTTGCAATCGTTTTAATCCCATTCGCATTTTGGTTGTTGCTAGTTGTTTAATTAGTCACTGCTTTCATTGTGATAACAATTTTTACCCTTATGGACCCAGTGCAATACTAGCGTACCGATAAGGCCGCATATATCCCCAACATTGTGAGGCAAAATGCCATATTCAGGTTGATTTGTGAGAAAATGTCCTTGTTTTTGAGTACCCATATCCCACTTGTTGAACAAAAGGCTATTAACTCAAAATTTGCCGAATTTCGCTTTTTGTAAGAAAACGATTCACACTGACCAAAAACGACATGACACTCTCAATATTTTTGAATACTTCAAAGTCATAAGAAAAAAGTAAATTACCTCTCCAGAAAATGTTTGAGTTAATTCCCCTTTATCTGAACAAGTGCGTTATGTCCATCGCACAGTGGGATGAGATTATAAATAATGGAAATAATTCAGCTGTTTCTAAAATTTCACACACTTATAGAAGATATGGTTTCGAGCTCATGTTTTGAGTTTGGGCCGACACGTTATGCAGGGGCGGAGCTACAGGGTCTCCAAGTTGGGCACCTCGAGTTTATACAATTTTAAAATGCATGTAACTTTTGAATTTGTAACCGGTTTGAATGATATTGTTTCCTATAGAATCCGCTAGTCAGGACCTACAAAAAAAAGTGTGCTACGCATATACATTTTCTGGCGTAGTTTCTGAGATATACGTATTTAAAAATTAAATAATATTTTTTGCCCTATGGTAATAACTGAGCCAATACCAATTCATTTCATTTAAATTTTGTTTTAAAAACAACAATAATTGTTATATAAAAACGAAATAAATATTAAAAAGATATACAGGATGGGGCGTGCTTTTTTGCACTGCAGGCTGTGGCGGCACTGTTGGTCGAAGAGAGTGTGTGTGGCTTAAAGTGGCTGACGGGAGATTTGTACCTATCTGCCTTTCAATTACCATCATGCATTGGACACGTGAGGAGAGGTCATTTTGTGTTGAAGCGTATTTTTCAAATACCCGCTCGATCATTGCAGTGCAGCGTGCTTTTCGTTTACGAAACAAAATATGCGGTACTGGAGTAAAACAAACTCCAGAGAACTTCACCAGAGACCTTTGCATTCGGACCGCGTCACTGCGCCTTATCACGTATAGACATCATCAACAGTGAACTTCGAACGGTACTTGACTATGATACGAGGGCGGTTCGGAAAGTTCTTAGCCTATCAATGAAAGAGAATAGTTAGTTTTTCGTTCGTAATTTTTTATTTCATTCCCAAAAAAGCAAATTACCGCTACACCCTGTACCTTTCTAGTAAACAATTTTAAGCATTTAAAGTTAAAAAATTGATAAATGTCAATTGTTTGCCATAAAAAGTACTTGTCTTATTTTGGAGCTATTGCAAAAAGTTGTAAAGAAAACGTATAAATTATATGCATATATTCAACTTAAAGGTAAGTTCTTGGAGAAGATATTCAAAAAAAAAAGTTCAAAATTGTTTTTGTTGTCGGTGTTATTGCCATCTGAAATACCACATTTTTAGTGTAAAATCTAAAAGTTAACCCTAATTTCACAATCGCAAAGCTGGAATCAAAATTTTTTAGCATTCATAGATAGTCATAAGTGTTGTGTTGTCAAACTTCAAAAGGATTCCACTTTTTTTGCCAATAATGTGGCAAATATAGCACAAAAACTAAAAAAATCCCAATTTTGGGATTTTTAAGATATTTTTTGGGAATTGTGGGATTGTCCTTATAATTTTTTTTTATTTATTTCGTGTGTTTCTACTGTCAATACCTAAGCAACTGCACAATTTCATTGTTGTATTGTTCATTACTAAAAATTTTATGACATAATGATATTTTTCCTTTATGGGAAATTCCATTTCTTCAACTTGACAGGTATTTATGCATTTAGTGAGTGTGAATTACTTTCGACAACCTTTATTTTGCTTTTTAGAATATATTTCTTGCCTATCTCATCATTGTTACTAAATATTTCCATTTAACGACACCATTTTTTTAATCTCATCCCACTGTGCATCGTTAAAAATGTAAATGTAAATTTTTGGACCCTTGGCCCGTAGATGCGAACGAGAAATTATGACAAATCTTTAAAAATATTGCATATTAAAATCAGTGAGCCAATAGGGTGGAATCATACAATTAATGTTATTTTTCTATTGCTGACGAAATGTAAAATGTAAATGTTCTCGAATTGAAAGAACGTCAGTCCGCAATGTGGTGGGGATTGTGTCAGTGAGTCGCCTGTGTCCCCACTCTTCACTCCTATTTTTATATTTGACAGCTATAGAGCTTAGCTTTCAAAATCCATATGACATTAACGGATATTGTTCAGTTCTACTATTGAAATGGGTGTGTTCAATGTTGCAACAGTGTTTATGTCCCTACGAAGTAGATAATTGAAACCCAAAAACTGTAATTTTTAAAAAGATTATAGAATTGCCAATTAACAACGCCACGACCAGAGATAACAGGGCCATTGAATTTCTCACGCAAAAGAGTCATTGCTTCGTTGGCTGCGAGGCAAGTGGTTGTATCCTGTTTAAACCACTAATCGTCCAGGTCCTGATCCTCAAATTCATATCGATATCTCTTCCCTGAATTGCCTTTGCTGACCAAGATCATCGAATTGCTTATTTGAAATGCTATCTGCTGACTTGCAGCAATGTTCCAATGAATGTGAAATACACAGTCTAAGCTTGAGACAAACACTTATCGGCTACCTTCACTCGCCAGGTGTCGTAGCTCACCTTACACTAGCTTAGGAACGGGAAAGCTAAAATAGATCTTTGAGAAGGGAAGCAGGGATATTGATCGAATATATTTTGTTGGCCATAAAAAGGACTACTTGAAAAAGGAGCTTGGAAATGAGTCTGGAAAAACTTAGCAAAGAGGCCTTCTAAAGGGGATATTTTTCGTATACGAAACTGGACTTTACCAATATTTATTGGATTTGAAGAGATTTCCCTTTTACAAGTTTTCTATAAGCAAGCCTAGGCATTTCACATAAACATTCTTTTTATACATTCACGACTTTTTGTACATGTATTTGCAATTTTAAAAATATACCCAGTAAAACAAATTTGCCGACAATGTCTGATTTCAGGCAATTCTGAACAATATCTGAACTCTTTCGAGAATTTTGACCGAAATCGTTACGAATTCTGTTCGGTTTGTCTGTGGGGTTTTTTTAGAGAAGTCGTTCAGGATACGTGTCAACCCTTTGATATGTTTATCGTTACGAATTCGGTAAGAATTCTGATCCTCAATCGGAACATTTAGGCGATTGTCGTACAGAATTCTGATCGAATTCCGAACGTTTGGTTGCTGGGTAAATTCAGAAAAAGGTATTACCCCTTTTTTTTCTTTGATTAATGTTATGTAATAAAATATCGTCTCAGAAAAATTACTGATCTCATTTGTTGTTATATTTAGAATAATATTCAAACTTTGTAAATTTAAAGAATCGTAAATAAAGATGATGTAAAAAATTCAAATTCTCCCACCTACTCACTTCAAAGTTTCCAAAAGTTAAGCCTTTAAGATGTAATACTTCGTCATTATGCCACTTCTACTAAAACCTGCAAAACCTTGAGTAATAAGAAAACAAATTCTATCAAAAATTAGGTAGCCCCCGAGTAATCACGACATGCTTGATATGCTTTATTCCACAACGATATACAAATGCATCATCTTTATATTTTCAGCTGGTATGCCGTCACCCAAATGCAGAGAATTAATGCCCGAACTGCATTCCCTTGCTTCGATGAACCTCAGCTTAAGGCCGTTTTCCGAATGCGCATCACTCGGCCCAAGGAATACAGCTCATACTTCAATACCAGACTACTGGATACAAAAGTCGAAAAGTAAGTTGGTTTGAGGATCATTCATAGATCCACATTCATTCACATCTTTTTTCAGTGATGGCCGTTACACCGATTATTTCGAAGAGTCCCCACGCATGTCCACCTATTTGGTGGCCTTTTTGGTGGGAGATTTCGTGGTTCAAGGCGATACAGATTTCAAGTTTATAATGAAGTCGAGTCTTATCAAAAAGACAGCATTCAGCCAGGAGGTGGCTCGGAAGACCTTAAATGCCTATAACTCATACACTGAGATTCCTTATAAAACTCTGGGTAATGCAATAATGCAAAACGCAGGGTCAATTAATTTCCCCCACAATGGTATGGAGAATTGGGGTCTGGTTATATATAGGTAAGAAAGCATTTGGACTGAGTTCACAATATATTATAAACATTGGCTGAGTTGTCTTCCCTTAGTGATGCAGTTTTGTGCCACGAACCGGGTTACACGGATGGCTGGTCCAACAAAGAGTACACCATTACCATATTGGCCCATGAAACATCCCACATGTGGTTTGGCAATAGTGTCACCTTCAAATGGTGGAGTTACTTCTGGTTGAATGAGGCCTTTGCCCGTTACTATCAGTACTTTATGGCCAATGAGGTAAGATAAGGTGGTTTAGCCTCCAAATAACTGAAGCTTTCTTATTCCCCTTCCCTTGATTGCAGATATATCCCGAGTATGAGTTGGACAAACAGTTTGTGGTCAATCAATTGCAAATGATTTTTGCCACCGATGCCACCAGCAGCTCGCAGCCCTTGACGAGCCCCGAGGAAAGTATACAGACGCCATCGCAAATTGCCTATAAATTCAGTGGCATAACCTATGCCAAGGGAGCGGCCATAGTACGCATGATTTCTAATTTAATGGGAAAGGACAATTTCGACAAAGCCATAAGGGCATATTTAAAGGAAAAGTAAGTTTTTCCATAGGGATTGCAATTACTACAATTATAACGTTTCCTATTCACATGCAGTCACCTGAAAAGTGTAGTGCCCGAAGAATTGTTTATCCACTGGATGCAACACTGGCCCATAGGCCATCATGTTGATTTGACTCAATTTTTTAAAGATTGGACTGAGCTACCAGGCTTCCCTTTATTGCGCCTAACAACAACTGACTCCGGCCATTACCGCCTCAAACAAGAGAGATTTCTTCTAAAGCAAGAGGAAGGCAATGATGCCACTCTAATGTACACCGTACCCATTACCTACTCCACCAACAGAGAGCTTAACTTTGATGATCTCACGCCAAAGTTCTATCTCAACAAAACCATTAGAGAACTAGAGTTTGGAGACTCCAACGCTGATGAATGGATCATTTTGAATTTACAGCAGTCCAACTACCATCGAGTCTTCTACGAAGCTCCTTTGCTGGGTAGGCTGCGTAAGGCTTTCAATGCCTCGAATCATAGTGGCATTCACATCCTTAATAGAGCTCAGGTGGTGGATGATCTCTTTACCTATGGCAGCATTGGACTATTGGACTATGATGTTATCTTGGAATTCATGGAATATTTGTCTACCGAAACCGAGTACATACCTTGGCACCCGGCATTCAAGGGCCTCGAGCTCATTAGTCAACGTTTAACTTTGGATCAACATAAAAAGTTCGCCAAATACCTGTTCGATATTTTGGGTGCAGCCTATAAGAAACTGGGCTTTGAAAACGCCAACGATACTGTCCTAGATGTGTATAATCGTAACAAAGTCATCGGCTGGCTCTGCAGATACCACAACGAAGAGTGCAATTCGGATGCTGAAGATTTTTGGAGACATGTTATGGGTTGGGGTCATAAGCTACCGACCGATTTCAAAGAAACACTCTACTGTGCTGTGTGTCGGAATGGCACATTATCAACTTATATCATATTAAGTAATATGTACAAGGAGGCCCAACAAACTAGTGAAAAGGAGTTGTTATTGAGAGCCATGGGATGTACGCGACACTATGTGAACTATCACTATGGGTTCATAATGGAGGATTATGTGCCTCAGCCTCTCAAAGCATCGGCCATCAGAGCTCTGTATTCGCAAACACCAGAAAATGTTTTGCCAGTATATGAGGAAGTTACTGGTTCATTGGATCTCCTGGCGGAAGAGTAAGTTTTCGGAAACCGCGCGGATGTTTAAAATTCAATGATGTGAGTCTTATTTTATCACTTGCAGATTGGGCAGCTGGTCGGCCACTGCCTCGGTGATAAGCGGCATTGCTGATTATTTTACCGACAAAGGTCAGTTGGCCCTGCTAAAGCAGTTCATTGCCACAAAGGGACATTTGTTTGGCACGTCTGTCAACTTGCTGGAAGATGCCGTTGAAACGGTTGAAAAGAATTTGGCTTGGTCGGACAGACACTTGGGCAAAGTATTCCAGTATCTCGACAAGCGTAATGGCGCTGTTGCACTCCAAAGTATTCTCTTAGTTGGAACCACCTTCGCAGTTCTGATACTTAATATTAATTGGTGATCTTTAGAGTGACGAGTGCGCCACCTACATGTGAGGTTGTTGAGTATTATTTAACCAAATTTTGTATTTGAAAATATTAGGTTTTGTAGATTATGTAGAACATTTAGTAATGGTTTTATTTTATTAGTGGTTTATAATTAGGGATCAGTGGTGAAGTATCTTTGAGTTAATGTCTTTGCAAATCTATCGTTTTGCCATAAAATGCCATTGATTTGTTAATGTATATTTAATAAAAATGCATTTTTTTAACGTTTTGGTAAGAAATTCATATATTTTTCCTATTTTAGGTTAAAATGCATATTGGCTTAAAATACCATCTTTTCCCGAAATTTTTTCCAAAAATTTGTTCACGTAAAAAATACGTCAATAATAGGTGTGTTCGATTAGCACTATGTTATTAAACGAGTAAGTACGAGGGCTGCTATATATATTGCTGGCCTAATAATGAGAATGCGAATATGGTTTTATTGTTTTTCAAAGTATTCTCCAGCATGATTTTTACACTTTTGCATGCGCTCAAACCAATTGTCGAAGCGCTTTTTCCACTCCGATTGAGACACCTCCAAAACATGGTTTTTGAACGCTTCAACAGCATCTTCTGGCAACGAATTTTTTTCCTGATGTACGCGAACAAAAAGAAGTCATTGGTTGCAAAGTCAGGGCTGTATGGCTCAATTCGAAGTTTTGACCGGTCAAAAAGGCGCTGGTTTGAGCCGATGTGTGAGAGCTCTCATTGTCAAGGTGCACAATGAGTCGTCTTGTCTTGTTCATTGTTCGAATTTCTATGAACACTTCAGGCAAAAAATTTGTAGCGTACCACTCAGAATTGGCCGTACTACGTTGTTCAAGCGGAACAGTCGCCACATGACCAGTTTTGCCGAATAAGCAGGCGACCATTTGCTTCGAAGTGCTTCTTCCACTAACTACTTTCGTTGGATTTGGCTCGTTTTGAAGACCCACACGGTCGATTGCTGTTTTGTTTCGGGCTCATATGCATAGATCCATGATTCGTCACCTGTGACGATCTTATAAACCTCTTTTGAAGCACCGCGTTCGTATTTTTTCAAAATTTCTTTGCACCAATAGACACGAGTTTTTTTTGAGCGATCGCAAATTATGCGGCATCCAACGAGAACAAACTGTTTTTATGGCCAGGAGTTCATGCAATATCGAATGTATGCTGGTGAAAGAAATGCCCAAGGATGCTTCTATCTCATGGTATGTTACATAATGATCTTGCATTATCAGTTCTCGCACGCATCAATGTTCTCTGGCACAACGGCCGTTTTTGGACGACCTTCACGACCTTCGTCTTTGAGCGAGCGTCGGCAACGATTGAATTCTTTAAAACAGTTTTTCACAGTATTATAGGATGGTGCTTTATCGCCATACAAAGATTTAAGTTCATCGATGCAATCTTGTCGCAAGAAAATTCCTTTTTTTTGCCAAATTGATTTGTTTTCAAGTCACTGTAAAGAACACAAATGATGGTCGTACGTCAAAACGTTTTGAGTACGTTTATGCTAAAAAATGTCAAACTTTCCAATGAAAATGTCAGATGGCGCCAGGCAACACTTAGTGTTGCCTAGGCCAGAAATATATATAGTAATCGGTTAGATGATAACTTCAAAACATTACGAGAATTTGTTAACATTTCATTGTTTGATTTAAAAAATTAAGAATTTTTTCAAGAATTCAAGTTACTCAAGGAATACTTTAAGCGAGCTCGCATAAACTCGCTAAAGGTAATTCTTGAATATTTTTTTCCTTATAACTTTAAATATCCAAAACAAAAGGGGTTTTAATGCAAATTGTCAAAAGCTTTCTGTTAACAAAATCATTTTTATACTTTTGTTCAATGCTGTAAAGTTATCGCATTAGCGACCCCTTAAGCGAGTTGTTTCTCAAACATGGCCAAAAATAAAATAAAAAAGTTCAAAACAAAAATTAAAACAATTTTGATCGCAACTTGTGACTACATACAGGGTGACTTATGAAAGCAGCTACCAAAAAAAAGTTAATAACTTTTTTTCTATTTAATGAATCTGGTCAATATTTTTTTATTTTGTAGATTGATTTTTAGATACTGGGACACTGAAACAAGGATTGGGGTTGTCCGCCGTTATCAGGCACTGGAGTCAGTAGTTTCGGTTCAAAAAGAAAGTATAGGCGCACGTTTGCCGGCATCCTCGGAGCAGATGGAACATAATGAGACTTTTTAACAATTTTACTGAGCATGGGATAGTCAACAGAAGACCTTACCATCGAAACACTTCAGTTCGGAAATATCCGCTGCTATAGCTGCTGCCACACAAAACAATCCAAGAGTTTCGACAAGATGCTTATCTGCTCAAATGGGTATAAGCAGACAGTCATTGCAGTCAAGTATACACAAAGATTTAGACCTATTCCCATAAAAAATTCAAATGGCCAACATACTAAAGACTTTCCGATTCGCTTGAAATTTTGCCAGAAGATGCTTCAGATGGTGGACGAGGACGGAAATATGTTGAACTGTCTTTTCATGTCTGACGAGACCCATTCAAAGGGCAACATAAACAAACAAAATTGTCGAATATGGAGTGCTTGTAACCAACAGATACTCCATGAGACGGAATCCACTTCGTGTCAAAGTGGGGTGTGCAGTTTCATCATGTGCATTGTCGGGCCCTATTTATTCGAAAGAAAAAACGGTCACACCGTTACGGTTACTGGAGACCGCTACTTAAGCATGTTATATCCAGAATTACACCGCGTGAGAATTTCTTTCAACTCTGTCTGGTTTCAGAAAGATGGTGCATTTCCTCACATAGCCTGGCCTGTTATGACAGAATTGCGACAGAGATTTCCCAATAAGCTGATATCCAAGACTGCACATTCGGTTGGCCCCCCAGGTTGCCTGACCTTACTGCACCTGACTTTTTCTTGTGGGGTTATTGCAAACAGGAAGTCTCAAAGCAAAACCAACAAATTTGAATGAACTAAAGCAACCCATTCGAGAAAAAAATGCGGCTATTCCTGTCTCATATCTCGAAGCAGTAATAATCAACTTTTTGGCAAGATGACGCACATAAATCAACGAGCAGAGGGGAATTTAAATTCCATTCCAATATTTTTGAGACCACTCACGCTATATTTAATAAAATTGATTGAGCTTTTAGATGAACAATAGAAATATGAATTCCAAACACTAAACAAGTTTTGAAATTTGAGTTTCTGAATGTAGTAATATTCATCAGCCACCCTGTATTCATGGTATGAATTTACTAGAGAGTCAATTAAAGGACAAGAGGGATTTAAGTTTAAGTTTCTTCGATCATGCATTTGAAATTATGGCATCTTTGTTTTATTTGAGTTTTGAATACTTAAACTCTTTCTTAGCTCACTCAACATACCATTAAGAACAACTTTGAAATCTGTGAACTGTACATGATATAATTCATTTACTCACTGATCGGAACCTTCTGCTTAACGCCGCACAGTGGTCCAGGATCGATTTGCATCGGTCAAAATTCTATAACTTTTAATCTAGTAAATATTTTTGAGTTCTGTTAAAAGGACAATTTTATCCAAGGGCTCAAGATTTTTTTTGAGCTATTAACATTTAAAATCGATATATTTTAGACAATACCCTGAAGTTGACTACTTTTGGTATTTTCCGTTTTTTAAGAAAAGTACAATTTTTTTTCGTGTTTAGTTTTTTTTACATAATTGCAAGTAATTGTTCATAAAAAGCGCAAAATTTTTTTTATTGGCGATCACTTTTTTAGGTTATGAAAATTTAAAAGGTGAGATTTAATTTTTCGGCTTTGCCGAACTGTTAATGGTGGTTAAATTTTAAGGCCCGATGTTGAATGTAAACCAATCGTAAACCTCAAGTTCTTTTCTGCATTTCTTTTGATATTTCACAATTTCAGATTAACTCAATTTGAATCATGAAAAGATTCACAAGCGAGCAATGGTTTTAAGTTATTCAGGCTTATTTTAAAAATCGGCGTTCAAATCAATATGCACTTCGTGATTTTGTTGGTAATTTAATCGTTCAAATGTGCGTACAACCGGAAAAATCGTGCAAAAATTTAAGCAAACCGGGTCTGTAGGAGATATGAAAACACCAGTGTATGCTCGTACAGCTCGTACTGCAGAAAATATTGCAACTCTTCGTCGTGCCCAACTATTGCACCTCTCACGCTCGTCGTTGATGAACATTTTGCATAAAGACTTGCATTAACACGCTTACAAGCTGCAATTGACTCAAGATCTAAAGCCTCTTGACCATTCCAAACGACGTCAATGGTCAGAATGGTGGCAACAGTGGTAGTCGGCCCTTGAAATATATTATTGTATTATTGCATTTTTTTTTGTAATTATTAAGTAAGGCAAATTTCTGCGGGCAAAAGTTACCAACCAAAAATGAATAATCTTTTAACCTTTTCAAAGTGGTACTGCATTCTTTAAAGGCTTTCAAAGAAAATAAGTCATGTTGGTCCAAATTCATATTTTTTTTCAAAATCGATATTTTTTAAAATTGAACAGGGATTAAACCGGCTCAAGACCTCTTGCTTCTATATTCAAATAGAAGACAAGTTTTTAACAAAAATGGCAAAGTGACATTGATTTTCGTGGCTGCACACTGCTTTCATCATGATTTCGGGTCCGTGACAACCCTCTTCAGAAAGCCTTGCGGCAATTGTTAAAAGTAAAACCAAACTCTAAAGTAGGTCTTGAGCCGGGTTTTTAAAATAGTTACTACTACAAACACAATTTTGACGCCATATTAAAGATAAGAAATAAAATAAGATAAGATAATAGTGCAATAGCTCTTAAAATGTATGAAAAACAGTTCGACAAAGTCGAAAAATTTAATCTCATATTTTCAATTTTGAAAACCTGAGAAAAGTAAAAAATCGGCTATAAGGAAAGAAACATATTTTTGGGCGTTTTTAACAATTGCAATAGTAAAAAAAATTAAAAACAAAAAAATAATTGTACTTTAAATTCAGAGAATAAGAAACTAGTCAACTTCAGGCTAATTTCTGAAATTAAATGTTGTTAGATCAAAATAATCCTTGAGTTCTTAATCCTGCAATTGTCCTTTTTACAGAATTCAAAAATATTACTAGATCAAAAGTTTAAGGATTTTAACCGATGAAAATCGATTCTGGACCACTGTGCGTCTTCGAATTGATCAACCAACTGACTGCAGTGTACTGTATACATAACAGAACTTTTAAATACTCGTATACATCTATCTTTTATGCTATTTTTCTGCTAAGTAAAATACCGGTTTTACCACACTTATAAGACGTACCCCATATGCGCGGGACATCCCCCAAAATATTTTCGAACATTTCGAAAGCAGATTGAAAATCTAATCTTTATTTGTTGTTATGATGTTGTCTGTGCTATAAATCGAATTTATCGTATATTTGGAGTGTTATTCAATAAATTCTCATTTCAAAGTGAAGCGTCATACGTACGAGTACAGTGCCGATATGTTAAAAATTCTTTTGTGTTTTTTATTCGCATTTGCTGGCAGTCGAGCGTCCGCACAAGAATATCGCCTGGCAAAAGATGTGATACCCGATTCATACAATATTGCCATCAAGCCTTATCTCCGCACTGAAGATGGCAACAAACAATTTACATTCGAGGGAGAAGTTAATATCACCTTGCATGCTATAGTCGAGAAAGTGCAAAATATCACCCTACACAAAGACTACATAGACATTGTGGATACGGTGCTGTACGATGCCAATGGCAAAGTTGTGCAACGTCTAACCACAGATCAATTGCTGTATGAGTCAGTTACCAATAAGCTTACGATCCGTTTGCAGACGCCATTGGCGGTCCATTTGAATTATACTCTGTATTTCAAGTATACGGGTCAGATACGCAGTGGTCTGGCTGGAGTTTTTCGTGGCAGCTATGATAATGCGAGGTGAGTAAAGCATCGGCAAGAAACATTTACATTTTTTTTTCTTACATTGAAGCTAGTATCGTTGAGAGTCCATAAGGTTCCACCACTCAGCTGCCATCCATTCCTTAAAATCTTTTTTAAAATATCCAAGAGTCGATTCGAAAGCATTTTTTAGATTAATTCTTATGTTTAGACATATTTCATTGTTACGATGGCTGCTATATATATTTCTGGCCTAATAATGAAAATGCGAATATTTATCACCAACAATTTATTGTTTTTCAATGTATTCTCCAGCATGATTTATACACTTTTGCATGCGACCAAACCAATTGTCGAAGCACTTTTTCCACTTCGATTGAGACACCTCCAAAACATGGTTTTTGAACGCATCAACAGCCTCTTCTGGCGATGAAAATCGTTGACCACGCACTTTTTTCTTGCTGGGCGGGAATAAAAAGGAGTCATTGGGTGCCAAGTAAGGGCTGTACGGCCCATCAATTCGTCGTTATGGCCGGTCAAAAAGGCGCTGGTGTGAGCCGATGTGTGAGACCTCGCATCATGGTGCACAATGATTCGTCTTCTCTTGTTCGTTTTTCGAATTTCTCCGAAGACTTCAGGCAAACAAATTGTGGTGTACCACTCAGAATTTTCTGTCCTACGTTGCTCAAGCGGAACAGTCGCCACATGACCAGTTTTGCCGAAGAAGCAGGCGACTATTTGCTTCGAAGTGCTTCTTCCACGAACAACTTTTGTTGGATTTGGCTCGTCTTTGAAGACCCACACGGTCGATTGCTGTTTTGTTTCGGGCTCATACACATAGATCCATTATTCGTCACCTGTGACGATCTTATAAACGTCTTCGGAGGCACCACGATAGTATTTTTTCAAAATTTCTTTGCACCAATCGACACGAGGCTTTTTTTGAGCGATTGTCAAATGCGGGATCTAACGAGAACAAACCTTTTTTACGGCCAGGTGTTCATGCAATTCGAATGTATGCTAGTGGAAGAAATGCCCAAGGATGCCTCTATCTCACGGTATGTCACAAGACGATCTTACATTATAAGTTCACGCACTGCATGAATGTTCTCTGGCACAACAGCCGTTTTTGGACGACCTTCGTCTTTAGGCGAGCTTCGACCACTATTGAATTCATTAAACCAGTTTTTCACAGTGCTATAGGATGATGCTTTATCGTCATACAAAGATTAAAGTTCATCAATGCACTCTTGTCGAAAGTTGTGAAAAATGATCTCAACACTTAGTGTTGCCTAGGCTATATATGTTTATATATAGCAACCCTCGTAGTAACATATATTTTTTTTATCTATTTTGTCTCGAAATTCATTTTTCGCGGCGACATATAAAATTTTGTCCGTATGAAACCTTCTCCTACGTCAGAATCGATGCGCCCTTCTCTAAGTTCACTTGCTATTAGATGTTGGACGCTACCAATTCCATTGCTCCTTCCATTGCGTATGTCCCTGTAGGTGATTTTTATGTTATTTTGTCCATTTCTTTACGAGGGCAGACAGAACCAGCCACCTTCAAGTCATGATTAATACATGTTTCTTAAAGCAGTTCCGCATTACCATTGCATGTTTTCCCAGTATCAATTATTGTCACCGCCTGTTTGGGCATTGCATTTCCCATTATAAAGGGTGTCCCAAGAAGAACGCAATTTTTAAATCTGGCAACATTCGAAGTGTCATTGTTTGACATTTGAACAATTGTTATTGTTTGTTAGTAGAAGGTACGAGGTTAGTAAAAATGGAGCGCTACACGAATGAACAACGCATTCTCATTGTGAAATTGTTTTACCAAAATGGTGAAAGTTTTGCGGCTACAGTTCGCAAATTGCGATCAATTTGGGGTCACAATAATGCTCCAAAAGAGTCAACTGTAAAGAGATTAATGGATAAATTTGCCGAAACTGGGTCTGTTAGTGATGTAAAGACAACAACGCGCCATCGACCAGGTCGATCGACCGAAAATGTCGCAGCTGTACGTGATGATGTCGCTCAAACTCCATCCACCTCAATTCGACACCGAGCTCAGCAAATTGGTGTCTCCAAATCCACTTTGCAGCTAATTTTGACGAAAGATTTGCATCTTCATGCATACAAAATTCAATTGACTCAGGAACTGAAGCCAGCTGACCATGGACAGCGAAGGGAGTTCGTTAATTGGGTATTGGAGAGACAACATGAAAATGCTGATTTTGCCGATAAAATCATCTTCAGTGACGAGGCTCATTTTCATCTTGATGGCTTCGTCAATAGGCAGAATTGTCGCAATGGGGTGCGGAAAATCTTCGAGTGATTCACGAGAAGCAAATGCATCCTCAACGTGTCACTGTGTGGTGTGGTTTTTGGGCTGGAGGAATCATTGGACCTTTTTTTTATGAAAATGAGGCAGGTCAAGCGCAAACAGTCAATGGTGTTTGGTATCGTGAAATGATAACCAGTTTTTTCTTGCCTAGAATTGAAGAAATGAATGTGGAGGACATGTGGTTCCAACAAGACGGCGCCACATGTCATACAGCCAGAGAAACAATTCAATTGCTGCATCAGTCATTTAAAAATTGCGCTCTTCTTGAGACCTCTAGAAATGTTTTTTGAATTACCCATTATAATGATGATATCGCTTATGAGTCCTATAGAAATGTTTTAGCTAACATGCATGTCACTATTTTCTGTAGGCTCATACACGCAGAAAAAAGTATGGTTGTAGTTACAATATTCGAAGAAGATCATACTATTGTTGGGTATATGGTTGTGGCGCAACAATATTATGATCCTCACAACAAATAGTATGATTCACACACAACCAGACCATGATCCCCACAACCATATTATGAGGTACACTCAACCATACTATGATCCCTTAAACCATATTATGATCCTCGCAACCATATTTTTTTTCACATACAACCATAGTATGATCCTCACAACCATAGTATGATTCACACGCAACCATGTTATAATCACTACAACCATAGTGTGATTTCGCTCAAACATACTATTATCCCCAAAATAACTTATTAGGATTGTGGATATGTTGTTATTTAACAATAGAATTTTTTTTAAGCAATTTTTTTAAAATTACTCTACAATAAGTTGTAACCAAGTTAAGCACGTGTTTCTGTTGAACATTTCATTAAAGAAACTTAAATATATTCAAAAGGCAGTCGAAAAGACCTGTAGCTGCGTGCAGGGGTGAATGATACTTTACCAACCGTAGACCCCAAGTAATGAACATGATAAAACCATGATCAATGGCTATGTACGACCGCTGCTATATATAATTATAATTCTGGCCTTGTCATGGAAATGCGAATATTTTTCATCAAAAACGGTTGTATTGTTCTTCGAAGTATTCTCCAGCATGATTTTTACACTGTTGTCTCGATCTCGTATAGATCTACGGTCGATTGCTGTTTTGTTTCGGTCCTATATGCATGGAGACATGATTCGTCGCCTGTGTCGATGGTATACATAGCATTTGAGCTATCGCGGTGGTATTTTTTTAACATTT
This sequence comes from Hydrotaea diabolus, assembly GCA_963513945.1. Classification (NCBI taxonomy): domain Eukaryota; kingdom Metazoa; phylum Arthropoda; class Insecta; order Diptera; family Muscidae; genus Hydrotaea; species Hydrotaea diabolus. The sequence goes on along the minus strand of OY740716.1, from coordinate 236,917,764 downwards.
CTTTGCTCCAATCGACATGAGCCTTTTTTGAGCATTCGTCAAATTATGTCCAGCGAGAACAAATTTTTTTCATGTCAAAATTAATATGCCAATTCTCATTGATGCTTGTCATGCTAATGGCCAGGGATGCCTCAATCTCACGGTATGTAAGCTGTCGGTCTTGCTTTATCAGTTCAGTCACATCATAGATGGTTTCCGGAAAAACGTTCGAAGTTGGACGACCTTTACGAAAATTATCCTGGAGCGAACGTCGTTCGAGTATGAACCCTTTGTAACAGCGATTTAAGGCATACAGCTATTGATGGTACTTCATCGCCATAAGTCGAAACTAGTTGATTGAGACATTCTTGTGTCGACAATCCACGCCGAAAGTCGTTCTTGGGTTAATCCCATTTTTTGACTGAGATCCATTTTTCACACTAAAAACAAAACGACTCGCTAAAAATGTCGAACTTTTCAACAAAAGTTCCAGTTTTTATCTGACAACACTAGTATTGCAGGACCCTCAATATAATTTACAACCCTCATAATAATCATGTCAGAAAGGCCTTCTGCGGGTTTTCGGTACCGCATGCTTTAGATTAACCTATAATGTTAAAGTTCAGTGTCTGTGGTGATAATGGAACCCACACCTCTACAGGAAGTGGTTAAGAACTCTTCCACTTGCCTGCTGTGAACCACTTCGTGTATTAAAATAGACAAAGGTTTAGGTTAGTTTACCCATCTCGGCTAGTCGAGCTACAACATTCCCATTAGATCTTCGAGAAGGAAATGTAAAATTTACATATATGACAGCGCATAGAGAAAGGGACTTAAGGGTAAAAATATCAATTTTCATTTTTATTCTTTTTTTGATGTGGACACCATCTGAGCATCGAATGAGACCGATCCCATGCCCCAAAAGTGTTCCTTCCCAGAGATATGCGCGTTTTATGAAAGTGAAGTCGACGATTCTAAGCGCAAATAGAAAAGGACCTAATCTTTAAAATGGCTCTCCTAAAAACTGGTTTTTAGCCTTAGGTCCCTTTCTATTTTGCGTGTCACATATATTGAATATCATTTGGTACGGACAAAAAGTGTAACGCATCGAAAAAAACATTTTAGACCAAATCCGTTTCATGACTTTTAAAGTCATTTAAGATATGTCAGTCTGTGCGGCTGGTTTGCATAATAACGCTCAAATATTTAAATATCTTTAATGCTAGTAGAGCTATTAGAGTTATTAGCTTAACTTGGTGATAGGATAATGACATTCCTAGCCACTCCCCTTACCTGCCACACAAATGGCACTGTTTCAGTGTAGATTAGAACCCACATAAGTTTTTACCTAGTGCTTAAAACTCGCCTATATTGGGTACTGCATTATATTTTTTTATAACGGCTTTATAGACGTGTACAAAAAGAGTGAATGACACGCCCCATCCTGTCACCTTCAGTTGAAATGGACCCACTTTTTGCATTGTCATAATGATTTTAATACTATTCATATGATTATGTCCAAAACTAACAAATCAAATATAAATTAGTCTAGCTGACGAAGCCGTAGCCACGCCCCTTCTTGTACCTTCCATACAAACGATACTATCCGAGCGTTGAATGAAACCCATATATATTTTTCCTAATGTATGAATTTCCCTTGAATTTTGTTTTCTGCAAGATCTTTATTTCATCTTTGAATGCGCATAGGAAAAAAGGGGATGCCACGCCCCATTCTAGTACCTTAGACACCAACGACCCTTCAGACGAAGTATACAATCCCTATATGGATGAGGGTATATGTAAGTCGGACCAACCGACTAAAGCTTTTTTACTTGTTACGAGGGTTGCTATTTATATTTCGTGTCCGGCAATAAAAACACAACAATTTATCATTGGAAATGTTGTTATTGTTTTTTCGACTCATGGACTTTTGCGTGATATTCATCTCACGGGCCATGATTTTCTGTTTTCGGAGAGGATTTCTGTGAATTCTTGATTTAACGGATTTGATGACATGCGGTGTTCGAACAGAGCGTGGGCGGCCCGACCGGTGGCGGTCTTTTACATCTCCAGTCCCTCAAACAGTTTTATGCATCGGTAGACGAACATGCGGCTAATACCTAGTGGCCGGAGCGTTTTGAAAATATCGCTTGTTTTCATTTCACACTTAGAAGCGCTATTATAGGGATACGGTTCTCATTATCTGACCACTCCATGATGAAAGTTGAAACAATTTTAAAATTCCGTTACAGACTACCGATATTGAGGTTAGCTTTCAAAGCCCATATGACATTAACGGGGTATGCTCAGTTCTACTATTGAAATGGGTGTGTTCAATGTTGTCCCTACTAAGTACTTTTGCATGCACACAAACCAATTTTCGGAGCACTGTCTCTACTCACATGAGACATGATTTTTGAACGCTTCAACAGCTGTTTCGGGCTTTGAAAAAGTTGACCTGGCATTTTTTCTTGATGCTAGGGAATAAGAAGAAGTCATTGCTGATCGTTTCAGCTAAAGTGTGAGAGCTCGCATTGTCGTGATGCAAAATGATCCGTCTCCTCTTATTATCTTTCCTCATTTTTTTGAACACTGTTGGCAAACAGATGTTTGTATACGACTCAGAATTGACCGTCCTACGTTCCACTAAAGGCACTGTGGCAACATGGTAAAAATTAAACAAAATTAAAAATTACTGGGAAATGGCCGGTTATACCGAGAAAAACGTAAACATTAGCTCCGATGTACTTCTTCCACGAACAACTTTTGTTGGATTTAGCTCGTCTTTTCATATGCATAGATCCATGATTCGTCACCTGTGACAATGTTGTACACTGCCTTTGAGCTGCCGCAGTTATACTTTTTCAACATCTCTTTGCACCAAACCACGAGCCTTTTTTTGAGCATTCGTCAAATTATGTTGGATCTAACGAGAACATTTTTTTCACGGCGAAATGACAATGCAATATCTTATTGCTGCTTATAATATTAATCCCCAAGGAAGCCTCAATCTCATGGTATGTCTGTCACATGTCGGTCTAGTTCACGCACAGCATCGATAGTTTCTGGAACGTTTTGGAAGTAAAACGTTCTTCACGAAAGTCATCCTGGAGCGAACGGCGTCCGAGACTGAACTCTTGGTACCAGCGATTAACAGTGGTTTTTGATGTTGCTTCATCGCCAAAAGTCGAAACAAGTTAATTTAAACACTCTTGTCTCAATAACCCACGCCGAAAATCGTAAAAAATCATCGCACGAAAATCTTCACGGGATAATTCCATTTTCTGACTGAGATGAATTTTTCAACACACAGTAAACAAAACAATTCGCCCTCAAATGACAAAACTTTCTGAGTGAAGTTATGCTAAAAAAAATGTCAAAGTTTCCAATGGAGGTTCCAGTTTGCATTTGGGAACACTAGTTTTGTCAGGGCCCAAAATATAAATAGCAATCCTCCTAGTTGATCATGCGAGGGATTGCTCAAAAAAGCAGCTGGGAAACGAGTATGGCGAACCCTAAGAACAAGTCCTTCTAAGAGGTCTAATTGGAGTAGCGCCTTAAATATGTATTGTCTTCAAAAAGGCTTTTTTATCGTATCCGGAAACCCTGGAAAGTTGTCCACAAAGTAACTTTACGGTTTTCAAAAAGTAAAAACGTTAACAACTTTGAGTAATCAAAAGTCCCACAAATAATTTTAGATTACCCCTGAGCAATGACGACATGCTTGACATGAATCATTTCACAAAGATATGCAAACAAATCCTGTTTATATTTTCAGCTGGTATGCCGTCACCCAACTGCAGAGAATTGATGCCCGAACTGCATTCCCTTGTTTCGATGAACCTCAGCTTAAGGCCACTTTCCGGATGCGCATCACTCGACCCAAGGAATACAGCGCATACTTCAATACCAGGCTGCTGGATACAAAAGTCGAAAGGTAAGTTGGTTTGAGGAATTTATTTTAGGAACTAAATACATCTTTACCCTATTCCAGTGATGGCCGCTACACCGACTATTTTGAAGAGTCTCCCCGCATGTCCACCTATTTGGTGGCCTTCTTGGTGGGAGATTTCGTGGCTCAAGGCGATACAGATTTCAAGGTTATAATGAACACTAATTTCATCAATAAGACAGCATTCAGCCAGGAGGTAGCTCGGAAGATCCTTAATGCCTATGACTCATACACTCAGATTGCCTATAAAACTCTGGGTAATGCAATAATGCAAAGCGCAGGGTCAAAAAGTTTTCCCCACAATGGTATGGAGAATCGGGGCCTGGTTATATATCGGTAAGAAGGCAGTTGAACTTTATAAGTAAATAAACATAGTTTGTGCTGTCTCCTACCAGTGATACAGTTTTGTGCCACGAACCGGGTTACACGGATGGCTGGTCCAACAAAGAGTACACCATTACCATATTGGCCCATGAAACATCGCACATGTGGTTTGGCAATAGTGTCACCTTCAAATGGTGGAGTTACTTTTGGCTCAATGAGGCCTTTGCCCGTTACTATCAGTACTTTATGGCCAATGAGGTAAGATAAGGTGGTTTAGCCTCCAAATAATTAGAGCTTTCTTATTTTCATTCTCGTGATTGCAGATATATCCCGAGTATGAGTTGGACAAACAGTTCGTGGTCAATCAATTGCAAATGGTTTTTGCCACCGATGCCACCAGCAGCTCGCAGCCCCTGACGAGTCCCGAGGAAAGTATACAGACGCCATCGCAAATTGCCTATAAGTTCAGTGGCATAACCTATGCCAAGGGAGCGGCCATAGTTCGCATGATTTCTAATTTAATGGGAAAGGACAATTTTGACAAAGCCATACGGGCATATTTGAAAGAGAAGTAAGTTTTTCCATAAGGATTGCAATTGATACAATTATAGCGTTTCCTCTCCACTTGCAGTCACTTGAAGAGTGTAGTGCCCGAAGATTTGTTTGTCTTCTGGATGCATTACTGGCCTACTGGACATAATGTTGATTTGAATCAATTATTCAAAACATGGACTGAGCAGCCTGGCTTTCCTTTATTGCGCCTTACAACAACCGTCTCTGGCCATTACAGCCTCAAACAAGAAAGATTTCTTTTGAACCAAGAGGATGGCAGTGATGCCACTCTAATGTACACTGTACCCATTACCTACACCACCAACAGAGAGCATAACTTTGAGAATCTGACGCCCAAGTTCTATCTCAACAAAACCATTGGGGAACTTGAATTTGGAGACTCTAATTCTGATGAATGGATCATTTTGAATTTACAGCAGTCCAACTACCATCGAGTCTTCTACGAAGCTCCTTTGCTGGGGAGGTTGCGTAAGGCTTTCAGGGCTTCGGATCATAGTGGCATTCACATTCTTAATAGAGCTCAGGTGGTGGATGACCTCTTTACCTATGGCAGCATTGGACTCTTGGGCTATGATGTTATCTTAGAATTCATGGAATATTTGTCTACGGAAACCGAGTACATACCTTGGCATCCGGCCTTCAAAGGTCTTGAGACCATAAGTAAACGTTTAACTTTGTCGCAACATGAAAAGTTCGCGAAATACTTGTACGATATTTTGGAACCAGTCTATAAAAAGTTGGACTTTAAAAATTCCAACGATACTGTCCTAGATGTGTACAACCGAAACAAAGTCATCGGTTGGCTCTGTAGATACAATCACTCAGATTGCAATGCTCAAGCCGAATACTTTTGGAGATATGGTATTGGCTGGGGTCAGAAACTGTCTCCCGATTTCAAAAAAACTCTCTACTGTGCAGTTTGTCGGAATGCAACTTTTATAACGTATCTTACTTTCAATGACAAGTACAAGCAGGCCAAGTTAGCTAGCGAAAAGGAGATGCTACTGAGGGCCATGGGATGTACTCGATACATTGTGGACTATCACTACGCGTTCACATTGGGCGATTATGTGCCTCAGCCGCTCAAAGCATCGGCCATCAGTGCTCTGTATTCTCAAACACCGGAAAATGTTTTGCCAGTATTTGATGCAGTTACGCGTACATTGGATCTCCTGACCAAAGCGTAAGTTTGCAGAAACGTCTGGAATGTTTTGAGTTGGATAATTTTAACCTCGTTTTGCAGATTGGGCAGTTGGTCGGCCACAGCCTCGGTGATAAGCGGCATTGCTGATTATTTTACCGACCAGGATCAGTTGGCTCTGCTGAGGGAGTTCATTGCCACAAAGGGACATCTGTTTGGCACATCTGTCAACACGCTGGAAGATGCCATTAAAACGGTCGAAAAGAATCTGGCTTGGTCGGACAGACACTTGGGAAAACTGTTTCAGTATCTTGAGAAACGCAATGGTGCTGTTTCACTGCAAAGTGTATTCTCACTTGTAACATTCCTGGTTTTGGTGATCCTTACCTTAAATTGGTAATGGTGGGATGGATGGCTGGACCGCCTCCATGTATTGTCATGTAGGTTTAATAAAAAGTGATGAATTTAAATATTAAACAATACACAGTAAACAATTTATTACGTACGTCGATCTATAAGCTGGACTTACGTTTATTTCACGCGATAGGCGTCTTATTTTCTCAACGTGTATAAAATGCCCAATGCTCGTATAATTTTAAATTTATCTCATTTCGTATGTCATTTACATACAAATTGAAAAACTATTTCTATCTATACTGGCCAACTTCTTTGCAAGAGGGATTGCCTGAAAATATGAACCGATATGGTCCAAGTATACAAAAGCTATTGGGCCCTTTCGAAATTTAACTACACACAGAGAAAAAATCAATTGGAAGTCGGCCCAAATTACAAATATTAACGACATTTAACCTCTAATATGTCTCAGAAACTATGAACCATCGGATAAAAATAAGCAACCGAAGCCGTGGCTAGAATTTGGCCGATATTTTGTTTCACACATAATTGACAAACTTTTTAATGAAGAGTGTGATGTTTTTTACACACAGAGAAAAAATCAGTTGGAAATCGGCCCAAACTACAAATATTCGGTTGGATGAACATACTTTCACCAAAATTTCATGGTATCGATAGTTTCATGCTTCGAACTACCATGAGATGGTAGCTACAATAATATTACGATACTTACAGTCACTAGACGGTTACACCAACCGAATTCAAAAAAAACTATTAATTACTACAATTGATGGTTATGACAATCAACCAATGACTTTGGTACCAATACTTGGTTGTGACAACGAATACATTCGTTGTAGTATACTTATACAAACCCCCTTTAATTCGCTGTTGTAACATATTACACTATACAACAAAAGTTTGTGCTTTCTTAGGGGCAGAATGACTTCTTTTAGAATCGAAAGACTTAGGTTATTATAGTAAATTCCCAAAAGGACGGAGATGGGTCCCAGTTATTTTTTATGGGCCAAGGACATTTTTATTTTGAACGCAAACCGTATGAAATAAATTAAAAAGTAGTAAATATTTTTGTTTTTATTGACTTTTGTGATAGGATGTTTTATGTGAATTCGTATGGAATTTATTTTTGTAAAACATTTTAACATCCTATTTCTAAGATTAAAGTGTCCTTCATTTTTTTTCGAAAAAGTGAACAAAATATTATTGCAATTAAATATTTATTATTAAATAATTATAATTATTCTTTAACAGGAGTTTCAATATTTGTTGTTCTACAAACTTCAGTTGTAAATGTTTTTAAAAATTTTAACTTTTGGGTTAAAAAGTTTTACTAAATGTCTACTATTACACAGTGATACAAAATCGAACTTACTGAGTGCGAATGGGATGAGACCAATTGCAAATGAAAGTTGGCATTATCCATAATGAAGAGTTTTTTTAGTTCAGTGCGAGATTTTTTTTAATCGCAGTTAGTGATTTGAAACGTTGACTAACAAGAACAGATCATTAAATATTTGATAAAATAATGCTTATTTATTTTTATTATCCTAGAAAGTTGTGGTGTCTTACTGATTTTGGGGTCGAAAAGTTCATTTTATATTTTTGTTTTTACCTAAAACTCATGCTAGATGGCGCTGTCTTACAAATGGTGCTATTTGTTGTAGATATTTATAGAAAAAAAAGTGTTTTGCTGTACTGCAAGTTGACAGTGATAGTGATGATGATTTTGGGAATTCAAATAAGAAATAATACTTTTAAACGTTGTTTTAGTAATAAAAAATATTTTTTCCAATAAAAAACTCACTTTTTCTTAAAAATTGCATTTTTGTTGTAGTAACGTACTGATAATTATAAAAGAACTTCGCAATATCATTAAAAATATGTTTTACAATAAATCCAACATCAACAATTGATTTTTCAGCCTAAAAAAATTAATACACCGTATTTTCTTTGAAAATCTACAAGAAAAAGACAGCGCCATCTAGCTTGAGTTTTAGGTAAAATTAATATCAAAAATAAATTCCTCGACCAAAAACCCAGTATGATACCACATCTAGGTTAATAAAAATAAATAAGCATTACTTTATCATATTTTTTGGTTTTGTTGTTTTTCAAAATATTCTCCTTTAAGATTTGAATGAGCATAAACCACACAAAGCACTTTTTCCACTCCGATTGAGACACCTCCAAAACATCAAAATCCTTGACCACGCATTTTTTCTTGATGCTATCATCAATTCTACATCTTGAGTGGTCAAATAGCTCACCGTTTCAGCTGATGTGTGAGAGCTCGCATTGTCGTGATGCAAAATGATCCGTCTTCTCTTATTATCTTTTCTCATTTCTTCGAACACAGTTGGCAAACAGATGGTTGTTTACCACTCAGAATTGACCTCCTACATTCCACCAAAAGCACTGTGGCAACATGGCCGGTTATACCGAAAAAAAGCAATCATTTGCTTCGATGAACTTTTCCACGAACAACTTTTGTTGGATTTGGCTCGTCTTGAAAAACCCATACAGTCGATTGCTGTTGTTTCGGGTTCATATGCATAGATCCATGATTCGTAACCTGTTACATCGTTATACACTGCCTTTGAACTATCGGAGTTAAACTTTTTCAACATCTCTTTGCACCAATCCATACGAGCCTTTTTTGAGCATTCGTCAAACTATGTGGGATCCAACGAGAAAAATTTTTTTCACGGCCAAATGAACTTGCAATATATTATTGATGCTTGTCATACTAATGCTCGAGGATGCCTCAATCTCACGGTATGTTGGTCTTGCTTAAACAGTTCACGCACATCATCGATGGTTTCTGGCAAAGTGACCGAAGTTGGACGTCTTTCACGAAATTTATCCTGGAGCAAACGGTGTCCGAGACTGAACTCTTGGAACCAGCGATTAACAGTGGTTTTTGATGGTGCTTCATCGGCAAAAGTCGAAACAAGTTGACTTAAACACTCTTGTCTCGATAACTCAAGCCGAAATCGTAAAAAATCATCGCACAATAAGTCCATTTTTGGACTGAGATGAAATTTTCAACACACTGTAAACAACACAATTCGCCCTCAAACGATTAAACGCTTTAAGTGAATTTATGCTAAAAAATGTCAAAGTTTCTAATTAAAGTTCCAGTTTGCATCTCAGAACACTAGTATTTTCAGGACCCGAAATATAAATATCAACCGTCGTACACACTTTATTAGATTTGAAAACATAAACCAAGGCAGCTCATAGTTTAAATTACATATTAAATATTTTTAAACCGTTATAAAATTAATAAATGAAAACATTTCTGATAACCAAATATACAATATTTACCCATCGGTTGGTCCAAAAGGTTTTTATAACCAATAGTCTTAATCAACAACCAATACATGTACGAATGTAGTTCCAATAGTAAACTTCCCAATTAGTAAGGGCTACCGATACTTTGTCTCTTAAATAGATACTGTCAGTTCCCGCTACTGAAAATTTATGTGTACCCAATAAACATTAGTCCACGAGAAGTGTTACTGGGATTTTGACCTTTGGTCCGAGTATCGAAAGCGTATGTAAATATATAAAACTGTACAAAAAATAAAAGTAAAACTCCTGAAGTTGTTGTTGCAATTTCAATATTAAGAATTCCAGTAATTTAGTATTTTTCTGAATTATTTAAAATTTTATGTCTCGAAAACGACTTGATGTCTATGATTTTTTTTTAGTGTTTTTAGAATAACTAAGGGAAAGATATACAAATCAGAAAAAAGTCTGCACTATAAAAAAGAAATCGGAAATGTAGTTTAAATAAAACAATCGAATTTTAAATAAAGAGCACCGGCAAGATAAATGATCAATCATTTATGAGAATTGAGGACATTAAATTATCCTTCAGAAACAGAAAAAAAAATAATTATTCTTCAGTAGTTTCTAAGACAACATTTTTAGTGAGACAACCTTGCCATACGGTGATCTGGCAGCATTAGACAATTGAGAGCCATGTGGCAACATTGTTTCTCTTTGTTTACACTAAAGAGAATTGAATAGCAAGAGTGTCTATCATCGAATTCGTCAAAAGCAGATAACACATAAACTAGTAAAAAAGCTACAGTCGGCGTTGCCGACTATATTTTATTACACCTTGCACTTCGGTATGTTCAGATAAGCCAACGCAAAATATGTTTTTGTACCCCCTTAGACGGGCTATATACTTAAACAAATTTAAAACTACTCATATGTCATATTTGTAAGAAAATATATGTGCTATATCTAAATCTGAGCCGATTTTCGCCAATTTTAACAGCGTCCGTCCTCGGTAGAAGTAACTGACGAGTGCCATATTTCATCAAGATTGGATGTAATATGTGGCTATTAGAGTTTAAAACATACTAATCGGATGAACATATGTGTGGAAGCTATATCTAGATCTGAACCTTTAGTTTGATTACAAGTTTTAGATGGGCGGCTGGACAAACATCTTTAAATCTATCGGTATATCTGAAGGTGGGCCTAGCTCAATCATTTTTGTCAGTCACAAGCATTTGTCACACACAAAGAAAAGATTTATTGCCACAACTGAATTTTTGGCCAACCAAATGTTGGTGGTTGTATTCCATCCCTGCAACTAATGTTGACTGTGTACACAGCAACTTCGGTAGGGGAAGCTGACAGTTTCGATTGAAGAGAAAACGTATCGGTTATCCTAACAGATATAGATAATTATTGGAACTGAATTTGTACATGTATTGGTTGCTGTTGTAAATCTACAACACGAAAAAATTCAGTTGTGTTTACCACGAACATTTGGTTTCGGTCATCTGGCGGAAACTAAAACTTTTTTGTTAAATTTTTATATTTAAGGATTTAAAAATATTAACTATTTAATTTGAGCAGTTTTTGAGCAGTTTTTTTTGAAAACTCGAAACTTATTAAGTTTGTATGCACAAGTAAAACGATTTTCTGCATTAAATTGGTATAGTGGATCAGTAAATTAAAGTTTGGTTTTGAAGCTAAGGCTGGCTATGATATTTTAATAAAATCTCTTAGTTGAATTTTTAATCTTATGTTTTTCTGCCTACTTATGGATTAATGTGAAACAAAAGATTTCAATTGATTGCTTAAAGTCTTGTCCTTCACATATCTAATTATACTTATATATGCGTGTTGGCACAAAGGGCTATTTTAAAGAAACGGGTGGAAAAAATATATACAATTTTACCGCGATAGGTCTGCTGAGCAGTAAAATAAATACGTCTTTGGAAAGTTCTAATTAGCTTTACAAAGATACCTATACTGCTGCAATCTGATCAGAATATATTATTGTCAACCTTTGGGGCCGTAACTCGGTAAAAATGGTTCTTGTTTTGAATAATAAGAAGGTCCATCTATCTAAGGCGAAAATTTTATCAAGTCTGATTTATGTCTCTACATAAAAGTAAAGCCTGATTCATTATTCTGGAAAATATTGTTTATTTATACTTCCTTTATCTGACCCTAAAAACTTTCTGACCTGTTTTTATACTTTTTTTGGAAATTTCGAAATATGTTTTCGTTGTAATCAATGATTTTGTAGTGGTTAGAACCGATGAAATATTATACGATTACGGTTTTCATGTTACAACAATTCTACGTTACAACAGCGAACTAACTAATAAGATCAGGTCAGGTAGAACTACAAGCACTACAAATGGCTTATCTGTTGTCACCACATATTTTTGGAATACAAATTATTGGTACATCGCAATTGGTTGGTAGCCAAAACCACCAGTTGTAGCAACCAATAGCTATTCTAAGTCGTTTTTTATAACCGAGTTTTTGGCTGTGAATACCGTTATATGAAAGTTGCAACCATAATATGTGACGCGCAGAAAAGAAAGGGACCTAAGGGTAAAAACCAGTTTTGTTCAGGAGAGCCATTTTAAAGATTGAAATACGTGTATCTTTGGTGTACCATCACTTTCATAAAACTCGCATATCATGGGATCGGTCTCATTCGATGCTCAGATGTTGTCCACATCAAAAAAAAAGTGAAAATTGATTTTTTTACCCTTAGGTCCCTTTCTCTATGCGCTGTCACGAATGACGATTTTACAATAATAATGGGTAATCCAAAGATACTTTTTCAATTGACAGATCGCGCGTGCGTCGTGTCATGCTGTCATGTTATTTTTGTTTAGTATTGTTTGGATTTTCATCATGGAAAGACTTACGCCTGAAAAACGTTTACAAATCGTTTAATTTTATTACGAAAATTCACGTTCTGTGAATAATGTGTTTCGTGTACTTCGTCCAACTTATGGTCAACATAATCGGCCTACTAAGCTTACTATTCGCAACACCATCACCCATCTGGAGACCCAGCACTCATTATTGGATAATATTCGACCGAATAGACCACGTGCAGCACGCAGTAAAGAAAATGTAGCGGCCGTAGCTGAGAGTGTATACCAAGACCGTGGAGAGTCGATTCGGCGCCGTTTGCAGCAACTCGGACTGACGTTTGCAACGACTTGGCGCATTTTACGTCGAGATCTTAAATTGAAAGCGTACAAAATACAGCTTGTGAAAAACTGAAGCCGCTCGACGTTCCTAAGCGACATCGCTTCGCTCTTTGGGCTCTATGGAAAAGTTCCAAAAAGATCTGACGTTTTCGAGCCAAATTTTGTTCAGCGATGAGGGCCATTTCTGACTCAATGGGTGTGTAAACAAGCAAAATTGCCACATTTGGGACGAAGAGCAACCAGAAAGGTTCAACAGCTGCCACTTTATCCAGAAAAAATAACGGTTTGGTGTGGCTTGTGGGCCGGTGGAATTATCGGTCCATATTTCTTCAAAAATGATGCCGTTGAGAACGTACTCTTTGATGCCTGAAATTGAAGCTAGTGATCTCGGCGACATTTGGTTTCAACAAGACGGCGCCACTTCGCACACATCGCATCAATCAATGGATTTATTGAGAGAACACTTCGGTGAGCAGATAATTTCACGTTTTGGGCCGGTCGATTGGCCACCAAGATCGTGTGATATCACACCGTTAGACTTTTTTTTGTGGGGGTATGTAAAGTCTAAAGTTTATGGGGACAAACTCGCTTCGATTCAGGCCTTGGAGCCAAACATCACGTGTGTCATTCGCCAGTTATCAGTCGAAATGCTCGAACGAGTCATCGAAAATTGGACTCAACGGTTGAACCATCTGAGACGTAGCCGCGGCCAACATTTGATAGACATAATCTTCAAAAAGTAAATGTCAAAGAATGTTCTTTCAAATAATAATTAACATTCCCAATTCAATTTGAATTTTCTGTGTGTTTTTCTTTAAAAAAGTAGGGAACCTCGGAATGGATCACGCGTGGTAATTTAACAAGAAGCCGGTTTATTACAACTCTGTTTAATACACTGTTCGACAAAGTGGTACAGTGTATGAATAGAAGGATAGACGGATTTGTCTAAATCATTTTAAAAAGTAATTCTAAGTCGATCGCTATAATTTGTTCATGGTATATCACACTTTGTTTTGGGTGTGGCAAACATCAGCATAAACTGATAAGACCGCCGTACCACAGTATGGTATAACAGTCATCAATGATCGGACATACTTCTAGAAACGTTCTTTATGTATCCACACATCCAAATCTACGCCCGACCATGCCACAGCGGCATCTGTACCCCAGCTTTAGGATCATAAAATAGTATTTCTAGCTGATAACGATTATCAAACTCACATGAGAGCATTATTCAACTGAGCGATAGATGATAGATAACACTTTTCTACGATAGCTTTTATGCGCTGGCGATTAGATAGATAAGTGTTTATGAGGTAATCAGGTCATAAATTATAGGTTTAGCTGGAAAGGTTCAATATTAATTTAAAATTAGATTTATTTATTTATTAACAACTATAAACAAGGTGTAATTATTTATTATACAACAGACGATGATTAACTAGTAACTAGGGTGGCGGTAATCTATTGCAGAAGTCTGGCCAGTACGGCGACCAGGACCAGGGTAAGGACTGTGAAACCGCTCAGAGCAGAACTGCCGCTCTTGCCATAGTTCTCTAAGTGTGTCTTGAAGGCGCCCAACTTGTTGGTGGCCCACAGTAGATTTTCGGCTACCGTTTTTTCGGCTGCTTCCAAAGTAGACGCCGATGAACCGAATTTCGACTTGTTGTTGGCATTAAAGGTCTTCAATTTTGTCTCCTGTGAGGTGGTGGTAAAGCGGGAGGCAATGTTTGAGATGACCGAGGCCACAGATGAATAACCACCCAAGCTGTAAGAAAAGAAGAGAGATAATAGTTAGAGAGTCGGATCAAGCCAAAAGGAAGAGCGTTTCAAGGGAACTTACGAAGTGGCCAAAGCATCCACATTGGCGGTAACTAAATCGAAGACCAGCTCAACGTTTTCATTGTTTTCGGTATACAGGCTAGTCAAGGCGCTGGACTTGTCTTGGCGGCGCACAGCATCGGACACAATGATGTTGTAGTATTTAGTGACGAGTGCTGGTTCCTTGACGCAACCCAATGAATTCAAAATCAAAGTCTCCTCGGTGGCCACCGTTTCGTTCTGGAACTTCTCGAAGAGCTTGTCGAAATCGGCCTGGTTGCCCTCACGCATAGCCGTACAGTAGACTGCGGAACGAATATTCACCGGCACCGGCTTGTTGTGCAAGTCATTGAAGTAACCCTTGGCCTTGGTTATACAATCAGCCTTGCCGAACTTACAGGCCCAAGCAAGGATCTTGGCACGATTGTAGATATCCAAAGTGGAGTCGGTGGGTTTTTGTTCAAAGCCCAGCTCTTTGTAGGCCTTTTCGGTCATGTCGCGTATATACAGGGGGAAGTGGCCGGTGTCGATGCCCAAACGAATCAGCAGGTAATTGTAGCCATTGAATGCTGCCGTCCATGGCAAGTAGTGGGTCTCTGTCCTTATATAGCCGATGATTTCGAGGGCCAAATCGTAATCGATGACGCTGGCACGGGCCAGATTAAAGAGATCGTCCACTATCTGAGCACGATTCAATTCATGTATACCACCCCAGTGTTCCGTAAAGAGATTGTGATGGATGGCATGCCAGGTTTTGGTGTCGTAGTTCACACGATAGTAGCCGGTTTCCTGGATATTGCCAATGACCCATGAGATATTATTGGTGAACGTGATCGTATGGGCATTGTTGGTAGGCTCGAGGAAGAATTTCGGAGTGGTAGCATTGAATTCCTTCTCCGCACTGGTCGTATAGGTAATTGGCACCGTGTACAATAGCGAGGTGTCGGCACCGTCGTTATCCTTCAACAAAAATCGTTTCTGGCTGATGACCAATGTTTTTTCATTGGTCAGATTGAAGGTGACAACGGGATAGCCAACCTGTTCGGTAAAACTGGTAAAGGTAGCATTGGTATATTTCTTGAAGTTCTCTGGAACGTATTTCTCCCAAACGGCAAGCAGCTGTGACGGCACGGTGTTGGTGTATTTGCTGCAATGAAAAAAATAAGGGACACAATTTATAAATAAAAATTTAAACTGAAATAAATAATAGGCGTGTTCTATAGGTACTCGCTTATAAAAGAAGTAGGTGGTCGCTAAGGCGATAATTTCAAAAATTTACGAGAACATTTTTAAATTTCTTTGTTGACAAGAAGTGATTAGTTTTATGCATTCTGAAGCCTTCTGAAGAGGGTTGTCACGGACCCGAAATCACGATAAAAGCAGTGTGCAGCCACGAAAATCAATGTCACTTTTCCATTTTGTTAAAAACTTGTCTTCTATTGAAACATAGAAGCAAGAGGTCTTGAGCCGGCTAATCCCCGTTCAATGCGAATTAAAGAAACTTCTGTTTTAACAGACTCAGCCAAAACTAGGAATTTAAAACCTTTTGCCAGTTGCTACTACTGTGTAATGACATCACATTTCCCTTTGCCTAAATACGGACTTTTTAATAGTACACAGGGTGGGTGCCTCAGAGAGTAAATCAAAATTGCGAACGGTTTGCAAGATATGAGCCTGAGAAAATGATCACTTTTTTGCAAAAATGACGCCGAGGCGCCAAATCTTTTGGGGCCTTCTTTTTGTCTTTTATCACGTAGTGGTATCCGTAGCATATGTGACCCGGCCTATGAAAAGGTAGCTTATGACTCAAAAAGAGAGAAACAGCTGTTAAAGATAAACAATGCATTCGAAACCAAAAAAAAAAGTGGAAACATTTTGCTTGAGTCATAAGCCACCTTTTCCTAGGCCGGGTCACATATGTTTATATTAGTTCTTGTTGCACTGTGTTACGAGGGCTGCTATTGATATTTTGGGTCCTGACAATAGTACTAGTGTTCCCAGATGCAAACTGGAACTTCCGTTGGAAACTATGACATTTTTAGCATAAATTCACTTAGAACGTTTTGTCATTTGAGGGCGAATGGTTTTGTTTACAGTGTGTTGCAAAATTCATCTCAGTCAAAAAACGGAATTATCCCTTGAACATTTTTGTGCGATGTTTTTTTTACAACTTTCGGCGTGGGTTATCGAAACAAGAGTGTTTAAATCAACATGTTTCGACTTATGGCGATGAAGCAGCATCAAAAGACACTGTTAATCGCTGGTACCAAGAGTTCAGTCTCGGACGCCGTTCGCTCCACGATGAATTTTGTAAAGAACGTCCAACTTCGGTCACTTTGACAGAAACCATCGATGCTGTGCTTGAACTGATTAAGCAAGGCCGACATGTGACATACCGTAGGATTGAGGCATTCTTGGGCTTTATTAGTATGACAAGCATTAATAAGATATTGAATGTTCATTTAGCCGTGAAAAAAATATTTTCTCGTTGGATCGCACATAATTTGACGAATGCTCAAAAAATGGCTCGATTGGATTGGTGCAAGGAGATGTTGAAAAAGCTTAAAGGCAGTGTAAAACATTGTCACAGGTGACGAATCATGGATCTATGCAAAAGAACCCGAAACAAAACATCAATCGACCATATGGGTCTCTCAAGACGAGCCAAATCCAACAAAAGTTGTTCGAAGTTGGAAGAAGTACATCGAAGTAAATGATTGCTTTTTTGATTCGGTATAACCGGCCATGTTGCCACAGTGCCTTTAGTGGAACGTAGAACGGTGAATTCTGAGTGGTAAACAACCATTTGCCAAATCTGTTTGCCAACAGTGTTCGAAGAAATGAGGTAAGATAATAAAAGAAGACGTATCATTTTGCATCACGACAATGCGAGCTCTTACACATCAACTTAAACGATGAGCTATTTGACCACTCAAGATGTCGAATTGATGGGCCATCCACCGAACAGCCCTGATTTGGCATCCAATAACTTCTTCTTTTTCCCTAGCATTAAGAAAAAAATGCGTAGTCAACGATTTTCATCGCCCGAAACAGCTGCAGAAGCGTCCAAAAATCATGTTTTGGAGGTGTCTCAAGCGGAGTGGAAAAGTGTTTTGCAAATTGGTTTGTGCGCATGCAAAAGTGTATTGATCTTAAAAAAGAATATTTTGAAAATCAATAAAAACATTTCCAATGATAAATTGATGTGTTTTTATTGCCGGACCCGAAATATATATAGCTACCCTCGTAGAAGCCATTTATGTTATTAGCCCACTATCGTTTTTGTGTTTTTCAATTACACCAAGAGAAATTGACGGATCGTCTAAGCTTACTACACTGATCTCTGAACAATATTTCGAGGGCTTACAGCCTTATCAGACTGTTAAAACCAATAGTTTACGTATTAATTTTCTCCATTAAAGAAATCAAGTTGTTAACCATTTCAGGATTTGTAAAGAAAGACGACCTAGAAAAAGGCTATAAGTTTATATTCAGACTTGTAGTTTTCCAGATTGGAAATGCATGTCATACATGGTTTCCATCAAGTGATTGGCATCTTTAATTTTGTTTTATTCAGGGAAAAGTAGCACGAATATTAGGCGTGTTCTTTTGTTGTTGCGAATAAGAGGTCGCTAATGCAATAACTTCACATTATTGTACAAAAATAGAAAAAAAGGGTTTTGTTTACAGAAATCTATTTTGGTTAGCGTCAGAAACAGTAGGTTTTAAAAATTTGAATTGTTTAGGAAAAAAGTTATTCAAGAACGTCCTTTTGCAAGCTCGATTATTATTTCTTGATTTAGCCAAGATTTCATATCAAACGGATTATGGTGCATGAAATTGTTTATACACAGAAATTTCTATTGTTTTTTTCCAGAGTTATCGCCTTGGCTATGACTTACACACCTAATAAGCGAGAACCAAAAAACATGACCATTATTGGTTTTGTCAGTAAGGAAACCCTCACCAAACACCAGATTAGCTTACGAGTACAGTTTAATATACGTAATTCAAGAAATCCTAATTTTTTGCAAACTTACTGTGTATTGAGGTATTCCTGCAGTGACTTCTTGAAGTTTTCCTCGCCCATGACATACTTCATCATGCGAATGAAAGTACCGCCCTTGTTGTAGGAGATGCTATTGAACATGCGGCCCAAATCTGCGGGCGTGTTGGTATCTTCGTTGCTCATGGGATTGGTGCCATTGGTCGAGTCCATGTTCATGACCGAGTGGATCTGATCAACGACAAATTGTTGGTCCAATTGGAAGTGTTTCTCTACCTGCAAACACACAAGAAATTATATTTGTTTTAAAGCCTTTAGTGCTGGAAATTTCTCGTTAGGCCTACATTATTGGTGGCAAAGTATTGGAAGTAACGGGCAAAACCTTCATTCAACCAGGTGTAGCTCCACCATTCACAGGTAACCAAATCGCCGAACCACATATGGGCCTGTTCGTGAGCCACCACAGCGGCTATGTACTGTTGGGCATTGAGTGTGGTGGAACCTTCATCGTACAACAGGGCACGTTCTCTGTAGGTGAGAAGACCCCAGTTCTCCATAGCGCCGGCCGAGAAATCCGGTATGGCGGCCATGTGCATTTTATCGTTACCCATTTTGTAGTAGGGCAAATTGAGATACGAGTCCAATTCTGCCAAAATCTGTTGACCGACCTCGAAGGCGTATTCGGTTTGCTGGTAATATTCTGGACGGGCCACAACACCAAAATCGCCATTGAAACGTTCATTGAACTCGGAGACAATGAAGGCCAACAGGTAGGTGGACATCTTGGGTGTGGGGGCATAAACATCGGTAAAGTAGTCGCTGGAAAGCAAATACAAAGAGTGGAAAATAACATTAATTATGTCCCCCCTTGGGTTAGGGAATTAAATGTGTGGACTTACTCCTTAAGAATGCTTTGGACGATGCGTGTATTACTGACAGTTTTCAAGCTCTTGTGGCGCACAATTGACACACCAAAAGTGGCCTTGAAGCGTGGTTCATCGAAGGAGGGGAAGGCACGGCGAGCATGATTGGTTTGGAATTGAGTGGATCCAAGCCATCTGGAAATAGATTATAAAATGTTAGTATGTCAAAATTCTAAAACAAATTAAAAAGTTTAGGTTCATGGGAATTTAAAAGCCGAAATTAAACTTTGAACTTGTAGAGGAAGTATTAAACAAATGTCCGACTTGAAGAGAATTCTATTTTAAGTCGTCCTGTGTCAATACAGGGTAAATACTTTGGAAAGCTATTTCAAAAATAAACCTTCGATCATGGGAATTTAAAAGCCGAAATTAAACTTTGAAATTATAGAGGACCTATTATACAAATATCTGACTTGAAGAGAAATTTATTTAAAGTCGACCTGTGTTAATACAGGGTAAACAACTTGGAAATCTTTTTATAAATAAACCTCCTGGCATTTAAATTTCTATTGATACATAATTGTTTCCCAAACTCACTTGGTATTATTCTTTGAATCGACATAAGAACTACGATAGAAACCATGCATATCGTCATCCATGGTGCCGGTGTACACGAAATGCAAGACATATATTGTGTTGGCGGCCAAGGCCGGCGTCAATGGGTAGGTAATGATATCCGTAACATTATTGGGCTGCACATCCGCCAAATTGTAGGTAGTTTGAGGAGCAGTGGCCAGCCAATATTCACGTTTGGTATATTTCAGATTTTTGCTATGCATCACCAGTTGACTGGCCACTTGGGTGGCTTGTACAGTGAGGTAGAGTTCGCCATCGAAAGTAAATCTTTTAGTTTCCGCATCGGTGGGCAGCAGGTACGGTCTCAATGTTATATTGTAGTGTATCGGGTTAATTAGCTTGGGCAGGCGATAGTTTTCTTCGGCCAGAGGCACGACAGTTTGGACATCCTCCAGGGGAGCACACGCAGCCAAACAAAGGAATGCGGCCAAAATGGCGGCACCGGCGGCAAATTTCATTATGACAACTGTAGGTAAAACAAAAATAAAATTTAAGGATTTTGTCACAGTGGTCAATTACACGACACTGTGCACGGTGGTGAGGGTTAAGTAGGGTAAACAAACTAATGATTCCTTTTTAAATACTCTTTAAAAAGGAAAATTTTCGTTGACAGTTTCTTTAAACTTTCATTTATTGATTTGTGAACGCAAAATGTCGTTTTTCTTAAATTTTTTCCGATTATTTTTTTAGGGTAAATAGTTTTTTTTAGAAATCGATTCAAACTATAAATTCTCGTTTGATATTATCAAAAGACTTACTATACAGGGTGATTCATTTACGACTGGACAAATTTCACCAGCGTATTCCTTAGATCATTTAATGAAAATATGTTCAAATATGGTTTAGAACTTATCAATTTTACCCAAACACCAATTTGCAAATTTTCAAACCGCTGCCATTTCGCCCCCTTGCATTTTCGGGCATTGTCGTAGATGGACATATTTTCATGAAATGAGCCAAGGAATACACTGATGAAATTCGTCCAGTCGTGAAAAAAATTACCCTGTATAGAATTTTACGAAAGGTTTAAAATTAATATATTCTTTGTTGAAATGTTCTATTGTACATTTTTAGGAATTAGTGAGTTTCAGTTTAAAGTTGTTCATACTTTTAAACTTTTTTTGATTGTACAGGGTGGCGCAAAACTACCGTTGTGGTTTGTATGATTAATAACCTTTTAAATTTATTTATATTTTTTTTTTATTTCAGAATTTTGTGAAGCAAACTTTGGGAATTTGAAATGGAATTGTTGTTTAATGATTTTTTAAAAATCAAGAGTAAATTTTTTGGCGCAGCGTGCTTTTCGTCGCAAGATAAGACGTTCGGCACAACTGGGACAATCGCGGAAAGAGCACGAACGTGAGCAGCTGAAAATGTGTAACACTTGCGGGATATAATTTTTAATACTTTAGCTGAAAATATTTTATTTTATTCGAAAATATATAACAATAAATAATAATAAATAAAAAGTTATTAAACATTCAAACCACAACGGTTTTTTCGCGCCACCCTGTAAATCTGTAATGGAAATTTGTAAATCGAACTAAAAACTACATGCCTAGTTACTTGTATTTATAAAAAAAATTAAATAGATTTTTTTTTGTGTTATCTGCAATATTCTTTCTCAATTTGTATAGGACTTCTAACGAAGGAAATCTATCGAATATATGCTAGGTCAAAGTCGAATTTTAGACCATATTTCACTTGCACATTTCATTTAAAAGAAATCAAATATGTTACAAAACTTTTTCAATTTTCTTGAAAAAAATTAAATTCAATATATATTTCCTGATAATATTTTTTAATATTAACCTTTTGTTAACTATTTTCAAATTTCGAATACTTGTTAAGAATACAAAAATATTCACTCATTCAAAAAAATATAAATACGAGTATATCGTTTTTTTTGATTAAAAATCAAGCTTAATAAAATTTTTAAAACTTTTTTGTGGCATGTATCGGTAGCCTTGGAAAACTGTTAGTTCATAATCAGATTTGAATCCAATTTTTTTTCAATATTTTGTCCAAAACAAAAAACAATAAATATGCCATTTTGTTAAAAACTTGTCTTCTATTTAAATATAGAAGCAAGAGGTCTTGAGCCGGTTAATCCCTGTTCAAAAAATATTTTACTTAAATTTTTTAAAATTGTATTTATTTTTTCAGTGATCTTAATTAGGAGAACGTTTTTGTTTTAAAATAAAATGTTTTATGTATGAACAAAAACTACGTATGAATCCCAAACTTACAAATGATTTTTATTAAATTTTTTCAGTATTTTTCTTTTTAGTTGAAATTTGTTATGTCAATTTCTCCAAATATAAGCACGAGTTTAATTTTGATTTATTTTTAGCTTTCATGTGAAAAACTATATAATTTTTCCGTTGCTTTAATTTTTTTGTCTTTCAAATCTATCCAAATAGCAATATAATTTAGAATTCCTAATAATTCTAATTAATCGTACTTCGTAAACAAATGTCAAACTCAATATTTTTTTGCCATTTTATTTTTTTTATTTTAGGCATATTTCAATTTACTTTTAATCTTTCTAAAAATGAGATGATTGTTTTTTAAAAGTTCGAAAACATGCTAAGTTGCATTAATTAAAATTTTTAAAAATTGCAAATTCAATATATGTTTTTTTTCGATGATCTTTTTAGTAGACCGTTTTTTAACTCTCTAAAAAAGAACGACTACAATTTTGAACTTATTTCATGTTTGAATTAAAAATATGTAGAACTCTCAAAAACATGGAATAAATTAGTTTTATTTAATTCATGATTTATTTATTCCGAAGATTAAATTTAGGTTTCCCGTTTTTAAAAATCGTTCCGAAAATGTACGATTAAAACTTTCGTTTTGTAATAAATGAAAACCTCGTTCTTAAAATTCTCTTAAATTTTTCAGAATATTAAATAATTTCACTTTTGTGAGAAATTTTGTTTGGAAAAGTCCCCAAAAATATGAGGTAACAACTTAGAAATTTAAGTAAATTTCATTGGAAAACTATGAAAATTTAAATTATAAACTTAATACGTGTTATCTATTTGTTTAGGCAGAACATGTTCTGCAATCTCTCCGAAATGTTGGGATTATTGTTTAGAATGCTTATTGCATTTTATTGAAAGTCTTAACCTTTTTTTTATTCCGATGATTAAATTTAGGTTTCCCGATTTTTAAAATCGCTCCGAAAAGGTACGATTAAAACTTTTGTTAAGTAATAAATACAAATCTTGTTCTAAAAAGTATATAAAATATTTTAGTATTTCGTTACCTTAATATAAAAAGACCCTAACTCATAAAAAATAGTTTTGCAGTAGAAGAAAAAAACGTCATAAATCTGTAATAATTAGGGCACAAATATTTATAAATTCACATATAATAAATAAATAATGTATAATTTAGAGTAATACATTTTTTAAATTAAAATAATATTTATAGATTTTGTATGAGTAAGTGTTTTTTGTGCAGTCATTTAATGGACCAAAAAAATGAGATGGTGCCTTTTTATATTAAGATAACGATTTTAATATTTTTTTTTGTGATTTAAGGTCCAATTAGTCTTGATGGTTGACGGTTGATTCTGCAACCTGCAGAAGTCTACCGTCGTCAACCATCAAACTGTAGTTATCTCCCTCTAATACATGCAACCCCCAACTGAAATAGCTGATTGCCTACCGTCAACCGTCCACCGTCAAGACTTATTGAGCCTTTATTCGGTCTTTTATCATTATTATGACTTGAGCAGTTTTTTATTCTGGTTCGAGACCTTTATGTTGTTTCTTTTCAGAATCAGCGTAAAAAGAAGAAATTGGTAAAATGTATTTGCTACGGTTGCCAGGCAGACTGTACAGCTGTTTCTAAACCCGCCAAGGTTTCTCTTCAGCAGTCTTTAGCAACGATCACTGCGGCCACAAATCAAATGACTTATACGGGAGACTCATTTTTGTTAATGAGAATTACCCTTTGCGTATAGTCTTCAAACTGTGCGTAGAGCAATCTTCAACGCGCAATATCATTTCCACCAATTCCGTTTCGCATGGGTCTTCGTTGAAAACCACAAATGCAAAAAGCACAACCAAAGTGTGCATGTTTTTGTGCTTATATATACGCATACATGCGTTGCACATTAGGGCGTACCAATCCTTTTTATTTTATTTTTTTTAATATTAAATATTTTTTAAGGCAATATATGTGAGAAATTTGGAAAAGTCTCCAAAAAGATGAGATGAGAATTCTTGTTAAATTTCATTGGAAACTATGAAAGTTTAAAATTGTTTTTCCTTTTTGTCTAATATTTGCTGATGGTTTTTGTAATTTATTTTTAAATCCCTCCCAAAAGGTACTTTTAAATTAAAAACTTGGCAATATAAGGCATTCATTTAATATTTTTTCCCAACGATCGTTTATAAGTTGGATGTTTTTTCAAAATCTCTCTAAAAAGGAAGGATAAGAAATTTTGAATTCTAAATATGTTTCATTTAAAGAAATATACAAATCTCAATCTACGAGTATATTGTATTTTCTTTTTTATTAGAATGTTCCGACAATATTATTCTTGAAATCCATCTCTTATGGTATAGTGTGATTTAGAATCGTTGTTACCATTAAACAAATATATAGAAGTTTTGTACTCTACAATTTTTCTATGATTCAAATTCCGAAATCTTTCGGAAACAATGAATTCACATACAACATTTAGCGAAGTCAAAATCAATAAGTATATATTTTTTCGTTCTTGCGTTCGTTTTTATGGTTAAAAAATTTAATACTCAAGCTTGAGGTCGTTGTTTTGTATTTATTATCTTTAATTTATTCAATATTTCGTCCCTCTTTGAAACACATCTTCAGAAAATAATTTTTTTAAACTCGTTTGGAGAGTTACATTTAATTTTTATTTAAAATATTTAAGGTTTAACTAGAACTTGTAATTCTTGTAAACAAATTTTAAACTCAATAATTGTTTTCAATTTTTTCTGATAATCTCTTTTGCGCAGAACGTTTCAATCAAATCTCTTTGAAAATGTACCATTTAATTTAGAATTCTATTTACTTTAAGAATATCAAATTATTTTTTTTATTCTTTTTTTTAACGTTTCCATGAATTTTTTGTTGTGACCCGTGCCATGTTTTATCCAAAAAGATACAATTATAATTTCCCATTCTTTTTAACTTTCATTATAAAAAACTATGAAAGGCTATTTTTTTTTGATCTTTGTCCGAATTTCAATTTCACAAATAATTTTTTCTTGGATCTTTGGTTTTTAAAACCTTTTTTTCCTGTATTTCGAAAACCAATTTGATCCCGTTCACTTTTTTTGTTCACCACCGTGTAACGTGTGTGCCACCGTACCCACCTTGTTGGTCTTGGTAATCCTTTCGATTTCGTTGCTATTGAATTGTGGCCAATACCACCTTTGGGCCTACTGAACCGTCTCACCAAGACTGGGTTGTATTTATAACCAAAGTCATACAAGCTCTTTGAAGTTATCTCGAGAATCGTATACAAAATAAAATGTTTTATGGGCCATATGCGATAAGAGGCTGGCTGGCTGGCAGGCAGGCTGCTTGCTAATTTTACAATGCGAACAAATATTATTAACTAAATAGTTGTTGGTTGCTCTACTGTCGGCATATTATTATTTATGCCCTATCGTATATACACGAAGCAATGGATTACGGGCATTGTCGATAGAGGAACTTACAGATGTTGCTACACTTACAGCCCTGAATGCAATTATAGCACAGTACGATTTTAAACAAATACGACTATTTTTTCTGACTTGTAGGTAATTGCTGCTTGTTCAGACGCTAGACCAATCTTATCTAAAAATATATTTTCTCTTATTGATATTAGAACTCGATCGATACTGGCGGTGAGCTTTGCATCCATTGATTGCAATCAATAATGACCGGACTAGTAGGTTATGCGCTCTAGTGAATGGCTCAGCATTGACATTAAAACGGTATTTATTGAAAGCTGGACAAATAAAAAGTTAATTTACATAAATATTCTCAAAAATTTGATTATTATCTACCGATACAAATCAAGATCAAGGCTGTTATTAATATAAATGGCTATCTGAGCTAAAATTCCGTATCAGTTCAATGGCAACAATTCGCTAGTCAAAAGGTTGAAGAACGTCAGCACAAGCTGAAATTTAAGTGACTGAATACGTGTTTTACTTGGTAGCAGCTAGAGCGTCCACAACCGAAACCGACATTTCAGTATTTATGTCCAAAGCCAACTGGACATTCTTATATATAGCTTTATCCCGACATGTCGGCTTAGTCGATTTTTTGCGGTCGGGTATTCGGTTGTTGTATGTAAAAGCAAAAAAAAAATATTAAAAAATATTAAGGCTAGAAGTACCTTAAAATAAATTTTAAAAATAATTTAGCTAGACCCAGAACCACCATGGACCGCTCGACTCAAAATCACCAGTTGATTCGATTTTACAATATCTGTCTGTCCCATTGTTTTCAAGCTTCAGTTCGAAATTGTTGGCCTATCTTTATGAAATTTGAAAAGTAAGTTTTTTGGATAAAGGCGGCAGACTTTGACGAAAATCGGTTAAAATTTAGATATAGCTTCCACATATGTTCAACCGATTTTATGCCTTTAGCTCATCCAACCGTGATGAAATTGGGTACAGTTCATAACGATCGATCAGTAATCAGATGAGATAAAAATGGGTCATACCAGTCCACGTTTTTATATAGCCCAAGTGCAAAGACCTCTCCTGATATTACATACAACCGCTCTAGGATATCCATTTTGATTTCGATTTAAATCATATTTGGTGAGGTACGAGGGCATATCAAACACTCCATGGCTTTTCGAAAAAACACAGTTTTTTTCCACCAAAAATAAATTTAGTTTTTTAACATAATCTGCTTTTAGCTCAATAAGGGCGGCTCGGAAACTTCTTAGCCTAGCACAAAAAGCGCGGTACAAACTGAAAAAAGTTAAGTGTTTTGGAAACTTCCATCTCTGCTATGAACACATGTTAAATCGATTCGATCTGGCAACTCCTTCATATAGAAACAGGTGTTCACAAAAGACGCATCCGCGATTTTTTTACAATGGAAAAATTAGAATTGCGTGGTGTCATTAAATATTTACATAAAAAAGGTTTATCGGGACAAGAAATTCATAATGATATGGCAAATGTGTAAGGTGAAAGTGCTCCTTCATATGCAACAGTAAAAAAATGGGTTGCTGAATTTAAACGTGGTCGTACAAGCATTGAAGATGAACCACGTAGTGGACGTCCAAAAACAGCAACAACAACAGAAATTGTAGCCAAAGTGCATGATATGGTATTAAATGATCGACGAATAAAAGTGCGTGAAATAGCTAATATCATGGGCATCTCAAATGATCGAGTCCATTTAATTTAGCATGAAGAACTACAGATGAAAAAGCTTTCTGCAAGATGGGTGCCGCACTTGTTAACAGTCGACCAAAAACGCATAAGAATGAACATTTCTTAAGCTTGTTTGGATCGTTTTCAGCGAAATAAAATGGATGTTAAGCGTCGTTTCATAACTGTTGATGAGACATGGATCCATCACTATACTCCAGAGACAAAAGAACAATCCAAACAATGGACTGAAGCTGGAGGATTGGGGCACTTCCAAAAAAACAATTCAATCGGCTGGTAAGGTTATGGCAAGGGTTTTTTGGGACTTCAAAGGTATTTTATTGATTGACTATCTGCAAAAGGGTACAATAATAAATTCAGAGTTGCAACCTTTTAGATCAATTAAATGTACAAATTCGAGAAAAACGTACTGGCTTACAACACAAAAAAATAATTTTTCATCAAGACAACGCACCAGTGCACAAGAGTGTTTTAACAATGGCTAAAATCAACGAATTAAAGTACGAGTTGCTTGACCACCGACCTTATTCTCCTAATTTAGCTCCCAGTGACTTTTACCTGTTCCCAAATCTAAAAAAAATCCTTGCTGGCAAGCGTTTTACCTCAAATGAAGATGCAATTACAGTTGTAAACCACTTTTTTTAAGACCTTGAGGAAAACTATTTTAATCAAGGGATAGAATTGCTAGATAAGCGTTGGACTAAGTGTATTGAAGTTTCAGGAGATTATATTAAAAAATAAAAATATTTTTTGAAGAACTAACTATTCTCTTTCATTAATAGGCTAAAAACTTTCCAAACCGCCCTCGTACACTCGTCTCTCCAATTTTTGTTACCCCTCCAAAAAAATAGGATTTTCGAGGTCCATAAAATAGACATTTGTTTGATGAATAATTCCATCGTCGGAGCTGAATCTCTATTCACCGAGGTTTGGAAATAGGAAACAGTCACTGGGGGCTGAATCCAAAGAATATCGCGGATAAGATACCAATTTGTAACCCAATTCATGCAATTTTACCCTTGAGACTGCACGCGTGTGTACCCGTGCATTATCTTGATGAAAAAAACTTTTTTCTCGGCCATATGGGGTCGTTTTTTTAACTCCTCGTTAAATCGGTCCAATAAGTTGGAATTATCGACCTTTATTGTTTTTTCCTTTTGAAGGTAATCGATGTGGATTATCCCGCGTGCATCCCAAAAAACTGTTGCCATCACCTTGTTGGCCGACAAAGTCACCTTGGCCTTCTTCGGAGCCGGTTCACCCGGAGAAAACCATTGTTACGACGGATGCTTGGTCTCCGGATCCATGTTTCATTTACAGTAACACAACGCCTCAAAAACTCATTCCAATTGTGGTTAAACCACGTCCAACAATCCTTTGAAGTTGTCACACGATTACGTTTATGGTCAATTGAGAGCAAAAGCGGCAGACAGCTTTTTTAACTCTTCGTTCGGCTAACACATATCGTGGATTTTTTCCACATTTTAGGGTGTACTTTTATATCTCAAAGCCAAGTAAAAACTTTTGTATAAAATGCATTTGCCGTTTGGAGCCGGAATTAAACAGTAGGTCCCAGTCAGTAAGTGTTAGAATTAAATCTTGCCCAGCTTACTGATTTGAGAGAAGTTTCCCCTTGTTCCTTAACCCAATTTTTCGGTACATTTTCGATTGTTTTGGGTCGAACCTCTTCAATGTCAACTTCAATTTCATCTTTATACGCTTAAATTATCTCTGAATGCTTTGCGTAACATTTGTTCCTTATGGCTCCCCACAGAAAATAATCCCAAGTGCTCAAATCGCAGCATTGAGGCGGCCAATTGACGTCATAATTTTGGCTGATTTTTCGATTTTTAAAAACAGTGCGTAACATATCTATGGCTGTGTTACTTGTGGACCCGTCTTGTTGAAACCAAATGTCGTCCATATTATTGTCTTGAATTTTTGGAAACAAAAATTTGTTGAGCATGACGATATGACGCTCACCGTTGACGGCAACGGCGCACAGTAGGACGAGATAAAAAAATTGGAAATAATTCAGCCGTTCTAAACTAACAGTCGGGTTTTGATGAAATTTCACACACTTGTTTTCGAGCTTAGGTTTTGAGTTTGGGCCCCCCACGATATGCAGGGACAGAGCTACAGGGTCCCCCAAGTTGGCCACCTCGAGTTTATACAATTTTAAAACGCATGTAATTTTTGTATTTATGAACCGATTTGAATGAATTTGTTTCTATAGTAGAGACCTGCAAGTGTATTACATTTTCTTGTGTAGTTTCTGGGATGAACCTATTTAAAAACTGAAAAAAACTTTATTTTTTTGCAATCCTTATTGTAGCATTTTGGTAATAACTGAGCTAAACTGACCGAATTATTTCACTTTAATTTTGATTTAAAAACAACAATACCTTTTGAGCATAAAGTTATAAGCATTCAAATTTTAAAATTTGAAAAATTACGATTGTGTTTCCATTTTGTGCGTAAAAAGTACTTGTCTTATTTTGGAGTTAATGCAAAAAGTTATTTTATATTCATTTTAAAAAAAAATTCATGAAGAATATATTCAAAAAAAGCGGCGGCTCCTTGCTCATTTTCGAAGAAAAAATGCCCAATGCACAATGCACTCGTTGTGTGCATTGTTGGGTTCTCTGAAGCCTGAAAATAAAATAAACCTGAAAATAGAATAAAAAAAACGAATGTTATTCTACCTTTCAAAATCAAAGTAATCGGTAGATCAAATTCAAAATGGCCCAACCTTTTTATATTTGGATCAGCTAAAAACGAACACGCAGACACAAAGCAAAACTGTTTAAGTAGCCAAGCCATAATAAAATATTTCGTTTTGAAATTTTGCACATCGTAAAGGGCGACCAGTTAAGAATGATAGAAAAGGAAATTTTAATTAAACAACAAAATAAGTACTGGCTTTATTGTTGTTGTTCTCGGCTCTGCTGACAGTGTTCGATCCGTATTTTGATGACTGGTTATTAACTTCGATAAAGCTTCCAACAGTACCTTTTTAACTATTCTGTCATCCAAAAAAATTAAAATATGTAAATCAAATACTCAAGAAAGCGTACTTTTTTCAGCGTTACCTTTAGTCCCTTAAGGAAACTTTTTTCCTTCTCGGACGATTGGCCCATTTACAATTCCAAACAACTTTTGACCAGACGCCATCATCATGCAAAGTTTCAGGATCCTAGGTTTATTCGTTTCACAGCTTTTTTTTTTTTTTTTTTTTTTTTAAAAACCAACACTCAGGTGATGCCCCCTATACATGCGGTGCATTGCGTTGGCGAGTGGAAATTAATGGATCGGAGGGGGGAAAGAGGGAGTAATGTTTGTTGACGCTTGCCTTGAACTTCTGGATGTCGCAATTAGTGGGAAATACATTTGCCGGAAGTCGATTCCACATACGGACTGTACGAGCGAAAAACGAATTTGATCTGTAGTGTATAGTGCGGTCAACTGGCCAATCGATAACAAACGGGTGTGAATTCCTAGAAAGTCGCGTATTCTTGCCGAACATCCTCACGTCAGGAATAAGGCGACGGATGTCTGATGAACACACACCATGAAAGTAACGATAGAACAGCGTCACGCAACCCACATTCCGACGATGCTCAAGGGAAACAATAGAGTTGGATACCCTACTGTCACCTATCAGCACCATCGCTCTCCTTTGAATGGAGAGCGATGGTGCCCATATATGGGAGTTGTATTCCATCTTCGGCCTGATGAAAGATGTATAGATATTGAAAAGATCAGAAGGAGTGAAGTATTTCTTGCACCGCTTTAAGAAGCCTATGCACTTGAGTGCTTCTTTCGACACTTCGAATACATGTCTCGCCCAACGAGCGTCACATTGTATTTTCATGCCCAGAACATCGAGAGCTTCTGATTGTTCAATATCCGTACCATCGAGAGAAATTGACGATATTGTTGGGTCAGCGAATCGCTTGTGAGACAACAAGCAGCACTGTGTCTTACGTGCATTTAAATCTACTCTATTCACTCGACCCCATTTGGAAATGGCCAGTAGATCACGGCCAAGTGTCTCATCCATAATTTGCCTTTTGTCTTCAATATCTTGAAGGCTCGGCCTACGGTCGAATGAATATGAATGACAGAGGTTACTATCATCTGCGAAAGAGTAGATTGGATTCACGGTCTGACCCAATAGATCGTCAATGAAAATAAGAAACAAAGAGAGAGAAAGGACAGAGCCCTGTGGTACACTGCGGTCAGCCTATGTGTGTTGGATGAGAACCCATCTACAACAACTCTAATAGTGCGCGATCTCTAAGAAAGCTCGATATAAACCGAGCAAACGTATTACCGACACCATTTTTGAGATTTTTTTACTTTAGTTATGCTTTACGGACCAAAAGCATTTTCTAATTTTTTAATTGCAATAAATTGTTCAGTCTCTTTAAAAATATTAAGTAGTTCTCTTAAAGCCTTTTTATTAAGCATACATTTGTCTTATAAAAATAGTTGACTTAACAAAGATTCTTTATAATGGGTAATCCAAGTAGAGATACTTTTTACAATAGCCTTCTTTTGACAGATCACGTGTGAGTCGTGTCATGTTATTTTTGTTTAGTATTGTTTGGTATTTCATCATGGAAAGACTTACGCCTGAACAACGTTTACAAATCGTTCAACTTTATTACAAAAATTAGCATTCTGTGAGGAATATGTTTCTTGCACTTCGTTCAACTTATAGTCAACATAATCGGCCTACTGAGCGTACTATTCGCAACACCATCACCCATCGGGAGACCCAGCATTGATTATAATCAAATAATTATTGGATAAAATTCGACCGAATAGACCACGTCCAGTACACAGTAAAGAAAATGTAGCGGCCGTAACTGAAAGTTCGCAGCAACTCGGACTGACGTATGGAACGACTTGGCGCATTTTACGTCGAGATCTTAAATTGAAAGCGTACAAAATACAGCTTTTGCAAGAAGCCGCCTGACGTTCCCAAGCGACATCGCTTCGCTCTTTGGACTATATGGTAAAGTTCCAAGAAGATCCGACGTTTTCTAGCCAAATTTTGTTGATAAGGCCCATTTCTGGCTCAATGGCAATGTACACAAGCAAAATTACCGCATTTGGGACGAAGAGCAACCAGAAAGGTTCAAGAGCTGCCACTTCATCCAGCAAAAACAACGGTTTGGTGTGATTTGTGGGCCGGTGGTATCATCGGTCCATATTTCTTCAAAAATAATGCCGGTGAGAACGTAACCGTCAATGGCAACCGTTTTCGTACCATGATAAACAACTATTTGATGCCTGAAATTGAAGCTGGTGATCTCGGCGAGATTTGGGTTCAACAAGACGGCGCCACTTCCCACACATCACATCAATCAATGGATTTATTGAGAGAACACTTCGGTGAGCAGATAATTTCACGTTTTGGGCCGGTCGATTGTCCACCAAGATCGTGTGATATCACACCGTTAGACTTTTTCCTGTGGGGATATGTAAAGTCTAAAGTTTACGCGGACAACCCCGCTTCGATTCAGTCTTTGGAGCCAAACATCACGTGTGTCATTCGCCGGTTACCAGTTGAAATGCTCGAACGAGTCATCGAAAATTGGACTCAACGGATGGACCACATGAGACGTAGCCGCGGCCAACATTTTATAGACATAATCGTCAAAAAATAAATGCCAATGAATGTTCTTTCAAATGAATAAACATTCCCCAATCAATTTGAATTTTCTGTGTTTTTTTCTTTAAAAAAAGTAGGGAACCTTGAAATGGATCACGCGTTATATTTAGAATCGGTTAATCTGAAGTCAATTGCCATAAATTCTGGGTCGTTCATTTTTTTTGTAATTTGTTTTGTCACATATGGTAGTTATTTTGTAATACTTTCCTTAATTGTTGGCATAAATGAATAAAGTCTAAATAGCCTTGAGAATAGTGGAAAAATCAAGTCGTGCAAACCATATAAGTCAGCCACAAATTATTCCAGGCAAAAATGTGATTTCCATTTCGGATTTGTTACAATTTAGCCAAAGGTGTTTGGTCATACCAGAATTTGTTTTTATTTGAGGATTAGAAAGATAACATTTATCAAAATATATAGCCTTATCGTTAAAATTCCACATGTTTGATTAAAATTGGCTAAACCCTTCAAAGTTACAGACTTTTGCTAAAATTTTAGAATAGGTTTTGATAATAACATGATTCATTGTATTATAACATTGACTGAATTTACTATTCGTCAATTTTAAGAAAGCAATCAGTACCAAGGAGTATTGGAAAAAATAATACGCATTATCAAACCCATGTAGGACAATGCCGAACTATAAGTCCTCCACAGGGAAGACAATAGTGCTTTATTCCTAACGAACGTAGGAAAAAGATGGGATGTTCTTTACACCTATTTGAAAAAGTTTATTAGTTCGACCGGGCCGAAGTATTATTACTCTCCACCATGGACTGTACTGGGCGATATGGTTGTTGGTGGTGAGTCAATGTTTGACTCACCTGTACTGTTCAGATACGTGTTTTTATTTTGTTTGGATAACCTATATGCCCCTTGTTGCGGAAACTCTAGGGGTAGCTTCTAATAAGGCAATTTCTTATTAAGCCAGCTGAAAAAAACCCATCATTATTATGACATTTTTAAAATATAATTTCCATTTAGGATTTGTTACTATTGAGTCAATGTTGTTTGTTAACACCAGTAATGGTTTTTTGCGGATTAGAGAGATAAGATTTTCTAAATAATACCACCCTTATCTTTAATATTCGACATGTTTGATTAAAATTGGCTAAACCGTTGAAAAGCAACAGACTTTTTGCTAAAACCTAAGAATAGGTTTTGATAAAAATGTGATTCATCGTATTGTTACATTCAATGTATTTACTAAAGTAAGCATTTTGTTTAAGTTAGCAATCGGTAGTCGGAAGATCAGTGGTTCACATGAAACTCGCTGTGGAACCAAGGAGTACAAATTTATAAGCATTATCAAATCCATGTACGGCTATGTCCAACAACAAGTCCTCCACAGTGGTGGCAATATTTTTTTTTATTCTCTATGAACGTAGACAAGGATGTTCGTTACACCTGTATTATTCGAAATTGTTTAGAAAGAGCTAAGAGAACACAGAAAATATACCATATCGTTCAAAACCTTTGCAACCAGAATACAAATTTAATAATTTTGCCTTATACTCGTACAAAATGTTTGACCTTGCTATTCAAATTTTGTGTTCATTTACTTATAAATAGAAATGTAAAAGTTGACCGCCATTTTGTACAAAAATTAATTTAATTAAATAATATAATTTTTTTTTCAATTTTTGGCAAATAATTCTTCATAACAATGTAAAAAATACTAACGTATTTTTAGACGGCTTCAAATTGCATCGTATGGTATATCACAAAATAAAATTTATTATCTAACAGAGTATATGCCATGAAGAAGCTGGGATGTTATTTAAAAAATATATATTTCTGACCTAGGCAACACTAAAATTTGCCTGGCGCCTTCTGACATTTCCATTGGAAAGTTTGACATTTTTTAGCATAAACGTACTCAGAACGTTTTGACGTACGAACACCATTTGTGTTGTTTAAAGTGACTTGAAAAAATCAATTTGGCAAAATAATGGAATTAACTCGTGAACATTTTCGTGCGATTATTTTTCACAACTTTCGACGTGGATTATCACGACAAGAGTGCATCGATGAACTTAAATCTTTGTATGGCGATAAAGCACCGTCCTATAACACCATCATTTAGAAACTGGTTTAATGAATTCAATCGTTGCCGACGCTCAAAGATGAAGGTCGTCCAAAAACGACCGTTGTGCAAGAGAACATTGATGCCGTTCGTGAACTGATAATGCAAGATCGTCATGTGACCTAGTCACTAAAAGGCATCCTTGGGGATTTCTTCCACCAGTATACTTAGTAGGTACATAATTAATGTTACAACATTGAACACGCCCATTTCAATAGTACAACTGAACATACCCCGTTAATGTCATATGGGATTTGAGCTAACCTCAATAGCGTTAGTCTGTAACGGGAATTTAAAATTGTTTCAACTTTCATCATGGAGTGTTCAGATAAGGAGAACCGTATCGCTGTAATAGCGCTTTTCGAGTGTGAAATGAAAAAAAGCGATATTTTCAAAACGCTCCGGCCACTAGAGATAAGCCGCATGTCCGTCTACCGATGCATAAAACTGTTTGAGGAGACTGGAGACGTAAAATACAGCCACCGCATATCATCAAAGCCGTTAAATCAAGAATTCACAGAAATCCGCTCCGCTTGAGATGAATATCACGCAAAAGTCCATTAGTCGAATCATTAAAAAAGACTGGGGCTTTCAAACGACGTACCGGACATGTATTGACTGCAGCTTTAAAAAAAATATAGGATTGAAAAATGCAAACGTCTTTTGGTGAAGCACGATGATAACATGCACAGAAAAATTTTAAAAAAATATAAAAAAAAATTCAATTAAAAATTCTACCATTCAGGAAAAATTTAACAAGCAAAATGCTAGAGTGTATGCGCGGTCATCTAAGGAAGCATCTGAACTGATTCTAAGGGTGGTAAAGGGTAATCACCCAGCTCCAGTCATGGTTTGGTGGGGTGTCTCTTAAGATGGGGTCACTGACCTGCATTTCTGCGAACAAGGAGTCAAAACATCGGCCAAAGTTTACCAAGAAACCGTTTTGGAAGCTGTTGTGAAGCCTCTTAACAATTCCCTGTTCTGAAACCAGCCATGGACTTTCCAGCAGGATTCTGCGCCAGCCCATAAGGCTAAAACGTCCCAGGCCTGGCTTCGAAACAATTTGCCAGCGTTCATTTCCTCTGAAGAATGGCCCTCAGGCAGTCCAGATTTGAACCCATTGGATTACAAATTATGGAAGGTTTTAGAGCACAAGGTTTGTCACAAAAGATACCCCAACATTGGATCCCTTAAAACTGCTTTGGTTCGAGCTGTGGCCAATTTTCCAATGGACGAGGTTCGTGCAGCTATTGACGATTGGCCAGTGCGACTTAAGGCGTGTGTAAAGGCAAAAAGCGGACATTTCGAATAAGTAGATTATTTTTGGATACAATATACATCAATAAATATATTAAAAAATATTTGGTCCAAAATCATTCAGTACTTTTAATTTTACAGCATAAAACGTGTGTAACAGTATTGATGTTCCTACTAAGTATAGAGTAGTTTTAAAGTTTTGGCTCAGACTACGGACGGACGCATAGGCCTGGTAGGCCCAAAAATCATACCTCTTTTTCCGCATTAGATGCGTAGTGGAGGGTAATCAAAGTTTGGCCTGCCGAACTTAAGGGTTTTTTTACTTGTTAAAATTTCATTTGATGTCGTTCGAATTTAAGAGACTATTCTAAATTTCAAATAAAATTTTCAGAATTTCAATTGATATCATTTTATGTGTCTTTTGAATTTCAGTTGGCGTTTATTATATTTCGAATGGAATTGGCGAATTTTAATTGAAATTTTTTAATTTCAAAATTGTTGAATATCATTGATATTTTCTAAATTATAATTAAAAAGGGACAGCTATAAAAGAGTTCGCCCTTGGCCCAATCCTGAACAATGTGCAACTTTTATTTTAAATGTATACAAGGTGGCAAAAAATTAATCACCCTATGGGAAGATGTTATAACTGTTGAAAATGGCATCGTAATGTCATCAATCATATTTTACAAGCAGACAAGCTAAGAAGAGCTTTACTTCGGAAGAGCTTGAAATAATTGTGTCGATGTGTATCCTGGTGGCTTAGTTTCGGAATGGCCAGCAAGTTTGCCCGATAAAAATCGCGGGATTTGCAAACAACCCTTTAGACAATCGTAAACTTTAAGAAGAATATTCGACAGGAGATCCTGTACAATTCGAAGACGCTTAAATAAAGATTTTTATTACTTTCGTAGTCCTCGTTCAAAGGACGAATTACGTGTTATTATGAAATAGTTAGAGGTTGGTACTTTCTTTGATCGTCGATGGGTGAAAGAGCATATGGTCACGTGAAATTAAATTCGATAGATACGATTTAATGCACTCGTCCCATGAATAGACTCTTGCAATATTTCAAATTGTTATCACCTGTAGAGACTACAAACTAATCGTAATCTGGTAATCGACCTGTTTATTGATGAGATATTGCGTACTGATATAAATGTACAATTGTATAGCCTAATAAATATGAAAATATACCTACAGTTTTGAGCGTAAATAGAGCACACCTCCTGCTGGCTTTCTGGCAAATGGGATATTGACTAAAAAGGAGACGCGGGCATGAAGGAGCTAATGCACTCTGATAGGTCCATTCGTGTTGCGATTAATTGTTCTTCGTTCTGTGCTTATGCCAAGAAATATCCAACATCATAAACTTTTGAAATTGTTCAAATTCAATTGATTTTATGATATTTAAGAATAGTGCTGCCTAAGAAACAAAATATCATTTTGTCTGGACCTTAATGTCATGCAATGCTTACTGATTCAAGAAAAGTTCCCTTTTTGTTCATAAATGGCATTTTAAGAAGAATAAGTAATATGAAAACATGGAAAGATATGGTCCCATTTGAGCAAAACTCTGGTTATAGGTCCACGCAGAGAAAAAAATGGTTACTACTCGTACATGGCCACGGAGCATGTTCGTCGCAACCATAGCATTGTAAACTGAATTTAGATAGCAACAATATAAATATGGTTGGTGCGACATAAATGTGGTTGGTGCGTTTTATGTTAACAATAATATGATTACGGCATTTAAATATGCTTTTAAGAACAAATGTTATTGGTACGGATCTAATGCAAAAACAAGTAAAAAATGTAAAAAATTTCATTTCGATAGGTCAAGCTTGTGGTGAGTTATCGTAATATTATTTCTCAAAGCCTACAGACCGTTTGTGTGGGAGGTTACAGTAGGACTTTTCCGATCTCAACAGAACTTGGCGCAGAGGTGTGTTCTATATAAAAATCTTTATGTAAAAAAATTAATCTCGATAGGTCAAGTTTGTAGTGAGTTATTGTCATATTATTTGTCAAGGCTCATGAGACCGTTTGTGCTACCAGTAGGGCCTTTCCGATCTTAGCCAAATTTAGCGCAAAAGTCTGTTCTATACATTAATCTTTATGCCGAAAATTTCGTCTCGATAGGTCAAGTGTGTGGTGAGTTATTGTCATATTATTTTTCAAGGCCGATGAGACCGTTAGTGTGGGAGGTACCAGTAGGACTTTTCCGATCCCAACCGAATTCAGCATAGAAGTGTGTTGTATATAGAAATCTTGATGTGTAAAATTTCATTTCGATAGGTCAAGTTTGTGGTGAGTTATAGTCATATTATTTCTCATGGCCCATAAGGCCGTTTGTATGGGAGGTACAAGAAATGGTGGTCCAATCTAAACCATTTTTACATAGATGATTGCGCCTATATAGAGATTATCATTTGCAAAATTTCAGTGATTTTGCTCAAGAAACTGGAAGGATATTTCCAAATAAAAAACTAATTTTTATGAGGTAGTGTCGGTTGAGGGTCTCCA
Organism: Hydrotaea diabolus; assembly: GCA_963513945.1. Classification (NCBI taxonomy): domain Eukaryota; kingdom Metazoa; phylum Arthropoda; class Insecta; order Diptera; family Muscidae; genus Hydrotaea; species Hydrotaea diabolus. The sequence continues at coordinate 236,878,666 of OY740716.1, read as the reverse complement.
ACACCAACTTCCCGTAAAGCTATATAGCCCATTTTCAATACCAACCATGCTAGGTTAACTACACATGTTTGTGCCAAATTTCAGCTCCCTAGCTCTTTTCATGCAGGTTCTATCTTCTTTTCAACAGACGGACAACATGGCTAGATCGTCTAAGAATTTTACGAGGATCAAGAATATATATACTTTGTTGGGTCTCCGATGATTATTTCAAGGTGTTACAGACAGAATGACAAAACTAAGATACCCTCCATTGTATGGTGGAGGGTATAATAGTACTTTTCTTATCGAAATTAAAAATTTTTAAAGAGCTGTTTTGGTTTGGTTTAACTGAAATATTTTTAATAAAAACGCTTACGTTTATTTAAATTTATTTTTTCTACTGAGAAATAAATCACTCCTATTATTTTGAATTTAATGTATTTTTGAATAATTTTCATAATTCAAATCTATTGTCGACAACATAAACAAATTCTAATAAATTATATTGGGGATCATAGTATAATTGTGTGTGACCATACTATAGTTGTAGGGATCATAACATGGTTGCGTGTGAATCATACTATGGTTGTGATGTTCATACTATGGTTGTGATGTTCATACTATGGTTGTAAGTGAAACATACTATTGTTGTGAGGATCATAGTATGGTTGTGGAGATCATAGTATGAGTGTGAATCATGCTATGGTTGTGGGGATCATAGTATGGTTATGTGTGAATCATATTATTGTTGTGAGTATAATAGTATGGTTGTATTTGAATCATACTATTGTTGTGAGGTTCATAATATTGTTGTACCACAACCATATACCCAACAATAGTATTATCCTCTTCGAATATTGTCACCACAACCATACTTTTTTTCTGCGTGTCGCTCATTACGCTTTGTGCCTAATTTATAGTCGGGTCTGCTAATGTGAGTTCTATGGATACTTGTATTGAACGTTATTTTTTAACTCACTACTCGTATACTAAAATTAAGAATTAATTTTATGACCTTTAAAGCGGAAGGCTTGTTTGTGTAAGAAAAAATCGACATATTTCACAAAAGTCGATATAGATGCAAATAAACTGTGCCTTGCGGAGGGGCATGGCCGCAAGTCGGGAGTGACCTCGTTGAATACGTTCCGTTCAAAATTTGACCGTTATGGGATTAAATTTGTAGCTTCTAGAGTATACGGACCTTAAATATGGAGATACTTTTGTGTTTGATTACATCAATGTGTTAAACATTAGCACTAAGTCAAGAACACAGTACCACTATATTGTGGTGTATAATGATCTCTTATTCACAGAATCTTCACACGCAGAAAAAAAGTATGGTTGTGGTGACAATAATCGAAGAGGATAATACTATTGTTGGCTGTATGGTTGTGGTACAACAAAATTATGATCCGTTCAATAAAAGTATGATTCAAATTCAACCATCACAATCATACTATGATCCTTACAACAAACGTACGATTTACACATAACCATACTAAGATCCCCACAACCATAGTATGATCCACACTCAACCACACTATGATCTCCACAACCATATTATGATCATCCCAACCATATGTTTCACATACAACCATAGTATGATCCTCACAACCATAGTATGATTCACACGTAACCATGTTATGATCCCTACGACCATAGTATGATCACGAATATAAGTATACTATGATCCCCAATATTATTTATTAAAATTGGGTTAAGTTGTCAACAATATATTTGAATTATGAAAATTATTTAAAAATACATTTAATTCAAAATTATAGAAGTGATTTATTTAACAGTAGAAAAAATTAGTTTCAAAAAACATAAGCGTTTTTGATTTAAATATTTCAGTTAAACAAAGCAAAAGCAGTTTGTTTGAAAATTTGTAATTTTCATATAAAAAGTACTATCGCACAATTGCATTAGATCAGTATCAAAACCATTGTTCTAAAAAGCATTTTTTAAATGAGGAAAAATTACAATCATGCAGTATGGTTGCCGTAATTATATTATTGTTAACATAAAACCCAAATAATAATATTTTTGTCGCACCAACCATATTAATATTGTTACTACAACCACAATTTCATTATTAAATTTGGAAACAATACTATTGATACATTTGAACAAATATAATATTGCGGCAATCATACTATTGTTAAAATTAAATTCAGTAAAAAATACTATAGTTGCGACGAACATACCTTTATTGCGGAGAACATATTATTATTGCCGTGGCCATATAGTATCCATATCTTTTCTCTGCGTGTAAAGAATAAGGAGTTCATAGTAGGGTTTTTGAAATAATGATGATTTTATGATCGAGATACAAAGGGAACTTTTGCTTTTTTAGTGATCGGGATAAAAAGCAAAAAAAAAATGTGTTAATAAACATACTTTGTGATAGTTTTTACTATCAATCTAATTTTTACGAGGGCTGCTATATACATTTCTGGCCTAATTATGAAAATGCGAATATTTATCATAAAAAATGATTTTATTATTTTCAAAGTATTCTCCAGCATGATTTATATACTTTTGCGTGCTCTCAAAACAATGGTCGTTCGTGCAGGTAGTAATATTCAAACAGCAAACCGTCTGCGGTACTATACTGGAAAACTTATAAATTTCTAAAACTAGTAAAAAAGCTGCACTTCTACGCGAGCAGAAAAGCCACATGAAAGCAGGTCCTTGGACAGATTCTCAATTTACCAAGATTTTAGAAATAGTGTCCCATATGTCCACGTTTTAATGGACCGAATTTTCGGCTCTGAAGTCCGTCACCCAAATTAAGCGGTATTGCGAATATAATTTATGGCTCGTGAGAAAGTATTGTAGTTATATAGTACCCATATGTCGTTGCATACTGGAAGATGTTTTTCGGCTGCCAAATCATTTGTATGGAAATTACATAAAAAATGGGCATATGTGATCAAAAACGGTATAAGAATAGTCGTCATATGTATGGTTAATTTTTAAGGGCTGATGCTAATTTTGAATAAACCACAAATTATTTAGGAAATTATTGTTATTTCTTTTTATTATGATTATGATTGGTATGGTTCAATTATGTAAGAAATAAAATGTCCAAATATTCGAAGACGCTGAGGCATAATTGAGGTTCTATGCCGTTAATGTGCCGAATTATCTTAACCTTTAGCTCTTGAATTGTTGCTGGCTTATCGACGTACACCTTTTATTTCAAATAACCCCAAACAGAGAAGTCCAACTGTGTCAACTCACATGATCTTAGCGGTCAATTAACATCGCCTCGACGTGAGATAACACGGCCAATGAATTTGTCGCGCAACAGAGCCATAATTCGTTAGCGGTGTAGCAAGTGTCACCGTCCTGTTGAAACCACATATCGTCCTCATCCATATCTTCCAACTCGGGCCATAAAAATTTCTTTATCATCTCACGATAGCGAACACCATTCACAGTAACTGCCTGACCGGCCTCGTTTTGGAAAAAAAAAACGGTCCGATGATGCCGCCAGCCCATAAACCCCACCAAACAGTCACTCTTTTTGGGTGCATTGTTTTGTCGACAATCACTCTTGGATTATCATTTGCCCAAACGCGGCAATTCTGCCACTGAGGTGAAAATGTGCCTCATCACTGAAGATGATTTTCTTCGAAAATTTATCATCCACTATATAATAGTTTTAACGCGTTGCTGTCTTGTTTATCTTTCCATGGTTCAAATTGAGTTACTTTTTTCAAATTACCAACAACGATTCCACACTTGATTTGAATTTTTATATTTTTTTGTTCTGAAAAAAAAACCTCTAGATGGATTACCCTTTATAAGCAGGACATTCTATAACAAACATTTGGTGGTGTTGAGCAACCCCTAAATGTTGTTCTTTTTGCAGGTATATTTTGCTCACAAAGTGACACAGAATATGCTAATATGCAATAAAATCCGACAATAAGTGATTTTTTCCCTAGCTCAGTATTAAAACAGTAATGGAATGAGCAGTATTGAGATAACTGATCCCATGTCTGAGGTCAGAGTGTTTGTCCGAATCATTTTGTTATGTTGATGGTAGCCCTACTCGTCGCGCAGCGAGATTCTCTTATGACTCCTAGCAGATGTGTTTCCTGCAATGCATGATATGATCAAATTAAACCAAATTTCCATGTCAACAGGGTTTCCGTTGGGAACTTGGAAAAATAGCGCTAAAAAGTGTGGCATAAAATGGGTATTTTTAAAAACATTTTTTTAAAAAAAAGTATAGGCACCTTAATGGGATGAGATCTACTGGGGCAACTGACCTCATGTCGGAAATAAAAATGTTTGCCCGAAGCATTTTGTTTTGGTGATGGTTGGCCTACTGGTCCCACAGCTGGTCTACTGTTCCCACAGATTACTCCTAGCAGATGTGTTTCCTGCCATGCACTAAATCATCAAACTGATACCAAATGTCCAGTCAACAGGGTTGCCGTTAAGAATTGAAAAAAGCTGTAATTGGGGTCGTACTCACGGACCCAAAAAAAACGGTTCAATGCGAATCGCGGGTATACAAGTTTTGCCCGGCCGAGCTTTTTTACTCGTGTTTACCAAACCAAAGTCGAACTGTGAGTGGCTGCACCGAGCCTAAAGTGCCGGCGGCGGCTATTTGACGGTTGGCTTCACATGTAAATGTTTTGACACACTGCTACGGGTGCCCATCAAGAGCGAGCTTATAATGCGTTATCCATTTCGGGGTTCCCTACTTTTTTAAAGATAAAAAACACAGAAAATTCAAATTGAATGGGGATGTTTATTATAATTTGAAAGAACATTCTTTGGCATTTATTATGTCTATCAAATGTTGGCCGCGGCTACGTCTCAGATGGTCCATCCGTTGAGTCCAATTTTCGATGACTCGTTCGAGCATTTCGACTGGTTACTGGCGAATGACTCGCGTGATGTTTTGCTCCAAGGCCTGAATCGGGTTTGTCCGCATAAACTTTAGACTTTACAAATCCCCACAGGAAAAAGTCTACCGGTGTTTTATCACACGATCTTGGTGGCCAATCGAAATCCATTGATTGATGCGATGTGTTGGAAGTGGCGCCTTCTTGTTGAAACCAAATGTGGCGAGATCACGAGCTTCAATTTCAGGCATCAAATAGTCGCCATTGACGGTTACGTTCTCACCGGCATCATTTTTGAAGAAATATGGACCGATGGTTCCACCGGCCCACAAACCGCACCAACCGTTGTTTTTTCTGGATGATGTGGCAGCTCTTGAACCTGTTCTGGTTGCACTTCGTCCCAAATGTGGAAATTGTGCTTGTTTACATACCCATTGAGCTAAAAATGGGTCTCATCGCTGAACAAATGGCCTCTTGCCACATAGCCAACGTTTTATTCACATTTAACATCGTAAGTTTTAGATGGAAAAAAAATAGTATTTATCCCCGGTGGAACCATAAATATTAATTATTAAAATAGTATATCTTAAAAGGCATACAAACTTCTTAAGTCACAGCAAAAGTGACATGGCTTCAAAAAAGGGTCAAATTGCCACTTTAGTCGCACGCTGGATGTCAACATGGCCAGTCGTCCCGTAACCAACACTTTGTACAGCATATACGACTGAAAGAATCGATTCAGTCGTATTTATATTCTCACGCGCTCATATGATATATTGTATTGTATGTGGTAATGTATATTTGTATGTATTGAACGTCATCTTGGAAAAATAAAATTAAAAAAAAAATAAAAGTTTAGAAAAATTCAAAAAATTTCAATTTGGGCTCCCTGAAATTAATTTTTTGACATGTCTTAGTGGAAGTTTTTTTCTTAAACCAAAAGCTATCGAAAAATCGAAGGCAGGAAAGCTAAGGAAAACCGAAAAATTGTTGTCCTTACAAATCGGCCCACCCTAATATACATAGAGGGGGCATCCCCCTAGTGTTGTTCGAATACAAAACATAACTGGTGGTAATTAAACCTCTTGTGTGACATAACCGACTTTCGAAGTCAAGGTCTTTTTAGTTAGCATTTGATAAGAAATCATCGGTTTTGGTAAAGGATTATCGTGGTTATCGTAAACCGTGCCTTTGCCTAACGATGTCCTTGATCGGTTTATGTCATAATCTTGTGAATTAAATAAACAATTTTCACTTATTGACTTTCTAGATATTTCTCTAGATGGGATTTCATAATCTGATTTCATCGGCACTTACTATCTTATCATCTTCGCACTTCACTTGCAATGTTTATTGGGTCTAATTCAATAAGTTTCAATGCGATTAGTTTATGTCGATGGATTTAATGTCTTGATTATTAGTTGTTAGTTTGTAGCTCTCCTTCGCGTTCTTGTTTTTCTTACACCCATAAATCGTTCAAGTCCACGCGATTTCCCATATATTACAGTGGGCTAACCAGGCGAGATAAATTGGTGTTCCAAGAACTTTGTTTTTCAGAACTAACAAATATTTCGATGTTTATAATTTTAAAAAAATGTGATTTTAATAGGGCCAATCAATTATTTGCCAACACGTCTTTAATTGAAGGTACTTTACTTGTACATGGGTTTTTCTTTACCTAACGATTTTCGGTTTCAGATTGCTAAGAGTACTCATCGAACTTGAGGTTGTTTTTTTGGTCTTTTTACAATAGGTTTTTTATGGTACTGTGACTAACGTCACGATTGTTATCACATGTATACAAATTAAGTGGGTGTGTTAGAATTAGGCGTTCGTAGTAGGGTTTTCGATATAATGATGATTTTATGATTGAGATGAAAAGGGATGGGGATAAAAAGCAAAAAAAAATGTGTTAATAAACATACTTTGTGATAGTTTCTACTATCAATCTAATTTTTATGAGGGCTACTATATATATATATATATATATATATATATATATATATATATATATATATATATATATATATATATATATATATATATATATATATATATATATATATATATATATATATATATATATATATATATATATATATATATATATATATATATATATATATATATATATATATATATATTTCTGGCCTAATTATGAAAATGCGAATAGCTATCTTCAAAAATGGTTTTTATTGTTTTTCAAAGTAATCTCCAGCATGATTAATATATGTGACAGCGCAGAGAGAAAGGGACCTAAGGGTAAAAAAAATAGTTTTCATTTTTTTTTTCTTTTTTTGATGTGGACAACATCTGAGCATCGAATGAGACCGATCCCATGCCCCAAAAGTGTTCCCTCCCAGAGATATGCGCGTTTTATGAAAGTGAAGTCGACGATTCTAAGCGCAAATAGAAAGGGACCTAATCTTTAAAATGGCTCTCCTGAACAAAACTTTTCATCAACTTTTCACTTTTTTTTGATGTGGACAACATCTGAGCATCGAATGAGACCGATCCCATGCCCCAAAAGTATTCCCTCCCAGAGATATGCGCCTTTTATGAAAGTGAAGTCGACGATTCTAAGCGCAAATAGAAAGAGACCTAATCTTTAAAATGGCTCTCCTGAACAAAACCTTAGGTCCCGTTCTATTTTGGGCGTCACATATACACTTTGGCATGCTCTCAAAACAATGGTCAAAGCACTTTTTTCACTCCGATTGAGACACTTCCAAAACATGGTTCTTGAACGCTTCAACAACTGCTTCGGGCGGTGAAAAACGTTGACCACGCATTTTTTTCTTGATGTGCGGGAGTAAAAAGAAGTCATAGGGTGCCAAATCAGGGATATCCCAACAATTCGACGTTTTGGGCGATCAAAAAGGCGCTGGTTTGAGTCGATGTGTGAGAGCTCTCATTGTCATGGTACACAATAATTGAGGAGGTACTTTTCAAAACATGATTATTCCACTTTTGAAAATTTTTTTTTTTTATTTTTTTTTGTTTGGTAGCATTGAATTGAATTCTCTGCGAAAATAAAATGTTTCAAAATGTCAATAATTACACCAGGAAAATAATTGAAAAATGCATGATTTCATCAAAAGTAGATTATTCCACTTCAGAATGACATTATCCATTTCAAATATACATTTTTGGAACAAAATATGATTAATCCAGAAGAAAAAATAAAAAAAAAATTTTAATTTCTTTAGATTAAAATGAACCTAATGTTGTTTTATTTCAACTTTTTATTAATCCACAGTGGTTTGAATCAAAACATGACTATTCCAACCAGCCGCATCAAAACAAGATTATTCCATTTTAAATCATGCATTTATCACAAATATAGAAGTGCCAACTTTTTAAATTCTACACAAAACAATGACTAATCTTTACGCCTTTAATAATGCACCAAAATTTCGGGTTAAATATATAGGGGCATACCCAAGAAACTATTTTCTCAATTTGTGCAAAAACACAAAAAGTGGAATAATCATGTTTTGAAAAGTACCTCCTCAATTCGTCTTCTCTTGTGCGTTTTTCCAATTTCTCCGAAGACTTCACCCGGTTAACCAAATTTGCCGACAATGTCTGATATCAGACAATATCTGAACTCTATCGACAATTCTTACCAAAATCGTTACAAATTCTGTTCGATTTGTCTGAGGATTTTTTATGTATTATGTTTCGAAATATATGAACGAATTCGGCCCGAATTCTGTTAGATTTGTCTGTGGGAATTTTATTAATTTTTTGATCAGACTTCTCTTGATGAACTCGCAACGAACTCTAAACGATGTTCTATTCGTTTAAAATATTTGTTATTTGCTTCATATTCTACAATTAATGTTATTGTGTTCAGACATGTCGGAACTAAATCTTAACGAATTCTTAATTGTTTTTCTAAGGTATTTTTATAGTTCAAATTCAAATTCTGATCGTTTGGTTAGCTTAGCTGTGCGAGGAATTTTTATTGTGTTCGGAGGAAGACTCTACTGACGGCAGTTCTCGTTAAATCCAAAACTGGTTGCCCTTAAGTGCATAGCCACTAAACATAGTTACAGCACAAATATTGCTTGCGAAACTGCAGTAACTTAAAGTCTTTCCGAACGCTTTCTGAAAATGTTTTACAACTTTTTTTTTTGTAGAGTAAAAATATGTTCTTCTTTTTGATTGTTTACGTTCTGAATTTACCATGACATAAGCTCAGAATGATTTCAGAATTCGGTTTGTAATGTCGTTAAAAACATCAGAATTAAATAAGACTTAATGCAAGAATTCTGACCAAAGTCGTTCAAAATTAGTTCAGAATTCGATACGACAAATCGAAATTTCCTTTCGAATTTCCCAAGACTACAGTTCAGAAGTCGGTTCGAAATGTCTGTTTATGCAGACATTTCGAACATTGGGAAATTCGAAAGGAAATTTCGATCAGAATTCCCTCAGAGAAGTAGTTCAGAGTTCGTGTCAACCTTCTCAAATGTTTTTTGTTACGAACTCGCTAAGAATTCTGACCCGAAATCGGAACATTTTGCCGATTGACGTACAGACTTCTGACCGAATTCTGAAGGTTTGGTTTGCTGGGCAAACAAATTGTGGTGCGCCACTCAGAATTGACCGTCCTACTTTGCTCAAGCTGAACAGTCGCCACATCAGTTATGTCGACGAAACAGGCGACTATTTGCTTCAAAGTGATTCTTCCACAAACAACTTTTGTTGGATTTGGCTCGACTTCGAAGACCCACACGGTCGATTGCTGTTTTGTTTTGGGCTTATACGCAAATATCAATGATTCGTCACCTGTGATGATCTTATTAACGTCTTTTGGTGCACCGCGATCGTATTTTTTCAAAATTTCTTTGCACCAGTTGACACGAGCCTTTTTTTGAGCGATTGTCAAATTATGCGGGATCCAACGAGCACAAACCTGTTTTACGGCCAGATGTTCATGCAATATCGAATGTATGCTGTACGCTGGTGGAAGAAATGCCCAAGGATGGCTCTATCTTATGGTAAGGTACATGACGTTCTTGCATTATCAGTTCTCTGGCACAACGGCCGTTTTTGGACAACCTTCGTCCTTGAGCGAGCGTCGACCACGATTAAATTCATTAAACCAGTTTTTTACAGTGATATAGGATGGTGCTTCATCGCCATACAAAGATTTAAGTTCATCGATGCACTCTTGTCGTGATAATCCACGTCGAAAATTGTGAAAAATGATCGCACGAAAATGTTCACGAGTTAATTCCATTTTTTTGTCAAATTGATTTTTTAAGTCACCGTAAACAACACAAATGATGTTCGTACTTCAAAACTTTCTGAGTTTATGCTAAGAAAAGTTTAAACTGTCCAATGTAAATGTCAGATGGTCAGAAATGTATATAGAAATCCTTGTAATAATGCTCTGACAAAATCAAAAATAGGTCTATGTTCTTCATTTGGCTTAATGCCGGATTCGAAAATCAGCCCCATTTCAACATAATTTATTTCACAAATTTAAATATGACATATTTTTAAAATCAGGGTAAATTAGAGCCCATTCAAGGGGTCCAAAAACCCGTCTTAAATGGTCTTTTCAGCACGCCAAATTCAATTGCACACAGAGAATAAAATAGTTGAATGCCAATTGCAACTACTATAATTCCGTAAAAAGGGAAGAATATTCGGTTCGAAATACCACAAGATGATAAATATGATCATCATATTGCATAAAGTTTTGCAGAAAATTGTTGTTGCAACCAATTATTAGTGTTATCATCGCTATCATCTACATTTTATTATAACCAAAAACGGGTTATTTAATTTATTTAATTTTATTTATTAATTTTTTTTTTTTGGTTTGAATAGGCAACCAAGAGGTATTTTTTTTTCAATAGGATTTTTTTTACAGATTATGCGTGAGATGTGTTAAACTTTATTTTTTTCAATATTGTTTGCCATTTTATCATGGAAAGACTTGCTCCGCGAAAACCACGGTTTGGTAAGATTTATGGGTAGGTGAAATCATCGGTACTTTTTTTCAAAAATGATGATGGCTGGAACGTAAGTGTGACTGCTGCTCTCTATCGCGCCATGATATCGGACTTTTTGCTACCTGAAATTGAAGCCCGTAATCTTGAGGAGATTTGGTTTCAACAGGATGGTGCCACTTAGCATACAGCTGCTCAAACAATGGATCTATTGAGAGGTAATTTCGAAGAGCAGCTAATTTACGTTTGGGCCGGAGAGTTGACCGCACAGATCGTGTAATATTACACCTTTAGACTTTTTTGTTGGGGATACGTAAAGTCTGAAGTTGATGCTGGAAAACCAGCTACGATTCAGGTTTTGGAAGCCAATATAACGCGAACGAAAGAGTCATGCTAAATTGGACCCTCAGAATGGACACCCTGAGGCGAAGTCGCGGTCAAGAATTTAAAGAAGTTATATTCAAAAATAAATGGCATAAAATGTTCTTCCGAGTGGACAATAAAGATTCCACACTTGATTTGAATTTTAATGTTTCTTTTTATTTTGAAAAAAATACTTCTAGATTGAAATCCTGTTATGTTGTAGGGTACTTCAAGTCTTTAAGTCATTAGTTTTATGCCGCTGATGAAAATTTTAAATTTTTGCGTTGAATCAAGTGCGATTTTTATATCCAAAAATTATTTTCTGTATGTTCAGATACTTCGTACATTCCTCCCACCAATTTTAGTCCAATTGCTAAAAATTGAGGAGCAGCAATAAACCTAATACTTGAGAAACATGCAACCTTAATCTTTCGGTTGGAAAAAAATCGGTTGTGACAAACGAATCTGTTCTCTGTATGTGACTGGTGGGTTCGAGCACAGTCTGCCCCTTGTACCAGTTCATCTGCTCTACATCAAATTGTAAACAAAAACAACAACTTCTAATGACGTTTCGTAGGGTGTCACCATGGATATGATCGAAATCGTCGGTTGCTAATCGTTAACACCGGTTAGAAACAATACATTATCGTTTTTGCCATCTAGCTAGCCGATTACCATTATCAGACTGCAATATCAGTTTATGGCTTTATGGCGTTATTGTAAATTTTTATCTTACCATTGCTGACGCCATGTATGAGCAAGACGCCGAAGCCAAAAACAAAAGTTCTGATGGCGAGCTGATACGACGATTGTTCAATTTTATTGGCCATAAAAGCACAACTTCGATTAGTTTCGATCACATGCGAGTTTTAAATTTTATTTCAAACTATTTTTCAGAATTTCACCATGAAATGTTTATGGTTTTATCGCCTAGGTTTTTCTTAATCATCATCGTTCATCTTTTTTTTACAAATGTCCGTATGTGTAAGTATAAATATTCTATCCTAAGTATCTAAAATAATCGGGATACCACTAGCAGCAGCACAGTGGCCAGGGATACCGTTGAAACTGTCATGGTAGCTCCACCGGAGCGATAGTAAGTGTTCAGCCAAGAGATAATGGGATCACGGTTGGTCTTTAGCCAACCATAGTTGGCCTCAATATTAGATTTGACTGAAGCCTCCAGCCCAGTGGAGGTGTATTCGCTGTCCTTTACCTTATCGACCAGAGCCAACAATTTGGTCTCTTGATCCTTGTTAACCACATACGTAGACATGCCACGTATGGCATCATCCAGGGGATTGCTGCCGCCGAAACCACTGTTCAAGGCGCCATAAGCCTGCCAGTTTTTGTCGAGGAAATCTATCGAGACCAGTAGACCGACTGGGCCACGAGAATAGGCCGAACCGAGCAGAGTGGTGCGTTCCTGGGTGCGCAATTTATTGCTGTCATCGATGGAGCTAGCCACGAACTTCTCCAGATGACTTTCCTTTTGAGCACATCCCAAAGAGGAGATCAGCGAACGACGCAGAGCCTGGTCATTAGAGTCCATGAGCTTGTTGTAGACGAAATTGAAGACCTCATCACTGGATTGTTTAAGGCCATTACAGTAGATCTGGGCCTGTACGTTCGGCTCAATGGGTGTGTTGTGTTCAACGAGGGCCTTCAGTTTATCGTTGGTCTCCTTGAGGCAGCTGTCGATGCCAGCCAAACAGGCCATATTGATGACCACATTGCGGGTGTACTTCTGGTAATGCTGTTCGCCGGGCACATCATTGATGCCCAACTTCTCGTAGATGGGGCTGACAATTTCGGCCACAAATTCCTGGAAGACTCTATAGCTGGCATCGGCACTTAAATAACGATTGTAGGCATTGATAATGCCATTGGTCGTGGCCCAGGGTGCATACTGATCCTCCTTGGGCAAATAGGTGAGCATTTCCATAAGAATGTCGTGCGACAAACGATTGGTGGCACTAAAGCGATAGGCATCGTGCATAAGCTGGGCACGATTGCGTGGATGAATCTTGAAGGGTCGGTTGATCAGACCATCGATGATGAGTTTCCAGTTACGTTCGTCGTAGTTGATGCGATAGAAGCCGGTCGACTGCTTGTTGACAATTAACCATTCGTCCTTGGACAGCTTTGCGGTCACATCGACTTTCGTCACATTGAGCAGATAATGGGAGGCTTCCGTATCACGGAAGTCGGGTTTCGATTGCACGGCATAGTTAAAGGGAATATACCAGGTCTTATTTGCTTTGGTCTTCTCATTATTGAAGAAGGCCTCTTGGCTAACACTGAACGAGCCGTCGTTATAATTGCGGGTAATGGTGAGCAATGGGTAGCCACCCTGGCGGGACCAAGTGCCCATCATATCGGCAATGGTGGCAGGTATGGGATAGTTTTCCTCTTTGGCAGCGGTAGCTATGGCCTCGAATAGCTGACTTTCCACGGCGGCACTATATTGACTGAATAAAAAGGGTAACGGTCAAAAGGGCTAGCACGAGCATGTGCTTGAAGATGTGTAAACTTACTTAACGGTCAAATAATTGTGCAGACCTCGCTGGAAAACCTTTTCGGTCAAGGCATGATTCCACATATTGAGTACTGAACCGGCCTTGGCGTACGATACGGTGTCATAAAGTCTAGAGATTTCCGAAGGTTTCTGAACATAGTGAGTCATGGCCCTGGGCGAGTTACTGGCTTCAACAACCAGAGCAGTTTGGAAGTCATCGGTAAGATGTTGCTGCCAAATATCCCATTCGGGGTAAGCCTGTAAAAAAAAATCAAGAAATTAAAAAACAATAAGTAAAAATGCTCCATTGATCTATGACTGTTTTTTTAAAGGCGAAAACAAATTTTTTTAAGTTCAAACATTTTTCACTGCTTTGGTTCGAGCAGTGGAAAATTTTCCAATGGACGAGGTTCGTGCAGCTATTGACGATTGGCCAGTGCGAGTTAAGGCGTGTAGGCAAAAGGCCGACATGTCAAATAAGTAGATTCTTTTCGGATATCAGTAAATATCATCAGTAAATATATTAAAAAATATTTGGTCCAAAAACATTCAGTACTTTTTATTTTACAGCATAAAACGTGAGTAACAGTATTTATGTTCCTACTAACTATATTCCAAGTTTGATGTTCAAAACATAAATGCTTTATGTGTTCTGGCTGTTTAACGATTTTAATGAGTCGGCGGCACCACGCCCCTTCTCAAAATCCTAAACATGTACTATAGTAATTCCCAAGTATTTAAAAAGTAAAATTATAGGAATCGGGGTGAGTTGGTTAAAAAGAATTATTCTTTGTACACCCTCTATCATAGGATTGAGGTTTAATTCACTTTGTCATTCCGTTTGAAACACCCCGAAATATTATTCGGAGACCCTAAAAAATATATAAGATATATTGTTCGGAGACCCTAGAAAATACATACGAGTATATTCTGAATCGTTGCAGAAACATATATTGATGGATCAGAGCGGTTGGTATTGAATATGGGCTGGACATTTTTCCATCACAAGGACTGGGTCAACCTCTAGTAAAATCGACAATCATAAACTAAAAAACGGAACATCTTAAAAACTATTAGGATTTTGAGGTTGATATTTGCCCCTTTGCAAAATCGTATACGAATACAATAGTAATTTCCTGACATACAGTAGCATATATTAATATATATGAAATACATTTTAAGACAATCTGCCTCTAATTATGGCTAAATGGTAGTTTTTAAAAAAGGGGGCCTTGTATCACCCAAGTTTCACACGAACGTAGTTCATTACACGCTTATATTTAGTATATGTAACGAATCTGATATTCCTAATTCTAAAGGTTAATAAGATTTGGGTGTGTTAAGTTTTTGGACATGTGGATGGTGCCACGCCCCATTTTTAAAATCGTATCCATGTCTAGCATGTGAGAATTGGTCCACAGTTGCCGACTGTTAAAATTTCAACACGATTGGGATATTATTATCGGCATTAGAGCGCTTTTAAAAAAAGGGGGCATGGCTCTGCCCACTTTTTCCCTGAACGAATTTCATTACATACTAATAGTATATAAGTATTTGAAAAACATTTTAAGAAAATCTGCCTCTAAATATGGCTAAAAAGTAGCTCCAAGTTTCA
Source organism: Hydrotaea diabolus (assembly GCA_963513945.1). Classification (NCBI taxonomy): domain Eukaryota; kingdom Metazoa; phylum Arthropoda; class Insecta; order Diptera; family Muscidae; genus Hydrotaea; species Hydrotaea diabolus. The sequence goes on along the minus strand of OY740716.1, from coordinate 236,863,354 downwards.
CCCGAACGTAGTTCATTACACGCTTATAGTGTATGTAACGAATCTGATGTTCCTTATTCTAAAGGTTGATAAGATTTGGGTGTGTTAAGTTTTTGGACATGTGGATGGTGCCACGCCCGATTTTAAAAATCGTATCCATTTCTAGCATGTGAGAATTGGTCCACAGTAGAATACTGTTTAAATTGGTTTGGGATATTAAACACGATTGGGATATTATTATCGGCATTAGAGCGCTTTTAAAAAAAGGGGCGAGGCTCTGCCCTCTTTTCCCCCGAACAAATTTCATTACATAGAAAAAGTATATAAGTATATGTGACAGCGCATAGAGAAAGGTACCTAAGGGTAAAAAAAAACAATTTTCACTTTATTTTTTTTTGATGTGGACAACATCTGAGCATCGAATGAGACCGATCCTATGCCCCAAAAGTGTTCCCTCCCAGAGATATGTGCGTTTTATGAAAGTGATGGTACACCACAGATACACGTATTTAAATCTTTAAAATGACCCTCCTGACCAAAACTGGTTTTTACCCTTAGGTCCCTTTCTACACATATACCGAATCTGATGTTCTTATTATTTATGGTTAAAATTTCAAGACGATTAGTATATTATTATTGGCATTAGAGCGCTTAAAAAAATGGGGCGTGCCACTGCACAATAACCCCCAAACGTATTAAATAACACACTAAAAGCAAATATACCAAATCTAATGTTCATAACCCTTATAGTTTATGAGCTTTGGATGTGTTAAACTTTGAATAAAAGGGTGGTGCCACGCCCACTTTTTTTAAATCGTTTCCGTTTGTAGCGCGTGACAATCTTCTGGTCCACAGTAGCAAACTGTTAAAATTTCAAGGCGATCGGCTTAAAATTACAGTGCTATTCCTCTTTAAAAAAAAGGCGTGCCACCGCCTATGTTTCGCCACTAGTTTTTCGTTACATAACAATAGATTATATACTAAACATCATATTAGTAGATCTTATAGTTCTTGAGTAATGAAAATTTTAGATATTTAGGGGTGTGGACGTGGTAACGCCCATTTGAGGTATCAAAAATCGAAGGAGCCTATTTTAACCACCGATCATACAGTTTTATACTGTGAAAATGTCGGTTCGTTAGTTTGTGCTCCTATAAATAGCCACCAAACAAACAGACAAAAATAAATTCAGCTATTTTTCTGCTTTCGGGTTCTTTCCCTTGTTCGCGCTCTCTTTTTTGCTCTCTCTGGCGTTAACATGATGTAAGTTATTCTCCCTCTCTGGTTGTTTCTTTCCCTTGTTCGCGCTTTCTTTTTTGCTCTCTCTGACGTTAACATAATGTAAGTTATTCTCCCTCTCTGGTTGTTTCGTTTTGTACAACTTTCAAAAACTGATAGTTTGCACATTTAGGTGATTGAAAAGGTTCGGTTTTCTGTGCCTCCCACTGAAAATGGATCTCTGCTCTGATAAGGCTTTGGTTACTATCCTAGTCAATATCAAGACCCTATCCCTTCCCTTTAATTTTGTAACTCAATTCAAGTTATTGTATTCATTCTTAAATAAAATGTAACAAAGGCAACTTACAGCATCGGTAGCTTTGTAGGAGAACAAAGTGGCAAAGCCCTCCTTCAGCCATAGGTAGGTCCACCATTGGATAGCAACATAATTGCCAAACCATTGATGGCAATACTCATGGGCAATGATGTTGGCAATATTGGTCTGGGTATTAACGGTGGAGGTGTCCTTGTTGTACAGCAAATATTCCTCGCGATAGGTGGCCAAGCCCCAATTTTCCATGGCACCAGCCGAGAAATCTGGAATAGCAGCTTGATCCAATTTCGGCAATGCAAAGTCCACGCCATAGTATTCAGCCAGGCGCTCGGTAATCAGCATACCCGATACCAGAGCGAATTCCTGTTCATGTTCGGTACCGGGGCGTGAGTAGATGCGTTGGGGTAAACCGTTGAGAAGACCCTCGGTATATTTGAATTCCGATACGATGAAGGCCACTAAATATGAGGGCATTTTCACGGTTTGTTGGAAGACAGTTTTTCCAGGCCTAAAAGAGACATGATACCATAAAGACATGATCTGTTTTTATATACGCTATGAACTTACACTGAGGCTGCCTCATTTACAGGCATATTGGAGATGGCCGTATAGCTGGGACTGTGATTGATGGTAATGGTGAAGTTGGCACGTTTGGCGGGTTCATCATAGCAAGGGAAGGCATGGCGAGCATCAGTACTCTCGAATTGTGTGGTAGCCAAATATCTGAAAAGTAAAAATAAAGAGTTGAGATGAGTTGAGTGTAACGAAGAATTTTCCATCATAGGAAATATTGTTCGAAGACACTATGAAGTATATACGAGTATATTCCCAGTCGTAGCAGAAACATGTGTCGATGGACAAAAACAGTTGGTATTGAAAATTGGCCAGATCGGACAAGAGGTAAAAAAGTTTCCCTCAAAAGGACTGGGTTGACCCCTGAAAAAATCAACAATCCTAAACTTAAAAGCGCAATATCTCATGAACTATTAGAGATATAACGCTGATATATGCAACATATGATATTTGCATTTATCGAAACACATTTTTGAGGAAAGTGGGCGGTAGCATCCCCCTTTTAAGAAATCACATTTATGGCCAAAGACTGATCGTTTTAAACATATATAGGATGAAACCAATTACTAGACAATTATGCTAAACTTTTTATGGTATAATTGTATAAGTGGGCGTGGCACCGCCCACACAAGCCTGTACTTAAAAAGACAATGTCTCGTGAACTAATAAAGATATGGCGATGACATTTAAGCATATGATGTTAAAATCGAAACACATCCCGAAAGAAAAATGGGATTCTAGATCTACAGAACCTAAAATCCGGGGATACATTAGTGTGAGAGCTATTTTTAAATATAAACGAGTTGTGTTTCGTAATACTGAGTATATCGGTAAGAGTAAGTGTTGCTGAAATAGTTTTAACAGTTAAAGTTGCCATAAAACTAGGTCATTTCTATAGCAGCACGAGGCGTACCTTTAAATATGTTCTAAACCCAAACAACTGTTTCGTATTTGATCGAATGTCGCATTTGACTGGAAGTATCCAATGGTTACTCTGTAAGTCCGGTACCACTGGTAGTAGGGTACCACCGGTAGTTTTGAGCCCACAGATCAACTTTATGGTACAGAAGACTTGCGAGAAGAAGCTAAGCGCATTTAATTTTTCATGTACGAGTAATTCTGTGTTAGATAAATTCGTTTAAAAATCGGTCTAAACTACAAAAGTTCAGTTGATTGAGCAAAGCTTCACCAAATTATATTAATTCTGAATATTCAAATTTTAGAAATTAAGTTTAAAACATCGGAAGATAAATACTATGATAAAGCTTATTAATGAGACAGAATGTTCTTACGTTTGATGTACAACAAATTCCAGTGCAAGAACTAATATTCGGTTGCACGGATATAAAAATTGTTATGCAAGTAACACCAATCATTCGATTGGCAAGAAAAAGTTGGTTAGAATTAATCCGTTCTCTGTATGTTTCATTCAATTATTCATATTAAAAAAATCACAAAAAGTATATGCCAGAGTTACCGAATTTTAAAAATCCTTTGAAATCATTTGCTGCTCTTTTAGCAAAAACAAAAACGAATAACCTTATATTTCTTAAAAATATTCTAAAAATTTATAATGTATAAATCTAAAAAAATATTTTCAAATCCTCTGTTGATAATTTAGCAAAAGCAAATGAAAGACTTTATATTTTGCACAATCCTAGGAACTATAATCCTTTAGCATTTTCTTTACGATTTTCCACAATTGCACACGTGGTCCTTGTAGTTCTTATTTCCAATTTTTTTCACATTTCGCAATACCAAATTCATGGCATATTCTTTTTGGTCACAGACTTATCGCTCCTTCGCAAACCCAAAACTCACCTTTGAGTGCCATTCACATCCGTGTATGTCGATAGATAGAAACCGCCATTATCGGTGCGCAGCAGACCGCTATAGACCACCGTCAAAGTCCATTTGGTGTCCTTGGCAAATGGTGTGGCCACCTTACGCGTCAGGGTCAAGAACTCACGCTCCAGCTCGTAGGATACAGTCAGTTCTTCTGCAGCCGTTGTTCCAGTTTGTATTGTGGCCGATGTAAAGTTCAATTGACGGGCATGCAGTACAATGGTCGTGGTAGCTTCCACAATTACCAAACTGATCTTTACTACGCCATTGAATTCCCGTATACCTTGATCGACCTTTGTAGTCAGAACAACATCGTACTCTTCGGGAAGTGTTTTGTTGGGTAGACGATAATCCAAATCATCAGCACGTGGACTCAGGCGAGCATTGGGACTCTCAAGTACTTCCGAGTCGCGAAAAAGTGGCGGCATACGACGCGTTGCGGAGTGGGCGGATCCTGTCAGGATGGCCAAAATGGCAACCGTTACCAAGAGAACACCGACGGAACGTTGCATGTTGCTGGTCGACCGAAATACAACATGCAATTGAGGAATACTCGGAGGAAACGAACCTTTATAAACTTGACATGCTTAACGATAGGCTTTAATTATGGTCTGATAGGCTTTAGAGCATGTCTGATTCGCACTGGCTTTAATAGTTGGCCTAATCTAATCAGTTATTATCATGAGTTCGGTTTATGATCGCGATGTGGTACAAAACTCCAGTCGCTCTGGTTAACTACCTCTGCTAGAAGAGTGCCGCACTTGGTAATCATTGCTCTATTCCGATGTATTAGGGACGTTTGACATTTTTAGCACATTAATTTGTTCAATTGATTGATAATCATTGCAAAGAGGTATTTGTACGGAGACTCTTTGATATACTCGCAAAGCCATAAACACGTGCGCGAGGGCGGATCAAATTATCTGCATCTTTTTGAAAGAAATGCAATTTTTGTAGAAAAACTAAAATTTTATTTTAAGCTTCATCTTATTTGCCTTGGGCTGCTGTGCGATGGTTGGTGAGAACGACCAGATAATAACATCTAAAAACAAGTAAAAAATGTTAAGTTTGGCTGTGCCGAACTTTGGATACCCTCCACCAGATTCCCAAATTTGGTGCGGAAGTCTGTTCTATATATTAATCTTTATGCCGAAAATTTCGTCTCGATAGGTCAAGTGTGTGGTGAGTTATCGTCATATTATTTCTCAAAGCCCATGAGTCCGTTTGTGTGGGAGGTACCAGTAGGACTTTTCCGATCTCAACCGAATTTGGCGTGGTGTGTTCTATATAAAAATCTTTATGTAGAAAATTTCATCTCGATAGGTCAAGTTTGCAGTGAGTTATTGTCATATTATTTTTCAAGGCCCATGAGACCGTTTTTGTGGGAGCTACCAGTAGGGCCTTTCCGATCTTAGCCAAATTTAGCGCAAAAGTCTGTTCTATATATTAATCTTTATGCCGAAAATTTCGTCTCGATAGGTCAAGTGTGTGGTGAGTTATTGTCATATTACTTTTCAAGGCCCATGAGACCGTTAGTGTGGGAGGTACCAGTAGGACTTTTCCGATCTCAACCGAATTCAGCATAGAAGTGTGTTGTATATAGAAATCTTGATGTGTAAAATTTCATTTCGATAGGTCAAGTTTGTGATGAGTTATAGTCATATTATTTCTCAAGGCCCATAAGGCCGTTTGTATGGGAGGTACAAGAAATGGTGGCCCAATCTAAACCATTTTTACATAGATGATTGCGCCTATATAGAGATTATTATTTGCAAAATTTCAATGATTTTGCTCAAGAAACTGGACGGATATTTCCAAATAAAAAACTAATTTTTATGAGGTAGTGTCGGTTGAGGGTCTCCAACACCAACTTCCCGTAGAGCTATATAGCCCATTTTCAATACCAACCATGCTAGGTTAACTACACATGTTTGTGCCAAATTTCAGCTCCCTAGCTGTTTTCATGCAGGCTCTATCTTGTTTTCAACAGCCGGACAGACGGACAGTCGGACATCTTAGAATTTTACGAAGATCAAGAATTTATATAATTTGTTTGGTCTCCGATGATTATTTCAAGGTGTTACAGACAGAATGACAAAACTAATATACCCTCCACTGTATGGTGGAGGGTATAAAAAGTCAGCAGCGGGTGACTATAAGTATGATTTGTATCACTAAACCATGTAAAATGTTTTCTATGAAATTATTTTGCTATTTGGAGCCGGTATTTAAACAGTACACACAGAGAAACAATTATTTGGGAATTGGTTCGATCTACAAAAATTCAGGTGGAAAAACACACTTTCTTTCACCAACGTTCCATGGTATTGATGGATACTTTGTTTCAGCTCAGATGGTTGCTACGACAATATTACAGAACTTGCAACCAACAAATCGGTAATACCAATCGAAATGAGTAAAACTATTGGTTGCCACAGCTGGGGGTTATAGCAACGAATCAATTATGATATGATATGTTATATTTATTACCTTAGACGGTTAATGCTTCCCAACTATACAGCCATACAAATCAACGAACTATAAATAAAAAAATATTTTCCAAAATAAAGAAACAGGCTAAACTGTAATTAGGCTAAAATAATTTAGCGATATTACTCAGACTTGATCAGTATTTTTGCCGTAGATAGGATCCATAATTTATAAAAATATGTTTCATGTGTTTTATGACTGAACAAAATTTCCACTGAACAAAATATTGATCGGAGACCCTATAAAGTATATTCTTGATCATCCTAAAAATCGAACAAGATCACCGCATATCCATCTTTCTTTCTGGGGAAATCAAACTACAGGTACAAACAATATTAATTAAAGCTACATAGGAGTTTTTTTTTTGAAGCTATATAAGAACTATCGATATCGATAACTTTGGCTTGGCAGCTAATCATGACAAACTGTGTTTGTGCCAAAAATGGCTCTATTTGTCAACAGTATAATGGACTATCTGTGTAACCGTCAAAATATACAAAGCATGAGATTGTTTGGTGATCCCGTTTTGAATGGAAGGTCAATTCCTTCAATTACCTCGTATTTTCTAAGAGATATGTTTTTTCAGATGTTCATAAAAACCCTAAAAACAATCAATGTGTTCCGTTGTATTAGAAACTTAGAATACATATATTTTAATGCAAACAATTAAAGGATACAACCTAATGGAGAGGTTATTCAGAAGAAGAAAAAAAATATGTAAATTTGGACACAACTTGATGCAACGCCCCATCAACAAACGAGGTTTTTAAGATATAACTGCAAAATAATTTGTCTTTTTAACTGAACTACTTCAATAAAGAGGGATACTAGTGCGCCTCAAATATATACAAAACTAGCTGACGTTGGCTGGTTTCGTTGCAAAGTCGTGGTGGATTGATAAGAGGGTTGCAATTTATATACCAGGTCCGGCAACAAAAACACAATAATTTATCATTGGAAATGGTTTTATTGTTTTTCAAAATATTCTCCTTTAAGATTAATACACTTTTGCATGCGCACAAACCAATTTTCGAACCACTTTTTCCACTCCGATTGAGACATCTCCAAAACATGATTTTTGAACGCTATAACAGCTGCTTCGGGCGATGAAAAACGTTGACCACGCATTTTTTCTTGATGTTAGGGATAAGAAGAAGTCAGTCATTGGGTGCCAAATCAGGGATGTACGGTGGGTGGCCCATCAATTCGACATATTGAGTGGTAAATAGCTCATCGTTTCAGCTGATGTGTGAGAGCTCGCATTGTCGTGATGCAATGATCTGTCTACTCTTATTATCTTTCCTCATTTCTTCGAACACTGTGGACAAACAGATGGTTGTACGAGTATACAACTCAGAATTGACCGTCCTACTTGCCACTAAAGGTAAAGGTATGTTGCCACAGTACATGGCAGGTTACACCGAAAAAACTTAATCATTTTCTTCGATGTATAGGATGATCGATCGGAACGTAACCGTGAATGGAGCTCACTATCGCGCCATGATATCGATATTTATGCTACCTAAGCCCGTAATCTTGACGACACTTGGTTTCAACAGGACAGTGTCACTTGCCATACAGCAGCACAAACAATGGATCTATTGAGATTGCCACAGTACATGGCCGGTTATACCGAAAAAAACGCAATCATTTACTTCGATGTATAGGGTGATCGATAGATAGGATGATCGATTGGAACATAACCGTGAATGGCGCTCGCTATCGCGCCATGATATCGATCTTTATGCTACCTGAAATTGAAGCCCATAATTTTGACGACACTTGGTTCAAACAATGGATGTATTGAGAGGTCATTTCGAAGGCGGCCAACTCAACTGTTCACGTTTTGGACAGGTGAGCTGGCCGCCTAGATCGAGTGTTATCACACCTTTAGACATTTTTCTTTGGGGTTACGTAAAGTCCAAAGTCTATGCTGACAAACCAGCTACAGGCTCAGGTTTTGGAAGCCAACACTACGCGTGTCATTAAAGCCATACCGCTCGAAATGCTCGAACGAGTCATCCAAAATTGGACCCTCAGAATGGAATCTCTGAGGCGTAGTTGCGGCCAACATTTGAAGGAAATTAAATTCAAAAAATAAATGCCATAAAATGTCCTTTCAAATTACCCATAAAGATTCCACACTTGATTTGATTTTTGATTTTTTTTGGTCTAAAAAAATACCTCTAGATGGATCACCCTATACTTCTTCTACGAACAACTTGTGTTGGATCTGGCTCATCTTGAAAGACCCATACGGTCGATTGCTGTTTTGTTTCGGGTTTATATGCATAGATCCATGATTCGTCACCTGTGACAATGTTATGCACTGCTTTTGAGCTACCGCAGTTATAATTTTTCAACATATTTTTGTAGCAATCAACATATTAATGAGCATTCGTCAATTTATGTGGGATCCAACGAGAACAAATTTTTTTTAATGGCCAAATGAACAAGCAATATCTTATTGATGATTGTCATACTAATAGCCAAAGATGCCTCAATCTCACGGTATTTCACATGTCGGTCTTGCTTAATCAGTTCAAGTACAGAATCGATGGTTTCTGGCAAAGTGACCGAAGTTGGACGTTCTTTACAAAATTCATCGTGGAGCGAACGGCGTCCGAGTCTTTACTTTTGGTACCTGCGATTAACAGTGGTTTTTGATGGTGCTTCATCGCCAAAAGTCGAAACACTCTTGTCTCGATAACCCACACCGAAAATCGTAAAAAGTCATCGCACGAAAATGTTCACGGGATAATTCCATATTTTGACTGACATGAATTTTTCACACTGTAAACAAATTAATTCGCCCTCAAATGACAAAACGTTCTGAGTGAAGTTATGCATAAAATGTCAAGGTTCCAATGGAAGTTCCAGTTTGTATCTGGGAACACTTGTATTGTCAGGACCCGAAATATAAATAGCAACCTACGTATTGAGGATATTCAGCTGGTCTAGTGCATGTTCCTTACCGATCTGCCTTGTATAAAATTATGAAATTTTCAGTAGGCTGATTACACTTCCATGTACCGTCACACAAAAAAGGGGGTAGCTCGATTTTAAAATTCCTGTCGTTAAGTTAATCGTACATCATTATCCACAACCACTTATTGGCTACTACCAGTGCCTAAAGCGCGACGATTTCAATGAAATCTAAGGAAGTGCCCGTACGTCAAAGGCCGATAACAAAAATAAGTGAACCGACTACTACTGTTTTACGCCATGCACGCAGAAAAAAAGTATGGTTGTGGTGACAATATTCGAAGAGGATAATACTATTGTTGGGTGTATGGTTGTGGTACAAAAATATTATGATCCCTACAATATTAGTATGATTCAAATGTAACCATCACAACCATACTATGATCCTTACAACAAAAGTATGATTTATACATAACCATACTATGATCCCCACAACCATAGTATGATTCACACTCAACCATACTATGATCTCCACAACCATACTATGATCCTCCCAACCATAGTATGTTTCATTTTCTTCCATATGACAACCATAGTATGATCCTCACAACCATAGTATTATTCACATGTAACCATGTTATGATCACTACAACCATAGTATGATCACAAATATGCAATGATCCCCAATATTATTTTTTAGAATTGGGTTAAGTTGTCAACAATAGATTTGAATTATGAAAATTATTTAAAAATACATTTAATTCAAAATTGTAAAAGTAATTTATTTAAAAGTAGAAAAAATTTGTTTTAAAAACATAAGCGTTTTTGTTAAAAATATTTCAGTTAAACAAAGCAAATGCAGATTGTTTGAAAATTTTTTAATTTCCATATAAAAATCATCATATAATTGCATTAGATCCGTAACAATAACATTGTTCTAAAAAGCATTTTTAAATGAGGAAAAATTACAATCATACAGTATGATTGCCGTAATCATATTATTGTTAACATAAAACCCAAATAATAATACTTTTGTCGCACCAACCATATTAATATTGTTACTACAACCATATTTTCATTATTAAATGTGGCAACAATACTATTATTACATTTCAACAATATTAATATTGCGGCAATCATAATATTGTCAAAATTAAATTCAGTAAACAATACTATGGTTGCGACGAACATATTTTTATTGCGGAGAACATATTATTATTGCCGTGACTATATAGTAACCATGTTTTTTCTCTGCGTGTATACGAACGGCTTATGTATTTTATTGGGTGATCCAAGCAGAGATACTCTTTTCAATAGAATTTTCTTGACAGATCACGTGTGAGTCGTGTCATGTTATTTTTGTTGAGTATTGTTTGGCATTTCATCATGGAAAGACTTACGCCTGAACAACATCTACAAATCGTTCAACTTTATTACGAAAATTCACCTTCGTTCAACTTATGGTCAACTTAATCGGCCTACTGAGCGTACTATTCGCAACACCATCATCCATCTTGAGACCCAGCATTCATTATTGGATAATATTCGACCGAATAGAACACGTCCAGCACGCAGTGAAGAAAATGTAGCGGCCGAGGCTGAGAGTGTGTACGAGGAGAGTCGATTGGGCGCCGTTCGCAGCAACTCGGACTGACGTATGGAACGACTTGGCGCATTTTACGTCGAGATCTTAAACTGAAAGCGTACAAAATTCAGCTTCTGCAAGAACTGAAGCCGCCGAACTTCCCTAAGCGACATCGCTTATCTCTATGGGCTCTTGAAAAGTTCGAAGAAGATCCGACGTTTCGAGCCAAATTTTTTTCAGCGATGAGGCCCATTTCTGGCTCAATGGGTATGTAAAAAAGCAAACTTGTCGCATTTAGGACGAAGAACAACCAGAAGATGTTCAAGAGCTGCCACTTCATCCAGGAAAAACAACGGTTTGTTGTGGTTTGTGGGCCGGTGGAATCATCGGCCCATATTTCTTCAAAATGGTGCCGGTGAGAAGGTAACCGTCAATGGCGACCGTTATCGGGCCATGATAACCGACTATTTGATGCCCGAAATTGAAGCTCGTGATCTCGGCGACATTTGGTTTCAACAAGACGGCGCCACTTCCCACACATCGCATCAATCAATGGATTTATTGAGAGAACACTTCGGTGAGCAGATAATTTCACGTTTTGGGCCGGTCCATCGGCTACCAAGATCGTGTGATATCACACCGTTAGACTTTTTCCTGTGGGGATATGTAAAGTCTAAAGTTTATGCGGACAAACCCGCTTCGATCCAGGCCTTGGAGAAAAACATCACACGTGTCATTCGCCAGTTACCAGTCGAAATGCACGAACGAGTCATCGAAAATTGGACTCAACGGATGGACCATCTGAGACGCGGTCAACATTTGATAGACATAATCTTCTAAAAAATAAATGCAAAATAATGTTCTTTCAAATGATAATAAACATTCCCCATTCAATTTGAATTTTCTTTAAAAAAGTAGGGAACCTCGAAATGGATCACGCGTTATAATAAAACGATTAAATGACTTAAAGATTCATCTGTTACTTGTAGGATCTTTAGGATTCTTTAGATGATTCCTTGAAAATTAACGACTTAGGTGAGTATAGTAAATACCACAAACAAAAAACATATATCTGGTAGGTCTCTGTATTTTTTTTTTTGGGGCGCAAAGTTTAAAATATTTGGGGTGAGCAAAGTTTTCATTTTAAATTCCAAAATAAGTTAAAAAATATTACATATTGTTTTTATTTTAGAGAATTTTCGTGATAAGATATTTGAAGTGAAATCGGATTAAAATTTGTTTTTTAGTAGGTAAATTGCACAATTGATCACCAAGTATTTTCCTTTAACACGCCCATATATAAATTACTGCTTATCCATATCAAAGGTCATATTTATGTCGTATTTAATAGCAAGTCGAATTTCGTCGGCGAGATAACATTATTGTTTTTTATATTTTTCTAAACTCACTTATACAAATGGTGAAATACCCGCATAAGTGTCAAACATCTAAACTCCATGTAAGTCCCGGAAATCTTATCGAATGTTTTACGATTTTTGAGTACTAAATTATAATTTATTTGGACTCATAAATTTGAAACCTTTTTTTTGGTGATATGCACAATATAAGCGTATTTAAGCCAATTACAGTTTGTGTGTGGCATAGGAAAAGGAATCATTAATGTAATCTCTAAATTAGTATTGAATTCAAAATCACAGTTCGGGTAGCAACATTTGGCCGATATAAAAAATACTAGTATTTACTGGAAATTTAAAGCGATTAAGTACTCGATAAGGGCAAGGCCATTACTACGTACTGCAATTGTACTTTTATATCAGCGTCTACCGAATTTTATATTTGATAAGGAATCTGGCACTGGGGATATCGGATTTTACATAATGGCGGGAATGATTGTAGTCCGGAGAAGTATTTTAAAAAATGCCCAGAAACAATTACATACATTTCAATAAATATTTCACAACAAAATGATGTGAAGAATTTTAAAATCTAGCGGGTAATCCGGCTAGTGGTTTATTTTTCAATCACACCTTATTTAGAAAAGTGGTCTTCACACTCTATATCTTGACAAAAAGTCAGTATGAAAAAAATTAATCGTTTTACGATAGAATAACGTTGGGGAAAAAATGCAAACTTTTTTCCAAAGTCCATGATGTGTTCCCCGAACATTTCTATTATGGAAAAGGCGTACCGGCCGAAATGAGACAACCAACTGCAGTATCTATAGATCTGAAACCCTCACGTGATCGCCGAGAAACCAGTGCATCCTCAGAATGTAAAAGTTTTGTTAGGATTTTGGAGGTTTCGCATCATTTGCTCATTATATTTAAAATTCTGATGGAAATGCCTTTTCGATTTGCAGTGAGCGCTAAAGAGGCATTACGTATGAAGCATTTTAAGAAGGAAGATTGGAGACACGCTCAGAGAAAAGTTATGGTTACTATATGTGACGCGCAAAATAGAAATGGACCTAAGGGTAAAAACCAGTTTTGTTCAGGAGAGCCATTTTAAAGACTAGGTCCCTTTCTATTTGCGCTTAGAATCGTCGACTTCACTTTCATAAAACGCGAATATTTCTGGGAGGGAACACTTTTGGGGCATGGGATCGGTCTCATTCGATGCTCAGATGTTGTCCACATCAAAAAAAAAGTGAAAAGTTGATGAAAAGTTTTGTTCAGCATAGCCATTTTAAAGATTAGGTCCCTTTCTTTTTGCGCTTAGAATCGTAGACTTCACTTTCATAAAACGCGAATATCTCTGGGAGGGAACACTTTTGGGCATGGGATCGGTCTCAGTCGATGCTCAGATGTTGTCCATATCAAAAAAAGAAAAAATGAAAATTGATTTTTTCTACCCTTAGGTCTCTTTCTCTATGCGCTGTCACATATGGTATAATTTGTTAAAGACCAATTTCTTATTTACTATTTTGTTCCTAATGGGCTAATGATGGTCAATATTGTAAATAAAACTAATTATTTTTCTCAATATTTTCTCGGCGTTTCTTCGGCTTTTCCGACATCAAGGACGGAAGCTAGATTTAAATATAGCTACCACCTACTATATATATAAGTATTCATCCAATTTTTATATTTTTAGCTCTAGCAGCCACATCTTACATCTTATCTTGATGAAACATACCATGTACCATGAGAAAGTTTTATGGGCCAAGGAAGTAATTTATTGATATAGAAGAATATCAGTTGAGATTTAGATATAGCTTCCACACAGATGTTCAACCGATTTTATGTTTTTAGCTCTCGAAGCCACTTATTTTAACTAATATTGATTATGTATGTCGAAGTAAGTTCCTCGTGCCAAGTACATGCGCTATCAACATTGAAAACCATTAGTTCAGGTTTAGATATGGTTCCCACATTTATCTGTTCATACGATTTTATGTTATAGAATTCTATTAAAATTGAGGAAAATCAGTTCAGCTTCAAATAAAAACCGATGAAAATTGAGATTGAGAAAAATATGTTCAACCGATTTTACCAGAAACAATAAAATATTCCCAGAAATTTTTATAGAACATAAGTTTTAAAATCTGAGTAAATTTTGAGCCCAAGTGGGCCAAGAATCTATTTAATCTTACTGTACATCCAGAAGTGCACGGTATATATCCGGCCATGTCTGACTTAAGTTTTTTTTTTTTTTAAGTTTTTTAAATACTTTTTTATTACTTATATTTATTAAATATGCTCTTTGGGAGCCTAACAAAAAGTTTAAAAATCTTGAAATCAAACATATTAATTCGTTAATGTTTTCTTTCGTTTTTTTTGTCGCATGGGACAATGCATCGCTGGTATGGCTTATATTGGGTGGCCAATATGGAGGCATTTTTTTTATTTAATTTCCTTTAAATTATGGAAATGAGCGTTTGGTGAGAAACGGGAGGATCCGCTGTTTTCGACCAAAATTTGGTTCTGTGATAGGGCCCATTTCTGGCGCAACGGCAAAATTGCCACATTTGGGCTGAAGAGAAACCAAAAGAGATTCAAGAGGTGCCATTATACCCAGAGAAAGCCACGGTTTGGTGCATTTTATGGGCTGGTAGAAATATCGGTCCGTATTTTTGCAAAAATGATGATGGCTGGAACGTTACCGTGAATGGTGCTCGCTATCGCGCAATGATATCGGACTTATCGCTACCTGAACTTGATGCCCGCAAATGACGACATTTGGTTCCAACAAGACGAAGCTACATGCCGTGCATTCAACGAAAGAATTAATTTATTGAGGGAAACTTTTATTGAACGCATTATCTCGCGTCGTAAGCCTGGGAAAGAATTACGAAAGAATTAATTTATTGAGGAAAACTTTTATTGAACGCATTATCTCGCGTCGTAAGCCTGGGATGTGGCCTCCAAGATCGTGCGATTTAACACCGCTGGACTATTTTTTGTGGGGTTGTGTGAAGTCGCTTTTCTACGCAGATATGCCCGACACGATTGACGCCTTGGAAGAGAATATTCGGCTCGTTATAGCTGACATACGACCCTCAAATGCTGCAAAAAATGTTCGAAAATTAGGACTCTTTGCTGAAATATATTCGAGCCAGTCACGGCGGACACTTCCCCTAAATCATTTTTAAAACATAATTGCATACCTTAATCTTTATAATAAACCTAAATTCTTGGCCATAACATAACATGCGTTTTATTTCTTCTTGAAAACCACACGTTCAAAAAAACATCCTTTATTAGGTGCCGGTACAAGCTGGTTAATCAGCAGGAGCGCTAATATGATTGTATCCGCCTTATTCTTTGTAAATGTATGAGCTGTAGGTTGTTTCAGCTTTTGACTACTCGTTGCGGGCCAAGGAGGACCCAACCCAAACCTCTCAAACTGCATAGAAGGATAGGCAATACTTTTTACGACTATGTTAATACTAAAGAGGGCCAAAGGTCCCTATGCAGTGCCAAGATTAAAATGGAAAGCACTACTGTTATGTATGTATGATTTAAATGGAAGGCAATACTGTCAAAAGTTTCTAACAACTTTAGTGGTTCAAAAGGATCCTATCAGTACCAAATGGCACTATGGGCAGTGGCCGCCAGAAGGAAAGACTGTACGGATTAAACTTATTACCTAACAATAGCGTACCAAGAGAACCCTGCGTGATTTTACCTACCATGATTTTAATTGACATGCGGAAGGTGGGTCAAGATGACTCTGCGTAGGACCTTTTAGAATAAGGGACAGAAGAGATTTACATGAATTAATCCAATAGCGGCAGATCATGAATCAAACTTGTCTGAGAACAAAAATATGACAAAAAAATATTTTTTATTGCTCAGTTGTATTAGTATATATAGTATATATCGTGTTGACTGTGTTTGTTGGATTTCAGGCTACTTAATTAATATGGCTTATAAGTTTTTGACAGTCAGGGCTGTCATAGAAACCAATGTTGTCACTATTGTTTTTAAAAACGATAAGAAAATTGCTTTGGTGTCATGAAAACCAATGTTATCGGTTTTATGTTCGGTTTTAATTACATTCGAAATGGACAAAACTAACTTGGTTTCATGACACCAAATGAAACCAACATTGCTTTGCAAAAACGACACTTAGCAAAACCGACATGGTTTCTATGACAGCCCTGAGTGGTTTTGTTTGAGTTTTTCAATGTCATCCTTGACCTTATTTACGTCCTGATGGATGCTATCGTTTCTCACATACCATAGTGGTCCATGATTTATCTTCGAATTGTCGAATGCATTCTGTGAATGAGATTGGTATTGCCAGATAGGCTTGATCACTGTCTTGTAAAGCATAACCTTATACGTAGTATTCTAGTTTTAATATGAAATGCTTGTTGTTTAGCCAGTGGAAATTAAGTATTTTTAACTAAATTTATGTCTTCTTAGCCTTAATGTACCTTCGCCAAGTCGTCAGTCTAAACCCATTCCAAGGTAAGAGATTTGGTGAAATTAGCTCAGTATGAAAATAACAAAGCAGGAAACCAATAGTTGATAATATGTCAACAGTACGGTAAGACAGTGCCGAGGACTACCAAAACTTCGAAGCTTCTCCATTCGTTTTTAGTAACGAAACTGATTTCGGCGTTATATCTAATTTAAGCATACTGGAGTGTCCCAATCCGGCCAAACACGTCTTCAGTGCAAATAATTTTCAAAATGTTCAAATAATTTTTTGGTAATTTTTTATAAACGAAATGAATTACACATAAATATGTACACAAACATAAATGCATACTTCTGGCACATTATAGATAATAATTTCGTAACTTAAATCCTACGATGACTAAATAATTTCCTATAGAGATTTCCGGCTAAACGCAGCATCTGACCAAAGCGATTCTGTCCGCCGCTGCGCATTGCTACTGCAGAGGCTGCATACACGTTCGGCCGTTGGTTTTGCATTAGCCAATCGTGAATATCCGAACCGAACTTTTCCAAAAACGCTTCGGTAATTTTTATTTGTTTTCCTACGTATTTTGAGTCGGGATCGACAAGTTCACTGCCATAATCGACATCGGTGGTTTTCAATTCCAGTGCAATTTTTTGATGCAATTCACGAAACTGAAAGAGAAATAAAAGTAAATCAATCACAATTTTCATATTCCAAAAAGACAGATTAGAATCCTAAGCAGTGTTGCCGCTTGTGGTAAAAAAATTAAAAATTTGGAGTTTACTCAGATCTTGGTCGCATTTGGGCATTTTTGTCGCTTATGTTAAGCCTCGATAAAGAAGACTAATCTAATTACATTGAAGTCAATTAACAAAAAAAATAAAATAAATAAATAAATAGTAATCCCGCAAGAGTTTAGTAATTTATAAACAAAAAGTGTCTATTTGCGGTATGTCTCGATTATGGAAAAAGCATTTAAGAAAAATAATTTTTTGGCGCCTTTTAGTAGTTAGCATAGCCTATGCCCTATAGTTGTCCAGGTAAAGTACTAAAATGGCTACAAAAAATTAATTTTACTACTTTGTTAACTTTTTTTTTTGAAGACAAATACTTCTGGACTCTTATTGAATGACTTAACTATTGCGTCTCATTTGTCGAGGCTTAAACTAAAACACCACTTTTATCAATAAAGTATATCAAGTACTTTTTAACGATTTGGTCTAAAACAGTCGACTTCGGGCCGTTTTGGTCGGTTCTTGGTAATATTTTAATCGAAAAAAAAATTGTTTTGCGGCAAGACTGCTCCTAACCATTTTGTAGCCGATGCCAGACAGGCAGTGATGCGGTCTTTATCGCTCATGAAGGAAGTTCTACAAGATTATGTGAGATGCTCTACGACAGCTGCACCAAGTAGAATATGTCTGTTATTAGAGCAGATGTATTATAAAGAGCATAACTTTAGTTTCTCTTTCAACAAAACGTTCAAGAGAAAATGAACTAAGCTTAACAGCTTGCATAGACCAAAGATACATGCCAAAAAAGACAGATGCCAATAAAAAGCTCTTGCAATTTGGCTTTATGTATAGAATATAGAGGTTTGCTATATAGTGTGTAAAACCCAAAAATAAAAATTGCTTTGTTATGGTAAGAATAAAGCTTTTGCCTTTTTATGCCACGCCATTTCGCCAGAGATTTTGAATTATACTTTTCCCCATTATAAACCTACTCTAAAACTATTTAAAGATATTCCATTAACTTCGAAATCTTCTTATATTTGAAGAAATTCCATCAAATTTAAAAGCATTTTTCGATTATGCGAGCTCAGCAGTGTTGCTGCTGGACAATTTTTTTTCGACCGAAGTAGGCCTAAATCGACTCTTGCCAACCAAATCGTTAAAAAGTCATTGATATATGGATAACACTAGCTTGCTGCCATTTCAGTCCAGAATTCTAAAAAATTTTGTTCTTTAGATTTTGGCCTACTTAACACGAAAATGAATTTTAAATAATTTTCTCTGATTAGTTTGCAGGATAGAATTTTTGGAATTTGTTTACGATTTTGTTATGAAGTGTCTCAGTTTTTTGGACAACGTATAACTCACAAAGGTTTTGATCTTTATCAAGAGTGCTCTCAAATTAAAGAAAATTAACTTTTCTAAAACTTTTGATACAAGGTATTAAACTCAGATCAATAGTTTTGACGTTAGAGGCATTTAATTTTTTGTGCAAAAATCTCAGTTTAAAATTGAAAAAATATATATATAAACAATAATGTATATATATAAATTTAGCATAAAGTTTGGAATTTCTTGAGAAAAGCAAGCCACGGTTTCTTGAAATTTGGTGAGAAATGGTAGAGCTAAGACATCTTCAAAAAAAAAAAAAAATCCCAAAAATACTACCTTGAAAACTAAATTTTTTTAATATTCTATTTCCGTGTTTAGGACGCCAAAATCTAAGGGAAAAAAATTTTTAACTCTGGATCAGGTAAGAAAATTATAATTTGTTATCTAGTGTAAGAAGTAGCGGCAAAAGTCCGACCAAAAGCCGGCCAAACTACAAATTTTGAATTTTTCCAACCCAAGTTCGCCGGAACTTACCAAAACGGCAATACTGGAGCTCAGTCTAAGATTTAAAGTCTATACTCATTTCTTTGGTCAAGATTCTCTTAAAAAAAGTATTCCTCAAATAATTAGCTTTTAATTTCTCTCTCTCCAGTAAATGGTGGTTCTCTCACGAATAAGTTATTTTATAAAAAGTACGAGTATAAAACGTTCGATATAATGGGTGATTTAAGTAAAGATACTTTTTAAAATAGCATTTTTTTGACAGATCACTTGTGAGTCGTGTCATGCTGTCATGTTATTTTTGTTTAGTATTGTTTGGTATTTCATCATGGAACTTTATTACGAAAATTCACGTTCTGTAAGGAATGTGCTTCGTTCAACTTATGGTCAACATAATCCTCCTACTGAGCGTACTATTCGCAACACCATCACCCATATTGAGACCCAGCATTCATTATTGGATAATATTCGACCGAATAGACCACGTCCAGTACGCAGTGAAGAAAATATAGCGGGCGAGGCTGAGAGTGTATACGAGTAGAGTCGATTGGGCGCCGTTCGCAGAAACTCGGACTGACGTATGGAACGACTTGGCGCATTTTACGTCGAGACCTTAAATTGAAAGCGTACAAAATACAGCTTGTTCAAGAACTGAAGCCGCCCGACGTTCCCAAGCGACATCTCTACGCTCTACGTTTTTGAGCCAAATTTTGTTCAGCGATGAGGCCCATTTCTGAATCAATGGGTATGTAAACAAGCAAAATTGCCGCATTTGGGACGAAGAGCAACCAGAAGAGGTTCAAGAGGTGCCACTTCCAAAAACAAAAAAAACAACGGTTCGGTGTGGTTTGTGGGCCGGTGAAATCATCGGTCCATATTTCTTCAAAAATTATGCCGGTAAGAACGTAAACGTCAATGGAGACCGTTATCGTGCCATAACAACCGCCTATTTGAATTGAAGCTCGTGATCTAGGCGACATTTGGTTTCAACAAGACGGCGCCACTTATATGGTATGGTTGTGTATGAATAATTCTATTGTTGTGAGGACCATAATATTGTTATGGGGATCATAGTATGGTTGTGTGTGAACCATACTATTGTTGTGATGAACATAATATTGTTGTGCCACAACCATATACCCAACAATAGTATGATCCTTTTTGAATATTGTCACCCCACTTCCCACACATCGCATCAATCAATGGATTTATTGAGAGAACACTTCGGTGAGCAGATAATTTCGCGTTTAGGGCCGGTCGATTGGCCACCAAGATCGTGTGATTTCACACCGTTAGACTTTTTCCTGTGGGGATATGTTAAGTCTAAAGTTTATGCGGACACACCCGCTTCGATTCAGGCCTTGAAGCAAAACATCACGCGTGTCATTCGCCAGTTACCAGTCGAAATGCTCGAACGAGTCATCGAAATTGAACTCTACGGATGGACCACATGAGACGTAGCCGCGGCCAACATTTGATAGACATAATCTTCAAAAAATAAATGCTTATAAATGTTCTTTTAAATGAATAAACATTCCCCATTCTATTTGAATTTTCTAGTTTTTTTTTAAAGTAGGGAACCTCGAAATGGATCACGCGTTAGAAAACTAAAGTTTTCACATTTGTGGAATCTCTTTAAACAATTTGTACTCTTGGAGCTGCTTATACCGCAAAAGTTTAAAGTATATTTAACTTTTCTGCTTAAACTCTGGAAAAACAGCGCTTTCGAATGTCTGTGCTCTCAGATATTGAACGATTTTCGAAAATCTTTAATTACAACGCACAGTACTTCAAAACTAATAAAATCTCGTTACAGGTTTCGGATCTTCGAAAGAAGTGACTAGTTAAATTTTTTCCACGTCTACTCTTAAATCTCCCACTAAGAAAAATCAAGTTGTATGTGCTACGCATTTCCCCAAGTTCCCCATACCTGTGAACGATGTTGCGTCGGTACATATTCCGCCAGTATATTAAAGATATCGACGAAATTCGGCTGGCGTGCCATGGTTTTATAATTGTTCGCTATATATTGCCAGAGTATATAGCGCGATTTTCCATTAGAACGGCACAATCTTTTTATGTACGTCACCGATTCATTTTGATTCATTATGTACTGCGAAGCATTTGCACCGATGACTATATCCAGGTAAAGTCGTATCTGAGCGGGATCTTGCGTACAACGCAGGGCAATCATTACATCTTCATAATACAGCGAATCCCGATTGGCCGTGGTGAGAATGGCAATGATCGAGTTGAACTCATCGTCCGATAAATATCGCAGGCCGTAGCACAGAACAGTGCCCGTTATAACGTAATAGTCCTCTTTGGCGATCACCAGCTCTTTGTGATGGAAAATATAGTCGAAGGCCAGTTGACGGGCATATTCCAAGCACTCGGTAAGATCTACCGAACAGGCCATTTTCAGGAGATTTTGACGGGCCACATGTTCCGAGCCGTTCTTCTCCTGTATCGCTTCGCGGGCCACATGTATAGAGGGGAAATACTTGCGGTACATCGGACCTGTTAGATGTCGCACAAACTGTTTGTAGGGCTCGTACGAGGCGGTGCCGTCTAAATTGTGTTCGAATAGCTGCACCGTGGCCTGCACGAAATTCCACACGAGCAAATCCTCTTCGCGATTCAAGTACTTGAGCAGCTCAAAAATCACACCAATGCTCTCGATTTCATTGTGATCAATTAAAGGCTGCAGGCAGTGGAAAATATCGGCTCGATTGAACTCATGAATATCGAGATGATTGTTTTGCAGTGCTCGAGCAATTCTTCGGAGATTCTCGTCATCGTACAGCACATGATAGAAGCCGGTCTGCTGTTTGTTCACAATCAACCAATCGTTGGGATGCAGCGTTATGCCCGTGTCGGCCGGCTTAAGAGTGACCTCTTGCTGGGGCAGCATAAAGTAATCGGCCGATGTACGACTAAAGTTATGATCGGAGGCTGAAGCGAAATTCAATGGAATCCACAAGTGCTCGGTCAGAGGTGGCCGCGATTGCTGTCGTATGGTTATGGTATTGTCCTCATAGTTGCGGATCACCTTGACGATGGGCACCATTTTACTGTGCGTCCACGACATCATGATGTTCGGCACCCATTGCACCCATTTCTGATGGCGAAAGTATTCATCCTCTTCCAGAGCCTGTTGCAGACACATGAACAGATCCAATTCGTTTGCCACCGTATACTGACTTGACAAGGTAAAAGCTTTTTCAAATTAATTGTTAATGACCATCATCTCAGAGAGACTGGCGTTTGAAGCGAACTTACTATTTGGTCAGGTACAATTGGATGCCACGCATAAAGGTCTGCTGGCTGAAGGCATTATGGAACATTTTTATCACACAAGCGGCTGGAAAATGAAAGAAATTACACCAGTAACCAACCTCCTCTAATCAAGCCAACTTACCCTTCTGATAGCTAATAAGATCGAACACACCCACAATGTCATGATCCCCCTCCACATAGTAGGTCATGGGATGCCACGGCGTGGTATACTTGTGATAGCTATAAGCCTTGTAAGCGGTGTCCATTAGAAAATACTGCAAAGCATTGAATTCTGGGTGAAGCTACACAAAAAAGGTAGTCTTTTAAGCTTATTTATTTAAAAAGAACCTCTTTACTACACTTACCATATTAATGATCACGTGCGAAAAGTATGTGGCAAAGCCCTCATTCAACCATGCATATGACCACCACTCGGGCGAAACCAGATTGCCAAACCACTGGTGGACAATCTCATGCACTATCGTTATGGTGTCCTTGAACCTATGCTGCAGATCATCATCCTCATACAGCAGGCAATCTTCACGGTAGGTGATAAGGCCCCAATTTTCCATTGCGGCTCCATAGTTTTTATTCAAGGCCACATGGTCCAGTTTGTCCAAAACATAGCCAATGCCCAAATACTCTTCGATGGCAGCCACTGTGCGTACGGCAAACTTTAGCTGTTGCTCACCCTTGTGCGTAGCCATTGGCGGTGTAAAGACACGCTGCGTAATATGTCCGTGCGTCTCGGATATAAACTCGAAATTGGAGATGACAAACGCCACTAGGTATGTGGATATCGGTGGGGTGGTGTAGAATACGGTGGTGGCTAAATCGCTGTCGCTGCAAAAGGAAATTGAAACAGCGTTAATCGATCGATTCAGCAATTAAATAAAAAAATTAGTAATCAAACTACCAATTAAACAATGGATCAAAGATCATTCATTGATTTATCGATTATACAATTAAACTATTAATTAATTACCGAATTAATTGAGTCAATTAATCAATTAATCAATTAATCAATTAATCAATTAAACAATTAATCAATTAATCAATTAATCAACTAACCAATTAATCAATTAATCTATTAATCAATTAATCAATTAATCAATTAATCAATTAATCAATTAATCAATTAATCAATTAATCAATTAATCAATTAATCAATTAATCAATTAATCAATTAATCTGATAATTTGAATAAATCAATTTAAGGTAAATTAAACAATCAACCAATGAGTTAATTAATTAATTAATTTATCATTTTTCTACAGATTCAAATGTTAAACAAAATTACTCGACCGTCCACTTACTTGTGTTGAATAAGTTCCCGCATTGGCATATTTGAAATGGCGTTGTAAATCTTCCCGTGTGTGATGCGTATCGAAAAGTTAGCCTTAAATGCGGGCTCGTCGTAGCACGGAATTGCCAAACGTGCGCTCGTTGGCTCAAATTGTGTAGCTGCCTGATAGCTTCTGCAAAAATAAAAATATTGAAATCACAAACAGTTTTCAAGACCAATATAGTATGTAAAATTGTGCTGGAAACAGTTTTAGCAAATAAATACCAGAGGTTTTAGAACTCTTAGTCTGAGGTTAATTTTGTGTGTGGATTGGAGAATATCTACGAGTACATAAATTGCGACACATAGACAAATTATTTGTACGGGTTCTTCAGGATATTGGTCGAGAACATAATGCAGATGCGAATCATGGGTTGTGCCACAAGCAGCTTCATTTCCAATCCACCATCGATAAGTAAATTGACCAAATATATTAAAAAATGACTCAAAATATAACACAAAAAACTAATAAGAATATAAGTGGTCCAGGGCTGACATTAGTGTCACAAATCAAATTGTAATAAAGTCAGATGCAATTCTATTAGGGCCCAAGTATCATTTGTATGGGGGCTATTTTAAAACACCATCAAGGCTAATTTTTAATACTACTTTTATATGTGAACAATTTAAAATTTCCTTTATTCGAACCAATCGACTTTCAGCAATGTTTATCTAGTGGTCAATATTACGCCACAAACCAAGTTTTATTAAAATCTGATTTTATTTGACGTCTTGTTCTGGTAAGACCCTATATCGGTGAATACATTTGTAAGTGTGATATATAAAAATATGGACCAATCTTCGCAAACCAAGTTTCCCTGACACCTGATGAAATTTAATTATACAGTTAGACTTTGGATCAAGTGAAACAGTTGTGTGGAGGCTATATCGAAACATGGAACGAATCAGTATTATGACTTTGTGCTTATAAAATAAATGCAGGTAGACCCTTTGCTAAGTATACTGATTGATTTACAATTAGTATCTGGTTTTATTGAGCAATGTCCTTTCGCTTGTCTATCAATCGTTGCAATCATATTTAATGTCGTAGTTATGAAGCGATATCGATGAGCCTTAGTACAGTTTTCAAGTTTGGTCCAAATTTTGATATCATACAGGTTTTTCCCGTTTCCGGAACCTACAGATCTAAAAACTACTTATTACATACGATTTCACACAGAGTGTTATGAGTAGAATGCGGAACATTATGAAATTTATAAAATTAGTTTGATTAAACTCAAGTTGTGTATGCAGGCTAGTTGTGAGTCCACTAAGTTGTTTTCGTATGCATATTTTATATATGGAGTTTTTATGCAAAAAATGTGCATTGGGAAAATGTAAATAAAATATTGCATATGCAAAAAAAAAAATATGAAATTGTTAAAACAATCTTAAATTGCAATATTAAATTTATTTATCTATTATTACTCATATTAATAAAATTCGTCTGTGGTAAGACAAATCATCGTCGGAAGTTCTTACTACAGCATAAAACACTATCTATTTCCTAGTAAGATATGGCGCTTTACCTTTATTTTTTAAAAAAAATCAATATGTACAAACTTTTTTTGTACAGGTTTTTATGCAAATATTCATTTTGCATTATTTAATTCTAGATATGCAAAGAAAAGGATATGTAATTTGAAATTTGAGTAGCATTACAATTTTTTCCGTCCTCCCAATAAAAACATGCAGTTGCATAAAATTCCGCTGTCAATTTATAAGCGACTAACACCCATCTCTGGTGCCATTCGACCATATCGGTACATGTCTTCTGAAGCTCTCTCTATATATCCTCACCACGTTTCATTAAAATTGATCGATTTTCGGTTAGACCTTTAATCGGGAGATGAACATGATTTTTAGAAGTTTTAATTAATTAATCGTTCTGGCCGAAATAATAATGATTCTTTATTAACTTATTATAGTAAATTAAAAATCGATTCAAAAGCTATCCTGCAAACCAGCCGCACAGACGGACATGGTTAAAATTACTTAAAAAGTCATGAATCGGATATAGTCAAAATATATGTAGGTTATAAAATGAGTTCAAGCTACAAAAATTCTCTTGGAAAAGAAGACTTTCTACTGCAATTAACAAATGTAAATTATCTTGATAGAAAATTTGGAAGATATGCCACCAATGATAATCGTGTGACAACTTCAAAGGATTGTTTGGAGTTTTTTAACCGAAATTCAAATGAGTTTTTGCGGCGTTTAGTAAGTGTGGATGCAACATGGATCCATTACAACACTCCGGAGACCAAGCAACTGTCTAAACAATCGGTTTCTAAGGGTAAACCGGCTCTGAAGAAGGACAAGGTGACTTTGTCGGCCAAAAAGTTGATGGCAACAGTTTTTTTGGGATGCACTCAAGATAATCCACATCGAAAAACACTAAACGACCAATATAATGCCAACTTATTGCACCGATTTATGGAGGCTTTAAAAAAACACGACCCCATATGGCAAAAAAAAAATGTTCTTTTTCATCAAGATAATGCACGGGATTTAGCCCCTAGAGACTATTTCCTTTTTCCAAACCTAAAGAAATGGGTCGGTGGAAAGAGATTCAGCTCGATGATGAAGTTATTAATCAAACTAATGCCTTTTTTATAGACTTAGAAAAATCCTGTTTTTGAAGCGATACAAAAATTGGAGAAACGTTGAATTTTAGAGTATTGAGCTAAAAGGAAATTATGTGGAAAAAAATATTGTTTTTTGCAAAAAAAAAACTGTTTTATTTGAAAAGTCACGGAATAATTGATATGCCCGTAGTAATGGAATGAAGTGTAAATAATTGAAAGTCAAAATTGCCAAATGTTAAAACCAACAGTTTACAGTATTAGTTTCTGTACAGAATTGTTCGTTAGAAGTATAAATTGGTAATACTAACAAATTATTCCGTACTTATTAATAAAACAGTTCCAATAACGTCCATCCTATGTCCACAAACAGCATAAAATCGGATAAACATAAATGGTGGGGCATTTAAAACTTTAAATTTGAGTCGGCTAAAAAAAAGGACTGATATTTTTTCAAATTTCTGGTTTTATTCAAAAGGTTAAACTTTGTCATTAAATACACACACTGTATCATTTATACCACAACTGGCTCGGCAATGCCACATCCAATCAATCCAATTTTTCAGTACATTTTCGATTGTTTCGGATCGAATCTCTTCAATGGCAACTTTGACTTCGTGTTTCAACGCTAAAACTGTCTTTGGCTTTACGTTGCATTTATCCTTAATGGCTCCCCACAGAAAATAATCCAAAGCGTTTAAATCACAGCTCCGAGGCGGCCAATTTACATCAAAATTTAAGCTGATTGTTCGATTTTCAAAAACAGTGCGTAAAATATCGATGGTTGCGTCGGCTGCGACAAGTGGCACCGTCTTCTTGAAAACCAATGTCGGCCATGTTATTCCCTTGAATTTTTGAAAACAAAAATTCATTAAGCATGGCGCGGTAACGTTGACCGTTGAAGATAAAAGCTCCTTTGCTCATTTTCATTCCGCCGGCCCAAAATCCACACCCAACAGTTACTAGTTGTGGATGCATTGGCTTTTCAATAGTCACGCGTGGGTTCCCTGAACCACACATGGCTCAATTTTGCTTATTAACATAGCCACCGAGATTAAAATTAGGTTCATCCTTTTAAAAAACGATTTTAGGTAAAATTCTTCATCTCTTGCCAAAGAATCCATAGGGCGAAGCGAAAAGGCATCGGATGGTGTTCCATTATAAAATGGAAAATTCAACATGAATCAAATAATACCAGAAATTTTAAAAAATATAAGTACGTCTTGTTTTTACAGCCGATTCAAATTTAAACTTTTAAATCGGCCACCCTATATGTGTGCGGGAGACTATCTAAATTCAAACCGATTTTCTTCAATTTAATTTACGTCTTTCCTAGGTCCACAATACTAACGTTTGCCAAACGTCATATAGAAATCTGACAGGTTTTTTTTTGCAATTTCAATTACGTCTCAACTTTTCCCAAAACACGTAACGTAAGCCCAGTGATAGCTAAAAAAACATAAAACACGATGAAAATATGTATGTATACCTAAATCTGTATGGACGGACAACATTTTCAGCAGGGCACATGCGTAGGGTTTACTATAGTCGCCAATCACATCTTCAGTTTCTTTTTACTAGAGCTTTTTTTAGAGAAAGTATTTTTTTCAACTGACCTTGCATTTATTTAAAAATTTGGGGCACGAACTGGGGGTTATACTGATTCAATACGAAGTACACACAATCATTCCAAATTCAGTTGTGACAACAATATGTTGTATAGTTGTTCCCCTTACACATTAGAATGAGGATATAATTTCTTGTAAAGTCGTTTGTTTTCAACAGAGAAAAATTTTACGAACCACAGATTTTGTTTTTAACTTATAATACATATATAAAAACGTTGTATTAGTTACGAGTTTCGTTATTAGTTCACTTTCACTAATAGTTTGCATTTAAAGAAAATTGCATCGTTTAAAAAACAGTTTGAATTAAAATGATAGCTTCAACTTTCCCATCTCTGGTTTGTTTGGTTTGCTACAACACTCCAACGCGATATTATTGAATCTAGATAGGTTAAGGGCAATCACTTGGTCGATTTGCTAATATTTTATTCATATTACAATATTATTATTATTTTATACAAATATTGTAAGATATTAATATTTGAACACATACCCTGGCTTCCAAAGAAAATACAAGGGAATTTCCATCACAACAAATGGGGAGGGCTTTCCTATCGATCAACGTAAGCAACAGTAGGCGCGCATTCATTTGTTTACCCTCGATTTAATAGTTGGCGGCGTTATCGCTGTCATCATTGAAAACTGCCAGCTTGATTTTATGGACTGTTTACACTTTCTACTCGGTGTTTGCAAAAGATAAGACGCCCGTGTACGTACCCACAGCCACACAACACTCACTATGCCATGTCTATTCACTGGCGTATTTATTTGAACAATCGATGACGAAACAATGATTTCGAGGGTGCCTCCTCCTCCTTATCAGCACTACAGAGGAGCAGCCGACAACGTTTCAGTCTGAATTAAGTTTATTCATACGTTTTTCTTGTTATTCAAGAACGTTGACTGAGGCGAAATGGAATGGAGCAACCTCCCTTACCCCCTGACTCATATCCGCTTAAACGGCCGCGTGTCGTTGCAACGCCGTGCACCCTTTCGGGAGGACTTTAATATTCTT
Source organism: Hydrotaea diabolus (assembly GCA_963513945.1). NCBI lineage: Eukaryota > Metazoa > Arthropoda > Insecta > Diptera > Muscidae > Hydrotaea > Hydrotaea diabolus. The sequence continues at coordinate 236,834,154 of OY740716.1, read as the reverse complement.
ACTACTCTTCTTTTCTTTTTGTACTTACATAACCCGATTCACTGGGTCGGTGTAGGCCAACCAATAGAGTCCCAATTGCACTTCATTCATAACTGCATCGTAGAGTATTTCCAGCCGATACTTCTTGCCCACCTCGAATACTTGATAGTATTCCTGGGCATGTATGATGAGGAAATGTCTGCGACTGTCGTAGGTGTAGGTTAGATCTCGCAGCATGTCATTGGTCTCCATGTCGGTGGCGGTTATAACGTAATTGCTGAGATTGGTGGCAAGCAGCACTATCTCATCGGTGGTCTCTCGTATATCAATGTCGATGGTGACATTTCCCTTGAACTGTCGGTCGCCCAGATGAATGTTGGACACAATATGCACATGATACTCCAGGGGAAATGAGGAATTTGGCAAACGCACTGGTCGTTGCCTCAATGCTGCCGGCGCCAACGTGGTCGTCGTCAAATTATCAGCTGCTTCCTGACATATGGCACCGTCGGCCAACAGCAGCAGCAACAACAGTGCCCAAAAAAGACATCCGCATATAAAAGTAAATATTTGATGTCGTCGTCCCACCATCGTCGCCTCGAAAACCTCGACTTGTATCGACAACCGCTCAATTCCACAAATAGATCGCAACTAAATAAATCGGAATTATTTTATTCCGAAACACTCCTCTCCATTGAACACTAACGCAAAAGGCAAAATTCGATTTCGAATTGACGGCGATAAGATAAGAATGCGTATTCTATATAAAACATTCGGAGCATATGAGAACTGGCACGAGTACGTTACTATGCCGTATAAGAGTAAAATCAGTTCAACATCATAGCATTAACTCTGGTAAATCCCAGAGCGCCGTGTGCTGTCGTTGCACTTCGATGTAGTCCAGTGTCCAGCAAGAGTTTAAATGGCGTTGACAAGAAGATCCCAGTAATTGCAGTGTAGCTTTCACTTTGTAATGAAAGGGCCAACAGCAACATCGACAGTAAAATGCACATATGCAGCCATGGATGGGAGTAGTGTATTTCCAAATTCTGCTATTCAAGAAGATTTCTAAAATCTTTCAATAAGATTTCTAAAGGGTGTTTTTTTCAGACGTGTGGTTTTTAAGAAGAAATAAAACGCATACGATTTAACATTGTAGCCAAGAATTTAGCTTAATTAAAAAAATAATGGTTTGCCATTATGTTTTAAGAATGATTTCGTGAAAGTGGCCGCCACGGCTGGCTCGAATATATTCCAGCCGAGAGACCAAATTTTGACCAAGCGTGTCAGGCTTATCTGCGTAGACAAACGACTTCACGTAACCCCACAAAAACGTAGTCCAGCGGTGTTAAATGGCACGATCTTGGAGGGCACGCCACAATCCCACGACCCACGACGCGCTTACCAATAGATACCTTCAATAAATTTATTGGTTCGTTGGCTGTATAGCATGTAGCGCGTCAACATCCTTCAATTCAGGCACAAAAAAGTCATTAATTATGGCTCTATAGCATTCCCCATTGTTTACAGTGACTTAAAAAAAATAATTTGGCTACGAAATGCAATTAACTCGTGAACATTTTCGTGCGATCATTTTTTACACATTTCGACGTGGATTATCACGACAAGAGTGCATCGATGAACTTAAATCTTTGCATGGCTGTGAAGCACCATCCTACATCACTGTAAAAACCTGGTTTAATGAATTTAATCGTGACCGACGCTCGCTCAAAGACGAATGTCGTGAAGGTCGTCCAAAAACGGCCGTTGTGCCAGAGAGCATTGAAACCAATATGGGCTGAAAGGGTTCCATTTAAGGGTTAAATCAGATACAATGTGAAGCATCTAGAGCTGCTGCTTCTGAAATCGGCAAGAACATTTGCATTTTAAAAAATTATGCACCGATATGGACAATTTTCCTTAATGGCCCTAACCTAAGCAGTGGACTAAGTTGCGTTGAGATCGGTTCATACTTGCGTCATGTATTTGGATTACATAAAGAGAGATGGACTGACATACAGGCGTACTTCGCACAATACAATTTTATTCATATTCGGTCGATATAATAATTATGTGATCTTTGTTCGTTTGTTTAAGCTGGACTTCGTTACGATACCACACTGTGTGGAATAGGGTAAAAATATATTTCTAATATTATACAGGGTGCTACAAAAACAAAACACAATATTTTTTTTTTGTATTTTATTTGAATGGTTAGTAAGTAGATTTATTAAAATGTATGCTTAGGATACCGAAAAGAGGATTTAGATAGTGCAGCGCTGTCATGCTTTGCAGTCCAGCATTGTCGTTTAAAGGGAAATTAGGTGGGAGTTTGGGGGAACTCTTCCGAGTGCATGGAGGCTGGTAAACATGTTTGCCGAATCTGGAAACATCGCACGATGACCGTACACACTGGAAACATCGCACGATGACCGTACCATCGAGATCCCTATGTCCTGGTGCAATGCACGTCAATTCAAGCAAATCCAAGCCTTTCGACTCAACAATTATCGGCGCAAATTGCAGTTAGCAGGCGGTCATTACAAACAGATAATTATGGCTGTAATGGGTAATCCATCTAGAGGTATTTTTATAGAACAAAAAAAATTATAAAAATTCAAATCAAGTGTAGAATCTTTATTGGTAACTTGAAAGGACATTTTATGGCATTTATTTTTTGAAAATAATTACCTTCGAATGTTGGCAACTGTATTATGGAAATGAGCGTTCGGTGAGAAACGGGAAAATCCGCTGTTTTCGACCAAAATTGTTTCTGGCTCAACGGCAGAGTCAATAAACAAAAATACCGCATTTGGGCTGAAGTGCAACAAGAAGACGTTCAAGAGGTACCCAAAGAAAACCACAGTTTGGTGCGGTTTATAAGCTAATGGAATCATCGGTGCATATTTTTTAAATAGGTGGATGGCCAGAACGTAGCCGTGAATGGGGATCGCTATCGCGCCATGATATCATCTTTTTGCTACCTGAAATTCAAGCCCGTAATCTTGACGACACTTGATTTCAACAGGACGGTGCCACTTGTCATACAGCTGCTCAAACAATGGATCTATTGAGAGGTCATCTCGAAAAGCAGCTAATTTCATGTTTTGGACAGGTGAGTTGGCCGCCTAGATCAAGTAATATCATACCTTTAGACATTTTTCTTTGGGGTTACGTAAAGTCCAAAGTCTATGCTGACAAACCAGCTACGATTCAGGTGTTGGAAGCCAACATTACGCGTGTCATTAAAGCCATACCGGTCGAAATCCTAAAACGAGTCATCCAAAATTGGACCCTCAAAATGGAAACCCTGAGGCGTAGTTGCGGCCAACATTTGAAGAAAATTATATTCAACAAACAAATGCCATATTATCTCCTTTCAAATTACAAATAAAGATTTTACACTTGATTTGAATTTTTATATTTTTTTTTTGTTCTGAAAAAATACCTCGAGATGGATCATTACTTGTTTCCGTACAAAGTCGAAATAACAAGCAAGATAAACCATCTGGATTTTCCTATTTGAATGGAATTTTGCCAAAATATTATTGAAATTGCCGAAGAAGAGAACAGCTTGATAAATTGCTTGTTTATATGTGGCGAGGCGCATTGTGAGACTTATATAGGGTGATCTCTCTAGAGGTATTATTTCAGAACAAAAAAAATATAAAAATTAAAATCAAGTGTGGAATCTTTATTGGTAATTTGAAAGGACACAATGTCTAAAGGTGTGATATCACTCGATCTAGGCGGCCAACTCACCTGCCCAAAACGTGAAATTAGCTGCTTTTCAAAATAGATCCATTGTTTGAGCAGCTGTATGGCGAGTGGCGCCGTCCTGTTTAAACCAAGTTTCGTCAAGATAACTGGCTTCAATTTCAGGTAGCATAGAGACCGATATCATGCCGCGATAGCGAGCACCATTCACGGTTACGTTCCGGCCATCATAACATTTTAAAAATATGCACCGATGATTAAACCAGCTTATAAACAGCACCAAACCGTGGTTTTCTCTGATTATAATGGCACCTCTTGAACCCCTTCTTGTTGCTCTTCAGCCCAAATGCAGCAATTTTGTTTATTGACATTGCCGTTGAGCCAGAAATGGGCCTCATTACTGAACAAAATATTGGTCAAAAACAGCGGATCTTCCCGTTTTTCACCGAATGCTTATTTCCATAATACAGTTGCCAACATTTGAAGGTAATTATTTTCATAAAATAAATGCCATAAAATGTCCTTTCAAATTACCAATAAAGATTCCACACTTGATTTGATGGATCACCCTATATAATGACGAGATGGCTGGCGGCATTTTGCACACGGTTCGCACAAAAACTTCGAATTTCGATCTTTCAGATAACGACGAAATGCACAACGAAACGTTAGTTCTGATCGAAGACATAAACGACGCATTCATTTGGGAATTTCAATGGGAGCAATACTGTGATCAAGATGAGCAGGCTGAAAGAGTCCGAACAAAAGTGCCGCTGTTGAATACCGAGCAAAATAACGAGTACGATTCGCTGATGAAGGTTGTTGAAAATGGAACGGGAGGCATTGACTTTCTCGATGCTCCCAGTGGGACAGGCAAGACATTCGTCATTTCGATGATTCTGGCAACAATTCGGTCAAGATCTCAATTCGCGTTGGCTGTTGCATCCTCTATCATTAATGCCACATTATTGGAAGGAGGTGGAACGGCACCTTTCGCTTTGGAGCTGCCGATAAATCTTCTCACGGTAGACAAGCCAACGTACACAATGACCAGGAATTGCGCGACAGCGAAAATCCAAAATCATCAATTGTGTTGAATGCACGATAGCGCATAAACGACCTTTTTAGGCAGTTAACCGAACGATGAAGTATTTACGAGGTGATTTGAGACAATTTGGTGTGGCTATGATATTGCTCTTCGGAGGATTTCGTCAAACGCTTCCCGTCATTCCGAAAAACTTAATGCACGCCTCGTCGCCTTTGTGGAGGCATGTTAAAAAGTGGAAATTGACCACGAACATGAGAGTCGCAGCGCCTCTTGAATTCTCAAGACAACTGCTAGCGCTTGGCAATGACCAAATTCCTGTTGACGTTTCCACTGGATTGATATCGTTCCCTCCATTTTTTTGGAGTTCACATCGTCGAAGGAGGATATTATCACCAAAGCTATACAAATCTCGATTGTATTAGTGAACGAGCAATACAAGCAGAGATGAATAAGAACGTCAATGATTTTGATTATTCAAAGTCAAATTGCTGAAGAATTACATTCGTACAAATCCGTTAACAGCCTGACCGACGGGTTAAAGCGACACTACCACAACTATCCTGCGGAATTTTTGAACTCGCTTGGTGTGCCAGAAACTTCGCCGCGTAGTTTACAGCTGAAAGTGGGATCGATCATAATCATGTTGCGGAATCTGAATCATTCGAAATTGTGCAAAGGTACGCGGTTGTCCGTCAGGAAACCGATGGGCGAACAAAAAACACATAACAAACCCAACGACAGGACGGTCCTCGTGGCTCTTCACTTAACAAAAGCCTTCGACACGGTCAGTCATGCCATTCTGTTCGAGGACATTGAAGAAACGTCCCTTCCGCCCAGTTTGAAACGTTGTGTCGTAAAATAAATGTGTGGGCGCAAGTTATATGTAGAACTTAGAGACAGAAAGTCGAAGCCCCGTAGAGTTAACCAAGGAGTTTCCCAGGGTGGAGTGATATCCCCGGCTCTGTTTAACTCTGTTAAACTTCCTGCACCACCAGACGTCGTTGAAATTGTGTCGTACGCTGACGATTGTACAATTCAGGCGTAAGGACCTAAAGTGGATGACATATGCGAGAAAATCAACTGTTACCTCACTGACTAAGCACGCTTTTTCATTGCGAGGAATATGAAAATATCCGTCTCCAAATCATCAGCCACACTGTTTACCGCATGGACCGCAGAGGTGCGGTTGTCACTCATTGTGAAAGTCGATGACGTAAACATTGAGACTACCAACTACCCCAAACTTCTTGGGGTCACATTGCCCAGCCTCTTTCGATCCTCTGCACATGCTACATCTATCTGCGATAAACTCAAAAGTAGGAACAAGGTCCTCAAGTCACTTGCCGGCAGTACTTAGTAGGGACATAAATACTGTTACAACATTGAACACACCCATTTCAATAGTATAACTGAACAAACCCAATTAATGTCATATGGGTTTAGAAAGCTAACCTCAATAGCGTTAGTCTGTAACGGGATTTTAAAATTGTTTTAACTTTCATCATGGAGTGGTCAGATAATGAGAACCGTATCGCTGTAATAGCGCTTTTCAAGTGTGAAATGAAAAAAAGCGATATTTTCAAAACGCTCCGGCCACTAGGGATTAGCCGCATGTTCGTCTACCGACGCACAAAACTATTTGAGGAGGCTGGAGATGTAAAAGACAGCCACCGGTCGGGCCGCCCACGCTCTGTTCGAACACCGCATGTCATCAAAGCCGTTAAATCAAGAATTCACAGAAATTCGCTCCGAAAACAGAAAATCATGGCCCGTGAGATGAATATCACGCAATAGTCCATGATTCGAATCATTAAAAAAGACTTGGAACTTGGGGCTTTCAAACGACGTACCGGACATTTATTGACTGCAGCTGTAAAAAAATAATAGGATTGAAAAAAACAAACGTTCTTTGGTGAAGCACGCTGATAACTTGCACAGAAAAATTTTGTTCGCCGATGAAAAAAAAAATTTACGTTCAGGAAAAATTTAACAAACAAAATGAAAGAGTGTATGCGCTGTCATCTAAGGAAGCATCTGAACTGATCCCAAGGGTGAAAAAGGGTCATCACCCAGCTTCAGTCATGGTTTGGTGGGGTGTCTCTTACGATGACCTGCATTTCTGCTCACAAGGAGTCAAAAAATCGACCAAAGTTTACCAAGAAACCGTTTTGGAAGCTGTTGTGAAGCCTCTTAACAATTCCCTGTTCCAAAACCAGCCAGAAGGATTCTGCCCATAAGGCTAAAACGTCCATGGCCTGGCTTCGAAACAATTTGCCAGCGTTCATTTCCTCTGAACTATGACCCTCAGGCAGTCAAGATTTGAACCCATTGGATTACAAATTGTGGACGGTTTTAGAGGACAAGGTTTGTCATAAAAAATACCCCAACATTCGATCTCTTAAGACTGCTTTAGTTCGAGCTGTGGCCAATTTTCCAATGGACGAGGTTCGTGCAGCTATTGGCGATTGGTCAGTGCGACTTAAGGCGTGGCGTAAAGCCAAAAGGCGGACATTTCGAATAAGTAGATTCTTTTTGGATACAATATACATCAATAAATATATTAAAAAATATTTGGTCCAAAAACATTCAGTCCTTTTTCTTTTATAGCATAAAACGTTTGTAACAGTATTTATGTCCCTACTAAGTACTTGGGGAGCCGACAGAGAAACCTTGTTGACCTCTTACAAAGCGATAGGATGGTCTGTAGCCAAATACGCAGCACCTGTATGGTCGGTGGACGTGAGTACGACGCAGTGGAAAAAAATTTAGACTTGCCAGAATGCCGCCCTCAGAACATCAACAGGTTGAGGACCATCTACATGAGGAGACGAAGGTCCTTACCGTGCGCAGACACAATTTCCTGCTGTCTAAGCAATAACCGCTAGGGTGTTTTCGCAGCAGTCATCCAAACCACCATCTCTTGGACAGGATGCCTCCGCCCAGGCAGATCAGGTACGATCTTCATGATCTAGAGAGGTCCAGCGGCATAAGAGAGAACCTTTAGATCATCGAAACTATCAGGCAGGTCTGAACAACATTCACGCCGATAAAGTCGCAGCAGCAGTATCCAGCTACAGTGTGAGTGTAGTGCTAGGGGAGCGTCCGCCGGAGATTATACCTGAGGAAACGCGCGTGATTCTGGCGCAGCTGAGATGTGCTGAGATCTGCAGCCGCCTCAATTCTTACTGGGCACGAATTGATGCTAACGTTCCGGACATCTGTCCCGCCTGCCATCAGGGACCACATGATGTGCTGCACCTCTTCAATTGTTCGGCCAAGCCCTTTCAGCTGACCCCCAGGTTTCTGCGGACGCATCCAGTTCAAATGGCGCGTTTCCTCCACCTGGATATCGGAGCAGATCCCCCATAGATGAACAAAACTTCAAAATAAATATACTACTGTTACAACAACAATAACGAGAAACTGATGAACAATGTAATTCAAGCGACGATCATCAAGGTCAAATTCAAAGACCTTATCCCACAAAATCCCATTGTTCCAACTGATCTTCCATTACAATTCAAGCGTATTCAGTTCCCCATTCGATTGGCTTTTGCGGTGACAATCAATAAATCGCAAGGCCAATCGTTGGAAGTCTGAGGGATTAATCTCGAATTTCCCTTGTTTGTTGCACTGTCAGCTGTACGTTGTCTGTTCGCGTGTTGGGAAACCGCCTTCGTTGTTTTTTTTTGCACCGGAAAACAAATCAAAAAACATTGTTTATCATATCGCACTCGACTGATTTCGATTCCATTCAAACAAATCGCATTAAAACATGAACTATCTGCGTTTTATTATCAATCTAGAGGTTATTTGAAGGCGTTAAATTAGGGCGATTCGAAGTTCGCCGGGTCCGCTTGTTAGTTTTATAAAATTAAATTTTATTTTTTATAAAATAAAAAACAAATAATTTATTTATGATAAAAAAAAGGCTTTCTAAAGAGGGTTGTCACGGACCCGAAACCATGATAAAAGTAGTGTGCAGTCACGAAAATCAATGTCACTTTGCCATTTTGTTAAAAACTTGTCTATTTAAATATAGAAGCAAGAGGTCTTGAGCCGGTTTAATCCCTGTTCAATGTGTAAAAGCAACAGACCGAAATAAAACAAACGAGCTAAATATAAAAAAAGTTATTTCAATTTCTTATTGTTTTCGTAGCACAATTGGTTTATACTCGTAACAATTTTGTTTATAAGAGAGAAATACGTTTTACATATACTCGTACGAGTGTCTACTGTATTTTTACATTTGTTAATTAATTAATTAAGATTTGTATCTTGTTATACTAGTTCATAAGTCAGTACAGGTTTAAAGCTCATCGCAAAGTTGCTAGAATTCATCACAACTGATAAGTGATCAACACAAATTTCTCTCAAAATGTGTATTGATACAAAATCTAGTTTCTGTATGATTGCATACTCGTACCCTGGTGATTCATACATTCCATCTCTGCTCTTAAGCTCCGAATGCTGCTGCTCAAATCTGCCGTAGTCATATCAATCGATGGATCGATGAAAAAATATTAACCGAAGTGGCCTGGCCGTTGGTCGCCGAACACTTCGAGATTGTGCATTCAATCAGATCGCACGTATTTAACAATAAGGCATTAACTCTAAAATTATAAATTGTTCAGTACTTAGTAGGGACATAAATACTGTTACGGACGTTTTATGCTGTAAAATAAAAAGTACTGGATGTTTTTGGACCAAATATTTTTTAATATATTTATTGATGTATATTGTATCCATAAAGAATCTACTTATTCGAAATGTCCGACTTTTGCCTCCCCTGAGTGTTGGTTTTTAAAAAAAACCAACACTCAGGGGATGCCCCCTATACATGCGGTGCATTGCGTTGGCGAGTGGAAATTAATGGATCGGAGGGGGGAAAGAGGGAGTAATGTTTGTTGACGCTTGCCTTGAACTTCTGGATGTCGCAATTAGTGGGAAATACATTTGCCGGAAGTCGATTCCACATACGGATTGTACGAGCGAAAAACGAATTTGATCTGTAGTGTATAGTGCGGTCAGCTGGCCAATCGATAACAAACGGGTGTGAATTCCTAGAAAGTCGCGTATCCCTGCCGAACATCCTCACGTCAGGAATAAGGCGACGGATGTCTGATGAACACACACCATGAAAGTAACGATAGAACAGCGTCACGCAACCCACATTCGACCGATGCTCAAGGGAAACAATAGAGTTGGATACCCTACTGTCACCTATCAGCACCATCGCTCTCCTTTGAACACGGTCAAGTAGCTCCAAGGATGATTTTGGAGCACCTGCCCATATATGGGAGTTGTATTCCATCTTCGGCCTGATGAAAGATGTATAGATATTGAAAAAATCAGTAGGAGTGAAGTATTTCTTGCACCGCTTTAAAAAGTCTATGCACTTGAGTGCTTCTTTCGACACTTCGAATACATGTCTCGCCCAACGAGCGTCACATTGTATTTTCATGCCCAGAACATCGAGAGCTTCTGATTGTTCAATATCCGTACCATCGAGAGAAATTGACGATATTGTTGGGTCAGCGAATCGCTTGTGAGACAACAAACAGCACTGTGTCTTACGTGCATTAAAATCTACTCTATGCACTCGACCCCATTCGGAAATGGCCAGTAGATCACGGCCAAGTGTCTCATCCATAATTCGCCTTTTGTCTTCAATATCTTGAAGGCTCGGCCTACGGTCGAATGAATATGAATGACAGAGGTTACTATCATCTGCGAAAGAGTAGATTGGATTCACGGTCTGACCCAATAGATCGTCAATGAAAATAAGGAACAAAGAGGGAGAAAGGACAGAGCCCTGTGGTACACCTGCGGTCAGCCTATGTGTGTTGGATGAGAACCCATCTACAACAACTCTAATAGTGCGATCTCTAAGAAAGCTCGGTATAAACCGAGCAAATGTATTACCGACACCAAAAGCGATCAGCTTTGATATGAGTGCACCATGCCAGACTCTATCAAAGGCCTTGGAGATATCTAGAGCCACGACCTTACTCTCACCAAACTGGTGGATAGACCGACTCCAACGCTCCGACAAGAACGCCAACAGGTCTCCCGTAGAGCGGTTTCTACGGAAGCCATACTGTCGATCACTTAGCAAGTCGTTGGTCTCTAAATACCTCATAAGATGGTGGTTTACCATGCTCTCCATTAGCAGCACGAACCTTGTCCATTGGAAAATTGGCCACAGCTCGAACCAAAGCAGTCTTAAGAGATCCAATGTTGGGGTATCTTTTGTGACAAACCTTGTCCTCTAAAACCGTCCACAATTTGTTATCCAATGGGTTCAAATCTGGACTGCCTGAGGGCCATTGTTCAGAGGAAATGAACGCTGGCAAATTGTTGTTTTGGAACAGGGAATTGCTAAGAGGCTTTACAACAGCTTCCAAAACGGTTTCTTGGTAAACATTGGCCGATGTTTTGACTCCATGTTCGCAGAAATGCAGGTCAGTGACCCCATCGTAAGAGAGACACAACACCAAGCCATGACTGAAGCTGCTTCCTTAGATGACCGCGCATACACTCTTTCATTTTGCTTGTTAAATATTTCCTGAACGGTAACAATTTTTCTAGGTGAACAAAACTTTTCTGTGCAAGTTTTCAGCGTGCTTCACCAAACGACGTTTGCATTTTTCAATCCTATTTTTTTAAAGCTACGGTCAAAAAATGTCCGGTACGTCGTATGAAAGCTCCAAGTCCCAAGTCTTTTTTAATGATTCGACTCATGGACATTTGCGTGATATTCATCTCACGGGACATGTTTTTCTGTTTTCGGAGCGGATTTCTGTGAATTCTTGATTTAATGGCTTTGATGACATGCGGTGTTCGAACAGAGCGTGGGTGGCCCGACCGGTGGCGGTCTTTTACATCTTCAGTCTCCTCAAACAGTTTTATGCATCGGTAGAGGAAATGCGGCTAATCCCCTGTGGCCGGAGCGTTTTGAAAATATCGCTTTTCACATTTCACACTTGAAAAGTGCTATAACAGCGGTACGGTTCTCATTATCTGACCACTCCATGATGAAAGTTGAAACAATTTTAAAATCCCGTTACAGACGAACACTATTGAGGTTAGCTTTCAAAACCCATAACGGGTTATGTTCAGTTCTATTATTGAAATGGGTGTGTTCAATGTTGTAACAGTATTTATATCCTTACTAAGAAGAGGGAAAACCAGTGTCTGAAGCACTCTAAAACATGGGAAATGGCATAACGTTGTTTTAACGTTGTTTTAAGGATATATCAAATTAAAATTTTCCATTCGTTTTCATTGGCCATGTATCTCCAATTGCTGAAATATTCATGCGATAAAACTACTGTAACATTTCTTATGTAAGATTGAAATGTTTTCTTTGGCTTAATCAATAATTAAATTAATTAATAATCTGAGTGATTTTTGTTATAAAAAGTGAAATTTTAATATTTTTGAGTTAATCCCCTTTTGTTCAAGAAGCGCGACTTGTTTGTCTGTACCTCGAAGCCGGCGTGCGGTGTTGTTTTTCAAGATCTGCTTTCAGTTCAGTTGGTGTTACAAGTCTCAGCTGTGAACATGCCGAACGCTACCGTACGCTGTCGTTACGCTTATCAGCGCTTTCTCGCTGCGGTGCTCATCTTAGCTTTGTCGGTCACAGTGATTACGGGCCAGACAACCAAGAAGTGTGCGGAAAACAATGAATATGTGAGTGGTTTTCTTGTTCTTGTGGCATCCAAAACAATAATTATTTTGAATATTTTATGAACCGTTTGGGGTTCTTTGTCTTCAACGCACCACACGAATAGTGTCAAAACCATTGGGATTGTTGCTCCAATAGCTGCCTGAGTTATTTATATCGCTGCGTGCGCAGCTACAATGTGTATCCCTATCCCTTTTTGGGTGTCACCCATATACCCACGGTCACGCTGGAAGATATAATTGCACAAAATTTCGGGCCACAAACTGTGGCGAAATCCAATAATGCCGCTCTGCCGTTAGCAAGAGATAGCGTCCAGGGTCCAATGTTCGTTTCGCGTTTCAATGACGATAACTCCATTAATGAGGAACAGACCACCGTAGAAATCGTGTTGCAGGAAGAGCCGAAGGTAAAGGAACCAGCCGCCATGACGACTTCAGAAATGCCGACAGTCTCCACCACAAAGGCAACGGATGGTGATTGCAAAGAAATCGGTTCCAAGGTAAGTGCAGATGGTGGGGAGGTGGTGGTACCCTTTGAACTTTATCTCTTGCAGCATGGCCCCCTCCTGCTGTTTTAATACGAGTATTCTCATGTTTTGCTTTTCTTTATTGTTTTGTTTTGTTCTGTTTTTTCCGTTCTTTTAGTGCTACCGCGACGATGAATGTTGTACCAAGCGTTGCCATGGCTTTCTCCATCAATGCGTTACGTGAGGTCTGAGCGGAGCGGCAATTATGGGCAGCACAATAAAGGCCACTTCAGAATATAGGCGATGCCTTCTTTTTATACACCTACTTATATACATACATACTCTATATACTCTGTATATTATACCGACATACATACATACACCAAGTACCCACTTGTACCCCCCTCTATAAAATAAGTTAATAATTGAATTGCTACAAAATCTTTCCCTAAAAAGAAAAAAAACTGCAAACGCTGACTAATTTGTTTATTATTGTTGGGTCACGCATCATTTTATTTGCTTTTAAGTGTCTGCGTTTCAGAAACCAGAATTTTTGGCCGCTTTTGGTGTGAGTAGGGGTGGGTGGTTGAGCGGTTTCATTGTTATCTTCTCACTTTGTATTCGCAGGCGCAATAAGGCGGCGCCTTTAAAATTAATCAGTGAAAGTGACCTTAATTTTTTTAAAGGCTGCATTCCAAAGATACTGCCGTTTTTTATGGCCTCCAGCGAAACATGTATACTAAATTTGTCATATCGTTTGTAACACATGACGATGGTATATTTATGAACCGGCGATCCAGCCATGAGCGCCTGGAAGCTTGATTATGGCCAATCTAATTTAACTAGAATTCTTAAATTTCGCACGATACTGGCATATACTGCCGTTAGGGTTAAATTCGGAACCATGAAAGAGTTTCTGATTTGTGCATTAAACATAAAATACCCATTTCCACTGTAAATGACTGAAAAACGTTAAGCAAAATGGTCACATCTACCACTTCCAGTATGTTTCGTAGTCAAAAAAACTAAATATCTCAAAAGTACTAAACTTGAGATATGATCTTCTTTCAAAGGAAGGCAGACTACCCCTAGAGTGTGTGGTAAAATAAATGGACAAAATCGGCCGAGATGGCGGAAAAGCGTACCTTCAAGCAGATAAAAGATATGATAACTAAAGGGTCACGGCAACAATAATATAGGGTGATCCAACTAGAGGTATTTTTTAAGAACAAAAAAATATATAAAAATTCAACTCAAGTGTGGAATCTTTATTGGTAATTTGAAAGGACATTTTATGGCATATATTTTTTGAATATAACTTCCATTCTGAGGCCGTTATGGCTTTAATGACACTCGTAATGTTGGCTTCCAAAACCTGAATCGTAGCTGGTTTGTCAGCATAGACTTTGGACTTTACGTAACCCCAAAGAAAAATGTCTAAAGGTGTGATATCACTCGATCTAGACGGCCAACTTACCTGTCCCAAACGTAAAATTAGCTGCTTTTCGAAATGACTTCTCAAAAGATGCATTGTTTGAGCAGACGAATAGCAAGTGGCACCGTCCTGTTGAAACCAAGTGTCCTCAAGAATACGGGCTTCAATTTCAGGTAGCATAAAGATCGATATCATGGTGCGATAGCGAGCACCATTCACGGTTACGTTCCGGCCATCATCATTTTTGAAAAAATATGTACCGATGATTCCACCAGCTAACAAACCGCTCCGGGTATAATGTCACCTCTTCTTGTTGCTGTTAAGCCCAAATGCAGCAATTTTGTTTATTGACTTTGCCAGAAATGTCCCTCATCACTGAACAAAATTTTGGTCGAAAAAAGCGGATCTTCCCGTTTCTCAGTGAACGCTCATTTCCATAATACAGTTGCTAACATTGGAAGGTAATTATTTTCAAAAAAATGCCTTAAAATGTCCTTTCAAATTACCAATAAAGATTCCACACTTGATTTGAATTTTTATATTTTTTTTGTTCTGACAAAAATACCTCTAGATGGATCACCCTATATATTCTCTACAATACTCGTAAAAGCATGTTCGTCGCAGCCATAGTACTGACCTTTGACATTAATTTGACAATAGTATGATTGCGGCAATATAAATATTTAATGAAATATAACAAGAGTGTTATTGTCAGACTTCGAAATGAAAATATATAAGCATAAATATGGTTGGTGCGACAAAAGTATTAGTTTTTGGGTTTTATACTACCAATAATATGATAACGCCAATCATGCTGTATGCTTGTAACAATTAACTAAGCAGAACGGTTTTCACAGACTAAAGTTACTGTGTGTCATAGAGGGAAGGAAAAGTTAGTCAGCAAAGCAATCGATTGTCTTTTGATTAATTGTTTGTTTTCTTTGAATAAAATATTGAATGGACACATGGTCTAAAATCTGACTATGAACTAATTGTAATTTTAAATTATTTTTATAATAAAAGTCTTTATTGTTGAATAAAAACTTTACCCAATCCTAATAAATAATTTTCGGGGATCATAGTAGGTTGAGGGGGATCAAAGGATGGATGCGTGTGAATCATACTATGGTTGTAAAGACCATCATTGTACGTAAAACATACTTTGGTTGTGAGGATCTTAATATGGCTTTTGGGATCATGTTATGGTTGGGTGTGAATAATAATATGGTTGTGGGTATCATAGTATGGTTGTGTGTGAATCATACTATTGTTGTGAGGATCATAATTTTGTTGTGCCACAACCTTATACCAAAGAATAGTATGATGCTCTTCCAATATTATCACCCCAAACATACATTTTCTACGTGTTTAAGGGACACAAGGTACAGGGTGGCGCACCAATTGTGCTACAATACTTATATGAAATTGAAATAACTTTTTTTTCAATGTATTGCATTTATTATTTTGTTGTGTAGAAAATTCAATTTGAATTTATATACGACTAATTGTGTTTGAAGATGATAGGCCGTTAATGACCTCCATGCTTATTCACGCATATGCGACTCCTGATCAGAAAGTTATTCATTTCGGTCTGAAGGGTTTAAGTTGGGGTCGCTTCAGTTATTGTTTTAGTGGTCTGCTTCAATTTAGCCAAAATCTTTGGTTTCGGTTTGTACACGTCCTGTTTGGCTTAACCCCATAAAAAAGACTCTGGTGCAGCCAGGCTCGGTGAACTTGGGAGCCAGCGGAAAGTGTAATTTCTGGATATTAATATGTTTGGGAATTTTCCTTGGAGCTCTGCCATAACCGGTCTGGCGATATGTTCAGTTGCTCCATCTTGCTAGAACCAAATGCTGTTGAATCGGATACGTTTTCGGCGTAGTTCTGGTTAAAAAAATCTTTCAACCTATTTAAATCACGATCCCCATTGACAATCACTGTGCAGCTTAATAAAACTACTCACCACACAGTGACCCGTTTGGGTGCTGTTCCTTCTCGTGGACTATTTGTAGATTACGTTCACTGCATATACGGTAATTTTGCTTATTAAAATTGCTCAAAATCGGTCTCATCAGACATTAACAAGCAAATTTATCAAGCTGTTGAATTTTTCGAAAATTTCAATAATTTCCTGGAAATATTCCATTCAAATAGGCAAATCCAGATGGTTTAACATGCTTGTAACTTGGACTTTGTACGGAAACAAATTTAAGTCATCATGAATAATCCGTTGTAATGACCGGCTGCTAACTGCAATTTGCGCCGATAAGTTTCGAGTCGAAAGCTTGGATTTGCCTGAATTGACGATGCTACAGTCGCGATGGTGCCTTGAACCCGAGAATAGGGATCTCGATGGTACGGACTTGGTGCGATGCTTACAGACTCGGCAAACATTAGCAGCCTCGTAATGGTCCATCTACTCTACTTTACGATTTTCGGCTTGGGTTATCGAGACAAGCGTGTTTAAATCAACTTGTTTCGACTTTTGACGATATAGCACCATCAAAAACCATTGTTAATCGCTGGTACCAAGAGTTCAGTCTCGGACGGCGTCTTAGACGCCGAAGTTGGCAGTCCTGCCAACAGTATTCGAAGAAATGAGAAAAGATAATAAGAGAAGACGGATCATTTTGCATCAGGACTATGCGAGCTCTCTCACATTAGCTTTAACGATGAGCTATTTGACCACTCAAGATGTCGAATTGATGGGCCATCCACCGTGCAGCCCTGATTTGGCACCCAATGACTTCTTCTTATTCCTTAGCAACAAGAAAAAATGCGTATCAACGTTTTTCATCGCCCGAGGCAGCTGTTGAAGCTTTCAAAAATTATATTTTGGAGGTGTCTCAATCGGAGGCAAAAAGTGCTTCGAAAATTGGTTTGTGCGCATACAAAAGTGTAAAGGAGAATATTTTGAAAAACAATAAAACCATTTCCAATGATAAATTATTGTGCCGTACCGAAATATAAATACCAGCCCTCGTATAATAAACTTATAGAATAAATTTGTTTTTGTTAAATTAAACTTCTCAGATGGGTGTAGTTTGACCTTCTGCATTTGTCACTTAATGTCAGTGTCAAGATGTCTAAATATTACACGCAGAAAAAAAGTATGGTTGTGGTGACAATATTCGAAGAGGATAATACTATTGTTGGGTATATGGTTGTGGTACAACAATATTATGATCCTCACAACAATAGTATTATTCACACATAACCATACTATGATCCCCACAACCATAGTATGATTCACACTCAACCATACTATGATCTCCACACGAATAGTATGATCCTCACAACCATAGTATGTTTCACATACAACCATAGTATGATCCTCACAACCATAGTATGATTCACACGCAACCATGTTATGATCCCTACAACCATAGTATGGTCACACACAATTATACTATGATCCCCAATATAATTTATTAGAATTTGTTTAAGTTGTCGACAATTGATTTGATCCCCAATATATTTTCTTAGAATTGGTTTAAGTTGGCAACAATAGATTTGAATTATGAAAATTATTCAAAAAATACCTTAAAAAGAGTGATTTATTTCACGGTAGAAAAAATAAGTTTAAATAAACGTAAGCGTTTTTATTAAAAATATTTCAGCAAAATAAAGCCAAAGCAGCTTGTTTAAAAAAATTTAATTTCGATAAAAAAAAAGTTCTATTATTGCATTAGATCCGTACCAATAAAATTTGTTCTTAAAAGCATATTTAAATGAAGAAAAATCACAATCATACAATATGATTGCCGTAATCATATTATGGTTAACATAAAACGCAAAACACAATACTTTTGTTGCACCAACCATATTTATATTGTTGCTATAACCATATTTTCACTTTTAAATTTGGCAATAATACTATTGTTACATTTCAACAATATTAATATTGCAGCAACTATACTATTGTCAAAAATAAATTCAGTTAACAATACTATGGTTGCGACGAACATACTTTTATTGCGGAGAACATATTATTATTGCCGTGACCATGTAGTAACCATGTTTTTTCTCTGCGTGTATGTTATGGATCATTTTCCGTTTGGATCGTCTATGAAGTTCTGCAGTAGAAAAACTTAAAGGTAAATTGTAAATTATTTTTAAATTTTCGTTTTGGATAATTTGAAGCTTTTATCAATGGGTTTTAGAACTATTTCTCTAGATCTATCAGCCATATGTGATTGTACAAAGGAAGTTTGTATTTGATATATAATTTTAATTTTCTTAATTTTATTACGGATAAAATATTCAACCACATATTTTTGCTTTAGACACACCTTCTCTAGATAATACTTAAAAGTTAGTTTCAGGTTCAGAATGATTCCAAGGTACTTAATTGTTTTGAAAGGGCACCCATTCTCTTCTCGATTCTATCAGTTTGATGGAATGAATTTTTTTAGGAGATTTATTGAATGGGAATAAAATAAAATTTTCCTCTTTTAGTTTAATTTTTCATCTGGTATAGAATTTGTCTCTAGAATCTTGAATGAATGCGCTGTCATCGGCATAGGAAGCAACCTTACTGCCGACAGAAAGAAATGGAAAAGAACTAATCTCAGAGGACCTCCAGCAGGAGGTCCAACAACAAACCGTCTGTTTGCAAGGAAATTTTAAATCAGATCCATTATAAATGTCGGGCAGTTCATTTTGTAAAGTTTGTATAAGAGTCCATCGTGCCTAATGAACTTAAAAGCCTTTCCAATATCAACAAATTTTACCAGGGTGGAAAACCTCCTAAAAGGTTTTCCAATAGGTACATAACAACTTCGTATCCTTATGTTAACGCACCCTCAAACATTTGTAATGGTTTTCAGTGTCAAAGCGTTAGTGGAAGTCAGCATTTTCATCATGGTAAAGTTCACTTACGAGCAATGTTTGGAAACCATTAAAAATTACTACCGAAATTGGGACTCGGTGGTCGCAACTTTAAGAGCGCTTACTCCAATTTTCGGCTATAATAATCGTCCCACCCAGCAGGCTGTGCGTGCTACAGTGCATACATTTGAATTAAAATTTTCACTTTTGGATGTTCCGGCGCCAAAGAGACGACGAACCGCTCGAAGCGACAAAAATATCGCAGCAGTAAGTGTACTCGTTCAGAATGAGCCAAATCAGACGAGTCCAGGTCGTTCTTAGGAATTGGACATATCTCAAACCACACCGTGGGGTATTTTGTAAAAACCTTTTGGCCTTCATTCTTATAAGAGCTAAAGCCACTTGTTCATTTGAAACGCCGAAACTTCTCCGATTGAGTTCTGGCAAGTTTCACGAACATCCAGAATTTCATCGAAAAATCATCTTTACCGATGAAGTTCATTTGTGGCTGAGTGGTTTGTCAATAAAGAAACTACGCATTATTGGACAGCAACAAACCCACATGTGCTTCAAGAGACACAATTGCATCCGCAAAATATTACTGTATTGAGTGGTTTTCATGTCGGAGGTGTGATTGGGTTGTATTTTTTTGTTGCTAAAAACAATCGTCATGTTACCGTCAATGAAGAACGCTATCGTGCCATATTAGAAAATTATTTTTGACCAGAATTGGATGAGCTTGACATCGCCGATATGTGGTTTTAACAAGACGGTTTCACTAGCCATACAGCATGCATTACGAGGGCGACCGCAAAAGTAACCGGCCTAACATAAAAATAACCGTTTTTTTGGAATTATTATTATTTATTTTTCAACATAATCTCCTTCCAACTCAATACACTTCATCAAACGTTTTTCAAGTTTATTAATTCCATCCGAAAAGTAAGATTTTTCAAGACCTTCAAAAAATGCCTCAGTTTCAGCAATAACCTCGCTATTGAACGAAAATTTTTTGCCACCGAAAATTTTTTTTAAATTTGGAAACAAGAAATAATCAGAAATAGCTAAATCTGGACTATATGGTGGATGCGGAGCAATTTCAAATCGTAATTCGGCCAGTTTTTGTTGAGTTAAAAATGCAGTGTGTGAAGGAGCATTATCTTGATGAAAAAGAACTTTTTCTTTCTAAATGCGGTCGTTTTTTCTTGATTTCTTCACTCAGCCTATCCAATAATACACAATAATATTTACTATTTATAGTTTTTCCTTTCTCAAGATAATCAATAAATATCATACCCCTTGCATCCCAAAATACTGTGGCCATTACTTTTCCTGCTGACTTAACAGTTTTCTCCTTCTTGGGACCACTTTTACCAGCTTCTTTCCATTGTTTTGACTGTTCTTTGCATTCTGGGATGTAGTGATGGATCCATGTTTCATCAACAGTTATGAATCGGCGCAAGAACTCTATTGGATAACGCTGATAAATCGCTAAAAGCTCCTCGGAATTAGTCCAATAGACGATTTTTTGGGGCAAAGTCAACAAACGCGGCACCCATCTTGCGGATAGCTTTTTCATGTAGAGTTCATCATGTAAAATACTCCAAACTTGTTTTTTGTGTATTTTAACAATATCAGCAAGTTCTCTGAGCTTTGATCGTCTATCTTTAGTCACTTCATTAAATATTTTTCTTATGTTTTCAATAGTAGTAGCAGTTTTCGGTCTTCCAGAGCGTTGTTCATCTTCCGTACTTGAACGACCCATTTTAAATTGTTGAACCCAGGATTTCACGGTGGAGTATGATGGTGCATTATCACCATGAACAGAATTCAATTCATCTTTGATTAATTTTGGCGTATGTTTAATTACCGCACGAAACTCTTTATTTTCCATTTTTCAAAAATTATAAAACTTGTTTACTTCAATCACCTGTAACAAAGAAAATAATCATTAAATGCTGTGGGTACGATTCTTTCTTCGGTATATGTTGGAAGCCCATGGAATATTATTTTTCCAAGGACTTTTTCAAAGGATGATAATAAACTAATTGCACGGTAGCTTGCAGGAGCTTTTGTATCTTTAGGTTTTTTTTAGAACAGAAATAACCTTATGCAATTTGAAATCAATTAAGAAATATCCAATTTTTTAAACAGATTTACCAGAAACTAGTAAGTTTTTTTTTTGCAAAACTTTGCTTATCCGATCAATCCCTGAGGCTTTCGAATTCTTCAAATTTTTCACAAAGGACTTCTTTGTTGAACCCAGGATTTCACGGTGGAGTATGATGGTGCATTATCACCATGAACAGAATCCAATTAATTTTTGATTAATTTGGGCGTATGTTTAATTACCGCACGAAACTCTTTATTTTCCATTTTTCAAATATTATAAAACTTGTTTACTTCAATCACCTGTAACAAAGAAAATAATCATTAAATATTTCGGAAATTTTGACAGATGGCTTATAAAAGATTGCTTTTAAAAAACAAAGAGAAAAAAAGTTGCTAGTAAAACAGAAAATGTGCCAGGCCAGTTAGTTTTATCCAGAAATTGAACGGTCAAATGTCAACCATGTATTTAACGCCATTGGATCTTATTAAATGGGGCCACATCAAGTCATTAGTCTATGCCAACAAATCAACAAATTTCGACGAGCCCAGACACAACATCCAACGCGAAATTGTCAACGTTCCGGCCGAAATGTGTGCAAGAGTGGTGGAAAATTGGGTCCAAAATTAGATCGCTGTATACGGGTTAGTGGTGGTCATATGGGCGAAATCGAATTTCATTCTTAAAATGTAACATTGGCACTACACCTGCAATTTGAACTATATATCTTAACTATTCTGTGTTTAACTAATATATACAATTGTTATGTACTTAATGGCTATATACAACTTACTTATACAATTTTTTCACCTAATGAGTTGTCGGTGAGCTCTGAATCAATAAATGTAAGCTGTGGGTACGATTCTTTCTTCGGTATATGTTGGAAGCCCATGGAATATTATTTTTCCAAGGACTTTTTCAAAGGATGATAATAAACTAATTGCACGGTAGCTTGCAGGAGCTTTTGTATCTTTAGGTTTTTTTAGAACAGAAATAACCTTAGGCAATTTGAAATCATTTAAGAAATATCCAATTTTTTAAACAGATTTACCAGAAACTAATAAGTTTTTTTTTGTTGCAAAACTTTGCTTATCCGATTAATCCCTGAGGCTTTCGAATTCTTCAAATTTTTCACAAAGGACTTCTTCTTATGTTGCGAGAGTATTTGGATCATTGTTAGGAGAATTTGTTTTATTTATAAACCTTTTCCTCCGCTAAACTACTTACATGAATTGTTCGTGGTCAGATGAGTGTTTCCAAATTAATTTGCAATAATCTCTGCTTTCCAGAACTGAGAATACCCTAAAAAATATATTTTGTGAGAGTATCATAAAGTTGGCCCTGTCCTATCTTAGATTTTTTTAACTTTTCATAATACAAGGACATTATTTAAAATGCCCGAACATTAGACAAGGTGTGCCACGGGGCCATTCTAAATTCACATATACCAAATATGCCAACACTGTGCCAATATAACCTACCATCACTGCTAGACATGTCTTCATAGCGATGATGCATTCTGATGCATCCTTATGCCTCCTGGTTGGCTGGCTGGTGCATCTTCTAAACTCGACCATATGTAGGATAATTTCATTACTTTGTGTTGTTATTGTTGTTGCTGTTATTAATAAACAATCCTTTACCAAAGGGCTGATATATAATCTGAAACTGCAACTAATACAATTTATGTGCCAACTTTCTCCGTTCCCAGTCCCATCCTCCATCCTATCCATGCCATGGGTCGCTCTTCCATGCCGACAGACGCACGCACACACACAAACACAAACTCACGAAAATTCATCGCACAAGACTTTGTAATGAAATTAACACATAAATTGGAAAGCACTCAATACTCGTATGTGTGTCATATCCCTCTTTTCACCTCCACCACCCCATCCGCAATGAAACCCCACGTCAATATCACGCCGTTCGCCGTTGCTATCTTCGTGATATACTAAAAGTTGTTGCATGCCGTGCATTCACATGTCGTTGGGTTTGGGTAGTTAGTGGGTACATTAGCTTAAATTACAGCCAGTCAATACTGCAGCAGCAGCGGCGACAACAGCCGCAGCTACAGCAGCAGCATCATCTTGTCAACGGTGAGAAAACAACATCCGTGCTGTCTATTTCCTGTGGCACCATCTAAAAACGTCACACAGGAACTGTGTGCACACACATGCCGACACACACACGCACACACACACACACTCAGCCACACAGGTGAGATGTGTGGTTAACAAGCGCTCAGGAGCGTAGTCAGTGTTTGTTGCAGTATTTGTTAAATGTTTTAGCGAGCGTAACATGTACGAAAAGTTTCATTACAACAATGATTTGTAAGACCCAAACAATCTGCGTACTTACTCAAAACAAAACAAGTAAGTGCTATAGTCGGGCGTGGCCGACTCTATGATACCCGCACCACTATAAATGTGATTAAGTCTCCTGTTAATCGAAAGCACTCGTCGCTATTTCTATCTGTATCTATCAAGCAAGCACTAAGCCTTTATACCCCATACCACTATGTGGTGAGGGTATAACAATTATAGTTGGTCCACATTTTCATACCTTGTTTTCGGACCCTGTGCCCTCCCACGGACGAGATAAATCATTTGGCTTGACATATTTAAAGTCCTGAGGCAATTCCCTGTCATTTGAGGGGTCACACTAAAATCCGGGTATACCGAAACTTTTGGACTCTCCTAATGGACCCTGGGGCCCAAACAGGTCGAATTTTTTTTCTGTATTTAAAATTGTAAGATAATTTCCTTTCATTTAAGGGGTCACACTTATATTTAAAATCATGGGTCCATTTTTTGGGTTCTGAAGGCCCCGTAGGTCCGAGAGGCGGGTCCAACTATTTTTTTTACTTTTTGTGGTCAGTTCTACATCGAATGGCATATTTTTTTAATTTGTTGACCAATACACGCGACATCAACTGGATTTGGACCAAATCCGGGAGTTCCTTTGTATGGGGGGTCTATCAGAAAGTGCTCCGATTTGGACCAAATTCAATAGCGTCCGTCCTTGTCCCAATATATTACCACATGCCAAGTTTCATC
The DNA here is from genome assembly GCA_963513945.1 of Hydrotaea diabolus. NCBI lineage: Eukaryota > Metazoa > Arthropoda > Insecta > Diptera > Muscidae > Hydrotaea > Hydrotaea diabolus. Next base: position 236,809,820 of record OY740716.1, on the reverse strand, counting down.
AAGATCGGTGCATAAATGCGACCTGTACTTTGATTACAAGAATAGATGGACATCTTTACATCCAGCCAGCCAGCCGCCCAGCCAGCCAGACAGACATGGCTAGATCGACTCAAAATGTAGTTCTGAGCAACTTTCTCTCTGGACCCGGTATTCTAACTCGATTCCTTCGATGTGTTACAAACGCAAGCACTAAGCCATTATACCCCATACCACTATGTGGTGCGGGTATAATGAGCTACTCTTATAATAATAATCGATACAGAATTACTGGCTGACTCGTTTAATGCCTTCTAAAGCTTGTTTATACTACAGGTCTTAATTGCTGTCCGATCTTCATGAAATATGGCAAAAGTATGTTATTTGAACAAAGGGCGGAGTCTGTTGATACTTACATTGGATATCGGTCCGAACTACAAAAATTCCGTTGTTGCGAATTTCTGTTGCAATAACCAACACTCCATTGTATTTACGGTAACATGGTTCGATATATCATATGATGGTTGCTACAGCGATATCACAGTATTCACAGCCAATAACAAAGTTATACCAACCGGTTATGTCAACCAACCAATTGTGATGTACGTGCTTATTTTGTTCGAAGGTTCGAATAATTGGTGGTGACAACAGATTAGTTCTTTGTCGGGTCAAACCCTGTTTAGTTGACTGTTGTCACATAATATTGGTTATTTCAACATCAACATACGAGGGCAACCGCAAAACTAACTGGCCTGGCACATTTTCTGTTTTACTTGCAACTTTTTTTTGTTTTTTAAAAGCAATCTTTTATAAGCCACCTGTCAAAATTTCCGATATATTTAATGATTATTTTCTTTGTTACAGGTGATTGAAGTAAACAAGTTTTATAATTTTTGAAAAATGGAAAATAAAGAGTTTCGTGCGGTAATTTAACACTTTTATATGAAAGGTTATACGCCACAATTAATCAAAGATGAATTGGATTCTGTTCATGGTGGTAATGCACCATCATACTCCACCGTGAAATCCTGGGTTCAACAATTTAAAATGGGTCGTTCAAGTACGGAAGATGAACAACGCTCTGGAAGACCGAAAACTGCTACTACTATTGAAAACATAAGAAAAATATTTAATGAAGTGACTAAAAATAGACGATCAAAGCTCAGAGAACTTGCTGATATTGTTAAAATACACAAAAAACTAGTTTGGAGTTTTTTACATGATGAACTCCACATGAAAAAGCTATCCGCAATCTATCCGCTGCATTTGTTGACTTTGCCCCAAAAAATCGGCCGTTGGACCAATTCCGAGGAGCTTTTAGCGATTTATCAGCGTAAGCCGATTCATAACTGTTGATGAAACATGGATCCATCACTACATCCCAGAATGCAAAGAACAGTCAAAACAATGGATAGAAGCTGGTATAAATGGTCCCAAGAAGGCGAAAACTGTTAAGTCAGCAGGCAAAGTAATGGCCACAGTATTTTGGGATGCAAGGGGTTTAATATTTATTGATTATCTTGAGAAAGGAAACACTATAAATAGTGAATATTATTGTGCATTATTGGATCGGTTGAGTGAAGAAATCAAGATAAAACGACCGCATTTCGAAAAAAAAAGTTATTTGTCATCATGATAATGCTCCTTCACACACTGCATTTTTAACTCAACAAAAACTGGCCGAATTACGATTTGAAATTGCTCCGCATCCACCATATAGTCCAGATTTAGCTCCTTCTGATTATTTCTTTTTTCCAAATTTAAAAAAAATTCTCGGTGGCAAAAAATTTTCGTCCAATAGCGAGGTTATTGCTAAAACTGAGGCATATTTTGAAGGTCTTGAAAAATCTTATTTTTCGGATGGAATTAAAAAACTTGAAAAACGTTTGATGAAGTGTATTGAGTTGAAAGGAGATAATGTGGAAAAATAAATAATAATAATTCAAAAAAAACGGTTCTTTTTATGTTGGCCAGTTACTTTTGCGGTCGCCCTCATATTAACCCCATAAAAGTATTTTATTGGTTCTAGTCACAAAATTTTTTTTCTTTACGACTAAATATAAAAACAAAAAAAAATGGTCAGACAGTTTAAGTTTCTCGGGTAAGACGGTTAATGCTTCCAAACGATGCTGCCATAGCAATAAATGATAAATACGAAATATTTTCCAGAATAGATAAACAGGCCTTACTTTAATTTAGCGACATTATACAGATTTGATCAAAATGTTCGCTATAGATAGACCTTCGTATTTTCCAGAATAAATAAACAGGCCTTACTGTAATTTAGCGACATTATACAGATTTGATCAAAATTTTCGCTATATATAGACCTTCGTATTATTCTAAACAACAGCCATTTTCGTTTGGTGACAATAAATATTGCGGCATCACAGTTATGCTTATTAAATAAAACATCTATCCAAAGACGTATTTATTTTATTGATAACTTGACACATTGCAAGAAGGTTAAATTCTACATTTTTTCCAAAGTACTTAATTCACTTCCAGTTATTTTATTTATCTGTTAGGATTACCGATACTTTTTTTTTCAACCGAAAGTGTCAGTTCCATCCACTGAAAATTGCTGTGTGCCCAATCAACATTCGGTTGTTACGATGGACGTGCAACCACCAACATTCGGCTGACAAATAATTCGTTCAGTTCTCTGTGTGTAGGGAAATAGGTTAAAAGGGTAGACAGCAACGACTATTTCACTCCGAGCCCTTAAGACCTATTGTTCAACCTTGCTGAAAGGGGGGAGCAAGAGATAGAGAGAGGGGAAGAAAACACATACAGAGAAAAAATCAGTTAGAAATCAATCCGAACTACAAAAATTCGGCTGGATAAACCGACTTTCTGTTGCAATCACCAACACCCTCTAGTAGCAATTGCTACAATCATATTACTTTATTCACAGTCAATAACACGGTTATATTCACCGAATTCAGGTAAACTATTGGTTGCGACAACTGGTTATGGGGACCAACCATTTCTGATGTAGTGGCAACTGATAAGTTCTTTGTACTAAAATAAAAAAAAAAACTTATTTCATTGAAGGCTCTATGAAAACATAGCTGGAATGGAAAATTTTCACCAGTATTACTTGTAGGTAATACTGGTATTACTTATAGGTAATTCGGCCAACTTAAAATAGAGCGGCAGGGCTATAATGGACCTACATGGTCAAGCTTCTGCAGGATTTATTAAGTCGCTTATTTCGCCCTATGCTACATATGAACTTTTAGAGCGACGGCATTTTAAATCGGCATTTACGTACATTTATAAGGGGTTACAGAGTTGCTATTTATACTTCGGTGTTAGTGTTTCCAGATGCAAACTGGAACTACCATTGCAAACTTTGACATTTTTTAGCATAACTTCACTCAGAACGTTTTGTCATTTGAGGGCGAATTGTTTTGTTCACAGTGTGTTGAAAAATTCATCTCATTTAAATATTGTAATTATCCCGTGAACATTTTCGTGTGATGATTTTTTACCATTTAGTATTGTCTCGATTTTCGAGAGAAGCGAATTTAAATCATCTTGTTTTGACTTTTGGCGATGAAGCACCATCAAAAACCACTGTTAATCGCTGGTACCAAGAGTTCAGACTCGGACCCCGTTCGCCCCAGGATGAATTTCGCGAAGAACGTCCAACTTCGGTCACTTTGCCAGAAACCATTGATGCTGTGCGGGAACTGATTCAGCAATACCGACATGTGACATACCGTGAATAAGATATTGCATGTCCATTTGGCCGTGAAAAAAATTTGTTCTCATAGGACCCCACATAATTTGATGAATGCTCAAACAAAGGCTTGTAGGGATTGGTGAAAAGAGATGTTGAAATAGTATAACTGCAGTAGCTCAAAGTGCGGTTTATAACATTATCACAGGTGATGAATAATGGATCTACGAGTATGCATATGAACCCGAAACAAAACAGCAATTGACCGCATGGGTCTTCCAAGACGAGCCAAATACAAATCTAAGAAAAAGTATAACTGCGGTAGCTCAAAGGCAGTGTATACCATTGTCACAGGTGACGAATCATGGATATTTGCATATACTCGTAAACCCGAAACAAAACAGCAACCGACCGTATGTGTCTTTCAAGAAGATCCAAACCCAACAAAAGTTGTTCGTGGAAGAAGTACAACAGAGCAAATGGTTGCGTTCGTTTTCGCTATAACCGGCCATGTTGCCACAGTTCCTTTAGTAAAACATAGGACGGTCAATTCTAAGTGGTATACAATTATCTGTTTGCCAACAGTGTTCGAAGAAATGAGGACAGATACGACAATGCGAGATCTCACATTTCAGCTGAAATGATGAGCTATTTGACTACCAAAGATGTGAATTGATGAGCCACAGCCCTGATTTGGCATACAATGACTTCTTCTTGTTCCCTAGCATTAAGAAAAATTGCGTGGTCAACGTTTTTCATCGCCCGAAAGAACAGTTGAAGCGTTTAAGAATCATGTTTTGGAGGTGTCTCAATCGAAGTGGAAAAAGTGCTTCGAAAATTGGTTTGTGCGAAAGCAAAATTGTATTGATCTTAATGGAGAATATTTTGAAAAACAATAAAACCATTTCCAATGATAAATTATTGTGTTTTTATTGCCGGAACCGAAATATAAATTGCAACTGTTGCACGAGTACTATAGTACTCGTGCGACGGAAGATTGGAAGATTGTTATCCATCCAATAGGATGGATAACAATCTTCCATATTGCACTATACCAAATTTGACAAAAATCGGATGTAAAATGGCAGGACCTTGTATAGAGAGAGACTTTTATGTGGGGGCTAAAGGACAACATAGATCCCACGTACCATTATGATCCATCGAACTATCCTATCGTTTTATTTACAGGAGACGAATCGGGACATTTGAAAACGTAACCCGAAAATTTCATTAGAGATTCGTCACTTTCTGTACAAACGTCAAAATCGGATGACATGCAAATTTTAAAGAATTGGCTAAATCCGAAGAATTGGCGAATGAGGTATCAATTCGTAACACAATTCATGCAATTTTGCCATGGATACTGCACACATGTGCAGCCATGCATTATCTTCATGAAGACGAACTTTTTTGTTGGCCATATGGGGTCGTTTTTTTTTGAAATCCTCTTTAAATCGATCCAATTAGTTGGCATAATATTCGCCGTTGCCCTATTACCTACGAATTTCTGTTAAACAAATCCAAACAATCCTTTCAAGTAGTCACACGATTACGTTTATGGTCAATTGAGAGCAAACGCGGCACCCATAAATCGGATCAATAAGTTGGCCTAACATTCGCCGTTTATTGTTTTACCCTTTAAAAGTTAATCGATGTGGATTATCCCGCGTGCAACCCAATAAACCAATTCACCCGGCCCGAAACCCATTGTTTAGACTAATGCTTGGTCTCATGAGTGTTGTAATGAATCCATGTTTCATCCACAGGTACAAAACGCGGCAAAAACTCAACTTCAAGCAATCCTTTAAAGTTGTCACAAGATTACGTTTGTGGTCAATTGAGAGCAAACGCGGCAGTCATCTTCCAGGTAGCATTCTTAAACCCAAATGGTTATGTCAAATCGAAACCACACTGCCATATGAAACGCGTATGGCATCAACAATCTAACATACTTTCACTCTTCGATCGGCCGACACCATATCGTGGATTTTTTTAGACATTTTCGGGTGTATTGACCTCAATTGGTCCTCCAGAACATTCAGCGTCATTTATACTTGTGCGGCCACAACGAAAGTCAGTATACCACTTTCTTCCATTGAAATCGATGGTGCAGAGTCCCCATAATATTTATCAAGATTTTCCTTGGTTTGATTTTTTCGGCAAAAAATAATGTTTAAGGACCACTCGAAATTCACAATTCTATTTTAAACAAAATCCACGAGGTTGTATTATTTGAACAGCTAAATGACGGAACTATCTCAAAATTTGACAGTAGTCTTTGAACTGATGGTACTTGATGGGAGCCCTCGTAAAATTTGACTAAATGACATTTGGCGACAATTCAGTGTGAGAACGCCGAAAATAGCTATTTTTAAAAACTCCTTATTTATTTAAAATAAAGAGGAAGCCATATTTTAATTTGCAAACGTTTAGATTTACAAACCTTAGGGTTGATAATTTCGTTGTAAGGAAATGTTAGTGCTCCAAAACATATTTAGGCTTAGATTGACATTTTAGCCAGATCAAGAAAAACAGAAAAAGTTTTTTGTACAGTAAATTTCATACGGTTAAAATTAAATTGTGTGTCTTTACGACGACATATATTTTCAAAAATTATTTTTTTTGATTTTGGTTGGCACCCCTGAACAGGGTGATTCACTCGACCGGACAAATTTCACCAGCGTATTCCTTGGCTCATTGCATTAAAATATGTTCTTCTACGACCATGGCCGAAAATGCAAGGTGGCGAAATGGCAGCGGTTTGAAATTTTCGGATTGGTGGTCGGAGGGTACTAGGGTAAAAATGCTAAGTTCTAGACCAGTGGTCAGATTTTTTTGTTGTCTCTTAAAAGATAACCTACCAAAATTACCTATGAAAATCTACACGAATAGCAACATTTGTATGACAGCGGCATCTAGCCTAAGTTTTAGGTGAAAATAAATATTAAAAATTAATTCCTCAACCCCAAAAACAGTAACAACTTTCCAGAATAATAAAAATAAATAAGCATAGTTTTATCAAATATTCTATATATGTGACAGCGCATAGAGAAAGGGACCAAGTAAAAATTCAATTTTATTTTTTTTTTCTTTTTTTGATGTGGGCAACATCTGAGCATCGACCCATGCCCCAAAAGTGTTCCCTCCCAGAGATATGCGCGTTTTATGAAAGTGAAGTCGCCGATTCTAAGCGCAAATAGAAAGGGACCTAATCAGTAAAACGGTTCTCCTGAACAAAACGTTTCATCAACTTTTCACTTTTTTTGATGTGGACAACATCTGAGCATCGAATGAGACCGATCCCATGCCCCAAAAGTGTTCCCTCCCAGAGATATGGCGTTTTATGAAAGTGAAAGGGACGTATAGAAAGGACCTAATCTTTAAAATGGCTTTGCTGAACAAAACTGGTTTTTAACCTTAGGCCCCTTTCTATTTTGCGAGTCACATATGATCTTTTCTTGTTAGACAGCGTTCCAAAATCACAAATTTCAAATGGGTGTAAAAAAAATCTCGCGCTGAATTAAAAAAAAAACTTGAAGATTTTGTAATGGATAACTTCAACTTTTATTTGCAATTGGTCTCATCTCATTCGCATTTTGGTTGTTGCACTGTGTTATTAATAACTAACTGACCTAAGTAGATAAAGCAATAATTTTTTTTAAATCAAATTTAAAATTAGCTCCTTATCTGGTTATAAATATTGTTAAATACTGTTAAGAGAAGAAATTAATAAAATATTAAATCGAATTAATAAATTAACTCCTGCTGTTACTAAAATTAAAGAATTTACCAATGCAGAAACAGTAGTGGGAGCAGCTATAGCTGCTGGTAATCAGGAAGAAAAAGGAATTTGAGCTCTTTAAGTTATAGCTAAATCTATAGCAATATCTTCAAATAATTAATATTTCTATACTCGTATTAGATTTTATAACTTCTTAATAAAAAAAAATATATTTTCATATTATACTGTTGTGAATAAATCACCATTTATAATTGGATTCGTCCTTGACCCAATCCTGAACAAATCCAAGACGGACATTGCTCAACCACTCTGTACCACAAAGTGGCGGAAGGCATACAAAAATGGTAACTTTTCCACCCAAAAAGTACATTTTTATTACTTTTTGCATACCAATTCGCCAACTTCATTTATCATCCCTAAATTGTTCATCAGTCGGTCAATGTAAAGCTTGTGAACAAACTTATAGTTACGGTTGTCATCCTGTTTTAGTAAACGAAATCCATTTGCTGGCCACTTTTTAAATAGAAGTAGATCGGATTTTAATACCAATACAGCTTTCACAGACCTATACTTTCCAATTTTTAGTTCTGACGCTCTAGAGGACACATGCGGACTGCAGTGTCCGAAATCGAAAAACAGTCATTCTGGTTTTTATGTCCGAATCCGATAGTTGGTTTCTCAAAATTAGCATGAAACTTATCGGTTTACCTGGTTAAACTCTTAAATCTCGAACTTTCGATGTAAAATTTAACTGTAAAATGCAAAATTTATTTTCTAGCACTATATCTTTTTAAGCAGTTATGAATTAAACTACAAGGCATAAGTAGCAAAAAAAGGCCAAATTCCACTTTTTTTGTGTTAATTTACAAAAACACATTAATGTTTTCTTTCAAAAAAAATCATTTTAATCAAATAGTAAGGTGAATTTGGAAAGATAGCAATTTTACCCTAGTACCATCCGACCACTAATATGAAAATTTTCACACCGCTGCCATTTCGCACCCTTGCATTTTCGGGAATGGTAGTAGATGGACATATTTTCGTGAATTGAGCCAAGGAATACGCTGGTGAAATTTGTCCAGTCGTGAATGAATCATCCTGTATTGCCTGCGAGAGTAGTTAATAAAGTAAACTTTGCCTAACTTGTGTGTGTGACGATTTAACGACGATTTACATTTTCAAAAGTAACGACTTTGATGATTTTTTTTAAAACCAACATTTTTTTGTGATTTTGGTTGGCAGCCCTGTTTTTAGTCGTTGAATGTAAAAGCAAAAAAAAAATATATAACTTCCATGTCCGGAATACGTAACTACCAAAAATATTTCAGCTGGACCCACCTGTATTTATGCCGATCGGCTCCAAATTACCAGTTGATTCGATAAAACGATATCTGTCCGTTTCTCCACTATCATCGATTTTCTGCTGTGGAAAAATATGGATCAAAGAATTTGCTTCAAATTTTTTGTAAAAAATTGAGTTAAGTGCATTTAAAATAATGAGAAAGGCATTTGGGGATTGTACTCTAAGCCCAAAAAATGTTTACAAGTGATACAAGCTTTTTAAAGAAGGTCGAGAAGGTGTAAAAGCTCACACTTGTCGAGAAAAACCTTTGTTTAGGGGCTTTACCAAAGTTAATTAATGCTCGCTTAAAACGTACAATGCAATATGTAAGCGGCATCGGTTGAAATTTGTGTCTTCTAAATATGAAGGAACTCAAATCGTGAGGAACCTTTGTATGGGAGCTATTCGAAAAGTTGCACCGATATCGACAAATTGCACCAGAGATTAATGTTAATAAGGTGAAATGCTCTGTGCGAAATTTGGTCAAAATCGGATGTAAAGTAATATGTGGCAATTTTAGAGCTGTAGGTTCTGAAATCGAGAAAACCCTATGTATGATGTTCCCATATGGACTGATGTGAACCAATTTTAATAGGATCCTTGTCCCAAACTTGAAGAATGTACCAAGTTTCTTCGAAACGGTTTAGAATTGTAACCTGTACTTCGATAACAACTAAGATGGTTTAGTGGTGGCCGAGTTCTTCGTACGGTAATTCTTTTGCTCAATTTATATTCAGCTTTCTTTAATGTCGCACTATAAGAGTTATTGTAACACAACGCTCTGTCCTTTCTTCCTCTTCACTTCTTATTTTTTTAATTGACAATCTGTTGGGTCAGACCGTGACTGCAATCTACTCCTTTGCGGATGACAGCAACCTCAGTCATTCAAATTCCTCCGACCGTAGTGCAGTCCTCAAAATATTGAAGACAGTAGGCGAACTATGGATGACTTGGATTTACAGGCCATTTCCGATTGGGCTCGAATGAATAGAGTAAATTTTAATGCACGCAAAACTCAAAGCTGTTTGTTATCTTACAAGCCATTCACTGATCCATTTGGGTCCTCATTATCTATCGGTGGTATGGTTCAGATGATCTTGATGTTCTGGGCATGAAGACGCTCGTTGGGCGAGACATGTATTCAAAGTGTCGAAAGATGCACTCAAGTGTATGGGATTCCTAAAGAAATATGTTACTCCTTCTGATCTTTTCAATATCTATGCAACCAATATCAGACCTAAGATGGAATGTAGCTCCCATATATGGGCAGGTACTTCAAAAACATTCTTGGAGCTACTTGAACGTGTTCAAAGGGGAGCAATGGTGCTGATAGGTGACATTGTGGTATCCAACGCAATTTTCTCCCTTGAACATCGTCGATATGTGGGTTGGGTGTCGCTGTTTTATCGTTACTTCCATCGACTTATTCCAGACGTAAGGATATTTAGCAGAAATACGCGACTTTCCAGGAATTCACACCCGTTTGTTTTCACCCGGTTCATCGCACTATCTACTATAGATCGAATTAGTTTTTTGCCCGTACTGCCCGTATGTGGAATCGGCTTCCGGCGAATGTATTTCCCACCAATTACGACATCCAAAAATTCAAGACAAATATCAAAAAACATAACTCCCTCTTTCCCCACTGAACTCCCTTACTTTCACCTCACCAACGCAATGCTCTGCATAATATGGGACAACCCCTGAGCGTTGGTTAATTTAAAAAAATGTCATGCGACCAGTCCCATTTTAGTAGCCAAACTTTCGCTTCCGCTGGCTTTAAGGAAATCTGTAGTTTACCTCTGCAGCATTTTTTCCACAAAAGACCTGTCAGAAATCACATAATAATTTTCAAAAATTTCCCGATTTCGCGAATAAGTGAAAAATGGATACAACAGCCAAATAGCGAATTGATATCCAATACATGGAATTATTCTTCGTTGTAGAACTCTTCGTCATATTTTACACCGGTCGTTAATTTTCGGTGCAAAGGATAAACACTACACACACTTCTACACAACTGTTATCCTGATAGCTGGCCTGGGCCTCATTGTCCCGTATGAAAATAGAAAAAATAGGGGTAGCAACAGAAAAGTGAAATCCTTTCGTTTGACATTAATATTCCTCAATTCCCATAATAATGCAAATTATTCACCATCATACACACGATATGACACATTTCTTCCATTTGCTTTCCGGGAAATGGAAAAGAAATAAATGCGGTATGTGGTAGATGGAATCACTCACTCGCTGAATGCAATCACCGAAATCTTCAGTGAATGTAAGTGGATCTGCTCGAGCCTCCATCACAGAGAAATATATCTGGCCCCCCTCAAACACCATCACGACTTTGCATGAGTTTCTCTAGCGTAAAGAACACTAAAGGACTAGTCGTCTTCAGGGATATCACGGACGAAATGAAGGAGCGAGCGGGCGGGCGTTCGTACTTTCAACCATGGGAAAACGACAGACGACTAAGCACTCTTCAGCATATTCTGATAAAGCAGAAAATAAACGTTAAACGGAACAAGAACATACACAAACAGGCAGGCAGGCAGGCAGGCATACACCAGATAGTCGGGCTGCCCTACCAAACACGGATGAATGAAAAGGAAACCTGAAAAAAGGGAAACTTTTTTTTTCAAGAAAATTAATGTTCATTCTTTTTTCATAACAAATACAGACAAGAAATAAAAACAAAAACAACAAAATCTTGTGAATATAAATGCACACATACACACATATGATAACGTACTCATATTTGTATGTGTGTTTGTGAGTTTTAGTATGTTTGCACGTACGTGTGCTTGTACCAAATTTGTTAGAAGCCAAAACACTCTCACTACACTGCCGGGTAGTGTTGCACGTCGACCATATGATGCCCTACGCTTTACGCTTTCCGCCAGCTGAGGAGGCCGAGATTTACGCATGACTCAAATCCGACCCCTTTGAGTAACAACAGCACCATCGTCAGCATCGACATCATCAGAATTCAATCCTTATCTATTTTCGCTTATGTTTTTGTTGTTGTTATTTTTTGTTTTGAAACTAATGCATTCCCGATGGAGGCAGGGGGTATGTTTTCCATGCTCTGTGTAACACTTCCTCGCTCCCAAAGGTCGTTGTAAAGCCGTTTAAAAAAAACAGACAACGCACAGTGGCTTTTTATAGCCTGCACCACTCCGTGGAACAGGGTTTAAGTTAGTTTAATGGCAAATATTTGTAAATACCAAAAATATTTGAAGTAGACCGATCGATCGACGTATAAGCACCTGCTGATTTCATTTCACGATGTCTATCCGTCGTACGTCCATCTAGAGATTGTTATCATACCACAGGTCGCCATAGTTGTCCGTTTTTCTGGAAATTTGGCAGAAGCAAGTTTTTTGGACCCTGGACAGGAAGTATTGCAATTGCAGAAAATCGGTTCATATTTAGATATAGCTATATGCATAGCTCTCTCTCTCCATATAGGGTGAACGTTTTAGAGGTAGTTTTTCACTGGGGTTTTTTACGCGTGAGTTTTTTCTTTTCAACAAGGAAATCATAATGGGACTCCCGTATTAGTCATTTGTAGCCGAGGTAATCGTTGCCAAAGACTGCTGAAGAAAAAACTTGGCGGGTTTAGAAACAGCTGTACAGTCTGCTTGGCAACCGTAGTCAATACATTTCACCAATTAGTTGATTCTGAAAAAGAAACAACAAATAGGTCTCGAACCAGAATAAAAACTGTTAAAGTCATAATAATGAAAAAAAGCGAATAAATGTACACAAAACAAAAACATAATTAGTAGGTTAATTTAATTTTAAATATTAATATTAAATATTAATATAAAATTGTAACAGTAACTTTATTTCTGGTTTAAAGAGGTAACCAGTAGTTAACTTGACTTGACAATAAAAATGATTTCTATAACAATCTTCATAGTTAATAATATTAACAATTTCATTGTTAATTTAAACATGTATTGTTTCAATAAATTAACTATGAAATTTTAATATTAACAAGTTTCAAGCTTAAAAATAATGCATTGTTAAAACAACAATAACTATTTAAAAATTAACAATTATCATGGTAAAAAATTCAACCATAGAATAGTTAAATTAACTATTGTTATTGTTAAATACAATTCAACAACAAAATGTTCAAAAACAAACTTCATATAACGTAGATTCCAAATCATGTTTATTTATGGTTAAGTTAACCTTATAAAAGGTTATTTTTCTTCTCAATGTAGGTTTTTTTTTCACAGATTACGCGTGAGTTGTGTTAAACTTTATTGTTTTTCAGTATTGTTCGCCAATTTATCATGGAGAGACTTAAAACGCGCAAAATTACAGTTTTCGGTAATTTGCCATACTGATAGAAATGGTCGAACGAGTCATCCAAAATTGGACCCTGAGAACGGACACCATGAGGCGTTAGCCAACATTTAAAGGGAGTTATATTCAAAAAATAAATGGCGTTAAATGTCCTTTCGAATGAACAAAAAAGATTCCATACTTGATTTGGATTTTTGTATTTTTTTATTTTGAAAAAAATCTTGATCACCCTATATGATCATCCGATTAGTTTTTTATTAGCTCTAGGATCTTACATCCAATCTTGATGGAATTTAGCACACGGTGGTTTTTTGGACCACGAAAGGAAGTTGCTTACACAGAAACAAATCGGTTAAGATATAGTTCAAACATATATTTTCACCCTATTTTTATAGCCAAGGAAGGACGATATTGAATATGACGAAAATCGGTTAAGACTTAGCTAAAGCCCTCATAGATATATGTAAATATATGTTTATCCAATTATATGTAATTACCTCTAGAAGCCACAATCTTGATGAAATTTGGCACACTTTTGTTTTTTTTTGTTTTCGGACCGCGGAAGAACTTTTTTAAAATTGAAGAAAATCGGTTTAGATTTAGATATACCTCCCAAATATATGTTCATCCGATTTTTCTGTTTTTAGCTTTAGAAGCCACATTTCACATCCAATGATGAAAATATATCACAACTAAGTTTTGTAGGCCAAGGAGAACGCTATTGAAATTGAACAAAAAAAGACCAACGAAACATCGGAAAAATAAATGAAGGAATAATATACCTGCATTTTTAATTACAAACGGATCACAAACGGCTTGTAAACAAAATAAGAAAAATTGGTTGAGATTTGCATGTAGTTCCACACAACTGTTAATCCGATTTTATGTTTTTATCTGTAGAAGGCACATATTATAAGTTATCTTGATAAAGTTTGGCAGAAGTAAGTTCCTCGTGCCAAGTTAAATCGCTTCAACCCAGTTTATTAAAAACAATGAAATTTTCTCACAAATTTTAATATGACATAAGTTTTAAAATCTGGGTAAACTGGGTGTAAAAGCCATTTTTACCATTTCTACCATAGCTCCTTTTTTACTTATTACTTGTTGTTAGTTTCGTCTTTCATAATTTTAGTCAAATATGACAATTGTAGCACAGGGGTTGACCTACCTTGAGCCTAACCTTAAAACAAGGAATGAGTTGGGACACAGAACTCGGATTCTGCACTTCGGTTCCTGAATAATAAAACTTTAATAAAGAAAAAAAAAACAATTTATTAATTTATTTGAAAAAGTTTTTTTCGTTGAAAAATAAAAAAAAAACAAAGGCGAATGAAAAATGGAAAAATATTTTTTACTACTTTGTTGGGACATAAATACTGTTACACACGTTTTATGCTGTAATAAAAGTACTGAATGTTTTTGGACCAAATATTTTTTAATATATTTATTGATGTATATTGTATCCAAAAAGAATCTACTTAATCGAAATGTCCACCCTTTGCCTTTACACACGCCTTAAGTCGCACTGGCCATTCGTCAATAGCTGCACGAACCTCGTCCATTGGAAATTTGGCCGCAGCTAGAACCAAAGCAGTCTTAAGAGATCCAATGTTGGGATATCTTTCGTGACAAACCTTGTCCTCTAAAAACGTCCACAATTTGTAATCCAATGGGTTCAAATCTGGACTGCCTAAGGGCCATTCTTCAGAGGAAATGAACGCTGGCAAATTGTTTCGAAGCCAGGCCTGGGACGTTTTAGCCTTATGGGCCGGCACAGAATCCTGCTGGAAAGTTCAAGGCTGGTTTTGGAACAGGGAATTGTTAAGAGACTTCACAAAAGCTTCCAAAACGATTTCTTGGTAAACTTTGGCCAATGTTTTGACTCCTTCTTCGCAGAAATACAAGTCAGTGACCCCATCGTAAGAGACAAAATCTACGACCGAAGCTGGGTGATGACCCTTTTCCACCCTTGGGGTCAGTTCAGTTGCTTTCTTAGATGACCGCGCATACACTTTATCATTTAGCTTGTTAAATTTTTCCTGAACGGTAAACATTTTTTCATCAGTGAACAAAGTTTTTCTGTGCAAGTTATCAGCGGGCTTCAACAAAAGCTTTGAAAGCTGCAGTCAATAAATGTCCTGTACGTCGTTTGATAGACGCAAGTCCCAAGTCTTTTTTAATGATTCGACTCATGGCCTTTTGAGTGATATTCATCTCACGGGCCATGATTTTCGGTTTTCGGAGCGGATTTCTTTGAATTCCTGATTAAACAGCTTTGATGACATGCGGTGTTCGAACAGAGCGTGGGCGGCCCGACCGGTGGTGGGCTTTTACATCTCCAGTCTCCTCAAACAGTTTTATGCATCGGTAGACGAACATGCGGCTAATCCCTAGTGGTCGGAGCGTTTTGAAAATATCGTTTTTTTCATTTCACACTTGAAAAGCGCTATTACAGCGATACGGTTGTCATTATCTGACCACTCCATGATGAAAGTTGAAACAATTTTAAATCTCCGTTACAGACTAACGCTATTGAGTTTAGCTTTCAAAATCCATATGACATTAACGGGGTATGTTCAGTTCTACTATTGAAATGGGTGTGTTAAATGCTGTAACAGTATTTATGTCCCAACTAAGTAAAGGATGGTCTAACTAAAACGAAGGATGTTAATAGTAAAAAAAGTTATCAGAGAATTATCTATATATTTTTTACTATGATAGAAGGATCTATGACAATAACGTATGAAACCAAATATTAGCCGAACGCTCGCCATGGCTTCGTTGGCATATCGATCTGATGGTCCACACTTTCTGTGACTCTGAGACTTATCGAAGGTTCAATGTCGTTATCGTACCAAATTATCTCATCCTATAGCTCTTGGGTTATTCTCGGCTTATTGACGTACACTTTTTCTGTAAAATATCCCAAAGAAAAGAAGTCCAACGGTGTCAATTCACATGATCGTGGCTGCCAAAAGACATCGAAACGACGTGAGATATCGAATTGCTCGCGCAAAAAAAAAAACCTTTTTTAGTTGTCTGTGTGGCTACTGGCACCACCCTCTAGAAACCACATATCGTCCAGGTCCTTATGCTAAACTTTTGGCCACTAAACGTCCATTATTATCACGTGGTAGCGAACACCTTTTACGATATCTGCTTGGCCGACCTCATTTTCACAGAAGTACGGATGACGCCGCTAGCCCATAAAGCTCACCATACAGTCACTTTATTGGATGCATCGGCTTTTCAACAATTTCTCTTGGACTCTCATTTGTTCAAATGCGGCAATTTCGCTGGTTAACAAATCCACTGAAGATACATTTGGTCGATTATGCTGACCAAAGAAAATCACGAAATGAATTTTGATTTGAACGCCTATTTTTGTAAAAGGCTTCAACAATCTTAACGCATTGTTCAATTATGTACCTCTACATGGTTGATTTTGTCACACAGTGAAACAAAGTAATGTAAAAGTATGTTGGGAAAAAACTTGACGTTAAGGTGTGACTTACAATTTATATCGTGCATTGTGGTTGGACCACTCTATATTTTTTATAATTTACTTAATAAAAATCTCCATTGTTGAATAACAATATAACCCTATTCTTATTAATAATTTTAAGGATCCTAATAAGGTTGAGTGGGGTCATACTATGGTTGAAGGGAGTATAACATGGTTGCGTGTGTGTGGTTGTGAGGATCATACTATGGTTGTGGGGATCATCATAAGGTTGTAGTGATCCTCGTATCGTTGAGTGTAAATCAAATCATTGCTGTGTGAATAATAGTATGGTTGCGTGTAAATAATACTATTGTTGCGAGGACCATACTATTGCTGTGGGGATCATAGTATGATTGTGTGTGAATCATACAGTTGTTGTGAGGATCACAATATTGTTGTGCCACAACCATATACCGAACAATAGTATGATGCTTTTCGTATATTCTTACCCGAACTATATTTGTTTTCTATGTGTGAGTCATATTATGGTTGTGAGGATCATACTATGGTTGTGGAAATTATAATAAAGTTGAAGGGATCATAGTATCGTTGCATAGTATGGTTGCGGTGATCATAGTATGGTTGTGTGTGATACTATTGTAATACTATTGTTGCGAGGACCATAATATTGTTATGGAGATCATAGTTTGGTTGTGTGAGTATCATACTATTGTTTTTAGGATCACAATATTGCTGTACCGCTACCAAATATCGCAAAAAAATTATGAAGCTCTTCGAATATTGTTACGCCAACCATACTTTATTTCTTCGTGTAGTTTTTAGTACCATACTTACCAATCACAACTACGTTTAGCATTATTTCATCAACAGTTTTTGTGCCGTTCCTTACCACTGTGCTACATCTGAAGTGTTGCCGAAAGTGATGATGCCCTTTTTGCCAGCCTCCGTGTACACATTTCGAATTTATGAAAATCGTTGAGGACAAGTCTACTGTGAATTACGACTTTGGGATTCAATGACAAAACAACACAGCAGAACACCAACAAGAACAACGACAAGGACAACAACATCAATGAATAGGTCAACTTTTTTTGGTCAACTTTAGAATAAATCAATAAAAATAAATAAATTTACATAGTGGCCACACCGCACCGGCAGCAAGACTCTAAAGTTTCTAGGCTGATGTTGCTGCTGCTGCTGTTGTTTATTTCATTTACGACGATTTTTTTTTATAATTGGATTCCAAGAAATGTGATTTTCTGCCACCTCTTGTTAGAATTGAAATCAACTTTTCATCATCAACTCAAGTCCGTATCGTGCTTCAGCATGATGATGACAGGCTGCCTGGCAAATTAATGGTCCTCGTTGTTTGCGCAGGCATTTCCACCGCGATGATGTTGCTTATTTTGTAATACTTTCGCTTAATTTTATTAATAAGTATACCAACCAATTAAACAATTGCGCTCGTGGTGGTGGCGGTGACGTTGCTCCCGGTGACATGGGTTAACAAATGGAAGCACTCTTCTGTGATAAATAATTCCAGTGGCTAAACAAGAAAGGAAGAGAGACAAATCCGCGTTAAGATTAAAGATGTTGGAATTCGATATATGGTAGGTGGGAGGATACGCTTCTCACTATCCTTAATTAAGGGCATATTTAAGTTTTACACTAAACAAAAACACTGGAAGGACTTTTGGATAAGGAAACTGTATTTCCATTAACATTGGCATTATTATCATTGCTATTTGAGCAGCTGTAGAGTATATCTTTGTCAGCTTCCTAGGAATGCGCTTTTCCTGCTACGTTACCTGGACCCAAGCAGGGAGCAGGCAATCTCAATAGGGTAAGTCCATAGTGACCTTGAAACTAGAGACGCAAGCTTTGCTGGAGAGCTGGATAACGGGTGATCAATCTACTTAAATAGATATCTTTATCAATTTGGGTTTGTTTCACTAATAACGCTTGAGTTGTGTTAAACTTAATTTTTTTTCTTCTCAGTATTGCTTGCCATTTCATCATGGAAAGGCTTACACCGCGAAAACTACGGTTTGGTGGGGTTTATGGGCTGAAGGAAACATCGGTTCATATTTCTTCAAATTTGTAGCGGGTAATCAATCTAGAGGTATTTTTTTAATAGGGTTTTGTTTCACTGATTACGCTTTAGTTGTGTTCAACTTTAGTTTTTTTCTTTTCAGTATTGTTTGCCATATCATCATGCAAAGACATACACCGCGAAATCTACGGTTTGGTGCTGTGGTGGTGATATCATCGGTCCCTATTTTTACAAAAATGATGATGGTCAGAACGTAACCGTAAATGATGCCTGAAATTGAAGCCTGTAATCTTGACGACATTTGGTTTCAACAGGACGATGCCTCTTGCCATACAGCTACTCCAACAATTGACCTATTGAGAGGTTATTTCGAAGAGCAGCTAATTTCAAGTTTTTGGACTGGTGAGTTGGCCGCCTAGATCGTGCGATATTACACCTTTACATATTTTTCTTTGTGCTGACAAACAAGCTACGATTCAGATTTTGGAAGCCATCATTACTCGTGCCAATTGCGACATACCTGTCGAAATGCTCGAACGATTCTTGGATGCTCAAAATGGACACCCTGAGGCGTAGTTGCGGCCAACATTTGAAGGAAACATTAAATAAGAAATAAATGGCATAAATTGTCCTTTCGAATGAACAATAAAGATTTCACGCTTGATTTGAATTTTTCGTACTATTTTTTTATTTTGAAAAAAGTACCTCTAGATTGATCACCGTATAATGTGTCCTCTGCCGGACTGATGTTCAGTGTGGTTGTCTCAATTCGGTCCCATTATGAATTAAGACGGCTGCACCGCCCTGACCTCAGCTGTGCCAGCACGACACAGTTTTTTTTGGAAGATATTCTGTCAGCAACTACAGGGGTCGATCTTGGAAGACAGCATTAGCCCATGCAAGTTTTTGTCCGTCTGTAGCGTGTCCATGGGAATGCTGCCTTTGCGTGTCTTGTAGGCACTCTGACACAGCGTCTATCTTTTATACGCGTACCTATCGATCATCGTTCCCAAGTCTACGATATTTCTCCCGCCTACAACCGACTCAGCCAGGTGGAAATTTCGATGACATCCGAGCTGGACCTGCTTAAACAACATCATGTTGTGTGCTCGTACCGAGAGAACATTAGCCACTGTACCGAGAGTACCTTGTAATTTCCTTAGAGCGACATTTTGGCAGCACTACTTGCATTGCTTGACACCGACGTTTATCGGCCACACTGGCGTTCCAAAAGTTACCACCGACCGGCCAACGGCCTTATATACGAGTAAGTACATATGTAGCGAGCTTGGTTTCCAACTGCTGCTGCCAAGCTATCCTTAGGTCGAAATTTTGGTAGCTCTTCTTCTAATACATGTCACCGATGTTCATGGACCACGCTGGCGCTGCTTAATTATCTGCCGACCAGCCAACGGCCTTATATGTAGTGAGCTAGGATTGCTTATTGACGCCTGATCTGCTGCTGGAGGACCTTCTTCCTACTGTTTTGCAGATATTGGATGTCTATCATTTGCCACGCCTTCAAGAAGTTGACACGATAAGTACATAAGTAGCTAGCTTGATTTCCAAGCGCCCAAACTGCTGCTGCCAAGCTATCCTTAGTGCGACATTTTGGTAGCTCTTCTTCTATTACACGTCACCGATGTTCTGCCGACCAGCCATCGGCCTTATATGTAGTGAGCTAGGTTTGCTTATTGACGCCCGATTTGCTGCTGGAGGACCTTGTTCCTACTTTGTTGCAGATAGCGGATGTCTATCATTTGCCACGCCGTTTATCAAATCCAAATGTTATCAAAGCGGCGGACCGTCGCCAAGATCGTGTAGTCGCCGCCAGGAAGTTGTGAATTTGGGAAAGGAATATATAAAACAGGATCGGGGCAAGTACACCCTGTTTAATTATATGGGGTTTCGACTCTTCATTAATTCCACATATGACTAGCAACCACTCGGGACAATCCGACCCAATATTTCAAATGATTCGGGAGAGTGATAGGACAGTTCTCTAACATGGTTTATCCTGGTTAATACATTGACCTATCTGTGTGGTTATGGCGTTATAAGCTGTTGTTGAGCTGACGGAATCCATGCTAGTGTTCGGCAACGGGACACTGTTCGGTTAGGCTGGGAAGAGATAAGTCCTGTAGGCCGACGATTCGGGTAAGTAGTATTTGCCTGATCCTCAAATGGAACTTATGACTAACCGTATAAAGGCCTTCTTCCGTTCCTGTGGTACGAGTACAGTTCTCTAACATGGTTTATCCTGGTTGACGCCGGGACTTATCTATGTGGTTATGTCATTATGAGCTGTTGTTGTGCTTTTTACAGAATCCATGCTGGTATTCGGCAGTCGGGAGCTGTTCGGTTAGGCTGGGAAGGTGTAAGTCTACAAGTCGGCTCTCGCCGACAAAATGTAATTTGACCTGTAGAATTATACTAGACATGCATCTTTTACTAGCTTCAGTAGCCGGAACATTCTGCCCATTTTCCGAGCTCCTGGTACAATTATGGTGGCCATTAACAGATTGAGAAGCTTTAAAAGGTACTCAACTACCTACTCTCCCAGCGGCTTCAGCAGGCACAAACAGATTCCGTCCGGTCCCGATATTCTCAATGCCTTACAAAATAATGCATAATGAAATGCCGGTTAAAATATCTTGCCGGTGAAATTCCGGTTAAAATAATTTGAAAGCTATCCAGTAGGGTGGAGTGAAATTCAAAAAAAAAAAGTTAACCTCGGAAAGAGATGTAGTCTGGGGTCCTAATGAGGGGAAAAATAAAGAAAAAAATTTAAAAAAATTTTTAGGGGTCGCGCCACTCCCTAGAAATTTGGAAATTATCGCTATTTTGGCGTTGATTTTAGAAAAATCCTAAAAAGTTTTATGTCAATAAATGTTTGCAATAGCGTAAACAATGAAATAAGGGCATGAAAAAATTTAAAAAAAATTTTCTCATTGTTCAAAAATTTCAAAAAGTAAAATAAGTCAAATCGTCCCTTCTTCAGAAAATTGACTGAACAATGAAATCGCCACCAAAGCTACAAATATTAGTCGATTATCCTCATATTTGCCTCAAATACTTTTGTTTGGGCACTGAACAAGCTCAAACTTTTAAATTTCGAATAAGTTAAGTCGTTAATTTTTAGGATTTTTCTAAAATCAACGCCAAAATAGCGATAATTTCCAAATTTCTAGGGAGTGGCGCGACCCCTAAAATTTTTTTTAAATTTTTTTCTTTATTTTTCCCCTCTTTAGGACCCCAGACTACATCTCTTTCCGAGGTTAACTTTTTCAAATTATGAAAAAAGCATGTTTTCACTCCACCCTACTATCCAGCCATCCTGTTTTCTGGGATTTGAAGAAGATTTGACCGTCAACTACAATGTACCAATAACAAGTCCTACACGCAGAAAAAAAGTATGGTTGTGGTGACAATATTCAAAGAGGATAATACTATTTTTGGGTATATGGTTGTGGTACAACAAAATTATGATCCTCACAACAACCATACTATGATCCTCACAACAATAGTATGATTCACACATAACCATACTATGATCCCCACAACCATAGTATGATTCACACTCAACCATGCTATGATCTCCACAACTATAGTATGATCCTCACAACCATAGTATGTTTTATATACAACTTTAGTATGAACCTCACAACCATGGTATGATTCACACTCAACCATGTTATGATCCCTTCAATACTGGTATGATCACATACAATTATACTATGATCCCCAATATAATTTATTAGAATTTGTTTAAGTTGTCAACAATAGATTTAAATTATAAAAATTATTCAAAATTACATTAAATTCAAAATAATAGGAGTGATTTATTTCACAGTAGATAAAATAAGTTGAAATAAACGTAAGCGTTTTTATTAAAAATATTTCAGTTAAATAAAGCCAAAGCAGCTTGTTTAAAAAATTTTAATTTCGATAAAAAAAAGTACTATTATTGCATTAGATCCGTACCAATAACATTAGTTCTTAAAAGCATATTTAAATTAAGGAAAATTACAATCATTATCATAATCCTATGTTACATTTTAACAATATTAATATTGCAGCAATTATACTTTTGTCAAAAATCAATTCAGTTAACAATGCTATGGTTGCGACGAACATACTTTTATTGCGGAGAACATATTATTTTTGCCATGACCATGTAGTAACCATGTTTTTCTCTGAGTGTAGGTTGCATTATATACAGAGTTACTTCAACTTTTTCGGCTTTTGTTCGTTGACCATCGTAATTATTTACAGGATCCTGGGATAACTAGGGCTTTATCTCTAAATGCTGTCACTTTTATCTGTGAGTGCCGCTGCCATTATCGGGAAGCAAGATCGGATGTTGGGAATTCGACCGGCTTGCAGGCGGCTGCCTTGTCGACGGTGTTCCTAAATTTCTTATTCGCTTCCCGCACTTTGATGGGAATATTTAGAATGCTGAAAAGATGGTTGGTATATTTTTGGGAATTTTTCCAATCTGCCTGCCTTTGTTTGAGGTCGGTCAACTTTTCTAAGGTATAAAATTCGCTAGGTCACGAAATGGTTGCATTTAGGTAGGTGGTCCCATCCCCTAAATTCGTCCGACCGCCAGCTGGTGTCACTTACCAGACCCGCGCTGAAGGTGTTAATGACTTTCGAATTTGCACAGTCACCTATAATACTGATGGAGTTCTCTACTTTCGCTGTGCAGGTAAGGCTGTCGGTTTGCTATTCCTCGCTGGTCGTTCACTAAGTTCGCTCATTCACCCATAATCCTGATGGGGGCTCTACATTCGCTGTGCTGAGGGTGGATCTGTCGATTTGTTCCGCCAAAGGTATTCTCCGCTGGTCGTCTTAGTTCGACTACCATAGTTTACTATGGCTTTAAAGTCGACTTAAAGTCGCCGCTTTTTTCCCCTGTTTTGTTGTCGATTTTGTCCGGCAAAGTTGTCGATTTTGTCCGGCAATGGTATTCCTCGCTGGTCGTTCTCTAAGTTCGCGCAATCACCTATTATCCTGATGGGGGTGAGGCTGTGCTGTGCAGGCGAGGCTGTCGATTAGCTTTCTCTCACTGGTCGTAATGGTAATCATAATTGGGGCCTCTACATTCGCTGTGCAGGTAAGGCTGTCGATATTCCGCGCTGGTCGTTCACTGAGTTTGATTGCGGCAATATTAATACTGTTGAAATGTAACAATAGTATTATTGCCAAATTTAGAAATGAAAATATGGTTGTAGCAACCATATAAACATAGTTGGTGCAACAAAAGTATTGTTGTTTAAAATTTAAATTTAAATAATGACATGATAACGGCAATCATATAGAATGGTTGCGACTATTAACATAACAAAACAGGTTCTATAGAGCATACGAGTACAGTATATACCAAAAAACATACACACGTTACAGTGCATTGTTATTGTCCATTATAAAAAACAACAACAATTGAAAGATAGTTCGAGAGATTTTTATTGTGTTTATTTTGTTCGGTGAAATACTCGAGTACTGACTGGTTCTCGTTTATTTAAAACCTGCCTGCACTTAAGTACTCGTATATAGCCATTGATCATTGTTTAATCTCATTCGTTACTTGGTGTCTACGGATGGTGAAGTAGCAATCACACCTGCTGGCAACTAAAAGTATTTTCGACTGCCGTTGGAATATATATTTTTGTTTTTTTCGAATGAAATGTTCAATAAAAACATGACCTCAAATCTGGCTATGAACTAATTGTAATGCAATTTAAAATAACTTGCTTGATAAAAAAAACTCTATTTTAAAATAACGACACCCAATCCTAATACACAATTTTGGTGATATAGTATGGTTGATTGAATCATACTATGGTAGTACGGATAATAGCATGGTTGCGTGTGAACCATACTATTGTTGTGAAGATCATAGAATGATTGAGTGTGAATCATACTATTGCTGTGGAGATCATTGTATGGTAGAGAGTGAATCATGCTATGGTTGCAGGGATCATAGTATGGTTGCGTGTGAATCATACTATGGTTGTGAGGACCATAATATGGTTGTGCAGATAATATTATGGTTGAGTGTGAATCTTACTATTGTTGTGGATATCATAGTATGGTTGAGTGTGAATCATACTATGGTTGTGGGGATCATAGTATAATAATGTATGAATCATACTATTGTCGTGAGGATAATAATATTGTTGTGCCTCAACCATATATCCAATAATAGTATGATCCTCTTCGAATATTGTCACCCCAACCATACTGTTTTTCTGCGTGTACCGCAGTTATACTTTTCTTACTTGTCTCTTTGCACCAATCCATACAAGCCTTTTTTTGAGCATTCTTCAAATTATGTGGGATCCACCGGAAACAAATTTTTTTCACGGCCAAATAAACATGCAACATTCAAGTTGGACGGCCATTACGAAATGCATTGTAAAGCGAACGGCATTCGAGATTGAACTTTTGGTACCAGCGATTAACAGTGGTTTTTGATGGTGCTTCGTGGCCAAAAGTTGAAACAAGTTGAGTTAAATACGTACTCTTGTCTCGTTAACCCACTCCGAAAATCGTAAAAAATCATCGCACAAAAATGTTCACGGGGTAATTCCATTTTTTAACTAAGATAATTTTTGTAACACACTGTAAACAAACCAATACGCCCTCAAATGACAAAACGTTCTGAATGAAGTTATGCTAAAAAATTTCAGTTTCCAATGGAAGTTCCAGTTTGCATCTTGGAACACTAGTATTGTCAAGACCCGAAATATAAGTATACTTATAAATAGCAACCTGTATGCCTAAAAATTTAATGCATGGTTCGCTTGGGTCAAGCCCACGTGACTAAGATCTTTATTACACAGAGTTGTACTTCTAGAATGAACAAGTACACCTTTCACTAGAAAAAAATGTACTCGTACAACCATTGCCATTGTTATTACATTTTCCATTGTCATTGCCCTAAGCTTTACTCCGGCCCTTTTCTCTTTGCCATTCCGACGTCCATGGTCGTTTTTACTTACTACCCTATACGTATATATCATATCGCTATTTACGCTTAACTAAACTTTCAAATTGAAGCCAGCTGATGCAGAGATATCGTTGGCTCATATTCCAGATTGCTCTGATTGACAGCAGCGAAACGCGTTCCATTCACTCTGTCTGCATAAAATTACCTTTTGATCCGTCACAATATAAAACCACATGACTTTCAGCAATATTTCAATAAAGTGGGTTTTTAACAAACAGAAAAAAAAATGTTGAAAAATAAAAACAGCAGCGGCGACAATGACAACGCCAACAATAACAATGAGAAATTTTAGCCATGCGGGCATCACAGTTAGGACAGAGGCGGCAGCAGGAAGAGGCTTTTACCGCAACATATACTAATAATGAAAATATTTCGATATTTTCTGTTGTTGCTGGTCTTGTTGGAAAAGCTTCATTAAACGCCCCAAATTTCAGTGTTAATAACAGTTGGAAATTGCTTTAGAAACGGACACACACACATACGCGTGCATATCCTTGCACACACACTCAAACACAGTTACAGATGGCAAGAGCAGAATTCAAAGGTTGGAATGGTTACAACAGATGAACAAATTATACCCGACATATGCAAATGTGAGAAATTCATTGCCCAGGTAGGAGTACCCATTACCGGACCGAGTTGGGGATGGATGTCGTTGTTGGGTTGTATTGTGTGTGTTTCAACAAAAAACAAAAAAAAAAACAGAAAAAGTGTTAAAAAAGCACGAGTATAAACATTTTGATAAAATATACCATATTTGATACACAGACATACACACATAGGAATTTACATATATTTCTGTGTATGTGTATTTATGTGAGAGTATGTGTGTTATGGCATTTTGTGTCAAAATAGGTGTTAACTGGTAAGAACATTTGGATGGAAGAAATCTCTTGACAATACACACGTGCTCGTATGTGTGCTGGCTGCCTGGCATGAATGCGACAATGTTATGTGTATATTATGTATGTGTATTTCGAACTTGTGTACCCTACACCACTTTAAGGTGGTATTATGACTAGGTGCTGATTGTTTGAAAAATCAACCTTGTTTTTGTTATATCTCAGCACGTCGCTTAACAAAATTTATAACGGCGACTTAGATCGATCGTTTATATCGAAGATCCACTGTCAATCGTTCGATCGTTTACCTCGGCGACACCGGTCTTTCGTTTAACTCGACGTCCCTGGTCCGTCGTTGACCTTGAACTCTCTGGTGGATCGTATTTTTCGAAAACTTAATTCGAACTTTTACCTCGATGACGTTAATCGAAAGTTTGCCTCGGCGATTTCGTCTGTCCTTTACCGGTCGATCGTTTCTCACGATAACTACTGTCGATCGTTAACCACTGAGCTTTGATCGATCGTTGACCAAGACAGCTTCGAACTATGTTTTTCCTCGACTGGTTTAATTCGTTCATCTCAATAACTTCTATTGAATGTTTTCCTCGACGTCGATCTCTCTAGTCGATCGTTATCTCGACGTCTCTGGCCGATTGTTTTACTCGACGACTTCAGTCGATCGTTTACCTTGACGACCGAAGTCGTCACTGTTTGTTTGAGGACTGTTTGCCTCTACGATTTCGTCTAACCTTAACTACGATCACTTCGTTGATAGTGAACACGGCAGCTACTGTCGATCGTTAACCACTAGAGCTTCTATCGATCGCTTACCACTACAGCCTCGGTCGATAGTTAACCAAAGAGAGCTTCGGCCGATTATCTGCCTCAACTTGTTTCAGTCGATTACCTCGACGACTTTGGTCGATCGTTTACCTCGACAACTTCGATAGATTGTTAGCCTGGAAAATTGGGTCTATCATTTACCACGACAAATCCAAATGATCGTTTACCACGGCAGCTACTGCGGATCATTTACAACCACAGCAGCGGTCGATCTTTGACCATACCAGCTGTGGTCAATTGTTTGTCTCGACTTCTGCCAGTCATTTACCTGGACGACATCGGTTTATACTGCAATACGGCAGCTCTGGAGTCGTGTACCACGTCGACTTCGGTCGATCATTTACCACGAAAGCTCCGGATGTTCGTTTGTCGGCTGTAAAATAAAAGTTCTGGTTTATTGTAAATGTAAAACTTTGTCATTTAATAATGAAATGCCATCCGATGCGATTTCGCCCAATGGGCTGCAGATTATTTTGCAGAAGATGCAGAATTTTACCGAAAATTCGTGCTATCAGATGAAGCAAAATTGCCTCATATTGGGTTCAGCGAACCCACACGTGACTGTTGAGAAGCCAATGCATCCACAACAAGTCACTGTTTGGTTTGGATTTTGGGCTGGCGGCATCATTGGCCATTTTTTTCTCGAAGATGATCAAAAAGCCGCCGTTACCGTCAACGGTCAGCGTTACCACGCCATGCTCAACGAATTTTTGTTTCCTAAAATGTAAGGGCATGACATGGACGACATTTGGTTTCAACAAGACGAGGCCACGTGTCAACAGCCAACCAAACCATCGATATTTTAGGCAATGTTTTTGAAAATCAAATAATCATCCGAAGTTGTGATGTATATTGGCCGCCTAAAAGCTGTGATTTGTTGAGAGTCATTAAGGATAAATACTACATAAAGCATCTAGAGACAATTAATGCATTGAAATATGAAAACTATCTCATTTTTGAAGGAGTGCGGCCCGATGACGCCTTCATCCTATAAACCGCACCATACAGCGACTTTTTGTAGATGCAGCAGCTTTTCAACAATCACTCGTCGATTCTGATATGCCTAAATGCAGCAGTTCTGCTTGTTAAAGATTCCACTGAGGATACATTTGGTCGATTATGCTGACCAAATTAAGAATTGCATGAAATGCATTTGATTTGAGCGCCAATTCTCGTAAAAGACTTTAACAATCACAAAGCGCTGCTCAATTGTGTACCTCTCCACTGTTGATTTGTCAAACACAAAGAAATGTCAAATTATGTTGGACAAAAAACTTAACGTTAAGGTGTGACACACAATTAACATCGTGCATTATGGCTGAACCACCCTTTACTAAAACTCTTCCTACATTGTTATTTGTATGACACTTTATAGTTGCAGAGGTTTAAATTCAACTGTGTCTGTGTCTGTCGTCCAGTTGGATACTTCAAGTTTCCTAAGGGGTCCATGGACTTGGTCTTTCCATGGAAACTTCGCTCGTCTCATTCTATTAGCAACCGCAAACTCGGTATCCAAGATTTTCTGTGCCGGAGCACTACCACCTATTAGTACACCATTTCCCTGTCGTAGCAATCGTTGCAGTTAAATGCACCAGACTGCTTCCTTGTCTGCAGCACGATCATTAAACATGGATTCAAATTATTTCGATTCCTCCTTGGTTCACTTTAATTAATTACCAACTCATTTATCAAAGGTTTAGACAGAAGGAGTGGGTTATTGTCCACTGCCAATGATTCCCTTAGTTTGCCCTAATTTTTCCGGGAAATGCACGATGAACACCACACCGAAGATGGCTTCATTGGGGCGACTGCATTCAATCCATTCCCTTTGTTATGGCCATCAAAGCGGGATTCAATCGAAGAAAAAGACAACTACGACTGCTTCGGACAGATTTCATTAAATGAAATTTCAAAAAGAGAAATCTTGGCCACATCAGCCACCCAACTGGCAACTGCTTTCAATTAGAAATGTACGTGCAGTGGTCGGAACAAGTGTTGGCTGAGTGTGCAGCAAAAAACAAGTAAAAATTAAAAGCAATTTGCAAACCATGTGTACTGACAAAAAAAACTGACAAATTTAAACGTCACACGACAATAGCAACGAACGGATCATTTGTTTGATATGTGTGGCCGCACAGTGTTTCTAAACGAAATAATGTTCAATATGCTAATTATTTTTTTGAAGTCATAACGTAACATAAATAATTTGGGCTCCGGAAGTTATAAAATTATAAATGAGTTTTAAAGAGAAAATTTGATATTTTAGGACAATAACAATTTTAAGATTTCGATTAAATACCATTTTGACGCAATTTTAACTTTCCGTTATTATTCCTATTAAACGTTAGGCAGGCAGAGAGAAAACATAAGATTTTTCTTACTTAAAAATTTAACTATTTTGATAAAAATAGACACAGAGAGAAAAATCTAAGTAAATGTGCGATTATCAAATGTAAGTTCAGATTGCTGAAATTTGTAGGGTTCTCTATAGAGAAAAATTGTTTGTTATCATTGGCAAAGATTGGTTACAAAAATTAATCTTCTGCAAAACTATCGGTTGCTACAGCCACTATGTGTAACAACTAAATGTTTCTCCGTATTTTTTTATTATGACCGATCTTACACGCAGAGAAAAGATATGGTTACTATATGGTCACGGCAACAATAGTATGTTCTCTGCAGTAAAAGTATGGTCGTCGCCACCATAGTATTGTTTTTTGAATTTCATTTTGACAATAGCATAATTGCGGCAATATTAATATTGTTGAAATGTAACAATAGTATTGTTGCCAAATTTAAAAATGAAAATATGGTTGTTGCAACAATATAAATATGGTTGGTGGGACAAAAGTATTGTTTTCATGGGTTTTATGTTAACAATAACATGATTACGGCAATGAAACCGACAAAACCTTAATTTTTTCATTAATTTGACAATGTTATTTCTACGAATCTTACCCAATAATAGTAATAATAATTAAATTTTTTAAAAAAAAAACTAGGGATTAGTATAACTAAAATATTTTTAAAAAATGATTTTTTTTACTGTTAACTAAATCACTCCTATTATTACATAACTTACTTAAAAAAAATTCTTTATTGTTGAATAACAATGTAATGCAGTCTTTACAAAAAATTTTGGGGATCATAGTATGGTTGTGCGTAAGTCATACTATGGTTGTGAGGATCATACTATGGTTGTACGTTTAACATACTATGGTTATGAGGATCATGATATGGTTGTGGGGATCATAGTATGGTTGTATGTGAATAATTCTATTGTTGTGAGGACCATAATATTGTTATGGGGATCATAGAATGGTTGTGTGTGAACAATACTATTGTTGTGATGACCATAATATTGTTGTGTCACAAGCATATAACCAACAATAGTATGATGCTCTTCGAATATTGTTACCCCAACAGAATTGTAAACAATCGATGATTTGCTTCTGCATATCATCCAAAAGAAGTTAAACAGGTGGGCTTATAAAGTATTGCATTAAGGTAAGTTAATTATAACGGGTGATTAATAGAGAGGTATTTTTTTTAAATAAAAAAATACAAAAATTAAAATCAATTGTGGAATCTTTATTTTTTATTCGAAATTTCATTTTATGCCATTTATTTTTTGAATATAATTTCCTTCAAATGTTGGCAACTGTATTATGGAAATGAGCGTTTGGTAAAAACCGGGAAGATTCGCTTTTTTCGATCAAAATTTTGTTCAGTGACTATTTATTTCTGGCGCAACGGCAACGTCAATAAACAAAACAGCGAGAGCTACCATAAAGGGTTCGAGAGATGCCATTGCACCCAGACAAAACCACGGTTTGGTGCAGTGGATTATGAGCAGGCAAGAAATATATCTCTAAGACATGTAAGAACTTCTCTATAAAATGCATTATCCGAAAGGTGTTAAACAGTACGTCCCGGTCAGCAAGTATAAGAAATATACGAGTATCATGACAAACTCTCTGATTTTAGAGAAGTTTTCGTTTTTCCTTAATGGGATGTTGTGGGAATTAGGTAAGTTGTATTATTGATCGCCGTAAAATTTTCTGACGATTTCGCCATAATTTAAACACTTTAATATCAGGTTGGGTTCTTTGCATACCAGCATCATATACAGTCGAACTTGGCTTATCGGAAACCTGTAAAAGAAGGAATCCTGTCGAACAACAAAATAAAAATAAAAAAAAAATAATCAAGCTGGACTTTGAACCCTTTTAAGTGGGAACTGATTTTTTAGAATTACCCTCTATAAGTGGAAATGTTTACTCGTTTACCTCAATGAGGGGGATTTCCCTTTTCATGCTATTCTTCCAAAAGTACGGTTTTTTGTTTTTGTTATCATTTCTCTCTTTTTGTTTGCTTTTAAGTAATGGAGTTTTTACGGATTGGGACGCAGAGTTGTCAGGTTTGGCGCTTTCTCGCTACATATGGCGAGATCGAAGATTTTTGGCGACATATATTGTAGTAATTTTCCTGACGGGTTCTACAAAAACTCCCCAATTTACCTTTTAAAGGTCTTAATGAAAAAATAGCTTAATATAGAAGAATCATCGGTCCATATTTTTTCAATAATGATGGTGACCGAAACGTTACCGCGAATGCTACTCACTATCGCGCCATGATTTCGGACTTTTTGCAACACACAGAGTACAGATTTGTTGCCACAACCGAATTTTTTGCCAACCGAATGTTGGTGGTTGCACTTACTATCCATATATTCCATTGCTGCAACCGAATGTTGATTGGGTTCCTGGCAATTTTCAGTAGAGTTGCCTCTACTATCGGTTAAGGAGGCAAATTATCGGTAACACTAACCAGTTAAGTTAATTATTGGAACTGAATTTTTACATGTATTGGTTGTTCTTACAATTGGTTGGTGAGAAGTACTCTGTGAATTCTGTTGTCATGACCACGAAAGTTTGGTCACTGGAACAACTATTGGTCAAATTTTATGAATTTGGTAGATATGACCGAAATAATAAATCTAATTGAGCTTGTATGTATTACAAGTGGATCATTCTGGATCAAACTTGTGTAGTGGGTCATAAAGTGAAATTTCGGTTTTACATTGTCCGAAGAAATTTGAAGAAAAAGCTAATTACGAGTATTATATTGGATTTAAATACCAAAGTAAGTTGGAAGTATTGACGAAATGTTTCTGCTATATACAATGCTTATAATTTAATAATTATAATTAATTTCACTTAGTGTTTTTATCAATTTTCATTACATGAAATTCAACTATTCTGTAAAATATTTAATTTGTCAACAAATTTTTGGAAAATTATGCTATTGCCAAATTTTTTCGGTTTTCGGTTAAAAATAGCATAGCTAATAAAATAGACTTTAATTTCGAATTTAAATGGTCCGGCAGAGTTAAAATTGAGTTTTTTCTTAATTTTCGGTAGTCTAAAAACCATTGAAATATATGTTAAAAACTTATAAATGTTCATGTTATTGCAGTGACTGCGTAGAAAAGGCCTGTCATATATGGATTGGAAGTTTTTGATGCCTGTTTCAAGGGTTTTTGGACTACCGGAAGAAGAAAAATACGCAGCGTAATAAAAAAAACTTCAGTGCGCCCGTTTGTTTTTTTAAATATAGATTTGGTAGAAATTATAACCGATAGTTTTTTTTTTTATAGAGATTATATTCTGATGTTGGGATAACGGATAATAACAATGAACTAAACAGGGTTTGGTTGCTCCAAAAAAACATATCTGTTGTCATAACCAATTGTTGGTCCAAAGTGTCATGAACTTTAGAATTGGTTTGTTGCCATAACCAAAAGTTGTGGCAACCGAATATGTGCAGTTTGGACCGATTTCCAACTGATTTCTTCTCTGTGTGTACCTAATATTGAAGCCCGTTATCTTGACGACATTTGGTTCCAAGAAGACTGCACTACATGCCATACAACCAACGAAACAATCAATTTGTTGAAGGAAACTTTTAGTGAGCGCATTACCTCGCGTCGCGGGCCTGTCGTGGCCTCGAGTATCGTGAGATTTATCACCTCCGGACTATTTTTTGTGGGTTTATGGGAACCTCGCCTACGCAGATAAAACCGACGCCTTGGGAGAGCAATTCGGCGTGTAATTATTGACATACAGCCCCAATTACTGTAAAACTTGGTCGAAAATTGGGCTGGAATTTATTCGAGACAGCCGCGGCGGCCACTTACCCGAAATCATTTTTAAAACTTAATGGCAAACCCTTTTCTTTGTAATAGCTAAGTTCTTGGCCATTGCATAAGGCTGTAAGCGCTTTATTTCTTTTTGAAAACCACAGGTCTAAAAAAACACCATTTATATAATGGGAAACATATCTTAGACAAATGTTATAATTCATAAAATGGAGAATAAACAAATTCCAAAAATTAGATATTTTGAAAAATGACTGATTTTCCGCCAGCAGTAGCTTTGTTGGTCGTAAAAAACACCGTGTTTTTTTTCGATCACATCTGAGCGTTTTGAAAAGTTATAGTCAAAACGCTTAGATGTGATCGAAAAAGAAAAAACGGTGTTTTTTACGACTAACAAAGCTACTGCTGGCGGAAAATCAGACATTTTTTCTTATGCACTATAAAATTTATATTTTGGGTTCAGCAATAGAAAAAACAATTTTTGAAGAACTTTTTAACAACTTTGGAGACACGTTCAAAACATAATTTTTGAACGTTACAACTACAACTGTTCCGGGATTCGACAAACTTTGACCACACAGTTTCTTTTCTTGGTGTAAGGGAATAATAAAGCTTTACGTCGAATGAGCTATTTATTCGACATCTTGAATGCTAAAAAAAGACCAGTGTTTCAGTTGATATGTTAGAGCTTGCCTTGTCGTGATGCAAAATGATCCGTCGAATTTGACGAAATTTCGTTTAGAATATTGTTAAGGTTTATTTTAGTTAGAGTATGTTTTAACTCTGCTTAAAATAAAACTCAACAGTGCATGTCTTTGAATATCATTACACAAATAGCCCTTCTGAGATCCTGCTACTCTAGAAGTCACAAATATAATCCAAGAATTCAAAAAGTTTATTCGTTCTCAAATTTCGTATGGTACGTTATGAGCGTTTAACAATAAATTCTGACTCTCTTGCTCAAAAGCCCCCAAACAAAGAATCCTTCCGATTTTATGTCCTGCAACCCTTAAATTCTAAGTTCAATCTTAATGAAATTAAGTTCAAAATATAATGGGACAATCTAATACAAGCGTACTTTATTTAGGAAATAGTGATCTATCGGTTTCAAGTAGCACCCATAAGAAGGTCCTATCCGATTTGAGAAAGTAACAATCGACACAACACATTTTACATCTGATCGATTTTAAACTATTGTACAGTGTGACGCACGAATCGTGCTACAAAAACAAAACGTAATAACTTCTTTTCTTTGTGGGAAATCGGCTCATTCTTTATTTAATTTGGAAAGTTAGTATAGAGATTTATTAAAATGAATGCTTCGAATACTGCAAAGAGGATTTGGATAGTGTAGCTATGTCATGTTATGCTGTCCTGCATTTCCGTTCTAAGTGAATTTAGGCGGGGGTTTGGCGGACCCACCCCCCAAGTAGATGGGGCATTATAATGCTGGTAAACATGTTTGCCGAATCTGAAAGCATCGCATATAGCATATTCTTATATTTAATCCAAGCGTTTCGACTTGAAATTTATCAGCATAAATTGCAGTTATTAGACGGTCATTACAACTGATAATTTATAATGACTTACACTTGTTTCAGTACAAAGTTAAAATAACAAGCAAGTTAAACCCTCAAGATTTGCCCATTCGATTGGAATTTTGTCAGATAAGGCCCATTTTGATCTAAACTGCAAAGTGAATATAATCCATAAATAATCCATGAGACGGAACTGCGCCTAGAACGAGTTACTTTATGGTGCGCAGTTTCATCAAGCTGCCTTAAAAGATGTTAAAGGATTTTTTAACCCGAACTGCGTCGAAAACGTATCCGATTCATTAGCATTTGATTCCAGCAAGATGGAGCAACTGCACATATAGCCAGACCGGTTATGACAGAGCTCCAACGAAAATCCTAAACAAATTAATATCCAGAAATTCCACTTTCCGCTGGCTCCCCCAAGGTCATCGGGCGTGACTGCACCAGAGTTTTTTTTATGGAATTATGTCAAACAAGAGGTGTAAATACAATGAAAACAAGGATTTTGACTGAATTCAAGGAGTCCAATAAAAAAATAATTGAAGCGATTCCAACTTTAACCCTTCAGGCCTCAATGAATAATTTTCTGATAAGGTAAATGAGCATGGAGGTCATTAACGGTCTATACACTCAGAAAAAAATTATGGTTGGGGTGACAATATTCGAAGAGGATAATACTATTGTTGGGTATATGGTTGTGACACAACAATATTAAGATCCTCACAACAATAGTATGATTCACACATAACCATACTACGATCCCCACAAACATAGTATGATTCACACTCAACCATACTATGATCTCCACAACCATACTATGATCCTCACAACAATAGTATGTTTCTCATACAACCATAGTATGATCCTCACAACCATAGTATGATTCACACGCAACCATACTTTGATCCCCACAACCGTAGAATGATTCACACTCCACCATACTATGATCCCCAAAATTATTTATTAGGATTGGTTTTTATTGTTATTCAAAAATAGGGTTTTTTTTTTATTAAGTTTGATATATTAAATTGCATTACTATTAGTTCATATCCAGATTTGAAGCCATGTTTTTATTATACATTTCATTCAAGAAACAAAAATATATATGCCAACGGTCAAAAATACTTTTAGTTGCCAGCAGGGGTGAATGATACTTCACCATCCGTAGACACCAAGTAAAGAATGTGATTAAACCCCATGATCGAAGGCTATATACTTAAGTGCAGGCAGATTTTAAATAAACGAGAACCAGTCGATTTTAGTGTATTTCACCGAACAAGGTAAACACAATAAAAATCCCTCGAACTACCTTCCGATTGTTTTTTAATGGACAACAACCATTCACTGTATCGTGTGTATGTGTTTTTTTTGTATATCAAAAAAACATACGCACACACATACATGTATGCTCTATAAAACCTGTTTTGTTATGTTCATAGTCGCAACCATACTGTATGATTGCCGTAATCAAATTATTGTTAACGTAAATATTAAACAACAATACTGTTGTTGGACCAACCATGTTTATATGGTTGATACAACCATATTTTCATTTCTAAATTTGGCAATAATACTATTGTTACATTTCAACAATAGCAATATTGTCGCAATCATACTATTGTCAAAATGAAACTCAAAAAACAATACTATGGTTGCGACGATTGTAGAGAACATAGCACTTAAGAGTGGGTTTAAATTTTCCGATTAAGTGTTTCTGACGTAGTGCATCGTTTGCATATTTCTGCATATATCAAATATGCACTCTAATTTGTTATACATGAACTTTGAAATATTTAAATAAAAATATGCTAGAATCCGAGTCCTAATTTTTAGGCATACTGTATAATATTATTGTCTTTGGATAAGGTCCCTTTCGGACGATTTGGCGTTTTTTTCCAGGTTATACATTTAATTACGACTTTCCGTTCTTTAGCTACTGTGTTGGGATCGGAACTTAAAACAAATCATCGATGAGACAAATTGATGTATCGTCTGTCTGTTAAGATGTCACAAAAACCCAATAATTAAACATGCTATGTATGTCATGGCATGTCCGTATGGAAGGGTGGGAGGACAAAACTCCGGGCATGATGATAAATACTTAACTACTAATCACTTGTTTTCGTTTTCTGCTAGACAAAAACTATAAACTTTTTGCCCGCCAAATAGGACGGAGGGGGCAAAACAGGACACAGAAAAACGCCAACAAGTGTTTCTATGATTGAGTAGTAATTGCCTTCAAATTGCGGCCTGTATGTGTGCGTGCGTATGTTTATTAGGCTGAATGAAGGTACTATTTACTTAGATTGCATGTGTCACTCACTTGGGCCAGGCGAAAAAAAAACGAATCCATTTTGACCATTTCTGTTGACGTCTGTTTTTATTTTTTTTTTTTTAATTATGATATGAAAGGCCCGCCATTTTTGTTTCCACCAACAAACGACCGAGAAGAAAGAAAAGACGGCAACAAGACGACAAGCGTCCGATGGACACAAGGAAGAACGAACAAACGGACGAACACACGAACGAAGAACGCATAACAAAGCGACGTGTATTCAAATCTCAGAAGGTCACATTCGAACAACTCGCAATTCTGCATGGATTATTTTTCACGTGTTGAGAAGAGGTGCTGTTGTTATTGTTGTTGTTATCTTTGGCGCGCGCTAGTGGTATTGGTGGTATTGATGGTATTCCTAGAGATTTCTGCACACACCGCCATCGCCTTGCATTGCTTGACTAAGCCCCAACAACCCCGTCACAACATAATCGCGCGCGCTCTCTTTCTACTTCTCCCTCTCTCTCTGTGTGTGTGTGCCTCTGTCCCCACCGCTCACCACACAAAAGCACAACACATCGTATCGTATCGCATCGCATCGTATAGAGTATATGCTCCAGTTACGATATAACCAACCAACAGTTTTTACGATCTAAACAGACGACCACCAGTTGTTTGTTCTTCTTGTGACTGACTGCACTGCAGAGTGTGTGTCCTTGCAGACAGAACATCGTGTATCGTTTGGTTTACCGTCGGTGGCTGTGTTTCCCTTTGTGTGCCTCTGTGTGTGCGAGTGAGTGTATGTGAATTTGACATTCATAACATAACAACGCACCAGCAACAGTCAGTCCGTATTCGCCAGTCGAGGTGTACGAACGTTATCTGCGGGTTTTGCGAGAGTTGCCGAAGAACAAATCAAAAGGCAAAGGATATTTTCTTCTATGGCCTAACTAACTAACAAAAGGGCCATACTCAACACTAGTAGACCAACAAACTGGTGTGTGGCACTAGTGCTGCTTGCTTGGCTGGCCGTTTTCTAAGAAATCCAAGTGTTGCCTTTTCTGCGAAAGTGTTAAAGTGAATAACGAGCGAGCTAGTGAATGAATGAATGTTGAGGAATATTATTGAAGTTGTGAATAATTCCGAGCAAGAAATGTGTCAATTGTGAAATACAAAATACAAAAAAAAAATTAATCGCCAGTGGTAAAGGAGAAACAAGAAAATCAGTGTCGCGTAACGTGGCTCATTGTTGTCACTTACTTAGCCGACAGGCAAGCAAGCAGGCAGTCAAGTCAGTCTTGGTGCGGAAATTGTGCCTGATTTGTTAAGCGGAAACGGAAATCGAAACATTTTGAAATTATTTGCAAACAGGAAACATAGCCAAATTTGATTTTAACGCGAACTCGACGAGTGCAGGTCAGGTGTCCCTTTTTCCTGTTTTTGTTGGTCTTTTCGTTTCGGTTTTTGTGTGTGTTTTTTTTATCAAATCTGTCGGACCTTTTATTTGAATACCCGTTGAAACCTGCTGCTGCTGTCTTAATATTGCTGCCAATTCAAGTGGAACTCAATGGAAATCTCTTAAAAGTTACCCTTAACTGTTGTGTTCCTTTTTTGTCTCGATGCAAATAGAGAATATCTGCAAATAGTTTTCAAAATCAACAACTGTATCGAGCTTCCTTTTATCCACAGGTATTTATGTACAATATTTATTAATATATTTTCAATACTACTAACTGTGGGGTTACTAATCAAGAAGAATGGATATACATATAAGATTATCTGAAAGAAGTAATAGAAAACATATTTTAAGTGTGATTTAGTAAAAAATTCGGTGAGGAACGCTGTGTAATTTTGAAGTTTTAAAAATTTCATTTTAACGTTAGGATATGTAAAAGCGACATCAAATAAAGTTGTTAAAGATATAGAAAAACAATTTTAATTTATTTAATTAAAACAAGGCTAGGCCGAATCTTTTGTATCCCCCACCATTATAGTGTTAAAATGACAAATCTTAGAATAGTTAGATGGCGATTGGGAACGACAAAACAACATGTGGAATAAATTGGGATTTCGGAATTTAACTGTCTTCCTCGTGATATTAAAAATGTCAATCGGATTTTCGTTTTTAAAAACAAAGTCAAAGTGTATTTTGCTGCTTAATATGGAAGCACTGTTATATTCATCGTATATTATTAACAGCATTTGAATGTCTAAAATGATATTTTGTCAGACATAAAGTAAACAATTTAATCATTTTTTTCGATTCATGTTTTTTCCTATTCTGTTTATCGTTTGATAAACTTTTGTGTTGAATATGTCACCACCTCGACTCAATAATGCCCAAGTAGCTCTGAGCAATAATACGTATTTTATTGTATTATTTATATATTTTTTATTTTAATAAAAATGGTTGAATTATTTAAAAAAAAAATCGGTATTAAATTGGCAAAAATATCGTTTATATATTATTATAGATTGAGGTCTCATCAACAATAAAGTTTCCATAAGTACCACCAAATGTTGGTTGGTGCTCTGCAATTGTCAGTAAATAGAACTAAAAGTAGCAGTAAAAGAGACGAACTGCACACAGAGAACAGATTCGTTGCCACAACCGAATTTTTTGCGAACCGAACGATTAAAGTTGCATGCATCTCGAGTATTCCATCACTACAACCGGATGTTAGTTAGTGCTCAGTATTTGTCAGTAAGTGGATCTAAAGTATCGGTGGAAAATACGAAGAGACAAGAAACTGTTAATACATCAAAAGTACTCCAAAACTTAGGGAAATCATGTCGAGGAAAAAGTGAAGATTTTTTAGTAAAAAACATTAAATTAAACGATTGGCTTAGAGTCAGTAATAATCGAAATATTTTGTACGTGAATTATTACGCCTATTTAAAACAAAAAGAAAATCTACTAAACATACCATTTCAGTTATGATAAAGGTTTAGTAATCATTACTAAGAATAGGTTGCAATAACAAATTGTTTGCAAAATTAATGGTTGCCAAAAATTACCAGTTGTGGCAACTATGTAACTTTTATGCGTTTCAATCGCATGACCGGTCAATTAGTTGTGGGTACGAGGGCGACCGCAAAAGTAACTGGCCTAACTTAAAAAGAACCGTTTTTTTGGAATTATTATTATTTATTTTTCAACATAATCTCCTTCCAACTCAATACACTTCATCAAACGTTTTTCAAGTTTTTTAATTCCATCCGAAAAATAAGATTTTTCAAGACCTTCAAAATATGCCTCAGTTTCAGCAACAACCTCGCTATTGGACGAAAATTTTTGCCACCGAGAATTTTTTTTTAAATTTGGAAACAAGAAATAATCAGAAGGAGCTAAATCTGGACTATATGGTGGATGCGGTGCAATTTCAAATCGTAATTCGGCCAGTTTTTGTTGAGTTGAAAATGCAGTGTGTGAAGGAGCATTATCTTGATGAAAAAGAACTTTTTTTTTTCTAAATGCGGTCGTTTTATCTTGATTTCTTCACTCAACCGATCCAATAATGCACAATAATATTTACTATTTATAGTTTTTCCTTTCTCAAGATAATCAATAAATACTATACCCCTTGCATCCCAAAATACTGTGGCCATTACTTTTACTGGTGACTTAACAGTTTTCGCCTTCTTGGGACCACTTTTACCAGCTTCTATCCATTGTTTTGACTGTTCTTTGCATTCTGGGATGTAGTGATGGATCCATGTTTCATCAACAGTTATGAATCGGCGCAAGAACTCTATTGGATTACGCTGATAAATCGCTAAAAGCTCCTCGGAATTGGTCCAACGGACGATTTTTTGGGACAAAGTCAACAAACGCGGCACATATCTTGCGGATAGCTTTTTCATGTGGAGTTCATCATGTAAAATACTCCAAACTTGTTTTTCGTGTATTTTAACAATATCAGCAAGTTCTCTGAGCTTTATTCGTCTATCTTTAGTCACTTCATTAAATGTTTTTCTAATGTTGTCAATATTAGTAGCAGTTTTCGGTCTTCCAGAGCGTTGTTCATCTTCCGTACTTGAACGACCCATTTTAAATTGTTGAACCCAGGATTTCACGGTGGAGTATGATGGTGCATTATCACCATGAACAGAATCCAATTCATCTTTGATTAATTGTGGCGTATAACCTTCCATATAAAAGTGTTTAATTTCCGCACGAAACTCTTTATTTTCCATTTTTCAAAAATTATAAAACTTGTTTACTTCAATCACCTGTAACAAAGAAAATAATCATTAAATATTTCGGAACAGGCTTATAAAAGATTGCTTTTAAAAAACAAAAAAAAAGTTGCTAGTAAAACATGAAAATGTGCCAATACGGTGATTAAATTTATCATTTTGTAAATGTCCAACCAAATATTGGGCCATATTTTTTCTTCGATGAAAACAATCTTCATGTTAGTAAATTATTTTTAGCCAGAATTGATGAGCTTGACATCGCCGATATGTGGTTTCAAGAAGACGGTGCCACTAGTCACACAACACACGTTACAATAGATTACCTAGAAAGCAAATTCAGTGAACTTGCAATCTCGTGAACTTGCAGTCCGGTCGAATGGCCACCTCATTCATGCGATTTAACGCCATTGGATTTCTTTTAATAGGGCCACATCAAGTCTTTGGTCTATGCCTACAAGCCAATAAATTTAGACGAACTCAGGGACAACATCCAACGCGAAATTGCCAACGTTCCGATAGAAATGTGTGCAAAAGTGGTGGAAAATCGGGTCCAAAGAATAGATCGCTGTACACGGGCTCGTGGTGGTCATATGACCGAAATCGAATAAATGTGAACTCTATATGGAAAACTCTGTACTTCAATTACACTGATACAGAAACAAGCTGAATTTTGTAGAATTTTTTTTTTTAAGTTTTATGTTACTCGTAAACAATTTTGTTAAACAAGTGCTTTATATAATTTGTTATTAACTCATCTGTTTATATTGGAAAGGGAGAGCTTTGTCATTAAATAATGGAACACAATATCATTCATATGACTACCACAACTGGCGGGGCAGTAACTCATCCGTTCAAACCAATTTTTCAGTTCATTTTTGATTGTTTCGGGTCGAATCTCCTCAATGTCAACTTCGATTTCATGTTTCAACGCTTCTATTGTCTCTGGATGCTTTGCATAAAATTTATACTAAATGGCTCCCAACAAAAAATATATAAAAGGTCTTAAATCACAGCTCCGAGGCGGCCGAATGACCTCACAGTTTTGGCTGATTATTCGGTTTTCAAAGACAGTGCTTTAAATGTCGCTGGTTGCTTTGACTGTGCGACATGTGGCCCCGAATCAATCTCTGGAACAAAAATTAGTTGAGCTTGGTGCGGTAACGCCCACTGTTGAAGGTATTGGTTGCTCCTTGCTCATTTTCGAAGAAAACTGGCCCACTGATACCGCCAGCCAAAAATCCACACCAAACAGTGGCTAGTTGTAGATGCATTGGCTGCTCAATAGTCAGGTATGGGTTCTCTGAACCCCATATAACATAGCCACCGAGATAAAAAAAAGCTTCATCTCAAAACACAGTTTTTGGTAAAATTCTTCATCTCCTGCTAAACAAACTTCAGCCCACTGAGCGAAGAGAAAACGCATCGGATGGTCATGAGGCTTCAGTGCTTTGAACAAATGAACTTTTTAAGGCTTCGTACCGAGGTCATTAAGCAAAATTCTTTTGCGAGAAATGTTCACTTCCTGAGAATAATGACCAGTTGATGGATGCTCTTGAACATTCTCAGCCATAGCAGCAATGTTTTTTATTAAACACTCTAGACGAAAACGTACTCGGTTTGGTTCGCATTGAAGGCCAATCCTTTTTCGAAAAATGTCCACGTACATTTTTTACAGTTTGCGTTAAAGACTTACTACTTTGGAAGTAATTTTGTAATATTTCTAAATTTTGTTTAAGCATATAGCGTCCCATTTTGCAATCAATGGAATCTGTAATTCTTTTGTTTGTTCTTTTCATTTCATTTCTTTATTGACATGTAATTCGAAGCCCATTGGGGCCTATTAAACCTAAATTACAATATGC
Organism: Hydrotaea diabolus; assembly: GCA_963513945.1. NCBI lineage: Eukaryota > Metazoa > Arthropoda > Insecta > Diptera > Muscidae > Hydrotaea > Hydrotaea diabolus. The sequence goes on along the minus strand of OY740716.1, from coordinate 236,766,495 downwards.
ATCAAAATGTTAAAAAGAACATCATAAACAACTAGAAAAATTCAGTATAAAATCAAAAAAATTATATAAATTTAAATAGTCCTAATTTTTCCTAATAAAAGAGAAAAAAAACCTGATGAAAGCATATAAGTTTTTTTTTAATTATTTATTAATCCAAAGAATACATGTCAATCTTACGTAGGATATGTTTCAGAAGTTTGAGTTTTATCACAAGAATATTTCAGCAATTGGAGATACATGCTTGTTTTTTAAGAAATTTATTTCGTTATAACAGTTTGGAAGGTAAAAAGGATAAGAAAAACCTTATTCTGTTTTTTTTTACTTTAAGGGTCAAACATAAGAAAAAAATTTTCAATATTTCAAAGTCATTATTGTGACAAATAATTTTCTATATAAACAATATTTTTGGTTTGTTATTTTTTTTGTAAAATACAAAGATTTATAATAATTCGTTACATTCTCTTAATATTTCATAAGGAGAGTCTGCAGTTTTTCGGAAATGATTTTCATTTATGCGTTGGATGAAATTTTTAAGGCATATAAGTGATGATCAAGAAACCAAAGAAAAAAACATATAAATAAAAGCATTACTCTGTACTTGAACGAAAATGTTCTATTAAAAGTTTACGAAATGTCATGGAAGACAAATTAAACGTTTTTAAACTGCTTGGCAAAATGTTAAATAGTCGGGCTACTCTTACAGGGAATGATCGATCCATAAGCGGTGTTACCTTTGGAATAATTAACTGTCTGTTGCGAATTGAGTGACTGAAAACAAATGAATTTGCTAGTTATAAAGGAAAAAAATATAGCAACCGAAGGTGCACAAATTCCACAAAGGAACAGCCTAAAAAGTCATCCCCAAACGGCGATATCTGAGCATGTGGTTTAACAGAATATACATAGCGCATAACTCTATGAAGCACTGTCTTTATAATATTCATATTACTTCGAGTAGTTCCTGTATATACATCTAGGCAGTACAAAATATGTGGCATAATTAAGCCATGAACCAGTTTTGTTTTTACCCAACGAGGTAAAACTTAATTGGTGCTGTATAGTTGACGAAGTGTGAAACTAATACGTGAAGCAATACTGCGAATATGCTGCTCAAAGCAACATTTGTTATCCAGTACTATTCCCAAACACGTAATACTCTGAACGAATTCTATAGACGTACCATTGAATGGCAAATCTAGGTTGATAGAAGATGATGATGAAAACAGTATTGCCTTTGTTTTAGAAGGATTAATACTAAGCTAGTTACGTAGAGGACATCCACACGCTCAATAATTTTAAAACATAATTAGTTTTGGCTTCTAAAACATCCAAACACTAGATTTCTCCAAAAAATACTAGCTGAACGTCATCTGCAAAAGAGTATGGTGTAAACCAATTGCCTAGACTTTTGAAAAGGTCATTAATAATAAATTTAAAAATATAAGTTTAAAATTTGAAATTTAAAATTTAATTCAAATTTAAAATTTGAAGTGGCTTCTCTTACAACAGAATTTTTTCCGTTCTCTGGGTGTATACGGGCGGTTCGGAAACTTCTTGGCCTAGCACAAAAAGCGCGGTATAAACAGAAAAAAGTTAAGTGTTTTGGAAACTTCCATCTCTGCTATGAACACATGTTAAATCGATTCGATCTGGCAACTCCTTCATATAGAAACAGGTGTTCACAAAAGACGCATCCGCGATTTTTTTAGAATGGAAAAATTAGAAATGCGTGGTGTCATTAAATATTTACATAAAAAAGGTTTATCGGGACAAGAAATTCATAATGATATGGTGAATGTGTTAGGTGAAAGTGCTCCTTCATATTACTTACTTAAGTTGGCGCTACAACCTATTGTTGGTCTTAGCCTGCGTCAGAAATGTTTTCCAAGCACTTCGATCTTGTGCGTGCTGTCTCCAGTTCGTAATACCAAGGATTTTCATATCTTCATCCACTTGGTCCTTCCACCGGAGCCTCGGTCTACCCCGTCTGCGCATTCCGTAGTAGTTGTCGTCCAACGCCTTTCTAGCTGGAGCATTCTGATCCATTCGACTGACATGTCCTAGCCAGCGCAATCGCTGTATTTTGATTCGCTTAACCACGTTCATGTCAGGATACAGCTCATACAGCTCACGGTTCGTTCGACGTCTATACTCTCCGTTAGCACAGCTGGGCCCATAGATTTTGCGAAGGATCTTTCTCTCGAACACACCCAGCATCGCTTCGTCTGCTTTCGCAAGTACCCATGCTTCAGCGCCATATAAAAGCACAGGTAGAATAAGCCTGTTGTAAAGCGTTATTTTCGTTCGTCGAGAGAGGGCTCTGTTCTTTAGCTGTTTGCTTAGCCCAAAGTAGCATCTATTTGCCAGCACGATCCTTCTTTTAATTTCGGTGCTGACATTATTTTTCGTATTAATGGCGGAGCCGAGGTATATAAACTCATCAACTACCTCGACTTTGCAACTGCCCGCCTCAACAATGTCGCCTTTCTTCCGTCGCGACGTTTCTTTTGCAGTTACAAGCATAATCTTAGTTTTGTCCTCGTTCACTTCTAGACCCATCTTTGCCGACTCCTTCTCAACTCTAGAAAATGCAGCAGTTACCTCTCGCTCTATTTGTCCGACAATGTCGATATCGTCGGCATACGCGAGGAGAATGTGGCCTTTGGTGTTAACAGTGCCAGTTTTATTAACCACTGCATTTTCTAGTATTTTTTCCAACAGAATGTTGAAAAAATTACACGACAAGCTGTCACCTTGTCTCAGACCTCTTGTAGTGGTGAATGTCTCGGAGAGGTCGCTTCCTATTTTTACTGAGGACTTAGAGTCACTCAGTGTCATTCTACAAAGGCGTATAAGTTTTGCAGGGATCTCATACGCAGACATGGTTTCAAACAGTTTTTCTCTTATCGGAGTATCGAAGGCGGCTTTATAATCGATGAAAAGATGGTATGTATCGATTTGCTTTTCGTGGGTCTTTTCCAGGATTTGGCGTAGTGTGAATATCTGGTCGATTGTTGATTTATTCGGCCTGAAGCCACACTGATAGGTTTGAATCAGGTTGTCTAATTTTGGCTTAAGTCTTTCACAAAGTACGCTCGCTAGGATCTTGTATGCGATTGATAGGAGACTTATGCCGCGGTAATTGGCGCAAACGGTCTTGTCTCCTTTTTTATGAATCGGACACAGTATACTGAGGTTCTAATCATCAGGCATGCGTTCATTCTTCCAGATTGTGCAGACTAGCTGATGCATGCACCTTATCAGTTCGTCTCCTCCGGTCTTATACAGCTCTGCCGGTATACCGTCGGAACCTGCGGCTTTGTTGTTCTTAAGCCGGGTTATCGCTGCTTTGACCTCATCTGTATTAGGGGGTGGGCATTCAACACCATCATCTATGATTGGTTGCGGGTTGCTTTCTTCAACTGGATCTTCGCCCGCTAATAAGTTGGAGAAATGTTGTCTCCATATCCTCAGTACACTCGACGTATCTGTTATCAGATTCCCATTTTCATCTCTACACGAAGTAATGCCAGTAGGCGAGTCTGTTTGGTGTTTTACTCGTTGGTAGAATTTTCTGGCATCATTTCTATTCCCGTAAACCTCAATCTCCTCACACTGTCGTCTTTCCATTTCTCTTTTCTTTTTTCGGAATAGACGATTTTCCTCCCTCCTCAACTCCCGGTATCGCTCCAACACTGCTCGCGTTGCGATAGGCGCGAGAGTCGCCTTGTAAGCTACGTTTTTAGCTTCAGTGACGACTTTACAGTCCTCATCGTACCATTGGTTCCTTTCTCGCCGCTTTCGGTAACCAATTTCTTCTTCGGCGGCCTTTCTTATGGATTCTTGTATGTGTTGCCATTGTGCGCTGATATCATCAGGTGGGGGAGGGTTCGCTAGGAGCAGTTGAGATAACTTCGTGGAGTAGGCTTGAGCTGTCTGTTGTGAATGCAGCTTCTCGACGTCTAGCTTTCTCTTTTTGTTGTTACGTACGTGCTTTGCGGCACTTAATCGAGTGCGTACCTTTGCTGCTACAAGGTAGTGGTCCGAGTCGATGTTTGCAGTTCGGAATGTTCGTACGTCCAACACGCTGGATGAATGCCTTCCGTCTATCACAACGTGATCGATTTGATTTTTTGTTTTTCGATCAGGTGACAGCCATGTTGCCTTATGGATTTCGCGATGTTTAAATCTGGTGCTACTTATTACCATGTTCCTTGCGGCGGCGAAATCGATCAGCCTCATTCCGTTATCGGAGGTGTCATCATGGAGACTGAACTTACCGACTGTCGGACCAAAAATGTTCTCCCTGCCTAGTTTGGCATTAAAATCTCCTATAACAATTTTAATGTCATGGCCGGGAAAGCGGTCATATGTCTGTTCTAGGCGCTCATAAAACTTATCTTTGGTCTCTTCGTCTTTTTCTTCCGTTGGCGCATAAGCACAAATTAGGCTGATAAAAAAGTATTTTGCCTTGATGCGTATTGTGGCCAGTCGTTCGTCGATTGGAGTGAAACCGACGACCAGATGACGTAGTTTCTTGTTCACAACAAATCCACATCCGAATTGATGCTTGTTTTCATGGCAGCTGTAGTATATATCGCAGTTGTTCATTCTATTAACGCCGTGTCCTTTCCATCGTATTTCCTGGATGGCGGTGATGTCAGCTTTGTATTTTTCGAGGACATCCGCCAGTTGGATAGAGGCACCTGGTCTTAAGAGTGTTCGAACATTCCAAGTGCATATCCGTAAATCATGGTCCTTAAAACGTTTGCGGTGGTCGTCAACATTAAGGGGAGTCCGTTTATTTCATTTCTTTTGCTTTTCATTGTAATGGGTTTTTCCGAAGTGAGCTACAAACACAACTTCAACCTCTTTGACCTGAGGAAGGTTTCGCCTCTCACACGTTAGCCATTGCTTTGACGGGTGCCAAAACACTGTTGCCCGGATGTTACCACGCGGAGGTCTGTGAGACAACTTGAGATGCAGTCAATAAGGATCGCACTGGGTTCGCCAAGTTGAACCGATCAGTAACTTTGCTTTATGACATACACCCCCATGAACACCCGCTCCTTCATATGCAACAGTAAAAAATTGGGTTGCTGATTTTAAACGTGGTCGTACAAGCATTGAAGATGAACCACGTAGTGGACGTCCAAAAACAGCAACAACAACAGAAGTTGTAGCCAAAGTGCATGATATGGTATTAAATGATCGACGAATAAAAGTGCGTGAAATAGCTAATATCATGTGCATCTCAAATGATCGAGTCCATTTAATTTTGCATGAAGAACTACAGATGAAAAATCTTTCTTCACGATGGGTGCCGCACTTGTTAACAGTCGACCAAAAACGCATAAGAATGAACATTTCTCAAGCTTGTTTGGATCGTTTTCAGCGAAATAAAATGGATTTTAAGCGTCGTTTCATAACTGTTGATGAGACATGGATCCACCACTATACTCCAGAGACAAAAGAACAATCCAAACAATGGACTGAAGCTGGAGGAAGTGCCCCAAAGAAGGCAAAAACAATTCAATCGGCTGGTCAGGTTATGGCAACGGTTTTTTGGGACTTCAAAGGTGTTTTATTGATTGACTATCTGCAAAAGGGTAAAACAATAAATTCAGATTACTATTGCAACCTTTTAGATTAATTAAATGTACAAATTCGAGAAAAACATCCTGGCTTACAACACAAAAAAATAATTTTTCATCAAGACAACGCACCAGCGCACAAGAGTGTTTTAACAATGGCTAAAATCAACGAATTAAAGTACGTGTTGCTTGACCACCCACCTTATTCTCCTGATTTAGCTCCCAGTGACTTTTACCTGTTTCCAAATCTAAAATAATTCCTTGCTGGCAAGCGTTTTACCTAAAATGAAGATGCGATTACAGTTGTAAACCACTATTTTGAAGACCTTGAGGAAAACTATTTTAATCAAGGGATAGAATTGCTAGATAAGCGTAGGACTAAGTGTATTGAAGTTTAAGAAGATTATATTGAAAAATAAAAATATTTTTGAAAAACTAACTATTCTCTTTCATTGATAGGCTAAGAACTTTCCGAACCGCCGTAGTTGGTATTTTGTTCCAAAGTTTTCATAGAATTTTAATACTAATTCCATATTTGGATTTGTTGTAATGTTATTCTACCTTTCAAAGTAAAAGGAATCGGTAATTCAAATTTAAAATTTGAAGTGGCTTCTTTTACAATAGAATTCTTTCTGATCGAACTGAAACTGATCTCTAAACTGAATTTTTTCTCTGTGTGTATAGTTGGTATTTTGTTCTAAAGTTTTCATTGAATTTTAATACTAACTCCATATTTGGATTTGTTATTGCGTTTGATTTTATTTGAGTACTTTTCAAAAAATCTTTAATTGGATTCGCATTTGCTTAATTTGTCCTAGGGAGACAAACAAAGCATAATATAAGCTCGGTCAAAATACATTCATACAAGGAATCGTATTAAAATAAGCTTTAATTTTAGTAACATATGTCCATATTTATACGCAGATAAAAAATCAATTGGAATTCGATCTGAACTACCTGAATTTGGTTGGATAAGCCGAATTTATGTTGCAATAACCATCATTTCACAGTATTTCTGCTAAGACGGTTCAAGAAATCATATGATGGTTGGTACCACCAAATTTCGGTATTCCAATAACACAGTTATACAAACCGAATTAAGAGTAACTATTGGTTGCGAAAACTGGTGGTTATGGCAACTAACCAATTGTAATGTACTTGTTTTTTTGGTACCAATAAATGGTGGTGACAACTGATTAGCTCTTTGTAGTGACCAAACCCTGTTTAGTTGGCTGTTGTTACATAAAATCAGTTATACCAACATCAACAAATAAACCCTATAATATTTTACCGGTTAAGTCAATACAAAGCCTTTATTTACTACGGAAACATATTTGGAATTCCCCTAAAAATTAATAAAAATAAAACAAATTTGTCAGACAGTTTTAGTTTCTCGGTTTTGACGGTTAATGCTTCTAACCTAATAATATTTGCCAGAATATAGAAACAGGCTTAACTGTAGTTTAGCGACATTACTCAGACTTGATCAGAATTTTTGCCATAGACAGGCCTCTGTATTATTTAAAACAACAACCAATTTTTTTGGTGGCGACCCCTTTTTTCCGAGTTATGGCCAGCCAAAGCTTGACAATAAATATTGTTATGTGCTCCAATGAATTCTTTTCAGAATGGGGCTGTAAGGCAGTTAAATATTAATATTTTTTTTAAAAAGTACTTATAACCAACATTCTAAAACAACAACCAACACATGTACACATTCAGTTCCAATAGTCGTCTTAGTTCCAATAATCATCGGTTCCAATAATCATCTTAGTCCGGATTACCCATACTGGTTTTCTTCAACAGAAAGTTTCTGTTCCATCTACTGAAAATTGCTGTCTTTCCAATTAACATTCGGTTGTAGCGATCGAATACATGAATAGTACGTGCAACCACCAACATTAAGTTAGCAACAAAATTCGGTTGTGGTAACATATCTGTTCTCTGTGTGTACCAATGATCGCTTATTTTAATTACAACGTCGAGTTTTTTAGTCCCCTTTAGTCCATGAGTCACACTCCAATACAAGCCAAATCATTCGTAGTTCAATTTGCATATTTTGAGTTTTTAAGGAATTCTATTCATAGTTTTGTATTTACTATTGACCGCTGGTTTTGACTAAACGGGATCTTTTTTAGACCCCTCTGGTCACTCGTCTAAAAATAAATTTTAGGCAGATCTTGGAAATAAATTCATGCACAGAAAACACTCAGTTGACAAGCGGCTTGGACTACAAAAATTCATTGGCTGCACACAAAAAAAATTAGTTGCAAATCGGTCCGAACTACATAAATTCGGATTTGGATAAACTTACTTTCTGCTGCAATCACAAACATTTCATGGTACTGATTTACCATAAGAAAGAAGCGACAATAATATTGTGATTTTTACCAAAAACCATATTTTTTTTTAATTACTCATTGTAAAATTTGTCGCCCCATAAAAAATTAGTAAGATCTACCAGAACCCTTTCCTGTTGGGAATTTACAATACTCCCCTTAGTCTTTCATTTTGCGAAGCAATCATCCGCCACCCTGTAATTTTGTAGCATTGTGAAAAAATCTTTTTGTCAAAACTCCATCATGCGGTAACAGTTTTCAAAATTAAATTTTAGAATAGTTGCTGATATTATTTCGATAATCCTTTACAATAAACATAAAGGACTTTAATATTCTTTCAATTTATTCTGCTTATTTGCCATAAGTATGCATTGTGTAAGAGGAATGAAACCCCATTATTTCGGACATACTGGCAATGTCCGCCCTCCAACTAACCTTTTGTAAGCATTGGAGCTAGGGATGACTTCTTCTTTTTCTTCTGTTTCATTTGCATTGATAATATTTTTACACATACACACACTCACTTACACATACGTATAGAAAAATAGAACATAAAAATGCAGTTGAATGATTCTTTTGAATTGTATTGAATGTTAGCTTGGCTTGTTATTCATTTTGAAAATGAACATCTTTTCCGAATGCGAGTATGTGCGGTTGGTAGCTAAGGACGAACACACACTCACACACACATGTGGCACTGTCTGTGTATTTCACACTGATGTGGCAATTACATCCGTTTCCTTTAACAAGATAAGTGAGTGTGAAGTTATCTGCAATTCGTTTCCCATTTAAAATACCTTGGCTAAGAGTTTTGTGGTTTCCTTGCCACCACGCAGGAAATAAGTACTTGCAGGTATTCCAGGATTTGTATCTGCCATTAAACATAAGGTGCGTTTTGGGAAATCTTAAGACTCAATTTAAAATCAAGCCAAATCCATCTTTGGTGGAAAAGTCAATGTCAGAATGAATTTCTCCGACACATGTGACAATTCGTCAGTCTCGTCAAATGAAAATATAACGACAACAGATCTGAAGCAATTCTTGCAATTCGATATGGTATGTCAGAAATTCCTTTGTCAGGTCTTCTCCACGAAGGGTGAAAATTCCAAGAACTATTTCACCGTAAGACACAATAAAAAAGAGCGCTAAAATTTCGTTAAGACACTCCAACCTTCTGTATGTTTGTCCAACCCTCCATCCGTGATTTTTTTTATAGCTTCCATCACCTTCTGCCATAACGACAATTGATTGGAACGCACACGTTAGTGTAGCATGGACACCATAGCGGTCGACCATAACGATATTTCAATAGAAATTCTATCGCAGGACATGAATATGACCACTACACGCTAGGGTGTACTGGACGCAATAACTAATTAAGGGAATGTCAGTGCTATTTTTGCAAGGGGACTATGGGCACAGTGGTTCCATTGCGCAAAAAAGTGATAGTAAAATAAAACGCGTGTTCCATATCGAGGCTCCTTACGTTTTTAAAGAAAAAACACAGAAAATTCAAATTGAATGGGAAATGTTTATTATCATTTGAGAGAACATTCTTTGGCATTTATTTTTTAAAGATCATGTCTATCAAATGTTGGCCGCGGCTACGTCTCAGATGGTCTATCCGTTAAGTCCAATTTTCGATGACTCGTTCGAGCATTTCGACTGGTAACTGGCGAATGACACACGTGATGTTTTGCTCCAAGGCCTGAATTGAAGCGGGTTTGTCCGCATAAACTTTAGACTTTACATACCCCCACAGGAAAGAGTCAAACGGTGTGATATCACACGTTCTTGGTGGCCAATCGACCGGCCCAAAACGTGAAATTATTTTCTCACCGAAGTGTTCTCTCAATAAATTCATTGATTGATGTAATGTATAGGAAGTGGTGCCTTCTTGTTGAAAGCAAATGTCGCCGAACTTCAATTTCAGACACCAAATAGTCGGTTATCATGGCACGATAACGGTCGCGCTTGACGGTTACGTTCTCACCGGCATCATTTTTGAAGAAATATGGACCGATGATTTCACCGGCTTTTAAACCACACCAAACCGTTGTTTTTTCTTTTCCGGATAGTGTGCAAGCTCTTGAACCTCTTCTGGTTGCCCTTCGTCCCAAATGAGGCAATTTTGCTTGTTTACATACCCATTGAGAAATGGGCCTCATCGCTGACCAAAATTTGTTTCGAAAACGCACGAAACACATTCCTCACAGAACGTGAATTTTCGTAATAAAGTTGAACGATTTGTAAACGTTGTTCAGGCGTAAGTCTATCCATGATGCAATGACAAACTATACTAAAAAAAGTAACATAACAGCATGGCAAAACTCACATGTGATCTGCCAAAAAAAGGCTATTAAAAAAAGTATCTTTACCTGGATCACCCATTATCAGAAAGGAAAAGCCTAACAGGCAGAAAAATCATTCAGTACCAGATGCTAATTTACATGACTGTTACCACCTTAAGGTGCCGAGTTTAAAACATAATGTCTTGAACTCGTATTATTTGGTATGTTTAAGGCTTCTCAGATACTATTACCGCAACCTTCGCCGTCGCCATCTAACATCTTCAGATTTTCCCGCCATAACCTTCGTCGCATCCATCTAACGTCTTCAGATATTCTCAAAGAAACCTAGGTCATCTCCATCTAGCGTACTTCTTCGAAATCTACTCGTTGAAGTTTGACGCTTCCGAGTTCTACGATGTCGGCAACCAAGCTTGAAGTTCACAATTAGTTATATTTCGATATTTACCATTTCCGCAAATGGTCTCAAATATTTTTTAAAAAATCTTCCTGTATCACAATCCTAACATTGCCCAAACTGCCTGCGCTAGTCTCCATGTTTCAGAGCCATCGCATTTTGGCGTAATATTAATTATGCGGCTGCCTTGTCCAACATAAACCTAATTTACCACGAATCTCACGAATATCTGCCTTGATATTTACCTTTAGGGTCGATTCTTTAATAATTTATGCAAATGCTATCGGACCTTCACGGTACCTAACAAAACAAATCTAACGGCAGCCAAGCACAGCTTCTAGGAAGCCAGTTGCCATTGCCGAGTTAGCTGATAACAAGAATATCGAACTTGGTGCAATAAAACGATTGTAGCATGGGCTTTATAGCATGGAGGATCATCCTGTTAAAAATAAAGATCCACCGTGTCTTTAATCTGCTCCACGAAGATAAGTTTATCATGCCACTTTAGGGCCCACCGGCTAATCGAAATGGTGATTGCAGCAAAGTTTTCAAACAAAAAATGTGCCAAAGAAGCCAACTCTCAAAACTTCTCACTAAAATGTTAGAGTCAGAGGATGCATTGTCTTCATGAATATCACTTGCCCATTGTGAAACCCTAATGAAAGGGGATTGAAGAGTTATAGGAAGGGGAGAGGGTGTATATTTCAAAGAAAGGAATTTGTGGCAGATTATGTTCGTTAGGCCTTATGTTTTATAAGCTGGTTCGAATAGTTCGCAACCAGCACAAACCCTCCGTTATTACGGCCCGGTCGCTAGGTAAACAAGTCTACTTTTTTAAAGATCTCTGCATGTGAACAGCAAATACTCCACTGACTTCTTTTCTTCTGGGTCCTGCCAAAGTCCCAGCACGGGATTACCATACGCACTGCCAAAGCCTCGATAAAGCAGTACCCTGTAAGGACTCCAATTAGGGTTGATATCGATCGTTTTCCTAATGTAAGCAATTCTCCTTTGTCGTTTACTGGTCCATATTCGGCCAGAGAAACGAATTTATCCTGTAGTTGTGAATTGAGTTCCATCCAGTTCCAAAGCAGTAGTTTTTTCGATTATATTCATCAATTCGAAGAGAGGAATGTGTATGTCTGGGGTTGTTGGTTCACCCACTGCTCCTGAGCATATTCTGGCACTTTCGTTGCACCGGTAACCATATCAGCATAATATTGTGTTTCCGGATTCGTATGAGTGATTCAATGCATCTTTTCACACATTTTAATTTCACTCTGATGCAGTCTTGCGCTTTTAGGGCTTCCATGCCATTTACATATACAAGTTATACAGGTTATGCTTACCCAGCAAACCAAACCTTCAGAATTCGGTCAGAGTTCTGTACGACAATCGGCAAAATGTTTCGATTTCGGATCAGAATTCTTAGCGAGTTCGTAACGAAAAACATATAATAGGGTTGACACGAATTCTGAACTACTTCTCTGAGAGAATTCTGATGTTTTTGCCGACATTTCGAACCGATTTCTGACCGAATTCTGAACTGTAGTCTTGGGAAATTCGAAAGGAAATTTCAATTTCTCGTATCGAATTCTAAACGACTCCGGTCAGAATTCTGACATTAAGTCTTATTAAATTCTGATGTTTTACTAACATTTCGAACCGAACTCTGAACAAATTCTGAGCTTATGTCATAGTAAATTCTGAATGTAAACAATCAAAAAGAAGAAAATATTTTTGTTCGACAAAAAAAAAGTTGTAAAACATTTTCAAAAAGCGATCGGAAATAGGGTTGTCTGCAGTTTCGCAAGCAATAATTGGCTTTAACTATGATAAGTGACTATACACTTAAGGGCAACCAGTTTTGCATTTAACGAGAGCTGCCGGCAGTAGAGTTTTCCTCCAAACACAATAAAAATCCCTCGCACAGCTAAGCTAACCAAACGTTAAGAATTTGAATTTAAAATAAAAAAATATCTCAGACAAACAGTTAAGAATTCGTTCAGAATTAGTTCCGACAAGTCTGAACACAAGAACAACAACTGTAAAATATAAAGCAAATAACAAAAATTTTAAACGAATAGACTACCTCAGATAAATAGTTCAGAATTCGTTGCGAGTTCGATAAGAGAAGTCTGAACAAAAAATTGATAATAATCCCACAGACAAGTCTAACAGAATTCTGGCCGAATTTGTTCAGATATTTCTTAACATAATAAATAAAAAATCATCAGACAAATCGAACAGAATTTGTAACGATTTCGGTAAGAATTCTCGATTAGGCTCAGATATTGTTCAGAATTGTCTGATATCAGACATTGTCGGCAAATTTGGTTTACTGGGTAGTTCTAGAATTTTGTCTGCATCTGTAATCTCTATCTCTCTCTCTCTCTCTCTCTGAGAGACCGTGCATTTATCCAGTAGTCGTCGAGGGGTTTCTAAAGGATTTCTTTTGGATAGACCTAGGGGTCAGATAATCAGACTCTACATCAAGCCTGTCCATCCTACCGGCTAATCAGTGTTCCTCAAACGTAGGAGGACCCATGCTGCAAATCTCTTAATGTTGATGTCTATGGGTTTAATATCTTTAGTGTGATCCATCTGGAGGTATTTTTTCAGAACAGAAAAAATATAAAAATTCAAATGAAGTGTGGAATCTTTATTGGTAATTTGAAAGGACATGTTTTGGAATCTATTTTTTGAAAATAATTACCTTCAAATGTTGGCAACTGTATTATGGAAATGAGCGTTCGGAAAGAAACGGGAAGATCCGCAGTTTTCGACCAAAATTTTGTTCAGTGATGAGGCCCATTTCTGGCTCAACGGCAAAGTCAATGAACAAAATTGCCGCATTTGGGCTGAAGATCAACAAGAAGAGGTTTAAGTGCTGCCATTATACCCAGAGAAAACCACGGTTTGGTACGATTTATAGGCTGGTGAAATAATCGGTCCATGTATTTCAAAAATGATGAAGACCGGCTCGCAACCGTGAATGGTGCTCGCTATCGCGCCATGATATTGCAGCCCTACCTGAAATTGAAGCCCGTATGCTTGACGATATTTGGTTTCAACAGGACGGTGTCACTTGCCATGCAGCTGCTCAAACAATGGATCTATTGAGAGGTCATTTTAAAAAGCAGCTTTTTTCACGAAATTTTTCTTTGTGGTAACGTAAAGTTCAAAGTCTATTCTGACAAACCAGCTACGATTCAGGTTTTGGAAGCCAACATTACGCGTGTCATTAAAGCCATACCGGTCGAAATGCTCCAACGAGTCATCCAAAATTTGACCCTCAGAATGGAAACCCTGAGACGTAGTTGCGGCCAACATTTGAAGGAAATTATATTCAAAAAATAAATGCCATGAAATTTCCTTTGAAATTACCAATAAAGATTCCACACTTGATTTGAATTTTTATATTTTTTATTGTTCTGAAAAAATACCTCTAGATGGATCACCCAATTTGCAGTGGTGTAGATCTCAACGCTCCAGTTATGCCTACACCTGATAGTCTCTGGATCTTGGTGAGGTTATTAAGGTTAGCCTTTATTTCTACTGCAGTCCACCATCCCATTGCTACATATGTTAAAATTGGTCTAATGATTGCCGTGAACATCCACTATATCATCCTTAGTTAAATACCCGATTTTCTGCCGAAATTCCTGCTGTAAGTATTTTAATAAAAGGCTCAAAGAGCCTTCGTTTCTCGCTCTTCTACATTTCGCTTCCAATAAAATTTGGAGGCTTGAATTACGCCCAGGTATTTTTCGTCTTTCGCTAGTTGCAGCGTTTTCCCCTTAAGTGTTGGAATTTCAATATTCGGGACCTTGTATGTCCTTTTGAACAGAACTAGCTCTTTCTTACTTGAACTAAAGCCGATTCCGTTGTCATTCGCTTACCGTAAGAGTTTCCTTAGTGATCTTTTCATAATCTTACCTATCGTTGGTAGAAATTTGCCTTGGACTTGTAGTAGCACTTCGTCTGCACACGCTGTCAGTTTGGTGCCATCTCCGTTGAGTTCATGAAGGACTTCGTTTATCACTAGATTCCACAGTAAAGGTGATATGACTCCTTCTTGCGGCGTTCCCCTCATATTTTTTTTTCTTACTGATCCTTCTCCCAGGGAAGAGTTTTAAATTGTGCTCCTTAGCATGTTGACCGTCCAAAGAAATATACCTAATGCTCTTAAGAGCTTCAAGAATCGAGATTTTTAAGTTTAAGCAATCTTTTTTGTATACAATTTGTAATAAAATTCCTGCAAAAATTCAAACAAAAATCCTTATTTTAAAATCTTAAAAAAACAACAAAGTATGACTGATATGAAAATAAATATTTTTTATCAGATGTAACCAAGACTTCACGAATTCATTTGAGCTATTTTGTGTCACATTACTCTAAGAAGACGGAAATATTAAGCATTAAATTCTACTTTATTCTATTGAATTTATTTTCCATAATCTGCTTTATCTTAAATACATTTATTTGATAGTTTAAAACTAAAATTTAAATTTTTTGACTTATTTTACCACAAATTTGATTCTTAAAGTCGTTCCACTTGTACGTTCAAACTTTATTAGATTTAAAAGTAAAAACTAAGTTTTTAAAATACCTGCTCATAATTCAAATAACAGAATAAATGTTTATAAATCGTTAAATATAAAAATTTAATAAATATAACTTCCTTATTTCGGTAAGATAAACGAGCCAGTCCAGTACTTTTATTTTAATAAAACGTTTGGATCCTTATTTGGACGCGTTTTTCAGCTAAGCATTCCTCCATTACTAAGTTTGCCAACGCCTACCAGGACCAATTTTCTTAAAATGAATAATAAATTTTCTAAAACTATAAAAAAAAACCCAACCCATTACGTACATGTTAATGTAAAGCGTTTGAATTATTACCATTGCTTTTCATCGAAGAACCACTGTGGCGTATGATTAATATTCAATACGAAAAAGATAAAAACTCTCATACGGCGAGGAGGCAATTGCAATTTCGGCATTTTTAATTGGCAATTCGCTTATTTGGCGAATAAGGCAATTGGCGAATAAAGCAATCCATACTGAACTATATCGATGTATTGATGAATGCATTAAACAGATTCATCTACAAAAGAGCTCAGGGTAGTTTGCGTCAATTCTTCCTAGTTCATAAAAACTTCGAATTTTAATGATAAAAAGAAACTTCGAAGTTCAACGGGCACTCCTTCTTTTACCTCTTTATGTGAAAGCGAAAATTATTTAATTTCCATAGAAACAATAATTTTTGTTTTACATTGGCAATTTTTTTTATTAAAAACTAATAAACAAAAAGCTAAAGTTGGTCATGGCCTGCTCCATTGGAAATGCAGAAAATCCGACAAAAAAATTGAAACAAGCCTACAACGTGGGGCAAAATAGAGCCAGGAAATAAAGAGGTCCTTTGTATACTTAGCAATGTCATTGTTTTTGCTTAGCGATTGGGTCATTGGGTGCCAAGTCAGGGCTGTACGCCGGATGAAACATAAATTCAACGTTTTGGCCTGTCTAAAAGGCGCTGGTTTGAGCCGGTGTGTGAGAGCTCGCGTTGTCATGGTGCACAATGATTCGATTTCTCGTGTTCGTTTTTCGAATTTCTCTGAAGACTTCAGGCAAACAAATTGTGGTGTACCACTCAGAATTGACCATCCTACGTTGCGCAAGCGGAACAGTCGCCACATGACCAGTTTTGCCGAAGAAACAGGCGATTATTTGCTTCGAAGTGCTTCTTCCATGAACAACTTTCGTTGGATTTGGCTCGTCATCGAGACCCACAAGATCGATTGCTGTTTTGTTTCGGGTTCATACGCATAGATCCGTGATTCGTCACCTGTGACGATCTTATAAACGTCTTTTGAAGCACCGCGATCTTATTTTTTTAACAGTTCTTTGCACCATTCGACACGAGCCTTTCTTTGAGCGTTCGTCAAATTGTGCGGTATCCAAAGAGAACAAACCTTTTTACGGCCATGAAATATCGAATGTACGCTGGTGAAAGAAATGCCCAATAACGTCTCTATCTCACGGTATGTCACGTGTCGATCTGGCATTATCAGTTCACGCACGGCATCAATGTTCTCTGGCACAACGGCCGTTTTTGGACAACCTTCACGACCTCAGTCTTGGAGTGAGCGTCGGCCACGATTGAATTCATTAAATCAGTTTTTTACAGTTCTATAGGATGGTGCATCGCCATATAAAGATTTAAGTTCATCGTGATAATCCACGTTGAAAGTGGTGAAAAATGATCGCACGAAAATGTTCACGAGTTAATTCCATTTTTTGCCAAATTGATTTTTTCAAGTCACTGTAAACAACACAAATGATGGTCGTACGTCAATACAATCTGAGTACGTTTATGCTAAAAAACGTGAAACTTTTCCAATGGAAATGTCAGATGGCGCCAGGCAACACTTAGTATTGCCTAGGCCAGAAATATATATAGCAACATTCGGAGCCCATATTCCTATACTTATAGATGATATTTAAGCTCTAGACCTACACCAAATATAGGAAAATTTTAAAATGGTTGCTTATTTGAGAGAAATTACAATGATTTTGCGTATGCGTCCCCACATTTGTAGATAAACATCAAATTAAGCCAAATGCAAAGACAAATCGTATATTATATTGATTCCAAAAGAAATCGCGTTGCTTACTTGCTGCCCATGTGCCCAGGTTTAAAGGCAATAGACCCACTGTCCTTTCGGACAACCAAATTAAGACATATATAAACTTGATTGTAGATAAACTGTTTTGCTACAAAAATGCCCATTTCACAAAGGTCTCATGTACCACACTTTATGGTCAAAGCTTAAAAATATTATTTTCAAAAATTGTGTTTGTAGTATAATCGTAAAGACTTAAAAATATCAAATACTGTAGTTTGTTTTTATGAACACGAAATAAATATAAGTAGCCAACGCAAAAGATTTCGAATGGTTATTTATTACAATTGCAAACATAAACGCGTCAATTAAAAAAAACGTTACTAACAAATTCGATATGAAAATTAAAGATGGTCGCTGATTTGTATTTTAAATAATAAAGTGTACTAACGTAATGCTAGAAAAAGTTATTTTAACATATCATTAAAACCAACCTGGAATATGCAATGCCCTATATTCTAAAAATATATATTGCTTCATTCATATTGAGACACCTCATGATTTTTTAACGCTTTTCCAGCTGCTTCTGGCGATGAAAAACGTTGACCACGCATTTCTTTCTTGATGCTAGGAAGAAGTCACTGCTCGTCTTTCAGCTGATGTGGGAGAGCTCGCATTGTCGTGATGCAAAATTATCCTTTTTCTCTTATTATCCTGCCTCATTTATTCGAACACTGTTGGCAAACAGATAGTTCAGAATTGACCGTCCTACATTCCACTAACGGCACTGTCGAAACATGGACGGTTAAAGCGAAAAAAACGTAATCATTTGCTTCGAAGTACTTCTTTCACGAACAACTTTTGTTGGATTTGACTCGTCTAGAAAGACCCATATGGTCGATTGCTGTTTTGTTTCGGGTTTATATACAAAGATTCGTGATTCGTCACCTGTAATAATATTATATACTGCCTTTAAGCTACCGCAGTTATACTTTTTCATAATCCCTTTGCACTAATCCTTACAAGCCTTTTTTGGAGCATTCTTCAAATTACACAGTACAACAGCCAACCTGGGAGTGAGAAATTCCAAGTCAGGGTGATGGTACTAGGTCAGTATATTAAAACCCTCAAAGGGTTTTGCGTTCGTATGTGCCAGTTTTTTTTATGACCTGTTACATTTTTTCCTTATCTTGATGTTTTTTCGCTTAGTTGTAAAATGTTGGCAAAAACGTAGTTTGACACAACTCGAGAACGACTAGTTCGATTTTGCTGAAATAAATTGAGAAAAATTAATAATTACATTTTCTTTAATCCATTAATATACTGTTTCTCTACCAAATCAACATTTTTGCAATTAGAAATAAATTTATGAAGAAAATTTTGCCAAAAAAATTTTTTTTAAAACATATAAATCCCAAACGGATAAACGTGTAGAGTCTTATAACTTTCACGTAAAGTCACATAACCTATAAACAAAATGCGACATAGATCATAGAAATCGATTAAAGCGTTGTGCTTTTATTCAAAATTAAGTAAAGGTATGAATTTCAAAAATTTGCTCGAGATATGCTCAAAATTCCTTGATCTATGTCGCATTTTGTTTATAGGTTATGTGACTTTACGTGAAAGTTATAAATTTATTTCTAATTGCAAAAATGTTGATTTGGTAGAGAAACAGTATATTAATGGATTAAAGAAAATGTAATTATTAATTTTTCTCAATTTATTTCAGCAAAATCGAACTAGTCGTTCTCGAGTTATGTCAAACTACGTTTTTGCCAACATTTTACAACTAAGCGAAAAAACATCAAGATAAGGAAAAAATGTAAAAGGTCATACTAACCTAGCACCATCACCCTGACTTGGAATTTCTCACCCCCCAGACAATAACAGCAAAAATGTTCCACAGTGTTATGTGGGATCCAACGAGAACAAATGTTTTACACGCCCAAATGAACATGCAATATCTTATTGATGCTTGTCATACTAAAGCCTAAGGATGCCTCAATCTCACAGTATGTAACAAATCGGTCTTGCTTAATCAGTTCACGCACAGCATCGATGGTTTCTGGCAAAGTCAGCCAAGTTGGACGTCCTTCACGAAATTCGTTCATGAAACTAACGGCGTCCGAGACTGAGCTCTTGGTACCAGCGATTAACGGTGGTTTTTGATGTTGCTTCATCGCCAAAAGTCTAAACAAGTTGATTTAAACACTCTTGTCTCGATAACCCATGCCGAAAATCGAAAAAAATCATCACACAAAAATGTTCACGGGATAATTCTATATTTTGACTGAGATGAATTTTTCAACACACTGTAAACGACACAATTAGCCCTCAAATTACTGAGTGAAGTTATGGTAAAAAATGTCAAAGTTTCCAATGGAAGTACCAGTTTGCATCTGGGAACACTAGTATTGTCAAAACCAGTTGCACAATTTAGAGTCGTTGTTGCGGTGTTAGTTTTTCGATGATGAAATGGCAAACAAAACTGAAAAGAAAGAAAAAAAAATAAGTTTAACACAACACGCGCGTAATCTGAGAAAAAACCCATATTAAAAAATGCCTCTAGATTGGTCACCAGTTATTTTCGCACCTTATGATGATCTTATGAAATTTTTGCACAAACTTGTGGACATTAGATACAGTGGGTTCCTCATTTAACATCATAGGCTTTTAAAATAATTTTGGATTATTTTCTAGCTTTGCTCACATATTAAGGGCTTTATGGAGATTTGATACAGACTTTCTGTCAAGATTTTGAGCGGAAAAGATTTGTCACTGGCGAAAGAAAACATAAATTACAAAGAAAACACTTAAGGAACACCCTTTTATTAAGTATACCAAACTTTTAGAATATTTGCATTATTATTAATGCATATTTACCACCCTATACCCCCGACTATAACTTTTAAACATGCCTATCACACACAATTAGTCTATTCGAAATAATTGACTTTTCACCATCTTCAGCAAAAACACCCCAACAATAGCCCTCATGTCATCAAGCAGAACCCAAAGAAAGAGAACAAGAAACAACAAGCTAAACATTTTGATCTATCAAAATATCATATAATTGTTTAAATGTGTCTTACTTAGTTTGTTCGTTTCTAATTTGTCCGTTCTGTTAACATAAAGTTATGCCCCTCAACTTGTTATGATTTTTTTGTTGCTTTTTTCGTTTATTTTCGCTTGTTTCAGCCTCATAAGCTAGTTCAGCTGAACTCTATCAAAAGACTGACAATTTCATGTTTTACTGAACTTCAGAGGAAATAATCTCGATTAGATTGTGTATAACGCCGCTCAAAAACGAAAAAAACACAACACAAGACAACTGTTATTACACTTTTAAACTTTTTCCGTTTCCGTTTCTTCTTCTTTCTTTGTTTGCAATTTGTGCTGATGAACACTAGAATGTACGGCGGCAAACGCAACACGTTTTAAAGATGTTGTGTGTGTGAGTGTGAGAGGTTCTCTTCTTTTTTCATTAAAAAAAATATACAGAACTGTTTGCCAAGTTTTGCAAATGCCGTGAAGTTAATTAAAAGTTAAAATCCCTCACGAAGAAATTAAATGATTTTTTTTCCACAAATGTACAAATTTGATTGACCTGTCGAATGCTGGTGCTGCTAGATGAGCCAGATAAGAGTAGGGCTCGCATGCTCGTAAATCAAATGTACATTTTAAACTAATCCCACCGAACAAAGGAGGCGCCGATGGGGGGCAAAAAGCCATAAACCTGCCAATGACAAGCATTGTTGGCAAGCGTTTGTGGGAAACTCAACATGTGTTGCACAGTATTCAGTTGGAAATTTCGCGGATGGTTCTTTGAATAGGGACAGCAGAATTTTGCATTGATTCCGATAGCATTAGTTCAGATAAGGAATCGAAGGAGTAAAATACGAGTATCTTAAAATGTAGAGTTTCGAGCGTAGACCAAATTAAGCCTTTATAGGCAACTGGTATTACTTTTTTATACCCTGGAGGGTACACTAAATTTGTCATTCTATCTGCATCATTTCGCAAATTTGATCGGAAATCCTAAAAACCATATAAAGTTATGGACAAAGAAATACAGCCGCTAGTAATCTTAAGGGTGTTTTTTTTTATCAGACGTGTGGTTTTTAAGAAGAAATACCAAAGAAGACAAAAACAACATAAAGCTCAAATACTCCGCTGCATTAACTTAAACTGAAAAGAAGTGCGTTACTGTGATGTTAGTGTTAAGTTTTGCCATTCTTTTACATTTATTTATTTTTAATTACGAGTATTAAATTGTTTCGTGATGTCCATTTATTTAATAGGAGTCAGAAATTATGACGCGTGAAATGTAAAACTAATTGATTTTCAAATAAACATTTGCTGAAGAAGTTAGAAAAACGCTAACGAAACTTTTGGAAAACATGAAATAAGTTGATTTTATTTAATTCATGATCAATTGTAGGCATCCTCCAACTGTTGGGGTAATATATTATTCTAAAAACAAGACTCTTTCAATTTTTATATCATTTTCCCAAGTGACCACTTCTATGTACCTTCAAATAAAGTAAAAACAGACAGAGTTTGACTCTTGATATATTTCTTACGAATATGACTGAGTGAATCTCTTCAGCTGAATCAGTGCAGTCAGCTCAGTTCATTTGCCGGTACAACTACGCTTTACGGTAGTTTTTCAGTTACTAAAATTCGTAGCTATGATTTTATGAATGCTAATTGGACTTTATTTCCACCTACATCAATCGCCACCATGTTCTTCCATCTTAAAATTCCAAACAAACCACTCCAGATATCGTTCTAATGTTAACCACTATTCAAACGGTTATGAATGACGGCAATCTACTGTGAGAAACGCGTTTCCAGTGCACATCAAATCTTTTATTCGTCTCCGAAACAACCATCGCCGAATATGGAAAAGACATAGAAATATAATTAACTTAAAGCTGATGAAAACTCTAAATACTAAAACTAGTAATGAAATCGAGAAGTTCAGAAATTCATCCTGGAATTGAATGCTTTCCAAATTAGATAAAGGATCATCTCCATTCTAGAATTTATCTAAAATCTTAAGAAAGAAATCTAACAGAATTCCCGTTATGAAGTATGGCGATACACGTTTTACCACCAATTCTGACCAAAAATGCGAGTTATATGCCCAATCAGTCTACGAGGGCGGTTCGGAAACTTCTTAGCCTAGTACAAAAAGCGCGGTATAAACAGAAAAAAGTTAAGTGTTTTGGAAATTTTCATCTCTGATATGAACACATGTAAAATTTTGTTTCGATCTGGCAACTCCTTCATATAGAAACAGGTGTTCACAAAAGACGCATCCGCGATTTTTTTACAATGGAAAAATTAGAAATGCGTGGTGTCATTAAATATTTACATAAAAAAGGTTTATCGGGGCAAGAAATTCATAATGATATGGTGAATGCGTTAGGTGAAAGTGCTCCTTCATATGCAACAGTAAAAAATTGGGTTGCTGAATTTAAACGTGGTCGTACAAGCATTGAAGATGAACCACGTAGTGGACGTCCAAAAACAGAAACAACAACAGAAATTGTAGCCAAAGTGCATGGTATGGTATTAAATGATCGACGAATAAAAGCGCGTAAATTGGTTATATCATGGGCATCTCAAATGATCGAATCCATTTAATTTTGCATGAAGAACTACAGATGAAAAAGCTTTCTGCAAGATGGGTGCCGCACTTGATAACAGTCGACCAAAAACGCGTAAGAACGAACATTTCTCAAGCTTGTTTGGATCGTTTGCAGCGAAATAAAATGGATTTTAAGCGTCGTTTCATAACTGCTGATGAGACATGGATCCACCACTATACTCCAGAGAGAAAAAACAATCCAAACAATGGACTGAAGCTGGAGGAAGTGCCCCAAAGAAGGCAAAAACAATTCAATCGGCTGGTAAGGTTATGGCAACGGTTTTTTGGGACTTCAAAGGTATTTTATTGATTGACTATCTGCAAAAGGGTAAAACAATAAATTCAGAGTACTATTGCAACCTTTTAGATCAATTAAATGTACAAATTCGAGAAAAACGTCCTGGCTTACGACACAAAAAATAATTTTTCATCAAGACAACCAGCGCACAAGCGCACAAGAGTGTTTTAACAATGGCTAAAATCAACGAATTAAAGTACGAGTTGCTTGACCACCCACTTTATTCTCCTGATTTAGCTCCCAGTGACTTTTACCTGTTCCCAAATCTAAAAAAAATTCTTGCTGGCAAGCGTTTTACCTCAAATGAAGATGCAATTACAGTTGTAAACCACTATTTTGAAGACCTTGAGGAAAACTATTTTAATCAAGGGATAGAATTGCTAGATAAGCGTTGGACTAAGTGTATTGAAGTTTCAGGAGATTATATTGAAGAATAAAAATATTTTTGTAAAACTAACTATTCTCTTTCATGGATAGGCTAAGAACTTTCCGAACCGCCCTCGTATTATCGTCTGTTAGTAAAATACTCGAGAAAGTTATCAAGGATAAACTCACCGTTTTTGTGGATGCTCACGAAAACAATTCGGATTCCGAAGGGAGCATAACACAATCCAACCGCTAAAACGTATTAAGAAACCAATTGAATCTAACTTCAGAAGTCATCTGGTATGATCCCCAGGACATCAAAGCCTCTTTTGATTCCATGTCGCATGACGGTTTTTTTTATAAAATGATCAGGCTTTACTTCCCAAATGAACTTATAAGAATAATTCAAAGCTGTTTTAGAAAATAGAACGTTTAAAGTATTTATAAACTCAGATTCCTCATCAGTTATCCGTATCACAGCTGGCTGCTCAAAGGGATTATGTCTCTCGCCATTATTATACTTATATATACAATATGTATACGTCTGACATCTCGAGATTAAAACTGCTTATTTTTGCTGATGATACAGCGGATTTAAGAACCTAGGTTCGGACAATATTAAAGACCTTCAATCTGCCTTAACAGTGTTAATGGAATATTTTCACAAATAGAAAATCTTGATGAATGGTGAAAAAAGCCAGGCAATTTACTTCACAAGGAAACGCAAAGAATGTTTTATTCCCCAGACTAGCATTCTTGTATAAATAACATGGAAATAAATGGGAACAAAAAGTCAAATATCTAAAAATAATACTAGATACCGAATGAAATTTAAAGACCACATTCCATTTGTAATTAATAAAGTGAAGTTGTTGATTAACATGCTGTACCCGTTTATAAATCGGAAGTCATGTCTTAGTTTAGATAAAAAAATGTTAATATTTAAATCTATATTTCAATCGGCTATGAACTATGGTGCTCTATTATACTTATAAAGTGCTAAACAAATAAAAGCACAAAATACTTATAAAGAGCTAAAACTTATAATGAATTTCCCATTTTTTTTATTCTACGAAACGCCTTCATGAGCACGCCAAAGTAGAACTGGTTATCGATAAAATTGAAATATTGACTGAAAATTTTAATATGAGACGTTCCACATCAAGTTATATTTATATTAATGAATTAGCCTATTCAAAGTTAGTCCGTAAGTAGAGTTTTTATCATCATAAAAATACTATTCCTATAGGTTTTTTTTGTAAATTTGTTCCCTCCACTTTTTGTACATATTATCTTTTGTAATCAATTTTGAAATTTATTAATAATTACTTATAGTTATAAGTATATAGTAGAAGAAGAGGTAACTCTTAAACTCTGAAGTAATTTAAAATACATATGTAAAATGAAATATTCAATTCATAATTTAAGGAAGACTGACCAATCAGCCCGGTCAAAAACGACATAAACAAAAAAAAGAAAAATGCATATAATTTAATGTTATGGCCAAACATTTAGCTTTATTATAATGATAAGAGTTTGCCATTATGTTTTAAAGATGATTTCGGGCAAGTGACCGCCAAGGCTGGCTTAAATCTAGCCCTGATCATTTAGGACCGTATGTCAGCAATAACGCACCGAATATATTCTTCCAAGACGTCAATCGTGCTTATCTGCATAGACAAGCGACTTCACATAACCCTACAAGAAGTAGTACAGCTATGTAAAACCGCACGATCTTGGAGGCTACGCCGAAGGCCCACGACGCAAGATAATGAGCTCACCAAAAGTTTCCTTCAATAAATTGATTGTTTCATTGGCTGTATGGCATGTAGCGAACGACCAAAGGTCGTTCACATCAACATCCTAAATTCAGCCATGTAAAAGTCATTAATCATGGCTCTACAGCGTTCCCTATTGACTGTAACATTATGGCCGGCTTATTTTTGAAGAAATATGGAATTATGATTCCCTCTGCCCATAGAGCACAAATGGATTTTCATTACTCCAATGCGACATTCAATCAAAAGTAAGCATCATCAACAAAATGTTCTTGTAAAAAATCAGGATCAGTGGCCATCTCGTTTTGGACCCATTCACCACGATTTGAAAGCGTTGTTCCGGAATAAGTATATTCATTATGAAATCGCAAAGCAAACTGAGCATAAAGACCAACTTCTGATACGAGGGTTGATATTGTAGTGTTATTGATTATTGAAGCATACCGATTATTTATGTTATGTCATCCCTAGTTTTAATTACAGCTGATCGACAGCTGATTAGTTCTAAAAATATTGTTTAGTTTTAAGGATACATGAATAAAAAGAATTAGAATTAAGAGTACCGTTAATTATGTTTAAAATAAGATGTTTTTAGAAAAAAAGGACATTAAAGTTTCAAAGTCAAAACTGCCAATAACTCGGCATTGTTTTATTTGCTCACAAGCAAATACCTTTTTTATTGCCAGTGGCGTTTTTAAGCGCTGGCACAAACCAGGCAGGCCTACAATAGAACAACAACACCAATACCATCACACTATATATATATAGTGTTGCCTAGCGCCATCTGACATTTCCATTGGAAAGTTTGACGTTTTTTAGAATAAACGTACTCAGAACGTTTTGACGTTCGACCACCATTTGTGTTGTTTACAGTGACTTGAAAAAATAAATTTGGCAAAAAATGGAATAAACTCGTGAACATTTTCGTGCGATCATTTTTCACAACTTTCCACGTGGACTATCACGATAACTTAAATCTTTGTATGGCGATGAAGCACCATCCTATAGCACTGTGGAAAACTGGTTTAATGAATTCAATCGTGGCCGACGCTCGCTCAAAGACGAAGGTCGTGAGGGTCGTCCAAAAACAACCGCTGTGCCAGAGAACATTGAAGCCGTGCGTGAACTGATAATGCAAGATCGTCATGTGATATGCCGTGAGATAGAGGCATCCTTGGGCATTTCTTCCACCAGCATACATTCGACATTGCATGAATACCTGGCCGTAAATAAGGTTTGTTCTCGTTGGATCCCGCACAATTAGACAATCGCTCAAAAAAGGCTCATGTGCAAAGATATTTTGAAAAAAAAACGATCGGGGTGCTTTAAAACACGTTTATAAAATCGTCACAGGTGACGAATAATAGATCTTTGAGTATGATCCCGAAACAAAACAGCAATCGACCGAGTGGGTCTTCGAAGACGAGCCAAATCCAACGAAAATTGTTCGTGGAAGAAGCACTTCGAAGCAAATGGTCACCTGGTTCTTCGGCAAAACTGATCATGTGGCGACTGTTCCGCTTGAGCAACGTAGGACGGCAAATTCTGAGTGGTATACAATAATTTGTTTGCCTGAAGTCTTCAGAAAAATTCGAAAAACGAACAAGACATGACGAATCATAGTGCACCATGACAATGCGAGCTCTCACACATCGGCTCAAACCAGCGCCTTTTTGTCCTGCCAAAAAGTCGAATTGATGGGTCATCCACCGTACAGCCCTGACATGGCACCCAATGACTTCTTTTTAATCGCGCACATTAAGAAAAAAATGCATGGTCAACGATTTTCGTCTCCAGAAGATGCTGTTAAAGCGTTCAAAAACCATGTTTTGGAGGTGTCTCAATCGGAGTGGAAAAAGTGCCTCGACAATTGGTTTGAGCTCATGCAAAAGTGTATAAATCATGCTGGAGAATACTTTGAACAATACGAGTAAAACCATTTTTGATGATAAATATTTGCATTTGCAGCCCTCGTAGCAATTGTTCCGATAAGGAATCGTAGGAGTAAAATGTAGCAGCAATAGTTTTCAAATGTTGACTCAGGCCCCATGTGAGGAAAAAATTTACTTCTTAACCAGCCGGAACATTTTCGTCTTAAATTTTTACGACGATCCAGAAAATATATGGTAAAAACAGAATGACAAACTGAATATACACTCCATCTTATGACTCCTAAAATCTTATATGTTATTTGTAATATGGCGCCAGAACTAAAAAAGCACTTGCTGAAACAAATCTGACTTTGCACGAGTATGTAACCAACTTATTAATTTCTTGCCCTCTTTTGCATATGTGACGCGCAAAATAGAAAGGAACCTAAGGTTAAAACCCAGTTTTGTTCAGGAGAGCCATTTTAAAGATTAGGTCCCTTTCTTTTTGCGCTTAGAATCGTCGACATCACTTTCATAAAACGCGCATATCTCTGAGAGGGAACACTTTTGGGGCTTGGGATCGGTCTCATTCGATGCTCAGATGTTGCCCAGAACAAAAAAAGAAAAAAAATTAAAATTGTTTTTTTACCCTAAGTTTCCTTTCTCTATGCGCTGTCACATATACAAAACCATTGCCACGCCTACTCTCCGACAGTGTGTATTTCACTTGAGCATAGACACTAAAGACCTTGATAGAATTAGATTCGTTATCTGCTTGTTTTCTCTCTCTAGATTTAAACCACTTCTGGCACCTCCACTCCATTCACATGCCAAAAATAATGGTTTTCTAATAGGGTCGATTATATTTTTTCAGTTCATTACGTTTATGTTCTTTTGTCGAATATTAATTTTCCTGCATTATATTTTGTAGACAATAAAGACAAATTACGGTGGCAAATTACAGCATCGAGTAACACGTACAAAGCATAAACCTTTATTACCACAGCGGGTATTCTCTGTTGGTCACGATTCGCACGATGGATGCACCCATTTTACAGTTTACATGGACGACCTTTTCAGGCGATTATCAAAAGTTTGTTGGGCAAATTTGTGTTAATCGTTTTAGAGAATAGTTGGCCTAGTTTGCAAGAAATGACAACAATGTCGCCGATATCTGTAGGAGTGTGCGGGATAAGCCGAAGAAGCCATTTCAGTGCCGCATAGTATATTTAGATTAGGACATTGGTCTTTACCAAAATTCCACCTTACAAAAGAGATAGACAAAATGATTTAAACCTATGCTTACGCCGGAACTTAGTCCATTACCAGTTCAAAGTACCACCTTTATTAAGAGCTTTAGTACAACAAATAAAGTTGACAACAGCTCCAGCTTCCTGAAATCTTCAAAAAATTATTTTTAACGATGAGGAAAATTACATCCTACCTAAGAGCGTAAGTAAAACAACAAATATAAACAACACCGTTAGCTTCCTGACTGAAATCTGAAGCAAAATCAAATGCAATCTTCAAAAAATGAACTTCAGCGATGAGGTCTACTATCGTCGACAAGCAAAATTACAAAAACGGGACAGCGTCTATGGGGTGGTCCATCTGGAACAAAAAAAATTAAAAATTCAAATCAAGTGTGGAATCTTTATTGTTAATTTGAAAGGACATTTTATGGCATTTATTTTACAAAACCGGGACAGCGTCCTTGGGGTGATCCATCTGGAAAAAAAATATATAAAAATTCAAATCAGGTGTGGAATCTTTATTAGTAATTTGAAAGAACATTTTATTAAATTTTTGAAAATATTTACCTTCAAATATTGCCAACTGTATTATGGAAATGAGCGTTCGGTGAGAAACGGGAAGATCTGCTGTTTTCGACCAAAATTTTGTTCAATGATGAGGCCCATTTCTGGCGGAACGGCAAAGTCAATAAACAAAATTTGCTGCATTTGGGCTGAAAAGCAATTAGAAGAGGTTCAAGAGGTGTCATTATACCCAGAGAAAAACACGGTTTGGTGCGGTTAAAAAGCTGGTGGAACATCGGTGCATATTTTTTCAAAAATGATAATAGCCGGAACGTAACCGTGAATGGTGCTCGCTATCGCGCCATGATATCGATCTTTATGCTACCTGAAATTGAAGCCCGCAATCTCGACAACACTGGTTTTCAACATATCATACAGCTGCTCAAACAATGGATCTATTGAGAGGTTATCTCGAACAGCAGCTAATTTCACTTTTTGGAAAAGTGAGTTGGCCGCCTAGATCGAGTGATACCACACCTTTAGACATTTTTCTTTGGGGTACCGTGAAGTCCAAAGTCTATGCTTACAAACCAGCTACAATTCAGGTTTTGGAAGCCAACATTACGCGTGTCATTAAAGCCATACCGGTCGAACTGCCCGAACGAGTCATCCAAAATTGGACCCTCAAAATGGAAGCCCTGAGGCATAGTTGCGGCCAACATTTTATTCACAAAATAAATGCCATAAAATGTCCTTTCAAATTACCAATAAAGATTCCACACTTGATTTGAATTTTTATATTTTTTGTTGCTCTGAAAAAATACCTCTAGATGGATCACCCTTTATTTTACATTATTTTCGCTGCGATAGCTTCAATCAAAGTGTGCCACCGCACTAATCCTGCCGGTACCAGTTCGAGGCGTGTTATATTGGCACAACTTCCCTCATGGCCACGGGCCGTCCTTCCAAAAAACTTACTCGTCCTTAGTATCACTAAGATTAGATGTTAGATGTGTCATCTTAAGATAAAAATAGAAAAATCAAAAAAATATATCAGGTGATCAATCTAGAGGCATTTTTTCAAAATAAAAAAATTAAAATTAAAATCAAGTGTGGAATCTTTATTGTTCTTTAAGAAAAGGTTTCACCACTCAGACAAGTGCCAAACATTTAAAACACCACATAGAGGTCTCTTTGTGAGAAAGAATAGCTGTGGGGTTCGCCAAGTAGATACGATCATTATATCTTTAACTTATTACCCACAACCCCATTAGAAACGCAAATGAGTGACAGACACACATGAACATGTATGTCTGTGTGTACACAAATTCCACGAACTGCCTAATTCCCAGTTTATGGCCATTATCACACAACGTAATGTGTTGAAAATTACCTTAAGATCTGTTGTGACAAGTGTTTCGGCATTCAGGTTTCCACACTCTTCGACAGCTATCACAGGTGTTTGCAAGCGGAAACGGAAGAATGTTTAATAGACACATACGTACCAACAACGACAGCAGAAAAGAAACTTAAATGTTCACCTTTGAGTAGCAAATCCGATTTTCCGGTCTTTTGCAACCCCTATTGCTTTCTTGATTGCTTTGGCCTCTGCCTGCTCCCCTTCCAGCGCTACGATGTTTCTTGCTTTTCTCTTTGGACGACATTCATTTTGCCCGTAAGGTAATAATTGCATATAAGGCAATAATTACATACAAATACACACACGTATACGAAACACGGCTATAATTGCACACGTAATAATAAAAATAATAATAATATTGAACACTTGTAGCGTTCTCCCAGCCAGCCATACATTCAGTCTCATTCTCATTCATTGGCGTTCAGACCATTCCATTCACATGTTTTCACATGGTAAATTAAGTAAAAATAACATGAAATACACTCACACTAACGCGCGCACACACACACACACACACCCAGTTAAATTTAAGGGAACGTGTTCTGCTCCTGCAGGTGAGAGTGTATATGCATATGTACGTGTAGGTATGTATGTCTGTGTGGCTATACTGGTAGGTGTGCTTGCTGGCGCGTCTAACGACTTTCTGAACCTGATTATTGATTATCGTAATTTGTTGAAAATTTCACGCTGCACAGTGGTTGGAAAAAATACAATATTTAGAAAAGGGTCTCTAACTTCGCAAGTATGTTGGTTGTTGTTGTAGCAACGATATGTTGCAACGTGTAAGCCCTATTCCTCTATTTGGGACTAGCTACGTTATCCTGGCAAAGGAGCCTTGCAATTGGGACTGGATGCGACCGAAAAGACCAGATTTTTTTTATTTTAATTGACCAACACTTAGGACTTTCCCCTATGCATACAATGCATTGCGTTGGCGGGTGGAAAGTAAGGGGAGCGGAGGGTGAAAAGAGGGAGTAATGTTTATGGACATTTGTCTTGAATTTCTGGAAGTCGTAATTGGTGAAAAATAGGCAGAGGGAATCAATGGTCTATATTTCTTCCGGTCTTTTGCAACCCGTATTGCTTTCTTGATTGCTTTGGACTCTGCCTTTCCCCTTCCATCATCCAATGTTTCGTGTTTTTCTCATTCATTTTGCCCGTAAGGTTTTATTGGTGAAAAATGGGCAAAGGGAATCATTGGTCCATATTTCTTCACAATGGAAGCCGGCCATACTGTAACAGTCAATTGGGAACGCTATAACCATCACTAGTGACTGTTTCGTACCTGAATTATATGATGTTGATGTGGACGACCTTTGACTCCAACAAGATGGCGCTACAAGTGGCGTGGTCTGAAAGATCGTGAGATTTAACACCGATGGACTATTCCTTGTGAGGCTATGTATAGTCGTTTGTCTACGCAGATAACCCCGACACGATTGACGCATTGAAAGAGAATATTCGGCGCGTTATTTCTGATATACGGCCCCAAATGCTGCAAAAAGTGATCGAAAATTGGGCCCTCACGGAATTTATTCGAGCGGCCACTTGGCCGAAATCATTTTTCAAACATAATGGCAAACCCTTACTAGGGTTGCTACTTATATTTATATTTCGGGTCCGGCAATAAAAACACAATAATTTATCATTGGAAATGGTTTTATTGTTTTTCAAAATATTCTCCTTTAAGTTTAATACACATTTGCATGCGCACAAAGCAATTTTTGAATTTTTTCCACTCCGATTGAGACACCTCCAAAACAAGATTTTGGAACGATTCAACAGCTACTTTGGGCGATGAAAAGCGTTGACCACGCATTTTTTTCATGATGTTAGGGAATAAGAAGAAGTCATTGGGTGCCAAATTAGGGCTGTACGGTGGATGGCTCATCAATTCTAACTTCTTGAGTGATCAAATAGCTCATCGTTTCATCTGATGTGTGAAAGCTTGCATTGTCGTGATACAAAATAATCCGTCTTCTCCAATTATCTTTTCTCATTTCTTCGAACAATGTTAACAAACTGATGGTTGTATATCACTCAGAATTGACCGTCCTACGTTCCACTAAAGGCACTGTGGCAACATGGCCGGTTATACCGAAAAAAACACAATCATTTGATGTACTACTTTCGATGTACTTCTTCCACGAACAACTATTGTTGGATTTGGCTCGTCTTGAAGACCCATACGGTCGATTGTTGTTTTGTTTCGGGTTCGTATGCATAGATCCATGATTCGTCACCTCTGACAATGGTACACACTGCATTTGAGCTACCGCAGTTATACTTTTTTAACATCTCCTTGCACAAATCCATACGAGCCTTTTTTTTGAGCATTCGTCAAATTATGTGGGATCCAACGAGAAGAAATTTATTTCACGACCAAATGAACATGCAATATCTTATTGATGCTTGTCATACTAATGCCCAAGGATGCCTCAATATCACGGTATGTCACAAGTCGTCTTGCTTAATCAGTTCACGCACAGCATTGATGGTTTCTGGCAAAGTGACCGAAGTTGGACGTCCTTCACGAAATGTATCCTAGAGCGAACGTCCAAGACTGAAAAAAAAACAATTTTCACTTTATTTTTTGATGTGGACAACATCTGAGCATCGAATGAGACCGATCCCATGCCCCAAAGGTGTTCCCTCCCAGAGATATGCGCGTTTTATGAAAGTGTTGGTACACCAAAGATACACGTTCACAGATTATACAGTGGGATGGGCTGTTGGGCTGCCAACGATATGGCGGTTTGCCAGGTGACGTCCTTTATCAGGCCAGGCAATAATTATATCGGTCGACCTGTGGCAGTCACCTATAATAGGATTGGAAGTTTTCTTATTCACTGTGCACAACGTTGGGCTATCAATTGTCTTAGTCATTATCTAGGAGAGAATGCCACAATTCGTGTTGTTCTTTAAGGTCTTCTATGACCAAGCGGTAATTGCCTCCTAACAAATTGCTTATGTCAGGCAAATAAGTCGCGGCGCAGCTCAATCTCGGCAGTCCCAGACGTCACTGCTACCCCTTAACACTCTATGTATGGTTCTTTAGAGTCGAGTCTGCGAGAGATAAGTCTGTACTTTGTATTTCCCACTACAACACCAGAAATATTGCTCAAAGTCCCTATCTAGTAAAGGGGGTTTTAATTAGACGTGTGGTTTTCAATCTGGCCAAACTTTTTTCGGAGTTGGTCTTTTTGACAGCTGCCACTCAATGTATGCTCAGTTTGGTTTTCCATTTCATAATGAATAGATTTACTTCGGAACAAAGTTTCCAAATCGTGGTAAATGGGCCCAAAATGAGAAGGCCACCGATCCTGATTTTTACAAGAACATTTTGCTCAGCGATAATACTCAGTGTGGTTGACGTGGGTACGTTAATATCAAAAATTGTCGCATTTGGAGAAATAAAAATCCACAAGCCATTCTTGAGACGCCGTTACATCCTCCAAAAGTCAATGTTTGGTGTGCTCTATGGGAAGAGGGAAACATTAGTTTAATTCAAAAAATGAAAACGGCCAAAAGGTTACAGTCAATGGTAAACGCTATAGAGCCATGATTAATTGACCATGATTAATTTGCCTCCAACAAGGCGGCGCTACATGCTATACAGTCAACATCAATCCATTTATTGGAGGCAAATTTTGGGAAGCGCATTATCTCGTGCCGTGTGCCTATGGCGTGGCCTACAAGATCGTGCGATTCAGCACCGCTGAAATATTAATATTTTCTACTTGAAAACCACACGTCTGAAAAAAACACCCTTTAAAGATTTAGTGTATATAAAGATTGTCGTAACATTCAAAGACCTTCTACGAGGGCGGCTCGGAAACTTCTTAGCCTAGCACAAAAAGCGCGGTAAAAACAGAAAAAAGTTAACTGTTTTGGAAACTTCCATCTCTGCTATGAATAAATTTTGTTTCGATCTGGCAACTCCATCATATAGAAACAGGTGTTCACAAAAGACGCATCCGCGTCTTGTCATTTAATGGTGTCATTAAATATTTACATAAAAAAGGTTTATCGGGACAAGAAATTCATAATGATATGGTGAATGTGTTAGGTGAAAGTGCTCCTTCATATGCAACAGTAAAAAATTGGGTTGCTGAATTTAAACGTGGTCGTACAAGCATTGAAGATGAACCACGTAGTGGACGTCCAAAAACAGCAACAACAACAGAAATTATAGCCAAAGTGCATGATATGATATAAAATGATCGACGAATAAAAGTGCGTGAAATAGCTAATATCATGGGCATCTCAAATGATCGAGTCCATTTAATTTTGCATGAAGAACTACAGATGAAAAAGCTTTCTGCAAGATGGGTGCCGCACTTGTTAACAGTCGACCAAAAACGCATAAGAATGAACATCTCTCAAGCTTGTTTGGATCGCTATACTCCAGAGACAAAAGAACAATCCAAACAATGGACTGAAGCTGGAGGAAGTGCCCCAAAGAAGGCAAAAACAATTCAATCGGCTGGTAAGGTTATGGCAACGGTTTTTTGGGACTTCAAAGGTATTTTATTGATTGACTATCTGCAAAAGGGTAAAACAATAAATTCAGAGTACTATTGCAACCTTTTAGATCAATTAAATGTACAAATTCGAGAAAAACGTCCTGGCTTACAACACAAAAAAATCAAGACAACGCACCAGCGCACAAGAGTGTTTTAACAATGGCTAAAATCAACGAATTAAAGTACGAGTTGCTTGACCACCCTCCTTATTCTCCTGATTTAGCTCCCAGTGACTTTTACCTGTTCCCAAATCTAAAAAAAGTCCTTGCTGGCAAGCGTTTTACCTCAAATGAAGATGCAATTACAGTTGTAAAGCACTATTTTGAAGACCTTGAGGAAACTATTTTAATCAAGGAATAGAATGCTAGCGTTGGACTAAGTGTATTGAAGTTTCAGGAGATTATATTGAAAAATAAAAATATTTTTGAAAAACTAACTATTCTCTTTCCCAGGGAAAACATTTTCGCCCAATATGGTTCCTAGAAAAAAACACTTTTTTGAGTATTTTTAACAAAAATAACTTTTTGTGGACGTACGGATGGTTAAAATGGGTACTGTTGTTTACGGCATACCACATTCCTAAAAGAAAACAACGTTTTGGCTCATGTGGACTAACAAAACGGCCTCCATATTTTAAAATCATTCGAATTGTGAGAAAATGTCTTCATTTTTATGACAACGTTTAAATTGTCCCGATTTTTTGCATTGGAGTCCATCTCCAAAATGTAAACAATTGGCATAAATATGGCAAATGGCGTATTTAGCTCGTGAGAAAATTTTACAGTCATTTAATAACTTTATAATGGAAGCTGTTTTTTTGGCCCCAACTACTTTTGATGGGGCTATATTAATTACATTAATTACGCAATTAGCAAATTGGCTCAAGGTTGGATGCTTGCCTATCGTAATATACTATACAAAATTTTATTGAAAATCGGATCTAAATTGGCTCAAGGTTGGATATTTGTCTATCGTAAAAAACTATACAAAATTTTATTGAAAATCGGATCTATCGGGATAGACTTTTGTACAAGATCTATAACAATAGGTGGGCCAATATAATCCATCCTGAGCCGGTAATCGATCGAGTGCAAAGAACTTTGCCAAATCTCATGTGGATTGGATCTAATATGTGGCTTTCGAAGCTAAAAACATCAAATCAGCAAACATGTGTGTGTGAGCTATGCCTAAATCTGAACCAACTTCCTTCATTTCGACAACCTCTGTT
The DNA here is from genome assembly GCA_963513945.1 of Hydrotaea diabolus. NCBI lineage: Eukaryota > Metazoa > Arthropoda > Insecta > Diptera > Muscidae > Hydrotaea > Hydrotaea diabolus. The sequence goes on along the minus strand of OY740716.1, from coordinate 236,730,324 downwards.
CTCGGTCCAAAAACGTACTTTTGACAAGTTTCATAAAGATCGGATAACAATTGCTACCTGCAGTTTCATTACAAGATTTATATACATTTAGCTTCTGATTCTAATGATTTTTGGGTTTTTCTAAAAGACAACCTAAAAACGTTTTTTCTTCGGTACTTTACGAATGCCGCATGGAGAATGACGTTTTTATCTTCATTGCTATGACAAACCGAACCAAATAAGAGATTTATTCTAAAAACATTTACTGTGGTTGGATACCACTGTGCGTTATTAGGTGGAGCAGGCCGGGCCATGCCAGGTAAGGCTGGCCAGAGCAGGCGGGTCGAACTCAACCAACTGTACAATTAATAAATTTGTTATATACCGTTTGGAAGGCAACTAAATAACGGCACACAAACATACACGCGCGCACAGCCCAACTAAATAAATAAGAAACAGACAAGCAGAAAATATACCGCCCTTGAATTTAAATTTGGTCCCTATTAAAGTAGCATAAATTCAAATCCTGGCACACCAGCACCCTCACGCTGACACTCCCACACACACACACAGGCACCAGCACCGGGAGGATGCCCGCAATGGTTGGACGGCGCGTGAAATCATATTTTTATTCAATGCGTCACGCCGTGGCATTAAGTATAACTCCCCCTCCCCTCACACACACAGACACATTTACTTACACTCTCGTCAAAGCCTACGTACCACACTGCGATAATGTCCGTTGGGCTCTACGGTGGCCAAAAACATGGACTTTATTCGAATCAGTATCTTATTATGACGGCCTAAGTAGCCCAGGGATTTGTCTTCACCAAAACGATTGGGGAATAAAACAAATATCTCGGATTCGTGGCCCCTTAAGCCATAGCTAGGGTGGGTGTATGGGCGGCTAAGTTATCATTTCAAATGGAAATTGGTAAGTTATGGCCATGACTGGACATACACTAGCCAACTTTATGACGCCAACATTCTGCATGTAACAAATAAGTTATGTGATACCTTAAGCTAACGCTGATGAAATAAAGAGTGATAGAATGCACTTTATCGAAAATGTTACGATACATAAGGGCTTTATATTGGGGTTATTCGATATCTCTATTATTTACTTAACCCACTTGGCGCCGAAATATTTTTTTTTGAAAAAAAGTATTTTTGTATTTGGTTTATATTGAAAATGCATTAAGTGATGGCAAAAAAATAGATGAAAAATAACGGGAACTTTTAAAAGGACGGTGGCGCCAAGTGGGTTAATTTCCTTTAAATTGTATTCAGCATCTAACGAGGATCCCCTCTGAAAACAGTGAGCTGTGCTTAATACAAATCTTTTACTCGCTGATCAGGATTTCATTTTTATACCCTCCACCATACAATGGAGGGTATATTAGTTTTGTCATTCTGTCTGTAACACCTTGAAATAATCATCGGAGACCCAACAAAGTATATATTCTTGATCCTCGTAAAATTCTAAGACGATCTAGCCATGTTGTCCGGCTGTCCGTCTATCTGTCTGTCTGTTGAAAACAGTTATGGAGCTGAAATTTGGCACAAACATGTGTAGTTAACCTAGCATGGTTCGTATTTAAAATGGGCTATATAGCTTTACGGGAAGTTGGTGTTGGAGACCCTCAACCGGCACTACCTCATAAAAATTAGTTTTTTATTTGGAAATATCCGCCCAGTTTCTTGAGCAAAATCACTGAAATTTTGCAAATAACAATCTCGATATAGGCGCAATCATCTATGGTTTAGATTGGGCCACCATTTCTTGTACCTCCCATACAAACGGCCTTATGGGCCTTGAGAAATAATATGAACAATAACTCATTACAAATTTGGCCTATCGATATAAAATTTTCCACATAAAGATTTATGTATAGAACACACCTCTGCACCAAATTGATAAAATAATAATGTTTAGGCTTCTAAATAAGAAATATTGTGTGTAAATAATAAAAAAAGACAAAAAAAAGAAAATATGTTAATTTTAAGTTATAATAAATTATATAAGTTATATTGCTTTAAATAAATTACAAAAATTAAAAAAAATAGTTTTTTATTTGGGAATCTGGTGGAGGGTATCCAAAGTTCGGCACAGCCAAACTTAACATTTTTTACTTGTTTACACTAGGGCCACGGTCATACAAAAAAAAATAATTTTCTGTCGAACAGTGTTATCAATTATTTATCTCTCAACGAGAAGTCATTGAATGTTATAATAACGTAATGTATTGAATGAGCGCACCGACGAACACACTCTCCACTCGATATGATTGGAGCTATTTAAGGGTTGTTGTTGTTGTTGTTCTTGTTGCCAGTTCATATTTATAATTAACCTGTCGTGGCTAAAAATAAAACACGTTCATCAACGCTGCTGTGAGGCCTTTATCGAAAATGTCAATGTCAATCTTAATGTACATACAAAGGAAATATGTGTGTACTCGTAATATTTTATTCAGTAAAAATAGATTTTTTGTTTACATCCGAGGACCTTTTTTGTAAGGTGTGCATGCGGAGAACAGCTTTGTTGCAGCAATTGGATTTTTTTATTTTGCCTACCGAATAATTGTGGTTGCGTAAACTCCAAGTATTCGATATCTTCCACTGAATATTGGTTCGAGTGCTTCAGTTTGCAGTTCATGGAACGTTAGTTAAATAAAGTTAAAGCTACGTAAGCTTCAATTCAAGGACACGCTAAAGTCGGGCGGCGATTGCTAAATTCTACCATTGCCACTCTTTTTGAAACTTATTGTGTTAGTATATGGCCTAAGCATTCAACACTCAGTTTCGTTGTCACAACCGAAATTTTTTGCTAGCCGAATAATTATAGTTAAGTGTACTATACGAGTACATTTTCCAATGCTCTTTTTAACAACAAAAATGTCCAATTTACCAAATGTAACATTTACTAAATCATGATTTATTAAATATTATATTTGGACCTTTTTATTGTATGCAATTAAAGTCTGGACACTATAAGTAAAATCTGCTAACGAAAAAAAAAAAACCGTGTAAAATGTTGATTTATCTGCAAAAGCTAAAAATTCCATGGACTGATAAAATTTCAAATAAAGAAGTTCTAAGAAGGATGCATCTTACAAGAGAGTCAGAGTTATAAAAAAATCTTGTTTACCGATGAAAAAGTTTTTAACGTTCAGGAAAAATTTAACAAGCAAAATGATAGAGTGTACGAGGGCGACCGCAAAAGTAACTGGCCTAACATAAAAAGAACCGTTTTTTGGAATTATTATTATTTATTTTTCATCATAATCTCCTTCCAACTCAATACACTTCATCAAACGTTTTTCAAGTTGTTTAATTCCATCCGAAAAATAAGATTTTTCAAGACCTTCAAAATATGCCTCAGTTTCAGCAATAACCTCGCTATTGGACAAAAATTTTTTGCCACCGAGAAAATTTTTTAAATTTGAAAACAAGAAATAATCAGAAGGAGCTAAATCTGGACTAATGGTGGATGCGGAGCAATTTCAAATCGTAATTCGGCCAGTTTTTGTTGAGTTAAAAATGCAGTGTGTGAAGAAGCATTATCTTGATCAAAAAGAACTGTTTTTTTCTAAATGCAGTCGTTTTATCTTGATTTCTTCACTCAACCGATCCAATAATACATAATAATATTCACTATTTATAGTTTTTCCTTTCTCAAGATAATCAATAAATAGTATACCCCTTGCATCCCAAAATACTGTGGCCATTACTTTTCCTGCTGACTTAACAGTTTTCGCGTTCTTGGGACCACTTTTACCAGCTTCTATCCATTGTTTTGACTGCTCTTTGCATTCTGGGATGTAGTGATGGATCCATGTTTCATCAACAGTTATGAATCGGCACAAGAACTCTATTGGATTACGCTGATAAATCGTTAAAAGCTCCTCGGAATTGGTCCAATGGACGATCTATTGGGACAAAGTCAACAAATGCGGCACCCATCTTGCGGATAGCTTTTTCATGGGGAGTTCATCATGTAAAATACTCCAAACTTGTTTTTCGTGTATTTTAACAATATCAGCAAGTTCTCTGAGCTTTGATCGTCTATCTTTAGTCACTTCATTTAATATTTTTCTAATGTTTTCAATAGTAGTAGCAGTTTTCGGTCTTCCAGAGCGTTGTTCATCTTTCGTACTTGAACGACCCATTTTAAATTGTTGAACCCAGGATTTCACGGTGGAGTATGATGGTGCATTATCACCATGAACAGAATCCAATTCATCTTTGATTAATTGTGGCGTATAACCTTTCATATAAAAGTGTTTAATTACAGCACGAAACTCTTTTTTTCCATTTTTCAAAAATTATAAAACTTGTTTACTTCAATCACCTGTAACAAAGAAAATAATCATTAAATATTTCGGAAATTTTGACAGTTGGCTTATAAAAGATTGCTTTTAAAAAACAAAAAAAAGTTGCTAGTAAAACAGAAAATGTGCCAGGCTAGTTAGTTTTGCGGTCGCCCTCGTATGCGCGATCATCTAAGGAAGCATCTGAACTGATCCCAAGGATGGAAAAGGGTCATCACCCAGCTTCAGTCATGGTTTGGTGGGGTGTATCTTACGATGGGGTCACTGACCTGCATTTCTGCGAACAAGGAGTCAAAACATCGACCAAAGATTACCAAGAAACTATTTTGGAAGCTGTTGTGAAGCCTCTTAACAATTCCCTGTTCCAAAACCAGCCATGGACGTTCCAGCAGGATTCTGCGACGGCCCATAAGGCTAAAACATCCCAGGCCTGGCTTCGTAACAATTTGCCAGCGTTCATTTCCTCTACAGAATGTCCAGATTGGATTACAAATTGTTGACGGTTTTAGAGGACAAGATTTGTCACAAAGGAAAAATCCGTTAGAAACTGATTGAGTTATTCAGCTTTTATTAAAACAACATTTTTTGAAAAAAATTCAATTATTGGCCAAACTACTCACAAATATATGTTTGACCGTTTTCTTTTTAATTGAACATCGTCAGTATCCCGTTTAAGTAACCAGCAATATTCGGAAATCATTTTCATTTTATTTTTTCCTTCAAAATGTTTTGCCGCTGTAATTATTTCTTAAGGAAAGTGTTCGCCTCGTTCATCACTGAACTGGCCCAGGTTTTCTGGGAAGAAGTCTAGATGTGAATGGAGGAAATGAATTTTAATAGACATGTTGCAGCCCATTTCACTCTCATAACTTTAAGCATTTGAGGTCCAATGAACATACCTGAAATTAGTCAGAACTGATAAATGCGATAACAAATATTAGATCTGTGAAGAAATTAATACATTCTTTAATTTTGGCTTCGCTTTATTTTGGGAACACCGCTCCAAGATAGCAAAAAGCTTCACCGTTTACATCAAGTTTTTTTTACAAATTATTTCATGTATCCTAACTTTAGATGCAGTGGTGGCAGAACAACCTTATCAGCTGTAACTAATGGGGCATTTAAAACGTTTTTCCTGTCTATTATATATGTGTCACGAGATGGCCATACCTTGCAATCGTAGCGATTTGGTGCACGACTATCCCATTCACAAAGATAACATGCACGTAGAAAAAAAAGTATGGTTGGGGTAACAATATTCGAAGAGCATCATACTATTATTGGTAATATGGTTGTGGCACAACAATATTATGATCATCACAACATTAGTATGGTTCACACACAACCATACTATGATCCCCATAACAATATTATGGTCCTCACAACAATAGAATTATTCACACACAACCATACTATGATCCCCACAACCATATTATGATCCCCATAACAATATTATGATCCTCACAACAAGAGAATTATTCACACACAACCATACTATGATCCCCACAACCATATTATTATTCACATGCAACCATAATATGATCCCCACAACCGTATTATGATCCTCATAACCATAGTATGTTTAACGTACAACCATAGTATGATCCTCACAACCATAGTATGACTTACACACAATCATACTATGGTTCCCAAAATTTTTTGTAAAGATTAGCTTAAGTTGTTATTAAACAATAGAGAATTTTATTATGAAAGTTATGTTATAATAGGAGTGATTTATTAAACAGTAAAAAATGTAGTTATTTAAAATATTTCAGTTATACTAATTCGAAGTTTGTTTCGAAAAAATTTTATTATTTTTACTATAATTGCGTAAGATTCGTAAAAATAACATTGTCAATTTTAAAAAAAATACAATTTTGCCGGTATGGTTGCTGTAATCATGTTATTGTTAATATTAAACCCATGAAAACAACACTTTTGTTCCACCAACCATATTTATATTGATGCTACAACCATATTTTCATTTTTAAATTTGGCAACAATACTATTGTTACATTTCAACAATATTAATATTGCCGCAATCATACTATTGTCAAAACGAAATTCAAAAAACAATAATATGGTTGCGACGACCATACTATTATTGCAGATAACAAGCTATTGTTGCCGTGACCATATTGTAACCATACTTTTTCTCTGCGTGTGGATATTTTGCGTAATATGCAAGGCATACCAAATACAATTGTCAAAACCTTTAAATCAGCGACGACTTTCCATAAGTTAACGAATAGCAGTATTTGGTTTATAACTTCATACGTTTCTTTTGTACTAGTTGCATATGCGATAGGAACAGATGGTAACAGATTTTTGTTAGCAGTAAAACAGCTTTCAAGCCTAGAAATAGCATTTACAAATTTTTATAGAACAAATAAAATCTATTAAAAATCAATATGTTTGTCGAATACGTACTCTTACATGAACCGTCAATGAAAAGTCGCCATTTGTCTGCCTTATAACTGTGACTTAATGGCGAAAAAAGTTTGGGTACATCAGCGCAATATCTTATATGAGATTACTGTTATTTTCACCAGTCTTAAAACGTTCTTCAAATATCAATGTCCGGTTACTTCTTCTACAGAAAGTAACACGAAAATCTTCTTTCAACAAATTCCACTGCCTTAATCGCGACCCAAGGATTTCAGCCTGTCGTTTTGACAAACTTAATTCGCAAACGAGATCGCAGAAATCTGCATTTGAAACAAAATGTCGCTCCGTTGTAGATTTGGATGGAAGCTACTCTTCTTCCACCAAATATTTTTCAGCTTCAAAACCACATACGCTCGTTGTCGGAACTTCATCATTAACCGATATCGGTTTTGTAACCATTACGACATTTGCGTACTTGACATTTTTGCGGGTTTTAAATGTGTGCCCTAAAATATTTGTTTCACAAAAGTACCAATCATCTGGTTTATGCCAGGCCTGATTATGCCAAGTCATAGGCGTACAAAAGTGCAAAAAAAATTGTAGGTTGAACTTTTTTTTTTAATGTTGCACAGGGAATTTTCACAAACAAATTCTGGCTCATACCAGCGACTGAATTTGTAAGAACGATTGAAGTGAAAAGAAGTGATAAATCAAACAAACCAAAATTTACAAAAACTAAAACTAAAACAATATATTTACATGACAATCGGGATATCGAGATATTCAATAAAAAACAAGTAAAAAATGTTACGTTTGGCTGTGCCGAACTTTGGATACCCTCCACCAGATTCCCAAATAAAACCAAATTTGGTGCGGAAGTGTGTTCTATATAGAAAACTTTATGTTCAAAATTTCATTTCGATAGATAAAGCTTGTGGTGAGTTATCGTCATATTATTTCTCAAAGCCCATGTGACCGTTTGTGTGGGAGGTACCAGTAGGACTTTTCCGATCTCAACAGAATTTGGCGCAGAGGTGTGTTCTATATAAAAATCTATTTGTAGAAAATTTCATCTCGATAAGTCAAGTGTGTGGTGAGTTATTGTCATATTATTTTTCAAGGCCCATGAGACCGTTAGTGTTTGAGGTACCAGTACGGCCTTTCCGATCTTAGCCAAATTAAGCGCAAAAGTTGGTTCTATATATTAATCTTTAAGCCGAAAATTTGGTCTCGATAGGTCAAGTGTGTGGTGAGTTATTGTCATATTATTTTTCAAGGCCCATGAGACCGTTAGTGTGGGAGGTACCAGTAGGACTTTTCCGATCTCAACCAAATTCAGCTTAGAAGTGTGTTGTATATAGAAATCTTTATGCCGAAAATTTCGTCTCGATAGGTCAAGTGTGTGGTGAGTTATAGACATATTATTTCTCAAGGCCCGTAAGGCCGTTTGTATGGGAGGTACCAGAAATGGTGGCCCAATCTACATAGATGATTGCACCTATACAGAAATTATTATTTGCAAAATTTCAGTGATTTTGTTCAAGAAACTGGACGGATATTTCCAAATAAAAAACTAATTTTTATGAGGTAGTGTCGGTTGAGGGTCTCCAACATCAACTTCCCGTAGAGCTATATAGCCAATTTTCAATAACAGCCATGCTAAGTAAACTACACATGTTTGTGCCAAATTTCAGCTCCCTAGCTGTTTTCATGCAGGCTCTATTTTGTTTTCAACAGATGGACAGACGTACAGCCGGACAACATGGCTAGATCGTCTTAGAATTTTACAAGGATCAAGAATATATATATACTTTGTTGGGTCTCCGATGATTATTTCAAGGTGTTACAGACAGAATGACAAAACTAATATACCCTCCATTGTATGGTGACGGGTAAAAAAACGATCAAACAAATATTTCTGAATAGTTTGGCCAATAATTGTATTTTTTCAAAAAATGGTGTTTTAATAAAAGCTGAATAACTAAATCTGTTTCTAACAGATTTTTAAAAATGACACCGAATTGTATTTGTAAGAACACTCTATTTATTATTCAGTTCAAAAATTGTTTGGTTCTTTTTAAAAAAAATCTGTGTAAAAACTAATCCAAAGTTAAAAAATTACAACAAATTTTATAAACAATGAGTTTACAGGAAAATCCTTAGATTTTTTTCAGCATGATTTTAAAAGTGTATACACCATTCGAAAGGTCGCAGTTTCTTCTTTCCAAATCAGCCGAAAAATCGGTTGACATTCAACCAAATTACTGGCATAGAAGTGCCTAAGATCCTAAAACCCGGTACTTACCCGAAACTCCAGATTTTGGAGGTGTTTGGGAAATTTCAAAACCGGGTTCTTGTTGTACTCAGCAAGAACTACAAGAAAAACAATATCATTTCCCAGTTATTTTTTTTCTGTCACACTGTGTAAACTATAAAAACAGCCAATACATGTACAAATTCAGTTCTACTTAATAATCATTCTATTTACATAGGGCTACCGATACTTTGTCTCTTTAACCGATGCTGTCAGTTCCCACTACTCTGAATTGCCGTATACCCAATCAACATTCGGTTGTAGTAATGGAATACATGGATACTACGTGCAACTTCCACGTTAAAGAGCCATTGTTTGGTTGGCTGTGTGGCAAGTGGCACCTTCCTGTTGTAACCGCATATCGTCCAGGTGCAGGTCCATCGTCCTGGTTCTGGCCACAAAAAGTCCATTATTATCACGCAGTAGCGAACACCTTTTACGCACACAGAAAACAGATTTGTTGCCACAACCCAATTTTTGGCCAACCGAATATTGGTGGTTGCAAATACTATCCATGTATTCCTTCAAGTATCGGTAATCTTAACAGGCTAAGATGATTATTGGAACTAAATTGTACTTGTGTTGGTTGTTAGTTATAAGTAGTTTTTGAAAAAAAAATATTTTTTTACTGCCTGCAGCCCCAATCTAAAGAGAAATTATTAAGATATATAACAATATTTATCTCTGGAAAAATGGGTCGCCATTTTTGTTTTGAATAATAAGAAGGTCTATCTTTAGTGAAAATTCTAATCAAGACTGAGTAATGTTGCTTAATTACAGTTAAGCCTGTTTCTTTATTCTGGAAAATATTGTTTTTTTTATAGTTCGTTTATTTCTATGACAGTAACGTTTGGAAGCATTCAACGTCTAGCAGAAGAATTATTTTTTTGGGGAATTATTTATTTTTTGGGGATTTCGCAATATTTTTTCGTCGTAAACAAAGGTTTTTTGTGACTAGAACAGATAAAATATTATAGGGTTTATTTTTTGATATTGGTATAACCAATATTTAGATACAACATTGATCGATACACAGATCTAATCTGTTGTCACTACCAATTATTGGTACTCAAATAACATGTACATCATAATTGGTTGGTTGCAATAAGATCCAGTTGTCGCAACCAATAGTTAAACTGAATTCGTTTGGTAAAAATGTGTTGTTGGCTGTGAATACTGGGATATGGATGTAGCAACCATCATATGATATCTCGAACCGTGTTACCATCATTACTATGGAATGTTGGCTATTGCAACAGAAATTCGGTTTAACCAACAGAATTCCTGTAGTTCGGACCGATTTGCAATGGATTTTTTCTTTGTGTGAGGTTACTGCTCCGCCGACCTCATTTTCGGAGAACTCGGTCCGATGACGCCGCCAGCCTATAAACCGCACCAAACAGTCACTCTTTTTGGATACATCGGCTTTTCAACAATCACTCGTGGATTTTTATTTGCCCAAATGCGGCAATTCTGCTTGTTAACAAATCCACTACTGGCGAACTTCTCCTTGATAGTGATATAAAACGCAAACTTCTTCGACCAAGGTCAGCAGCATACAGCAACTCAGAACGCTTTTATAGAAAAACTTTTACATAACTTAGGAATTTATTTTAAATATTGCTTATTTCTACCCGGGTTTGAACCCTGGTTACTTATGTAATGGTATCGCAAACCGACATTCTCAATCCCAAATAGATTAACTAAACTATCAACATGCAAAATTCCAGCATCCTAGGTTGATTCGTTGGGCCATGACCGTGCTTTCAACAGACACAACATGGTAGAGAGGACGAATAAGGCTAAATCGTCTTAGAATTGTTCCTGATCAATAAAACGTAGTCTTTATAGGGTCTTCGATCAATAATTCGTGATACTGCAAACTAATTTAGATTTCCATCCACTTTTCGGTGGAGAGTAAAAAAAAAACACCCTTCAAGATTCAAAAGTCATTATTTGAAATATTGATTTTACCATTTGAAAGCAGCATACGCCAATGAAAATTAAAAAGATTCGAAGCATCATTTTTAAAATTTGATAAAGAATATTCTGAATTGGTGTCCTTTGAACAGCATTTGTTTTTTTCTGAACTTTAAATTGAATATCGATTAGTATTTTCTGAATTACTGTTATTTCTCAACCTGAAATAGAATTTCAATTATTATTTTCTGAATAACTATATCGTTTATGATGTAGTTCCAACTACTTATAATATAAATAACCTGCTTTTACTTATACTTAACAAAATATTTCATCGAACACACCTAATGTTAAGTGTCACTCAAAAAAGGGTGCACCTGCTCTACTCCACAAAGACTTAATCAGATTTGTGTTAAGTAGCAGCGATACAAGAAGTAAGTATTTGTTTAACAGCATATCTTAGATGCCGCCTTTATACGACCGGGTTAAATTTGTTCAACAACTAAATCTATTTATTTAAGCCCTTACCGCTGGAAACAGAGAAGAAGAGAAACGAATAAAAACAAGAACAAAGCAAGAAAAATATCACGATGGTGATGTTGCTTGATGTTCTGAAGGATTTTATGATTTGTGAGCGAAACGCTTAAGGAAATGACTTTCGTCCAGCCATTTCGTTCATACATCTATTCGCCAGCTAGCCTTCTATGCAACCACTTCAGTTGAAATCAAACCGAAAATCCCTGATATCATCGCACTAGTTTATGAACCATCTCCCAAAACGATGGTGGCGGTCGGTGGAGGTGGCAAAAAGATAAACGGAAGGCAGAAACAACAAAATAAGGCTTACGATTCGCAATTTGAAGTTGCCCACGGCTACTTTGCATTGTTATCCAAAACGACCGCCCTGCGGACGAAATAACTGCCATAAAGCGTCAACAGGACTGCTCTCTTAGTGTTCAGTAGTAAAGAAAGCATTGCTCCTAGAGCGAATGTTAGAGGGACTCAAGCTGATGCTTATGCTAGAGCTGCTGCTGCTACTGTTGCCGCTTTTAGTTACGGTCTGTGGTGCGGTGCGGTGCGGTGTTGAGGGTTTGTTTTCGGATAATGACGTTTCCCGATAAGGATCTTCTGCAAAGTTAGCAACAAATTTATGGTCTTTTGTCCATTTCAATCTTCTTCACCAGAATTTTTAACACCAAATGCCCACATGTATTTTGTGCTTGAGTGTGTGTGTGTGTGTGTCCAGATTTCGGTTTGGTTTGGTTACGGTATGAGTGTGGCAATTTCCATTTTTCGGCATTGGTCAATTCCACACAAAAAATACTCAAAGGAACGCAAAAAAAAAATCCCACAAAAAGCAAAAGGAGAGCAAAAGGAAGTTTAAGAGTGTCCAAATAAATTACCCAAGTACACAGAATTTATTCCTTGGAAACATATTTTAAACGACTGATTCGTATCGGAAATTTACACCATCAGAGAGGAGGATACGGAATAGATAAATTGTGTCCAATTGGAAGGAGGAAAAAGTTGTCAACTGCTTGAAAAAATTAGATTATTCTTTTTGCTCCATAAATCACAGTGATGATGTGACTTACTAAATAGAAAAATACAAAAAATAAATCGAAGTGAAGAAGAGTGTCCTTGATTAGGAAGTAAATCGATTACACATGAAATCGATGGATAGCTACTTACAGTGAAAAAATCAGCTGGAAATCCGTCCGAAATGCAAATATTTGATTGGATAAACTTACTTTCTGTTGCAATCGCCAACATTACATGGTATTAAAGGTTGCATGGTTTGACTTGCCATAAAATGGTAGCTACAGTAATATTACGATTACCAGAAGAATTTTAAAGCTAAAAAGTCGGTTGTAGTAACCGAATTTAGTAAAACTATTGGTTGCCACAACAGGTAATTATGAAAACCAACCAAGTAAATGATCAAAACAAACCAAAATTTGCGGTGACAACAAATAAATTTTGTGTAGTAACCAAACCCCGTTTTGTCGCTCTTGTTGCAAATTACACTATGCAACAAAACTTCGGACTTTCTCGGTGGGTGAATGATTTCTTCTAGATATGAAAGACTGAGCTGCTTGTAGTGTTTTCCCAAAAAGACGGTCCTCGTATGAGTAGGTCCGAGTATTTATGGGCCAAGGAAATTTTGATTTTGCAGCGCTATACCATACGAATATAAAGAAAGTTCAAAATAGTAAATATTCCTTCGTGCGAGATGTCTTAAGCTAACTCGTATGGAGTTTATTTTCGTAGAATATTTTGACATCCTATCTCTTAGATCCTGTTGGGCCCATTTTTCTAATTAATTGTGGTCATTTTAAAAAAGTTGTATAAATGTTTTTAAAAACAGTCGTTATTGGGTAAAATAGTATACGCAGTAACTAGTACTTTATTATCTTTTTAATATAGATTGTTTAAAATAAAATTAGAATATCCTCAGGATAAAAAGGCTCCTTCCTATTGTCTTAAAAATATTTTTTAATAAAATTTAACAAAATCGACTCAGAGGGCCGATTTTTAAATTAAATTTTTTTGAACAGAGATTAACCGACTCAAGACCTCTTGCATCTATATTTAAAAAGAAGACACTTTTTTAACAAAATGGCAAAGTAAAATCCCTGTTCAATGTGTAAAAGCAACAGACCGAAATAAAACAAACGAGCTAAACTTAAATTTTTTTCACCCATTTTTTATATAACCTATAAAATATAATCGATATGAAAGAACATATTTTTATCGCATTTAGCCAAGACTTTAGACTCTTAAGTAGCTTAAAATATTTAGGTTTAAATTTTCACTTTACTTCACTTAAATATTCTATCATAATTAGCTCTATCTTAAAAATTCTTGACACTTTAAAACCAAAAATAAAATGGCTTCACTTGTAAAAACAAAGTTTTAGAAAAACATGCTCACATTTCAAAAAACAGAATAACTATTTTCAATTTGTTAAATATGAAAATTTAATAAAAAAAAAACTTTTTTGTTTCGTTCTGATAGCTCAATACAACCAACAATAACTAATAATTTTAAAAAAAAAACAATACATGTAGAAATTCAGTTCCAATTATTATCCTAATTAGTAAGAGTTACCGATAGTTTACCTTTGCAACCAATGGAATATATGGATAGTTTGAGTAACCATCAATATTCGGTTGTGTCAACAAATCTATTCTCTGTGTGTTCCAGGGATGGAATTTACAAAAGAATAAATTGTACCAAAATGACCACATAATTGTACCAAAACTTACATAATAGTACCAAAATTTAGCTCAGTAGACTAAGTACCGTCTAAAATTTAACTACAACATAAAACACAAGGGACCGATATTCATTGCTTCTTGTTTCACACTTTGACCCAGAAAGTATACATTGTGTTGTAATGGTTAGCTGGGGACAAACCACTTGAATTTGGACACATCATTTAATCTTACTCTGTTAAAAGGACTACTATTAGAAACCCTGACCTCAGGTTGCTCCTAAATCAGGAGTTAATATAATTAACTCTATGAGAACACTAACGTGGAACACCTAAGATATCTACTTTAAACCTTGAATCGATCTATCGACATTTGCGGATGTAGACTCAAATTTGAGCTGCTACTTCAATTTGGGCAGTCGATAACTGAGATTTTGCTACTGGAGAAACTTATAAACTTTGTTATAATTTCTACGGCTTAATATTGTATTAAAAATGGGCAGATTGAATCCTGCCGAAACGTTTTGCCATTGTTTTATTCTTATATCTGTGATGTTATACTTTATTAGCACGTTTAACACAAATAAGTTTAGGTTTCGATCAGGAAAAAAATCAATTTTTTGAAACTTTAATAAATAAAACTTAAAAAAACCAATAGATTGGTTGATAGAGTGCATTATCTATTTGAAAGGATAATGCACTCTATCGCCAAGCATCACCCAATCTATTGGGTTTTTTTTTAAGTTTTATCTATTAAAATTACAAAAATTTGATTTCTATATAGGGGTAAACCTTTTTTTTTAGGCGTAAACAAATTATTGCAGTTTTGTACAATTTGGCTGATATCTACTTTATAGATATTTTGAGCAATCACCAATATTCGGTTGTGGCAACAAATCTACTCTCTGTGTGTACTGTCCTCAGGGTATTTGCTATGCTCTGGCTAAATTAAAAGCCTCCCTAAGCTCTTAGTTTTGAACCAAAAACTAGTAAAACAGTCTTAAGTCAGACAGGGCCGACAATACATCGAGACCTAACCGCGAAAAAGACGTAACCGCCAAAAAGAAAATTTTACAGCAGAGGGTTTTTTTTGGAGGACTCCGAAACTATTTGTAAATATAAAAAATTAATTTTTAATATGCAATTGAATTTTCCTTTTCCCCGTTAATATTAAATTTCTAATACTTAATAAATTTCTAAAATTTAATATTAACGGGGAAAAGGAAAATTCAATTGCATATTAAAAATTATTTTTTTATATTTACAAATAGTTTCGGAGTCCTCCAAAAAAACCCTCTCCTGTAAAATTTTCTTTTTGGCGGTTACGGGTTGTACGAGTACAATTTCCTATTGAACTTCATTTAAAAGCAAGTTTCGCTTACGTTTTTTTTAGGGTAAGGGCTCGATATAGCCTAACACCACTTTTCAAATGTACATACAGAGAAAAAATAAGTCGGAAATCGGTTAGAACTATAATAACTCGGTTGCAAATTAAGAATTTCTGTTGCAATCACCAAATGTTTGTAATCGTAATTAGTATTCGTTTCTTCGCAGCACAATATGATAAATATGGTCATTGTACTGTACTCACAACTTATTAATCGGTCATACCAATGTAACGCGAACTTTTGGTTGTGGCAACCAATAGTTTAGCAAACTTGTTGTTGTTGTAACGAATTTTTAGTGATGATTACTAAAACTTCATCATGACCCAAAACGGGTTGTGTAAGTGGTATTTTTTTTTTAAATAAAATAATTTGACTTTTACTGAATTTAAAGTAATCAATTAATCAAATTTTGTTTCAGAAAAAATCATCCATCGCATCTTTCACTTTTTCCTCATCAAGACCCTCCCAATAAGTACATCAATTGTGTAAGCAAACAGTTTTTTTCCTCTGACTATAATTTTATTTTTTTCCGTTGGCTGTGGATTTTTAGATCTAAAAATTCTCTTCTATTTGGTACATCGATACTACAGATCCAATTACTTAAAATTCATTGTACCAACTAACATTCGGTTGTATTGATGGAATACTTGAGGTGCAGTCACCTCAATCATTCGGTTGGCAAAAAATCGGCTGTGGCAACGAATATGTTTTCTGTGTGCAGTAAAACAGTCTTTAGTCAGACAGCACTGACAATATATAGCCTTGCACCGCTTTACAAATATGTGACGCGCAAAATAGAAAGAGACCTAAGGGTAAAAACCAATTTTGTTCAGGAGAGCCATTTTAAAGATTTAAATACGTGTATCATGGGATCGGTCTCATTCGATGCTCAGATGTTGTCCACATCAAAAAAAAAGTGAAAATTGATTTTTTTACCCTTAGGTCCCTTTCTCTATGCGCTATCACATATAGCTCCAAATCCAAGTTTCATTTCAAAAAATTTCAGAAATAAAGACACAAACGATTCAATTATTAAATCTGATCCCACAAATGTGTAGATCAAATCCAATTAATGACTTTATACGTGCTTTAAGTTACTTCAGTCTGTACGGAAGGTTCGCATAAAAAAGAAATCAATCGCTTTGCTTGTCGCAACGTTTTTGAAAACTGCCTAGTGGATTTAAAATGCGGCACACTCCTTCCGAAGTTTCCCACAAAAATGTGGCTTTATGTCTACTTTGGTATTCCTGTAATATTGCAATACTATACGCACGATCCTCAAATTAACATTTAGGAATGAAGATATAAGGCAAACTTGATGTTAAAAAAATGTTGCTCCTAGCCACGCCCCGTCTGCTAACTTCTACATCAATGACCCTCCTTTAGTACAGATAAGAGCCCGTATAACTTGTCAACCAGTGCGTGAAATTAGAATAAATTGTTAACACTGTAATATTTAAATAAAGACCTTAAAATCGCATACGCCAAAAATTGGTTAACACTGTTTGAGTATTTCTCAGCAGATCATAATTTGTGAACGCTCAATGGTTAAAATGGGTACGGTTAGCAGGGACGCACTAACTGCCTTAAAACAGGGCAAAGTAGCTAAACTTTTTGGATCATGAGGCCCAAATTACGTTCCACATGTTCAAAAAAAATGTAAAGGGTGATCCATAAAGATGTATTTTTTCAGAACAAAAAAAATATAAAAATTCAAATCAAGTGTGGAATCTTAATTGGTAATTTGAAAGGACATTTTATGGCATTTATTTTTTGAAAATAATTACCATTAAATGCTGGCAACGGGAAGATCCGCTGTTTTGACCAAAACTTTGTTCAGTGATGAGGCACATTTCTGGAAATCTTCTGAAATTGAAGCCCGTAATCTTGACGACACTTGGTTTCAACCGGACCGTGCCACTTGCCATACAGCTGCTCAAACAATGGATCTATTGAGAGGTCATTTCGAAAAGCAGCTATTTCACATTTTGGGCAGGTGATTTTGCCGCCTAGATCGAGTAATATCACACCTTAGACATTTTTCTTTGGGGCTACGTAAAGTCCAAAGTCTATGCTGACAAACCAGCTACGATTCAGGTTTTGGAAGCCAACATTAAGCGTATCATTAAAGCCATACCGGTCGAGATGCTAGAACGAGTCATCCAAAATTGGACCCTCAGAATGGAAACCCTGAGGCGTAGTTGCGGCCAACATTTGAAGGAAATTATATTCAAAAAATATATGGCATAAAATGTTCTTTCAAATTACCAATAAAGATTCCACACTTGATTTGAATTTGTATATTTTTTTTGTTGTGAAAAAATACCTCTAGATGGATCACCCTATACATATACACAAATTAAAGAAAATTTTGCTATCAATCTAAATATAGAGTAATTTTGATGTTTTGGCTGATATTAGGGACGAATGGATGGGCCAAAAAACGGTTGAGGGTATATAAGGTTAGATAGAATTTACGACGTTTTAACAGGTATTTGATTCAAGTAGTTTTTATATCAAAATGACGTAGTGGCAACATGTTATTGGTATAGAGCGATGTTAACAGTCTCAGAGACTATAATTTCCCCACAATAGGCAAATTAACTTTAAGGTCGTTAATTAAAAGAATTGTTTTCAAAACTTACCTTTAATACATGCTGCATTTCTTGCATGCTAACATGAAAAATGATTCCAAAAATCTAATCTTAAAGTTGTAACTATAATTAACACAAATTTCTTATTCTATTTTAGAAAATGTCAACTATGAACTACTGCCAATCTGTAAGTATTTAAGATATTGTTAAATATATATGCATTTATAATATAAGTATGGTGCAGAGTTGCATTTAAGTTATGGTTAATAAAAATCGGCTTAAAAATGGGTTAATTGCCAAAATCAAAACGACAAGTCCGAGTATACTTATATTTACAAGACGACCAAAGAGCCTGTGCTACTTAAATATTTCGTACGTGTTTAAATTTTTGAATTGGTTGACTATAAATTTAATACTAAAGAAAAAATTCTCAAAAAAAAACCTTTTTGAATAGTACTACTAGAATAACACGATTTCAACTTTTGCCTATTGCAATTAATATAACTACAATGTTAAATTTTTTATATGACTTAAATCAGTTGTTGAGCTATTAATAATCACGTTTTCAGTTAGTCGGACTTAAATTTTACTGAGCAATTATATTTAAGCAGTCTCGAAAAGACTTGTGATTGAATAAAGGTTAGTCGCTTTAATGTAATGTCGAGGACTTTATTTTGGTCTATTTAAAGCTGCTTAACATGTGTTGAATCATCAATGCTCCACGAAGGCGATCTGTAAAAGACAACAGCTGGATAAACAGCCTTAAAAATAAACATTTTAATTTAAATGTTTAAATTAAAAAAAAATACTTTTTAAAATTCATTATATATGTATTTAAATATTTTTTTTTAGTTTCTAAATTATACTTAGTAGGGACATAAATACTGTTACGCATGTTTTATGCTGCCAAATAAAAAGTACTGAATGTTTTTGGACCAAATATTTTTTAATATGTGACGCGCAAAATAGAAAAGGACTTAAGGTTAAAAACCAGGAGAGCCATTTTATAGATTAGGTCCCTTTCTATTTGCGCTTAGAATCGTCGACTTCACTTTCATAAAACGCGTATCTCTGGGAGGGAACACTTTTGGGGCATGGGATCGGTCTCATTCGATGCTCAGATGTTGTCCACATCAAAAAAAGAAAAAAAATGAAAATTGATTTTTTTTTACCCTTAGGTCCCTTTCTCTATGCGCTTTCACATATTATTGTATCTAAAAGTATCCAAAAAGAAGCTACTTATTCGAAATGTCCGCCTTATGTCTTTACACACGCCTTAAGTCGCACTCGTCAATAGCTGCTCCTCGTCCATTGGAAAATTGGCCACAGCTTGAACTAAAGCAGTTTTAAGAGATCCAATGTTGGGGTATCTTTTGTGACAAACCTTGTCCTCTAAAACCGTCCACAATTTGTAATCCAATGGGTTCCAGTCTGGACAGCCTGAGGGCCATTCTTCAAAGGAAATGAACGCTGGCAAATTGTTTCGAAGCCAGGCCTGTGACCTTTTAGCCTTATGGACCGGCACAGAATACTGCTGGAAAGTCCAAGGCTGGTTTTTTAACAGGGAATTGTTGAGAGTTCACAGCAGCTTCCAAAATGGTTTCTTGTTCGCAAAAAAGCTGGTCAGTGACCCCATCGTAAGAGACACCCTACCAAACCACGACTGAAACTGGGTGATGACTCTTTTCCACCCTTGGAATCAGTTCATTTGCTTCCTTAGATGACCTGGCATACACTCTATCATTTAGCTTGTTAAATTTTTCCTGAACGGTAAAAAATTGTTCATCGGTGAACAAAATTTTTCTGTGCAAGTTATCAGCGTGCTTCACCAAAAGACGTTTGCATTTTTAAATCCTATTTTTCTTAAAGCTGCAGTCAATAAATGTTCGGTACGTCGTTTGAAAGCCCCAAGTAATGATGCGACTCATGGATTTTTGCGAGAGCGGATTTCTGTGAATTCTTGGTTTAACGGCTTTGATGAAATGCGGTGTTCGAACTGTTACAACATTGGAAACACCCATTTCAATAGTATAACTGAACATACCCCGTTAATGACACATAGCTTCTGAAAGCTAACCTCAATAGGGTTAGTCTGTAACGGGATTTTAAAATTGTTTAAACTTTCATCATGGAGTGGTCAGATAATGAGAACCGTATAGCTGTAATAGCGCTTTCCAAGTGGGGATTAGCCGCACTAGGGATTAGCCGCATGTTCGTCTACCGATAAATAAAACTGTTTGAGGAGACTGGAGATGTAAAAGACCGCCACCGGTTGGGCCGTCCACGCTCTGTTTGAAAACCGCATGTCATCAAAGCCCTTAAATCAAGAATTCACAGAAATCCGCTCCGAAAACAGAAAATCATGGCCCGTGAGATGAATATCACGCAAAAGTCCATGAGTCGAATCATTAAAAAGGCTTGGGACTTGAGGCTTTCAAACGACGTATCGGACATTTATTGACTGCAGCTTTAAAAAAAATAGGATTGAGAATCGCAAACGTCTTTTGGTGAAGCACGCTGATAATTTGCACAGAAAAATTTTGTTCACCGATGAAAAAAATTTTACCGTTCAGGAAAAATTTAACAAGCAAAATGATAGTGTGTATGCACGGTCATCTAAGGAAGCATCTCAACTGATCCCAAGAGGGAAAAGGGTCATCACCCAGCTTCAGTCATGGTTTGGTGGGGTGTCTCTTACGATGGGGTCACTGATCTGCATTTCTGCGAACAAGGAGTCAAAACATCGGCCAAAGTTTACCAAGAAACCGTTTTGGAAGCTGTTGTGAAGCCTCTTAACAATTCCCTGTTGCAAAACCAGCCATGGACTTTCCAGCAGGATTCAGCGCCGGCCCATAAGGCTAAAACGTCTCAGACCTGGCTTCAAACAATTTGCCAGCGTTCATTTCCTCTGAAGAACGGCCCTCAGGCAGTCCAGATTTAAACCCATTGGATTACAAATTGTGGACGGTTTAAGAGGACAAGGTTTGTCACAAAAGATACCCCAACATTGAATCTCTTAAGACTGCTTTAGTTCGAGCTGTGGCCAATTTTCCAATGGACGACTAAAGGCGACTTAAGGCGTGTGTAAAGGCAAAAGGCGGACATTTCGAATAAGTAGATTCTTCTTCTTTGGATACAATATACATCAATAAATATATTAAAAAATATTTGGTCCAAAAACATTCAGTACTTTTTATTTTACAGCATAAAACGTGTGAAACAGTATTTATGTCCCTACTAAGTAGTAGCATGGATAGACCCATAGTCTTCCAGCTTAAGTACTAGACTGACTACAAAAAATTAATTTTACTACTTTTTTAATTTTTGTTTTGAAGACTAATACTCGTACTTCTGGAGAGTTACTTTACACACAAACATCATTGAAACTTTTTGTTAGTAAATGGCTTAACTATTGCAGTTTTGTTATCCAGTCCTATTTGTCGAGACTTAACCTCTAAAACAACTATTATCAATATATCAATAACGATTTGGTCGAAAACAGTTGGTCAGTTTAAGGTAATATTTTGGTCGGAGTGTACATCAGTGTGCAACACTGATGAACATGCACGGGTCTTTAAAAAGTCTTGTCTACCTAGTCAGTAGATAATTGATAACCTGGCCAAATAAGGGGATGTACCTCTTAAATCACTCTTAAAATGTGTTGAAAGGTCTGGCTGCTCGAACCAGGTGATACGTAAACTTAAAATGATAATAAAAATAACAAATCGGATAAAAACCTACACATCTTCTTTTAATAATTATACACCCCCCTTTTTCTAATAAGTCTTTACACTCCCCATATCTCTCTATCCGCAGGGTTCAGTAATGGACCTTTAAGGCCTCCGAGACAACCCAACATTTCTTTCTGACGGGCTACCATTTCAACCTAACCTAACTATAAGTATGTAATATTAAGAGGATATTATGAACTTTTCCTTCCGTTTTAAAAAACAAAAAGTGTAAATAATGTAGAAAAATGTAAACACATTTAATCTAAAAGAAATGGAATAAAAATAAAAAAAGTCTGCCGTTTTTCCGGTGAAAATTCTACTTTTTCAAATGTCCCTTAGAATAAATATTTTTATACTTATACATAGTCGTCTAATAAAAACAAGGAGATAAACATTTTTTTCCAATGTTAAGGTTAATATGTTTTCATACAACAATTTACCGTCTGCATATACCCACAGCCAGTTGAATTCAGTATTTGTGTACTTTTTGTAAAGTTTTTGAAATTCCATACATGCTCCAATTCCCAAGGGAATCTTTTACCAGTCAAAGAACTCATAATTCAAACACTGATAAAGAAGTGTTCTTTGTTTACAAAAATGTCTTCATCCCTTACACAGAAGACTAAGGTATTAATATTTTATGAATTGAAATAAAAGCCTCATGTAACAAAATATTTTCACTTTTCCTATGGAGCGACAGCCCTTTTAAGCCGCCTAAAATGTATTCCACATCATCCAGAAAGCCTTCGGGCATTGGATACGAAAATGTTTCTAGAAGACTTGTTTTTAGATATGGGGAAGACAAAGAGTTGCTTCAAACACACCAAAAAAATACTTTTATTATTTTTGTCTTTACTTTAAGTGTACTGGTCGAATGATTATGGTTCCAAGGACGCCCGTCCTTGCAGAACATCGACTAAAAACAAGACATAACTAAAAAGGTTAAACCATTCTTATTATGGTTCCAAGGACGCCTGTCCTTGAAATTGCAGAACATCGACTAAAAACCAGACATAACTAAATAGGTAAAACCATTCGTATGTATAAAGCTCTAAAATTCACGTTTGTACCCGAATTGGATAAAATTTGTATTCTTGAAAATAGCTTGTCAATTCCTGCGGAAAATCTGTCAACAAACATGTATTTGAGTATCTCCTTCAGTTTAAGAGTTATGCACATTCAAAAAATGTTAAGTTTAAATTTTTCTCGATATTAAATAAGTATTTTTTATACTCGTATATCATCTTCTGCCCCTCTTTACTGTACACCCAACAGTTCCGCAATTAATGCCATTCGATTTTAATCAGAATTCTACATCAAACAGGTTCACATTTGGAGCAAAAATATAAATTCATTCAAAAGTTAATCAAAAAACAAGTAAAAATGCCCTGGATTGCATTGTTAAGTGTGGTTAAATTTTAAGGGCCGATGTTGAATGTGACCCAAACCTAAACATTAAGTTTTTTTTTGCATTTCATTTGATTTTTCTCAATTTCAGACTAATTCAATTTGAACTGTGAAAAGATACACAAGCTAGCAATGCGTTATGAAAATGGACGTTCAATTCAAAATGCATATCATGCACTTCGTGATTTTTTCGGTCAATTTAATAGTCTCCATAGAGACTTTGTCTTTTAAAGGGCTTGTCTTTTTAACATTAATATTCAACTCAATTTTACGACTTCAGCACTTCCCCTCGCAATGGAAGTGTGCAGAGATAATGATGGTTTTAAAACCAAGTAAATCTGAACATTTAGTAGGATCTTACAGACCTATTAGTTTACTGCCATTTTCTCCAAGATATTTCAACGACTGCTTTTGAAACGCCTATTGCCCCATCTTGAAAAAACAGCATAATTCCAGATCACCAATTTGGATTTCGACATAAACACGGAACACCAGAACAATGTCATCGGCTTATTAAAGAAATAACAGATGCGTTTGAAAATAAAAAGTACTATTCTGCTATATTTCTGGATATACAACGGGCGTTCGATAAAGTTTGGCATAGTGGACTGTTATACAAATTAAAAAATATTCTTCTCCAGCCCTATTATAAAAATTTTTCCTGTCATACCTAAGTGACAGATGTTTTTATGTAAAAATCAATAATGAAGCTTCCAACATTCATCGAATATAAGCCGGCATTCCACAGGGTAGAGTGCTTGGACCTGTCCTGTATACAATATTCACACCAACTAGAGATGACATAACTGTTGCAACATATGCAGATGATACAGCATTTTAATGTTAACAACAATTTCCATCTGAAGCATCTAGAATATTGCAATTACAACTGGACAGTCTGCAACTTTGGCTTACAAAGTGGAATATTTTAGTCAACACTCAAAAATCAAATCATATCACATTTACGTTAAGGAGGGAGAACTGCCCGGCTGTGCTTTTGAATGGCACAACAATTCCAGAGACCTACATGGAAAGAACACATACTTGCCAAGAGAAAACAGCTTGACATAAAAATTAAACAAATGTACTGGTTACTTGGGCCTTAATCTCAACTGTCACTAGAAAACAAAGTTCTCCTGCTTAAAGTTATATTAAAGCCTATCTGGACACACGGTATAGAGTTATGGGGAACCGCCAGCAACTCTAGTATTGAAATTCTACAAAGATTCCAGTCTAAGGCCTTACGATCAATTACAAATGCTCCATTTTACATTTCGAACAAATTATTGCACAAAGACCTCAAAATGGCATTTGTGAAATGCGAAATCAGAAAGTGTAGTTCAAATTATTTAGATAGACTTAGTAATCACACAAACATATTGGCAATCACACTATTAGATGAGACTGACGAAGTAAGGAGACTTAAAACAAACCCTGTTCTAGATCTTCCATTTTTATAATATTTCAATAATACTAATTATATGAATAAGAATAAGTAAATATTATGTAAATTAATATTTTGTTTTTTGTTTAGCACTATTTATGCGCACACATCTGTACATATAAAGGGTGTCCTAGGAAGAGCGCAATTTTTAAATTTTAAATAAAACACAGATATTTAAGAAAAAATCGTGAAACTTCATTATATCGTAAAGTAGACAGAATGAGGTTATGTATGGAACAATATATCGTGCAGATGACCGCCGCGGCTTTGCTGGCATGCACGCGATCTTTTAATGAAATTTTCAATGACCGTTTTGCATGAATGCTGCGGTATTTCATTAATGCAGCGTCCAATTTCGTCTTTTAAGGCTTGAGTCGTCGTCGGCTTATTCGCGTAAACCATCGACTCCAAAAAACCCCAAAGAAAAAAATCTAATGGTGTTAAATCGCACGATCTAGACGGCCAATTCTGATCTCCAAAACGCGAAATAACACGACCGGGAAATGACTGATGCAGCAATTGAATTGTTTCTCTGTCCGTCTTGTTGGAACCACATGCCCTCCACATTCATTTCTTCAATTCTAGGCAAGAAAAAACTGGTTATCATTTCACGATACCAAACACCATTGACTGTTTGCGCTTGACCTGCCTCATTTTCATAAAAAAAAGGTCCAATGATTCCTCCAGCCCAAAAACCAAACCACACAGTGACACGTTGAGGATGCATTTGCTTCTCGTGAATCACTCGAGGATTTTCCGCACCCCAAATGCGACAATTCTGCCTATTGACGAAGCCATCAAGATGAAAATGGGCCTCGTCACTGAAGATGATTTTATCGGCAAAATCAGCATTTTCATGTTGTCTCTCCAATACCCAATTATCGAACTCTCTTCGCTGTCCATGGTCAGCTGGCTTCAGTTCCTGAGTCAATTGAATTTTGTATGCATGAAGATGCAAATCTTTCGTCAAAATTCGCTGCAAAGTGGATTTGGAGACACCAATTTGCTGAGCTCGGTGTCGAATTGAGGTGGATGGAGTTTGAGCGACATCATCACGTACAGCTGCGACATTTTCGGTCGATCGACCTGGTCGATGGCGCGTTGTTGTCTTTACATCACTAACAGACCCAGTTTCGGCAAATTTATCCATTAATCTCTTTACAGTTGACTCTTTTGGAGCATTATTGTGACCCCAAATTGATCGCAATTTGCGAACTGTAGCCGCAAAACTTTCACCATTTTGGTAAAACAATTTCACAATGAGAATGCGTTGTTCATTCGTGTAGCGCTCCATTTTTACTAACCTCGTACCTTCTACTAACAAACAATAACAATTGTTCAAATGTCAAACAATGACACTTCGAATGTTGCCAGATTTAAAAATTGCGTTCTTCTTGCGACACCCTTTATATAAATTATAATTAAATAAGTCATGTTATTGTTTTAAGTTTATCAAATTTGCTTATTATTGTAAACTAGATTGCAAATAAAATTGGAGAAAAAAATTAATAGTCCAAATGTGCGTACAATCGGAAAAATCGTGCAAAAATTTGAGCAAACCGGGTCTGTAGGAGATTAGAAAACACCAGTGCATGCTCGTACTGCAGAAAATATTGCTGCTGTTCGCGATAGTGTGGCTAAAGAGCCGTCCACCTGAACTCGTCGTCGTGCCCTACAATTGCACCTCTCACGCTCGTCGTTGATGAACATTATGCATAAAGACTTGCACTTGTACTAAAGCCTCTTAACCATTCCAAACGTCGTCAATAGTCAGAATAATGGCAAGAAATGGTAACAGTGGATGATCGGCCCTTAAAATGTAACCACCCTTAAGTACGGCATTAACAGGATTTGGGTATTTGGCCGTCAGTGTTTGGTCAATGTTTGACAGAACTACATTTGTCGGGCCCGATAAACCATTGTCCAATTAATACTCGTGAAGAAAATTTAAATATTTTTGAAAATCCATGTCTATTGTTTAACTGAGCTCGTAGATTAGGGCCTTAAATTTAGACAAAATTCATCCGTTTCTGAGTAACCATATGTCGATATTCGAAATTACCTTATTTTATTAACTCTTTTTTTTTAAACCCATATGTGAAAACCCAAATAGAAAGGGACCTAAGGGTAAAAACCAGTTTTGTTTAGAAGAGCCATTTTAAAGATTTAAATACGTGTAAATTTGGTGTACCATCACTTTCATAAAACGCGTATATCTCTGGGAGGGCATGGGATCGGTCTCATTCGATGCTCAGATGTTGTCCACATCAAAAAAAAAAAGTGAAAATTGATTTTTTACCCTTAGGTCCCATTTTCTATGCGCTGTCACATAGGTCTATTGTTGAATAGGACCAAAAGGGCCCTCTTTATTAGGTCCTTAAATTAAGACAAAATTTCACTGTTTCTAAGTTATCGTAAGGCGATATTCAAAAGCACCTTATTTTCTGAACTTTAGGGACATTGAACATAGGGCCACGGCCGCAAATAAATTCGAAATGTGGAACAAATGTAATTTCATTACGATACGTTTTACTGTTAGCGGCTGAGATACCGCGGCGGTATGACGGTTCGCGGCGGTATAGTAACTCGTCATCCCGCTACGTATTAGCGGCTGAGATACCGCGGCGGTATGACGGTCTGCGGCAGTATGACGTAGGACTGCTGTCATTCCAGTCTAGAATCTAGTTCTTATTGTATTATACCCATATGTTCATAGTTTTAGGAGTCCGATTTTTGGGCCTTTATAGAATGGTCCGAGACCGAAATCGGCCCAAATCTTTAATATAGGTACATATTTAGATTTGTAAGAAAATGTTACTGTTTCTAGATAATCATATCTCCTCTCACATAATGGTACGGCTTATGGGTCCAAGGGCAGTAGGATAAGGTATCTTTAGAAAATTCCACTGTTACTGATCTTGCAGTGGTCCATGTTCGTAAGGACGCACCTATTTTCGTAAGGACGCACCATGGGGACCTTACATAAATGGGTCAATGACTTATAATTTGTTGAATATTAAAATTAATATGATATTATTGGGGTCCATATACTTAGTAGGGACATAAATACTGTTACAACATTGAACACACCCATTTCAATAGTATAACTGAACATACCCCGTTAATGGCATATGGGTTTTGAAAGCTAACCTTAATAGCATTAGTCTGTAACGGGATTTTAAAATTGTTTCAACTTTCATCATGGAGTGGTCAGATAATGAGAACCGTATCGCAGTAATAGCGCTTTTCACGTGTAAAATGAAAAAAGCGATATTTTCAAAACGCTCCGGCCACTAGGGATTAGCCGCATGTTCGTCTACCGATGCATAAAACTGTTTGAGGATCCTAGAGATGTGAAAGACCGCCACCGATCGGGCCGCCCACGCTCTGTTCGAACACCGTATGTCGTCAAAGCCGTTAAATCAAGAATTCACAGAAATCCGCTCCGAAAACAGAAAATCATGGCCTGTGAGATGAATATTACGCAAAAGTCCATGAGTCGAATCATTAAGAAAGACCTGAATCTTGGGGCTTTCAAACAACGTACCGGACATTTATTGACTGCAGCTTTATAAAAATAGGATTACAAAATACAAACGCACACTGATAACTTGCGCTGAAAAATTTTGTTCACCGATGAACAAAATTTTACCGTTCAGGAAAAATTTAACAAGCAAAATGATAGAGTGTATGTGCGGTCATCTAAGGAAGCATCTGAACTGATCCCAAGGGTGGAAAAGGGTCATCACCCAGCTTCAGTCATGGTTTGGTGGGGTGTCTCTTACGATGGGGTCACTGACCTGCATTTCTGCGAACAAGGAGTCAAAACATCGACCAAAGTTTACCAAGAAACCGTTTTGGAAGCTGTTGTGAAGCCTCTTAACAATTCCCTGTTCCAAAACCAGCCATGGACATTCCAGCAGGATTCTGCGCCGGCCCATAAGGCTAACAGGTCCCAGGCCTGGCTTCGAAACAATTTGCCAGCGTTCATTTCCTTTGAAGAATGGCCCTCAGGCAGTCCAGATTTGAACCCATTGGATTACAAATTGTGGACGGTTTTAAAGGACAAAGTTTGTCACAATAGATACCCCAACATTGGATCTCTTAAGACTGCTTTGGTTCGAGCTGTGGCCAATTTTCCAATGGATGAGGTTCGTGCAGCTATTGACGATTGGCCAGTGCGACTTAAGGCGTGTGTAAATGCAAAAGGCGGACATTTCGAATAAGTAGATTCTTCTTCTTTGGATACAATATACATCAATAAATACGTATATTAAAAAATATTTGGTCCAAAAACTTTCAGTACTTTTATTTTACAGCATAAAACATGTGTAAGAGTATTTATGTCCCTACTAAGTATAATATTAGTGTTTTTAATGGCCATATTTCCATAGTTCAAGATGGCCGATTTTTAAGCCACCAAGGTCCAAATTAGCAGAACAATTTTAAATATAGGCACATGCACGGCACACAAGTTGACATAGTCAACTAAACTCGTTTTACAACACACACACGTTGTTGTAAAAGAAATCTATTGATGGCTCTCGATGTGGAGTCTCTTTAGAGGTGGCAAGAGTGAGCTGTATTTTCGTGGGCAATTGTGTGAATTAAACTTGATAAGTAAGGTTTACAACAGTAGTTCTCATTCGTTTAGGGAGAGTCTGGCCTTATAGAGTTCCGTTTTATTTTCAACAATTGCAGCAAAGCTTTCTAAAGAGGGCTGTCAAGGACCCAAAATCATAATAAAAGCAGTGAGCAGCCACAAAAATCAATGTCACTTTGCCATTTTGATAAAAAAAAAACTTGTCTTATATTTAAATATAGAAGCAAGAGGTCTTGAGCCGGTTAATCCCTGTTCAATGTGTAAAAGCAACAGACCGAAATAAAACAAACGAGTCAAACATATAGGTACATATTTGGATTTGAGAAGAAATATCTGTGTTTCTGGATATCCATATGTATCCGCACGACAAGAGTCGGTTATTGAGCTTCAGGGCCCATAGACCAATTGATTATTTTATTAAATAACGAAGGTGATCTCCTCAAATTCATTTTATTTAGCAGTAAACTTCTATTTACTTATGAATACACACGAGCAAAAAATAGTTAGAAATCGGGTGAAACTACAATGATTCGATTGCAAAGTAGAATTTCGGTTGCATTCACCGAATGTAATGAATATTCGGTTTGAAATACCACAAGACCATAAATATGATGATCGCACTGTTCTCACAACATATTAATCGGTCATACCAAATAAAACGCGAAAATAGTATTTAGTTGTCACAACTAGTGGCAACTAAATTTTGCAATTTAGCAAAACTTTTAGCTAAAACTTCATCATAACCAAAAAAAGGCTGTTTAATGGAATTTCTTTAAAAAATAAAATAAGTCGTCTTTATGCCAACCGATTAACTAATTTTGTTTCCAGTAAAAATCATCTATCATTTTTTTCACTTTGTTCTCGTCATGACCCTTTCTATGAGTACTTCAAGTAGATCAATTGTGACAAAAAATTTAAATTTTTAATTTAAATTTTTTTGGATTTAAATCCTCGGATTTTTAAATCCAAAAACTCTCTTCTGAAGGTTTGGATACTTGGTAGGTTGCACCGATACTACACTTCCAATAACCGAAAATTGCAGACTACCAACTAACACTCGATTGTACTGATAGAATACTCGAGCTGCAAGTACGGTTGTGGCAACGAATCCGTTCTCTTGTGTGTTGCACTTCACTTCGATTTTTTTATGTGTGTGTATGATTTTTTTTATATACGAGGGCGACCGCAAAAGTAACTGGCCTAACATAAAAAGAACCGTTTTTTTGGAATTATTATTATTTATTTTTCAACATAATCTTCTTCCAACTCAATACACTTCATCAAACGTTTTTCAAGTTTTTTAATTCCATCCGAAAAATAAGATTTTTCAAGACCTTCAAAATATGCCTTAGTTTCAGCAATAACCTCGCTATTGGACGAACATTTTTTGCCACCGAGAATTTTTTTTTAAATTTGGAAACAAGAAATAATCAGAAGGAGCTAAATCCTGACTGTATGGCGGATGCGGTGCAATTTCAAATCGTAATTCGGCCAGTTTTTGTTGAGTTAAAAATGCAGTGTGTGAAGGAGCATTATCTTGATGAAAAATAACTTTTTCTTCTGAATGCGGTCGTTTTATCTTGATTTCTTCACTCAACCGATCCAATAATACACAATAATATTCACTATTTATAGTTTTTCCTTTCTCAAGATAATCAATAAATATTATACCCCTTGCATCCCAAAATACTGTGGCCATTACTTTTCCTGCTGACTTAACAGTTTTCGCCTTCTTGGGACCACTTTTACCAGTTTCTATCCATTGTTTTGACTGTTCTTTGCATTCTAGGATGTAGTGATGGATCCACATTTCATCAACAGTTATGAATCGGCTCAAGAACTCTATTGGATTACGCTGATAAATCGCTAAAAGCTCCTCGGAATCGCTAAAAGCTCCTCGGAATTGGGGCAAAGTCAACAAACGCGGCACCCATCTTGCGGATAGCTTTTTCATGTGGAGTTCATCATGTAAAATACTCCAAACTTGTTTTTCGTGTATTTTAACAATATCAGTAAGTTCTCTGAGCTTTATTCGTCTATCTTTAGTTACTTCATTAAATATTTTTCTAATGTTTTCAATAGTAGTAGCAGTTTTCGGTCTTCCAGAGCGTTGTTCATCTTTCGTACTTGAACGACCCATTTTAAATTGTTGTCACCATAAATAGAATCTAAATTCATCTTTGATTAATTGTGGCGTATAACCTTTCATATAAAAGTGTTTAATTACCGCACGAACTTCTTTATTTTCCATTTTTTAAAAATTATAAAACTTGTTTACTTCTTACTAGTACTGTAGATGTCTTTTTCTATTTGTTTCAAATTTTAATGAATTTAAACTCAATTCCTCATACAAGACATTTCGTGAATTCGGAAACAAATCAGCCAGATCCGGGGACTGTTCATTTCCGACATCCCGTCATGTTTCGCTCGAGGGCAATTAGCTCATAACGTACAGTGCAGTCACTATCAGCCAAACAAAAAACCAATTTTGCGATTGCTGGAAGAAAAAAACAAATCGCCACCAGCGCAGCCCCTCGACTACTCTGCCATTTCCGATTCGATTATGAATATTTGTTTATCCACATAACTTAGGATTATTTTAATTTCAATAAATATTCCCAAAGGAAATATGAATTAGGTATATTTATGTAGCACAACATACGAAAATTTGCGTGGATTAGCAACTTCTGATTGAATTCACTTTCACAAGAAATTCAAAATACAGGGTGCGAGTGGGTAGGTGTGCGTGAGTCGGTACATATGCGGCAATGGCCATAGCGCCCATGAAAGTCAATTAATTATCGACGTAACGAGAAAAACAAACAAACAAATATTTGAAATTAGGACCAAGTAGCCTCTATCTCTGCCGGGCGCCCCCCGGCCTTGCCCGAAGATACAGGCTAGTGTGAACGAACGTTGGAGACGGAGACCGTAATAAAAGTTACTATCAACATCGTAAAGACATTTTCATTTTTTTCCCATGACTTGTTTTCTTTATTACGCTGCCTGCTCTTGTACTTGTACGTATAGTTGGACATGGAGCATGGACATGACTATGTCGATACACGGCCGTGGTGGGTAGAAAGTCTTGCAAGAATATGGTGCAATGTAGCGATGTTTTGCCTATTTCCCCCCCCCCCCTCTCCCTTCCGAACGCCTAGCATCTCATATTCCCGTTAATGCTCCCCAAACGTATTTCGGATAGGAAATAGCTGACCCTTCTTTCATTAGATGACTTTACGTTTCGTTGGCCATAAGTATGGACAGACAAATGGGCGGACAGACGCGTGCAAGCATGGCTCGGAACGGACCGGTCATTTACAAAAATTATGTTTCCTATTTCGGGCAGCGGGGGGAGGACAGGCGTAAAAACAAACACCAAGAAAATAGCAACAGCAATGCCAACAGCAAACGTATCAAATGTTAGTCGAGCATGATGACGAGGAAGGGGCGCCAAAGGGGAGGCAGAGAAAAAACTTTGTTTGTATCGATTACTACACGTTTGCAAAATGATTATTAAGCTGTTGTTGTTGTTGTTGTTGGCTGATCCTTGGCGCATTTGTATGTATGTGGGCAAGTAGTGTTCGTGTGTTTGGCAAGAGGTTTCTAAACTGCTCCGATCAAAGATGTAAGTGGTCCAGTGCTT
Organism: Hydrotaea diabolus; assembly: GCA_963513945.1. Taxonomy (NCBI): domain Eukaryota; kingdom Metazoa; phylum Arthropoda; class Insecta; order Diptera; family Muscidae; genus Hydrotaea; species Hydrotaea diabolus. The sequence goes on along the minus strand of OY740716.1, from coordinate 236,697,362 downwards.
GGTGCATGGGGTTTTCAGCATAATGGACTTTTAGTTTCATGTAATAAACAGTGACATCTTGGTCTGGCCGTTGCACTTAAAAGACGTCGTCCCTTTTGAAAGTATGTAGAATAGCCATACGCTCACGCAGAGAAAAGATATGGTTACTTTATGTGACAGCGCATAGGGAAAGGGACCTAAGGGTAAAAAAATCAATTTTCATTTTTTTTTCTTTTTTGATGTGGACAACATCTGAGCATCGAATGAGGCCGATCCTATGCCCCAAAAGTGTTCCCTCCCAGAGATATGCGCGTTTTATGAAAGTGAAGTCGACGATTTTAAGCGCAAATAGAAAGGGACCTAATCTTTAAAATGGCTCTCCTGAACAAAACTTTTCATCAACTTTTCACTTTTTTTTCTGATGTGGACAACATCTGAGCATCGAACGAGACCAATCCCTCCCCGAGATATGCGCGTTTTATGAAAGTGAAGTCGACGATTCTAAGCGCAAATAGAAAGGGACCTAATCTTTAAAATAGCTCTCCTGAACAAAACTGGTTTTTAACCTTAGGTCCCTTTCTATTTTGCGCATCACATATGGGCACCGCAACTATAATATGTTTTCTACAATAAAAGCATGTTCGTCGCAACCATAGTATTGTTTTTTGAAATTCATTTTGACAACAGTGTGATTGCGGCAATATTAATATTGTTAAAACGAAAATATTGTTGTAGCAACCATATAAACATGGTTGGTGTAACAAAAGTATTGTTGTTTAAAATTTACGTTAACAATAATATGATTACGGCAACCATACTGCATGGTTGCGAATATGAACATAACAAAACAGGTTTTATAAAGCATACATGTATGTGTGTTTTTTTTGATATACCGAAAAAAAACTTATACACACGATACAGTGCATGATTGTTGTCCATTATAAAAAACAACAACAATCGAAAGGTATTTCGAGGGATTTTTATTGAGTTTACTTTGTTCGGTGGAATACTCTAATGCCGACTGGTTCTCGTTTATTTAAAATCTGCCTTCACTTAAGTATATAGCCATAGATCATGGTTTAATCACATTCGTTACTTGGGGTCTACGGATGGTGAAGTAGCATTTACCCCTGCTGGCAACTAAAAGTATTTTCTACTGCCGTTGGAATATATATTTTTTTGTTTCTTGAGTGAACTGTTCAATAAAAACATGGCCTCAAATCTGGCTATGAACTACGACTAATAGTAATGCAATTTAGAATAACTTACCTAATAAAAATCTTTATTTTTGAATAACAATATTTAAAAAAATTTAAGGATCATAGTATGGTTGAGTGTGAATCATACTATGCTTGTGAGGATCATACTATGGTTGTATGAGAAATATACTATGGTTGTGAGGATCATACTATGGTTGTGGAGATATTAGTATGGTTGAGTGTGAATCAAACTATTGTTGTGAGGATCATAGTATGGTTGTGGAGATCATAGTATGGTTTAGTGGGAATCATACTATTGTTGTGAGGATCATAATATTGTTGTGCCACAACCATATGCCCAACAATAGTATGATCCTCTTCGAATATTGTCAGCCCTACCATACTTTTTTTTAGTCACGGAAACAATAATATGTTCTTTGCACTAAATGTATGTTTGTCGCAACCATAATATTGTTATTTGAATTGCGTTATGACAATAGTATGGTTGCGGCAATATAAATATTGTTGAAATGTAATAATTTAAAAATTAAAATATGGTTGTAGCTATAATATAATTATGTTGTTGCGACAACAATATTGTTTTTTTGGGTTTGATGTTTCGTACAATTGTAATTTTTATAAATTTGAATATAGTTTTTAGAATAATGTTATTTTATTGTTCGAAATACTAGTTCTTTTTATCTGGAAATTAAAATTTTTAAAAACAAATTGATTTGGATTTGTATCAGTAAATAAGTGGATTTTTTCTATTGCCCAGCAAACCAAACCTTCAGAATTCGGTCAGAATTCTGTACGACAATCGGCAAAATGTTCCGATTTCGGATCAGAATTCTTAGCGAGTTCGTAACGAAAAACATATGAGAAGGTTGACACGAATTCTGAACTACTTCTCTGAGGGAATTCTGATGTTTTTGCCGACATTTCGAACCGAATTCTGAACTGTAGTTTTGGGAAATTCGAAAGGAAATTTCGATTTCTCGTATCGAATTCTGAACTAATTCTGAGCGACTTCGGTCAGAATTCTGGCATTAAGTCTTATTAAATTCTTATGTTTTAGCGACATTTCGAACCAAATTCGGAACGAATTCTGAGCTTATGTCATGGTAAATTCTGAATGTAAACAATCAAAAAGAAGAAAATATTTTTGTTCTACAAAAAAAAGTTGTAAAACATTTTCAATAGCGTTCGGAAAGACTTTTAGTTACAAGCAGGGGTGTCTGCAGTTTCGCAAGCGATAATTGTGCTGTAACTATGTTTAGTGGCTATACACTTAAGGGCAACCAGTTTTGCATTTAAAGAGAACTGCCGGCAGTAGAGTTTTCCTCTGAACACAATAAAAATCCCTCGCACACCTAACCAAACGTTCAGAATTTGAATTTGAAATATAAAAATACCTCAGACAAACAGTTAAGAATTCGTTCAGAATTAGTTCCGACATGTCTGAACACATAAACGACAACTGTAAAATATGAAGCAAATAACAACAATTTTAAACGAATAGACTACCTCAGATAAATAGATCAGAATTTGTTGCGAGTTCGATAAGAGAAGTCTGAACAAAAATTAATAATAATAATCCCACAGACAAGTCTAACTGAATTCAGGCCGAATTCGTTCAGATATTTCTAAACATAATAAATAAAAAATCATCAGACAAATCGAACAGAATTTGTAACGATTTCGGTAAGAATTCTCGATAGAGTTCAGATATTGTTCAGAATTGTCTGATATCAGACATTGTCGGCAAATTTGATTTACTGGGTGTTTACAAAATTACTACTGTAAGTTTGAATTAAATGTAATTTAATTTATTCAATAAAAATCTCTATTGTTGAATCCTACTCAAAGTATGGATGAGTTGGATCACACTATGGTTATAGAGCTTATAACATGATTTCATGCGAATCATACTAGTATTGTGAGGGCCATACTATGGTTATACTCGTATGTGAAACATGCAACAGTTGTAAGGATCATACTATGTTTGTATGTGGAACAAACTATGGTCGTAGAGATCATAATATGGTTGAGTGTGAATCATAATATGGTTGTGCGAATCATAGTATGGTTGTGTGTAAATGATACTATTGTTGTACGGATCGTAATATTGTTGTAACACAACAATATACCCAACAATAGTATGACGCTCTTCGAATATTGGCACCCCTGTCATACTTTTTTTCTTCGTCTATATTCGAAAGGCCCTGGATAGTGTAAATGGCACGTGATCGTTGTAGCTGGGTGACGATATATATACATGGCAACATGCTGGGTTCGAAAAAAGTAGCATTATCGATTTTCGATATCGACCAAGGTCTTATAGAAGTTTTCAATATATGGCTTTAGCAAAAAGGAACAGTATCCGCTCATCTTCATACGACCCTTGTACTTCCTAGACGTACTGTATTCTTCCGAATAACTAAGTGGTGTCGGGTATCTCATACCACATCTAGGTTTGTTGGCTGCCAAATGGGAGAATCAAGGAATTCTTTGACATAAATGCCGGTTTTTTCTTTATAAATGGCTCTAAATGACACTTGGAGTCGTTTATTGTTAACAATTTTATAAACGGCTTGAATGCAGTGTATCTTAAGCGCTCAAAAGCCCCGGGATTTTAGGAAACCGGCATTTTGGTTTTTTTTTCAAAACCGTGTTTTGAAAAAAACGACTGTCGGTGTTTTTTATAAAGTAAAAAACAGGCATCAACCTACATTCCGGCTTAAGCGTTTTTTTCAAATCAGAAGTGTATTGGAACAGATGTTTAGAAACAGCTTTAAATATATACAGACTTATTTGAAGGTCTTATCTGAACTTGTATTTTTGGCACCCATATACCCACGTATAAATTGTTCAGATTTTTGGCCATAGCCAATTTAGCCAAACTGCAAAAATAATTTTATTTTTATATACAAAGACATAATATATATTAAGGACATAACAATTTTATATATTAATAAAAGACATAATATGAATTGAACAGTTTTTTTTTCTGGTTCGAGACCTCTTGTTGTTTCTTTTGCAGAATCAACTATGGTTGCCAGGCAGATTGTACAGCTGTTTCTAAACCCGCCAAGGTTTTCTTCAGTAGTCTTTGGCAACGATTACTTTGACTACAAAACAAAAGACTTCTCAATTGAATTACTGAGAATCACCCTTTGCGTATAATCTTCGAACTGAATGTAGAGCAATCTTCATAGCGCAATATCATTTCCAGCAATTCAGTTTGGCATGGGCTTTCGTTGAAAGCAACAGATGCTTTTGTGCGAACATATATTTATACTTACATGCATTGCACATTAGGGTGTACTACCAGTTCTTATTAAATATGTTTGTTTACATTTATTAATTTTTTCGGTCTTTTATCATTATTATGACTTGAAAAGTTTTTTTTTCTGGTTGGAGACCTTTTGTTGTTTCTTTTTTAGAATTAACTTCAAAATGTGTGGTAAGTATTGGCTATGGTTGCCAGGCAGACTGTACAGCTGTTTCTAAACCAGCCACAGAATACTTAAGATATAGAGTTTAAATGTATTCTAGGTGTAGTGCATATGTTACAGTTTAAGAATGAAATTCGATTTCGGTCATATGACGACCTCCAGTCCGTGAACAGCGATCTATTCTTTGGAGCCAATTTTCCAACACTCTTGCAGCGGAACGTTAGATGTTGTCTATGAGCTCGTCTAAAGACAATGACTTGATGTGGTCCCATAAAAAGGTCCAATGAACGATGTGGCCACTCGACCGGATCATTTCCAATGACTTGATGTGGTCCCAAAAAGGTCCAATGAACGATGTGGCCACTCGACCGGACCATTTCTAGAGATAACTCATTCACCTTTCGATTAAATCGATTGTAACGCGTGCTGTGTGGCTAGTGGTACCGTCTTTCTGGCCAAAAATAATTTTCTAACATTGCGCGATAGCGCTCTTCATTGACGGTAATATGGCGATGGATTTCATCGACGAAAAAATAAGGTCCAATCACACCTCCGCTATGAAAACCACATTACACAGTAATTTTTTGCAGATGCGATTGTGTCTCTTGAACCACATGCTGCCCAGTAATGCATATTTAGTTTATTAAGAAAACCACTTAGCCAGAAATAAGCTTGATTGCTCATCCTGTCAGGTAGGACGATTATTACGGCGAAAATTGGAGTAAGCGCTCTTAAAGTTGCGACCACCGACTCGGAATTTCGGTAATAGTTTTAAATGATTTCCAAAGGTTCCTCTTATGTGAACAAATTCAAAGTGATTAGTGATGAAGCTCATTTCATTTGAATGGCTTTGTTAAAAGCCTGTGTAGGATCACATCTGCAAATATCATTGAGCCTTACTTCTTTGAGAATGAAGATGGAAGTGCTGTAACCGTTAGCGATGTCGGTTTATGATAGAACATTTTTTACGTCCTGCTCTTGGAAACCGAGACACAATGGCACTTTTAAGTCAAATTTTTGGAGAGCGAATATTTTCCGGAAATTCGGAAATTATTTGGCCAGTGCGATTGCCAGACTTGTTACCAGTTACCACCCGACTATTTCCTTTGGGGTTATTTAAAGGAGCGAGTATATGTGAAGAAGCCCCAGAAAATCCTTAACTCATGACCAACATTGTTGCAGAAATTCGAACGCTACAGCCACAAATTGTCAAAGATGTTATGGAAAAATGTTGTAAAAGGAGCCTATCATTGCGAGGCTGTAAACAGGAGTCATTTAAGTGAAATTATTTTTCATACTTCGTGTAAAAAAATTTCCATTTTGTTACTTGAATAATAAGAGAAAAAAAATATAAAAACGAAAAAGTTATTAAAGTTTTTAACCCCATGGTAGCCACTACAGATTTTTTTTTGGCGTACTCGAGAGGCATGTAACCTCATATGCACCTCGAGTATGCCATCAGTACAACCGAATGTAAGATGATGCTTTGTAAAAAATCGAAGAACACGAACCTCCAGAGAAGAATTTTAAATCTAAAAGTCCACAGTTTTAAGTAAAAATGTTAAATTGTCAGTACAGACAAAAAACTGTTGCCATATATTTTTGAAATACTCTTAAGTACGAAAGGGTTATGTCGAGAAAAAAAAGAGGAAAAGATGATGGAGAATTGTTACTGAAAAAATTAAATTAAACGATTTGCATAAAGCAAGTATTTTCGCTTTTGGTTATGATGAAAGCTTATATATCATCACAATATTCGTTTACAACAACAAAATATAGGCAAAAATATTGATTGCCACAACCACCAGTTATGGCAACTAAATACATTTTATGCCTTTCATTGGTATGACCAATCAACTAGTTGCATCTACTGTAAGATAATCATATTTATCATGTTGTGGTATGTCGAACCGAATATCCATTGCGATTACAAACATTTAGTAATTGCAACCGATTTAAATTTTTGCAATGAAGTTTTAGAAGCTCCAACCGATTTCCAAATCATTTTTTCTCTGTGTGCGTCTATATTAACCACTTTTATTATCATCCGATGATGTGATATTTTAGAATAGAGCAAAACGCGAGAATCCAATTGCCCACCATGTTGAGCTGGACATTTCAGCAATGTCTCTCCCTACATACGTGGAGAAGTTACAAACGAGTTTGTCTTCTATTACTGTGTGTAGTGAGTGTACGCTGTGTAATCTTTCCTTTGAGATTTGTTATTTGATGATTTTGCTCATATTTGTCAATGGGAATGGTGGGTTATTGAATAAAATGCATGCAAACGTATATAATTTGACCCGAAGCCGTCGCACACAAACCAGCAGCAAATGTAGCCGGCAAAGCTATACACAGGAGAACGAGCGGGTAAAATATGATTTGAGATAGACATACAGACACAGAAACACACATGTTAAGGTGTGTGTCTGAGTGTGCATGTTCCCAGAAGTATATACAGACCATTTGTGCATACCGTCATAGTCATCCAGCAAACGGATATAACAAAATTTGAGTTTTGCAATACCTATCAACCTTCAAGTTTTGACAGCCATCGGGTGAAGTCATGTTAATTTTTTAACTCAAACCGTTACAAACCTTGGTTTGATAACAGCTGACAGTGTCGAAAATTTTGGCTGTGTGAGCGGATGATGCTCTGAAAAATCCGGTCGGATGTCGTAAAGCTTAAAACCGCTATGAACGCACCAAAGCGGTTTCTCGTGAAACTGTCATAGGACATGCTACAAGGAGTGAGTCGCCGATTTTTTTTCAGTTGTTGTCTGTTCCACCACTTATTATCATTAACAACCGAAAACAAGTTATAAAGCCAATGATGATGCCCATAATGACGATGAAGATGATGTTGCTGCTCAAAGGCTACTCTGTTAGCATCACTGTTAGAATTCTTACATTGTCATTCCCATCATCAGCATCATAGTTATCGTTATCATCATCATCATCACCGTCTACAACTAATGCGGTCTGCCAGTGAAAGTCAAAACTCATTCATGTACACGACGTCCTCACACTCACCACCCCGCCCCCACACACACACATACCCGTTTATACCCCTGTCCATCGAGTACCACTACACTTTTATTCACCATAAAACTCTCGGCGGAGCCACAAAAATGTTAATTAACAGTTAAATGAAAAATTCATTTGCTGACTGTTGCAGTTTATGAAATATTAACCAACCAAAATAACAACAACCCCAAAGCTACCCCGCCTACCCCACAAGTGGGGCGAAGAAAAAGCAACTCAAAGTAACCCGACCTGAACCGACCAACAAACTCAGAAATACACACAGGCAGAGAGAGAGAGAGAAAGAGCGTTGTACCACAATTCACACCATAGATGCCCAATGTAATAGTATTGGTGAGAGCGACGAAATAACACTGGAAGAAAAGATTTTTCTATTCATTTTATTTAGTCGTCAACGAGATAGCGACGAAAGCACATGTGTGGCGGGTGTCGTAATTTTTTTCTGTTTCTGGGAAATATAAAATTAATGAATGTACATATTTTAGTAATACTCTTGATAAATGCATTTATTTTAGTAATACTCTTGATGAATGTATATATATATATATATGAATGCATGTCATCAAAAGCATTTTGTAACATAAAATACTTTTCAAATGACATCATTAACATATCGCAATAATTTCAGTTTATGTGTTCACTATCAGCAGTCTCGATCACGATTAAATGTAAATAAGACACAGAACTTCTGCCAGTGTAGCTTGTCTCTCCCACTCATATTTCTGCTTTCCTATTGGTTGATTGACGATCAAACAAAAGAGCGTAAGAATACGTGTGAGTTGAAATTGCTGAAATCAGCCACTACTGGGCATCTATGATTCACACTAACCAAGGACTAACTACACACTTATACAATAAACATTACATTTACCGAATGACTAATACAATTACGCCTAGAAGTCGCTGGTACAGCACAATGCCGTCCCGTCTTACGTTCAGGTGTTATTTCCCCGTTAGAGCAGTGATCACTCAAGTAAATGAGAGAGGGAGAGAGTATGAAAAGAAATGATGGGAAATTATAGAAAAACTAAAAAGGAAATTGTCACTGACTGGGACCTACAGCTTAACGTCGCACAATGGTTAGAGAACCAAATCTTTTGCAAATTATTCTTTAATTTCTGTTGTGTCTGTGGGAAGCCTATGAATTTTCACACAGTTAAGAACAGGTGTTGGCAACCTCAGTTGTGGCAAAACGTATAATCATTCGCCAAAACAGCAATTTTTATCCGATTTCAATGGCAACACTAAGTGTTGCCTGGCGCAATCTGACATATTCATTGGAAAATTTGACATTTTTAGCATAAAAGTACTTATAACGTTTTGACGTACGTTTTTTGTTGTTTACAGTAGCTTGAAAAAATAAATTTGGCATAAAATGGAATTAACTCGTGAACATTTCCGTGCGATTATTTTTCACAACTTTCGAGTGGACTATCACGAAAAGAGTGCATCGATGAACTTAAATCTTTGTATGATGATGCAGCATTATTCTATAGCAGATGCAGTGCGTGAACTGATAATGCAAGATCGTCATGTGACATACCGTAAGACAGAGGCATCCTTGGGCATTTCCTTCACCAGCATACATTCGATATTCTATAAACACCTGGACGTTAAAAAAGGACTCCAAAAAGGCTCGTGTCGATTGGTGCAAAGAAAATTTTTGAAGTAAACGATCGCGGTACTTCAAAAGACGCTAATAATATCGTCACAGGTGATGAATCACGGATCTATGCGTATGAGCTTGAAACACAACAGCAATCGACAGTGTGAGTCTTCGAAGATGAGCCAAATCCAAAGAAAGTCGCCTGTTTCTTCGGCAAAACTGGTCATCTGGCGACTGTTCCGCTTGAGCCATGTAGGACGGTCAATTCTTAGTGGTACACCACAATTTGTTTGCCTGAAGACTTCGGAGAAATTTGAAAAACGAAAAAGTGAAGGCGGATCATTGTGCACCATGAAAATGCGAGCTCTCACACATCGCCTCAAACCAGCGCCTTTTTGACCGGCCAAAACGACGAATTGTTGGGTCATCTGCGTACAGCCCTGACTTGATACCCAATGACTTCTTTTTATTCCCGCACATCAAAAAAAAGGTGTGGTCAACGATTTTCGTCGCCAGAAGATGCTGTTGAAGCGGTCAAAAACCATGTTTTGGAGGTGTCTCAATCAAAGTGGAAAAGTGCTTCGAAAATTGGTTTTTGCGCATGCAATAGTGTATTAATCTTTAAGGAGAATACTTTGAAAAACAATGAAACCATTTTTGATGATAAATATCGCATTTTCATTATTAAGCCAGAAATATACATGTGACAGCGCATAGAGAAAGGGACCTAAGGGTAAAAAAATCAATTTTCATATGGCATCGAATGAGACCGATCCTATGCCTCAAAAGTGTTCCCTCCCAGAGATATTCGCGTTTTATGAAAGTAAAGTCGACGATTCTATGCACAAATAAAAAGGGACCTATCCTTTAAATGGCTCTCCTGAACAAAACCTTTCATCAACTTTTCACTTTTTTTTTGTTTGATGTGGACAACATCTGAGCATCGAATGAGACCGTTCCCATGCCCCAAAAGTGTTCCCTCCCAGATATATGCGCGTTTTATGAAAGTGAAGTCGACAATTCTAAGCGCAAATAGAAAGGGACCTAATCTTTAAAATGGCTCTTCTGAACAAAACTGGTTTTTAACCTTAGGTCCCTTTCTATTATGCGCGTCACATATAGCAGCCCTGTACATAGAGGAAATGCAAAAATTCTTAACAATTTACAATTACGAGATCATATAAATAGTTCCGTGACTTTTCATCATGCAACAAAAAAATTTATTTCTCAACATAATCTTCTTTTAGCTGAATATATTTGGTCCAACATTTCTCCAATTTTTTAATCCCTTCTAAAAAAATAAGATATTTTGAGGTCCATAAAATAGGCATTTGTTTGATCAATAATTTAATCGTTGGAGCTGAATCCATGTTTCATCCTCAGTTACAAAACGCCTTAAGAACTCATTTCAAATGCGGCTAAGCAACTCTAAACAATCCTTTGAAGTGGTCACAGATTACGCTTATAATCAAACCCTACTGATCATGTAAAATCGAAACCACACTGATATATGAAATGCGTATGGCATTAACAATCTTACGCATTTTTACTTTAACAATCGGCCAACACCAAATCGTGGATTTTTTTGACTGTTTCGGGTGTACTGGCCGCCCAGAACGCTGCGCGTCAGTTGTACTTGTGCGGTCACAACGAAAGTCAGTAAACCATTTTTTACCACTGGAAACTTATTCAGCTTTTCCTTGGTTTGATTGACGGTTTTTCCGCAAAAAATAATGTTTAATGACACTCGTATGTTTTAAACAGCTGTTAAACATAAACTAAATGACGGCACTCTCAAAATCACAACTCCCTCGTTTTATTATAACAAATGCAAGGTTACATAATCTTGCTCCCCAAATCATAGCACACATAACATCATCATAACTTATATCTGGTGACCAACTCTTAGCTGTCATTAGATTAGCTCACCTAAAGTCAGCTCCCCTAATGCCAGCACACCTCATTTAAGCCTATCAAATCACAACTTACCTTATATCAGTAAAGCAAGCACAACATAAGCTCAACTCACTCCACCTACTAATCTCAATCTAAGCCCCTTTAGTAGCAGCTTACTTAATCTTGATTCGCCTTATCTTAGCTTACCTTAACTAAACTCTCTTAATCTCAGCTCACCTAACCACACCTTCAATAATCTGAGCTAACCTTAACTAACTAAAACTCAGCTACCCTTATCTTGGTTGATCTAATCCCTGCTTCCCTAATGTAAGCACGCCTCATTTAAGATTATCAACTCACAGCATACATTATCTTAGTTAAACAACCACAAAATAATCGTAACTTACCTTACCTAGCAATCTCAAGCTAAGCTCCTTTAATATCTGCTTACCTTATCTCTATTCGACTTATCTCAGTTAACACACACTAATCTCAGCTTACCTAAACTAACTAAACATTAGCTTCCTTAACCTTGGCTCACCTAATCTCAGCTCCCACCTTATGTCAGCAAACCTCATTTAAGCTTATCTACTCACAGCATATCTAGTCTCAGTTAAGCAAGCCTAATGTAATCTTAACTCACCTTACCTGACTATCTCAATCTCAGCTCCCTTAATATTAGCTAACATAAACTTAATTCGCCTTGTATCAGTTAACCTAGTAATAACTCTTCTAGTCTCAGTTCACCCTATCAGACCCTTACTAATCTTGGCTTACCTTACCTAGCTTAATCTTAGCTGCTCTTGGCTCATCTAATTACATCTTACCCAATCTCATTTCACCAATTCTAGGTATACTTAATTTCATCTTAACGAGTTTAAGGTCACATATTCTCAGCTCACCTAATCTCAACTCACCTTACCTAACATAATCCAAACATATCTAACGTAATCTTATCTGCCTTAATCTTAATTTTCTTAATCTTAACTCCCTTAATTGCGGCTTACAAAATCTCAGATTACCTAATCACAACTGCTCTTGTCTCAACTGTACTTACCTCAGGTTACCTTACCTCAGCTCAGCTAATCTAAACACACTGTATCTCGACTCTCATATGTCAGCTCATCTTAGCTCGCTTAACCTCATCTTATTACAGATTACCTAATCTTAGCTAACCCAATAATCACAGCTTACTCAACCTAGCACAATCTCAGCTTTTCTTATTGCAGTTTACCTTCTAATCTCCGATTACCTAATCATCGCTTTTCTAGTTTTAGTTCACATAATCTCAACCTTACTTTTTTAAGATCACATAACCTCAGATTCTATCTAAACTTACGTTAACTCAACTCACCAAATCTCATCTAGCCTAACACCAGTTCACCTAGTCGCAGCTCATCTATTCCCAACTTACCAGCTCGGCTAATCTCAGCTCTCTTAGTCTTAGCTCCTGCCCCAGCTCATAACCCTTGCATTGGTATGTCACTAGTGAACTCTGTCATTGTAAGCGTAAACCGCAATCTCTTCGATTTTATTCAAAATGACCTGGAACATGTACCTTGCCCTTTCTTAGCCATAAAAACACAACAGCAACAACACAAGTAATACCCGCTCAGCTCGTCGAACGGCGTTGGGGCGGCTGCGACGGCGACACATGGCTATGGCAACGACAAGAACAGCAAGAATGCTCGTATCAAAACAAACAAAAAATGTACGAACCAGACAAAAAAGGATTTCCTTGTTTAATACCACAAAGTTAAACCAACTTGCAAAGCCACATATCATCCGCAGGCATAGCCAACCATACCATTATAAATATGGCACAAACTCACACACGCATACGTAGGTATGTGTGTGAGTGTGCGTGTGTATACATATACATTCACGTACACGTGTGCATGCTGTTGGAAGGATGTTTATGGGTGTGTGTAGGCCATATCTAACACAAACAAATTACATACAAGTACATACATTAGCATAAATGTATTTATGTCCATGGATGTGTATATTAGTGTGTGTGTGTGTATGTGTGGCTTTAGATATCTGTACGTGTACATGTAAATATGTGGCAGTTCTGTGTGCATGTGAGTGTGGCAACTTCTTTTTAATAACACAAGATACCTCTGCGGCAGCACCACCAACAACAAGAACCACATCCAACAAGGAAGGAGAACAGGAACCTAAGCTAATGTTGAACCCATGTGCCATTCCTTCCCCTCGGAGTACAGCAACATACAGCGGATGTTCGTATTTGTAACACTTTAACTTAAAAAAAGACAACAGGCGGATGGATATGTGAAGTATCTACTATTTAAAACCGGCGATAACTTCCCAAGTTTATCGCCCGTCGGTTAAACATAAAAAGTTAATATCACAAGTATGTTCGGGGATAATCTCTCGTCACACCCCTTAGCGTAATCAGCATTCGGCGCTACAGTACTTAAGTACCTGCTAATCCGATAATGCTATTGTGAAGTGACACGCCCGGCGGTTCTAGACACTCGGAGTAAGTGGGCTAGATAAGGTTACATGAGTACTACAAAGCTGAATAAAATCGAAATATGGGGTTGTATACTATACGAGTAACATGCCACCACACTTCATTAGACATAACAATATGAATTATAAGCAATAACTGCTTTATCAGTCAAAAGAGAAGGTAACATGAAACAAAATATAAGCAGCCGAGCTGCTGTGCGAAATGCTCTCAATGATTATCCCAAGAGGATCAACTATTGTCATCGATAAGCTCAATCATTAAAATTACTAAAGTATTCTACGCGCAAAATAGAAAGGGTTAGGTTAAGGTTAAAAACTAGCTTTGTACAGGAGAGCCATTTTAAAGATTAGGTCCCTTTCTATTTGCGCTTAGAATCGTCGACTTCACGTTCATAAAACGCGCATATCTCTGAATCATCGACTTCACTTTCATAAAACGCGCATATCTCTGGGAGGGAACACTTTTGGGGCATGGGATCGGTTTCATTCTAAAGTATTCTACGCGCAAAATAGAAATGGACCTAAGGTTAAAAACTAGCTTTGTACAGGAGAGCCATTTTAAAGATTATGTCCCTTTCTATTTCTGCTTAGAATCGTCGACTTCACGTTCATAAAACGCGCATATCTCTGAATCATCGACTTCACTTTCATAAAACGGGCATATCTCTGGGAGGGAACACTTTTGAGGCATGGGATCGGTCTCATTCGATGCTCAGATGTTGTCCACACCAAAACAAGAAAAAAAGGAAAATTGATTTTTTACCCTTAGGTCCCTTTCTCTATGCGCTGTCACATATATATTTCTGGCCTAGGAAACACTTAGTGTCGCCATCTGACATTTCGATTGGAATGTTTTACATTTTTTAGCATAAACGTACTCAGAACGTTTTGACGTACGACCATCATTTGTGCTGTTTACAGTGACTTGAAAAATCAATTCGGCAAAAAAATGGAATTAATTCGTGAACATTTTCAATCGATCATTTTTCACAACTTTCGACGTGGATTATCGCGACAGGAGGGCATCGATGAACTTAAATCTTTGTATGACGATGAAGCACCATTCTATAGCACTGTGAAAAACTAGTTTAATGAATTCAATCGTCGTCCAAAAACGGCCGTTGTGCCAGAGAACATTGATGCCCTGCGTGAACTGATAATGCAAGATCGCCATGTGACAAACCGTGAGATAGAGGCATCCTTGGGCATTTCTGCCACCGGCAGACATTCGATATTGCATGAACACCTGGCCGTCAAAAAGGTTTGTTCTCGTTGGCTATTGCACAATTTGACAATAGCTCAAAAAAGGCTCGTGTCGATTAGTGCAAAAATTTTTTGAAAAAAGACGATTGCGGTGCTTCAAAAGACGTTTATAAGATCGTCACAGGTGACGAAGACGTTTATAAGATCCTCACAGGTCACGAATAATGGATCTATGTGTATGAGCCCGAAACAAAACAGCAATCGACCGTATGGGTCTTCGAAGGCGGACCAAATACAACGAAAGTTGTTCGTGGAAGAAGCACTTCGAAGCAAATGGTCGCCTGTTTCTTCGGCAAAACTGGTCATGTGGCGATTGTTCCGCTTGAGCAACGAAGGACGGCCAATTCTGAGTGGTACACCACAATTTTTTGCTTAAAGTCTTCGGAGAAATTCGAAACACGAACAAGAGAGAACGAATCTTTGTGCACCATGACAATGCGAGCTCTGACACATCGGCTCAAACCAGCGTCTTTTTGACCGGACAAAACGTCGAACTGATGGGTCATCCGCCGTACAGCTCTGACTTGGCACCCAATGACTTCTTTTTATTCCCGCACATCAAGAAAAAAATGAGTGGTCAACGATTTTCGTCGCCAGAAGATGCTGTTGAAGCTTTCAAAAACCATGTTTTGGAGGTGTCTTAATCGGAGTAGAAAAAGTGCTTCGACAATTGATTTGAGCGCATGCAAAAGTGTAAGTGTGTTACAATAACATCATTTTTGATGATAAATATTCACATTGTCATTATTAGGCCAGAAATATAAATAGCAGCCCTCTTAATAAAAAGGACCAAAGCTCTATCGAAAACTTAAAATTGTGGAATTATTTACGCTTTCTTTGAAGTCAGCCTTGACATCATTGCAGCTTACTGCCAAGGTGCCGTATGAGTAATATTTATAATTTATTAAATAGTACACATACGCTGCACTTCCATATATCGCCACTTTCATCAAAAAGTCAACAAATAAAAGTTGTTGAAAACACTTCCTCATAGGGAAATAACAAAAATTTTACATTTATTTATAATATAGGGTGATCCATCTAGAGGAATTTTTTCAGAACAAAAATAAATATAAAAATTCGGTGAGAAACGGGAAGATCCGCTGTTTTCGACCATAATTTTGTTCAGTGTTGAGGCCCATTTCTGGCTCAACGGCACAGTCAATAAACAAAATTGCAGCATTTGGGCTGAAGAGCAACAAGAAGAGGTGCCATTTTTCAAGAGGTGCCATTATACATGGTGCAGTTTATAAGCTGGTGCATATTTTTTCAAAAATGATGATGGCCGGAACGTAACCCAGAATGGTGCTCGCTATCGCTACCTGAAATTACCTGAAATTGAAGCCCGTCATTTCGATAAGCAGCTAATTTCACGTTTTGGACACCTTTAAACATTTCTCTTTGGGGTTACGTAAAGTCCAAAGTCTATGCTGACAAAACAGCTATGACTAAGGTTTTGGAAGCCAACATTACGCGTGTCATTAAAGCCATACCGTTCGAAATGCTCGAACGAGTCATCCAAAATTGGACCCTCAAACTGGAAGCCCTGAGGCGAAAACGCCATAAGATGTCACTTTAAATTACTAATAAAGATTCCACATTTAATTTGAATTTGTATATATTTTTTTGTTCTGAAAAAATAACTCTAGATGGATCACCCAATATTTCTTTTGCACTCTTTTGTTTTAATATAATTTTTTAATGAGAGATCTTATGCATTGAGTTAAAAAAAGAGTTAACTTTAAAGCATCTTCACATATTTCGATGTCCTATAATACATTGAATAATTACATTTCACATTTGTGCGTTCAACCATAATGCACGATGTTAGTTGTGAGTCACACCTTCACGTGTAGCTTTTTTGTCCCACTTATTTTGGTATTTCTTTGTTTCAATGTTTGACAAATTCAACAAAGGAGAGCTCTACACAATTGAGCTGAGCGTTTTGAATCTTTTACTTAAATGGGCTTTCAAATCAAAATTAATTTCATGCACTTTGTGATTAAGCATAATCGACCAAATCTGTCCACAGTGAATTCCTTAACAAGCAGAATTGCTGCATTTGGGCAAATAAAAATCCACGAGTGACTGTGTTTAAGCCGATGCATAAAAAAAGAGTGACTGTTTTGTGTAGTTTAAGGGCTAGAAGCTATCGCGAGGTGATAATTTCCATCTTAAGACCAGAAGGCAAGAAATGTACCTGGACGAAATCTGGTTCCAACAGGATGGTGCTACTTTCCACACATCCAACGAAACAATGGCAAGCAATTCAGTGGCCGCGTTAACTCACGTGGCGATGTTATGCCATCAAATTTTTTTTAGCAGTAAAAGTTTAGTTTCGTTGCTAAGTCGTGGTGGATTGATATTTCAACGAAGAATGATAAGTGCACTGAACCAATATGCCCATCGCAAGTAAAATTTTACCATATCAGTCTATGTTTTCAAATAGGTCCCACACAGAGGTCACTCCAGATATACTGGATACTGCAGCTCTAGAAGCCACAAATAACACTCGATCACGTCCAAATTTTGCATGTATTGAAACTGGACCACATAGGTTAAAATTTTTTTACAGTCCCCTCTCGATTTCAGAACCTGCAGCTGTTTAAAACACATATTGCACCCAATTTCCACCAAATTTCGCATTAGGCGTTCAAAGTGACCAACACATATCTCTGGTGAAATTGGACCATATGTTCACCATGTTTTTCAATAGGTCCCATACAAAGATCCCTGCCGACTTCAGGTCCTGCTGCTGTAGAAGCCACAAATTACACCAGATCTCGTCCAAATTTTGCATGATATTTTATGAGCGACCATTAGTTAGGCCTAGTGAAAGTGGATCACGCGGGTCTTTATTTTCGTAAGGCCCCCACATTCGGTCCATATTTTTGAATGAGTACTTCTAAGGTACCTCCCGATTTGAAGTCCAGCAGCTCTATAAGGCACAAGCTACACCCGATCTCGTCTTTTCTGTAGTGAAACTGGATCACATAGGTCCTTAATTTCAACAGTTCCCACACAAAAGGTGGTATAAATGCATATATACGAGTACAAAAGGGAAGCGCATAGGTTCTTTAGAAGCCAAATTTTACATCTGATTTTTACCGATTTTAGCATAGTGTTACCATGCGATATACGAAGAGTTACAAGCGGCTATGTTTTCGAATAGCGCCCACATAAAGGTTCACGCCGATTTGACGTCCTGCAGGTCTAGAAGCCGCAATTTTCACCCGATCACCGTTAAATGTAATTTCGTGCGATCATTTTCCACAACTTTCGACGTGGATTATCACGAACAGAGTGCATCGATGAACTTAAATCTTTGTATGGCGATGAAGCACCATCCTATAGCACTGTGAAAAACTGTTTTAATGAATTCAATCGTGGTCGACGCTCGCTCAAACACGAAGGTCTTGAAGGTGGTCCAAAAACGGACGTTGTGCCAGAGAACATTGATGCCGTGCGAGAACTGATAATACAAGATCGTCATGTGACATACCTCGAAATAGAGGCATCCTTGGGCATTTCATCGACCAGCATTCATTCGATATTGCAAGAACACCTGGCCATAAAAAAGGTTGGTTCTCGTTGGATCCCGCACAATTTGACAATCGCTCCCTAAAAGGCTCGTGTCTATTGGTTTAAAGAAATTTTGAAAAAATACGATCGCGGTGCTTCAAAATTCTTTTATAAAATCTTCACAGGTGACGAATCATGGATTTATTCGCATGAGCCCGGACAAAACAGAAATCGACATTGTAGGTCTTCGAAGACGAGCCAAATCCAACGAAAGTTGTTCTTGGAAGAAGCACTTCGAGGCAAATGGTCGCCTGTTTTTTCGACAAAACTGATCATGTGGCGAATGTTCCGCTTGAGCTACGTAGGACGGTCAATTCTGAGTGGTACACCACAATTTGTTTGCCTGACGTCGACCAAGAGAAAACAAATCATTGTGTACCATGACAATGCGAGCTTTCACACATCGGCTAAAACCAGCGCCCTTTTGACCGGCCAAAACGTCAAATGGATGGGTCATCCGCTGTACAGCCCTGACATGGCACCCAATGACTTGTTTTTATTCCCGCACATTGAGAAAAAAATGCGTGGGCAGCGATTTTCGTCGCCAGAAGATGCTGTTGAAGCGTTCCAAAACCATGTTTTGGTGGTGTTTCAGTCGGATTGGACAAGTGCTTCGACAATTGGTTTGAGCGCATGCAAAAGTGTATAAATAATGCTGGAGAATACTTTGAAAAACATTAAAACCATTTTTGATGATAAATTTTATATTAAATATTAAATCGTATTATACTACGCAAAAAAGTTTTGGATATTCTCGGGGGGTGAAGTTAAGCTAGTATCTGTAACTTATTAAGTCATACAATAATCTTTGAAAGATTTCCTTTAAAGGCTTAAAAAAACCATTGGCATTCTAAGTCAACCCCTCAAACTTGTAGATTTTCTTAACATTAAAAAGAAATTCGTTCCCTATACTACGCCTTAACTTAACCCTTTTTATTGAGACTACTCTCACTCCATGCAAATCTCAGCACTCCCATAATCGTGTGAAACTTTCCATGGACGAATGACGTCCTCATTATCGTTTCAATTAAACCAAACAGAATGAAATGAAAGATGATTTACTGCCCTCTGGAATTCCTAGCCTGTTTACTGTTTGTCATCGACTTCGAGGTCATTTTAAAAATACTGTGCCATCAGATTTCTGTCCTCCGTTCGTGATGTCCTCCTGTGCATATTTCACACTAGATATGGCCATAAGCAAACACACAAACACACACACGGATAAACACATACCATCACATAGCTAGATACATAGATTGTTATGTGTGTGTGCATGTATGAGTTAGAGTCTGTAGTTGCCATTATTTAACGCTTCACACCGTCGCCAGCGGATTGTACCTTGAACACTCCCATGACACTCTGCACGAAATCCAATATTGTCGTCATCAGTTGCGGTGGTGATATCGCATAAGCCCGCCACTTCGGCAGCCGCTCAACATCATCGATGTAGAAATAATAGAAATACAACACACACACACACATACACAAAAAATCACACACATTCAATATTAATTTTTTGTTTCTTTTTTGCGTAGCTTGACTCGGTGTGGCATGGCCCTAGAGCGGCACTTCATCGGCCAGTGTTGCCCAGCTTTTGAGGGTGTGGAAGCACACACTTGAAACAACGTAATAATAACGGGTTAAAAGCGTTAAGCGACAAATCATTGAGCTGATGGCAGTAAGCAATGGAAATTTGGTTTGGCTTATCGAAAACTCAATATCTTTTGGTATGATGGCCAAGAAGAGATTGCGAAAGTCGATTTGGAAATGTTATTAGAGTTGGACGTATTAATAACCGCCGTTATAAGAAGGAGTGGATATTCAATTTGCCATTCTGTGTGCAACACCTCGATATACCCCATAATGTATTTACATTTTGAATCGTCGTCAAATTCTAAGATGCTCTAGCCACGAAAGCTTGTTTGTCTGCCGAAAGCAATCTATAGATCTTACTATTGAAGATACATAGGTATATGATTATTGGACTGAAAAAGTTGGTATTGAACATGAGTCAAATCGGTTAAAAAATTAATATTCTGCAAAATCACTGTACTTAGTAGGGACATAAATACTGTTACAACATTGAACAAACCCTTTTCAATAGCAGAACTGAACATACCCCGTTAGTGTCATATGGGTTTTGAAAGCTAAACTCAATAGCGTTAGTTTGTAGCGGGATTTTAAAATTGTTTCAACTTTCGTCATGGAGTGGTCAGATAATGAGAACCGTATCGCTGTAATAGCGCTTTTCAAGAGTGAAATGAAAAAAACGATATTTTCAAAACGCTCCGGCCACTAGGGATTAGCCGCATGTTCGTCTACCGGTAGACCGATGCATTAAACTGTTTGAGGGGACTGTAGATGTAAAAGACCACCACCGATCGGGCCGCCCACGCTCTGTTCGAACACCGCATGTCATCAAAGCCGTTAAATCAAGAATTCACAGAAATCCGCTCCGAAAACAAAAAATCAAGGCCCGTGAGATGAATATCACGCAAAAGTCCACGAGTCGAATCATTGAAAAAGACTTGGGACTTGGGGCTTAAAAATGGCGTACCGGACATTTATTGACTGCAGCTTTAAACAAAAAATAGAATTGAAAAATGCAAACGTCTTTTGGTGAAGCACTCTGATAACTTGCACAGAAAAATTTTGTTCACTGATGAAAAATTTGTTACCGTTCAAGAAAAATTTAACAAGCAAAATGATAGTGTGTATGCACGGTCATCTAAGGAAGCAACTGAACTGATCCCAAGGGTGGAAAAGGGTCATCACCCAGCTTCAGTCATGGTATGGTGGCGCAACACTGACCTGCATTTCTGCGAACAAGGGGTCAAAACATCGGCGAAAGTTTACCAAGAACCCGTTTTGGAAGCTGTTGTGAAGCCTC
Source organism: Hydrotaea diabolus (assembly GCA_963513945.1). Classification (NCBI taxonomy): domain Eukaryota; kingdom Metazoa; phylum Arthropoda; class Insecta; order Diptera; family Muscidae; genus Hydrotaea; species Hydrotaea diabolus. The sequence continues at coordinate 236,675,945 of OY740716.1, read as the reverse complement.
TTAACAATTCCCTATTCCAAAACCAGCCATGGACTTTCCAGCAGGATTCTGCGGCAGCTCATAAGGCTAAAACGTCCCAGGCCTGGCTTCGAAACAATTTGTCAGCGTTCATTTCCTCTGAAGAATGGGCCTCAGGCAGTCCAGATTTAAACCCATTGGATTACAAATTGTGCACGGTTTTAGAGGACAAGGTTTGTCACAAAAGATACCCCAACATTAGATCTATTAAGACGGCTTTGGTTTGAGCTGTGGTCAGTTTTCCAATGGACGAAGTTCGTGCAGCTATTGACGGTTGTCCCGTGCGACTTAAGGCGTGTGTAACGGCAAAAGGCGGACATTTCGAATAAGTAGATTCTTTTTAGATACAATATACATCAATAAATATATTAAAACATATTTGGTCCAAAAACATTCAGAATTTTTTATTTTACAGCTTAAAACGTGTGTAACAGTATCTATGCCCCTTCTGAGTATTTGTAGTATTTTTTTGGTTGTGTTTGCTTACATATCACAACTGTTAACTCCGATCTTTGCAAAATTTGCACATATTATTATAGACCATGTTGTGCTAAAATTGAGCAAAGGGTGTCGCATATAACCCATACAACCCCGTACATTAAAAAGCCATATCTCCTGAACTAATACCGATTACCAATAGTAGTCGAATTTAGACAAGTGGGATCGAACCTGCATAAGTGGGATCGCAAGGGACCGCCTGTTTATTTTCACTTAAAGAGGTTTCCCACTAATCCAGATATTTTGATTTTTATCCCACTCAAAGAGGTAAAGCATTCTTTTTTTGTTTCTTTTTAGAAAAAAGGCAGTTTGTGTAAGATATACTCTTGTGGTTTGTGGCATTAACACAAAAAAAAGAATATGCTTTGATAAACCGCTAAATTAAAAGAAAAAACCAAGCGCTCGCAACATTGCAGCAGGGTTCTCAGTTTTTAGCCACAGTCGCCAAATTTTTGGTCAAAATTCACCAAAAAAATTCGCCAAACTATAGGGTGATTTATCTAGAGGTATTTTTTCAGAACACAAAACAATACTAAAATTCAAATCAAGTGTGGAATCTTTATTGGTAATTTGAAAGGACTTTTTATGGCATTTATTTTTTTAAGTATAATTTCCTTCAAATGCATAATTTCCTTCAACGCCTCAGGGTTTGCACACTGAGGGTCCAATTTTGGATGACTCGTTCGAGCATTTCGACCGGTATAACTTTAATGACTCGCGTAATGTTGGCTTCCAAAACCTAAATCATAGCTGGTTTGTCAGCATAGACTTTGGACTTTACGTAACCCCAAAGAAAAATGTCTAAAGGTGTGATATCACTCGATCTAGGCGGATAACTCACCCCTCCAAAACGTGAAATTAGCTGATTTTCGAAATGGCCTCTCAATAGATCCATTGTTTGAGAAGCTATATGACAAGTGTCACTGTGCTGTTAAAACCAATTGTAGTCATGATTCCGGCCTTCAACTTGGGGTAGCATAAAGATCGATATCATGGCGCGATAGCGAGCACCATTCAAGGTAACGTTCCGGCCATCATCATTTTAAAAAAAAATGCAACGATAATTCCTCCAGCTTATAAGCCGCACCAAACCGTGGTTTTCTTTGGGTAAAATGGCACCATTTGAACCTTTTCTTGTTGCTCTTCAGCCCAAATGCAGCAAATTTTGTTTATTGACTTTGCCGTTGAGCCAGAAATGGGTTCATCACTGAGCACAATTTTGGTCGAAAACAGCGGATCTTCCTGTATCTCACCGAACGCTCATTTCTATAATACAGTTGCCAACATTTGAAGGTAATTATTTTCAAAAAATAAATGCCATAAAATGTCCTTTCAAATTACCAATAAAGATTCCACAGTCGATTTGAATTTTTATATTTTTCGTTTGTTCTGAAAAAATACCTTTAGATGGATCACCCTATATAGCTGCAGTGATAATAATGCCAATATCTGTGTCCCTCTATCCTATCTTGGAAGATACAAAAAAATATAGAAAGAATCATTTTATCGGATATGAGCCAAAGTATCGAAAATGTCGACAAAAAATTGAGACATTCGTCGTTTTAGAGTGAGCTACTTTTTCATTAAGACCTTTAAGAGTTAAATTAGGGAGTTTTTACAAAATCCATCTCGCCATATTTGGCGAGAAAACGCCAAACCTGACAGCTCTGCGCCGCAATCCGCAAGAATCTGTTACTGAAAAACAATAGAAAAGAGAAAAAAAGACTAAAAACCGTGCCTTTAGAGGAACAGCATGAAATGGAAAATCCCACACATAGAGGTAAACAAGTAAAAACTCCCACCACTTACAGAGGTTATTTCTAAAAAAAAGCATGTCCCACTTAAAGAGGTTTAAACTCCTGCCTAAAGATTTTTTTATTTTATTGTTCGAAGTGTGCTGGGACCACCAAAAATGGTCCCACTCATACAGGATTCCTACTTATATCGGTTTCCGCTAAGCCAAGTTCGACTGTATATGATGCTGAAATGGAAAGAATCACAACCTGATATTAAAGTGACCGGTGCCACGCCACTTGACAAACTTTAAATATTACACCGGAATTCATGATGGGCTTTGGTCCGGCCGTTCGAATTTTCCACTTGCTTATTGCCCATATGTTCATACTTAAAGAAGGCCGCTTTCTGAGCTCCTAGGATTTGTACGAGCCGGTCCGATTTTGGATTTGTGGGAATTTTTAACCGTTTCTGGATACCTATTTGTTCCCGACCTAATGTTCGGGTTCCTATGAACCCCAGGGTAGAATTACCATGCCTATTTTTGGGAAAGAAAATATACCTACCACTTTTAAAATAAATGTTAATTAATGAAATTACACAGCGGAAATGTAAAAAGATCAAAAGGGTTGTCACGGACCCGAAATCATGATAAAAGCAGTGTGCAGCCACGAAAATCAATGTCACTTTGCCATTTTGTTAAAAACTTGTCTTCTATTTAAATATAGAAGCAAGAGGTCTTGAGCCGGTTTAATCCCTGTTCAATGTGTAAAAGCAACAGACCGAAATAAAACAAACGAGCTAAACAAAAGATCAAAATTTCGTAAGGACTTTTTTAGTTCCATCAGAGGGGAACTTTTTTCTCTTTTGCCCGATTTGGATCCTTTTCAGTGTCCAATGAACGCCAACTATAAGACATATATCTGTAAAGTTGTAAAACTCTAGCACTTTTCGTTTGAAGTGAATATTGCTTTTAGCAGACGGACAAACAGACATGCCTAGAACGTCAGAGAATTTTTTGACGACGAATAAATATGTAAGTATATTCCTAATATGGTCGCAGATTAGATGTCACAAATGGAATGACGAACTTAAATACACTCCCATTCAATGGTGAAAAGTATACAAATTGTGTTATATTTAAAGTTTCGGAGTTTTCTTTTTGACTTAAAGCGGTGGTTCCCTTGTAGACGGTCCAGGCTTACCATAAGACCGGGAACTTATCTTAAATCAGTGAGCTGTCCACAACACGAAATTATATTTGAGATGGCAATAATTGAAGAGCATCATACTATTGTTAGGCATATGATTGTGTCACAACAATAGTATGACACATGGTAGTGGAACAACAATAGAATGATTTTCGCACGACCATACTATGATCCCCATAATCATGTTATAATCATAACAACAATAGTATTATTCTCATACAACCTTAATATAATCCCCACAATAATAGCATGACTAGCACACAACAAAAACATGTCCCTACAACCATATGATTCACACTTAAACATACTATGGTCCTCAGAACCATTATACAAGTATTTAAAAATACATTAAATTCAAAATTAAAGAAGCAATTTATTTGACAATAGAAAAAGCCCTTGAAACAACGTTAGAGTTTCATTAAATAAAAATCTTTCAGTTATACAACTACAGAGCAGTTTGTTTTGAGGAATATTAATTTAATAATTAAAATTTGTGTAAGATAAGTGCATTGTTTCATATTCAAATTTAAAAAAAAAAATGCAATCACACGGTAGAATTGCCGTAACCATTTTATTATGGTTGTTGGCAGTGGTTGTGATATATTGTGACCTGCAATATACTTTTGGTAAAACATAGTGTTACGGTGCTCTAGTTAAAATGAAAATAACACTACGTAACAAAAAAAATCTTTTTGTTTGTTTAAGTGAATTTTTTGCTTTTATCTAATGAATTAGGTCATAAATATAATATAATGAGTGTTCTTTCCTCTACCTAAACGTTTTTTTAGTATATAAACCGCTATTTTAAAAATGATGGAGGTTTCACCACACATTTTAGCATAACTCAAGAACAGTTTGTCCGATTTGATTAAGTAAAAACTCCGAGAATCCGCAGCTACATTACCTCCAAGTTACTCTCACACTGTTTTTTCATGCAAAATTGGAAAAAAAATTTTGTCTTAAAATTCATAAAAAACCAAAAAAGTCACAAATGCTCTTTTTTGATCTTTAGTTATAAACATAAATATGTTACAAATAAAACTAGCCACATTTCAATAAAATCGATTAACAAGTTTTGGTTTAATTCTCAACTAAGTGATGGTATCTCATTTTGATAATTACAAGGAAGTGGTTCAGCATCTTACCGAGAACTACCATAACATGGGATGCAGAATGTCTCTGAAGTTGCATGTTCTTCACTCACACCTAGAAGTGTTCAAGTCAAATTCTGGCGCATACTCAGAAGAACATGGTGAACGTTTTCACCAGGACATTCAAGCCTTTGAAAAGCGATACCAAGGGCAGTACAATGAACGGATGCTTGGCGACTATATCTGGAATTTAATCAGAGAAAATGACCAAATCTACAAGAGGAAAGGTAGAAAACAAACCATTTTTAAACAGTATTATTAAGAGCATCCTGAATTTAAGGATTCAAGTGTATTTTTCGTTTTATTATCATATAAAAGCATACCTTCATTAAAATTAAGCTGTTTAACAATCTTTTATGCACACTCTTATCTATCTGTACCATGAAAAATAAAGGCACTATTTAAAAATTTGAAAATTCGATGTCATTTCTTAAAAAACGATTAGCCAGACATCAGTTAAAGTTTTTCTACAGTTTAGAGACATAACCAATGAGAAACAGCAAAAAAATTCACTTAAACAAAATTTTGTTACATAGTGTAATGTTGCTTCAACCATATTTTTAATTTTAAATTTGGCCTTAGACTTTGGTTACATTTCAACAATATTAATAATGCCGCAATCATTATATTGTCAATATGAAATTCTAAAAACACTACTACTGTTGTGACGAACATAATTTAATTGCTTAGAACATATAATTGTTGCCGCGTCCATATCGTAAACATATTTTTCCAGTTAAATCTTAAACATCGAATAGTATTATTATCTAACAAAATTTGCCGGTCTCATGTCGATTGGGCTACAATACGGGGGTACATGTGCGTGGACGTTACATTTAAACATGAATCGATTACGTTGATTTTCAATAATGATTTTCCTGTGTGTAAAACAACGAACCAACTAAATTTTAGTAAAATCTAATGGGATTTGCCGGTATTAGGACTTGACTGATACATCAGAACTTGAACTGATTTATTCCAGTTACCATAAAGACCGTCATTTTCCAAAACCAAAAATAAATGTAAAGTTTTAGCGCCATTAGTTCATATTTGCGACCTCCACAATGATTACAAAATTACTTATAGATGGGCAAACGAAAAGTCAAATCGGCTCAGAAAATAATTCTAAGTCTGAGTAAATGTAATTATATTTGCTTTGCAAACAAAAAGTTGTCAATATTGGCTTTTTACCCTTATTTAAGATTTGACCTATTTGGGACCTAGGGGCCCAACAATACAATAAAACAACATAACAATAAAAATCAATGAATTAATTATACACCCAGAGAACAGATTTGTTGCCACAACCGAATTTTTTGCCAACCAAATGTTGGTGGTTGCATATAAAGTACTATCCATGTTTTCCATCACTACAGCCGAATATTATAGGATACACGGCAATTTTCAGTGGGATCCGACAGTATCGATTGTAAAACAAAGCTGAGGAAACCTTTACTAATTAAGATGATTATAGGAATTGAATTTGTACATGTGTTGGTTGTTGTTCTAGATTATTGGTAAGATAAAGATACAGCTGATAAAGATGGAGCTTTAAACCTAACCACTTCAGGCAACTTAAGTGTTGCTACACAAAATACCTTAAATAAATGCTTGATGTCTTGGATACAGATGTGATAAAAACATATACTTTCATATCAGTTCTTTTTTGTAGTTTATTCAAAAAAAGTGGAAATAATTGTTTCAATTCACACCTCTTCGATTTTGGTTTCCATTCTAAACAAACCAAATTTTTTTAGTTTTATTAAAAAAAAAAATTATTTTTAAAGGAAGAAGAGACAGTTTGTCTTAAAAATATTCTGATTTTAGGACGATCTATACTTAAGGGGTAAGTAATAGTAGTAATTAGTTGAACATTTTAATTCAAAAGCGAACATTTTTAAAACATTTCAGTTTCCTTTAAAAAAAGGACACACCCCAAATAAAATACTCCTGTTTAAAATCATTTTTTCACTATCTGGAGTATGTTTAAAAGTTTTACGAAAATAAACTGCAATCGATTTCACTTAAGACGTCTCATCACGAAAATGAAACAAGTAATATGGAATACATTTTAACTTTATTCAAACAATACAACGTTACAACATAAAAAAAAATAAAAAATAACTGAGACCTAACAGGTCATCGTTTTAGGATTTTACTATAATAACCCAGGTCTTTGATTCCCCCTCGAGAAAGTCAGAAATTTTATTGCTTAGTGTAATATGTTACAACAGCGAATTAAACGGGGTTTAGTTACTGCAAACAATTTATCTGTTGTCACCAGCAATTATTGGTATTAAACTAACATGTACTTCATAATTGGTTGGACGGTTTTTCTAAATTCGGTTAGTATAACCGACTTGTTGGCTGTAAGTATCGTATTATTATTGTAGCTACTTCTTATAGGAATTCTTGTAAATCAGAACGACATATGCATTTTATGCAGGGACGTTTAAATAGGATATAAGTCTCTTACTCGTAAAGTCGCAAGTCTCGTAAATGCGAGTTGGAAAACCCGTCGATAAAAAAATTTAATATGTGAAAACCGGCATTTTAAACTGGGTTTAAAGCTGTACATGTTAGCCAGTATAACTATAAGCCCCGTAAATTAGGTCCTAACTTACACCAACAAGCAATTCGTAAAGTTGTCGGCATTTACGAGATGGAAAACATGTCGTTGAAAATATTTTAGATGTTCTTACCGGTATTAAAAAATGGGTTAACTTGTGCGCTAAGCTATCTCTAAATGAACCCCGAAATAAGTTCCTTACAAAAATAGACAACCACCAACAAGCAACTCTTAAAGTCTGAGGCATTAATGAGGTGGAAAAAAAACGTCGTTGACAAATTGTTTAATTGCTGTGCATGATAACCAATGGTCCATATGGGCCCGAAAACTAGGTTCTAACCAAAATAGGTCCACCAATAAGCAACTAGTGAATGGGGTAACTTGTCCGATAGCAGTACATGCTAACCAATGGCACATAGGCCCCCCATCTATGGTCCCAGGACTATAAGTATAAAGGGTGGTTAAATTTAAGGGCCACACCTAAACGTCAACTTTTTTTGTGCATTTAATTTAATATTTCTCAATTTCAGACTATTCCGAGCTACACGTTAAATTTATTCAGGCTTATTATGAAAATGGCCGTTAAAATCAAATTGCACTTCGTGATTTTTTCGGTCAATTTAATCGTCCAAATGTGCGTACGAGGGCTGCTATATATATATATATATATATATATATATATATATATATATATATATATATATATATATATATATATATATATATATATATATATATATATATATATATATATATATATATCTGGCCTAATAATGATAATGCAAATATTTATCATCTGAAATGATTTTTTTTTTTTAAAGTATTTTCCAGCATGATTTATATACTTTTTGCATGCGCTCAAACCAATTGTCGAAGCAATTGTCGATTGAAACACCTCCCAAAATGGTTTTTGCACTCTTCAACAGCATCTTCTGCCGACGAAAATCGTTGGCCACGCAATTTTTTCTTGATGCGCGGGAATAAAAAAACAAGTCATTGGGTGTCAAGTCAGAGCTGTACGACGGATCACCCATCAATACGACGTTTTGGCCGGTCAAAAAGGCGCTGGTTTGCGCCGATGTGTGAGAGCTGGCATTGTCATAATGCACAATGATTCGTCTTCTCTTGCTAGTTTTTCGAATTTCTCCGAAGACTTCAGGCAAACAAATTGTGGTAAACCAATCAGTATTGACCATCCTACGTTGCTTATCGAAACAGTCGCCTCATGACTAGTTTTGCCTAAGAAACAGGCGACCATTTGCTTCGAAGTGCTTCTTCCACGAACAACTTTCGTTGGATTTGGCTCGTCTTCGAAGACCCACGCGGTCGTTTGCTGTTTTGTTTCGGGCGCATGCGAATAAACCCATGATTCGTCACCTGTGAAGATCTTTTTCAAGTCTTTTGAAGCACCGCGATCGAATTTTTTCAAAATTTCTTTGCACCAATCGACACGAGCCTTTTTGGGAGCGATTGTCAAATTGTCAGAATCCAACGAGAACTAACCTCTTTTATGGCCAGGTGTTCATGCAATATCGAATGAATGCTGGTGGATAAAATACCCAAGAATGCCTTTATCTCACGGTATGTCACATAACGATCTTGCATTATCAGTTCACGCATGGCATCAGTGTTTTTTGGCACAACGTTATTGGACGACCTTCACGACCTTCTTCCTTGAGCGAGCGTCGGCCACGTTTGAATTCATTAAACCAGTTTTTCACAGTGCTATAGGATGGTGCTTCATCGCCGTACAAAGATTTAAGTTCATCGATGCACTCTTGTCGCGATAATCCGCGTCGAAAGTTGTGCAAAACGATCGCACGAAAATGTTCACGAGTTAATTCCATTTTTTTGCCAAATTGATTTTTTCAAGTCATAGTAAACAACACAAATGATGGTCGTACGTCAAAACGTTCTGAGTACGTTTATGCTAAAAGATGTTAAACTTTCCAACGGAAATGTCAGATGGCGCCAGGCAACACTTAGTGTTGCCTAGACCAGAAGTATATATAACAACCCGTACCCAACAATAGTATGATCCTCTTCGAATATTATCACCCTAACCATATTTTTTCTGCGTGCAGTTCAACATGTTTCCGTCCTCTTCCACAATTTGAAGTCCCCTAACGGGAATTTTTTCCACCTAAGTTGATTTGGCGCAATTACAATCCCAGACAGCTTTTGATCATATGCCATTTGCATGCAAAAATTCAGGATCCTAGGTAATTCGTTTGACCGCTTTTGTGCTTTCAACAGACACACAGACATGGCTCAATCGTCTTAGAATTTTGGGACATAAACGCTGTTACACACGTTTTATGCTGTAAAATAAATAGTACTGAATGTTTTTGGACCAAATATTTTTAAATATATTTCTTGATGTATATTGTATCCAAAAAGAATCTACTTATTCGAAATGTCCGCCTTTTGCCTTTAAACACACCTTAAGTCGTACTGGCCAATCATCAAAAGCTGCACGAACCTCGTCCATTGGAAAATTGACCACAGCTCGCACCAAAGCAGTCTTAAGAGATCCAATGTTGGGGTATCATTTGTGACAAACCTTGTCCTCTAAAACCGTCCATAATTTGTAATCCAATGGGTTCAAATTTGGACTGCCTGAGGGCCATTCTTCAGAGGAAATGAACGCTGGCAAATTGTTTCGAAGTCAGGCCTGGGACGTTTTAGCCTTATGGGTCGGCGCAGAATCCTTCATTTCCTGTTCCTAAACCATGGCTGGTTTAGGAACAGGGAATTGTTAAGAGGCTTCACAACAGCTTCTAAAACGGTTTCTTGGTTAACTTTGGCCGATGTTTTGACTCCTTGTTCAAAGAAATGCAGGTCAGTGACCCCATCGTATGAGACTCCCCACCAAACAATGACTGAAGCTGGGTGATGACCCTTTTCCACCCTTGGGAACAGTTCAGACGCTTCCTTAGATGACCGCGCATACACTCTATCATTTTGCTTGTTAAATCTTTCCTGAACGGTAAAAATTTTTTCATCAGTGAACAAAAATTTTTTGTGCAAGTTATCAGCGTGATTCACCAAAAGACGTTTGCATTTTTCAATCCTATTTTTTTTAAAGCTGCAGTCAATAAATGTCCGGTACGTCGTTTGAAAGCCCCAAGTCCCAAGTCTTTTTTAATGATTCGACTCAATGAATTTTGCGTGATATTCATTTCACGGGCCATGATTTTCTGTTTTCGGAGCGGATTTCTGTGAATTCTTGATTTAAGGGCTTTGATGACATGCGGTGTTCGAACAGAGCGTGGGCGGCCCGACCGGTGGCGGTCTTTTACATCTCCAGTCTCCTCAAATAGTTTTGTGCATCGGTAGACGAACATGCGGCTAATCCCTAGTGGCCGGAGTGTTTTGAAAATATCACTTTGTTTCATTTCACACTTGAAAAGCGCTATTACAGCGATACGGTTCTCATTAACTGAGTACTCCATGATGAAAGTTGCAACAATTTTAAAAACCCGTTACAGACTAACGCTATTGAGGTTAGCTTTCAAAACCCTTATGACATTAACGGGGTATGTTCAGTTCTACTATTGAAATCGGTGTGTTCAATGTTGTAACAGTATTTATGTCCCTACTTAGTATGAATGTGGTTCGATTTAGCAATCGAGAAAAAAATATAAATGTTTAACGCCTCCTAACCTTCCTTCTTTAAGGTGATCATTTATAAGGACTTCCCAAAAAAAAGGGAAGGGGAAATACGGACAAGCTGGAAGGCCTGCCTTCGAGCATATGAGTAAAAGGCATAAAGGCAAACTGGAACAAGCATCCGTTTCGTTGAAGGACTATCAAGTCCTTCTGATATACTGTTTTTCGAAGGCCTTTTCAATGTCTCCCCTCTGGGAAAGTGTAAGCACATGTCCGTATATGAGTAGGTAAGTGTATGCGTGTGAAAGGAAGCCAACGCGCAACAACCAAAAGAATATGAATTTAAGTCAGCTTTTAGCCAGAAACTACAACGGAATATCGCATTATTACTGCAAGCACTGTTACACTTTCAAATAAAAAAATATAACTCAACAGAAAAAAATAAAGAAATAAAGTAAAAAAAAGCGAACGCAACGAGAAACGAGGGTTGGGTTTTAATTAAAAACATTTAACATATCCTTTGTGCTCATCCGGCAAACGTTTACATTCGGGAGATTTTTTTCATTTTTTCCAAATCCTTAACGTTTTTTTTTGTTCTTTTTCGTTTCTTTTTTTTAATAACACAGAAATCATAAAGCGCGCTCAGATGATAGGAACCGGCAGGAGAGGCGGCGAAGAAGGAGAGTATAAGGAAAAAGAATGAAGGAGAAAAAAAACTGTGTTGTTTGTTGTCATTGAATCAAGGATGTTTGCTGGCGAATACGTACATGCTGCCGAAAGGATGTGGAGCAGTGAAGGTTAGGCTGAGGCAGGCAGTGGCGGTGCCGGTGGTGGTGGTGGTGTTGGTCGTCGTTGTCATTTTTGTAGTAAAAGCAAAAACAAGCAGGTTCATTGGCTTATACTGTAAATATGTTTCGTTATTCGCCGTTTGTCCGTCCATTCGTTCGTCCGTCCAACCGACATTCTTGTGTGTGCCTTTGCCATCTCTATTCACCAGCACTTGCTCACCCTTCCCCACCCCCTTATGTCAGCTCCTCCAGTGGCTTGCTTGGCATTAACAACATCATCATGCCTCTTTTCCAGCTTTACTGTTATCGCACTGCTGTGCAAGTGTGAGTGCGATTGTTTATGTGCGTGAGTGTGTGTGAGTGTTTTTTATTTCTTGCCGGCCGTGTTCAACAAATCCACAAAATAGCAGCCCGCCCGCCTGCCGCAGCTCAAGCCTTATAAGCAAGCAACGCAAGGCAACGCTTTGCTTACAAAACAGCTCCAAAAAACATGCCGCAGAGATTCTTAATGTTGATGAAGTTGTTGATAAAGTTTAAGGCTCTTCTGTTTTGGGCTGGCTGACTGTGTCTTCTTCTACTTTATGTCTTTCGTTCCTTAGTAATGAATTTCTGATTTTTTTCATCTGTTGTATTTTTTTTTGTATTGTATCAAATGTTGATGAGCATTTCTCGTTGTATGGCAAAGGACTCAGATTGCGCTCACGGTTTGTGGAGCAGCGCGGCAAAACGTGTCCTTCCTTTAGCATTTCGTTAACACCGCAATGAAGACATTTCTTGATTAATGCGAATGCGAAATTCCTGCTGTAATTTGAATGGCGGAGGTGTTCGGGCGTCTGTGCCCGTGTTTGTCCCTCCCTAGGGCCGGTACGCAGCTGACCATTAGGTGACATTGAAATAAATTTTCAATGACTAAGCTGCTGTTTTATTTTTAAATTAAATTATTAGTCGTGTTCGACGGGGTTTCTTCTTGAAAAAAATCGGGCAATTTCTATGTTCGGCCGGTTTAAAGCTTTAATACTCGCGACCTTGAATTGCGTTCCCCTATGGCATTGGTCGTATTAGTGAATATGCTGGTTAGAGGTTGGATCATGTTTGACAGGACTTAATTTCCGTGCTCCTATGGATCATTGGCTCAAGGCCTCCCATACAGGCAAATCGTTTAATGTATGTCTACTTAAAATCCGTAAGGAAATTTTCTTGTCTTTTGGCCGAAATTTAAAGCAATTCTTAAAGTTAGTGCATACTTATATTTATAACGAAATTTCACTGTTTCTGAGTACCCTTACGGACGAACGAAAGGACCTTTTTTTCGAAGCTCTTGGGACCTCAAATTTTTTTGGATCATAGAACTAATGTTAAATAGGGTTTGGTGAAGAAATTTCATTGTTTCCAATACCTATGTGTGACGCGCAAAATAGAAAGGGACCTAAGGCTAAAATCCAGTTTTGTTCAGGAGAGCCATTTTAAAGATTAGGTCCCTTTCCATTTGCGCTCAGAATCGTCTACTTCACATTCATAAAACGCGCATATCTCTGGGAGGGAACACTTTTGGGGCATGGGATCGGTCTCATTCGATGCTCAGATGTTGTCCACATCAAAAAAAGAAAAAAGAAATGAAAATTGATTTTTTTTTACCCTTAGGCCCCTTTCTCTATGCGCTGTCACATATGTCCACAAATAAAGGGGACGATATTTGAGCCCATATCTTAAATAAAGTTACACTAGCCTGCATTGGAGTCGTAGCAAGAGAAAAAAATGTGTTCGACTACGGCTAAAGGTAGAAATTTTTTTAAACGAAAAATTAAGGGCGGTCCTTAAACGCACGATGTTAATTGTAAAAAAACACAAAAAGTTTTCAGAGAATTATCTTAATATTTTTAATTATGATAGAAGTATATATAGCAATTACGTATGAAACAAAATATTGGCACACCTCTTCCCCAATGGCCAATATTTTCAATGACTCTAAAACATAATGGAGGTTTAGTGTCGTTAATGTGCCAAATTATCTCATGCTTTTGCTTTTAAATTGTACTTGGCTTATTGACGTGCATATTTTCTTTTAAATATCCCCAAAGAAAGATGTCCAACGGTGTCAAAATACATGATCGTGGCGGCCAATTAATATGGCCACGACGTGAGATAACACGGCCATTGAATTTTTAGCGGAGAAGAGCTATTGTTTCATGGGCTGTGTGCCAAGTGGCATAGTCCTGTTAAAACCCCTTATCGTCCTAATCCATATCCTTAATTTCTGACCAAAAGAAGTGCGTTATCAGCTCGCGATAGCGTATGGCATTCCCAAGTCGAGGTTGCAACACTTTCGCAAACAACATCAAGGTTCTTCGCAAAACGAACTAGGCGGGTCTTTTAGACCTGGCTTGCTTAAATTCGAGCACAATTTATACCTATTGTGGACACATTTGGTCGACTATTCTGATCATAAAAATCACAAAGTGCACGAAACTAATTTTGATTTAAAGGCCCATTTTCGTAAAAGGCTTCAACAAATTTAACGAAGTGCTCAATGGTGTACCTCTCTATGGGTAAATTTGCCGAACACTGAAACAAAGCAGTGTCAAATTAATTTTGGCAAAGAACTTGACGTTAAGGTGTCACTCACATATAACATCGTGCATTATGGTTGGACTACCTTTTATTAGAAGGTAGGTAATTTAAAAATTGGTAATTTGAAAAATGACTTAGCCCATCGTTCTTAATTCAATACAATCTGTAATATGCGTGAAATATAAGTATAGATGGAATGCCTAAGCAAGCCTGATTTGACAAACCTCTTGTCCGTCAAGTACAGGAAAATAACTTTTGGTTTATTCTTTAATAAAAAGTAAGCAATAACTCCTAATCCTTTTCTAATCTTACGCCATGGGTTAGACAGTAAGTCTTTGACCGACAAAATATCGATACGTTCTTTCGTTTGTCCAACATTGCCCCAGCAAATGAAAGCTGTTCTAGGTAGCCAAATTGTCTCCTCCAGAATATATCCAACTCTGCATACGAGAAGAAGCCCTTATTGTGAACTCTAATGTTAACCACGTCCATCTGTCCGCTTGTGGAAGCTTTAAAATATGTTGATGCTCTAAAATGGTTGGTATCGGAAATGAGACGGGATCGGTTAAAAGCTAAAAATGTTCCACACAGAAGGATTAATTCTACCAAATGCGAGCTGAATATTGAATTTACATGAGAATTGGTACAATGGCGTCAGGGGTTTACTCAAAAACCCTGAACCTAAAAATATCCGAATGACTACAGGACAAATGAATGGTCATTAAGGCAGATATTTTTCCTGGAAGGCAAAATTTTGCTACTAAGTATACCGCCTTCAAATGTATGACAGCCATTAAGGAGCAGGACTATTTGACAGTTAAATCAAAATATATGATGAGAGGTGTACTTATACTTATACAAAATGGCAGCGAGAAGTCAGCCATTTGTGGCAGAATGGACTGAGGAGCAGTTAGTAAGCCAACAAACCCGGAGCTGATTAATGTAATCGAAAAAATGGCTGTATTGAAAGCAAAATAGTTGAAACTCAAGTTTTAACGGCAGAGTATACCAGTCTCTTAGTCGCAGGTGTACCGCAAGGCTCTGTTCTTTCTCTCTCATTATTTCTTATTTTCATTGATGATCTTTTGGGTCAGACCATGAATCCAATCTACTCTTTCGGGGATGACAGCAACCTATGTTATTCATATTCATATTCATATTCGACCGTAGGCCGAGTTTTCAAAATATTTAAGACAAATGCGAATTATGGAAGAGACACTTGGCCGTGATTTAGTGGCCATTTTCGAATGGGGTCGAGTGAATAGATTAGATTTTAATGCATGTAAGACACAGTGCTGCTTGTTGTCTTACAAGCGATTCACTGAACCAACAGTGTCGTCATTATCTATCGATGGTTGGATGTCGAACATTCAGGTGCTCTTGATGTTCTGGGCATGAAAATACAATGTGACGCTCGTTGCGCAAGACATGTATTTGAAGTGTCGAAAGGAGCACTCAAGTGTATGGGCGTCTTAAAGCGGTACAAGAAATATTTCACTCCTTCTGATCTTTTCAATATCTAAAGTATACAACCAACATCAGGCCACATATGGAATACAACTCCCATATATGGGCAGGTGCTCCAAAAGCATCCTTGGAGCTTCTGGGCCGTGTTCAAAGGAGAGCGATGGTGCTGATAGCTGACAGTAGGGTATCCAACTCAAATGTTTCCTTGGAGCATCGTCGGAATGTAGGTTGTGTGTCGCTGCTCTATCGCTACCTCCATGGTATGTGTTCTTCAGACATTCGTGGTCTTATTCCTGACGTGAGGATGTTCAGCAGGGATACACGACTTTCCAGAAATTCAGACCCATTTGTTATCGATTGGCCGGTTGACCGCACTATACACTACAGATCGAATGCGTTTTTCGCCCGTACTGTCCGTAGGTGGAATCGACTTCCGGCAAATGTATTTCCCACCAATTACGACATCCAGAAATTCAAGTAGAATGCCAAAAAAAACATTACTCCCTCTTTTCCCCCTTCGATTCCTTGCTTTCCACCAACCAACGCAATGTAAAGCATGTATAGGGGTAAAACCCTGAGTGTTGGCCAATTAAAAAAAAAATAGTTGCCACAAACAATTTTTTTTTTGCCAACCGAATGGTTGAGTTTGTACGAACTTTAAACTTCCCATCAGTACAACCGTATGTTGGTTGGTCCTCTGCAATTGTCAGTAAAAAGAATATACAGTATCGGTAGAAGTGACGAAGTATCGGATCATCCACAAAGGTTTTTACTAAAACATTAAGACATCATGTCGCTTACCCGATGAAAGAGTGGAATACAAATTAAGGAACGCATTGAATAGGAATTTACCCAAAGCGTATTAAGGAACGATTTTTACCGAGAAAGTTTGATATATTAAAAATACAAATTTGAGCATTTTTTGGTTATAATATTTTGTATAACTGGTGCGTAATAAAAAGTGGTCCAATTTAAACGCACGATGGTATTTGTAAATGAAACAAAAAGGTTTTTAGATAACAATCTTTATATTTCCTACTGCTATGTTGACTGTCTGGCAAGAGGCGTTCATCGAAACTTCAGTCACCGATAATTGGAACTAAAAGTCTTTTCGTCAGGTCAGAATTCCTTGCCTAAAAATATTTCGATGACTACCCGACAAAGGCACGGTCTAAGAGTCAGTCATCAAAACAGCCGAAGTCAAAATTTTGGAACTGAGCATACCTCTGTCAAAGGTCTGGACATATGTGGACAGAATGGCAGCCGTCTACAGTTATTACAACTTAATATTCTTCCGCATTTCATTGGTATAACCGATCTAATGGCTGTGATCATATTTATCATCTAGTGGTGTTCAAAGTTGAACATATTTTAAATTGCGTGCCGGGTTATGTTGCATTCTTAAGTGCAACCCATAAAATTGTACATTAGATACTATTTGTACGCTCGCACAAGATCATGCGATTACACATGGTGATAATGGCCTGTGATAAGATCAGCCCGCACACACAAGAAATGTGACACTTTTTGAGTAATTAGGACGAATACTAGCCTATGGGATGTTCACATGCTATTGAAAATTGTATTGTATATTTTGTATTGTACGAGTATATTTTGCCTCCGCTTTGATTTGTAATCTTTGCTTGAGGTTATACTAGATGACTTGAAATATTTTCAACATTTGATATAATCACTTTTTGTATAAAAAAAAATTAGTATCTTACAAATACTCAACATGAAATGACTTCTTTCAGTTTAAGTGGAACAGAATATTCGAAACGATTGAAAACATTCGGTGATGGCAACGAAAATTCTTCCTTTGCAACGAAATGTTTGTAGTTGCAACCGAGGCACTGCTTAATTGACATATCGGCATCCGGCCAAGAGCCTGTGTAGAAGTTGTCTGAACGTAGAAGTAGAAGAGTCAGTGGATCATTTGCTATATGTGACAGCGCATAGAGAAAGGGACCTAAGGGTAAAAAAAATGAATTTTCACTTTTTATTTGATGTGGACAACATCTGAGCATCGAATGAGACCGATCCCATGCCCCAAAAGTGTTCGCTCCCAGAGATATGCGCTTTTTATGAAAGTGATGGTACACCAAAGATACACGTATTTAAATCTTTAAAATGGCACTCCTGAACAAAACTGGTTTTTACCCTTAGGTCCCTTTATATTTTGCGCATCACATATGCTTGCAGCCACTTTAGAAGATGCGAATAATATATACTTGTACACTTTCTTAAAATACCGGGCTGTTTTAAATTACTCGAAACAGCTACTAACAAAAGAGACCAGCCGAACAAAAGGGCATACTGTCATATTATTACATATTCTCTATCTAGCTGCTCACTCCATCTCTCCTATATACAGGGATGCAAACCAAACCCAAAACGGGTTTTAACCAAACCAACCGTATTCCAAACCGCTGTATTGTCGAATCGTACCAAAAACCGAAAAAAATTGTTAGGTTCGGTTCACAACAAAAATAAATCGATACATCAAAAGCATGTTTTCACATGAATTTCGCATCTATGTGCAAATTACGTATTAGTTGAAATACGTACCTAATTTGTTTTTAGTTTTTATGTACATAACTTACTTTATTTCCATTTTTGTTTTTAATAAAAATAAATTACATCAAAAATTATTTGTTTTTTATGTTTTTCCAACAAGTTGAACCATTGCACCGAACCTTAACTGCGGCTCAAGAGTACCTAAAGGGCATTTTTATAACCGAACCAATAGTATGGACCTGCTCTGCACCAGTGATCCGAACCAACTCCAATTTTTAAATGGTTTGTAGACCTGCCTAAAACTCTTTACTCTCCCCCTTTCTCTTTCTCTCTCTCCCTTAATCCTCTGCTCAGTTGATTTCGAGAGAACTAAATAAAGACCTCATACGCAGAAAAAAGTATGGTTGGTTGGGGTGACAATATTCGAAGAGAATCATACTATGTTGGGTATATGGTTGTGGCACAACAATATTTTGATCCTAACAACAATAGTATGATTCACACATAACCATACTATGATCCCCACAACCATAGTATGATTCACACTTAACCATACTATGATCTCCACAACCATACTATGATCCTCACAACCGTTGTATGTTTCTCACTCAACATGCATTATGAGCATGATTTTCACGCAACCATACTATAATCCCCACAACCATAGTATGATTTACACACAACCATACTATGATCTCCACAACCATACTATGATTCACACTCAGCCATACTATGATCTCCACAGCCATACTATGATCCTCAC
This sequence comes from Hydrotaea diabolus, assembly GCA_963513945.1. Classification (NCBI taxonomy): domain Eukaryota; kingdom Metazoa; phylum Arthropoda; class Insecta; order Diptera; family Muscidae; genus Hydrotaea; species Hydrotaea diabolus. The sequence continues at coordinate 236,657,049 of OY740716.1, read as the reverse complement.
AACCATATTATGTTCCTCACAACCATAGTATTTTCCTTATACAACCATTGTATTCCCTACAACCATAGTATGATTCACACGTAACCATGCTATTATCCCTACAACTATAGAATTTTTCACTCAACCATGCTATGATCCCCAAAATCATTTATTAGGATTGAGTAATGTTGTTATTTAAAAAAAGAGATTTGTTTCAAGCAAGTTATTTTAAATTGCATTACAATTAGTTCATAGTCTGGTTTAAGGCAATGTTTTTATTGAACATTTTACTCAAAAAAAAAAAATATATATATTCCAACGAAAGTCGGAAATACTTTTAGTTGCCAGCAGGAATGAATGCTACTTCACACTCTGTAGACCCAAAGTACCGAATGTGATTAAACCACGATCAATGGCTATATACTTAAGTGCATGCAGATTTTAAATAAACGAGAACCAGTCGTTAGTAAAGTATTTCACCGAACAAAGTAAACACAATAAAAATCCCTCGAACTACCTTTCGATTGTTGTTGTTTCTCATAATGGACATCAACCATGCACTGTATCGTGTGTATATGTTTTTTTTGGTATATCAAAAAAAACACACATACATGTATGCTCTATAAAACCTGTTTTGTTGTGTTCATATTCGCCACCATACGGTATGGTTGCCGTAAACATATTATTGTTAACGTAAATTTTAAACAACAATACTTTTGTTACACCAACCATTTTTATATGGTTGCTACAACCATATTTTTATTTCTAAATTTGACAATAATACTATTGTTACATTTCAACAATATTAATATTGCCGCAATCATACTGTTGTCAAAATTAAATTCAAAAAACAATACTATAGTTGCGACCAACATTTTTTTATTGTACAGAACATATTATTGATGCGGTGACCATATAGTAACCATATCTCTTCTCTGCGTGCAGAAACACGGCAATTTTGCGGGAGGTACCAGAAGGAGCGTGTCTAGGAATACACTTGTTTGTCTCCAACTATAACTAACTTCTTAAGTAAACTTTTAAATTTGAATCGACTGTCAAAAAAGTATTTATAATTTTTCAAATTTCTGGTGTTATTGAAAATGTTAAACTTTATCATTTAATAAAGGAACGCCATATCATTCACTACCACAACTGACTCAGCAGTACAATCAACCGAGTTTTTCGGTACATTTTCGATTGTTTTGGGTCGAATCTCCTCAATGGCAACTTCGATTTTATGTTTCAACGCTTCAATTGTGTCGAGATGCTTTGCGTAACATTTACTTTTAATGGCTCTCTACAGAAAATAGTCCAAAGGGTTCAAATCACAGCTCCAAAGCGGCCAATTGACATCACAATTTTGGCTGATCATTCGATTTTCAAAAACAGTGCGTAAAATATCGATGGTTGCGTTGGCTGTGTGACATGTGGCCCTGTCTTGTTGAAACCAAATGTCGCCCATGTCATTATTTTAATTTTTTGGAAACAAAAATTCGATCAGCATGGCTCGGCAATGCTCACCGTTGGCGGTAACGAAGGCTTCGTGATCAGTTTTGAAGAAAAATGGTCCAATAATGCCGCCCGCCCAAAATCCACACCAAACAGGGACTCGTTGTGGATGCCTTAGCTCATCAATAGTCACTTGTGGGTTTTCTGAACCCACTGACAAATTTGGTTTACTGACATAGCCACCGTGATGTAAATTTGCTCTTCTTCAAACTCTTATCTCCTGCCAAACAATTTACAGCCCATTGTGCGCAGCGAAAACGCGCCGGATGGTTTTCCATTATTAAATGACAAAGTTGAATCTCTCCAATAAAGCCAGAAATTTTAAAAAATTATCAGTGCTTTTTTTTACAGCTGTTTCAAATTTAAATTATTAAATCCCCCACCCTGTACGCAGCATTACAAATTACAAGAATAATTGAAAGTGGGCTTTACTATATCGCCAACATTTTAAAATTCTTGTTTCAATACTCGTATTGTACACAGTTTTGAAATAATATAACGACATGCCAGATTTAAAAACGAAAGTTATCGAGCGAAACAGCCGCACAGACGAACATAGCTCAAATTATTAAGAAGTCTTAAACCGGATTTGGTGAAAACATATGTAGGATTTAAAATCCTTTTTTTCGATGCGTAACACGTTTTTCCAAACCAAATTATATATATCCTCTTATCCTTTAGCTCGTTTATTTTATTTCGGTCTGTTACTTTTACACATTGAACAGGGATTGTATATCGTGGGCAATTGCGGGAGAGCCTGCCCTTATAAAATTTGGATTTACTCAATGAACAGGGATTAACCGGCTCAAGACCTCTTGCTTCTATTTTTAAATAGAAGCCAAGTTTTTAACAAAATGGCAAAGTGACAAAGACTAAACACTTTTTACAACACACACAAACGTTGTAAAAGAAATCTATTGATAGCACTCGATGTAGAGTCTCTTTAGAGGTGGCAAGAGTGAGTTGTATTTTCGTGGGCAATTGTGTGAAGAAAACTTGAAAAGTAAGGTTTACAACAGTAGTTCTCATTCGTTTGGGAGAGCCTGGCCTTATAGAGTTCGGTTTTACTTTAAACAATTCCTGCGAAGCTTTCTGAAGAGGGTTGTCACGGAACCGAAATCATGATAAAAGCAGTGTGCAGCCACGAAAATCAATGTCACTTTGCCATTTTGTAAACAACTTTTCTTCTATTTAAATATAGAAGAAAGAGGTCTTGAGCCGGTTAATCCCTGTTCAATGTGTATCCTATTATCCGCTAGGGTGAGGGTATCAAAACTTTAACCTGCGAAAACAAATTCCTACCAAAATCTTAGTTGCAGTTGAATAACCCTGTACCATTTAAAAACAGTGGCCGATATGGATTAATTTAAATAGGGTTTATTCATCGCTGGTCCGAATCTGCAAAATGTGTCGTCGAGGTGGATTCATATTTGCAACCTGCTATTTAATTACAAAAAAGAAGGAAGAATCTGATGGTGATTTAGAATCGGTCGGTATTAAAGTTTTAGGGTTTGTGTCATTTCCTTTTTGGGTGTTGCAAACATTATGAAATCGTGTGTGGTAGTACTAATTTTTCTTAAGAAGTTCACTTTTATGCCAAATGGTAATCGTGATATAAACCGCAGGTGACAAGAACCTACTCGTTAATGTACCATTTTTATTGTACTTGCCTTCAAATATTTTACACAGCTACTAGACCTTATGTATGTGTAGACCGAAATCAAAACAAACAAGTAAACATTAGCGTCCTGTTTTGTAGATAAAAAGACTGTCATGCGTTATGTGTTTGTCCGTAGTTGTTAATTTACATCACCTTGTTTAATTTTAATTAATGTTAAATATGTATGGGCACTGTTTTAATTATATATTCATTTGATTGTAAACTATAAAAAGCCGCCAAAACTAATGGTTTAATAACATCTTAAGAAGTTAACACACACATTCACACACACAAATGTACGTCAAGTATACATTAAACAAAGTGTTTTCGAAACCAAATCCCCTCCAAAACACAAAATGATAGTGTACGAGTACTTGTACCCTCACAGAGAGCAAGATAAGCACAACTAAAGATGGGCATAAATTAAAGTGATGGCAACACTGCTGGTGGGGGGCTATGTAAGTAAAACATCTCTGTTGTCTGAGGGTGTATATGTGTATGCGTGTGCGTGTGAGTATGTACGAACGTTTTTGTACGCTTTTGCTGGATGCTTTAGCTATGAATAGGAGCGTTATTGTTTAAATGTAACGACAGCAGCCATTGACATCCGTTACATTAGATAGCATTTTTTATAGTTCTTTTCTACTGCTGTTATTGTTGTTGCTGGCGTTGTTGTCGTTGTCATCGTTGTGTGCCCGCTTTGTTTCGTTTTGTTCACATTTCTATGAGAGGTGATAACGTAGCACAAACCAACACAGAGACACTGGCACCGGCACCAGCACCGCACCAATACAGCGACGAACCTCGATGCGGTTTTTCGTAGGCAAACACAGCAGTAATCACACACATCTACACATGCTCATAGAGCCGACCATAAACATACATGGGGACACACACGTAGGATGCTCTCCCAGCAGTCAGCTTCAATATGTCGCATCTTGTACATGTAAACACACTCACACACACACAGAGCCATAGCCATAAATATTTCTACTTTTCTACGATACGTTGTGACATCAACGAGAGTAATGTTAACTACCTTTGAAATATTCAAACTCACGCATATAACCAAACACACACGTAGGCATAAACAACAGCCCTACAACACACTACTCTACACCCATGTTAGATACGAGAGAGATATGGAGAGAGATAGCACACACACACACACATATTCATGAATGTCATATAAGGCATACGGTACATGTAACAGCAGAACAAAGCAATTTCGTCGTTTTCTTGTTGGGGCGACAGTGGGCCTTTGGCTGGCGTGCAATGGGGGATGCGATGGCAGGAAAAGGCGGGAGGGTTGGTGTTAATGATGTAACCCCCAAGTGTACGATATGGGTTGGCACAAAAAGGCTGTGCTTTTCTGTTTTGTTTCATTTTCCTTTTTTGACGTTCTATGCTGTGTGATTGTGTGTCGTCTTGTGTTCGTCTTCATCTCTCGTTGCTTTTCATCGCACTTCAATATTGATTGTGTTTACCTGAAAAACTGTTTATTAAAATGAGCTCAGGTGTGTAGTTCCATATATGTGAGCACGCATGTGTTCACCTCCAACGTACATACATGCATGCATGAGAATGTACACCAACACACTTATTTCACAGTGGCACCGTACCCTTAGAAAAGGGGTAATAATTATGGCAACATTTCCTTAACTACTTAAGAGATCTGAATAAATCATAAAAGCGGTTAAGCATAGCGAAAAATTAATTGTTACCATCAGTGATAAGAAAAACGTTTGCACGTTTCCTTGGAAGAGTGCGCTATCTTTATTTTGATTACATAGGGTGATCCATTTAGAGGTATTTTTTCAGAACTTTTTTTTTACTTTTAACAATTGCAGCAAGGCTTTCTGAAGAGGGTTGTCACGGACCCGAAATCATGATAAAAGTAGTGTGCAGCCACGAAAATCAATGTCACTTTGCCATTTTGTTAAAAACTTGTCTTCTATTTAAAAATAGAAGCAAGAGGTCTTGAGCCGGTTTAATCCCTGTTCAATGAACAAAAAAAATATAAAAAATCAAATCAAGAGTGGAATCTTTATTTTGAAAGGACATTTTATGGCATTTATTTATTGAATATAATTTCCTTTAAATGTTGGCTGCAACTATACCTCAGGATTTCCATTCTGAGGGTCCAATTTGGATGACTCGTTCGAGCCTTTCGACTGGTATGGCTTTAATGACTCGCGTAATGTTCGCTTCCAAAACCTGAATCGTAGCTGGTTTGTCAGCACAGACTTTGGACTTTACGTAACCCCAAAGAAAAATGTCTAAAGGTGTGATATCACTCGATCTAGGCTGCTTTTCGAAATGACCTCTCAATAGATCCATTGATTGAGCAGCTGTATGGCAAGTGGCACCGTCCTGTTGAAACCAAGTGTCGTCAAAATTACAGGCTTCAATTTCAGGTAGTATAAAGATCGATCATGGCAGGATAGCGAGCACCATTCACGGTTACGTTCCGGCCATCATCATTTTTGAATAAATATGCACCGATGATTCCACCAGCTTTTAAACCGCACCAAACCTTGGTTTTCTCTGGGTAAAATAGCACCTTTTGAACCTCTTCTTGTTGCTCCTCAGCGCAAATGTGGCAATTATGTTTATTGACTTTGCCGTTGAGCTAGAAATGGGCCTCATCACTGAACAAAACTTTGGTCGAAAACAGTGCAATTTTCCGTTTCTCACCGAACGTTCATTTCCATAACCAGTTGCCAACATTTGAGTATATTAGGTAATAATTTTTTAAAAAAATAAATGCCATAAAATGTCCTTTCAAATTACCAATACAGATTTCACACTTGATTTGAATTTTTTTTTCTGAAAAATACCTCTAGATGTATCACCCATTATAATTTAGGAAACCTTGCGTATACGTTATCAAACCCACGCCTTTGCTATTACGTATACGCCTCAGTAGTACTCATATTAAAGTTATCATTCTTTTAGCCTTCACCGCAGGATTTTTAGTATTAACAAACATTTGCCATGAAACTTACTAATAAAAGACATGCTATGGTTGTGAGGAGCAAAATATGATTGTATGTGAAACATATTATGGTTGTGAGAATCATGATATAGTTGTGGGTATCATAATATAGTTAAGTGTGTCTGAATCTATTGTTATGTGGATCATAATAATGTTGTGCCTCAGCCATATACTCAACAATAGTATGATGCTTTTCGAATATCGTAACCCCAACTATACTTTTTTTCTGCGTGTGGATACTAGTCGCTCATTACCTTGTACGGAAATTTACAAAATTTTATTCAAATCGATATTTGCTGCAGGTTCTAAAATCGGTAGGGGGTTTTGTATAACATCAAAACATGGACTGAGCCCAAGTCCAAATAATAGCAAAGTTTCCTTAAGATCAGCTTAAGTCTACGATCTGTACTATAGATGCACAGACAAACTGTCGGGCATCACTCTTTTTAATGAGAATATTATTTTGCAACTATGGGGGAACAATTTTCCTTTAATGGACTATAGACACCCTGAAAAAATTTACACTCTCATGAGTACTCGTATTTGCTTAACACATAATAATTTGTTTGAGGACTGACAATGGTTAAAATGATTACTCTACCACATAGTTCCTAGACTTTTCGGCTTATGGTAGCCAAAAAGTGGTTCGTCAGCTCAAAGGGGGGGTAACATTCATATGGGTATTTTATAAAAGCAAATTTTTGCTTTAAGTCAAAATATAGCTTTATTTTGAAGTTTAGCCTAAGAGTAGCAACAGACTCATGGACAGAAGGGCCAATAAAATGACGCTAATGTTCAAGAGAAGTACTAAAAAAAGAAAACTTCGTTTCAAATCGAGATATGTTTAGTTTGAAAGCTTTGTGTGGGACTATGGTCGTAATCATGGACCCAATGGGCCCAAAAACGGGCGAAGTTTTTAGGCTTCAATAGCGATGCCACGGTGAAGGAAGTTTCAAATTGTAAAAAGGCGAATAGGACAATAAATACCTTTAAAGTACTAAACACGCCTCAATTTTTTTACGCGCGTTTCCAGTGCGTTGATGTGCTTAACATATTCAAAATGTTGACGATTTCGTGATCTATACGCTCTAGAAACCAAGAAATAACGTTCCCTATGTTCCTAACAAACATTTACAAATAAACAAAGACACACGATAAATCAAAGATATTTACTTTTCAGTAGGGTTAAAAATGTAAATGCCTTTTTTTGAGATCTTGTTAATGTATGGACTTTTATACAACGAGCCCATATTCGAAATTTAGCTTGTTACATGACAGTAGTTAATGCTGCAAATACGTTCGCTGCTTTCCAGAACGTACTGGTCGAGACGCTATCACACTTGATCAAAAAGAATGGCACTGAATTCATTTATCTGAACCGATTGGTAACTTTAATTTCCCAGTGAACTCTCAAAAGAAAAAGCGCTAAAAATAGTAGTATGGAAATTTTGTCAAGGGTTTGTGGCACCTGCCTCTTTTCTATCAGGGTGTGTTTCTCTTCCATACCAACATACCAACTAAAAAGTGATCCAACTAAAACGCACGATAAAAACAAACTAGAGAAATAAAACGAACGATGTAAGTTGTAAAAAAAAACAAAAAGTTTTCAGAAAATTAGCTTAATATTTTTTATTATGATAAAAGGATCTATGCCAACTATGGGTGAAACAAACTATAGACCAAATGCTCGCCATGGCTTTGGAGCAATACCTCTATCCGATGGGCCTCATTTTGAATGACCCTGAGCCATTATGGAGGTTCAATGTCGTTAATGTGCTAAATTATCTCATCCTTGAGTTCTTGAATTGTTCTTGGCTTATTGAAGTACATTTTTTCTTCTAAATATCGCCAATGAAAGGAGTCCAACGGTGTCAAATCAAATGATCGTGACCGCCAATAAACATCGCCAAAACGTTTGATAACACGGCCATTGAATTTCTTGTACAAAAGAGCCATCGTTTGGCTGGCTTTGTGGCAATCCATATCGTCCAGGTCCATATCTCCAATTTCATCTCGCGATAGCGAACACCATTCACGATAACTGCTTGTCTGACCTCAATTTCGAAGAAGTATGGCCCGATGACACCGCCAGCCCATAAACCGCACCAAACGGTTACTTATTGTGGATGCATCGTCTTTTCAACAATCACTCGTAGATTGTCATTTGCCCAAATGCGGCAAATCTGCTTGTTAACGAATCCGCTGCGGACACATTTGGTCGATTATGCTGACCAAAAAAATTTACGAAGCTCACGAAATTAATTTTGATTTGAAAGCCCATTTTCTTAAAAGACTCCAACAATCTTAGCGCGCTGCTAAATAGTGTACCTCTCCATGGTTGAATTTGTCAAACACTGAAACAAAGACATGCCAAATAATGTTAAGGCGTGACCCACAATTAATATCGTTCGTTATGGTTGCACCACTCTCTGCTATCGTCATAGCAGTATTTATTTCCGAGACATAGCCTTTCAAAGTTTAGGGTTGTATGGGCAGGCACTTTTGAATAATTTATCACAATTTTTTTTATCAAAACATACTCTACAATAATTTCCTAGTCATTGATTTCATTCTGATAAAATTTAAAGGCGATCGGTCTATTACTTTGACCATAAATGAGATTTTTTAATGGGGGCGTGGCACCGTCATCACCGTCAGATCTCAAATAGATCTTGGGTGATTGTGTATTTAAATTAAGGCTTGTTCATTTGTTTAGAGGTTGACCCAGTACTTGTGAGGGAAAAATGTTTACCTCTTGAACGATCTGGCCCATTTTCAATACCAACCGTTTTAGTCCTTCATACAAATTTCAGCCACCTAGTTTCAATAGTGCGATCTGTACTTTACTTTTCACAGACAAACAGACGGACAGACTAACATGACTAGATCATCTTAAAATTTTACGACGATTCAGAATATCCGACCAGCATTTCGAGATGATAAAGAGTATAAAAACCTCCTATGATGGAGCGTATAAAAATTAACATCGATGACAACAATCACATTCTTCACTTCCAGTTCGATTTCAAAGCACTGTGCTCATCTCTGCACGTTCGCATATGCACGTGTGTATCTATCTGTCTATGTCCGTATGCATGTAAGCGGGTATGAATGCTCCTTGCCAGTGAATAGTTATGAATGAGTTTAAGTGTGTGTACAAAAATGTTCGTGATTCGCATGTGATGAGATGAATAGTAGTTTGTCCGTCCGTCCGTCCACCCTGCCTTGCCAGCCCGACCCGTCATCATTGCCGGGCTTATTAAACGACGACAGGCAGCTGTTGCAGCAGCAGCAACAGTAGCAAAATACCAAGAGCAGCATCCATTGCTTCATTGCTCCATTGAAAGGATACCATTTCGAAATAACAAAAGTTTGCTTATTAGTCCTGTAAGTAGGTACACATAGCATGCATGCGGAGGAGACGAATGACTGCTTACATGGTTATGGTTTCACATAACATTCACAATAGATCCACGTCATTTGGTCGATCAGATCACCTTTTTTCTTTTTCATTTTGAAATTTTATTGGCCGACTGGGCCAATACAATTCATCCGCAGTGTCCATCACTTTGTTGACAGTGACATGCCGCTATCTAGCTGTGCACAGTGGGCGAAATATTTTGCTTTTTTAAAAGAATTTTTTCTAAAAGATAGTTATTTGTCAAGTTGGAATACAAAAACTTATTTCGGTTACAACACTTTTTAAAACTGAATGAAAGCAAGGGTACGAATGTGCCCTGATCTGTGCTACAGGCATAGATCTATCTGATATTTCAATTGACCCGAAACTTATAGTTACGGAATCTAGTCAAATATGCAATTATGTTTAATATTAGACGAGCAAATTTGAGTAATGCAAACTTTATTATTATAAAACCACGCTGCACCTACTTTCTGTATACAGTGTGGTTTATAATTGAAATTTAGAAAAGCACTGTGGTATAAAGTTTCGGAATATATGCTGTATATATAAGAGTATGAAAGTATTGCATATGCTCCTACTCTGCCACTTCTGTGCCAATAAAAAACAATATCAACATCATTTTTAATCTACAGAAAGTGTCCCTGGAAGAACGAATTAAATGCAGGACTTATAAAACCAAAATTACAAAAATGTCTGTCAATAACTCAAATTTTGGATTCATCCTTAGTTTATAGTACGAGGGCTGCTATTAATATATCGGGTCCGGCAATAAAAACACAGTTATTTATCATTGGAAATGGTTTTATTGTTTTTCAAAATATTCTCCTTTAAGATCAATACACTTTTGCATGCGCACAAACCAATTTTCGAAACACTTTTTCCACTCCGATTGAGACACCTCCAAAACATGATTTTTGGACGATTCAACAGCTGCTTCGGGCGATGAAAAACGTTGACCATACATTTTTTTTCTTTATGCTAGGGAATAAGAAGAAGTCATTGGGTGCCAAATCAGGGCTGTACAGTAGAAGGCTTATCAATTCGACACCTTGAGTGGTCAAATAGCTCATCGTTTTAGCCGATGTGTAAGAGCTCGCATTGTTGTGATGCAAAATGATCCGTCTACTCTTATTCCTCATTTCTTCGAACACTGTTGGCAAGCAGATGGTTGTTTACCACTCAGAATTGACCGTCCTTCGTTCCACTAAAGACACTGTAGCAACATGGCCGGTTATACCGAAAAAAACGCAATCATTTGCTTCGATGTACTTCTTCCACGAACAACTTTTGTTGGATTTGGCTCGTCTTGAAAGACCCATACAGTCTATTGTTGTTTTGTTTCGGGTTCATATGCATAGATCCATGATTCGTCACCTGTGAAAATATTATACACTGCCTTTGAGCTACCGCAATTATACTTTTTCAACATCTCTTTGCACCAATCCATTCGAGCCTTTTTTTTGAGCATTCGTCAAATTTTGTGGGATCCAACGAGAACAGTTTTTTTTCATGGCCAAATGAACATGCAATATCTTATTGATACTTGTCAAACGAATGCCCAAGGATGCCTCAATCTCACTGAATGGCACATGACGGTCTTGCCTAATCAGTTCACGCACAGCATCAATGGTTTCTGGCAAAGTGACCGAAATTGGTCCTTCCCGAAATTCATCCTGGAGCGAACGGCGGCCGAGACTGAACTCTTGGTTACCACTCGATTAACAATAGTTTTTGATGGTGCTTCATTGCTAAAAGTCGAAACAAGTTGATTTAAACACTCCTGTCTCGATAACCCGCGCTGAAAATCGAAAAAAATCATCACACGAAAATGTTCACGGGATAATTCCATTTTTTGACTGAGATGAATTTTTCAACGCACTGTTAACAAAACAACTCGCCCTTAAATCACAAAAAGTTCTGAGTGAAGTTATGCTAAAAAATTTCAAATTTATAATGAAAGTTTCAATTTACATCTGCGAACACTTGTATTGTCAGGACCCGAAATATAAATAGCAACCCTCGTATTCACGCAAAGAGACCTTGCAAATAGAATTAAAGCAACGCTTACTAACTGTTCCCCATATGGACAATGTCTTTGTGAATGGAATCATGTTAATAATAAGGAGCAGATATAATTTATTCATGTCAGGAAATTCATCCGTCCGTACTTTTTTCACAAAGCAAAATAGCGAATTCTCTTTATGAGGCATTGTGGTCATCACCGGCCAGTTAATGACAAATTGGTGAACTCCTCCAGAGTTTATGGTGATGAGTTGAATATTCTAAACCTTTAAATGAGATTGAATATGCCAAAAGATCACCTTCTATAAGAGAAAAATAATACAAAAGAACTGACTATTCCATTATCACCAACTAACAACTCCGCTTTCATTTGAACTTGATCAAGCAACTTTAAGGACGGTTGTGAACACCGGGCCCAAAAAGGGCTTGTAATTGATCGATTGATTAGATTAGTTGCAATTTTTTCAAACTCAAAAGATAATGTTTACGCTGTGAAAAAAACTGTCACTGAAAAGTGGGGGTCATTCTGTTTGTAACATCCCGAAATACGTAACTGCGGCCCTGTAAAGCATAAAAAAGTATAAAATTCATAGAGAATCTTGTCATGCCCTTTCTGTCTGTGGAGCGAACGATTTAGTACAAACAAAAAGAGTAAAATTTTTCTAACGTACCTTATTTATGTCTTATATAGGGTGATCCATCTAGAGTATTTTTTCAGAACAAAAAAACATAAAAATTCAAATCAAATGTGGAATCTTTATTGATAATTTAAAAGGACAATGTATGACATTTAGTTTTTTAATATAATTTCCTTCAATGTCGTTCGATCATTTCGCCCGGTATGGCTTTAATGACACGCGTAATGTTGGCTTCCAAAACCTGAATCGTAGCTGGTTTCTCAGCATAGACTTTGGTCTTTACGTAACCCCAAAGAAAAATGTCTAAAGGTGTGACACGCGATCTAGACGGCCAACTCATCTGCCCAAAACGTGAAATTATCTGCTTTTCGAAATGACCTCTCAATAGATCCATTGTTTGAGCAGTTGTATGGCAAGTGGCACCGTCCTGTGGAAACCAAGTGTCCTCAAGATTACGGGCCTCAATTTCAGGTAGCATAAAGATCGATATCATGGCGCGATAGCGAGAACCATTCACCGTTACGTTCCGGCCATCATCATTTTTGAAAAAATATGCACCGATGACTCCACCAAGTCATAAACTGCACCAAACCGTGGTTTTTTCAGGGTATTATAGCACCTCTTGAACCTCTTCTTGTTGCTCTGCAGCCCAAATGCGGCAATTTTGTTTATTGACTTTGCGTTGAGCGAGAAATAGGCCTCATCACTGCACAAAACTTTGGTCGAAAACAGTGAATCTTCCTGTTTCTCACCGAACGCTCATTTCCATAATACAGTTGCCAACATTTGAAGGTAATTTTTTTCAAAAAATAAATGCCATAAAATGTGCTTTCAAATTACCAATAAAGATTCCACACTTGATTTTTTTTTATTTTATTTATTTATTTATTCATATAGTAATACAAAAGCCCACAGGGCCAAAAAAAACAGCATTACTTAGCAATACATTCCCAAATAGAAAAACATAAAAACTAAAATAAACTTTAATAATAAAAATGTATGTATAAGTATATACAAATGTAATATAACGCGATTGGCTCCCCAGCCATATTTACATCAAGTTGAACTAAAAAAAATAGAAATATAGTCCAGATTTGTACAAACCATACTTAGTCATGTTGTTGGCAAACATGTTTTATATCCATGGAAATAAAAATGAAATTATGAATATAATTATTAAGGTGTAACTGCTATAAAGTAATCAAAAAGTTTAAGACGAAATGCATTATTAGAGTGAGAAAAACTCGCAGTTCAATAGGCAATTGATTCCAGCACCTGGCTAGCCGAACAACAAAAGACTTTTCAAATATGGAATTAAAAATTCTAGGTATAACGATTTGAGTGTTCCTACTAGAGTGCGAAAAACAGAACGAACTGCACAGTGCAACAGGCACACCAATAATAACCTTAATAACCTTATAGAACTGAAATAAACTCCTATGATTAACTTATTCAGATGACACTCCTAAAAAACTTCTAACAAACGCAGATATCGTACATGTTCGCGCCTACACGCAGAAAAAAAGTATGGTTGTGATGACAATATTCGAAGAGGATAATACTATTGTTTGGTATATGGTTGTGCTACAACAATATTATGGTCCTCACAACAATAGTATGATTCAAATACAACCATACTATGATCCTCACAACAATAGTATGATTAACACATAACCATACTATGATCACACTCAATCATACTATGATCTCCACAACCATAGTATGATCCTCACAACCATAGTATGTTTCATATACAACCATAGTATGGTCCTCACAACCATAGTATGATTCACACGCAACCATGTTATGATCCCTACAACCATAGTATGATCACACACAATTTTACTATGATCCCCAACATAATTTATTAGAATTGGTTTAAGTTGTCAACAGTAGATTTGAATTATGAAAATTATTCAAAAATACATTAAATTCAAAATAATAGGAGTGATTTATTTCACAGTAGAAAAAATAAGCGTAAGCGTTTTTATTAAAAATATTTCAGGCAAACAAAGCCAAAGCAGCTTGTTTAAAAAATTTTAATTTCGATAAAAAAGTACTATTATTGCATTAGATCCGTACCAATAACATTTGTTCTAAAAAGCATATTTAAATGTAGAAAAATCATACAGTATGATTGCCGTAATCATATCATTGTTAACATAAAACGCAAAACACAATACTTTTGTCGCACTAACCATATTTATATTGTTGCTATAACCATATTTTCATTTTTAAATTTGGCAATAATTCTATTGTTACATTTCAACAATATTAAAATTGCAGCAATTATACTATTGTCAAAAATAAATTCAGTTAACAATGCTATGGTTGCGACGAACATACTTTTGTTGTGGAGAACATATTATTATTGCCGTGACCATGTAGTAACCATGTTTTTTCTCTGCGTGTATGAACATTATATACAAACCGAGTTACAGTGTTCATAATACGCCTAAGTTTAAGCAAATTATATTAGACTGTACCCGACACTACCTCTGGTCCATACAAAATTTGTGGCATTAAAAGTGCATGGGCAAGGCTACATTTAACCCATTGCGGTAAATAATTGTTAGTCGAATACAACCTGCGCAAAATACCATAAATGCTACAATGGACAGAGTCAATATGATATCCAAAATTAAGTTTGCTATCAATTATAAGACCTAAACATTGATGACGATCAACAAAATCAACACTGACTTGACCCACAAATATGTCCATGTCAAAACCAAGAGTACCGAACATAATTGCTTTCGGTTTTAAGGGATTAATCAACAAAGATTTCCAAGAAGTCCATCGTAAAGTCTGATTCACAGACAGAAGTTATTTTTTTCTTCTAAAGCATGACAACTAGCCCGACCACCACTGAAAAGAAGTAAAACATCATCTGCATATGTGACAGCGCATAGCGAAAGGGACCTAAGTTAACAAGTGTGGCACCCATCTTGCAGAAAGCTTTTTCATCTGTAGTTCTTCATGCAAAATTAAATGGACTCGATCATTTGAGATGCCCATGATATTAGCTATTTCACGCACTTTTATTCGTCGATCATTTAATACCATATCATGCACTTTGCCTACAATCGCTGTTGTTGTTGCTGTTTTTGGACGTCCACTACGTGGTTCATCTTCAATGTTTGTACGACCACGTTTAAATTCAGCAACCCAATTTTTTACTGTTGCATATGAAGGAGCACTTTCACCTAACACATTCACCATATCATTATGAATTTCTTGTCCCGATAAACCTTTTTTATGTAAATATTTAATGACACCACGCATTTCTAATTTTTCCATTGTAAAAAAATCCCGGATGCGTCTTTTGTGAACACCTGTTTCTATATAAAGGAGTTGCCAGATCGAAGCAAAACATGTGTTCATAGCAGAGATGGAAGTTTCCGAAACACTTAACATTTTTCTGTTTATACCGCGCTTTTTGTGCTAGGCTATGAAGTTTCCGAACCGCCCGTATTTATGGCCCTACTAAGTATTACCCACACAGAACAAATTTGTTGCCACGTCCAAAGTTTTGCCAACCGAAATTTTCAGTAGAGGAAACTGACACTATTAATTAAGATGATTTTTGGAACTGAATGTGCACATTTATTGGTTGTTGTTATATGACAGAAGCAACTTGATGATAAAGCATCCTATAATACTCGTACAACAGCGAACTTAACTGGGTTTGGTTACTACAAAGAAGTTACCCGCTGTCACATTATTAGTTCTAAAGTAAAATGTACTTCATAATTGGTTGGTTGCTAAAACAACAAGTTTTGGCACCCAAAAGTTTTATTGAATATGGCTGTATTTACAGATTTATTGGCTGTGGTTACCCTAATATTTTCGTAATCTTTTGAAACGCCGAACCATGTTATCGTCAATTCTATGGAATGTTGGTAATTGCAACAGAAAGTGTGTTAACTGAATTTTTCTCTTCCAGACATTTCTTTACAAATCTAATTAAGCACCTTCGCTTTTAGATCTGAGACACAGATCTTAAGGAGCTGAATAACATTTAATTCAAAACTCCAAATATAGGTTTATCCTGCAGATTAAGTTCAATTTGCGACCCAGGTCTATAGGCCATAAGCGTCCCTTTAAACTTTAAACGTATATGTGACGCGCAAAATAGAATGGACCTCTTTAAACTATAAAAATATATGTGACGAGCAAAATAAAAAGGACCTAAGGTTAAAAACCAGTTTTGCTCAGGAGAGCCATTTTAAAGATTAGGTCCATTTCTATTTGCGCTTAGAATCGTCGACATCACTTTCATAAAACGCGCATAAGGGAACATTTTTTGGGGCATGGGATCGGTCTCATTCGATGCTCAGATGTTGTCCACATCAAAAAAATAAAAATAATCAAAATTGATTTTTTTTACCCTTAGGTCCCTTTCTCTATGCGCTGTCACATGTAGGTTCTTATAATTACGATTCCAATAATGAATTCATTTTTTTAGGATCTGGCTTCAACTTGAAACCAGAAAATATTAGAAAAATAGCCCTTCAAATATGGAACAAAAACCGAAAATGCAATTACTTTGAAAATAGTGATTTGTTATTGGTTCCCTCTACTACCGATACTTGACTAAAAAAGGTACATTGGGTACATTTTTGTCAAATTTTACGAGTACCCAATTGTGCCGTCATTGCATCACCTACGATACTATGCAACAAGTTTATAATCCTAGGCAAACTTGGAAACAGCATTTGACTCCAAGCCATATGCCTTTTGGTACCTCCAACCAAATGACATGATTTTAGCTTAAGAGCAAATTATTTTGTTTACAGTGCGTTGTAAAAAGCAACTCGGCCACAGAGGGAAATAACCCGTGAAAATTTTCGTGATATGATTTTTTCGAATTTTGGCGTAGCTTATCAAGACAAGGATGTCTTAATCAACTTTGTTTCGTCATTTGGATGGATCAAAAAACCACTATACATCGCTAGTATCAAGAGCTCAGTCTCGGACGCCGCTCGCTCCAAGATGAATTTCGTGAAAGTCTTCTAACTTCGTTCGTTTTGAAGGAGACTGTACGTGAACTAATAAAGTGGGACCGACATGTGACAAACCGGGAGATTAAGGCATTCGTGGGCATTAGATAATGCATGTTAATTTGGCGCGAAAAAATGATTTGAGGGTTATTAAAAAAAAGGTTCGTGCCGATTAGAGCAAAGAAATGATGACAAAGCACAACCGCTGTAGTTCATATGCAGTGTATAACATCGTCACAGATGACAAACCCGATACAAAACCGCATTCTACCATAAGGATCGTTCAAGACAACCGAGTCCCACAAAAATTATGCATGAAGAAGGCACAGCAAATGATCTCGTTTTTCGGTATAACCGTTTCGGAATAACCCTAAATTTGTGCCAGTTTTGCAGGTAGCAACCTCCTAAACCCGAAAGGAATCGCTATGGTTTTTTTTGGAAGTTATCTGCAAAATAAGCGCTTCTCGAGATCTACTCTACTCATATGCCTAACTTCAGGTATCTTATAGCTACGACTTCCTTAATCCTCATTCGGTTCCCATGAACAGTCAAATTATAGGCGGCATTGCTAAAATTTATACCCACTATGCAACGCCCCGTTTACACCAGTGAAAAGTTTTATTAACACCATGCCGAAGCGTTGGACGTGAGCAAACAGCAAATAGACAATAACAGTCCAAAGAACAATAACATTTATCCCCACCAGTCACATATGACCGACCATAAGCAGTGTCAATGAGTTTGTAAGCACTTTCCGAGAAGATACAAACAAAAAAACGACCAAACATCAGAGCATAACCCCACAACGAAGAGCTACATTAAACAACCATTCCAAGGAAGACAATGTGTTCAGCATTTCGTCCTTTTTTTATGGCCTCCTTTCATGTTCGGCGCTCGTGGAGTGGGGTGTGGGTGCTTGAGTTGTAGCGATTCTGGTTTTGTTTTTCTTGCCATTCAAAGCTCTATCGCACATGTATCGCAGCGCCAACACCACTAGCTGCCATTATTATATCTCATTTGGATTGTTGCGGCAAGAATACATAATGAAATGTGTGTGCTAAACTGAAACTGAATAAATGCTCAAGACAGGACGGAACAAACGTGTGACTGAGTGAGTGAGTGACGGACTGGCTGACTGAAAAAAACACACTACAGCAAAATCAAGCGAGAAAAAGAGACATCAACGCCCTACCCTGGAGTCAACGAAACTGAGAAGGCCTTGTCCAGAGGCGTGCTATCACATAAAGCACCATAAACCCACCCGTGGTAGCGGCACTTGAACACCCACATTACCTCGTACCGCCACCCTCAACATTCGTTATCGATTTTAAATACATTCAAAGGGTCCTAGTACTCGTACCCTTTCGCTGCCACTCGCTGCCAAAAAACCAAAGTGAACTGATTTAAATAACCGAACATTTCGCCAATAAAAGAGGTATGAATGGAATGTTATTCATAAATCGGCAAACACTCCCAAAAAAAGTTGTACGTTTCACTCTGCCATCACTAATATACATAACCTACCCCACCACTCCCTCTTGTAAAGGAAGGACATCTTTTTTCTTTCCTTTCCTTCTCTCCACCCGAAGGTTACCAAACGAGTCGAGCTAATAAAAAAGGAACCAAAAAAGACAACCAACACACGACAGCTAATTAAATTGTTCTTCACGTAACTCAATCCGGGAGCAGCGCCAACAGCGGCGACCATCTGACGCAGGTGTTCATTAGTTTTTGTAAAAAATGGGGGTTTCGACTGAGGTAAAGGCTTAGACGACGTACATCTGTTCATTAAAGGAAACAAAGGATTTCAACGAAAATTAATTACTTTTAAAGTTAAGTTGCTACAGCATAGAAACTGCGACATTTTGCCAGCTAAAAAATCATCTGGGAAGTCTTCGGGGGGTGGGTAGAGGAAATTTATCAATACTCGTACCTACCAATCAGCAGTGAATCCTTAATTGATAAGCGGACTTAGGTGAAGATGGTTCATACCATTACTGACAAGATGATATTCACAGGCATGCCATTGTGTTCATGATTGGAGTTTTACATTTTCTTTTGTTTCGCTATGCTGGATTAGGGCAATCGGTAGAGGGCACATAGTCCTTGGACAAGCGACATTGATATCCGTGCTTTGTCTTATCCTCATTCACTCTAAGGCTAACTTAAAGCTTTGATGGAACTGCTAAAAATCATTGGACAAGCGAATTCGATACTAGTTGGTAGTTGGCCTTGAGGTGAACGAAGATAAGATATAGCTTACGCTTGCAAGTGCTAAAAATCGTCTCGATGATCACAGAAGCTATATTTTACAAAGTAATTAGCCTGAAGTCCGCCATTAAGAAATAATCACAAACTAAATCAAGTAAAAAAATTGTTTAGTTCGGCCAAGCCAAATCTTATAAACCCTCCACCGTCCCAAATCTACTACAGAAGAAAAACACAGTCCATTTTTTAGGCTCTTTCGATCCATGCGTCCCTCTCTTATCTCCGGGAAAATTTCCAATTACTCTATATTTGGATTCGTAGTAAAACTTGCTTTAATTTGAGTACCCGTACATCCATATTGACTATTGATCGCCCGTTTTGATCATGCAGGGACTTTCTTGGGCCACTTGAGCCAACACGCCTAACAATAAAGTTTTTTTTTGTAAAGAATTAAGTGCGTCCTATCTAATACAGGGTTTACCATTTAGGACATAACAATTTTATAATTATATTTCTAGCCTATGCAACACTAAGTGTTGCCTAGCGCCATCTGTCATTTCCATTAGAAAGTTTGACTTTTTTACACCCATCATTTGTGTTGTTCACAGTGACTTGAAAAAATTAGTTTGGCAAAAAAATGGAATTAACTCGTGAACATTTTCGTGCTATCATTTTTCTCAACTTTCGACGTCGATTATCACAACAAGAGTGCATCGATGGACTTAAATCTTTGTTTGGCGATGAAGTACCATCCTATAGCACTGTGAAAAACTGGTTTAATGAATTCATTCGTAGCCGACGCTCGCTCAAAGACGAGGGTCGTGAAGGTCGTCCAAAAACGGCCGTTGTGCCAGAGAACATTGATGCTGTGCGTGAACTGATAATGCAAGATCGGCATGTGAAACCACGTTGAGATGGGGTCATCCTTGGGCATTTCTTCCACTAGCATACACTCGATATTGCATGAACACCAGGCCGTTAAAAAGGTTTGTTCTCGTTGGATGCCGCACAATTTGACGATCGCTCAAAAAAAGTTTCGTGTCGATTGGTGCAAAGAAATCTTCAAAAAATTGGATTGTGGTGCTTCAAAAGACGTTTTTAAGATCGTCACAGGTGACGAATCATGGATCTATGCGTATGAGCCCACATCAAAACAGCAATCGACCGTGTGGGTCTTCGAAGACGAGCCAAATCCAACAAAAGTTCGTGGAAGAGGCACTTCGAAGCAAATGGTCGCCTGTTTCTTCGGCAAAACTGGTCATGTGGCGACTGTTCCGCTTGAGCAACGCAGGACGGTCAATTCTGAGTGGTGCACTACAATTTGTTTGTCTGAAGTCTTTGGAGAAATTCGAAAATCAAACAAGAGAAGACGAATCATTGTACACCATGACAATGCGAGCTCTCACACATCGGCTCAAACCAGCGCCTTTTTAACCGGCCAAAACGTCGAATTGATTGGTCATCCGCCGTACAGTCCTGACTTGACATCCCATGACTTTCTTTTGTTTTCCGTACATCAAGAAAAAAATGAGTGGTCAACGATTTTCGTCGCCAGAAGATGCTGTTGAAGCGTTCAAAAACCATGTTTTGGAGGTGTCTCAATCGGAGTGGAAAACGTGCTTCGACAATTGGTTTGAGCGCACGCAAAAGTATACAAATCATGCTGGATGCTTGTCATACTTATGCCCAAGGATGCCTCAATCTCGCGGTATGTCACATGTCGGTTTTGCCTAATCAGTTCACGCACAGCATCGATGGTTTCTGGCAAAGTGACCGAAGTTGGACGTCCTTCAGGAATTTCATCCTGGAGCAAACGGCGTCCGAGACTGAACTCTTGGTACCACTAATTAACAGTGGTTTTTGATGGTGCTTCATCGCCAAAACTCAAAAAACCCTTGCCTCTAGAATCCATGCCGAAAATCGTGAAAAATTTCATCGCACGAAAATGTTCACGGGATAATTCCATTTTTTGACTGAGATGAATTTTGCAACACACTGTAAACAAAACAATTCGCTCTCAAATGACTAAGTGAAGTTCTGAGTGAAGTTATGCTAAAAAAAAGTCAAAGTTTCCAATAAAAGTTCCAATTTGCAGTTGGGAACAGCGTCCGAGTTTTTTACATGATTCTCGCTGTGATAGCTTCAACCATGGCGCGCCAACGCACTGGAGCCATTACCAAGCGACGGCCAGCGCCCCTTAAGGCCAATCCCGCCGGTACCAATTCGAAGCGTGTTATATGGGCACAACTTCCCCCTTGGTTAGGGGTCAAGGCCTACCTAAAACCTCTGCTGTTCTGTGGGTCACAGCACCCGGTTGCGATGCAACTCCACACCGAGCCGAAACTCTCCCCGCGATTTGGGTTTAAACCACAGCCACCACGATAGCAGTTGGGAACACTAATATTGTCATGACCCGAAATATAAATAGCAACCCTCGTAACATCACCACAACGTAAGACGATACTGCCATTGATTTTTAGAGCCATTGTTTCGTTGTCTGTGTGGCAAGTAGCTCCATCCTGTTGGAACCACCTATCGACCAGGAATATATCCTCAATTTATCATCTTGCGATAGCGAACACTATTCGCGGTAACTGCTTGGCCGATCTCATTTTCGAAGCAGTACGGTCCGATGACGCCGCCTGTTCATAAACAGCATCAAACAGTCACTCTTTGTAGATGCTTTGGCTGTTCAACACTCACTCGTGGAGTTTCTTTGCCCAAATGCGGTACTTCTGTTAAAAGAATCCACTGTGGACAGAAAAAAAGTGACAAAATGCACGGAATGTATTTTGATTTCAACGCCCATTGATGTAAAGGCCTCAATAATCTAAACGCGCAACTAATAGTATAATTTGCCAAACTTTGAAACAAAGAAATGCTAATATTTGTTGGGCAAAAACTCGACGTTAGGGTGTGACGCTCAATTGACATCGTGCATTAGTGTTGGACCACCCTTTTTATGCAAGTATTTTACACTTTTTTCTTAGCGGCCTTTGTCTAGGTTGTCATCAATATGTTTCCATTATGCTCTTATATCATCCAGAGGAAGAAGTTTCGTTAGGAGCCTACTTCATGGAGTAGGCTTGGCCTGCTACATCTTCTTCGCGTCAAGCTTTCAAGCTATTGTAACGAACAGATTGTGCGACACTTTGCTGCAGACCAACGCCCAACGTACGCTACCAACGTACCAATGCCTCAATTTAATGGTTTGGGTCGACAAAACCATCGACCGACGACTCTAGAAAATCGTGATGGTATGATTTGTGCTAAAATCTTTGATGCAGCATCTTATTTTTTCCCATTCATTAACAATACCTCTTTTGTTGGCCATAAAGGAAGCCATCCATCATTTTGTAACAGTGCTTCAATCATTAAACGCCCTCACCTTTTACTTTATATTACCGCGAAAAGCGCTTTTGTGATCTTCTAAAATTATTTCATCTATTGTTTGACTTCTTGTCGTTAAGACATTCTTAGATTGCGTTTCATCCGACTGACATTTTTTTTTTGAAGGTTTTCCTTTATTTCGTTTGCTGAAAATGTCACATTCAGTTTGGGTTCCGTAAGCGATTCGTGTCAAGCCTTTCAAATGCATCCCTCAAGAAGAAAATTTAAAGAATAAAAAAGTGGGATTATTGTTTTTCAAAGTCTCCGGAGCAAGACAATAGCTATTGATGTCTAACCCTCCATCTATGCATAAATGTATAGGCAGTTGGACGGACAGAGAAAAATTTCAGCAAAACATTTTTGTGGTGAGGGCACAAGGCTACACCGGTTGCCCGCATTTACGTGTTTAAAGTACACAGTCGATGTCGACTTCTTTGTGGTACTGAGAGTCTTGGCTCAATTGTATATATGAGGCCGACACAGCAAGAATAACCTAAGTCTAGGAGGGGGTTTTTACTCCGCTAGAGAACTCTTTCAATATCTCCATCAGGTTGCAATCATTGAAACAGCTTTCGAATGAGAGCACCACGAAAATATGCCTTCCCACTCACAAGTAGGCCAACTTTAAATCCAATCGCTTCATATGAAAATATAATTCGTAAATAGGTTTGTGTACTGGGTTTTCATTGACTTTTCCGCAACAGCAGTTGCAGCATTTTTTAAGTTTAATGAAATTTTCAATACGAAAACTTTTTCTGTGTCTGTGTGTGACTCTCTCTCTCTATTTTATCTCTTGCCACAAAAGTTACCACCACTACAAACAGAATAATCGCACAGGAAATGCAACAGTTTCCCTCCTTGACTTGGAGGAGTGGCGCAAACGGGCGGCCGTACGGAGGGACGGGCGCACATGAACACAATACCAGCTTACCTTGGGAATACTTACGGTGGCACAAACGATACTTAGTGTGGCTGCAATCCTTCAACTCGTACCTTCTCCTCGGAGACCAGGCATAAATTCTTGAAACAACAAAAACTAGGAAGAAGGAAAAGCGGAAGGAGATGGAGCGGGCGAAGAACCCGTAACTAAGGAAAGTGCATTTTACTTTCAAATCAAATAAACAACATCAAGGTGTATGTATGTACGTACGTACGTATTGCTCGGCTATGCAACTGCCAGGCAGCGTCACTGGGGGTGGTGGTGTAGGTATGGGGAGCTGCCATGGACTAGGCTGACTTGAGTAGATTTTCTAACTAAAACACGACGACTACATTAAATTATCTGGCAATTTAGTGAAAAGTTGAGAATCATTAAGACGATCTTAATACAAGATAATTTCATCGAATAATTCAATTTACAGTGTCGTTTGGGTAAAGTTCAAACTACAAAAATTATCTTCTATTACGGGCTATATTAAGCAAGCAACACTGGGCATCATTGAACGGCCGAAGGTTGGCTTAGAGTCTCGAACAGATATACAGCAATTCAAATAGAATTATTGAGATGTTATAAATTATTTAATTTTGAACACGTGCTATGAAAACGAGTTGGATCGGTGCATTGGAACGGTCCGTCAAGTACAGGGTGGCGCAAAACTACCGTTGTGGTTTAAATGTTTAATAACTTTTTTATTATTTAAGGGCCGATGTTGAATGTGAACCACACCTAAACGTCAAGTTTTTTTCTGCATTTCATTTGATATTTCTCAATTTCAAACTAACCCAATTTAAAGCAAGGAAAGACACGCGAGCGGGCAACGCGTTAAAGTTATTCAGGCTTGGATGATCAGTTTTCGAAGGAAATCATCTTCAGTGATGAGGCACATTTGTCAATAAGCAGAATTGCCGCATTTGGGCGAATGATAATCCAAGAGTGATTGTCGAAAAAACAATGCAACCACGAAGAGTGACTGCGGTTTATGGGCTGACGGCATCATCGGGCCGTATTTTTCGCAAAACGAGGCCGGTCAGGCAGTTACTTCAAATGGTGTACGCTATCGTGAGATGATAACGAACTTTTTATGGCCCGAATTGGAAGATATGGATGTGGACGATATGGGGTTTCAACAGGACGGTGACACTTGCTACACCGCTAACGAACTATGGCTCTGTTGCGCGACAAATTCATTGGCCGTATTATCTCACGTCGTGGCGATGTTAATTGACCGCTAAGATCATGTGAGTTGACACAGTTGGACTTCTCTCTTTGGGGTTATTTGAAAGAAAAGGTGTACGTCGATAAGGCAGCAACAATTCAAGAGCTCAAGGATAAGATAAATTGGCATAGAACCTTAATTATGCCTCAGCGTCATCGAAAATTTGGACCATCCGATGGAGGTGTTCCGCCAAGGTCGCGGCGGCCATTTGGCCGATATATTGTTGCATACATAATTGAACCATACCAAGTTATCATAACAAAAAGAAATGACAATAATTTCCTAAATAATTTGTGTTTTATTTAAAATCAACATCGGCCCTTAAAATTTAACCAGCCTTTTCTATGGTAGTATGTGAAACATACTATGGTTATGAAGATCATAATATGGTTGTGAAGATCATAGTATGGTTGAGTGTAAACCATACTATAGTTGTGGGGATCATAGTATGGTTATGTGTTAAGGTCCATTTAGTCTTGACGGTTGACGGTAGGCAATCAGCTATTTCAGTTGGAGGTTGCATTTTGCATGTGTTAGAGGGAGATAACTACAGTTTCACGGTTGACGACGGTAGACTTCTGCAGGTTGCAGAATCAACCGTCTATCGTCAACCGTCATGACTAATTGGACCTTAAATCATACTATTATTGTTAGGATCATAGTATGGTTGTGAGGATCATAGTATGGTTATACCACAACCATATACCCAACAATAATATGTTGCTCTTCAAATATTGTTATCCCAACCATACTTTTTCTGCGTGTATCATGTAGCGGAGTCTTGTTGGAACCAACGGTCGTCCACATCAACATCCTCCAATTCAGGCACGAAAAGTCATTAATCATGGCTCTATAGCGTTCCCCATTGACTTCTGCAGGTTGCAGAATCAACCGTCCACCGTCAACCGTCAAGACTAACTTGGCCTTAAATCATACTATTGTTGTTAGGATCATAGTATTGTTATGAGGATCATAGTATGATTGTACCACAACCATAACACAACAATAGTATGTTGCTCTTTGAATATTGTTATCCCAACCATACTTGTTCTGCGTGTAGCATGTAGCGGAGTCTTGTGGAACCAACGATCGTCCGAATCAACATCCTCCAATTCAGGCACGAAAAGTCATTAATCATGGCTCTATAGCGTTCCCCATTGACTTCTGCAGGTTGCAGAATCAACCGTCTACCGTCAACCGTCATGACTAATTGGACCTTAAATCATACTATTGTTGTTAGGATCATAGTATTGTTATGAGGATCATAGTATGATTGTACCACAACCATAACACAACAATAGTATGTTGCTCTTTGAATATTGTTATCCCAACCATACTTTTTCTGCATGTAGCATGTAGCGGAGTCTTGTTGGAACCAACGGTCGTCCACAACAACATCCTCCAATTCAGGCACGAAAAGTCATTAATCATGGCTCTATAGCGTTCCCCATTGACTGTAACATTACGGCTGGCTACATTTTTTAAGAAATATGGACCACGAGGGAATCCTCTGCCCATAGAGAAAACCAAACAGTGACTTTTTGAGGGTGTAACGGCTTCGCAACAACAGCTTGTGGAATTTCATTGCAACAAATGCGACAATTTTGGCAACAAATAAAAGTGAGCTTTATCGCTGAAAAAAAATTTCTTTTTAAAATCAGTATCGGTAGCCACCTCGTTTTGGGCCCATTCACCGAACATGCGACGCGCTTGATGGTCGTCCGTCTTCAATACTTGCACGACTTGGATTTTGTAAGCCCTCAAACCCTCATTATCCACTAGAGTAAACGTTGTGCAAAACCGATCCATGGTTGCTCGAATTACCGACTTTGCTGGGCGATTATGTCGACCGAATATTTGACAGAGCGCGCGATGCGTCGCTCGAACCGAACCATTATTTTGGTAAAAAATTTCCCCGATTTGCAAACGTTGTTCCGTAGTAGGTCTATGCATTATGAAATGGCAAACCAAACTAAGCATAAATCAAGTGGCAGCTGTCAAAAAGACCTAAATGATTAAAAAAAACACAAGTTTAAAAACACAACCATTATTATGGTTCAAGGAAGAATAATATGGTTGCACGAGGGCTGCTATATATGTTTCAGGCCTAATAATGAAAATGCGAATATTTATCATCAAAAATGGTTTTATTGTTTTTCAAAGTATTCTCCAGCATGATTTATAAACGTTTGCATGCGCTCAAACCAATTCTCGAAGCACTTTTTCCACTCCGATTGAGACACCTCCAAAACATGGTTTTTGAACGCTTCAACAGCATCTTTAGGCGACGAAAATCGTTGACCACGCATTTTTTTCTTAATGTGCGGGAATAAAAAGAAGTCATTGGGTGCCAAGTCAGGGCTGATCCATCAACTCGACGTTTTGGCCGGTCAAAAAGGCGGTGCTTTGAGCCGATATGTGAAAGCTCGCATTGTTATGGTGCACAATGATTCGTCTTCTTTTGTTCGTTTTTTCTCCGAAGATTCAGGCAGACCAATTGTAGTGTACCACTCAGAATTGACCTTCTACGTTGCTCAAGTGGACGTGACCAGTTTTGCCGAAGAAACAGGCGACCATTTGCTTCGAAGTGCTTCTTCCACGAACAACTTTCGTTGCATTTGGCTCTTCTTCAAAGACCCACACGGTCGGTTGCTGTTTTGTTTCGGGCTCATACGCATAGATCCACGATTCGTCACCTATGACGATCTTGTAAACGTTTTTTGAAGCACCGAGAGTGTATTTTTTAATAATTTCTTTGCATTAATCGACACGAGCTGTTTTTTGAGCGATTGTCTAATTGTGTGGGATCCAACGAGAACAAACCTTTTTTACGGTCAGGTGTTCATTAGAGCGTACCAGGTTACAAGTAAAAAAAAAAAGTTCGCCGTACACCTTCGAATATGAAGTATTATTGAAAGGTAGTTTCAAAAAAAAAATTTTTATTTTTTTATGCCGAACGTAGGGGTCGCGCTTTTACATTTTTCTATATAACTTCTGCATTTATAAACGGATTTTAAAGTGTGATACATCGATGTTTTTGTCTTGACGAGGCCGATTTTTTTGTCTTTGAAGTCATTGAGCTCAAGCACCCCGCGCGAGCTTTAATTTTCTGATATTAGAGTGGTACATTAGGGTAGTAGCAACTGTGATATGATGGGTAAGTACCAGAAAGGGGTGCTTGAGCTCAATGACTTCAAAGACAAGAAATCGGCCTCGTCTAGACAAAAACATCGATGTATCACACTTTAAAATCCGTTTATAAATGCAGAAGTTATATAGAAAAATGTAAAAGCGCGACTCCTACGTTCGGCATAAAAAAATGAAAAAAAATTTTTTGAAACTACCTTTCAATAATACTTCATATTCGAAGGTGTACGGCGAACTTTTTTTTTGAGGTACGCCCTAGTGTTCATGCAATATCGAATGTATGCTGGTGGAAGAAATGCCCAAGGATGCATTTACCTCACATGACGATCTTGCATTATCAGTTCACGCACGGCATCAATGTTCTCTGGCACAACGGCCGTTTTTGGACGACCTTTATCTTCGAGCGAGCTTCGGCCTTGTTTGAATTCATTAAACCAGTGTTTATAGGATGGTGCTTCATCGCTATACAAATATTTAAGTTCAGCGATGCACTCTTGTCGTCATAATCCACGTCGAAAGTTGTGAAAAATGATCGCACGAAAATGTTCACGAGTTAATTCAATTTTTTTGCTTAATTGATTTCACGTCACCGTAAACAACACAAATGATGGTCGTACGTCAAAACGTTCCGAGTACGTTTATGCTAAAAAACGTCGAACTTTCAAATGGAAATGTCAGATGGCGCCAGGCAATACTTAGTGTTGCCTAGGCCAGAAATGTATTAAGCAACCTTTGTAAGTGTCACAGACTTGCATCATAATAGGGTTGTGGGAATCATACTATGGTAGTGGACATTATAACATGGTTGGGCAATAGGCTATAAATAATATACTTTCACAAGATGTTTGATATAATTAAATTGTAATACACATAACCAAAAAAATGGTGAAATTGCGGGATGTTGCTACCAAAAGTTTGGTTTTCACCTTAAAGTCTTCGAAAAGTTTTTAACAAATTTTTTAATAATCGTATATCGGCTGCTATCATTTTTATTATTTTATTTGGGGGGTTGATACATTTGAAAAATGCATTTTTGGGCTTTACTTAAAGTTGTGCTGTTCTTGAACAGATTGACCGATTTGTAGACAATTGGGGTCAAATAAAAAAGAACACAACTATAAAAAAATTAAATTTAAATTTTTAAAAAATATATATTAAAAAATTGTATATTTTTTAAGAAATTTAAGCTTTTTTAAACGTTTGTATAGCCGATTTTTTTTTGTTTATTTTTGACCAAATTTGCATATAAGTATATAAATCCAAAACAGTAATTCGTTTTTTTTTTGGACCGCAATTATTGTTGAAGTAATGAACGAAGATCGGTAACCGATGGACATTTTCAAGAACATTATTGCGAAACTTCGTATTGACAATGTTTTAAATCGCATTAAGGTCGGAAACGAGATTCAAGCAGATCGTTTTGATTTTGTAGATATCATAAATACTTAAAACATATGCAACTCTTTTTACACAATAACTAAAACTAGGATTTCTTTTTCTTAAATCTTAACAGATAAAGAAGCCTCCACTAACATGAACATGACGACACTGTGCAGACGCCGATTGTAATTGCATCTGGGATTGAAACGCTAGAAAGGGAAGGACAATGAAAACGCATAGTGTTGACAGTGAAATGGAGGATTTCGATTTATCCTCGACGGAAATTGCCAACAAAACAGATCCAATCTATTCAATTAAACCGGATTTCATAACACAGTGGTAAGTATAAAGCAGTGTTTAGACTGAAGCGACATGACAACATTTGTCGCGTCGCATTCATTGGGGCAGTCGTGCCATCTCTTTTGTTCACATAGCAATGTATAAGTACATACGAAACTGTGTAACTATACGAGTGTCGCAGCGGAATCGCTTTATATAGCGTCAGTCGCAACACTGCCTATTAAGAAGAAGTTGAGACTTTCTCAAGATTTTGAGAATTTAGTTTGATTTAAGAAAAAAATTAACATGATTTCAATTCACGATTTCAATTCAAACATGTTTTCAATTCACCGTGAAAGTCCTACGAGTATAAAGCAGTGTTTAGACCGAAGCGACATGAAAGCGTTGGTCGCGTCGAATTCATTGCGGCACTCGTGCTATCTCTTTCGTTCACATAGCAAAGTACATACTAAACTGTGTAACTACAGGAGTGTCGTAGCGAAATCGCTTCATATAGCGTCAGTCGCAACACTGCATATTAAGAAGAAAATAAGACTTTCACAAGAAATTGAGAATGTAGTTCAAATTCCTTAAAACAAAAAATCATTTAAAAACATTATTTCAATTCACCGCGAGAGTCCTAACATGGCCAATACTGCAACTTTTAAAATTTTGTCCAATTCTATGCTTCCATTTCTTTCTTGTGTTTCCCCCTTAAAGGCGCCTCAAAAAGGAACGTGAAAATCTCTGCAAATCCATTTACAATCGTTTCGTGGAACATAACGAGTGCAAAAGACTCCTGCAGGCGGCTCAACTCTATAGGCCGTTTATTGGCGACAACGGTGAATTGAATCTATGGACCAGCGATGATTTGGAGCGACTGGCAGCATTTGTTAATGGCAGCACGAACAGCACAAGTTTTGATGGCAGCGACGCGAATGAGGGCGAAGGTCCGGCCTTGGTGCTGCCGCCCTTTGAACTGTGGCAAACAATAGCCATTGCAGTGTGCCTGGCCATCTGCATCATTCTCACGGTGGGCGGCAACATATTGGTGCTGTTGGCCTTTATTGTCGATCGAAATATACGTCAGCCTAGTAATTATTTCATAGCCTCGTTGGCGGCCACGGATATGCTCATAGGTGGGTTTTACAAACCATTTGAAAGACTTTTGACTCTGAATTATAATTTTCTCTTTCAGGTACTGTTTCTATGCCTTTCTACACCGTTTATGTGCTCATGGGCTATTGGGACTTGGGTCCCCTACTCTGTGACCTATGGCTTTCCGTGGACTACACCGTGTGTCTGGTGTCCCAATATACGGTGCTGCTCATCACCATCGATCGCTATTGCTCCGTTAAGATTGCGGCCAAATATCGCAGCTGGCGCACTAAGAGGCGGGTCATCTATATGGTGACCATAACATGGATTATTCCCGCCTTGCTGTTTTTCATTTCCATCTTCGGCTGGGAACACTTTACGGGCAAACGAGACCTGCTGCCCGGCCAGTGTGCTGTGCAGTTCCTCAAGGATCCCGTCTTTAATACGGCCCTCATCATTGGCTACTACTGGACCACGCTGATAGTTCTGTTTGTTCTCTATGGCGGCATCTATAAGACAGCCTACGAGATGCAGAAACGCAGCGAGGCGAAACAACGCAAAATGCAGTCCATGGTCGCTTTGAGTGCTGGTGCCATGTCCGGCATGGCCGGATGTGCCGCGGGCATTGGGGCGATCGAGGAGAAAATTCTCAAGACACAAGGTGACATGGACGGTGCGGCGGATAACGAAGGATATGATAATGGTATGGCCAAACGTTACAGTGGTTCGGGACAGGCGAATCCGTTGGCCAATGCGGCGGAAATAATAAATGGCACCCTGGTAGATGTAGGCGAAGAACAACGACGCATTTCCGAAACCAAGGCGACCACTGGCTCGAAGCCTGATTCGGGTGAAGTGGAGAAGAGCGAACGATCCAGCAGCCCGGCCTTCGACTCGGACGAAGAGAGTTCGGTCAATCAGGCGCAGCAGCTGATCAATCAGCAGAAGTTGTCCAACATACGCAAACGATCTTCCATTGGCCTGGTGTTCGGGGCCCAAGCGGCGCTGATAGCGACGCGTAGTAAAGGTTTGTGCACCCCCACCTCCAAATCCAGTGAAGCTGTGGCCTTATCCTCAGGCGCCAGCTCTCCCCATCCATCATGTCAAAGACTAGAGCGAGCCCAGAGCAAAGAGGAAATTAGTCGCCAGGCACCCTTGGACAAATCGAAGAGGACTTCGTGTGCCACCCTTTCACAGATTGTAGAAACTGAACGTGTTTTTGAAACGCGTCCAGCTGCTAAAGCAGCTGCTTCTAGCAAACCAACAACATCTCCACCACCACCACAACCAAAACCTAACGATGAATCCCCGCTATCTCCCGTCAATTTGGCTCCCATTGTCGTTCCCCGCGAACAGGTGCACGTCGGTCTAGTGCACGCCATTCTACCTCCACCTGAACAATTTCAAAGCGCTTCGCTGTTCTCCGATTGTTCGGAGAATCCCAGTAGCAACAGCGAGTTGCATCTCACCTACGATGTGATGGCCAATAATTCGGAGCTGCGCTTCATGGACGAAAGCTCCATAGCGCTGGCCTCCCCTACCACCACCACCAATAACCACGGTGGTGGCAGTCACATCAACTCCTTTCAACTCCCGCTCAGCACCCACACCGCTGCCGAAGGTGGCAGACAACAAACCCAACTGAAACTCACAAGTGCCGGCAGTCCTTTGCGTGCCAATCAAATTGCCAGCAGCCCGACATTGTTAAGTCAAGCTTTGCAAAAAGTTGCTGTTGCCGCTCAAACCAAAACGACAACCACCAACACCACAACACCAACAACAAATGCCTGTCCTCCACCCACACAAGCCGGTGATGACACCTCCCTAACCCTTCTCTCCACCGAAATTTACTTTGCTCCCCCCACATTTGAAACGCCAGCGGCGAACAATGTCGAAATTGAAAAACATTTACTCGTTTCCTATACAGGTCTCGAAGACTTTGAAAAGGTGCGACGCGAAAGCTGTATCGACATCATGTTGTTCCCGCATGCCGCAACGACATCGGTGGCGGCGACATCTACACGACACAATAGCGCCGATGGAGTGTTGCTGCAACAGAGATGCAGCCTACCGCTGCCACCGCCACCAACAAACGCGAGAACAGCAAAAAATGGTAAAGCAGCTGCCACAACAGCGTCGCAGCGGCCACCGGTCACACAGGGGGTGAGCACAGTGGCGACGGCCGCCTCCTCCTCGACGGCCATAGTGACAATTGCTTCGACCCACGGACCACTGGTCACCTCCAAGAGTCTGGACAAAATAGACGAGCGGGAGACATCCGATACCACCAATAAAATTGCTTCCACATCGGGTACCAGTTCCGGCTCTACCGGTCCACAGTCGAATCCTCCCAAGCGCCAGGCAAGCTCTCTGAAGTTGCAGAAGAAGCCACACCATCATCATCACCACCAGGCCTCCGGCAACAGCCACTCGTCGAGTAGGCGAGACTTTATACATTCCATTAGCAAGCACTTTAAGAGTAAAAAGGCCACCATACCGCTGGTCATCGGCGTGGGCCGCCAGAAGTCCAAATCGGAGAATAGGGCGCGCAAGGCCTTTCGTACGATCTCCTTCATTTTGGGCTGTTTTGTGGCCTGCTGGACGCCGTATCACGTGCTGGCCCTGGTGGAGGGCTTTTGCCGCAATCCGCCATGTACCAATGAACACCTGTATATGTTCTCCTACTTCCTGTGCTATGCCAACAGTCCCATGAACCCCTTCTGTTATGCCCTGGCCAATCAGCAATTTAAGAAGACATTTACACGGATACTTAAAGGAGATTGGCATATGACTTAAGTAGGCTTTCTTCATGTCCCAACCCCCCCACAACATCATTTCTCGTCTTCTTCTAAAAAAATATCTTCCACATACCACACGAACACAATCATGAGTGTAGAAATACAAATATACTTGTTACACATACTTAAAGGGTGATTCCATTGGAGGTTGTATATTTAAGGAAAACATGAAAAATATATTGGTCGAATAGAATTAATTCAATTAATTCAATTAATTCAATTAATTCAATTAATTCAATTAATTCAATTAATTCAATTAATTCAATTAATTCAATTAATTCAATTAATTCAATTAATTCAATTAATTCAATTAATTCAATTAATTCAATTAATTCAATTAATTCAATTAATTCAATTAATTCAATTAATTCAATTAATTCAATTAATTCAATTAATTCAATTAATTCAATTAATTCAATTAATTCAATTAATTCAATTAATTCAATTAATTCAATTAATGCAATTAATTTAATTAATTCAATTAATGCAATTAATTCAATTAATGCAATTAATTCAATTAATGCAATTAATTCAATTAATGCAATTAATTCAATTAATTCAATTAATGCAATTAATTCAATTAATTCAATTAATTCAATTAATTCAATTAATTCAATTAATTCAATTAATTCAATTAATTCAATTAATTCAATTAATTCAATTAATTCAATTAATTCAATTAATTCAATTAATTCAATTAATTCAATTAATTCAATTAATTCAATTAATTCAATTAATTCAATTAATTCAATTAATTCAATTAATTCAATTAATTCAATTAATTCAATTAATTAAATTAATTAAATTAATTCAATTAATTCAATTAATTCAATTAATTCAATTAATTCAATTAATTCAATTAATTCAATTAATTCAATTAATTCAATTAATTCAATTAATTCAATTAATTCAATTAATTCAATTAATTCAGTTAATTCAATTAATTCAATTAATTCAATTAATTCAATTAATTCAATTAATTCAATTAATTCAATTAATTCAATTAATTCAATTAATTCAATTAATTCAATTAATTCAATTAATTCAATTAATTCAATTAATTCAATTAATTCAATTAA
Organism: Hydrotaea diabolus; assembly: GCA_963513945.1. Taxonomy (NCBI): domain Eukaryota; kingdom Metazoa; phylum Arthropoda; class Insecta; order Diptera; family Muscidae; genus Hydrotaea; species Hydrotaea diabolus. The sequence continues at coordinate 236,622,281 of OY740716.1, read as the reverse complement.
TTCAATTAATTCAATTAATTCAATTAATTCAATAATTTCAATTAATTCAATTAATTCAATTAATTCAATTAATTCAATTAATTCAATTAATTCAATTAATTCAATTAATTCAATTAATTCAATTAATTCAATTAATTCAATTAATTCAATTAATTCAATTAATTCAATTAATTCAATTAATTCAATTAATTCAATTAATTCAATTAATTCAATTAATTCAATTAATTCAATTAATTCAATTAATTCAATTAATTCAATTAATTCAATTAATTCAATTAATTCAATTAATTCAATTAATTCAATTAATTCAATTAATTCAATTAATTCAATTAATTCAATTAATTCAATTAATTCAATCAATTCAAATAATTCAATTAATTCAATTAATTCAATTAATTCAATTAATTCAATTAATTCAATCAATTCAAATAATTCAATTAATTCAATTAATTCAATTAATTCAATTAATTCAATTAATTGAATTAATTCAATTAATTCAATTAATTCAATTAATTCAATTAATTCAATTAATTCAATTAATTCAATTAATTCAATTAATTCAATCAATTCAATTAATTACTTTAACTTTTAAATTTAAAATTTCATTTAATTAAATATATTAAATTAATTAAATTAATTAAAGTAATTAAATTAATTAAATTGCAGTACTGCTGCTCTAGCTCTCTCGATGTTTTGTGGTGTTGTAATCCTTCTCACATTCCCTGAATTTACCCCATGTACAATTGATTGCTGTCCAGGAACACGTCCGCGTAGGGGAACAGCGAATCGTAAACGAAAAGCACGCTGTACTGCAATGATCGAGTGCGCATTTGAAAAATACGGTTCCACACAAAATGTGCTCCCCCCACGTGGTCGATGTATGATGACAATTGAAACCTAGACAAATACAACTCTCCCGTCCGCCACTATAAGCCACGCATACTCTCCACTCTCTTCGACCAATAGTGCACCCACAGCCTGCAGTGCAAAAAAGCAACTGTATATTATTAATCAGCAGATGGATACGGTTAGTTATGTCTGCCTGTGTGTCTTTTGGAAGCACGACAGCGGACAAATTAATTAATTAAGGAAATTTTTGCATGAGTATGGCTTGTATTTTGAATTGTAAATATGCGAAATCGGCTCAAGGGGAAAAAAAATCCTTTAAGGGATTTAAGATTGTTAATAATTTTTGATTAAATGAAAGAGAATGGATCTTATATTGATTTATTTAATTTCGGCAATTATAAGTATGTATGGAATACAATATCAGATAAATGTCCGCCTCTGTTAGCCTCGCCTCACAAATGCTAGCACTTTTGAGTACATTTTTCATTACATTCAGCTCGGCGTCGAATTGAGGTTTCTTGAGTAGCAGTAATTTAAGTCGAACTTGCAGTACGTTGTGGTCTATGCTTGGGCCTATTAACTACCGACCCACTATCTTCGAAATCATTCACTACATAATAAATAGTGCGTTTTGTTGGCACGTTGTTTCTTCCAAAAATTTCACGTAACTTTCTCATCGTCACAGTGATCAATGATTGATTTTGATAAAATGTCTAACGCTTTATCGAATATTTTTCCATAATAAATTTGCCACCTTTCAATTTCAAGACTACCAAATATGAACAGTCGAGACTAATGTTTACCAAAATGGCTGCAAAACAAAGGAGTTTACCTTCCCGGCGGACACCCTGTATAACAATTAAATCAAATTTTTCTACTTGTCAAGAAATAGATTAATTTTGAAGTTTTGGAAAGGTCGGACGCATGGGTCGAAAGAGCCCAAAGAACGAAAAATTGTCTTATTCTTTTTTAGGCTTAGGAGGGTATATAAGTTTCGGCCAAGCCCAACTTAACTTGTTATGTCTGGAATTTTTGTTTAACCTTTTCTTACTTTGTTTTCATTAAAAGTCTTGAGACTGTTCATTGAGGTGTTTGCACGAAGGCCAACATCACAACACGATGCCATATCAATAAATAATCAAATCAAGATACGGAAAATTTTTATCGACTTCTAAGTTTATTGATAATTTAATTTAACTATTAAATAAGTATAGTTCATCAAAGTTAATCTGCACTTCTTTTTTTTTGCTTATTCCACAATTCCAAACAAATTATCCACAAATTTAGTGCAATTCCTAGGCGTTATGCTCATCTTAGCCATTGAACATTTATGGTGTTAATTAAATTTTATATATTTAAAACAAAGATAATATACAAACAGATTCACTGGCAAACATGTTTGGCAATCACAAATTTGTAAGCATTTTTCAATCTCCCCTTCTCCCACATTCCGCTTGAAAAAATCTCTTTACAAACACAAATTTGTAGCATAACATTTTATGGCGAGTGAATAGGCCAGAAAGTGCAAAAACAAAAATCATTCTATTTAATGAGAATTCATAAAATATTGAACTTAGTTATGGCAATTTTTAAAACAAGTTCTGCCCTTTGTAAATAAAGCACATTGTTTGTTTTTATACTCTCCACTATAAGATGGCAGTAGATATAAGTTTGTCATTCCGTTTGTAAAACCTCATACAAATACTCATTTTTTGATAAACCCTATAAGTAGTAAGGTGGGTCGATATAGTAATCGATACTCGTATTGTGCTATCGATTTTTCGGTAGCTTTTGGCCTGAAGATAAAAGGCATAACAAAAAAATCATTTTTGAGCCGCCCAAATTTCAATTATTTTTTGACTTTCTCTCAACTTTTATTTTTAAGGTTTTATTAGTAAGTAATAATTTTTTTTAATATAACCTTTCCAATACATACAAATATATACTCGTATAATACAAATTTTCATAAAAGGCAAGAAGTACTCTGTATTCCAGAGTAGCGTACACTGAATGAATTATTTTCGTACTATTTACGAAGTATTCTTTCTATTAGAATGTAGGAAACATTCTTCTTATTATTTACGAAGTTTTTCGTACATTTCGTATATTTTGTAAAGAAGTTTAAGTGAATTTAAGAATTTACGAACTGGTTCTAAAAAAATTCTTCTTGAAAATTTTGTAATTTTCTTGTCATACGAGGTCTGCTCTATTTATTTCCAGCCAAATAATGAAAATGCGAATATTTTTCTTCAAAAATGGTTTTATTGTTTTTCAAATTATTCTCCAGCATGATTTATACAAGTTTGCGTGCGCTCAAACCAATTGTCGAAGCACTTTTTCCACTCCGATTGAAACACCTCCAAAACATGGTTTTGAACGCTTCAACAGCATCTTCTGGCGACGGAAATCGTTGACCACGCATTTTTTTCTTGGTGTTCGGGAATAAGAAGAAGTCATTAGGCGCCAAGTCAGGGCTGTACGGCGGATGGCCCATCAGTTCGACGTTTCGGCCGGTCAAAAAGGCGCTGGTTTGAGCCGATGTGTGAGAGCTCGCATTGTCATGGTGCACAATGATTCGTTTTTCGAATTTCTCCGAAGACTTTAGGCAAACGAATTGTGGTGTACCACTCAGAATTGACCGTTTTACATTGCTTAAGGGGAACAGTCGCCACGTGGCCAGTTTTGCCAAAGAAACAGGCGACCATTTGCTGCGAAGTGTTTCTTCCACGAACAACTTTCGTTAGATTTGGCTCGTCTGCGAAGACCCGCAAGGTCGATTGCTGTTTTGTTTCGGGCTACTACGTACATAGATCCATTTTTCGTCACCTGTGACGATTATATAAACGTATTTTGAAGCACCGTGATCGTATTTTTTCAAAATTTCTTTGCATTAATCGACATGAGCCTTTTTTTGAGCGATTGTCCAATTGTGCGGAATCCAACGAGAACAGACCTTTTTAACGGCCAGGTGTTCATGCAATATCGAATGTATGCTGGTGGAAGAAATGCCCGAGGATGTCTTTAATGCCCAAGGATGCATTTATCTCACATGACGATCTTGCATTATCAGTTCACGCACGGCATCAATATTCTCTGGCACAACAACGGTTTTTGGACGACCTTCACGACCTTTGTCTTTGAGCGAGCATCGGCCACGATTTAATACATTACACCAGTTTTTCACAGTGCTATCGTATGGTGCTTTATCGCCATACAGTGATTTAAGTTCATCGATGCACTCTTGTCGTGATAATCCACGTCGAAAGTTGTGAAAAATGATCACGAGTTAATTCCGTTTTGATTTTTTCGAGCCACTGTAAAAACCACAAATGATGGTCGTACGTCAAGACGTTCTGAGTACGTTTATGCTAAAAAAATGTCAAGCTTTCCAATGGAAATATCAGATGGCGCCAGAAATATATATAGCACCCTCGTACCAGCTGTGACAGCTAAAAATTTCACCAAACTCTATTGGCAATTTTTTGGTAATGTGTATTACAATTTAATTATATCCAACATCTTGTGGAAGTATATTATTTATAATCTATTGCCCAACCATGTTATAGTGTCGACTACCATAGTATGATTCGCACAACCATATTTTGATACAAGTCTGTGACCCTGCAAGTCTGTGACACCTACAACCATATTATACTTCCTAAAACCATAATAACGGTTGTTTTTGTTAGACTTGTGGTTATCAATTACTTCGGAGTTGGTATTTTTGACAGATGTCACTTAATTTATGCTAAGTTTGGTTAGCCATTTCATAATGCATAGACCTACTACGGAGCAACGTTTGCAAATCGAATACCAAAATAATGGTTCGGTTCGAGCGACGCATCGCGCGCTGCGTCCAATATTCGGTCGACATAATCGCCCAGCAGAGTCGGTAGTTCGAGCAACCATGGATCGGTTTCGCACAACGTTTACTCTAGTGGATAATGAGGAAGGATCTTGGTTTTCGGGCTTATAAAATCCAAGTCGTGCAATTATTGAACCCGGACGACCGCATTTTCGGTAAATGGGCTCAAAACTAGATGGCCACCGATACTTATTTAAAAAAGAAAATTGTTGATGCCCACAACTATAGTATGGTTCACACTCAGCCATACTATGATCTCCACAACCATATTATGATCCTCATAACCATAGTATGTTTCACATACAACCATAGTATTATACTTACAACCATGTTTATTTTAAATGAAACACAAATTATTTTAGAAACTATTGTCATTTCTTTTTATTATGATAATATTGGTATGGTTCAATTATGTATGAAACAAAATATCGGCCAAATGGCCGCCGCGACCTCGGCGGTACACCTCCATCCGATGGTCTAAATTTTCGATGACGCTGAGGCATAATTGAGGTTCTATGCCGTTAATGTGCCGACTTATCTCATCCTTAAGCTCTTGAATTTTCGCTAGCTTATCGACGTACAACTTTTCTTTCAAATAACCCCAAAGAAAGAAGTCCAACGGTGTCAAATCACCTGATCTTGACGGCCAATTAACATCGTCACGAAGTGAGTTAACACGGCCATTGAATTTGTCGCGCAAAAGAGCCATTGTTTCGTTAGTTGTGTAGCAAGTGGCACCGTTCTGTTTAAACCACATATCGTCCACATCCATATCTTCCAATTCGGGCCATAAAAAGTTCGTAATCACATCACGATAGCGAACACCATTCACAGTAACTGCCTGAACAGCCTCATTTTGGAAAAAATACGGCCCGGTGATGCCGCCAGTCCATAAACCTCACCAAACAGTCACTCTTCGTGATTGCATTGTTTTTTCGACAATCACTCTTCGATTATCATTGCCAGATATGCGGCAATTCTGCTTATTGACGAATCCACTGAGGTGAAAATGTGCCTCAACACCGAAGATGATTTTCTTCGAAAATTGATCTTAATAAGCTTGAATAACATTAACGCGTTGCTCCCTTCTGTGTCATTCCATGGTTCAAATTGAATTAGTTTAAAATTGAGAAATATCAAATGAAATGCAGAAAAAAACTTGACGTTTAGGTGTGGTTCACATTCAATATCGGCCCTTAAAATTTAACCACCCTTTATTATTCACACGCAACCATGTTATGATCCCTACAACCATAGTATGATCACACACAATAATAATTTTTATTAGAACAATGTCAACAATAGATTTGAATTATAGCAATTATTTCAAAAATACATCAAATTCAAAATAATAGAAGTCATTTATTAAATAGTAGAAAAAATCAGTTTAAAAAAGCATAAGCGTTTTCAATACAAATATTTCAGTTTGTTTTAAAAATTTCCACATAAAAAGTAATATTATTGCGTTTGTTCCATAACAATTACATTGTTCTAAAAAACATATTTAAATGAAGAAAAATTACAATCATACAGTTTGATTGCCGTTATTATATTATTGTTTACATAAAATCCAAAAAAAACAATACTTTTGTCGCTCCAATCAAATTTAATTTATGGCTACAACCATATTTTTATTTTTTTAAATTGGCAGTAATACTATTGTTACATTTCAACAATATTAATATTGCGGCGATCATACTATTGTCAACATGGAATTCAAAAAACAATACTATGATTGCGATGAACATACTTTCATTGCAGAGAACGTATTTTTTCTCTTCGTGAACAATAGCTGTCAAACGAAATAAGCTAGGACCCTGAAATTTGTATTCTTATTGTCATAAGCTGTTTGCGGTTGATAATAGGCGAAATCGACTTAGGGGAAAAAAGTTTTCATTCCTTTTTTAAGTACTCGTATTATCTCAACGATGAAGGGTATACAAGACTCGGCATGACCGAACTTTACTTGTTAAAGCCAATCAGAATCTACTAACGTCACTTTAACTAAGTCAGCTATAGCAGCAAATATTCGGCATATAGTAAGGCGTTCAGCAATTTTTTGCATTAAGTGTTCTGTGCTCTAACCTACCAACAATTGAATCACCCTATTTAAAGTAAAAATTCATAGTATATGTATGTATATACACACACACACACAAACCAAATACAAATGTACATACAATGTTGTTACAATTAATACGCTTCTTTTTCGTTTATTTGTTGAATATATTTTTTTTTCCAAATAAAAACTGAAAACACTAGACATACTTAAGTACACCTTTTTGTATAACGGAGCGAAGCTTCATAAGAGGGCAGCAGTTTCGACCTAAGTATTTTGTATAATTTGTTGTACATACAGACAGACAGACCGACCAACCGACAAACAAACCGACCCACAAACCTAAAGCCTTGTACAATACAACTTATATTTATATGGGTATATGGCACCCACAGACATACATACAAACGAACGAACGAACGAAAGAACGTACAGACAGACATCAAAAAGACAGACAGACATACCCGCCCACCTACCACTCGTTAAAGAACTCCACGCTTGAATGCACAATCTAACGAGCCCCTGGATTGTGACTAAATCGTGTAATTTCAACCGGAGCAAAATACTCAGCTCTATACTGCAACAGGCCCGTTAGAAATACAGCTCCTCCACCCATACCACCCACCACTAGCCTCTTATTCAGTCGTACCTACAGACACAAGAACTCCTTTGGAAACAGGTCAATTCAAATAGAAAAAACAAAAACCTAAAAAAAGTCTATCATTTCAAATGGTCCTCCCACAAAGACACACACACCAACACATTTAAAAACACTACCAAAAAGGATAATGTAACCACACACACATATACTATGTGTGTGTGTGTTTGTAGCCTACATGCCTACATATACGTTTATGTATGTATGTGTGCAGCATGTCTGTGTAATGAAACACCAAAATAGTGAATGTTCGTCAAAATATATCTACAAAATAACATAACCTAACATAAATATACACTTGTAAGTTTACAAAATATATCATCGGCAGCATTGCATCCTCAGCCTGATTCGGATCCGGATCCTGGTCACACCATCACCACCACCACCCCCATTTCTCTGTGCAATACTCGACGATTGAAAAGATGGATGGTTGGACAGACGGACGGACGGTCGAATGGATGGATATAGGCTGAATGCATGATATTCAATTGTAGCATTTAAGTTTTAAATCAAATTTTAGACAATAACTAAATACATAAATGCAAAAATAAAGATAAAGAAAAAACAAAAACAAAAAGAAAACTAAAAGTAAAACTAAAACTAAAAACAAACTAACATATCCTTGACACTAATACACTGAGACACCGACAGACAGACACGCCGACACACACACTGACCCACACAAAGGATTTAATCAAAAAAAACATATAAAGTGTATATCATATTTTACAATTACTTAAAATATTGAATATAATTAACTCGAATACAATAATAAATAATAGTATACTCGTACGCATAGGCATACATAGTACTTATACATATGTAGAACAACTACATAGTACATACTTACACATAAGCCTAGTGCAGCAGCCGCATCTAACTAAACCCGGTCTTCCCACACCCACCCCAGCCCACCCGAGCCACCAAGCTTCATAAAAGCAAACCAGCGCTCATAAACCGCCCCCCCCCCCCTCCATGCCGAACGTACCAGCAACCGATTAACAAATAATAGTATCCAATATTTATAACCAATAAATATCAACAAGACCTCCCAACCACATCTTAAGTACATGCATACCAACCATACTTTACATATTTAATAGAATTTAATAGAAATTACAACAATAATAATAATAATAACAAACAATAAAAAGTAAATTCAAATCTACAAAAAAAAAATAACTGCCTGTAGTCAATATTTATTTTGAAATGCCTATTTACACTTGCAGGAAAAACAACGCCCGTAATTGAGGGGAGGTCTCATCGCTAAATGGTGGTGTGAGCCAGTCTCGGAAGCAAACAAAACAACCAGAGTTAAGTTCGAACTGTGTTTCCGCTTATCTGGGAAACTAAACTAAAAAAACACAAGTAATAAAAAAGGCTTGGTCGATATTAAGAACCTAAGCAGAGAAAAAAAACCGGTACTTTCTTAAAAAGTACTTAAAACCAACAATCTATAGCAACAACCAATACATGTACGAATTCAGTTCCAATAATTAGCTTAGTCTGTTAGGATTACCGATAATTATTTTCTTTATGTGAAACAATCAGTTCCCTTTACTTAAAATAGCTGTCTTCGCAATCAACATTCGGTAATGGAATACATGGATAGTACGTGCCACCTACAACATTCAGTTGGCAAAAAATTCAGTTGTGGCAACAAATCTGTTCTCTGTGTGCAAAGTTGAGGGAATTTTATAGTACACACACATAGAAAAAATCAATTAGACATCAGTTCAAACTGCAGAAATTCGATTGGATAAACATTTTTCTGTTGCAATTACCAACAATCCATGGTTTTGATGGTTACATGGTTCGACATACCATAAGGTAGGTATATAAGTACTTATATATACGGTATGTACTATAATGTCACGGTACTCTCAGCCAATAAGTCGGTTATAAAAACCGAATTCATTTCATCTATATATGTGACGCGCAAAATAGAAAGGGGCCTAAGGTTAAAAAACATTTTTTTTTCAGGAGAGTCATTTTAAAGATTAGGTCCCTTTCTTGTTGCGCTTAGAATCGTCGACTTCACTTTCATAAAATGCGCATATCTCTGGGAGGGAACACTTTTGGGGCATGGGATCGGTCTCATTCGATGATCAGATGTTGTCCACATCAAAAAAATGAAAAAAAATGATTTTTTTTATCCTTAGGTCCCTTTCTCTATGCGATGTCACATATAAAAAAATGTTTTCTGTTTTTCGTTATTGCCAGTAGCAGGTTCTTACGAACGAACATTTTGAGAAAACACTCCGGAACAGTTGGGAAATCGAAAGTTGATTTTTTGGATAGGATTTTGTGTGCAATTGTTCCGGAATGGCTTTTCGGTCGAACTGCACATTCCGATTTGAAGCTGCCGATGATTCTTCTCACGGTAGACAAGCCAACGTGCACAATGAACAAGAATTCGGCGACAGCGAAATTGATGCGAGAATGCAAATTCATCATTTGGAAAGAATGGCGCAAAAACGAGCTTTAATATTGCTCTCCAAAGATTTTCGTCAAACGCTTGCCGTCATCCCGAAATCTACTGCTGCCGATAAACTTACTGCCTGCACGCAGAAAAAAAGTATGGTTGGGATAACAATATTCGAAGAGCATCATACTATTGTTGGTTATATGGTTGTGGCACAACAATATTATGATGATCGCAACAATAGTATAAATCACACACAACCATACTATTATCCCCATAACAGTATTATAGTCGTCACAACAATATAATTATTCACAAACAACCATACTATGATCCCCACAACCATATTTTTATTCACATTCTACCATACTAAGATCCCCACAACCATATTATGATCCTCATAACCATAGTATGTTTAACGTACAACCATAGTATGATCTTCACAACCATAGTATGACTTTCACACAATCATACTATGGTCCCCAAAATTTCTTGCAAAGATTGTATTAAGTTGTTATTTAACAATAGAGAATTTTATTAAGTAAGTTATGTAATAGGAGTAGGAGTGATTTATTAAACAGTAAAAAAATGTATTTATTTAAAAAATTTCAGTTATACTAATTCGTAGTTTGTTTCGAAAAAATTAAATTATTTTTACTATTACTGCGTAAGATTCGTAAAAATAACATTGTCAAATTAAAAAAAATACAATTTTGCCGGTATGATCGCCGTAATCATGCTATTGTTAACATAAAACCCATGAAAACAATACTTTTGTTCCACCAACCATATTTATATTGTTGCTACAACCATATTTTCATTTTTTAATTTGCAACAATACTACTGTTACATTTCAACAATAGTAATATTGCCACAATCATACTATTGTCAAAAGGAAATTTAAAAAACAATACTATGGTTGCGACGACCATACTTTTATTGCAGAGAACATACTACTGTTGCCGTGACCATATAGTAACCATATCTTTTCTCTGCGTGTGCCTGAATTCGTCGTCTTTGTCAAGAATTTCATTTTGAACACGAACATAAGAGTCGCGTTGCAGAACGACTCATCGGCTCTTGAATTCTCGAAACAACTGCTGGCGCTTGCCAATGATCAAATTCCTGTTGAAGTTTCTACAGGCTTGATAACGTACCCGGCAAATTTTTGCGAGTTAACCAAAGTTTTCCCCGGCATTGCACAAAAATAAAATCTCTATTGGATAAGTAACCGGAGCAATACTAGCAGCGAAGAATAATGTCGTCGAAGCTTGAATTTGATTAATCAAAGTCAAATCGGCGGAGAACTGCATTCGTACAAATCAATCCGCTGACAGCGTGACCTACGAGGATCAAGCGACAAACTATTCGATGGAACTCCGCCGCATACTTTACAGCGGAATCTGATTCATCCGAAATTGCGCACGGCTACGCGGCGGTCTATCAAGAAACTGATGAACAATATGTCATCATTAAGGGTAAATTCAAAGGAGAGGAATTCAATAAATCGCAAGGCAAATCGTTGGAATTTGAACTGTCTATGTTTTATTAACACTCTGGAGTTTATCTGAAGGCGTTAAATTCAGGCGAGTCGAAGTTCGCCGGGTCCACTGTAGTATACTTATATAATAACACTGTGGAACATTTTTGGGGTTATTGTCTGGGGGGTGAGAAATTCCAAGTCAGGGTGATGGTACTAGGTCAGTATATTAAAACCCTCAAAAACGTGTAGAGTCTTATAACTTTCACGTAAAGTCACATAACCTATAAACAAAATGCGACATAGATCATAGAAATCGATTAACGCGTTCTGCTTTTATTTACAATTAAGTGAAGTTACTTACTTACGTGAAAGTTATAAGACTCTACACGTTTTTCCGTTTGGGATTTATATGTTTTTAAAAAAAAAAAAATTTTTTTTTGGCAAAATTTTCTTCATAAATTTATTTCTAATTGCTAAAATGTTGATTTGGTAGAGAAACAGTATATTAATGGATTAAAGAAAATGTAATTATTAATTTTTCTCAATTTATTTCAGCAAAATCGAACTAGTCGTTCTCGAGTTATGTCAAACTTCGTTTTTACCAACATTTTACAACTAAGCGAAAAAACATCAAGATAAGGAAAAAATGTAAAAGGTCATAAAAAAACTGGCACATACGAACGCAAAACCCTTTGAGGGTTTTAATATACTGACCTAGTACCATCACCCTGACTTGGAATTCCTCACCCCCCAGATTGGCTGTTGTACTGTGTAATTTATGGCTTTAGGTTGCTACAAAAGGTTTGTTTTAGATATAAACACATTTAGAAATCCCCGAAAAAAACGATTAGTACTCGTAACAACAAAAACTGTATTTATTTTATTTTTATTTTTTCTTGTATTAAACAGTTTAAGCTTCAAGGGCCAGACGGTTATATATAAATAAATAATTATTTTTCAGAATATTGAAACGGGCTTTATTGTTTTAGGGACATTACTTAGACTTGATCAATATTTTCACGATTATATCCTTATTATTGCAAACTATGTCTCTTCAACCGATAGGATAAGTTCCCTCTAGTGAAATAACATTCGGTTGTAGCAATAGAATACAGGGATAGTACGTACAACCAAAAAAAATTTTTTTTAAATTATTTAGTCCAACATTTCTCCAATTTTTGTATCTCTTCGAAAAAATAGGATTTTTGGAGTTCCATATAAAAGGCATTTGTTTGATCAAAAATTTCATCGTTGGAGCTAAATCTCTTTTCACTTAGTCATTTCTTAAGGTTTGAAATAGTCAGTGGGGGCTAAATCCAGAGAATTTGGCGGATAAGGTACCAATTCGTAACCCAATTCATGCAATTTTCCCATTAAGACTGCACACGTGTGCACCCGTGTATTGTTTTGAGGAAAAATAACTTTTTTCTTGGCCATAGGGGGTAGTTTTTTTAAATCCTCGTTAAATCAGTCCAATAAGTAGCCGTTTATTGTTTTTCCCTTTTGAAGGTATTCGGTGTGAACTATCCCTCATACACGCAGAGAAAAGATATGGTTAATATATGATCACGGCAATAATAGTATGTTCTCTGCAATAAAAGTATGGTCACCGCAATAATATTATTGTCTTTTGTCTTTTCATTTTGACAATAGTATGTTGCGGCAATATTAATATTGTTGAAATGTAACAAAAGTATTGTTGCCAAATTTAAAAATAAAAGTATGGTTGTAGCAGCAATAAAAATAGGGTTGGTGGAATAAAAGTATTGTTTTCATGGGTTTTATGTTAACAAAAACATGATTATGGCAATCATACCGGCAAAATTGTAATTGTTTTTAATTTGACAATGTTATTTTTACGAATCTTACGCAATAATAGTAAAAATGATTAAATTTTTTCAAAACAAACTACGAATTAGTACGAGTATAACTGAAATATTTTTAATAACTATTTTTTTACTGTTTAATAAATCACTCCTATTATTACATAACTTACTTAATAAAATTCTCAATTGTTAAATAACAACTTAACCCAATCTTTACAAAAAAATTTATGGATCATAGTATGATTGTGTGTAAGTCATAATATGGTTGTGAGGATCATACTATGGTTATAAAGATCATAATATGGTTGTGAGGATCATAGTATGGTTGAATGTGAATAATAATATGGTTGTGGGGATCATAGTATGGTTGAATGAGAATAATAATGTGGTTGTGGGGATCATAGTATGGTTGTGTTTGAATAATTCTATTGTTCTGAGGACCATAATATTGTTATGGGGATCATTGTATGGTTGTGTGTGAACCATACTTTTGTTGTGGTGATCATAATATTGTTGTATCACAACCATATAACCAACAATAGTATGATGCTTTTCGAATATTGTTACCCCAACCATACTTTTTTTCTGCGTGTACATCCCAAAAACCTGTCCCCTTATTGGCCGACAAAGTCACCTTGGACTTCTTCGGAGCCGGTTCACTCGGAGAAACCCATTGTTTAGACTGCTGCTTAGTCTTCGGAGTGTTGTAATGGATCCATGTTTCATCCACAGTTACAAAACGCCGCAAAAACTCATTCGAATGACGGTTAAATAACTCCAAACAATCCTTTGAAGTTGTCACACGCTTACGTTTATGGTCAATTGAGAGCAAAAGCGGCAGGCACCTTTCTTAAGAACAACTGATCATGTAAAATCGAAACCACACTGCCATTTGAAATGCGTATGGCACGAACAATCTCCCGCACTTTTACTCTTTGATCGACCAACACCGTACGTGGTTTTTTTCGACATTTTCGGGCGTATTGACCTCAAATGCCCGTTTAGAACGTTCAGCGTCATTTGTGCTTGTGCGATCACAACGAAAGTCAGTAAGCTACGTTTTTAGCATTGAAATCGATACCCTAGTATTTAGCAAGCTTTTCCTTGCTTTGATTGAACACTCTAAATTCACATTTCTCCATTCTTAACAAAATCCACGATGTTGTATGTCTTGAACAGCTATTAAACACAAACTAAATGGCGGAACTCTCTCAAAATTTGACAGTAGTCTTTTAACAGATGGTACTTGCTGCGAGCAGTGTTGCATTTCATATAACTACGCGAAAGTTGGATAAGTTACGGAATTATTGATGTGCCCTCGTATAACATAATAGGTTCCAATTGGCTATAGACAAATATGTGCGGCAAAAAACATGGTGTTACAAAATAATCATACTGCTCAGTATGTCTGCAAAGCAGGTGCAAGTTAGGTAAGACATGGTTCCGGTTTAAAAACTGATAACTGATATTTATCGAGTTTCTTTTTGATAACTGATAACTGATATTTAAAAGGCTTAATGCGTCCAGGGACTAAATGTTATAAAAACGAGTTTCTTTTCGAATTATACAAGCCTAACTCTAACGTCATTTAGTGCTAATGGATACTTTAAAAATAATTATGACTTAATTGCAAATAGCCTGAGCTAGTTTTATGTGCTTAAGACATGAACATTTATTAGATTCAAAAAATTCCAGAGATGCTTATAGCACGGAACCGGGCAATTTAAGTTCATATTTTAATATGGAGAGTGTTTAGCTATATGGATAGTATTATTTACTTTGTGGTTCAACGTCAAGCAAATTTAATTTGTTATTTTTACCGGCCGGTAAGTTTACGGGTCGGTTTTTGGGCCCCAAAGAACCTAGACTTCGCCCATAGGTTAACGCCTCAGCTAAATCGTAAAATGATTGCCATGTTCAAATTCTTCGTAAAATTCCACTGTTTCAGTGTAGCCGTAAGTCTATGTTCGAAAGGACCAAATTTTCGGCACCCAGGGGCATTGGACCCAGGGGTCAAGGTCTTAAAAGTAATCGAATCGTTAAATAAATATGATATTAGGATTCGTGACAAAATTTTAAAGTTTTTTTAATCACATGTGTCCATAAATCAAGGAGGCCGATTTTTAGACCCATGAGGACCGGTCAATTGGCACAAATCATTAATAAAGGTACATATTTTGATTTGTAAGAAATTGTCACTGCTTGTGAGTACCCATATGTCTCCAAACATTAGTGTTTCTGAGTACCCAGATGTCCAAGTTAGAGAGGACATATTTTCATCGTTCTTGGAATCGTAAAATATGTGAGATATTCTGATTCGTTGCGAAATTTTATGGTTTTTTAATACCTATATGTCCATAGTTCAAGGAGTCCAATTTTTGGGCCTATATGTTCCCAATCCCAAATTGGTTTAAATGTTAAATACAGGTACATATTTGAATTTGAGAGAAGATTTCTGGAAAGCCATATGTTCCTAAACATGGGCCCAAGTACCCTAGGTCCTTGCCACTTCCACTTCCAAAAAGGTGATATAAAAATTAATAAGTCAAATTACATAGCAAGAAAATATGATCCGTACTTTTTTTGGTCCCCCGAAGGTAAACTATTTTCCCTTTTGCCCAATTTTGTCCATTTTCAATACGATTGTGGTTAATATAAGAATATTCGAAAAGCATCATACTATTGTTGGATATTGTCCTCGCAACAATAGTATGATTCACATTCACAACCATACTAGATCGTCAAAACCATATTATGATTCTCACAACAATAGTATGATTCACACAGAACCGAACTATGATTCTCACTCAACTATACTATGATTTCCCAAACATATTATGATCCCCAAAACCATATTATGATTCACACTTAACCATGTTATGATCCCTACAATCATTGTATGATCACACAATTATACTATGATCCCAAATATTATCTAATAAAGTAGAATTGGGTTAAGTTGTCAACCATAGATTTGAATTATAAATTTTTTAAAATTACATTAAATTCAAAGTAATATTAGTGATTTATTTAACAGTGGAAAAATTCAGTTTTAAAAACGTAAGCGTTTTTATTAAAAATATTCCAGTTAAACAAAGCAAAAGCAGTTTATTTGAAAATTTTTAATTTCCATATAAAAAGTACTATTGTTGCATTAGATCCGTAACAATAAACTTGTTCTAAAAAGCAAACATATAGTATTATTGCTATAATCATATTAATGTTAACATAAAATCCAAAAACAATACTTTTGTCGCAGCAACAATACTTTTGTCGCAGCTACATCCATATTTTCATTTTCAAATTTGGCAATAATACTGATGTTACTTTTCAACAATATCAATATTGCGGCAATCATAATATTGTCAAAATTTAAGTCATGGTAAGTGTATGCCGTACCCATATAGTAACCATGTTTTTTCTCTGCGTGTGCTTAATTGACGAATTGAAGTGTAAGATAAAACTTAGTTTAGGTCTGAGGTTCCGTCTACTTAAAACTTCACTGCACCAACATTTGGTTATGCTGAATGTTGGTCGGGCCTTTATAGTTCACCTGGTTTCTACATATGTGACGCGCAAAATAGAAAGGGACCTAAGGCTAAAAACCTTAGGAGAGCCATTTTAAAGATTAGGACCCTTTTTATTTGCGCTTAGAATCTTCGACTTCACTTTCATAAAACGCGCATATCTCTGGGAGGGAACACTTTTGGGTCATGGGATCGGTCTCATTCGATGCTCAGATGTTCTCCACATCAAAAAAAAAGTGAAAAATTGATGAAAAGTTTTGTCCAGGAGAGCCATTTTAAAGATTAGGACCCTTTCTATTTGCGCTTAGAATCTTTGACTTCACTTTCATAAAACTCGCATATCTCTGGGAGGGAACACTTTTGGGTCATGGGATCGGTCTCATTCGATGCTCAGATGTTGCCCACATCAAAAAAAGAAAAAAAAATGAAAATTTATTTTTTTGACCCTTAGGTCCCTTTCTTTATGCGCTGTCACATTTGGACATATGGCAATTCAAATTAAAGCAAATTAAACCACAAATACAAAAAATGGATTTATTTTTCTTCTGGGTATTTACTTTATTTGTTTATGTCGTTTTTGACTGGGCTGATTGGTCAGTCTTCCTTCATGAATTAAATAAAACTAATTTATTCCATGTTTTCATGGAATAATTTAGTTTTATTTAATTCATGAAGGATTTATTTTTTTTATTAAACTTCGGGTTCGTTAAAGTCAAAAAAGTCAAAACAAGCTGCCAATTGTAAAAAATGCATATGGGTTCTCCAATTAATACAAACTTTACTACGATTCTTCATATGTGACAGCGCATAGAGAAAGGGACCTAAGGGTAAAAAAATCAGTTATCATTTTTTTCTTTTTTTGATGTGAACAACATCTGAGCATCGAATGAGACCGATCCCATGCCCCAAAAGTGATCCCTCCCAGAGATATGCGCGTTTAATGAAAGTGAAGTCGACGATTCTAAGCGCAAATAGAAAGGGCCCTAATCTTTAAAATGGCTCTCCTGAACAAAACTGGTTTTTAACCTTAGGTCCCTTTCTATTTTGCGCGTCACATATGGATTTATTTTTATTATTTTTCAGTTAAGGCTGTGATCGGTCTCATGAAAACATGGGGCCAAAAACGGCCGTTGTATTCAAAGCGGTCATAAATATGATAATTGTTGCTTAAGAACGATTAATAAATTCGGCCAAAATTTATGTTATTTTTTCTTGCTTTCATTAAATTGTAGGGCCATGGGCCCTAAGGGTCCATAATGTGGTCCTCTTTACACACTTTCAAGAATATTACACTAACACAGTGTGATAATAAGTGTGTAGGACTGTCACACAGGTAGCCTAGGTTCCAAATCGCTTAAGAAAATATAAATTCATTCACATGACTTGCATGCCCACTTCGTTATTGCCAACAAGTACTAATAAGCACCACATATAAAGTATAGGGTGATCCATCTATAGGTATTTTTTCAGAACAAAAAAAAATATAAAAATTCAAATCAAGTGTAGAATCTTTTTTGGTAATTTGAAAGGACATTTTATGGCATTTATTTTTTGAAAATAATTAACTTCAAATGTTGGCAACTGTATTATGGAAATGAGCGTTCGGTGAGAAACGGGAAGATCCGCTGTTTTCGACCAAAATTTTGTTCATTTCAGGCACAACGGCAAAGTCAATAAACAAAATTGCCGCATTTGGGCTGAAGAGTAACAAGAAGAGGTTCATAAGGTGCCTTTATATCCAGAGAAACTTACGGTTTGGTGCGGTTTATGAGCTGGTGGAATCATCGGCTGAAGAGCAACAAGAAGAGGTTCATAAGGTGCCATTATACCCAGAGAAAATTAGGGTTTGGTGCGGTTTATGGGCTGGTGGAATCATCGGTGCATATTTTTTCAAAAATGATAATGGCCGGAAGGTAACCGTGAATGTTGCTCACAATCGCGCCATGATATCGGACTTTTTGCTACCTGGAATTGAAGCCCGTAATCTTGACGACACTTGCCACTTGCCATAAAGCTGCTCAAACAATGGATCTATTGAGAGGTCATTTCGAAAAGCTGCAAATTACGGTTTGGACCAGTGAGTTGGCCGCCTAGATCGTGTGATATCACACCTTCAGACATTTTTCTTTGGGTTACGTAAAGTCCAAAGTCTATGCTGACAAACCAGCTACGATTTAGGTTTTGGAAGCCAACATTACGCGTGTCATTAAAGCCATACCGGTCGAAATGCTCGAACGAGTCATCCAAAATTGGACCCTCAGAATGGAAACCCTGAGGCGTGGATGTGGCCAACATTTAAAGGAAATTATAAGTATATTCAAAAATTAAATGCCATAAAATGTCCTTTCAAATTACCAATAAAGATTCCACACTTGATTTGAATTTTTATATTTTTGTTGTTCTGAAAAAATACCTCTAGATGGATCACCCTATATAAGTATTATAAATTCGTGTATGAAAATTTCAACAACTTCGAGATCAAATTCATAAATTGTTGCCGGAATTGACCGGTGCTCTTGTTTGAGGTCAAAAAGAGATAATTCAGACACCTTTTTAATTATACGAGTATATAAAAAAATATAATATTTGGTTAGTAACGAGCCCCCGGAATCGGTAGGCGAGTTGTTTTTGTTGCAATTCCCTCCATAGCCCCCGCTTAGTATTTGTATTTGTACAATCATTCAATTAACGAATATCACCCCATTGTGACACACCCAGTGTATGTGAACTTTGAGTAGGGGGAAATGAATCGGAGAAGCCGATTTGAATTTTATATCTAGGAAACGTCATCCGATCAAATATTGCGCTGCTACAAACGTTTAGAAACACACACACACGAAAGTGTAGTTTAAAGTAATTTCCAGTTAACATGCAAGTTGCAAGTCTTGGAACTATTCCGCCAGTTGTACGACTACTCGTAATTATAGGCGACGCACTCGTAATTGAGAGTATGAGCCGACACGAGCCGATTAATGATAGTTTGTTTGTGAATACCCAAACGACTCGGTTTGTTGCTATTTAAACGGTTTACTATAAATATTCAGTTCCGAAGAGGGGCATTAGGGTCTAAACATTATGTGATATACTATTTTTCTATTTTAATTGTACAGTGCGTTTAACAAGACTGTGCCATAGTAACAGCAACGGACAGAAAGTAAAGATTCGTTTTTCTACCTGCTGCAAAATAAAGGCGTGATATTAAATAATATTTTCATAAAATGTCAACAAGATTATTATGTACACTATCGCCCATGTAAATAGGGCCCCTCTAGCCTAAGTAACAAATACATATTCTAATTTGTTTAACACCTCTTAGACATTTTGTTTAACCCCTACTGTACTTCATACAAAAAAAAGGTTCAAGCCTTGGAAGTGTCTCGTTAGGTCCATTTTCTTATATTTTTAACAAGTGTTAAAAAAACCAGAAAAATCTGATTAAAATATATGTAGGAGCTCTATCTTATAGGCTGTTTCCACTACGGTCGCGTCCGCGTCCACGATTTATCGATAATTTTTAATGGTGTTTCCATTGTGTTATGCGTCCACGTTTGCGTTCAAACAGCTGTTTGTGTTTATTTGTTTTTTTAGGGTGCGAAAAATTTTAATATTTTTGTCTTATCATGGAGTTAAATGATATTATTTTGCTAACCGCAGTGGAAAATGAGGACCAAATGGTATTGCGCCTAATGGAAATTCTGCGCCAGTCACTTCCAGCTTCTCCCTTATCTCTTTGTGTATGTGGGTGTTTTTGCGAGCGCCCCTCAGGCCATCAATATTTTCCTCTCAGAGGTCCAACAGATATAGTGTTGATACTGCTGTCCATTCCGTCTTTTTGAAATCTAAAATAATTGAAAAAATTAATATTATTTAAACAAAAGCAAAAATATTAACTTACCTCCTGTTTTTTGAATTTTGGATGTTTATATTTATAATGACTAACAGCTGTTTTCATAGGGATGTGCAATTTGCGATATTGCCATTGATAGGTATGGGTGGGTTTCGACTGCAAAAATAATCGAATTTATAGTAAATGCGACTTATCGATAAACGCGTCCAATATGAACGCGACTTTTTCCCATACCTAACTGCCTATGTTTTTTGTATAGGCTGTAACGCGCGTTCGTTGATTTTTGGACGCGGACGTGGACGCGACCGTAGTGGAAACAGCCTATTAATCTCAACAATCACCAGTTTCGACAACATGCTTTCTTTTACTAACTTCATCTAGGATGGATGGATGTTATATGCGGCTGCTAGAGCTAAAGACATAGAATCTGATAAACAGATATGTGTGGGAGGTACATCTTAATCTGAACCGATTTTCTTCCGACTTGTAGTTTGAGCAGAAACCTTAGACAAACAGCCTGATCTAAATAGCTTGTGGAGTAATTCACTCTTTCAAAAATAAAAAATATTTTTGCTCCTATGATTTATGAACCAACTTTGAACCATTGAACCGAAACAGAATCACGGTTCAAGAGTACCTAAAAGCCCTAACCATCGGTTCAGATCTGCTCTGAACTAAACCAACTCAAACTCTGAAATTGTTTGCATTGCTGATGTCAATATTTAAATCAACTCAAATATATAGTTCAAAGAAGTGTTTTGTAAATTTTTTCAATGTACAAATGGAGCGATGTATTGGTTTAATATATTTCGTCGACTTATAATTCAAATTCGCCGATCACATCTCTTGTGCTAAGATTTTTTTTTCAACCTTACTCTCAGTTGAGTTTTATTTAACATGTCAGCAATTTTGCTAGTTTAGTGACAAATAAAATGTTTTGCCACTAAGTTGTTTAAGTTTTTTTTTTTTAATTTAGCATACCTGTCAAATTGCTATGCGTCAAAAATACAATTGAGGGCTCTTTAATAGCCTTAAAACTTTATTTATTAATAGTAATAAACGAATAGAAGAAATTCGACAAATACAACACGTTCATTCTTATATGCGCCTTCTCTTTTAAGCAATTATTAGCTGCGTTCTTTTCAGGTTACTAAACTAGGATTTGCATGAAAGTTACTTTTTTAGCAAGCGAGGTGGCTCAATTTGCTTAAGAAACATGTAAGAGTTACCACACTTACTTTTCGTACAAAAACAACAGTTACACACCCTGTTATACAAAAAACATATGTTTTTTGTTAAGTATATAAAAATATAATCAAACAAGAAGAGATCTCATCGGCGAAATCGTATTTGGTTCATTTACGCGAGATGGGATAAGTGAAACTAAAAATAATAGTGTGGCAATTAATTGATTAATTATATGTCTTGAATTATTTTACAACAATATATTAATAGATTTTTTACTAAAAATATATTTTTTTGTTTGCTCTGCGAAGAATTCGGCAAAGAATCCTTTTGCTGTTCATTTCTCTTTTGTGTAAACAAAAAAAAAATGTTGCCTTTTTACTCCCAATTTTGTTCAATGTTGCCAAATTATAATATTGCAAACTAACTAGGTAACTAAGCTAGTTGCCTTAAAAGAACACGGCTGTTGTTTATAAGATAGCAATTTCTGATATGCCTATGTGGATATAGGGAATTTGTTGCTTATATAATTTTATACCGTAAAAGGAACTTGTGCGAATTTACATACGAAGTACAAAAGATCTTCCCTCGAAATCTTGTATGTGTGGATTTCAATTATATTAATGGATTAATACAAAAAGCGCATAAGATAAATCTTTTGAATAAAATAATCAAACTCAAAACGGTATTTTTTATATTTTTTCTAAAAATAAAACAAATGATAAATAGAATTGTGAAAAGTATTTGTGTGGCGTTTATAGGGCTCGGGTACACTGAAGCTTTTTTCTTACGCTGCGTATTTTTGATCTTCCGGTAGTCTATAAACCATTAAAATATGTGTCAAAAACTTGTCATTTAATAATGGAACACCTTTGAATGCGTTTCGCTTTGCCCAATGGTCGGAAGATTGTTCGACTGTTTGTCGAACAGATTGTCATTGTTTGGTGTGGATTTGGGGATGGCGGCATTATAGGGCCATTTTTCTTCTAAAATGAGCAAGGAGCCGCCGTTATCATCAACGGTAACCGTTGCCGCGGCATTCTATACGAATTTTTGTTTCCACAATTTCAAAAGAATAACAAATAAGAGATTCGGTTTCAACAAGACGGGGCCACAAGTTTAAAGCACTGCTTTTAAAAATCGAATAACCAGACGAAATTGTGATGTAAATTGGCTGCCTCGGAGCTGTGATTTGAGGTCATTGTTTTATTTTCTGTGGGGAGCCATTAAGGATAATTGTAATGCTCTTTTTCACTAGGCACTTTTGAAGTGTTTTCAAAAGTTTGGCCAAAACAAGTCAAAACGAGACGTTTTCCCACACAAATTCAAGTGATGAAAACGTCTCACTTTGACTTGTTTTTGTACGAAAGAGGAACGAAAACGTTTCGCACAGGCGATGCCACCTTAAATAAAGTGTGTCATCTCCAAAATAATCGTTTTTTTTATCGTTGGTTTGTCATCTCAAGGCAGACAATTTTAATCAAACGTCAAACATATTTGGTGAAAAACATATTTTATGAAGTAAGAGTAAAAATGAGCGTGATTAAAGAAAAAAAAACTTAATTGAATTTATCCATTTGTTTAAGAAAAATATGTATTTTAGTATTTTAATAGTCACCATGTTATTCTTTGTTTGTAAACAATAATGAACTGTCAAACGAAAACCAAAACGAGAATGAAAACGACCACAAATTGTGTGAAAATTGGTTGAGACGTTTTGAAAAGTTTCGAGCGAAAACGAGAATAAATGGCCTAATGAAAATGCAGTATAACGCAAAGCACCCAACACAATTAAAGCGTTAAAATATGAAATCAAAGTTGCAATTGTAGAGGTTCGAACCGAAACAATAGTAAATGTTCTAAAAAATTGGGTAGATCGGATGAGGTACTGCCGAGCCTATAGTGTAAGTTATATGAATGATATTGTGTTCCATTATTAAATGACAAAGTTCAACCTTTCTAATAAAAGCAGAAATTTAAAAAAATTATCAGTATTTTTTTATTACGGGCGATTCATATTTCAAATATAAAATCGCCCACACTGTAAACTAAATACCACAAGAGTTTCACCGAAAAGTTTGCTCAACACATACTTTTTTTCTTCATAGTCCAGTGTATTATGCTTCTTCTTTCAGTTATATTTAAAATGAATGATAGAAACACTTTTTGACGACATGTCAAAAATCACAGACTTCTGAGAAAACATCAAAAATCAATATAAAATTAAATTTTTATGCTTGCAACTAAAACATGCCTTTTATTTGACAGTTCACAATCGAAAAATAATGTGCTTTAAATTTATAATTTATGAACTGCTCGATTACGATCTTGTGGTGTGTACTGTATAATTGTGTACACAATAAATAAACGAGCAAAATTTGTTTTTTTGATCAGATTTGTTGAGAACGTCGACGGATTGTGGTTTTTATAGTCTGCGACTGATAACATACGGATGTACATATAGTATAGTTTGTATGTACAACACATTTACATAAATACAAGCAAACATACACATGCACATGTGTTGTAGGTACGAACCTACCTATTCGGAGGGCATCGGAGCTAGTCTTCAAGGTGTAGACATTTGAATTTCTTCGGCGTTAGAATAGTATCGTGCTAGCGCCAAGCGAGAAAATATACTTTCGCGCTCAGTCTCAAATCAGAACAGAAGCTTGAAAACATTTACGAATTCCAATAATATGAGTGTTTTCCTAAGGGTTGTATCTGTTATTATTAACATCTTGGCATATATTATAAATGCAATTTCAAATTTGTTAATACCACGACGCAAGCCAACGTATCCGATTATCAAGAATCCCATACTGTTGAAATCCGTTTCGGAACTTCTTACGGAACTCAAAGAGCGCAAGGTAATTATTTCCTCCTCAAGGTAATTCAAATCATAAATATTGATTCGGTGTTTCATTATTCAGTTGACGTCACAGAAAATTGTAGCGGCCTATATAGAGCGGATTAAGGAAGTCAATGCCAGTCTGAATGCCGTCGTAGAGGATCGGTATGAGGAGGCTTTGAAAGAGGCATGTCACGCCGACAATTTGATAGCCAAAGCAAAGGAGGAATTACAGCTGCTGTTGTTGTTCAATCGTTATCCTTTGTTGGGAATTCCATTTACGGTGAAGGAGGCATGCGGTCTTAAAGGTATAGTACAGCTTCAATACATTACTCTTTATTTTGGTCGAGCGTTGAAAAAGTCAAGGTTTTATCGATTATTTTTATTTTGGTCCACAAAGCCAAAGCAAAAGGTTCACATCGATAAGTCATCCGAATTTTCCTACGTTTAAATTAGAGATGTTATGCACACAGAGAACAGATTCGTTGCCACAACTGATTTTAGGGGTTTCGTGCACCCCGAGTATGCCATTAGCACAAACGAATAACAGTTGGTGCTCTGAAACGTTCAGTAATTGTGACTGAAGTATCGGTAGAAAATACGAAAAATCCGAACATCCAGAAAATAATTGTTGGCTACTAAAGTTCACATACCGCACTTGTTTTTCCAAGAACATTTTATATATTCAGTAGAGGCACAAAAAATGTTCTTATAAAAAACAGACGGAGGAAGATTTTTTCTGAATAAATCAGATAAAACGATTTGCTTAACTAAACTGAACTAGCAGTTAGTATACTCCTTTTCTCAATGCTTAAAAAAGATACCAACCATTTGGCGGTTATATAAGTGAAAACGATCAAAAAACTGCCACTCTTTGTAATTCTAAAAAGTCCCTGAGAGTACTTCAAGGCAATGAACATAATAGCCTTGTTCGTTTCGACTCACTAGCTAAGTATATACGTTTTATGAATTCTAAAAAGACATACTAACCATTTGGCGGTTATTATGGTGATCCATCTAGAGGTATTTTTCAGAAAAAAAAATAAAAATTCAAATCAAGTGTGGAATCTTTATTGGTAATTTGAGAGGACATTTCATTTCATTTATTTTTTGAAAATAATTACCTTCAAATGTTGGCACCATTATTATGGATATGAGCGTTCGGTGAGAAACGCGAAGATCCGCTGTTTTCGACCAAACTTTTGTTCAGTGATGAGGTCCATCACAAAGTCAATAAACAAAATTGCCGCATTTTGGCTAATGAGTAACAAGAAGAGGTTAAAGAGGTGCCTTTAAGGTATACCCAGAGAAAACCACGGTTTGGTGCGGTTTATAAGCAGTTGAAATCATCAGTGGATATTTTTTTTATAAATAATGATGGCCGGAACGTAACTGTGAATGGGGCTCCCTATCGCGCCGTGATATATTATGCTATCTGAAATTGAAGCCCGTAATCTTGACGACACTTGGTTTCAACAGGACGGTGCCACTTGCCATACAGCAGCTCAATAATGGATCTATTGAGAAGGGATTTCGAAAAGCAGCTAATGTCACGTTTTGGAAAGGTGAATTGGCCGCCTAGATCGAGTGATATCACACCTTTAGACATTTTTCTTTGGGGTTACGTACAGTCCAAAGTCTATGCTGGCAAACCAGCTAGGATTCAGGTTTTGGAAGCCAACATTACGCGTGTCAATAAAGTCATACCTCTCGAAATGCCCTATCGAGTGATATCACACCTTTAGACATTTTTCTTTGGGGTTACGTAAAGTCCAAAGTCTATGCTGGCAAACCAGCTAGGATTCAGATTTGGAAGCCAACATTACGCGTGTCAATAAAGCCATACCGCTCGAAATACTCGAACGAGTCATCCAAAATTGGACCCACAAAATGGTAACCCTGAAGCGTAGTTGCGGCCAACATTTGAAGAAAATTATATTCAAAAAATAAATGCCATAAAATGTCCAATAAAGATTCCACACTTGATTTGAATTTTTAAATTTTTTTTTCGTTCTAAAAAAATTCCTCTAGATGGATCACCCTATATTTGAATTACTCATAAGCCGAGGAAAAAGAGGAACAGACATATTTTTTCTAAATAAATTAGATAAAACGATTTGCTTAAAGCAGTAATAATATGATTATTTTCGCATTTGGTATTGAAATTAAGATTTCGCCACCAATATTCGATTACAAGGACGAAATTCTGTCAAAACTATTGGTTGCCACAACCACCATTTAAGGCGTTTCATTGGTATGACCGATAAATTAGTTGCGTCGACAATACGACGATCATATTTATCATCTTGTAGTATGCTGAACCGAATATCCATTACGATTCTTAACAGTTTGTTATTGCAACCGAAATTATTTTTTTGCAACGGATTTTTTGTAGTTCCAACCGATTTCCAAGTAATTTTTTCTCCGTGTGTATAGGCTATGGTGAATTAATTTTTCAAGAAAAAGTTTAATACTTTCGGTGAGGCAATGTTTACATTACTTATATAATCTCAATCGCGATTATACATTTTACCCGGTTGTGATTGATATTATTACGAACATACACTAACAACTGCCAAATTGTAACTCCGATTATATATTTTACCCTATAGTGATTGAGATTATAACGAACATATACTTACAACTGCCAAATTATTATTCCGATTATATATTTTACCCTATTGTAATTGATTTTATAAAGTTTAATACTTTCGGCGAGGCAATGTTTTTATTATAATTTTAATCCCGCTTACACATTTTACCCTGTTGTGATTGATATTATCACGAACATACAATAACAATTGCCAAATTTTAATTCCGATTATATATTTTACCCTATTGTGTTTGATATTATAACAAACATACGATACATTATCAACTGCCAAATTGATAATCGCAATAATCGCGATTTAAATGCTAATGTAAACATAAGTCAAATTTATCTATGCAAAAATGTATGTATGCAATAAAGATTGTAAGACTAAAAAACAGAGTTGCCAACCATTTGTTTGATTCGTATAGACCTAGGAAATATCAAACTGATAAAACTAGCAGTTAGTATACTCGTACTCCTTTTCTCAATGCTTAAAAGAGATGCCAACCATGTGGTTCTTGTAGTTCTGAAAAGTTACGTACTTCAAGGCAAAGAACATACGATTAATAGCCTTGTTCGTTCCGACTCACTAGCATAGTGAGTCGTTTTCTTAATGCATAAAAGCGATGCCGATCACTTGGCAGTTACTCTTATATCAGGAAAACCGACCAAAAAACGACCAGTTTTGTAATTCTTAATAGACCCTGAGAGTACTTCAAGGCACAGAAGGTAATAGCCATGTTTTTTCGACTCACTAGCTTAGATTAGTACTCTTTTTCTCAACGCTTAAAAGAGGTGCCAACCATCTGACGTTTATAACGCGTGATCCATTTCAAGGTTTTAAAGAAAAAAACTTTTTTAAAGAAAAAAACACAGAAAATTCAAATTGAATGGGGAATGTTTATTATCATTTGAAAGAATATTTTTTGGCAATTATTTTTTGAAGATTATGTCTATTAAATGTTGGCCGCGGCTACGTCTCAGATGGTCCATCCGCTAAGTCCAATATTCGTGACTCGTTCGAGCATTTCGACAGGTAACTGGTAACGCGTTATGTTTTGCTCCAAGGCCTGAATCGAAGCGGGTTTTTAGCATAAACTTAAGACTATACATAACTCCACAGGAAAAGGTCTAACGGTGTGATATGACACGATCTTAGTGACCAATCGACCGGCCCAAAATGTGAAATTATCTGCTCACCGAAGTATTCTCTCAATAGATCCATTGATTAATGCTATGTGTGGGAAGTGGTGCCGTCTTGTTGAAACCAAGTGTCGCCGAGATCAGGAGCTTCAATTTCATTGACGGTTACGATCTTACCATTGACGGTTACGTTCTTACCGGCATCATTTTTGAAGAAATATGGAACGATGATTCCACCGGCCAACAAACCACACCAAACCGTTGTTTTTTCTCTACTGGTTGCTTTTCGTCCCAAATGCGTCAATTTTGCTTGTTTACGTACCCATTGAGTCAGAAATAGGCCTCAGCGCTGAACAAAATTTGGCTCGAAAACGTCGTATCTTCTTGGAACTTTTCAAGAGCCCATTGAGCGAAGCGATGTCGCTTAGGAACGTCGGACGGCTTCAGTTCATGCACAAGCTGTATTTTGTACGCTTTCACCACGCAGAGAAATGATAAGGTTACTATATGGTCACGGCAACAATAGTCTTTACAACAAAATTATGCTCGTCGCAACCATAGTATTGTTTTGACAATAATATTAATATTGTTGAAATGTAACAATAGTATTGTTGCCAAATTTAAAAATGAAAATATGGTGATAAATACGGTTGGCTCTGCAAAACTATTGTTTTTTTTTGTTTTATGTTAACAATAATATGATGACGGCAATCAAACCAACGAAATCATAATATTTTTTTTAAATTGACAATGTTATTGTCACGAATCTTACGCAACAATAGTACTTTTTATATGTTAATTAAATTTTTACAAAACAAACTACTTTGGATTAGTAAAACTGGATTATTTTTAGTAAGTGCATTTTTTCTACTGTTAAATAAATCACACGCAGAGAAAAAACATGGTTATTATTTGGTCACGGTAATAATAATATGTTCTCCGCAATAAAAGTATGTTCGTCACAACCATAGTGTTGTATTCTGAATTTAATTTTGATACTTTGGTTGTAGGGATCATATCATGGTTGAGTGTAAGTTATACTATGGTTGTGAGGATCATACTATGGTTGTATGTTAAACATACTATAGTTATAATTCTATTGTTGTGAGGACCATAATATTGTTGTGTGGATCATTGTATGGTTGTGTGTGAATAATTCTATTGTTGTGAGAACATAATATTGTTGTGGGGATCATGGTATGGTTGTGTGTGAACCATACAATTGTTGTGATGCTCATAATATTTTTGTGCCACAACCATATAACCAACATTAGTATGATGCTCTTCGAATATTGTTATCCCAACCATACTTTTTTTTGCGTGAATTTAAAAATTTGACGTAAAATGCGCCAAGTCGTTCCATACGTCAGTCCGAGTTGCTGCGAACGGCGCCGAATCAACTCTCCACGGTATTGGTGTACACTCTCACTTACGGCCGCTACATTTTCTTCATTGCGTGCTGGACGTGGTCTATTCGGTCGAATATTATCCATGAATGCTGGGTCTCAAGATGGGTGATGGTGTTGCGAATAGTACGCTCAGTAGGCATTATATTGAACATAAGTTGAACGAAGTGAACGAAACACATTCCTCACAAAACGTGAATTTTCGTTATAAAGTTAAACGGTTTGTAAACGTTGTTCAGGCGTAAGTCTTTCCATGATGTAATGCCAAACAAAACTAAACAAAAATAACATGACAGCATGACACGACTCACACGTGATCTGTCAAAAAAGACTATTGAAAAAGGTACCTCTACTTGGATCACCCATTATAATACCGTTTTTGATTAAAGTTTTTGCGCGATAGCGACTTTTTGAACTGCCCTCGTACAAACAAATATTTTTGCACATCAAACCCATATTGAGGTGTCATTTCGAGGGTGACTAAGGTGCTTCGCAATGAACTATGAACTAGACTTTATCTCGAAGACCAGAAACAAGATGCATTTTCTCTGTTTCGATACCATTTTCCTTGTAGTATACCTGATTTTTGTCATAAAAACTTTTCGTTTTAAAATAACCAAAAAGTAATAAACAATACGTTTATTAGCAGGCCAGGTTTAATAATTTTTTATACGATTCTGTAGAAATGAGTATAGCAACATGCGCTTTGCCAAAACAAAGTTCAAGGTATTAAGGGGGGGGGGGGGGGGGGGGGGAAGTCATAAACAATTGTATGTATGTATATTTTTATTAGTGTTATTTAAATTGTGGAATTTAAGTGATGTATTAAAATTGTGTTTGGAATTGTGAACAAAAGTTTTGGGTAATCTTTTCCTCATTTTATTTTGTGTGGCATATTTCTGCTCCCCTATTTACATGAATCAGACTTGTTTTTTCCTCTTTGGGCAGTTTTCCCATCTAAGCGACACTTCAGCGGTTTACCGTATTTGTTTTGGGTAACTAGCTGAGTTATCTAGTTAAGGCTAGTATTAAGTTCGACGTTTCCTGTGCAAATGTATCAAAGTCGATATAAAGAGTGGACACTTCCTCAGTTTGGGCGGACCAAAGTTTTTATAGTCCCCATTCTCACTATGGTTGTGGCACAATAATATTATGATCCTCACAACAATAGTATAATTCACACATAACCATACTTTGATCCCCACAACCATAATTTAATTCACACTCAACCATGCTATGATCTCCGCAACCATACTATGATCCTCACAACAATAATATGATTCACACTCAACCATACTATTGTCTCCACAACCATATTATGATCCTCACACCCATAGTATATTTCTCATACAACCATAGTATGATCCTTACAACCATAATAAGACTCACACGCAACCATACTATGATCCCCACAACCATAGTATGATTTACACTGAACCATACTATTATCCCTACAACCATAGCATGATTCACTCAGCCATACTATGATCCCCAAAATTATTTTTTAGGATTGGGTAATGTTGTTATTCAACAATAGAGATGTTTAGCAAGCATGTTATTTTAAATCTCATTAAACTTAGTCGATAGCTGAACATTTCATTCAAGAAACAAAAATATATATTTCAACGGCAGTTAAAAAATACTTTCAGTTGCCAGCAGGGGTAAAAACTACTTCACCATCCGTAGACCTCAGGTAACGAATGTAATTAAACCACGATCAATGGATATATAGGGTGGCCCAAATGAGACCTAGGGATGTTAAACACGTATAACTCTCGTAATAACGTTTTTTTAAAATGATTTATTTTTTTATGTTAAATACATTTTATGGAAATTTAACGTGACTAGTGTGAAATATGACATCAGACAAATGACCACCATACAGGCATTGGCTCTTTTTAGCGCCAAGCTGCTGCACAGCTTCCATGTTCTCTTCAGTACGCATATTTCGATGAGCACCTCTTCCTGGACGGTCGAAAACTGAACCCAGTTCCTCAAAACGGCGACCTAAACTTGTAATCATGGAAGATGTGGGCGCTGATCTTACGTTAAAACACGGCTATAATTTCGCTGCGTCAGAACAATTGATCGTTGAGAAGAATAATAAAAATCGATAATTTTAATGCGTTGTTGTGGACTGTACGTATTCATTTTAAATTTCCAAGAGTTCAGTTATAATCTGCAAAAAGAAAAATTTGTGTTTCACATCAGCTGGTCTTATTTGTGCACCCGTTACTTAAGTGCAGGCAGATTTTAAATAAACGAGAACCAGTCGATAGTAGAGTATTTCACCGAACAAAGTAAACACAATAAAATTCCCTCAAACTACATTCCGATTGTTGTTGTTTTTTATAATGGACAACATTATAAAAAAAATGTGTTTTTTTAGTATATCAGAAAAACATACGCACACACAGCCATACATATAAGCTCTATAAAACCTGTTTTGTTATGTTCATAGTCGTAACCATAACCGCTATGATTGCACTAATCATATTATTGTTAACATAAATTTTAAACAACAATACTTTTGTTGCACCAACCATGTTTATGTGATTGCTACAACCATATTTTCATTTCTAAATTTGGCAATAATACTATTGTTACATTTCAACAATATTAATATTGCCGCAATCTTACTGTTGTCAAAATGAAATTCAAAAAACAATACTATGGTTGCGACGAACATGCCTTTATTGTAGAAAACATGTTGCGGTGACCATTTAGTAACCAAATCTTTACTCTGCGTGTAGGCAACTTTACTTGCCACAACTCTCAGTTTGTAGGTGAGGGAAACGAAAAGGGATTCCATACTCCCTACCATGGATTGCGTTGTAGTTTGGCAATGACGGTGTTGGCGGGGGGTATGGTTTTTGGTGGTGGGTTCATGTTTAACAGTATTACGTTTTTGGGATCATATGAACCTATTGCCTGTTCTAAATCGGAAATGGTATTGTTTTGGGAAACCCATATGTCCATTGTTGAGTGGTTCTAGGGAACCCGCAGATTCAGGCTTTATTTTAGACAAACCTTAAAAATATAAGTACTTATAATTGGATGATTAATTTTGCGACACCTCGTATCAAATAATTATGCTTATCTTGCTTGCAGACTTATCCTACAGTGTGGGCAGCATTGCAAGGAAACATGAGAAATGCCCTGAAAATGGTGACGTGGTCGCTCTTTTAAAGGCTGCCGGTGGTATTCCACTATTGGTATCAGCAAATCCAGAGTTTTGTCTAGCTTTCGATGGCGATACCCAAGTTTCGGGAAAATGTCTTAATCCCTATGACTTACGACGTTCCTCGGGCGGTTCTTCGAGTGGTGAGGTATATTAAGCAATGTGCATCCCGCAAGATCAAGTTCATAGCTTAAGCTTTTTTTACATTTTCTGCATAATAGGGTTCATTGAATGGCGCTGGCGCTTCCACATTTGGTTTAGCCTCCGATATAAGCGGCTCCATACGTTTGCCAGCCTTATTTTGCGGAGTATTTGGCCATAAGCCCACCGGAGGTCTCGTTTCAATACGCGGTCATTTCCCCTATAGCCCTCATGAGCCGGATTTTCCATATTTTATGCAAATGGGTCCCATTACCAGATTTGCCAGAGACATACCATTTCTGCTGCAAATTATGGCCGGTGAAAATGCTCATAAGCTGAAGTTAGAAGAGGAGATTAAACTGGAAAGCATAAAGGTGACAAAGCGGGTGGTTAAAGTTCAGAAAAACACTAACGCATTTTTATTTCTTCACATTATAGATCCATTATAGCTATTCAATGGGTAGTTTACTACATCTTCCGGCAGATTTTGAAATAAAACTAGCCATATCGCGAGCTGTTAAATGCTTTGAGAAAGGCGGTTTGGAAACGGAAGAGGTAAGTATTTGGAATAATAAAACTTTCCGTGACTAAAGAATTTATCATACCTTTACTCCCAGGTAAACATAGCCGGCTTCCAGAATGCCATTGAGCTGTGCCTATCCTCATTGGCTAATATAAAGGGCCTCCCTAGTATTGTTACACAATCGGTGAAGGATAAACCCAATCGCATTCATCTGCTTAAGCAAATCGCACGAAGTCTTCTGGGCCTGGCTCCCTACACTACAATGCCCTTAGTGGTAGAGTTAATGATAGACGTGAACGCTTTCATTTCCTCGGAGGAGAGCAAAGACTGGAGGAATAATTTGAAACATCTTAGAACAGAATTAACGGTAAGAACAGCCAGTAGGCCAGCACGAAAAATTGACTGAAACTTTATATTTTACGTATCGTTCTACAGCGGCTGCTTGGCACTAACGGTGTTCTGTTCATTCCCACTTATCACAAGACTGCCAATCTATTCCATGGCAGTTCAATGATTAACATCACCGGTGTGGTTTTTATGCTGCTATTTAATATTCTGGGATTTCCGGCCACACATGTACCGATGGGCTTAGATCGCAATGGTCTGCCGGTTGGCTTCCAGGTGGTTGCCGCTCCATACATGGACAAGTTGTGCTTGCAAATAGCAGCTGAGCTGGAAGGAGCCTTTGGCGGTTGGGTCCAACCCCAGAAAGTGTGATTTAATAATTCGCATATTGTGCCAACATTATGTATAAACTGTGCCAAAAATGAATATATTTATTTAACGAAAATTAAGCAACGTTTTTAAATCTATACATTAGGTGTGTTCTTTTCAGTTTACTAAACAAGTTACTCGGATAGCGAGCGAGTTGGCCTTAAGTCGCTAAAGAAATGAGTTAGAGTTGCCACACTTATTTTTTCAACAAAAAATATAACATTCTGCTACATAAACCAATAAGATAATTGTTTTTATTACTAAAAAATAATTAAACAAGAAGAGGTCTTATCGGTGAACTCGTATTAAGTCCTTTCGCACGAAATAGGAAAAGTGAACAAACTATAAATCAATTAAAACTGATGGCTACACTTAAATATTATCATCGGCGAATTCGTAGAAAGTTTTTTGTTATTTTTACTAAAAAAATATAATCGAACAAGAAATTCGTATTAAGTTCTTTTACCTGAAATAAAAAAGTGAAAAAACTATAAATCAATTAAAACTTATGACTGAACTAAAAAATAGTCAAACAAGTAGAGATTCAACTAAAAAAAACTATAAAACAAAAAAAACTAAAGTGATAAAACTATAAAACAATTAAAACTGATTACTGAACTAAAATATAATCAAACACGAAAAGATTCATCGGCGAATTTGCATTAAGTTCTATAGTTTTTTATAGTTTTTTATTGTCTGCTTTTTGACGAATTCGCCGATGAACCAACTTGTTGTTCAATTCTTCTTGGTGTATACCAGAGGTGCAAACCTTGATACAATTCTATTGTTTTGATAAAATTTTGACCGCGAAAAACCGCATAATTTTGGTCTTTTTTTAATGTTCCTTTTAAAAATGTTCCGATTTTTTATGTCTTTATTTCCTAAACCACACTGTCGTGCTGGTTAATATGGCTTAAGATTCAATTAGTCTTGATGGTGGACGGTTGATTCTGCAACCTGCAGAAGTATACCGTCGTCAACCGTCGAATTGTAGTTATCTCCCCCTAACACATGCAAAATGCAACCCCACCTGAAATAGCTGATTGCCTACCGTCAAGACTAATTGGACCTTTAGCCCTGATGTTCGTTTCACCTTAACGGAATGGATCGAACTTAACTTTTGCATGCTACGTTATGAGTAATCAATAGTTTACTCTTCTAAAACTGGTCCTTATCAGTTCAAGTTTTCAAATAGCCCCCGCACAAAGTTAAACATAAAGCTATGTACCAGGCCTGTAAGAATATATGGTTGATTCTGAGATTATGGGCCACTTTGTTGTGCTTGGTTATTTCAAGCTGGAAAAATAAAATATATATTATACTTTATTATTTACTATACAATAAATCTTTAAAGGACATTTAAAGTCTGTAAAATTGTCTTTTAAAAAAATTATTTGTTCTTCAAAAAATTTCCTACGAAAGTATTCAAATATTAGTACCCTGGTTGTCCCTAGCACTACTTTCAATTGAAATTTTATTTTATTAATTATTTATTTAATAAACCAGTACATAGTAAAAAAATAATATTCAATTAGTTCTTCTTTGACCAAATGGGTATTTATTTTATTTGTTTAATACACTACAACGGCGCGATTTTTTTAAATAATTTTTCATTTTTTTAATAAAGAGCTTTATCTCCTGTTCTAGAAGGGTTAAAACATCAAAAATGCGTTAAAGGTTAATATGTTGACTATAAAACTAGATCGATAAATGCATACTTTTAAAAGAAGCATTTTTCCAGTTATGAGGCAGTTTTAGTAAAAGGTAGTGTAAAATAAAAATGTTGCTAACGCTCCTTAATGGGTTAACAGATCGAATATATGTATGTATCACTGTAATAAACTTTGCAACTATACCCATATATTCGAGGCCGATATCTGGGAAACTATGAAAGACCGCCGATTTTTTTTTATTTTATATTTTCTGCTTATAATTATAAGCAGAAAATATAAAATAAAAAAAAAAATCGATAGAACATTTGATTATAATCAAATGTTCTATCGATGGTGCAAATTTGTTGTCTGTGCGCGAGTTGTTACTAAGCCAGAACCCCAATGGCTGACCAATAAAATAACTCTATTAATGATGTCACAAGGAGAAACATTTGACCCCTTAGCTACTGAAAAACGCTTGGAGAATGATTCCTGTAAAAAGTAGCGATTGGACCTTCAGCATTTCTGGTGACGATATAAAAACAAAATTCGTTGCCGCTAGCGTCTTTCATTGTGTTTTGCCTTGCAGTCTGCAAAAAACGCCAACCCTTAAAAATCGCCAAAACGAAGCATACTCACGTCCGGCACCACCGGCCTAAAGTGAAAACAAGAAAACTTTTAGTTTACATATCAGCTGGTAGCCAGTGTTTTGGAGTTAAGGTCAAAGAAAAATGGACCTTATCTTAAGATGTATACAATTTGTGGTCAAAATATTGTTTATAGTGGTTAGTGGAATATTGTCCACAGTTCTACCGCGAAAAACTGATAAGGCAATACCCGCCATCAAGAGCAAACTGCTGGCACTTCCACTTGTTGAAATTGTTCGACATATGAGAGTGAAGAGGGTAAGAATATAAACAACAGGGGCTCACCGGCCGGCAAACAAAGAATTATTCCTTAATTATTTCCAAATGTGTTTTAGTTTACATCTCAGCATTTAGTTGAACTCTACATAGAGCGCATAAAAGAAGTGAATCCCTACATAAATGCGGTGGTGGAGGAGCGATTTGCGGAAGCCATCGTTGAGGCTAAGAGGGCCGACGATCTTATATCTAAATGTGCCCGAAGTCAACTGGCACAGTTATATGCAAGATATCCCATATTGGGTGTACCCTTTACGGTTAAAGAATCCTGTGGAGTCAAGGGTAAGCTACTATTCAACAGGGCAGGCACATTCAAATTATTTTATTCTTTTCCTCCTTTGTTTGCTCAAAACAGGCCTGTCTCATGTAGTGGGCAGCCTACAGCGAAAAGGTCTAAAGGCACAAAAGGACAATGTGGCCGTGGAAAATTTACGCTTAGCAGGCGGAATACCTTTGCTTGTCTCTGCCAATCCCGAGTACTGTTTCAGTATTGAAACGAACTCGTATACCAATGGCAAATGTTTAAATCCCTATGATTTTCGACGAACAAGTGGGGGTTCCTCTGGAGGTGAGGTAGGTTTAAATATTGTCTTTTCATTATTACTTAAAATTCATATGTATGTGCTTTCTCCCAAAAGGGTGCTCTGAATGGCAGTGGCTCCTCGCTGTTTGGCATTGGAACAGATCTTGCAGGCTCAATACGCATTCCATGCCTATTCAATGGTGTTTTCGGTCATAAGCCCACCGGTGGTTTATTACCGAATGATGGCATTTTTCCTGCCTCTGATGATGCCGAGTGTTTGCAGTATTTGCAAACGGGTCCAATAACAAGATTTGGCTGTGATTTAAGTTTAATTTTGCACATAATGGCCGGAGGAAATGCTGCAAAGCTGGAGTTTGATTCGACGGTTGAAACAAAGCAGATAAAGGTGAATATAAGTTCATTAATTATAACTCCTGCAGAGATTCAAGCATATTCGCATTCAAAATTACAAACGAAAGCCAGGTTTACTCTTTCCCCAAATGTTTTTGGATATTATATCCCATCGCGTTTGTCACTTTCTAGCATTGGAGGATAGAAATTAAAACCTCTCATTTTTACAAACTTGAACAAGAGTACATACTCATTTCCTTATATTGTCGGTAAATTGACACACTCCTTTTCGATAATTTCGATTTAATCTCAATTTGACATATCAAATTTGGAGTGTCATAACAGCTTTGTAGGCTGAAAGGGCAACTGTGCCGGGAACAATGCATTTATTATAGCAATTAAACGCGCCTGGATTAAACGGGTTTGCCTAGAAAGTAGCCGCTTAGTCCGAAATTGCAGATGAACTTTGTTTAAGGACATTATTGCATCTATGGCCCCTTATGGCTTCGTAGACCGCTAATTGATGCACAAGCTTCAGGGAATTCGATATAAACAATTCGTTGACGTCCAACGGATTAACGTCTTGAATATCCTCGCTACAGCACCCGAAGACCCTACGGATGTAGCATTCGATATAAACAATCCGTTGACGTCCAACGGAATGACGTCTTAAATGTCCCCGCTATAGCTCCTGAAGCCTTTACGGATGTGCCATCAGGATCTGGTGGGTGGGATGACTTGGCAAAAGACATGTTAGCAGGAACTGTCAGCATCTTGGTCTCCTTATGGGGACGAAGTTCATTAATTTGTATCATTTGCCAATATTTCCATTGAGTGTCCCAGTAGCGACAGTGGCATATTAAAGTATGAAGCGACAGATGGATTTGTATGTCGTTACTATTGTATCACAGGAAGTGCCAGTTAAATACCCTAATTTCTCGCATCTGGCGTAAGAAGAGAAATTGAGAGAGTTGTTAATGCTTACCCCAAGTGTATTTTAATTGTGTACCATGGGTATATACATGAAGTACAGTAGATTTTGTGATGGACAACTCAAGATTACGCTTCTTAAAGAAGTTGGTGGCTCAATAGTTGGATATTAAAGTACTTACGTCGTGAGAGTTTAAGTCTAAGGAGATGATGGGACAATCGTTAGCGTACGACTCCACCGAAACATCTGCGGAAGGATCAATGAGTGTGAGTTGTTGTGATATGGGCTTCCCTGAAGCCGTGTTCGTAAGTGACAAGCTAGAAATGCTCATTCAGAATAGCAACAAGAATAGCAGTAGGTTTCTCAATTGGTAGCGTATTTATCTGTTTTTAGAATTTGAATTTCGCAGGCGACTTTCCAAATATCCACAATCAACAGTTAAACAACTGATAGTTCCAGGATTTTGGTCAGTTAATCTAAGTCTGTCTCCATTTTCTTAAGCATCAGCATTTCATGTGGACCAAATGCTTTAAATGGTTTTGCCTTGAAAATTATTTCTTCGACTTTACTGTACGTTAAGGAGGAAAGTTGCAGATCTTTCTTAAGATTGTTACATCTTGATTAAGCATTGGTCGGGGTTTTCTAGGCATTCGTTTTCTAACCAGATTATCAATTTCCACACCCAATTGCTTAATTCTTCTGTCTGCAGAGTCGTTGGCGCGTAATTAGTCGCGTTGTTGCTCAAACACGGAAACCGTAGATGAAAAATTTGGCTTTATGAGATCGACTCTTTCGGGTCGATCCGATGCATAGAAAGCGCATTGCCTCCTTGAGAACTATTTTTCGGAAAATCTTCTCGCCCTTTCTGACAAGTGACGTACGGTGTCTTCAGCGAGGTTCGTAAAGCCTGCCAGTTGGATTTATTTGTATACTTAAATCAAGATCAACAAAATCGCTTATTTTTTTAACGTGAACAGGATTGGAATGTGGTCTGAATATAAAGCGACATGCGTTTGCCTAAATTTATACGGATGGAGCGACTGGGAGACAATGACAGGAGAGCTTGAACACCTGGCTATAATTCTTTCAGTCCCTACTAAAGATGTGATTCCCGGAGTGGAAAGTAGTACATCCCCTCATGTAGTATCACTTATTGCATGCATTAGCCATTGAGCTAAACGGATATCATGTTTCTTCGGATAACACTTTGGCAAACCAATCACTTTCATTGGATGCTGTAAACAGCTTACTGAGACTGGTAGTAATTGTCTGTGGTAAAGGAGAAGGCGTGCAGGATCTTGAGGACTGTTGACAACGGTATGATTTAAAACGTTGTGACCAATCGCAGTGCGAGGTGAGACCAGAGCTCTTTCTCAGGTGTCGCTAGGTGTTTCAAACGTCACATCAGACTGTAGCAATACGTCTGTCACTCAACAAACAAAACCAAGTGTTAAGATCGGGATTTTGTTCAATGCCGGCACGGATTAGGAGTTTGACGATTAAAGTAGCCGGCATATTTTGCTTACTGGGGGAAAACCTTTTGGTTGCTACAGCTGTCGCCGAGTGGATCACGGGTCGTTCCGGAGCGTAGATCCGATATTCGTGGGCATGATTG
This sequence comes from Hydrotaea diabolus, assembly GCA_963513945.1. Lineage (NCBI taxonomy): Eukaryota > Metazoa > Arthropoda > Insecta > Diptera > Muscidae > Hydrotaea > Hydrotaea diabolus. The sequence goes on along the minus strand of OY740716.1, from coordinate 236,582,010 downwards.
CATCCGATATTCTTGGGCACGATTGCATTCATGTGACTACCTCGGCTGGATTCGCAATAGCGCATCCTATCAACCCATACCTTGGTGAAGTGTTCTGGCTTCATCTTTGCTTTCTCGATACTCACCTTAAGGGCCGGAATTGTCAATAGAGTGTTCGCATAAAATCGGTGCTTCATTATACACTAGAAAAAAGTCTAACGGCATTTAACCGCTGCTCGAATGTGATAACACGATTGCCAAAATTGACGTGGAACACAACAATTGTGATGTGGGCTGTGTGGCTTGGCGCATCATCCTACTGAAACTATAGATCGTTTTAATCTCCGGTCACAAAAACTTGTTGTTTAACGTGAATCTGAAGCTCACACCGTTGACCGAAAAGTCATTTCCAGCAGCATTTTCAAAAAATGATCATCTTATCTTCAGATGCTGCAGCTGTGCTGGTTGTCCTTATTGTTGTCACAACAATATATTTGTTTTGAAGTCCTGTTCGTCTAAAGGCGATCTGCTTCGATATCCAGGTGAAGGAAATGCGCCATTTGAACTGGATGCGTCCAAAGCGACTTGGGGGTCAGCTGAGTGGGCTTGTGCGAACAACTGAAGAGGTGCAGCACGTCATGTGGTTCCTGATGGCAGGCGGTACAAACGTCCAGAACGTTAGTATCAATTAGCGCCCAATACGAATTGAGGCGGCTGCACCATCCAGATCTCAGCTGAGCCAGAATTACGCGTGTCTCCCGAGGTAGCATCAACTCATCAGGTGAAATCTCCGGGGGATGATTCCCTAGCACTACATTCACACTATAGCTGGATACGGTTGCTGCGACTTCATCAGCGTGAATGTTGTTCAGACCTGCCTGATAGTTTCGATGATCTAAAGGGTCTTTCTTGTACCGCTGGACCTCTCTTACTAGATCTGTCACCGAACGTGAGGTGCACTGATTTAAGTGATCTAGTCATTTGTTCTGCTTATATTCGTTGACCAACCTGATCTCAGAGTTGAGATCCCTAATTCGAGGTTCAGCAGGGTTGGAGCGACGAATGAGATCACGCTCGTCTGCGAGTTCCGCTGCCTCTGCTGGGAAATTTGGTCTTACTTCGGGTATTCGACCAGCAGGAAAATGTTGAGCGGCTGTTGCGTTGATAATGGCCCGGAACTTGTTCTCGGCTACCCGAACATCCGAGGAAATGTGTAGATTACTTAAGCTGCGGTTGGTGGCTTCCCTGAAGGCGTCCCAATCAGCATTTTTTTATTAAGATACGTACGGCATTTAGAGGTTATGGCGGTCTGTTGATGGAGAGGATTATGGAAGTGTAGTCCGATCTTAACGAGATGACGGGTTGCCAGATGACGTCGTTGATCAGGCCAGGCGATGTCATAGTTATGTCTTGCGAGCTGTGGCAAGCGCCCATATTCCGTGTGGTGGCATCCTCATTCACTGTGTAGAACGTAGAGCTATCAATTTGCTCTGCCAAAGCCTGTCCCTCTGGTCCTTGTGTAGGAGAGAATGCCACACTTCGTGGTACGCATTGAAGTCTCCTAGGACCAAGCGGATATTGCCTTGTAGCAGTTTGTGTTATATAGATATGCTGGTAGACATAACTATGATATAAGAATGTGCTTCGTCAGAAATAATGACTTCGAGCAAAATCTTTTTCCATTTCTAGTCCCAAATTAACGAAGCGGATGGTCATCTGCCTGCAATTGCTGAGTCAGTTAGACCAAGTTAGCAAGTACTGTGACGTCTTTGTGTAAAAATCTCATCACGCTGGTGCTTGAACTGTTGTGTTGTCAAAATCTATAGCAAGACGACGTTCCACCGCTGAGTCGCCCAATATCGGCTACAACAGCTACACTCTACGACGGCAGGGACCGTGTGTTGTCCTCTAGCATTTAGTCTCACGAATTTGTTGCACAAACTTGCGTACAGTAAAAACCGCATCATCAGGCTGGTGCGTGAACTGTTGTGTTGTCACAATCTATGGCAAGACGATGTTCCACCGCTGAGTAGCACAATCTCGGCTACGACAGCCAGACTCTTCGACGAAAGGGACCGTGTGTTGTCCTCTAGCATTCAGTCTCACGAATTTGTTGCACAAACTTGCGTACAGTAGACGCAGAGGATGTCTCATTTTGATCAAATCATCTTTTCAATAAATGGTTCACAACTTTTTTTGGTAAAAAAAAATTTGCAGTGTTTTCTAACGTTGTTTAGGGTTTTTACGGAGATATGATACGGACTCTGTCAAGAGTTGAGCAGGAATGAGCTGCCACTGTCAATTCAAAATTAAAACCCTAGATGGACCACCGGGTACATACAGCAGAAAGTATCTTTAGCCGCCTTGTGAAGCCTAAAAACAATCAATACCAGATTAGAGTAGAAAAGATTTCATTTAACATAGCTTTTCCTTAAAGAATATCAACGATATGGTTAAGCTGACGCCACTCTAACTCGAATCGAATAATCTTAAATCCCATATAATGGATACATTTTTAAAAATACTCAACTTTTATATTTTCAGATCTTCTACTTACTTGGCTTTACGGGTCGCAATGGCTTCTTGCATCACAACGTCACTGCGGACATTCAAATCACGATTTTAAAAGCTGTCAAGTACTTTCAACAAATGGGTCTTCCAACTGCAGTGGCCAAAATAAAAGGCTTCGAAAATTCCACAGAAATTAGTTTTAGTGCTATTGCTCGTTTGAAAAAGTTGCCCTGCCTAATGAATGACGATGCCAGTCTTAAACAAATACTCTACCAATTGACGAAGAGTACTTGGAAGGGATCACAGTACACAAAAGAGGGCTTAACATTCGAACTTTTGCGGCGTACAAATGGCTTTATGAGACCCGATAAATTGCACAAATACAAAATTGAGGCCGATGAACTGAAAAAAGAAATAATCGTAAGTAATAACATACTTATTCAATGATGGCTGTTGTGCTATTATAATTTGAATGAAAATTCTACGTTCAAAATTTAGTTTTTACTAAAAGAATAAATTTTGAACTCGTATCCGAATATAATTACACAGTACAACATTTTTTACGTGATTGATTCGGGACTCAATTCTGATAATTGTTTGTGAAATAACCCCAAAAAGAAGAATTTATGGATCATTCGTTTGGTCAAGGTACATCAAATAATTATTTAATAATTAATTTGAAGTTAGTAAGTATCGTATAGGGGAATTTGTCACGTTTTAGGCTCTTTTGTTTGTCATAACTCGAAAACTACTAGTCCGAATAGGCTGAAATACATTTAAACATTACAATTCCTTTAATCTGTTCATACAACGTTTCGCTGCATAAGCAACAGTTTCGCAGTTATAAATAAATGTAAGGAAAAAAATATTTTTTGCCTAAAAATTAGTTTTTTTTTATTTCTTATAAAAATAGTAAGCGGCAAAAAGTATCAAGTCCTATTACTTTCACGTAAAGTCACATAACCTATGAACAAAATGAGACATAGATCATGAAAATCGATTTACGCGTTTCGCTTTTATGCACAATTAAGTGAAGGCATGAATTTCAAAAATTTACTCGAGATATGCACAAATTCTTTGGAAAAAACATTGATGACCTTTTTTAAATTTGTTTCAGCCTATTCGGACTAGTGGTTCTAAAGTTTTGATAAACAAAAGAGCCTAAAACGTGACAATTCCCCTATATGATACTTACTAACTTGAAATTAATTATTAAATTATTATTTGATGTACCTTGACCAAACGAATAATGCAGAAGTTCTTCTTTTTGGGGCTAATTTCACAAATTGAGTTCAGAATTGAGTCCCGAAATCATGTGTTGTACTGTGTAATACTAGATAATCTACTTTTTATTCGAAATACACACAACAGCGTCTTTCCATTTGACTATGATTCTTATGATTTCCCACATTTTAGACATTACTTGGCACTGACGGCGTTCTCTTCTTTCCCACATTCCCCGTTTCGGCGATACATCATCATTGCTCTGCTCTGGCCCAATGGGCCATTGACTACTCTTTGATATTTAATGTCTTGGGTCTGCCAACTACACACATTCCCATGGGACTGGATAGTGAAGGATTACCTGTTGGATTTCAAGTGATTGCAGCTCCCTTCAAAGATAAGCTGTGCCTTCAAATAGCCGGTGCGCTTGAGGCCGCGTTTGGTGGATGGACTCCCCCCGTAAAACACGCATTTTAAACAAACGTAAACATTCCAGCCACAACTTATACAGACCAAAAATACTTGTGCATTTTGAAAGGTATTAAATTGACCATATTTTCTGATATTTATTTTATATGTGTAGCTCTTTATTATAACTACCGTATTTTTTGTAATAAATTCGTCTATACGAATCGTAATATTCCGAGCTAATAAAGTTGCTTTGATTCTGACTATTATTGGCGGTTATATTGCTTTGTATTTTGTGGTAGTTTTCTTGTTTTTTTTTTATTTTTCCAAACTAGACAAATAATCGTCATGGCAAGTAAATAAAATTCGTTTTTAAATTAAAAATGAATTTACTTTTTTATGAAAATAAAGTTCGTTTGTGGAAGAGAGTCAAATTTAAAGCATACTCGTACGAGGGTTGCTATATATATTTCTGGCCTGGTGCCATCTGACATTTCCATTGGAGAATTTGACATTTTTTAGCATAAACGCACTCAGAACGTTTTGACGTACGACCATCATTTGTGTTGTTTACAGTGGCTTGAAAAAATCAATTTGGCAAAAAAAATGGAATTAACTAGGCTCGTGTCGATTGGTGCAAAGAAATTTTGAAAAAATACGATCGCGGTTTTTCAAAAGACGTTTATAAGATCGTCACAGGTGACGAATCTTGGATCTATGCGCATGAGCCCGAAACAAAACAGCAATCAACCGCGTGGGTCTTCGAAGACGAGCCAAATCCAACGAAAGTTGTTCGTGGAAGAAGCACTACGAAGCTAGTCGCCTGTTCCTTCGGCAAAACTGGTTATGAGGCGACTGTTCGATCCCACGACAGCCGGTTCTGTGCACCAGATCGACCCGAAGGAGGAATTCTTCGGCCAAGGGCTGTCACTCCGGCATATGTGCCGTTACAACGACAACATGTGGCGACTGTTCCGCTTGAGCAACGTAGGACGGTCAATTCTGAGTGGTGCACCACAATTTGTTTGCCTGAAGTCTTTGGAGAAATTCGAAAAACGAACAAGAGAAGACGAATAATTGTGCGCCATGACAATGCGAGCTCTCTCAAATCGGCTCAAAGCAGCGCCTTTTTGACTAGCCAAAACGTCGACTGGCCGCTAATCAAGAAAAAATGCGTGATCAACGATGTTTTGGAGATGTCTTAAGCGGAGTGGAAAAAGTGCTTTGACAATTGGTTTGAGCGCATGCAAAAGTGTATAAACCATTTTTGATGATGAATATTCGCATTTTCATTATTAGGCCAGAAATATATATAGCAGCCCTCGTATAGACGAAAATCAACAAATTATATTTTGAGAATGTTTATTGCAACACTTTTAAGAGCACATTGACATCGTGTTTCTCCAATATTAGCCTATATTTTTAGATGCGTATTCCAGCCGCAATACTCACTTTTGTCAGGGAGTGTATGCGCAAAATTATAAATTTAAAAAAAAAATTGCAAAAACTGGTTTCCACGATTTAAAAAAAAACATTCTACTTACCTATACATTAAAACTACAGTGGTCGCCATTCGTTTATTTTTCTGTGACTATGAGATACCGACCTGAAGTGATTACTTTTATTATTACAACACTAAGTAGACAATGGAATGTAAGAACCGTTAGAGTAGAAACACAACATTGCGGCTGCAGTAGCGGTTGTCAAATTTAGAGTAGAAACACAACATTGCGGCTGCGGTTGTCAAATATATATGAAAAATTGAGAGGCAAAACCGCACTAAAAATCGCACTGAATTAAATCTATTTCTATTTTCTCTGCGGTTTTTCTTGCGCTCTCAATTTTTGCTACTGCCTCTCTCTATGTGCTGCCATATTTTTATGTTTTTTGTAAACAAAAGCCGTATGGGCTAATAGTTTTTGTGCATATTTGCAGTAAGAAGAAGAAATCATAAATTTTAAAAGTTAATAAAATGGACCAAAATAAGAAAATTATAATAAGATAAAAATAATTTGATTGTGCATGCAATTTACAATTAAACATTTCAAATTAATTCTTGGTTAGTTTGCAAATAAATTTATTATATTTTTCTTCACAATCACTCAAGGTCAAATAATAAATAAAAACAGCTGAGAAATGACAACAAAAACCGTCGCCGCACCCGTCGTCATTTAATTTACATTTTCTTGCCGCACCGGATACCGTCGCCGCAGCCGCAGTGTTCTGTTTCTACTCTGACATGAATTCTGAACTACTTCTCTGAGGGTTTTCTGATGTTTTTGCCGACTTTTCGAACAGATTTCTGACTGAACTCTGAACTATAGTCTTGGGAAATTTCTCGGATCGAATTCTGAACGATTTCGGTCAGAGTTCCTGCATTAAGTCTTAATTAATTTTGATGTTTTTAGCCAAAATATCGAATCGAATTCTTAACTAATTCTGGGCTAATGTCTTGGTAAATTCTGAAGCTTCGTTGCAAATTTGTTACTACTGTCTCAATTATTTCTAAAAAAAAGTGAGGTTGTTTTATATATAAATTTTCTTTAATCACAATCAGCAGCATTTATTTTTACATCAATTATTTCCATTTCGTTATTGCTTTTAAAAAAGTTATTGCCACTACCACTGTTTCGATTAGAATTTTTATTAGCATCGCTACTCCAAATCCCTTAACCTTCAGTATTTTCTTCTGTAGCTCTTTTCTGTAACTCGTACCGATCGCAATTACCGATTTGACGTCACTCTGACGCCATTCTCACCTTCACTGTTTCTGTAAAAGAAAATGCCGATTCTAATTCCATTCACTCGTTTCAAATCCGTAATATGACATTGTTCCGATTCTAATTCAATACTAATCGCTTAAAAAGTGTTTCTGTAAGCAAATCGACTCAACTTGAAATCAGTAACTTTCTCACTGACTTTAAGCCAAGAAGAACTCTGCCGAATGCTATAGTGTAGTTGCAATTTTGAGAAAGCAAGTAACAAAATATAACTTTTTACACCAAATACAATTTTATTGATGTTTTTTTAGAAAAATAGTTTATAAAAAAAATATGTTTGTATTGTGTTACCGCGGTTTAATTGTGTCTGTTTCAATTTCTTCCGTGACTTTCCGATTTGTGTTTCTTTCCATCACAGATCAAATTTTGACCGATTTCAACGTACAGAAACAGCAGTTATCACGAAATCGGTAGTCGGTGTGACGTCACATAAATCGGTAACTTACCGATTTATTTACAGAAACAAGCTACTGGTTTCCATAAGGAACTTAGTAAGTGTTGTGTCTCTCTTTTCTCCCCTTTTGTACTTCCTTTTTAGGGGAAAATTCAGAAATATAGTTTAAGTATGTACTAAGGATAAGTTGCAGTCCGCTGCAACTTCAAAAATTTGTATTATTTAGATAATTTTAGATAAGTATTTACATATACGCTAGAAATTAAGAATTAGTATTTGTCGAAAGATGTATTAGATTAAGATAATGGAATAATAAATTGAATTGAATTGTCTCTCTTTTCACTTTATTCTGAAGGCTTGCCGAAACATGTTAATCTAAACAAATTTAGCTAAAATTATTTCTTTTTCAAACAAATTATTCCAAAACGTGTTAATTTTTTTTATAATTTTAATTTTCATTTTTTTTCTAATACATGATAAGATCATTAGCCCTAAGTAAAGACAATTACTGCAAATTTAAATAAAAAAAACAAGAATTTTAAATAAAAAATACCTCAGCCAAACAGTTAAGAATTCGATCAGAATTAGTTCCAACATGACTGAACACAAAAACTGTAGAATATGAAACAAATACCTAAAATTTTAAACAAATAAAAAACTCACAGACAAGTCTAACAGAATTGGCATCGAATTAGTTCAGAAATACCGGAACATAAAAAAAATCCTCAGACATCGTAACAATTTCGGTAAGAATTCTCTATATGGTTCAGATATTGTTCAGAATTGTCTGATATCAGACATTGTCGACAAATTTGGTTTACTGGGTTTTACTATTATTTTAGTGTTCTTACTACTATTTTCGATTTGTTCTGCTGCGATATTATTTTTTTTTTGTTTTGCATAAAGTTCTGTAGAGATCTATGGCGGTTATTCGCACATTTCATACGTAGCGATTTTCACTTCGGAAGTGTTGGCGACACTGCATGTAAATCCGATAACCGCGAACAAACGGTAATCGAAAACAGGAAAAAACGAATACAATCGAAATTTCTCTTGAGGCAAAGACAATCGACGTTGCAGTCGCTACAAACATGTACTACGGTAGTTCATTTGTAAATTTCAATTCGGCGGATAACGTGCATAAGGTCGAATGAACGGAATGAGACAAGTGTCAATTCAAAAAAAAAAATTATAACTTCTAAACCAAAAAAATAACGTTTAAATGAGAAGCATCTCAGAGATTTATCAAGTATTTAAAAGATAAATATTTATATTGAAACGCTTATAAAGTGCCTTCAAAAATAAAAAATAACAAGAGTGACATACCAAACTTTTTTCAATAAAAATAAAAAACCAACAATTTACAACACACAATATCTAATAAGACACTTTTGGCCACGCATTTTAAACACCTCCCCCTTCCCACCTACCGACCGACCCCTGTCCATACAATTCATTGACATCAGGAAGTGTTTCAAAAAGTAAAAAAGTGTCGGCGTGTCAACAAGTGACTATTCCAAAAGGATTATTGGAGAATATACAAGAAAACAAGACTAAGTAGAGTCCAAAAGCTCACCCCAGCGCGTCCTAACGTTAAAAGTTGGAGATATTCATCAACAAATAATTCAGTTCGGGCTTGATTGACTCGAGTGATTTCTTTTGCTTTATTTTTTTTCTTAACTGAACTTACGTACGTACCTATTAACACACATACAAGCGGTGTATACGTGAGTGCGATTGTGTGTGTTTGTGTGTGATTCAACAACGCAACGAAAATAAAGCAAACAACAGAAGTAGAAAAAACTTATACAAGCAGCAGTCAGCCAGCCAGTCCGTCAGTCAGTCATACAACAAACGCGCTAAACAGAGAACGCACTGGCAATAATAGCAACCATAGAACAACGAGTGTAAGCGAGACGGCGCTAGCGTGAGTCATAGCAATATTTGGTTGAAGTGAAATGAAAATGCGGATAAAGAGAGAATCACCGTGTCTATTGCTTAGATTTATGCCAATAACCAAAGTCGGTAAGTTTGCGTTAATTTATAATTTTTGTTTTTGTGTTGTTGATTTGCATGATGATGTGAGATGATCATTTTAACCATGGAACCCCGTATTCTAGAGAAGAAACCCGCCACCATCGTTATGCCAACAATTCACAATGCCTTGCTCCCCCGCCAACCCGCTGGGGGACCATACAAAAAAAGTTAATTTTTTACTAACGTAACGATGAAAGTAAAACGTGAACGTTTTATTTTCTATTGGCTGACAGACAGGAACGGGGAATTTATAGAATGTCGGGGCAGCACTTCTTAACTATGACACGTTATCTGTTTCACTGCAATTAACACCTCACCCTGAATCACATTACCAATATAGGTATTTAATTGATATATGTACGTATTACTCACTACGGAATTCCGAATTCCTCTTAAAGTTTATCCAGTCACTGTCCATTGGCATATGTAAATTCCTATGTTTAATCATACAGGTGATCTGTGTGTGCAATGAGTCTGAGTAATTGGAACAGCAGTTTGCGAAAACTTCAAAATATTACTCACGACTTATTTAAGAATCATCAGGATTTTTATGAGCTACGGAATAACGAAAAGAAAAACAACAACATTCATCTTCCCTTCTGTTGTGTTTACTGTTGGTGTTGTTGTTTGTGTGTGCGTGTGTTTACTCATTATAAGGAAATTGTAAACATTTCGTGAGTCATCAATGAGTGAAATTATTATTGTTGTCGTTGTTGCTTTTTTGTTGGATGTCGGTGGACTGCTGGCTGTCTCGGCTGCTCGATATACACACACACGCAAGCAAGCATACGGTCGGTCATAAAACACCCAAGACACAAGAGAAAGAAACATGATTTCGGTTTTAGCAACTTCATTGCGCGCCAAGTAGTGAAGAAGTAATGTAAAGTAGACAACACTGCTGAAACGATTTGAAACGACCTTTCGAGTTCGAGTTTGGCTGATGTAGTTTTTTTTTGCTGTTGTTTGTTTTTTGTTGTTTCATTTTTTACTGTTGTTGTCTGTAACTGGTATTCTGTGTTTTGGCAGCAACAACAACAACAAAAACGCACAAGAAACCAATAACGAGCAACAACAGCAACCAGTAGTGGCAATAACCAGTGTTGCCGTTTTGGTAGAATTCTACCAAATTTGGTCGGACGAATTTCAATTTTTTAATTTTGGTCGGATGGTAGGCCCAAACTGATTATGGTAGATTTTTGAATAAAAATTTCAAATATATATTTTTATTTTAATTTACCATGTGTTGCACATAATTTTATTTATAAATATTCACAGTTTACAAAATCATTACTATGTGTGAAACGCCATTTTAAGCGCGAAGACATTAAACTTTTAAATATAATCACGCCCCCAAGAGTAATTTCTTCGGAAAACTTAGATATATTGCCTCTTATTTTAGAGTTTTCTAGTCTCGTTGAATGTGATCCAGATATAATAGTGACAGAGTGGCATTTATTGCGCCTCAGCGAGACATCTCTTTCTCCTGATTTATGTATAGACATGTTTTGGAAAAATGTATCTGCTATAAAAAATGGTTTGAATGAACATTGTTTTGAAAATTTAGTTAAATTTGTCTTTAATTTACTTTCACTACCACATAGTTCAGCCGCTGCTGAAAGAAAGTTTTCATCTCTATCTCTTATAAAATCTAAATTAAGAAACAAACTTTAAATTAATACCATTAACAGTATCATGCTTTGTAAAGAATTAATCACGAACAAAGGTCCGCATACTGTATGGTCAGCTAAAAAAGACTTTAAAACACCGAATAAACTGTAGTGAATTGAAAACATGATCTCGGATTTACTGACAAATGATCTCCAAAATCTCTGTATATATAAGAGATTTTTTTTGTTTATATAGTTTTGTATATATTTTTATTTAAAGAATTAAAATAATAGACTGAATTTACATTATTTTTTGTTTAATTAATAAAAGTTTTCTATAAATTAAATATTGTTTTTTTCGTTACAATTTTGGTCGGTTTTGACCCAATTTGGTAGGATTTAGAAACAAATTTGGTCGGAAAAAAAAATTTCTTGTGGCAACACTGGCAATAACCATAGCCGTCTTTACGTACATTGTATGTTAGGTTGGTTCACAAATATATTTGTATAAAAACACAACTTTTGAAAAAATTCCTTTTTGTTCCTAAGGTTCCTTTTGTTAACGAAATGGAAATTGCAAAAATAAAAAAATATTGAATTTTTAATCAAAGAAATTTCTTAACATAGCAAGATTTCAAAATTTCTATAGGGGTGACTGATTGTCAAAGTAAATTTGTGTTATTTAGAAGCGTTGTCAAGCATGAAATTATTAGGAGAATATAATGTCAAAAAGTAAGCGCAGTATGATTTGATCCATTTAACAGCTAAGTTTTGTCAGCTCTATCTAAGCGAAAAAATTACGTTTTATATATTGCAATATCTATAACACAATTAGGAATAGGTGAGTTTAAAAATGTCATTAAATAAATCAATTAATTTTCAAGACATACGTCTATTGCTAGCATTAACTATAAAAAATTTTAATATCTTGTCCAGCTCCCGAAATTAAAATGGCCATAAAACTGGAACTTAAAAATCGAAAACACCAGCCAAAACTGCGAAATTTGAGATAAAGCTAAAAGTAGTAAAAAAAAAAGCTTATTTGATTAGTGTGAATACTTCGAATGATTTAGTTTATTTATTAAGCTATTAGCAGTCGTAACATTGTTATTAATGATTTCTATAGTTTAGAGATGGGCAGTCTAAAAGATTTACAAAAAATTGGATTCGTAAGGAAGTTTACTTTCTTTAAGCTTCGTGTGCTAGTAAATGGGCAGGCCGTATTGTATGAGCTTCAGCACCATATGTGTTTGGAAGATAAAAAATCAGTTTATGGGGCCCCACGCAAAAATATTATATATTTTTTCCTTTAAAATAACCTTAAAATAAGGAATATCGTCACATAATTAGGTCAGGGTCCATAGTATACTTGCTATGCGAAACACTCCACATGCACTTAAATATGATATCTCAAATTTTGGAAATTGACCTTATCTGTTTATTTACAATTTTTTTTTGAAACTGTGATATGAAGACCCCAATAGACCCATTTTTGTGTTTATTTGAATGTTAGATAATAAAAGTATAGCAAAAATATACCCCGAAAATAAGTGCTTCCCTCAAACATCATCCACCAATTGAGCAAATTCATTTGAGTTGGGCCAAAATTGCCGTGGAAATGCAAAGAAAATGTTTGACCAAATGAAATCTTCACCAAGTGTGGCCGGTCTCCATTTAAGGCAACTTTGTGGCATTCCCAGTGCGTTCAATATTTGCGAGGTATTTCGTGTGAATAGAAAAATCGTATATAACTTATACGACATAAATTGTTATTTTGTTTGAAGCTCCAAGATTAGTTGGTCTATCCTGTGGAAAAAGAACTCTTGTAATCAAGTATTAAATTAGAAATAAAGAACATTTTCAAAAAAATTTTTTTTAATCTTCCAACTAGTTAAAATACATTTCACCAGATTGTTTATTTCACAAACTTTCCATGTCTAATGTAAACAGAATTTCATCCTTATGGCATTAGTCATACTAGAACTATTACATGTTGACTATCGCCTATATTTTTAGTTAACATTTTCGAATTACTTTATCGTATGTGACTTCTCTGGTACATGTGACACATTAGGTGGATGTTTTCTATGACTCACTTGGTTTGGACACACCTACCAGAGAATGATAACTTGGTCACGCCCAATGACATGTTGACAACATCAACATTTTCACCTTCTATAAGAAAATCAGTAATTTAGAAATTGTTTTTATACAGAGAGATAATTAAAATCTGTGGAAACGTATTTGCCTAGTTCTCGCAGGTCTTAGTAATTATTGATATATTTGGATTTCAAAGAATTTTTACATATCTACATTAAATAATATATAGGAGGATTAGATTTAATATATTCACATTTTCGAAAGATTATCATATATATTTTATTCTAATCGAAGTGATTTTAGATGGTAGCAGGAGAATTTTTGCAAAATGAAAATCGCAATGCAAAATGAAAATCGGGCCTAAAAGTGTTTAAGGACACTTAACACTTTTTCCTTATGTCGAGTGTTAAAAAGGCTTAGCTTTCGGTATTGTAAAATCCATTGAATTCAACTCGCGGAAATGTAAACATTCTAAAACAAGAACGATCCAGAAACATGAACTCCAAATTGTTGTTATTTCAACTAGTTTGGGCAACGAATTTTAGTTTATCTTTGCACAAAATGATTTTTTTAAATATTATTTCTTTTATTCAATAAAATATTTGTTTTTAGAAACTAGGTATTGAATTTATTAACAGAAGTTAATTTCTTTTAATTTCATTTAACTTTTCATTTATTGATATTCAAAAAGTAACCGAGCCTTTAGGCCTTCACCGACTTAAAAGCACTATCGTTCTTAAATATTTCAGAATTCGAAAATATGAACGAAATCGCAAACGTGAACCACCTCGACAATAAACAGTTCGTGAGTTGAATTTATGTTTAAAATTTACCATTAGCTAAAAATATAACAGTGTAGGCGCCAGAAATCCTTGTCATACATTGATAGCAATTTTTGTCTCTAATATTGATAAATATTATAGAAAAGAGGCGTTTAATTTGGTTTGTGGGTGTTGAAAATACAACACTGTAGACAGCAACTGTTTCATTGTGTAAGTCCACATTTACACGAGGCAACTTTACTTGCCGCAACTGCCAGTTTGTAGGAGAGAGAGGTAAGCGGAATGGAAGGGGACAAAACTTGCCCGTACTGTCAATTCTATTTGTGTTTTTCGCAGTATTGATAAATATTATAGAAAAGAGGCGTTTAATTTGGTTTGTGGGTGTTGAAAATACAACACTGTAGGCAGCAACTGTTTCATGGTGTAAGTCCCCATTTACACGAGGCAACTTTACTTGCCGCAACTGCCAGTTTGTAGGAGAGAGAAGTAAACGGAGTGGAAGGGGACAAAACTTGCCCGTACTGTCAATTCCTTTTGTGTTTTTCGCAGTATTGATAAATATTATAGAAAAGAGGCGTTTAATTTGGTTTGTGGGTGTTGAAAATACAACACTGTAGGCAGCAACTGTTTCATGGTGTAAGTCCCCATTTACACGAACCAACTTTACTTGCCGCAACTGCCAGTTTGTAGGAGAGAGAGGTAAGCGGAATGGAAGGGGACAAAACTTGCCCGTACTGTCAATTCCTTTTGTGTTTTTCGCAGTGTGAAGTTAGCTGCAGATAAATTTCAGTATTTTTTACACAAAAATCAGAACGAATCAAAACAAAAATTGCCGTAACCGAATTGCCTTGTGTAAACACAAGAGGCAAGTTCAAAAGGGAATCGGAAAAATTGAAGCAAGTAAAGTTGCCTCGTGTAAAAGGGGACGGACTAACATTCTACACCGTAGACTGGATTAAGTGCATAAAATGGGACATGTAGAGTTGCATTTTTTAATAAACGAACATAAAAATGCGGGTTCAGTGCAACATGCGGAAAAATTTAACATTTTTTTGTACAAACGAAAGTCAAATATTGAGAGAAAACAATTGTAATCATCGTGCATTAAAGTTAGTTTTTCCTTTTAGTTAGACATGTTAAATTTTTTTAAACGCTAGTTTTTAAGCGGATCATTATGAAATTGATTTGCTTATATGAAAATTAGCTAGCCAAAGATTTTTTATGTTATTTTAAATCCCCTTGAAATATTACAAATAACATTGTAAAAAACTGAAAAGAACTTTATTATAAGTAAAATTTTGAGCTTTGCAAACTTTTATGTAAATTAATACGTCCCGTTCAATGCTAATAACAAATATGACATGTACATAATTGTTTTTTATTTAGTTAATTCAGTTTAAATAAATTTAAAATATATAGAGTAACTGAAAAATTTGATATGTATTCCGTTTATAATCCACCTTTTTATTCAATATCAAAAATTTGTGTTAATCTCTTGAGCTTGCACAATATAAATAATATTTACTTTAACTTTAAATATAAATAATATTTGGATAGTAAAATATTTCGCAACTTGCTTGAATCGAATCTTCAGGGATAAATGTATAGTACATATAAACAGGTTATATGAAAAACCCAATTGAAAAAAAACAATCAGCTATTAACATAATAAAACATGAATAATAATATAAGATAGGCAAAATACAAAAAAAAATTGAACAATTACTCCCATACGCATGAATTACCTATTGGCACAGGAACATATGGTTCTAATGTATAAATCGAAACAATATATGGCAAATAGAAACTAGTTAATAGTAAAATTAAGTGCGATAATATTTTTAAAAAATAGTCAAGGGGGTGAAAGAATTAGCCGATCTGAAGAATCATAAAATTCGAGTCGACGTGATGGTTTAGAACTAGAATATTTTCTCTATAACTTTAAATGTCTGCTAGGTACAACTTTCAAGATTTCGCAATTTTACTTCCTTAAGGTAAATTTCTTTGACCAGTCTAATGTTTCCCTGTACATAAAACTTGTCTATACTTTAGAAGTCTGGTGCATTTTTCTGGTATTTTTCCTTTATCAACAAAAAAAGAAGAAAAAAAACCACCAACTCAACAAGTTACAAATTCTCCACCACTACGGAACAATATCAAGGAATATTTACATTAAAATTTTGAACATTTTGTTTTTTTTTTTAGAATATCAAACAATTTTTCTTTTTAGTACATTTGTTATCACCTTCCTCACTTCTTTGTTTTATTTTATTTTTCCCTACAGAATACGGTAACAAAAGACCGAAAGATAACCTGGATACCCCCTGTGCAGAGGAGGAATCTCACTCCTCGTCAAATCGGCCCGCGTTGACGAGGAGTTGTAGCAGTCCCGCTGTTTATGGTAAGTTTGTGGAATGGAATTTATGTATACTCATGCGTTCAACTGTCTGCCAAGAATTATTTATGTTAGGTTAGGAGGGGGCCCGATAGCAAAATGTACCTATGCAGTATTTTTGTTTTTCGTATCATATTTTTTAGCTTTTAACGCTCATTCATGTTTTGTTTTTTAACAGTAGATAGAGAAAAAAACCATTACTAAGAAAAAAAGGGGCAAAATTGTCGGGTAATCAAACCCAAGCTCAGCTTATCGCTATTGCGAACTTGGTAAATTGTAGCAGTAACGATAAAAGTCGTATCGCTATTGTCGTGCTTTATTCTTAAAACTTCCCTAGTTTGGTTTCCTTTTACCAAAAATACAAATTTTTGGTTGAGTTGCGGATTTAACTTAGAGTGGTGGCAAGAGGGGTATTGAGACTTAGAGAGGCAGGTTTTTTTGGTCACAGTCACTAACTAGACACTCTCGGTTACTTAGAACGAATGGTTATTCTAAAGGCGCGGTTTTTGTATAACACGTGGGGTGACTTTCCTTGAGCGAGAAATTTCTGCTATCTGGTGCAACTAACCTGCTTTCGATTTACTGGAAGAGGTAAACGGCGTAGTTACCTCGATGGGCCAGATTACCTTACAAAAGTGATTGACTTTGCAAAAATTTCTACTGAAGTATCTGCGGAAATCGCATAAGGCCTGCCTGCAAAAGGGGTATTGAGAATTACAGAGGCAGGATACTTAAGGTTAATTGTTAGGTAATTCGAAGGATCAAATTATCTAATAACAATGC
This sequence comes from Hydrotaea diabolus, assembly GCA_963513945.1. Classification (NCBI taxonomy): domain Eukaryota; kingdom Metazoa; phylum Arthropoda; class Insecta; order Diptera; family Muscidae; genus Hydrotaea; species Hydrotaea diabolus. The sequence goes on along the minus strand of OY740716.1, from coordinate 236,565,010 downwards.
TAGACTTTGCAAAAATACCAACTCTTATTTTCCCTGACAGTCGGTGTGGGATTAAGGAGACGTATTCCAAGGTAACTCAGCCACACCAAAGGTCCAAAGAATAAAATAGCGACTAGAGCTGTTTTTTATACAAAAAAACTTTGCAAAAATTCCAACTGTTCTTTTACCAGACAGGGTTGTGTGAGATTTAGGAGAACTACTCCAAGTGATCTCAGCCACTCCGATGACCCAAAGACTGAAATAGGCACAGGAGCTGGTTTTTATACAACACATTTTCAAATTAGGTTACATACTTAGGTTACATATATCAATTAAATAACAATTGTAGAGTTTTCCATACAATCTTGAGACAAATCAGAACAAGTTCTGCTTTAATGTGGACACTGAGGCTAAGCATAAGGCTGGTCAGTCGTTCCTGGTAAAATCCACGCTGGTTAAAAGTTGCAAAAAGTTACTAAGCGTTTTACAAACCAATCCCACGAAAAGCGAATCTGTGGACCGCAACTGCAAAGATCCAATTCTGGAACCGTGACGTGCTGTTGGAAACAAGAATATATACAAATGTTAACCAACCGGACGTAAGGCTAGGGCAATAACTAGAAATAAAAGGCGGGAATAATCAAATATGCCGCTCGAGTAAGAATGAGATGGGGGGTTAAGAACTGTTGTGAATCGGTCCGGCGTCCTGGCCCGGAAAGTACTGTTTTAAGCCTCAAGAGGTGTTATCCTCTTGCAGATGGGTATAAAGACCTGACAGCTATACGTACGGCGTCCTTTTCCGGAAAATTACTTTTTTGAAGCTCAAGAGCAGTTATCCTCTCGCAAGATGGTAGATCTGCTGAGTTTTGCCAACCGCTTGTCTTGGATCAAGGGCAGCTTCATGAAGAACTTTTAGCGCTATATATCACAGATAAATAAAAATCGCAATGTACCCTGTATGCGTTGCCGAGTGGATGTTGTACCACCTGTCTAACTTTCAACGGTTACAAGACCTTTTGACCAAGTGATAAATAAACTTCTTGAAAATGTTTTTTAATATTTTTTTAAAGAGTGAATTACTCCACAAGCTAATAAGATCTTTTTTTTTAAATGTTTGTAACAAATTTAGGGAATTTTTTTTAAAAAACAATTAATCTTTTAACAAATGACGCATTGATGCGGGGCATTTTAAATAGTTGTATCCAGTAAACAAATTGACAGTATAGCAATTAAGAATTCATTATTTTATATGCCGAAGTCGAAGTACCTTAAATGTCGCGTGACGTCATTCCTCAAAATCCATGTGACTGACACCATTCGCGTCACATAAATCAATAACTACAATACAATTTACAGGATTTCAACTAAGACTAAACGTAGCTCTCCGTACGCGGGATTAACATAACGATGACGTCATTCATCGAAATTCAAGGTGACGCATATTTGAAAACAAAAATTGACTGGATTTTAGGTGAGAATTGCTGACGATATTCGCTACAGGAGCTGAATCACCACATTCAGAACGTAAAGTAGCGCAGGGCGTAGGAGACAAAAAACGCATTCTAATTGTAAGGTTGTTGATATTTATTTTGGTGAATAACGTGAGTGTTTTACCTATCACGAGATTTTTCATATCGTACAAAGTTCATCGGAAAAAACCCGAAATAAGTTGACGTCTGTTTTCGATAGAAACTGAAAACGCTTAAAGTTTTTTAACCTTTGAAGCCAAAGGCTCGTGGAACAGAATATCAAATAATTTTACAAAATTTTTGTTACTGGAATATAAATTGAAAGGGAAGTTTTATGAAAGAATTGCCTTCTTTATTTTGATAAAAAAAATTGGTCATTCCAATAGAATTTATCGTGCCATGTTTAGAATCTACAGTTGTTTCCTACTTGTCACTAAGTCGTAATAATCTCTTTAACATTTTCAAAACAAAAGTGGTTCTGATTTGTATGGATTATTATTTTATTTTATTCTCCTTATTAAAAAGCACATTTGCGGTCGTTTTAAATTTCATTACTAAAAAATGTTGACATTTTATCAAAATATGTGGTTCCAGTTTTCGTTTATAATTTTGTTTTTATCATTTTAACCGATTAAAGACTTTTTAGCCACCCACTGATTAAGACTGTGCGAAATTTTAGAAAACATTAGTAAGTTATAGTATTTCTATTTCCTCAAATTACGGAATAGTTATGCTTCTGCAAGATGGTAGTACTGCTAAGTTTTACAAACGGTTTGTCGTTGCTTAAGGACTAAAAATGGAGATGTTGGTACTCAAAGTAGAGCTAATTTAACTTACTTAAGTCCCTTAAAAATCCTTTTAAGGAGTAAAGGAAACTTTTCTCAAATCCAAAAGCTGTGCAGAATATAATTAATAAACTCACTGACCCGGACCGAACAGCTCCGCCGGCTCGCAACGTTTAATGTATTTTATGAAAAAGCTTTTGACATGGCTTAAAATTACCCTTCTTTTCGGCGTAAATTAGACGGCATTTATGAGTTGTCGCTATAAAATTTTTAAATTTTCTTAACCTGATTTGAACCTGGTTTTACTTGTATGAAAGTCGTAGACACTTACACGACGCCCAAGCTTATTTAACTACAAATCCAAATTTGACTTTTTTTCATCTCGGTACAACGATTTTTTTTTTATTAAAAACAAATATATTTTAGTTTGTTGAATGATTCCACGAACATGGGTAAAAGATGTTCTTAACTTAGGCAGGCACCACCGGCCTTCTTGATCTTGTTTTCAGCCTTCTTATTTAAGTAAAGGGTGCTTTTTTAGACGTGTGGTTTTCAAGAAGAAGAAAACAGATACAGTTTAATGTTATGGGGAAGAATTTAGGTTTATTACGAGGACCGCTATAAATATTACTAGCCTAATAATGAATATGTGAATATTTATGGTCAAAAATGGTTTTATTGTTTTTCAAAGTATTCTCCAGCATGTAAAGAACACAAATGATGGTCGTACGTCAAAACGTTCTGAGTACGTCTATGCTAAAAAATGTCAAACTATCCAATGGAAATATCAGATGGCGCCAGGCAACACTTAGTGTTGCCTAGGCCAGAAATTTATATAGCAACCCTCGTGCCACCAGCATTACCACGAAAACCAGGATGCTTATTGTGATTGCCGATACGACCGTGACCATGACTCGCAAGATCACGAAGCTTTCAATTCGTCTTGCTCGTGTTAAATTTTTTAAAAAAAAAAATTTTTTTTTTCATATATTGAACTTGGAGCCTCATGGGGCCTCAAAAACCCGCCTTAAAAGTAATAGGGGCCATAAATATGATAATCGTTTTTTTTTGATCATTTTAATGTTACTTGTTTTTATTTGGATCCTCCGGAATACGATTTTTTCGTGGGCGCTAAACATGATCTTTGCGGATGCCTTTAGTCATTTAGAATTATTTGGAGTGAATTCTCTCCATGGCTAGTCAAATAAGTTGCTTGTGCGTACGAAATTATGCTGCCCAACTGCCGAACTATAGCATGATTTTGGAAAAAAAAATATCAAATTCGTTTTGGCGGTGTCTGCTTATTTATGAAGAACCAATCGAAGAAAATTTAAAAAATCTAATTAGTTTTAAATAAAAATAATAAAGTAAAATCCATTTAAACTACTTCTCATTATATATAATTAAAAAATGGGGCATATATCGGCTGGGCGATCTAAAACTTATGTGATTATTAAGAAGCGTTTTTTTTTGAGCAAAAACACTGGGTGGGCCATTTTAAATTTGAAGCGACTGTAAAAAAAGTACTAACATTTTTTATAAATTTCTAGTTTTATTGGAAAGGTTGCACTTGTCGTTTAATAATGGATACAATATCATTCATATGACTACCACAACTGGCTAGGATGATTGCTTGGCAGAAGATAAATAATTTTTTTAGATAAATAGGGCCGTTTACATTTAAAATAGTTCTGAATTACATCTAAGCCTTTTAATTACAAGTTAAGATGAAATAAAATACTATATTTGAAAAGTCTAGTAATAAAAATCGTCGAGATGGCAAGATCCCTTCCTTACGGAAATAAACCATTGGACATTACGGATACAAAATGCCGACTGAACCTAGAAGATTTTTTTAGCCATTGATTAAGCTGAAGTTCTTTCTGGTGGTGGCTTTTTTTTTTATTATTTTTAACAGTAACAAGAATACTAAGAGAAGTACGTGGAAAAAGGTCGATTGCTTCATCTTGTGTGTACGTGTGTTTACATGGTGGCAGGGCCATTATGGTAGCATGGACTGGTAGTGGTGGTGGTGGCATGACTCACTCTATCTTGAGAATCACAACGTAGTGTAAAAGAAATACAATGCTATCGTACAATATTTAATTATGATGCGAAATAAAAATAAACATCGCCACCACCATCAGCCAGACTATGGCAGTCATCATGGCATTACCACGTAACCGTAGTTTCAATATCATCGTCATTATATGTATATAAGTACATATATACATATTATTATATGCTACATACAAACATATATGTACAATGTACATTGTACATACATATGTTGTATGCATAGACGTGGAGAAGGCTAAAGCCTGAATGAATGTTGGTTCATGAATGAATAGCAAGCAAATGATGACTAAAGGTAGGGTGACCCATAGGAATATTAGGCAAAAAACACCTAAGTTTGGATTTTTATCAAATCATTAAATTCTATTCAATAGAGCCTTGACTAAACTCATTAAATATATTGTGTTTTGTTTTTTTTTTCTTTTTGTCCTTGCAGATATCGAAACCCATCCCGCCTCGCCTGTTTTCCCTCATCTCTTACTGGGCAATGGCCGCGATGCCGACGATCCCAGCAGTGTGGGAGCCAATTGTGTATTAAACGTTACCTGCCAAGCACCGAGCTTAAGTCAGCTGCCGGGCCTTAAGTACATGCAAATACCTGCCAGTGATACACCTCATCAAAATATTAAGCAATATTTTCAGGAAGCCTACGATTTTATAGGTAAGCGTGTATTTTTCGTCGCTGATGTATGCATAGTAAACATCGTAAAACAACCCGACACACACATACTCGTACAGTGTAAAGTAGTCGCTAAACCGCAACTGCGCGGTAAATCGAAATAGTTTTTCCTTTCCCTGTTTTTACTTATGTTTTGTTAATTGAAATAATGGTGCGCGCCATCCGGGTGGGGGCCACGTTGTGCTAATATTCTGGAAAGTGTGTGAAGATTTTGTTGTCGTAGACAGCATGACGACATTGTACTGCAGACCAACAGCAGCACACAACAAACAGACAGCCAGCCAGCCAAGCAACCAACCCTTCGCCACATTTCGGAGGCACGTATGAATGGATGGTTGGCAGTGTGGATGTGCGTATGTATAACACACCGCAGACTTCCTTCCTGTAACAGACGATATCAGGATTAAACAAAAAAAACAAAGAAAATAAAAACAGTGTCAGTGACGAATTGTAGACACCCTATATAATGAAGAACTTTACATGGTAGAAAATTAAGTTCTTTTACGTTTTCCTTTACCTACGTAACTCCCTCATCTCATTAAGGGACTAAGGGGTAACTTCTTTGAATCAGTTGACTTTGCCTGATAAAAATGTTGTTCTCACTGACCAGGATCTTCTTGTTTTTGCCGGCTCCAAGCACTCTTCTTATAGATACACTTTAGTAGTACAGTACACCTTGTACTATTTGTCACTAGATTTCCATCTTTATCTGTACAGGAGTTTTCTTTACAATTATTTGGACCCATAGTCTGGTGTTTAACATTTTGATAGAACTTTCGGACAATGTTGCGACAGTGGGTCAAAAACAACTGCTAGCCTATTTTGACAATAAAATCCTCCTCGAACTTGTGCTTCTTTCAAAGCAGCACCCATGGTACAATAAACAAGGTATAGTCATTAGTCGAACAACAACAAAAATAGTTCGCTATATTGTCAGTCACTTGAAAGAGAATGCCAAAATTCATTTTTGTGAATGTTTGATGATAATTATGAATGTTGGATAAAGAACTTTTCCTTTACAAACTTCAACAAACGCCATTGTCGAATTTCAAAATTGACAATTTAAAATACTACGAGAAAAAATTTAAAATCAGCTGTTAGCATAACTACCTTCTTCTATAATGTTTTTATTCACGTGACAGTTTTTCTCAAAAGACTAATATTTTTAACTAATTTTAAAAAAGAACCCACACCATCCTATCTAGGTTTATTCCGTACAACTGTTTTAGACTAGTTTCACTAACATCTTAAGAAGTTGATCTGCCAGGAAATTCTGAGTACACTACATCTTGATGGATTTATAAAAAATGATTTTAGTTTTTAGGTTACATATAGAGATTAAAACATTCGGAAATTTCGTTTTAATTTTATATTTTTTATTTGATGTTAAAGTTAAAAATACGGTGATAGGGCAGTGACTAGTGAGTGGCGGAGCGGGAATAGTCGAATACTCCAACTTGTGTGATCAGGAGATTAAAGCAGACCCCTTGTTTATATGGGAGTCCCTTCAGAAAAACGGCGTGGTTGTCTGGGGAAATAATTTCTCAGAGATCTGAAGAAGTTATCCTTTGAAATTTAGTGAAAGTTAACACTGAAAATTAGTGAAATTGCTGCATTTTGCAAAAGGTTTAGACAGCTTCCTACAAAACTTGTAAAGTAAATATTTACAGTTAAAGGTCAGTGCTAATAGTGAAACATGGCCACCAAATACCTGAGCACCTTGCACCAACAAACAAATGCGTTGAAAGAATATTGAACATTTTCTGCTTTAAAGATCTAAGCACCTTGCGGGAACAAACTAATGCCTTTCAAGAAGAGGAAAAAAACTCCGCTATACAGTAGGAAAAGAGGATAGCCGGTCCACACTTGGAGAAGACAGCTAGACTTAGAGGCTTCATGATCAGGCGGACTAGGATATAAAGAAACCAATTAATACGTATATTAGAGTGTTTTAGATTGTACCAAAACACCATTAAAAATTGATTTTTACTTTAATAACCTATTGACATATAAATCACCATTTATAAAGAAGCAGTAAAATAATTCTTTCAAAAATCGACAAATAATTGTGCAATGTCATTTAGTCATTTATTTGACCATAAGTATAAAATCGAAAAGGTTACTAAAGGAAAATCCCATTTTTAAAGGTGTTTTAAGATGGCCAGCTCGCAAATGACCGAGCTAACTTCAAAATATTTTGGAATTTGCTTCAAAACATCTCAATCTTTATTTCCATTTCTTTATATTTGCAAACAGGCTTGCCGTTTTGGTACGTTCCGACCAAATTTGGTCTTTAAATATTAAAAACTGGTCTGTACCTCGGTTTTTGTGATTTTGGTAGATTATAACTGTCAATATATCAATGACGATTTTGGCCAGTTTTGGATAACTTTTGGTCGAAAAAATTGCCCAGCAGCAACAGCCTTTTACAAGTCAAGACAATCTAATATACTCGTATATGTATGTGCACAGTAAAATCACAGTGGTCCCTGTGAATGTACCGCGTGACAAATTTCAAGCTTGTTACGGCTACAAGTTCTTTCAACCTAACCTGTGCCCAATGGATTTTCTCTAACGTCATCTCGATTAAGCGAAAACTTCTACCCCAATCTCGGAAATTAAAGAAAAATTAAAAGTTCCGTAGTAGGTCCGCTTTCCATTACAAATGAATGATGATTCGACGGTTCAGTCCGATTGGATAAGGAAAATTACTCTCATTTTAGTAGTGGCATAACATCCAACAGATGTTTGAGGTTTTAACCTAACCTTCGCGCAATGACTATTCTCTACGTCAAAATGATTTAGCAAAAACGTACACCTTAAATTATATTCAATCTCGGAAATTAAAGAGGTTTAATCCTATATACGTGTATATGACGAACCGGTCCGTCAGCTTTCTATTTCAAATAAAGGTTGCAAACGTCAGCCCCTAATGATTAGACCGTGTTCAGTCAGACTGGATACCGAAAATGCTTTGCATTTTAGTAGTAGCATAACGTCCAACAGATTTTTAAGGCTCTACAACCAGACCGACCTATAGTGTTTTTTTAGAAAGAATTTTGAGTTGGTTCTTTCGTTTCGCAATACATTTACACGCACATAGGTATAAGTATACGCATGTAAACTTACGTCACGTGCACTTTCGACCTCGTTCCCAATGAGGCATACAAATGTAATGATGAACAGAAAGCCATTCACCACTCACCACCATTACCATTACCATCAACAACAGCAGTAGCAGCAGCAGCACCGGTGTTTTCTTGTGTCGTGACGTTATTGATGTTGCTCTGATGTCGACGATGATGGTGACTCATCGCTAGCAGAGCCAGCCACAGCCAGCCAGTACAAAAGAAAAAGAAAACAAACGAAAAAAAAAACAAATTTCCTTCCGTGATTCTCATCGTGTATGCCTTTCCAGTGTTGTGTCGGATATTGTTTGTGTTTAGTTCAACCTTCCCCCTGCGCTATCTGCTGCCCCCCTTTGGCGAAACATACATACTTATCCTCCTCATTTGTGTTGGCAACATGTGGGCCCCCATAAGTGAACGACCAGTAAGTAGTAGTAGTCTGCTGCCTATTTTTATACCCCACCAGAAAAAATATATCGATTTTTTTGGCTATTTTTGTATACAAATGTATGTACTTGTGTACATAAAAAGATATGTACAGTGAGTCACAGTGAAAATGGTCCACTTGTGATAAAACACTTTAAAGTGTAAAAAGTCTATGAAATAAATTTTGTAATATAAAAAAAATGGCGAAATCAGTTAGTTTATTGTATTTAAATAATAAATACATGAAAAAGTTTTTTATTTCAATATTATTTTGCACAAAAATTAACATTAAGCGAAAAAAAAGAAAAATTCACGTCACAGTGAAAATGGTCCACAATGCAGATCGGCGGTAAATAACGGAACTTTTTCATATTCTTCTTTCGTTTTTCGCTGTTTACTTTGGTTAACGCTTATGCATTGAAACGAACACGTTTTAGATCGATTACTTCAGTTATTTATTTATAAATTTCGAGATGGGTAGACATACTACGTTCGAGCTGCGAAATTTAATTATTGACCACTATAAAAATGGAAAAAGCCAGAGAGAAATCGCGAAAATTGTTAACAAAGCTCGCACAACAGTTGAAAACATCATTCAGAGGTTTAAAAATGAAGGAAGAGTTATAAAAAAGCCCTAAATTAGCCCAAAAAAGCTATTCAGCGAACGTCAAGAAAGATGGATGGTCAACCAAATCAAGATTAATCCAAGGCTAAGTGCTCCAAAACTACGGGATATGGTTGAGAAACACTTCAATATAAGCAGTAACGCCGAGACAATTCGGAGAGTGCTTCGAAAGAGTGGACTAAATGGTAGAATTGCACGCAAGAAGCCCTTTATAAGCCTAAAGAATAAAAAAGTTCGATTGCAGTTTGCTCACAGCTACGCTGGAAAAGATTTTTCATTCTGGAAAAACGTTTTATTCACGGATGAGAGCAAATATAACCTTTTTGGGTCAGATGGCAGAGTAAACGTTTGGAGAAAACCCAATCAGGAAATGAACCCAAAGCATTTGCGTCCGACAGTTAAACATGGTGGCGGGCATGTGATGGTCTGGGGTGCTTGTTCAGCTACTGGTGTTGGTAAATTGCATTTTGTTGAAGGGAATATGGAAAAAATACAATATTTAAATATTTTGAAGAACAATCTTAAACAAAGTGCTGAAAAACTCGGTATAAAAGACACCTTTCATTTCTATCAGGATAACGATCCCAAGCATACGGCTGGAATTGTTAAAGAATGGCTGCTGTATCATTGTCCTAGAGTAATCAAAACGCCCCCACAATCACCAGATCTGAACATAATTGAAAATTTGTGGCAGAAACTGGAAATTGAAATACGGAAACATGAAATTTCAAACAAAAATGACTTAAATAAGGTCCTTTTGGAGGAGTGGGATAAAATAAGTCCGGAATATACAAAAAAACTAGTGGATTCAATTCCAAGTCGACTTAAATCAGTTATTCATCAAAAAGGCTATCCAACAAAATATTAAAAATATGTAGATTTTTCTTTTATACTTTATTTAATCTACATAAGCTTAAGTGGACCATTTTCACTGTGACATGAATTTTTCTCTTATTTCGCTTAATGTTAATTTTTTTGAAAAATGATATTGAAATAATAAACTTTTTTTATGTATTTATTACTTAAATACAATAAACTAACTGATTTCGCCTTTTTTTCTATTACATACATATTTATTTCTTAGACTTTTTACACTTTAAAGTGTTGTGACCACAAGTGGACCATTTTCACTGTGACCCACTGTACATACGTCCTATGTAGTCTTCAACGTAAACATTTCATAAAGGCTACAAATTACTCTTACATTCAATGTTTATTAAGGCACCAATGCCTCGACTGGGGTGAGGAGGAGCATGGTAGACGACCCTTTTGTTTAGCAAAGCCAAAGAAAAGAATCTAAAATTTTAGAAATCTGCTATATGCTAATGTGTGTGTATGTATGTGTGTTTGTTTTGTATGTATGAGTCGCAAGTCATTTGATTTTCAAATTTTAAGAACAATTCGCACACGGCACAAATATATTGGGCACTGGATATAAGAGTACCAACAACAAGAAGACCATGAATAACGCCAAAGGCAATGTTTCGCGCGTCATTACAATTCCTTAAGGATTGCCATATGCCAGAAAGTCGGGTCTTGAAAGTAGCCAAGTCCAACTAAAAAAATATAGGTTACATTAAATGAGAGTATGATTACCCAAATAGACATATCGTTAGCTAAAATGCAAAAAGACGCAACTAACAAAAAATTCAAAATCGACTTTTTGATAGATTATTATAAATGCCATTAAACACATGTCTTGACAAAATTTAACACTTCGGCGATCAAAAGTGACGTTTTTATTAATAAAAAAAAAGTAGAAAAACATTGTTAAAAATGTTTATAGTTTTCATTTTACAACGTTATTTGCTTTTCCTGTAAAATAATATTTTTGTTAGTTACGTCTTTGTGCATTTTAGCTAACGATATAAACCATAGGTAATGTTTAAAAAAACACAACTTAAGCTAGGTTTACATAAACAAAACTATGATTAAGTTTACAAAAACAAAGCTTAGATTATGTTTACATAAACAAAACTTAGATTATATTTACATAAACAAAACTTAGGTTATGTTTACATAAACAAAACTAAGGTTATGTTTATACAAACAAAACTAAGGTTGTGTTAACATAAACAAAACTTAGGTTATGTTTTCATAAACAAAACTTAGGTTATGTTTACATAAGAAAAACTTAGGTTATGTTTACATAAGAAAAACTTACATAACTTAAATAGGTTATGTGTACATAAATGGTTATGTTTACATAAACAAAACATAGGTTATGTGTACATAAACAAAACAAAGGTTATGCTTACATAAATTCGAAAATATCTGTCAGAGTGACAGTTGCTAGTGCCCCGATTACACTGTATGACAAATTTAAGCTTTTGGTTGCACACATGAAAAAAATTAGTATATTCTGAAAGAGGAGGAAAAAATAAAATACACGTGTATCCCACTTTTTCTGCATCAATTCGTATATTTTGCAAAAAATTTATGGATATGGACTTGTATGTTAATACAAAATATGTCTATATAAGTGGTTTTTAACCAAATATATATTCACATTTTTCGCGAAAATACGAATTGATCTAGAAAAACTGGGACACACGGGTAGTTTATTTTTCGACGTAGATTCCGAATATATAGGTCTTCTTCATGTGTGCAAAAGCGTGTTGAACGGTGTTATATCCACAGAGTCTCAGCGATATCTACGATTAAAGTTCGATCACGTAAAGCAACAAGAATTTATAATAGAAAAATATACATAATAGTAGTGTTGTTTTACTAAGCCTCCACAACTTAGACTAAACAGGATATAGGATTCAACGATATAATTGAATAATTTATTCCTGATTTTCCTGCTTCAACCAACTAAACGAAAAAATTTCTATTAATCTGGCCTCTTGTGACTTAACTTTACCTGTCGGTGGTCTAGACAATACTACACTTACCACCATATCTTCCTCTATAGCTAAAATCTTACAACTTCTTTCTAAATACAATATATAGAAAAAAGTTGTAAGATATCACTATACGTATTATTGACCTTCCTACTATACATTCAAACATACTAGTTGAAGACAATCTGAGCTTCTACAACAAGGCCATCACAGATCCACACGTCTACAAGACTCTTGGCTGATAGGATTTAATCTCACAACCCACAGACGATCTGTTAATGGAATATTCTCCTATTCCGTTGTAAAATAAATATAAAATTCCCTATTTGAAACTATTAGTGAATGCCACTTGCCAGGCAGAATTGGAGTTTTCTCAGTTGAACTGGCTGCTGTCATATCAGCTATGACATACGCATCAGCCTTGCTGGTAACGACGTTATTCTGTACTGACAGCCTAAGTGTTACCAGAGCGATACGAGCCAACCGCAAAGAAGTCTTTGATTACGTCTTATTTAGCGCATTTGAGGTTAACGCTGAAGTCGTGTGAGTCCCTTCCCACATTGGTATTGACGGTAATGAGCTAGCGTACGAGTCCGCCAGGCGGGCTCTCAATCTATATCTCGTAGCTGAACCACCCTCAATTCCATATGTAATAACTTCACCTTACAGACATATCACCAATTCTACTAACTTTGATCTATGGAATCACTTGGATGTATTCCTGAAACTTTGATAAAGGTTAATTTGGAATTAGGGAAGACATCTGTAGGACTTACGCAACAAGCAACTGGGCCTTTGAAAAAATCGCTTCAAGTCCCAGGCACACTGAAGCTTTTTGTCTTACGCTGCGTTTTTTTTAACTTCCGGTAGTCTACGATAAGAATATTTTCATGTTAGACCACAAATCTTAAAAACTTTGGTGCTAGTATTAAAAAACTTGTCGCATTTTATTAGAAACGATTTTCGAGGATTAAATCCCATTATTAATTAATTTATCAGAATTTACCCCCACTTCTGGTTATTGACTGGTGTGACTATCTTTCTTTGCCAGCTGACACCCTTACGTTCATGCCGGGAAAGTGAATCATAAAACAGCAGTCGTTTTATTATGCCTCTTTTTGTTTTGTCTACTAAAATGACTGAGTATGGAAAATCACCTGGCAACTCTGTGACGTCGACGATGAGCTCTACAAAAATTTCAAGTGTTGTGTTATGGAATCGTTTTGTTGTTTTTGTTAAGACACATACATGCGCGCACACACATATCTCAACCCCTCGAAACTTCCTCCTGCCGCCCGCCCACTTCACCCTATTTCTTTCATTCATAGGCAAACAACAACATCAGCAACAAAAAGCAAGAAACAATAATACAAACTCAGAAAAAGAAACGAACGGCGTACATTCATTCGGAGCGAACGACATTTCTACGACCACAAAATTCAACATCAGCCAGCGGCAGCAGCAGCGTGGATGAATCATATTTTCGATTTTAGCTGTTTCGTTCGTTTTTTTGTTTTCGTTTGTACTTTTTCCTATACAATGTGTATTTATCAACAATCATCTAGACTTATGTTAGTATGTATTGTATTTTTATACACCTCATCATTCAGCTCTCGCTCGCTGCGCTATTATTTGCGTTGCTCTGCTCCGCCGATGTTGTTGTCGTTAAATAGTTGCTTAAAGGTAATTAGTAGTAAAATAATGATTTCAAGCTCATAGTTGGGTTGGTTGGTGGATTGGACGGTTTGTCACCCCCACAGGGTATGGCAGCAGGGGTGCTCTGCACTTCACTTTCGATATTTTTGATGTTCCGAACGATTGTTCGATTTGTAAAGTATTTACTATTGCTTTTGAAATCTTCATTCGCAAAGGGATGGAAGTTTCAACAAAATTTAACAAAAAAAATTGTTAGGAAATGTAGTAACAAATCTTAAGTCCACAAAGGGCTTTACTAAAGTTTGCTCATTTAAAAATGTTATTTCGAAATTTCTAAGGGTTTCGCCCCTAAGCAAATGTTTCTTATTTACTTGGTAGGGACATAAACACTGTTACACAACAGCGTCCAAAACGGTTTCTTGGTAAACTTTGGCCAATGTTTTGACTCCTTGTTCGCAGAAATACAAGTCACTGACCCCATCGTAAGAGACATCCCACCAAACCATGACTGAAGCTGGATGATGACCCTTTTCCACCTATGGGATCATCTAAATGCTTCCTTAGATGACCGCACATACACTCTCATTTTGCTTGTTAAATTTTTCCTTAACTTTACAAATTTTTTCATCGGTGAACAAAATTTTTCTGTGCCATTTATCAGCGTGCTTTACCAAAAGACGTTTGCATTTTTTAATCCTTTTTTTTAAAGCTGCAGTCAATAAATGTCCGCTACGTCGTTTGAAAGCCCCAAGTCTTTTTTAATGGTTCGACTCATGGACTTTTGCGTGATATTCATCTCACGGGCCATGATTTTCTGTTTTCGGAGCGGATTTCTGTGAATTCACGTCAAACTCTCCGCAGATTTGCGTTTTGCAAGAAGAAAACCCTTCAGTGTTCAAGAAAGCACTACCCTCAAATATTTGCACCGTCTTTTTTTCGACTAAAAGGACGGTCGTTTAAACAACAGGTATTGCTCATCTGCTTATCCCCGTACGGACTCCTACGAGCACCCTAATTTCACTGTTGTTATTACTCAAAAAGGCTTCGAAGTTATATTTAACTAGGCCATAGTGACCTGACCTATTGGCTACGTCGACTTAAATACTCAGTTTGGACCATTAACAAGCTACTTTGATTATATTCCTATTCCGGCATTATTACCCAGCAAACCAAACCTTCCGAACTCGTTCAGAATTCTGTACGACAATCGGAAAAATGTTCCGAGTTTGTAACGAAAAACATATGGGCGGGTTGACAAAAATTCTGAACTACTTGTCTGAAAATAGAATCCTCAGACAAATTGAACAAAATTCGTAACGATTTCGGTAAGAATTCTCGATAGAGTTCAGATATTGTTCATAATTGTCTGATATCAGACATTGTCGGCAAATTTGGTTTACTGGGTATTAACCAAAATGGCTTTGACCGTAGAAACTTGAACTTTTTGACAATATTTTCGGACAGCTCTATTTTAAAAAAAAAAATTAATTATAACAAAACTTAAATGCAATTTAGAAAATCTTGCATTAATTTTCAAAGCCGCATGTCTGTCTAGTTTAGATAATAGTGACCTGATTTGACCTGTTCTGTTAGCAAATTTCAAATGATGTGTTTATTATTACTGCTTGACTTTTCTCCGTTTTTCCAAAATATTCCAATGTCCTTATTCAGAATAATTTATCTGAATCGTTCAAATACAATTCTCAAAAATATACGTTTTTAGAGCATATTTAGTCTGAAATGTTTAAAACGTCAGAAAAAGATCAGAAATGTATTTATTTAAGTGACTCACAATTATAAACGTTCTCAGTTTAACGACATTTCTGGCAAATTCAGGACTTCTAGATAGTTTTGTTTTATTTTGCGGTTTCTATTAATTGTCTCATAACTTTTAAGAAAAGTACTCTGCCTGTTTTTAAAATAATTTTCAAATATTTTTAGTAGTGGGCCGAAATTCTATTTTTCGTGTTAAAAAGTCTAGGGTTTAATCACCTCTCTGCTCAGACGTTAATTTAGGACTCCTCGCCACAAGCGCCTCATTGATTTATATCAATATTTTCTTAAGTTTCTGTCACTATTGTGTTTGGTGTACTCTAAAGCGTTTTGAGCATTCACAAGTTGAAGGTCGTTAATATAGAAGTAAAATATTTGCGCACACGTAAATATTATTTTTGTTTACAGCCTTTTTTCGCCTTCTGCTGTCATTTTTACGAATAAAAAAAAATGTCCGAAACGAGCGCAATTTGTTGTATTCCGTTTTGTTTTTGTTATTTTTTTCTTATTCCATTTGTACGGTCGGCCGCTAATGTTGTGTGAGCTGTGCTGCATGAGTCATACGTTCGGATGGCAATTTTTTGTCTCATCATTATCATCATCCTGTGACCAAGTCAGGCTATTTATAAATATTTGAGTATAATGGCTTTTTCGTCACAACGACCGACACCACCACCACCAACATCATCATCGCCATCATATATTTCTGGCACCTGCTTCTTTCTTCTCGTATTTTTTTTTGTTGTTCGAATTCATTCTATGCTAAGTTTATATTTTCCGTATATTTTTAATGTTCGGCCAACACACAATAAATAAGAAATAACAAATCATATGAATGTCGGTCTCATATAGTCATCTTCATCACTTCTTCATCGTTGTCTGTCTGGCCATATGTAATGTACTACGTAGATGATTCATTCATTTGCTCAAGAGGAGATCAATCGCCTGCGATTACCACAAGTCTTGAGATATTCGTATGAAGGCGTGTGTACAACACTCATAGAAGCCAAGGGAAGCTTTTCGAGTCTTTGGCACATTTTAAACTCGATAGTTTTCGGTTATCAACTTTGTCGCATTCGGTTAGAGAGTTGCTGAGTGGTTTGACAAGAGACGTCGTCTAATGTGGCCTTTATTTGAGTTCTAAACTGATAAGATTAACGAACAAATTGAATGAATGACAACATTCTTATCTACAACTTCTACATATTTATTATTTTCATGGCGATGAAACATCATTTTTAGTATTTATATATGAATTTAACAAAAAAACACACCATTAAACGTACAAATAAGGGGCCTTTCACGCATTAGTATTTTATAAAAGTACCAGTACTTATATATGAATATTTAAAATAACACCATTTAACGTACAAAAAAGGGGCCTTTCACGCACTAGTATTTTATAAAAGTACCAGTCTTTGCGTAAATGTTTTTATCCAAAGGATCTGATCTTCTGTTTATAATTATTTCGTTCTATTATTTAAAATTGTCAAATAATTTTCTTTCTTTATCTTTTTTATTTAAACCGTCCCGTGATTGGCGCCTTTGATTAGTGGCGATAAGTTCAAATCTTTCCCAAAAACAGTAAAACCGCCTTTGTTTGCTAAATTGATTAGTAAAATGCGTCACAAGCCATTCGTTTTAAACATTTTGAATTATTTTAAAACAATTTAAAGCTTATCAAACTTCCATAATGGAAGCACTAGTCAAATGGGCCCATGTAATGGCAAACGCAATTCGCATGACATTTGCGTTTGTGATTTGAAATCCCTCGGTAGGTGTGGTGTGATGGAATTCGCAGTCGCTTATGATCTGGCGACATGATCTCGTAAGCACACCCTTAGATGAACTGGTGTATTTTTCTTAAACGGAGAGGCATCACAATAATGTGCAAATATCTGGAAATAAATCGAGAGGTATTTTTTCAAAAAAAAAAATATACAAAAATTCAAATTAAGTGTGGAATCGTTATTGTTCATTCGAAAGGACATTTAATGCCATTTATTTTTTTATATAATTTCCTTCAAATGTTGGCCGCAACTACGCCTCAGGTTGTCTATTCTAAGCGCCCAATTTTGGATGACTCGTGCGAGCATTTGCGACCGGTATGGCGTGATTTTCGCGATCTAAGTGTTTCCATGATGAAATGGCAACAATACTGAAACGAACAAAAATTAAGGTTAACGCAACTCACGCGTAATCTGTGAAAACCCCTATTGAAATAAATACCTCTAGAAAAATAACTCAAAATCGTTTTAAAAAGCAGAAAATTCCAATATTTAATACTTTTTTATTTCTGATAAAAACTAATGACAATAAATTGTAGATGATGGGTGATTTGCTTCTTCTTTGCAATAATGTAGAAAAACACACTTCAGTAACGCACAAATTCTCGGGGTTTATTTTTCCACATTCGTTTGTACACAATCAATACGTAGAACGCTAGAAAGTCAAACTTGAAACACACAAAAACACTGTATTCTCACACTTAAACCCAAAAAAGGACAGTATCCCCAAAATGATTTTTACTCAACTCGTTTCTCGATTTCTCGTTTCATAAAAAATACCGGTATGTGATAGAAATCGATTGAAATCGTGTTGATTTCGATTTGAGATTTCAAACGATTTTTTTTACGGCGCGAAAAACTTGTTTTTTTTTACATTTATATCGGTTAACAGCAAAAGAACTGATGTCAATCAATTAAAAGACAATATTTTACGATTTATTTAAAATTTAAAAACCAATTCGCGATTCGAATTGATCGGTTTCCATTACATGCCGGTTAACTTTACAATTCTAATAGCAACTTTCCTCATTCTCACAAAAATAAAAAAAAACTATATTTACCAGACGTTCGGATTAGTCATTTTTGTTTTTAATTTCATTTTTTCTTTTTTAATTGTATTTGACAATAAAACGCGTGTTTTTTAATTTTCAAAAACAAATTGGACGAAATCGAATCGTTAGTAAAACGTGTGAACTCTTTCGCTTCGTGCGATTTACAAATCGCATGTGATTTTAAAGTCATGTCAATCTCATCACATGCACGATTATCATATTTACCTATTTAAACTAATATGTCAGTCAAATCCTCAAAATAATTGTAAATTTCGATTCGTATTGATTTTTTTAAGGTACTAATATATGACATTAAACGCAAGTTTTGCACATAAGGAACATAAGTCCATTCTTAATTAAATCTTCAAAATAAAAACATATTTGAATTGGTATTGAAGTTTCCTTTAATTTGAGAACCCATGCGTTTATATTTGCCATTGGTCGCTAGTTCTGGCCGTAAGAGCTGTGTTTGAGATCCAGACAGATTTTAAAAATAATTCCATATTAAGAATTGTAGTAAAATTGACTAAAATTTTAAAACCATATGCTCATATCTACTATTATTCGATTGTTTTGCTAATAAGGACCTATAGGGTCCACAAGTCTCAGTCAAATCTTTAAAATAAATACTTCATTTTATTTCTATTTATTTTATTCTATTTATTTCTATTGAAAAAGTTACGAAGCCTTTAGGCCTCATATAGTTACAAAATTACTTCAGGCTTATTCAAAATATGATAAACTTAGTAAGACTAAACAATTGGGATCTTTTGGATATTATATACTTTTCCATAAAATTCATTAGAACGACTTTTAAAAATCCGGTCAATGATTATGTTTCGAAAGTTGGGAAACTCTAAAACCTTTACAAATTCCGTTCTTTATGTAGTTCTGTTGCTAGGACTTTTGAAAGAAGTAAATTTAAAAAATATATAGGATGTAATTGTAAGGATTATGACAGTCTGGTATCGAAAGATATTTGAACTTTTAAAAGGCCTGTGGAATGGTTTTTAAGTTCCTATTGTTTAAAATTCACGACTCTATCATTATTAATTTTGGCTGAGAAAGGTATGCTACTGTGGGTTTCAAGACGGGTAGGGTATGCTACTGTGGGTTTCAAGATGGGAAAGGTATGCTACTTTGGGTTTCAAGATACACTAAACTCTGGATACAATTCTAGAACTTCCATATATAAGTATTTCGGGATAATATTCAAAGAGTACCTCGAAAACTTTTCACTTCTGGGCGTTAGTTTTTAAGCCACCTCGAATCAAGTATACAAATTATATATAAAGGGGTTAATGTCTTTCGTAATGCCCTATATTGACAATTTTAATATGGCTATATGAAATTCTTTCGGTCCAAATTATATCCATAATAAATAGTTGTGATATGTCGACTACTTTACGTACACCTTATTCTGTTCTTATAAACATGTATTAATTTATGTTTTCTTTCCTTTTGCTCGTTACAGAGGATGCCCGTAAAACTGGTTCGCGGGTTCTACTTCATTGCCATGCGGGTATATCTCGCAGTGCCACAATTGCCATTGCTTATGTTATGCGTTACAAATCGCTGTCGCTGCTGGAAGCCTACAAACTGGTCAAGGTAGCGCGGCCAATTATATCACCCAATTTGAATTTTATGGGCCAGCTGTTGGAACTGGAACAAAATCTGCGCCTGAGTGGTGTGTTAGAACCCATATCGCCCGCCTCCATCGGCCCGCTATCACCTCAATCTAGTCAAAGTAGTAATGATACGGCAGCCGCCCCAAGTATATCAAAGTGTGCCGATAGTCAATGCATTGAAATGGATGAATGTGACAGTGGTCACAGTAGCGGTGGCAGTAGCAATTGTTCATCGCGTCTTACCTCGCCGCCCATAACGCCGGAAGATGAAACACCGTGCACCTCAACATCCCTAGCCGGCTCATCATCCGCAGCGTCATCGTCACTGACGTCACCGTCAGCATCATCAACAACGCTTCTAGCCGCCACCCGCCCTGCACGTTTCAAACGCAATTCTCCCGCAAAACTGAGGCTTAACCTGCAATCGTCCTATGCACCCATACCGAAATCCTTGTCCTGCATGACGATTCACAGTGCCGGCATAAGTCCGGTGTGCAAGGAAGCACCCACAACACCAGCTTGCGAATTGGCGTCTATGTCATTTGGTAGCGGTAGCAGTAATAGCGGGCGTACTGACTGAAACAACTAAGCAGTTAACTTTTTTTCAAATACTGCAATGGCATTTCCTACACGTTTTTAATAACAAAGGAGAGAGAGAATATAAATGAATGTGATATGAAGAAACACACAAAATATAGGCCAACTGTAACTTGGGCAAGTTTTTTATCATTTAATTGAGTTGAATTTTCAAGATACGACGTAGTGAGCTCTTTGCTGTGCTCCCCTGACTCTACGTCTTGAAAACGGTTAAGTCGTCAATTAGAAGAATGCCGCAGCAACAGTTTACAGTACCTATCGCCCAACCTCCTCGGCGCGTTGCAGATTTTAACAAAAGTACTGTGTGTTCAAAGGCAGATGGATCCATTAACCTAAACGGTTACATGTCAAACATCTGCCACAACAACAAAAACTGATAAAGGGGAACCAATACGGCGCCGCATTAATAATGAATGTGTATCCATACAATTGTGTATGCACGTCATTTTTTAGTCAAAACTGTTTTAAGTTTTAAACTGATTCAAATTCATTCATTCGAGATCAACACATCACCAACACCACCACCACCCTACACATAATTAGCAAAGTTTAATATTAAAGAAAAACCCCACTACGTGCAAAAGTAGATCCAAGCTAAAACCTAAAAAAAAGAAACAATTTAAACAAACCAGAAGACGCGAATTCGTTTATTTATTATTATCGTTAGTTTATAGTTATATGACTAATTTAATATACCTACATACATAGAGCTATGTACATACGTATGTATGTATATGTATACATGTATGTGCATCGTATCATGTACATTGTTTTCAATACTTTTTGTACTTTACTTTCCTCCCAACCAACAGCAGCAGCAGACGCAACAAAATTCTATAATAATTTCCTTTTATGTCCTCTAAATATATTTACGACACATATGCGAGCATAGCCTAAGGTGTATATATATGTAATTCATATGTATATATGTTGTCCATGTGTATATATGTAATCCATATGTATATATGTATATTACACTTTTAGCCTGAGATGGGTATCAATTGGAATTATTCATACATATGTAGTATATATGTATATGAACCAAAATCAATTATTTTTTACGTGTTGGCATAACCTGGATTGATTAGACTTCATATTTTAAGACCTCAACTATCAGATTCTTATGATATTCCGCATTATCGTCAAAATATTTATATCGGTTTCCGTTGAAACAACAAATTTAAATTATGAAATTTCTCAACAAAACGTAAAGTGTTGATATTGGATTACCAACCTGTACATAAAATCTATATACACATTTATGTATGTACATATGTAATAGGTAAATAATTCTGTATGTAAGTAGAAATACGTGTGCATAAACCATATATACTACATACATATATACAGGGTGGCTCAAAACTACGTTGTGGTTTCAATGTTTAATAACATTTTAAATTTATTTATATTTTTAATTATTTTCAAATTTTGTGAAGCAACACTACACAGCAGAACAGCGAACAGCAATTGTTGAATTTTAATTTTAAAAATCTAAAGCTGTTGTAGCGGCACACATAGTGCCGGGTTGACAGCCCTTGGCCGAAGAATTACTGCTTCGGGTCAATTCGGTACATAGAACCTGCTATTTTTTTAACGCAGCGTGCTTTTATCGTCGCTTTTTTAATTTTTAATTTCAGAACCAACTAAAAAACCGCTTGGTTGGAAATTTTCGACAACATGGTACGGTAAGACACCTTCCATGTACCGGAAGACCACGTACGATCCACACGGACCAAAATGTAAAACGTGTTGTGGATAGTGTGCTGGACAAAACATCAATGCGTTCGCCAAAGAGGTCCGGTAATAGAGCAACTGTGTCCCTTGCGGTGTGGGCTGTGGCTCCATCTTGTTGGAACCACAACTGTGGATGGTTTTTTTGTACAGCTGGCCTCAAAAAAATGTTCAGCATCGTTTGATATTCAGCACCATCAACCGTAACTGAGGCGCGCCATAAGCATTTTTAAAAAAAATATGGACCAATGATCCTTTCAGACGATACACCGCACCAAACAGTTCGCTTAAGCGAGTGTAATTGTCGCAGATGAACTGTTTTTGGATTCTTCGTAGTCCATATCCCTCAATTTTGTTTTTTTACGCAACCATTCTTCGCTCATTATCAAATTGTTAATGAAATCGGGATTTTCTTCTGCATTTTATTGGAATAAAATGGCATAATCAAGCCTTTGTTTGTAGTCTATTGGCTTCAATTCTTGCACAATCTGAACTTTATACGCGAACACGTGCAATGTGGTAAAAATCCTCTAAACGGACCTCCGCGATAGCCCCAGCTGTGCCGAACGGAACTTCTTCTTGTTGATGTTTCTGGACTGTCCTGCACACCATCCACAACAAGTTGGATATTTTCATACGAGTGGACCGCACGTGGTCTTAGGTGTCCTACTTTACCATATTGTCGAAAATTTCCAACGCACATTAAAAAAGCAACAAAAAGCACGCTGCGTCAAAACAATTGACTCTTAATTTTAAAAATAAAATTCAACAATTGCTGATCGCTGTTCTGTTGTGTGTGTAGTGTTCCATTTCAAATTCCCCAAGTTTGCTTCACAAAATTTTAAAATAAAAATAAAAAAAAACTAACTAAATTTTAAAGGTTATTTATTAAACATTCAAAACACAGCGGTAGTTTTGCGCCACCATGTATAAGTATATAATAAAAAATAAAAATTAACCAATAAATAAAAAAAAGTTATTAAAAAAAACAAAACTACACATATTCGACTAGCAGCGATATTTGTGAAACAATTTACATAGAATTTTAAATAAATGTAAAGAAAATTTCAAAAAACTATAAAAAAAACAAATTATTTTTAAGTTATTATATTCGTATGTATGTATTGTGCATACATATAATCTACAAATGAATGTTACATATGTATGTATGTATTTAAAAGAAAATATATATATGGAAAACAAAAGAAACTGACATGAAATACAATATATAATACACACAAACCTCTATGCGTTTTGATCCTGGTATGTAAAGGGTGGGCCATTTAAAAATTTTAATTTAATTTACAGAAAGGTAAAATAATATACATTTTTATTAAGGTATTATGCAAATAGCAAAATGGTGCATTTGCAAAAAATGTAGCATAATGGGGCGTGTCAACCCCTTATTAATACTTATATATCATGGTATTAACAAATTAAGTGAATTTCACGTACTGGGGCAAGTTATGTGGGTTCTCAACTGGGCTAAAATAGTGTCATCTGTGAATAAGTACCAGGAGGGGTGTGACTGGGAGTGCAATTATTTGTCACAAAGTTAACCTAATAATTCTTTTCTTCAGTACAGCCTTTGAGTTAAATCGTATGAATAGCATTAAAAGAAATATCGTCCGTTCCTAATCGCAGCCAAATGACGTCAATTATTCAAAATTTGCTCTAATTTGAGTTCCCATAGGTCCATATTGACTATTAATCCCCCGTTTTTACCCCGCAGCACGTGTTTTGGGCCACATGATGTTCCAAAAAGTCTAGCAACTATGCCCTTTTTAATGTATTTAGTGCGTCAGTGCCCATTTTAACCATTAGTAGATGCTCAAAGGAAATTTAATATAAAAATAGTCCGTCTTCTTCAGATGGCTCAAGAATTTCTAAAAAAAAATAATAAATAAGGCGCTGGGGTCCAGGCCTTTAAAACTTTACCGCACATTTTCATATACAAGGTGATCCATCTAGAAGTATTTTTTCAGAACAAAAAAAAAACAGGTGTGGAATCTTTATTGGTAATGTGAAAGGACAGTTTTTGGTATTTATTTTTTGAATATAATTTCCTTCAAATGTTGGCCGCAACTACGCCTCAGTGTTTCCCTTCTGAGGGTCCAATTTTGGATGACTCGTTCGAGCATTTCGACCGGTATGGCTTTAATGACACGCGTAATGTTGGCCTCCAAAACCTGAATCGTAGCTGGTTTGTCAGCATAGACTTTGGACTTTACGTAACCCCAAAGAAAAATGTCCAAATTTGTGATATCACTCGATCTAGGCGGCCAACAAACCGGACCAAAACGTGAAATTAGCTTCTTTTCGAAATGACCCCCAATAGATCCATTGTTTGAGCAGCTGTATGGCATGTGACACCGTCCTGTTGAAACAAAGTGTCGTCAAGATTACGGGCTTCAATTTCAGGTCGCATATAGATCGATATAATGGCGCAATAGCGAGCAACATTCACGGTTACGTTCCGGCCATCATAATTTTTGAAACAATATGCACCGATGATTCCACCAGCTTATAAACCGCACCAAACCGTGGTTTTCTCTGGGTATAATGGCACCTCTTCAACCTCTTCTTGTTGCTCTTCAGCCCAAATGCGGCAATTTCGTTTATAGTCTTTGCCGTTGAGCCAGAAATGGGCCTTATCACTCAACAAAATTTCGGATCTTCCCGTTTCTCACCGAACGCTCATTTCTATAATACAGTTGCCAACATTTGAAGGTAATTATTTTCAAAAAATAAATGCCATAAAATGTCCTTTCAAATTACCAATAAAGATTCCACACTTGATTTGAATTTTTATATTTTTATCAAACGAAAGCAAATCAGGCCCCCAAATTCTACTGTAAAAATTGCGGGGACGCACCCTCTCGCTTTAGAAATTAAGAGAAATTTAAAAATATTTTATAAAAATCGATTGCGCGATTACAGTATGGGGGTTGTATTTGTTACTCCTTTTTTTCCGAAATGTCAACTATACTTTTGAGGGGAGTGGAATATTTTCTTGAAGTCACGCCCCACAAACATTTGATGGATTTTTACTCGATTTAAAAAAATATTTTTGACTTTTCAACCTGGATGAAGGCTAATAATATATAGTTATCCAAGATAATAAATAATTGAAATATTGTTACCACTTTTCTTTTTCTGAATAGTCTAGTACTTTTGGAGTTTTCTTTGAACGCGAAAGAAATTGTCGCTTTTTTGTTAACAAAAGGCTTAACTATCGCGCTTTGCTATCCAGCCTTAGTTATTAAGGCTTAACTATAACACCAATATTTTTTTTGGGTTTAATTTATATGGCCGGAACGATATACATAAATAGCCAGGGTTTCCAGTATGTAGCCAAGGCATGCCAATACCCTCAGCTGATTGCAAAACAGGGTTGCCAGAGTTATTGGCGTTTTGTCCGTTGGGCTTTGAAAAAAGTCCTTCGTTTAATCGTCATAAGAGATAAGTTGTGTGTTTAAAATAAATTATTTCTAGATCGAATGACCCGCTTCCCTTATGGAAGCTGTTAATTGTAAAAAGACCTTAAAGTCTCGATTCTTAAAAATGTTATGAAGATTCGAAAAAATATTAACAAAAAAAGTTATAATTGAGGCGCAAGGAATTGTACTTTGTGCAGTAAAATATACAGTGCTCAGAGTTGTCAGTGACTCCACATACAAAGAGCCGACTGCCGTACCCCAACCATGTTAAGAAAAACACCATCATATGAGTGACCCGTCATCAGCCTATTCACCAGTTTAGTGTCTCCAGATTCGAGGACTAAGTTGGCAAACCATTGAACACTCGGAATGTCAGAAAAAACGGAATAAAAGACTCTGCCTTTTGAAGTTGACTCAAACGCCTTACAATATTCTGTATTCCACTCCTCTCTCAAAGACCTTTTAATTGCCACAAGAGCATCACTGTATGTAAAATTTAGCGATATAGGGGCACCACTATCAACTGCCTCCTTCGCTAAGTAATCAACCCTCTCATTAAACTGAATACCAACGTGTCCCGGAGTCCACACAATGTGTAGCTGCTGAATACTGGAGACCTCCAAAATATTCATAAAATCAGTCACAATACTATTCATACTTCTAACCTGTATCAAATGATGACACGCATTTAAACTGCCCGTGTAGATTATCAAATTCTCTACGCTATCCTGCGACGCAACAGCAACCTCCTTCTTCAAAGCAACTAGCTCACACGTAGCTGAAGACAGCTGTTTGGAGGATCTAAAAAGAAAAAAACCTACTCGTCGGAAGGTTAAGAACGGAAAAACCCGCGATCGGTAAGAGACACATTAGTTACATATATAGTGAAATGTCTTTGCCTATAAGATTCAATAGACTCAGCATAAAATTTCCTAAAGACCGTAGGCGAAACATCGGACTTTTTTACCAAAGGGGACTCAACAAATACCGAAAGTTTATCTGATAGCTTGTATGGAGAAATACAGGAAACATCCTTAAAAATATCCCAAAATCTCGAAAGGACATGCGCGTAAATGCAGTTGAAAAATTACTGTCCCTGGTCTCTTCCATAAAAGAAGGTCTGAAAAGCGCAATCTTGAGTAGTTACTTTGCAGCAAGATATAACGATCTTAAATCAGGTGGCATTTCATTGTCCAATGCATATACTATCGGAACTGGAGTAGATTTTGTCAGGCCAAGACACCTTCTCAAGGTTAAACACCACTTTTGTTGCTTAACAGCTGCAAAGTTCCAATAAACAGCTGCTTTGCAAGTATGTTTCACAATGCTGCCACATTTACCTGAAAGACAAGAACTAAATGTAGGCCCGTACTAAAACTTTTTTTTAAAAAAAAACACTTCTGTTTCGCTTAAAGGTCAGGGCACACTCAGTTTTTTTCTTACGCTTCGATTTTATAATCATGCGATAGGCTTAAATCCAATAAAATACATGAGGAAGTTTTGGAAAATCTAACAAGTATTGCAGAGTAAGCATAAAAAGCCCTTCCACGCAGGTAAATGCGCAGCGAATAATAAAAAGGCTTTAGTGTACCATTGTATACGTATGGTACGTTGTATCATATCGCCCAATGTCCCATGCACCCATACAAAGGTGTCTCCTGATTTGAAGTCCTGCCATTTTACGAGGCAAAAGATCCATTATCAATCCTAATTGGAATATATCGGTTCACGTTTTCATGTAGACCTGAAATGCCGAATGGAATAGGGCGTTATGAGCGATTTAAACGAATCACAACGAAGCTCGACCATATTGGTCCATCTTTTGAAATAGAACTACCGCCTTTTATTTACGTGCTTTCATTTCAATTCTATTCAAATAATTTTTTGTTGTTTTAAGCATTTATTCAAGCAATAACAACACTTACTACGTACGTAAAATATTAACTATTCAATTGCGCAAAATTCAATTTTTCGGGATAATGAAAAAGTTATGAAATGAGTTGCGGGGGTACCACGGTTCTTTTCCAATTCAAAAAGTATCAAAAAAGTACCAAAGTATCAACTTTATTATCCCTGGTTGGTAGTGCATTTACAATCTTTACATTGTAGACAAATTTCAGCACAAGTAATTTTAGTTTTCTTTCAAATAAATAGCGATTTTTCGTCAACCGCATTGCATCTAATCGTAGTTCCGTTTTTTATTTTATATCGAAGTAAATGGCAAAAAAATAGTTGACAGACAATTGTTTACAATCAAACAGATGTTTACTAAATGCAGTTACCTAAATGCAGACACTGTCTTCTGTCGTCTGTCTACTTTATTAGTACAGTCTTTATTCAGGTTTAAACATTACTCAGACCGAATTGGCACGACAAGTATTGTCGAATTGCATCGTGTAGTTTGGGTCTTTCTGTCTTTAAACTACAGCCGTACCAAATACGTAGAGTTAAAGTAAACATCTCTCCGGTAACCTCAACAAATTAAATAACAATTATAAGGATTTGCAGGAGAATTCGCTGTACTGGAATCTTCAAAAAATTGTAGAAAAATAAATTGTTATACAACTTTTAGTACTGACTTAGCCTTAACTATTAAAGTAAAGTACTAAAACCGCACAGTAAATCCAGAGGAAGATATGGATGCTTAACAGCACTAATATTTTTTTAAATGCTGATTTCAATAATCAAAAAAAAATTAAATCAGGTTTAAAATGTTAAAAAATTTCTAAACGATCAATTTGAATATTATTACTGTACGGCAATTACGCTTTGTTTTTCTAAAAACTGTTTAATGGAATTTGAATTTGGTTATATAACTCTAAAAAAATCCCTTCGTCTAAAGAGGCCTTCAACATACATATGTGGCCATGATACTGGCGACCGACTAGACTCTGGCAACGCTGCTTAAAACTCCCGCCAAAAAGAGATGCCACATTTAAAATGACACTCATATCGCACATATAAACAAATTAATACAAATGGATTTTAGAAGAAAATCTAAAGCTCGCCCAGAACGCCGGCCGGAATATGAGAATCTGGAACAGAATTATAAACACAACGTGTTGTTGTATCGCCTGCCGCCCACCGAGGATATAAAAATACAAGAGTTCGAGGATTTGGCACTGGAACGTTTGAAAGTGTTGCGAATTTTGGAACAAGCTCATACCAAGGCGCTGCGTTTCTTGTCGGATGACTGGAAGGAGTATGTGCACACCGAGTTATCACGGGAGGGCCTTAAAGGTTACTTGCGTCTCTGCACCAATGGAGGCAATACGACGACAAACAACATAAGCAAGCATGAGTTTGAATTGCAGGCGCGTCGTCGCGACTACATATCACATTTCATACTGCGTCTGGCATACTGTCGCACCCAGGACTTGAAGAGGTAAGAAGTATTGTCTGCAATTTATAGCACCTTATTCTATCCCTTTTTTCTCTTCTACACGTAGCTGGTTTATAGCGCGTGAAATGGAACTCTTCAAATACAAATTTTCCGCCATGACTCCGACTGAAATAAAACATTTTTTGGAGCTGCATAATTTAAATTACGTTCCTCTGACTGCAGAACAAAAGAATTCCGTCAAAGATGGCCTCATAGAGAGCACAGTGGGACAGAGTGTTGCAAAAATAGAAATGCTGGACTTCTATAAAGTTCCATTCACCCAGGTGTTGGACTTGGTAAAATCTAGACGATGCTACTTAAAGGATGGCCAGGCATATGTAAATACACATGATTTCATCTCAATTGTGGGAACCAATCAATTGGAACACATTGAACATGGCCTTAAGGCGGCACAGCGTCTAATACGCGAAGTGGAAACGGACGAACGACTCTTCACTTTACTCAAGTCTCTGCATACCTCATATACGGGCAAAGATTATACCGTGGGTAAAGATGTCAAAGTGCCCATCGAATCCATTGACCAGTTATCGAAGAAGTCATTCCCCCTGTGCATGCGCATATGCCACGAACACTTACGCACCACTCACCATCTAAAGTACGATGGTCGCATGCAATATAGCCTCTTTCTCAAAGGCATTGGTGTAACATTGGAAGATTCGTTGCGATTCTGGCGTGAAGAGTTCACCAAGACAATCGACGCCGAAAAGTTCACCAAAAGCTATCAATACAACATAGAGCACAACTATGGCAAAAAGGGTTCAATGAAGGATTATGCACCCTTTTCGTGTGCCAAAATTATTCAAGCAAATGCGGTACAAGGCAGTGCCAACGGCTGTCCCTACAAATACTACGACCAGTCCACGCTAAAGCTGAAACTTGCGGCAGCCGGCTTGTCATCGGCTCATGTCCAAGAAGTGGCTGGCCTGGCAGCCAAGCATCATTATCAATTGGCATGTGGCAAATTTTTCCAAATCACCCACGACTCGGCACAGGAAGTCGCAATTAATCATCCCAATCATTACTATTTGCAAAGTCAGGAACTTATGGGTCACCGAACGGAACGTAAGACTGCAACGGCACCTCGGAAATCTATAAAGAGCAGCCAGCAAACTCAAGACAGTTCCATTTATATGAATGCAGACGACGATGACGAGTTGTGGAATATTGCTGAAGCTACGCAAAAATCATTGGATAGCACACAAAAAACATCGAAGGCAGAAATCGGTTGGGAAGATGATCTCGATCTAACGGCCATTGATTGCTGAAAAAGTATAAGGGTAAACATTATCAATTAATTGTTAAATTGCTAGAGCATACAAATATACTACATAGGTTTATATCGTAATTGTGTTGACATTTTTTAGCTAATTCAATTTTTAGTATTTAAAACTTGAATGTTGGAAAAAACAAGATGATTAGGGCAATGAATATGAAGAACACTACATTACCATGTGGAGGTAGTACAGGGTGGGCCAAAACATACCATGGGATTAAACACTTTAATAACTTTTTCGTTTATTAATTTTTTCTCGAATTATAAATTATACAAAGTAGATTTTTTTTATACTTAGTATGAAAAAATAATGTCATGACCCCCGTTTGCACTGATGGGCTTGTTTTAGAGCATTTTCTCTAACATCTTTAAAAATTTGTGGCTGTAGCGTTGGAATTTCTGCAACAATGTTGGCCTTGTGTTGATGGATTGTATCGGGCTTATTCACATATACTTGCTCCTTCAAATCACAATCCGAAAGAAAATAGTCGTTTGCGGACAAATCTGGCGATCGCGCTGTCCAATAATTTGTGGAAATTATTCACTTAAAAGTGTCATTGTCTCTCGGACAGTGGCTCTGTCCTGCTGAAACCACATCCTTAGGTCAGTACCGCTCTCCATTTAAGGTTACAACACTTCCTTCTTCCATTTTTAAAGAAGGAAGGCCCAATGATATTTGCAGATGTGATCCCACACCATACTGTACACCTAATGGGGTGCAATTGGCGTTGATGAATGGCTCTTGGCCCCAGAACCTACAGTGTTGCTTATTAACAAAGCCATTCAAATGAGCTTCATCACTTTGCGATAAAATAACACTGTGCGACAGCCACAATCGGTTTGGGATGAAACCACCGGGGAAAGTTATATCGGTCAAAAAAAGGTCATACGTGTCCCAGCGTTTCGTTGGGTCTCATCTAGGAATCGAGATATATCGATTTGAAGTTAGTAAGTATCGTATAGGGGAATTTGTCACGTTTTTGGCTCTTTTGTTTGACATAACTTGAGAACCACTCGTCCGATTTAGCTGAAATAAATTTATAGTAATAAAGTAATAGGACTTGACACTTTTTACCGTTTTGGATTTTTTATGAATTAAAAAAAAAAAAATTTAATTTTATTTTACATTTATAATTTATAATTTACATTTATTTATAATTGCGAAACTGTTGCTTAAGTAGGAAAACGGTTTAAGAACAGATTAGAGGAATTGTAATTCTTAATTTTTCTAAATTAGTTTCAGCTAAATCGGACGAGTGGTTCTCGAGTTATGTCAAACAAAAGAGCCTAAAACGTGACAAATTCCCCTATACGATACTTACTAACTTCAAATCGATATATCTCGATTCCTAGATGAGACCCAGCGAAACGCTGGAACACGTATGACTTTTTTTTTACCAATATAACTTTCCCCGGTGGTTTCATTCCAAACCGATCACTGACCCTTACCATTTGTCGCAGAGTGTTATTAATCGCTGATTTACGATGGCGACCGCAAAACTAACTGGCCTGGCACATTTCTGTTTTACTAGCAACTTTATTGTTTTTGTTTTTTAAAAGCAATCTTTTATAAGCCATCTGTCAAAATTTCCGAAATATTTAATGATTATTTTCTTTGTTACAGGTGAATGAAGTAAACAAGTTTTATAATTTTTGAAAAATGGAAAATAAAGAGTTTCGTGCGGTAATTAAACACTTTTATATGAAAGGTTTTACGCCACAATTAATCAAAGATGAATTGGATTCTGTTCATGGTGATAATGCACCATTATACTCCACCGTGAAATCATGGGTTCAACAATTTAAAATGGGTCGTTCAAGTACGGAAGATGAACAACGCTCTGGAAGACCGAAAACTGCTACTACTATTGAAAACATTAGATAAATATTTAATGAAGTGACTAAAGATAGACGAATAAAGCTCAGAGAACTTGCTGATATTGTTAAAATACACGAAAAACAAGTTTGGAGTATTTTACATGATGAACTCCACATGAAAAAGCTATCCGCAAGATATGTGCCGCGTTTGTTGACTTTGCCCCAAAAAATCGTCCGTTGGACCAATTCCGAGGAGCTTTTAGCGATTTATCAGCGTAATCCAATAGAGTTCTTGCCCCGATTCATAACTGTTGATGAAACATGGATCCATCACTACATCCCAGAATGCAAAGAACAGTCAAAACAATGGATAGAAACTGGTAAAAGTGGTCCCAAGAAGGCGAAAACTGTTAAGTCAGCAGGAAAAGTAATGGCCACAGTATTTTGGGATACAAGGGGTATAATATTTATTGATTATCTTGAGAAAGGAAAAACTATAAATAGTGAATATTATTGTGCATTTTTGGATCGGTTGAGTGAAGAAATCAAGATAAAACGACCGCATTTAGAAAAAAAAGTTATGTTTCATCAAGATAATGCTCCTTCACACACTGCATTTTTAACTCAACAAAAACTGGCCGAATTACGATTTGAAATTGCTCCGCATCCACCATATAGTCCAGATTTAGCTCCTTCTGATTATTTCTTGTTTCCAAATTTAAAAAAAATCTCGGTGGCAAAAAATGTTCGTCCAATAGCGAGGTTATTGCTGAAACTGAGGCATATTTTGAAGGTCTTGAAAAATCTTATTTTTCGGATGGAATTAAAAAACTTGAAAAACGTTTGATGAAGAGTATTGAGTTGGAAGGAGATTATGTTGAAAATAAATAATAATAATTCCAAAAAAAAAACGGTTCTTTTTATGTTAGGCCAGTTACTTTGCGGTCGCCCTCGTTTATTATAAATTATATTAATTTGGTTCTTTGTTCAGTTGTGAATCTCTCCATTATTTATTCTCCAAGTGTTATTTATATAATATGAAAAAAATATATATTAACGAAATAATATATATTTTTAAACCCCATGGTATTAATTTGCTTGGGTTTCCTCTGGTCAGAGCCTTCTCTGGTGAAACCTCCGTGAGATTTTCCCAAGCACTAAATACACACTGTAGATGGTCACAGCGACTTCTTTTGCGTTAATGTTGTTCATACCTGTTTGATAGTTTTCTAGGGGTAATCTCTTGTACACTGGCCTTAAGTCCCACAACAACCCATTAAGGGACAATGGGGAAACTTGTCTCAAATCAGTGAGCTGTGCACGATTCAATTCTTATATTAACTGACCGGGACCTATATTTTAACGCCAACTCCGAGCGGTAAAAGCATTTATATAGAGAAGTTTTTTACAAGGCTTGGAGATAAATCTTTTAAACGTAAAGTCGACGGCATTTAAGATAAGATGTGGAAACCCGCCGCTGAACAATTGTTTGATGTTTTACCCGGGGTTGAACCTGGGTAAAGTGACATGATAGTCTAGCACACTCCCATCACACCACGGCGGCCCACTAACACGGGCCTTCTTTCTCTAAATGATGAAAGTCATACTAGGGCAGCCTAAGCAAAGGTATACTGTCTATCAGATGAACAGGATACCTCCTCCCAAGCAGATACTGCTTATACAATAAGAAATTGGGTCGGCAGATTTTAAGAACTTTCCTCTCCCTTCTTCCACTGAGTCATACTTACGTTCGCCGAGCACACTTGCCCTGCATTGTTCGCTACAGACCAATTTGTCGCTTTGTAAAAGGTTACCAAGGTAACTTTGCCAGCTCCCCAAGTACTGTTAGCGATTGACATGAGGTGGGCCTTGTTCCTACTTTTCATCTTAACGCAGATTGCTGTGGTATGTGCAGAAGCTCGAAAAAAGTCTGTTCAGTGTGATCCCAATCATTTTGGGATTGTTGGAATGTGTGATGGATAGCGTGCATGACTATCATGCCAGTTAACCCAGGTACAACCCCGGGTTAGAACATCTCACAATTTTTTCAGCGACAGGTATTTTACCTCGAAAATGCCGGTATCATCAAATAAATTGGCATGATTGTCGATGTAACAACAATTAATTCTGCTTAGCTCGTTTGTTTTATTTCGGTCTGTTGCTTTTACACATTGAACAGGGATTAAACCAGCTCAAGACCTCTTGCTTCTATATTTAAATAGAAGACAAGTTTTTAGCAAAATGGCAAAGTGGCATTGATTTTCGTGGCTGCACACTACTTTTATCATGATTTCGGGTCTGTTTTGTAAGTCCTGCTCGTCTATATGATTGACTGAAGGCCTTGGTGAGCACAAGTGCCGCGAGGACCGGCTTGTTGTTGGACTTAGGCCGCGTCAAATAAAGGTGGTCCAACTTAAACCCACGATGTTAATTGTAAATAAAACAATAAGTTTTCAGAGAATTATCTTAATAATTTTTATTATGAAATGAAACTAATAAAAAAAAATAAACGATATGGTCAAAACCAAAATCAGGGTTTCTAATAAAGGGCAGAAAATATCGCCTTTGTGAGGTTTCAAGTATATCCCAGACCTACGCGACGCTACAAAAAGCTTCCGCAGTGACAGTCATGCCTCCCAGGCGATAATAATAATAATTAGTCAGGGCTGTCATAGAAACCATGTCGTTTTTGCAAACCAATGTTGGTTTCATTTGGTGTCATAAAACCAAGTCGAATCATTAAAAAAGACTTGGGACTTGTGGCTTTCAAACGACGTACCGAACATTTATTGACTGCAGCTTTAAAAAAAATAGGATTGAAAAATGCAAACGTCTTTTGGTGAAACACGCTGATAACTTGCACAGAAAAATTTTGTTCACCGATGAAAAAAATTTTACCGTTCAGGAAAAATTTAACAAGCAAAATGATAGAGTGTATGCGCGGTCATCTAAGAAAGCATCTGAACTGATCCCAAGGGTGGAAAAGGGTCATCACCCAGCTTCAGTCATGATTTGGGGGTGTCTCTTACGATTGGGTCACTGACCTGCAATTCTGCGAACAAGGAGTCAAAACATCGACCAAAGTTTACCAAGAAACAGTTTGGAAGCTGTTGTGAAGCCTCAATTCCCTGTTCCAAAACCAGCCATGGACTTTCTAGCAGGATTCTGCGCCGGCCCATAGGGCTAAAACGTCCCAGGGTTGGCTTTGAAACAATTTGCCAGCGTTCATTTCCTCTGAAGTACGGCCCTCACCCATTGGATTACAAATGGTGGACGGTTTTAGAGAACAAGGTTTGTCACAAAAGATACCCCAACATTGGATCTCTTAAGACTGCTTTGGTTCGAGCTGTGGCCAATTTTCCAATGGACGAGGTTCGTGCAGCTATTGACGATTGGCCAGTGCGACTTAAGGCGGGAGTAACGGCAAAAGGCGGACATTTCGAATAAGTAGATTCTTTTTGGATGCAATATTCATCAATAAATAAATTAAAAAAATATTTGGTCCAAAAACATTCAGTACTTTTTAATTTACAGCATGAAACGTGTGTAACAGTATTTATGTCCCTACTAAGTATGTATTCCAACGCGATCAAATGCTTTTTCAAAGTCTTGGATAAAATACTTAGATAAATGACTTCTGTGAGATAGAGCAGACGCTGTAATGTGGTCAATGTATGTAAGTGCATCTGTAGTTCCTTTTGCTTGATTTTGCATGTGATTCTGTTAGCTAAGATTTTTTTAAGTAGTTTTTTTAAGCACATGGAATTTCACTAATGTTTTGTCTTTATTCGATTTTTGGAATAATCGTGCTCGTCTTCCATTATTGAGGTATTTCCCCTGTAGTAAAAGTATAATTATATGAGTGATTCTGAGATCAATTTCGACATCATTTTTGGCATTCGATTTTTTTTTTGCAGAATTTAATATTTAATTCAGGTAGATGTCTTAGTTCTAAGAAAGACTAGTCATTTTAAAAGGTACACATCAAAATTTTAATTTTTAACGGAATCATGCAACAATTTAAAAATATGACCTCCAGGGTAAGGACTCATTGAACAGAGAAATGACGAAGACAATAAAATGTATAGATTTTTTTCTTTGGTAAAAATAATATAAGAAAAAATCTGTTAATCGTCATTCCCCTGTAAAAAATTTTGGCAGGGGAATGATGAATTTCTACAAAACCCCCTGAAATGTTTATTTAAGTACTTACCCTGACAAAATTGACTTGAGCTGGAAGTTTATACTTGCAATAAACACAAAAAGCAAATTATAAAAAGTATTAATTATCTTTTTAAAAAAACAACACAGGGGAATGTCCAACTTAAGTGTGAACGTTCATAACGAGTGACAAAACACGACTTACTTAATTTTAATAAGACTGTTGACGAAAAACTATTAGATGTGCACCCACTTCAATTAATGTTTAATCATATTTGAGTTGCTTGAAATCAGGATTGGTTTGGAATTTGAATTTTAGCGAATATTAGATTTTACAGGGGAATACTGTGTATTTTCAGGGACAGAAAATAAACATCCATAAAAATAACAATTGAATAAAACAATATAATCGTAAATAGCAACAAAATTAATTGAATATAATTTTTTACTATGG
Source organism: Hydrotaea diabolus (assembly GCA_963513945.1). Taxonomy (NCBI): domain Eukaryota; kingdom Metazoa; phylum Arthropoda; class Insecta; order Diptera; family Muscidae; genus Hydrotaea; species Hydrotaea diabolus. Next base: position 236,528,224 of record OY740716.1, on the reverse strand, counting down.
ACTGGTTTTATTAAATAAATAATTAATATTTTTGTAAAAAATTGAGAAAATTTTATAAAATTATTTTTCGGCTTGAGGTCATTTATTTAAACTCGTTGTTCTATGTGTTGTTTAATTTTTATTTATTCCAATATTTCGATTGACTTCGTCAATCATCTTCAGGGGTTGTCAATTAACAAAACAATGTCGTCCGTCTGATTATCGCTGTCAAATTTCAACCAGGGTAATGATATTTGAACACTTTGGTAGGAAATTTTTTGAAGAACAAATAATTTTTTTAAAAGACAATTTTAAAGACTTTAAAGGTCCTATAAAGATTTATTGTTTAGTAAATAATAAAGTATAATATATTTTATTTTATTCCCGCTTGAAACAACAACAAAGTGGCCCATAATCTCAGAATCAACCATTTACTTGAAGTAAATGTTGTTTTATGATATTAGATATTTTTTTAGAGATATTTTATCGTATCCGGAAGTTTTTCCCGTAAATAAACGGAGCGTCGATTGCATTTAAACATGGTAGTAGGTATCTTCATATGTTCTGTTTGAAGGTATCGTTGAAGTTATAATCATTAGATTGTTTTGACCATGTGTCCGCAAAGAAGTTGGCGATATTGTGTGAACAGCTTAGGGATGGGTTATTATGTTTTATATATCGGATGTTGTTGAATGTGCATATACCCTTGAGTTTACGAATATTATTCTAAATTTTGGAGTTATTGTTGATAATAGGAGTTGAATTCGCCAGTAAAGGCAAAATTGCTTTATTGCTGTAAAATGTAAATAAGGCGGCAGCTTTTTTGTACGCAAATCTATTTTCAATTTAGAATCTGTCGTGATTTGTTTGAGTTTCGTTGTCATGGACAGGCGTAATCTATCACTAGTTTCTGTATACAGATTACTGCGGCTGAATTTAATTGCTGCCATAACAATGTATTTTAATTTCTAGTTGGGATAACTAAAATTCGGTATTTTTGAAAGGATAAGGCAGTTATCACTAAAAAGTTAGATATAGGGTGGGTTATTTAAAATTTTAATCGGCTGTAAAAATAAAGTACTTATAATTTTTTCAAATTTCCGGTTTTATTGGTGGAAGGTTGAACTGTGTTGTTATATAATGACACACTATCCGATGCGTTTTCGTTTCGCCCAATGGGCTGAAGATTGTTTGGCAGGAGATGACGAATTTTACCGAAAATCGTGTTTTCAGATGAGGGTCATATTCATGTCGGTGGCATGTCAATATGCAAAATTGCCGTTATGGGGTTCCGAGAACCCACACGAGACTATTGAGAAGCCATTGCATCCACTTCGAGTCACTGTTCGGTGTGGATTTAGGGTTGGCGACATTATTGGGCCATTTTTCTTCGAAAATGAGCAAGGAGCCGCTGTTACAGCCAACGTTGAGCGTTACCATGCCATGCTCAACGAATTTTTGTTTTCAACAATTCAAGACATGGACGACATTTGGTTTCAACAAGACGGGGCCACATGTCACACAGCCAACTCAACCATCGGTATTTTACGCTTGTTTTAAAAAATCGAATAATCAGCCGAAATTGTGATGTCGATTGGCCGGCTCTGAGCTATGATTTCAGCCCTTTATATTATTTTCTGTGGAGCGCTGGAGCATGAAATCAAAGTTGCCATTGAAGGGATTCGATACAATTGAAAATGTACTGAAAAGTTGGGATGATCGGATGAGATACTGTCGAGCCAGCTGTGGTAGTCATATGAATGATATTGTGTTCCATTATTAAGTGAGAAACTTAAACCTTTTCAAAAAAAACCAGAAATTTGAAAAAATTATCAGTCCTTTTTTAACAGCCGGTTGAAATTTTAATTTGCCCACCATGTATATGTCTATAGCTGTAAATATACAGAGACGTTGCCAACGGTTTGACAAATAGTAGTACACACTGGAACGTATAGTCGAGGGTATGCAAATATTTACCATTATAAAAGTTCCCTTTTCCCAATTTCTTGATATTTTTCATAAAAAATCAAAGCTATGCACTTTCCGTTGAGATCAACTGATTTTAATTTGCGTTTTCCAGTTGATTCATAAAATTATCATGTAATTTTACCTAAATGCAAAATAATTGGCAGTTTGTTGGAAAATTTGATATTCTGGTAGGTTTTATTATTAATTTGTAGCACACACACAAATGTATACAAATCTGTACATTAGGGCGTACCTCAAAAAAAAAAGTTCGCCGTACACCTTCGAATATGAAGTATTATTGAAAGGTAGTTTCAAAATTTTTTTTTATTTTTTTATGCCGAACGTAGGGGTCGCGCTTTTAAATTTTTCTATATAACTTCTGCATTTATAAACGGATTTTAAAGTGTGATACATCGATGTTTTTGTCTCGACGAGGCCGATTTTTTTGTCTTTGAAGTCATTGAGCTCAAGCACCCCCTTCTGGTACCTACCCATCATATCTCAGTTGCTACTACCCTAATGTACCACTCTAATATCAGAAAATTAAAGCTCGCGCGGGGTGCCTGAGCTCAATGACTTCAAAGACAAAAAAATCGGCCTCGTCGAGACAAAAACATCGATGTATCACACTTTAAAATCCGTTTATAAATGCAGAAGTTATATAGAAAAATGTAAAAGCGCGACCCCTACGTTCGGCATAAAAATTTTTTTTTGAAACTACCATTCAATAATACTTCATATTCGAAGGTGTACGGCGAACTTTTTTTTTTACTTGTAACCTGGTACGCTCTACTGTACATGTATGGATGTGATTTTAAAAGCTAGTTACCATAGCTAAATGTGCTGTGCTATCAAAATTATTTTAAAGTGTTAAAAACTAAATGACAACATTAATGCAAGTTTGTACTTAACATGCTAGCAAACGTAGGTACAAATAACAACCGGAAAAGTACAGTTTAATTCGAGTTTAAAATTTTAGTTAATGCAATCCAACTTACCTCATTTCTTTCATATACATTAACTTTGTCATTCTAGTTGCCAACAACTCAAAAAGTCCCAAACGAAACTATTCCGATAATAAATGCCATCATTATAACCTTATAGACTGGATTATGTGTAATACCCCATTAACACAAACATTTAAATGTACAAAATCAAACCGTAATCGGCACGCAGCTTTGCAACCATTCTTACGTTACTACAGTTTAAGTGTTTTTCTGTTCGACTTTACTGTGAAAAACACTTTTGAGAATCTTTTTTGAAACCACTAATTTGCAGATGTATTAATAAAACTCTAAATATCTACACAGATCAATTTTATGGTGCGGAGTGCCTTCGTCCAATTGGTTTTTGGAAGCAATTGTGTGACCCTTTAATATGGAATTGTTTTATTTTAAACAAAAATGAACGTAAAATAATGAAGTTCGAATTCAGAAAATAAAAAGATTAAATAATTCATAAAAAGGTATGGAAAAAAGTATGACTACTTTAAAATGGAAACTATTAATAACGATCACGGCGGCCACCACCACCACCACCTCCTCCTCGACCGCCATCTCGTCCACCATAATTGTTACGGCCTTTCATTCTGTTAAACTTGCCAGCCTCCTCGGAACGACGTTCTTTGGCTTTCGAAAATCGCTCGGCCATTGTACGTAGTTCGGATGGTATTATTTGACCAGCCTCTTCTAGTATAGCAATCAATTCGGGTGCCATTGCCCAGTCCGAACGTGTGATATAGCTAATCGAAGTGCCAGTGCGACCAGCGCGTCCCGTGCGACCAACACGATGTACATATTCCTCAATATTACGAGGAAAATCAAAATTGATGACATGACTAGTGGGGGAAAAAGGTCATCATTTTGAACTAGAAAAACAAAATAAGCGAGCGGTGTGGTGCTTACGTAATATCCTCTATATCCAGACCACGAGAAGCTATATCTGTAGCTATAAGAATTTTTACCTCTCCCGAGGTAATATCCGCTATAGCTTGTTCGCGATCGGACTGATCACGGGATCCATGTATACATTGACACATATATCCGTCTAGGGTCAGATCACTAGAGAGGTCATCGGCTCGAACCTTTTTGCCACAGAATATAATAACCTTTTCATCGGCTTCCATACGCTTGACAAAATTTTTCACCTTTAAAAATGGAAAGCGGTCATAGAAGGTTTAAATCAAAAATACAATTGTACATCATACCACATAGAACTTTTCGTCTTCTTCTAAAATCTCTATCATCTGCTTAACTGTGTGGGTGGCAGCTAAATCTAAGGAACCCACACAAACCTGTATGGGGTTATTCATGTAACTTTCCGCCAAACGTCTCACGCCCGGCGGCCAGGTGGCGCTAGTCATGACCGTTTGTCGATCGGGACGTATGTCCAACAAAATCTTTCTTATTTGAGGCTCGAAGCCCATGTCCAACATACGGTCGGCTTCATCCAACACCAAGTAGGTGATGGTGGCAATGTCAATGACCTTGGCCTGTATGAGATCATTTAAACGGCCGGGAGTACAAATGATAATTTCGGCTCCATTCTCTACGCTTCCAATCTGGTCCTTACGACTTCCGCCACCGTATACGCAGACTCTGCCATAATAAATTGAACGAAATACAATATTGCTTGAGGTTCTCTGCGATCAAACTCAACTTACGCTCTCATATTCCTGAAGGAATACTTGTTAACCTCCTTCTCGATTTGCAGAGCCAACTCGCGCGTTGGTGCCATGACCAAGACATTGGGCCCACCACGTTGCGAACGTGGAACTGTTTGATATTCGGTGTGTATCATAGCTGGCAGTAAGAAAGCTAATGTTTTGCCGGTACCGGTCTGAGCAATACCAATAAGATCCTCGCCCTTAAGTAGAATTGGCCACGCTTGAGCCTGGATGGGCGAAGGCTTTCTAAAGTCTTGCTTTTGTATTTCGGCCAAAAGGTCTGGGTATGGATCAAAGCATTGCTCAAACTTCGTCACCGGATTCGGAATGTCGTCGTTGTCTTCTTGTGCAAAAACACGGCTTACTGTCGTATTGTTATTCCTTATGCGAATGCGTGCCGCATCCTCCGCACTCATATTGGCTACATCGGGGTCCTCTTTGTAAAAGTCTTTCCTCAGTGGAGGACATTTTTCCCATCTCCTCTTGCGCTCAACTTCCGCCTTTTGATTTAACTTGTCCCAATCGATTACGGTGCCATTATTTACGCCCGAGTCACTATCGTAAGTGTCGTCCTTTCCTGACGAACGATTGTTTTGATTATTACTATTAAAATCGTAATTGCTACTGTGGTGCGATCTGCTGTTGTTATATCCAGAGCGACTGCCACTAGGATTGTCGTAATCATTATTCCTTCTGGAATAACTACTCTCTCCCCCACCACCGCCTCCGCGGCTGTCGGAATCGTTCATTTTACTCTTAATTTGATCTATGGCATCCTTCACATCGGCATCTTTGTTGCCCGATACGGTAACCGTTCCACGATTCTTATCAAGCTCCACACGTACATTGAAATCCGACTCCAACCTTTGGATGTTTGAGCCACCACGGCCAATAATGCGGCCGACACAGTCCATACGCATATCTATGGTATTCTGATACCTTCGTGATGACGACGAGGAAGACTGTTGTTTCCGACCAAAATCACCTCCTCTGGAACTTCTTTGTTCTGCATCATGTGATTCTTGATTGTAACGCGTTGAACCATATTGAGCATCGTCTTCCCAGTCGGACATAGTTAAGTTAAATTGTTTTTTCGGATAATGCAAAAAGCCTCTTTTTCACGTTGGCATTAAAATTATTTTCCAGTAAAACGAACGGTAAAATTTTGTAAACCACACACTTTTGCACAAGAATTGATAGGGTTTGTTTGCAACACAGAGTTGCCAAGGTTTTTCCCATAAATTCTGCAATTATTGCAGAAGAGATTCGAAAAGCGGTCCATACATTGCAAACGTAGTTAACTGTTTTTGTAATGGCAAATTAAAAACGCAAATAACCACAAAAGGCAATTAATGCATTTTGTGTGAAAAGATTGTCAAATTTGGTGTAGATTTCCGCATTTAAGATGAAGATTATTTGGTATTGTGTTTTTATTGCAAAAGTGTTAGTTGTAATGCGTTGGTCGCCGGCGCTTTTATTTAGTTTTAGTTTACCAAATGCAGGCAGCATTAGTAGAAACTTGGTATCACTTACACTTTTATACAAGGGCCTGGGTTGCCAGGAGTTGTTTTTTACAACATGCTTTATTTAATTACCCCCTAAGACTGAAGCGATGTTTGTGTCGCACAGTAAACTCCACAAGAACTAGTTACACACTGCAAAGATTAAAGTAAAGTTCAGACCGACGCGACACTACAAAACACTTTAGCTTTAGTAAAGTTTAGTAAAGAGTGGGCCATATGCAAATTTTAAATTTAAATCGGCTGTAAAAAAAGTACTGATAATTTTTTCAAATTACTGGTTTTATTGGATAGGTTGAACTTTGCCATTTAATAATGGAACACAATATCATTCATATGACTACCATAACTGACTTGGCAGCATCTTATTCGAACAACCAAATTGTTCAGTACATTTTCGATTATTTAGGGTCAAATATCTTCAATGGCAACTTCGATTTCATGTTATAACGCTTCAATTATCTTCAGATGTTTTGCGTTAAATTTGTCCTTAATGGCTCCCCACAGGAAATAATCCAAAGGGCTTAAATCACAGCTCCGAGGCAGCAAATTGATAGCAAAATTTCTGCTGATTATTCGATTTCCAAAAACGGGGTGTTAAATATCGATGCTTGCGTTGGCCTTGTGACATGTCTCCCCGTTTTGTTGAAACCAAATGTCGTCCATGTCAATCTCTTGAATTTTTAAAAACAAAAAATCGTTGACCATTGCGCGGTAACGCTTACCTGCTCATTTTCAAAAAAATGGCCCTACGATGCCGTCAGCCCAAAATCCACAACAAACAATGACACTTGCTTCTCTGTAGTCAAGTGTGGGTTCTCTTAACCCCATATACGGCAATTTTGCTTATTGACATAGCCACCGATATGAAAACAAGCTTTATATGAAAACATTTTTTTCGGTAAAATTCTTCATATCCTGCCAAATAATCTTCGCCCATTGGGCAAAGCAAAACGCATCGGATGGGGTTCCATTTTTAAATGAGAAAGTTCAACCTCCCAATAAAACCAGAAACTTGAAAAAATTATCAGTACATTTTTTTAATTTAAAATTTTAAATGGCTATATACATTCTCAACAAAGTTTTTTTGTCGCTATCACTTTTCAGTAAAAATAATGCAAATAAATAATAATTTGAACATTTTCTATTTACTTTATATTAGACATTACAAGAAATGGTAAGATAAAAGCAAACACGTTTCTAGTACTGTTTTCATTTTGCCGCTGCACAGCCGATGATGATTTTTTGTCGTGTCGCCCTGGTATGAATACATCAATCAGCAAGAGTGTAAATAGATATTGACATTTATTTGAGTTTTTTCGTGTCTCGTTGATTTGTACAGTACATAATACACGATTAAGTTCGCGGGCCAATAGTCTTATGCTATTTAATTTAACACACTGTTTACGTAAACAACGATTATATAAAAAATGCTACAATTTTGAGAAATTATTTTTTTTATTTAATTTAATTATTTATGTTCTCTGTAGTTAATGGCCATCAAAAAATTCAATTTTAACAGTTATCAAAATAAAAAAAGGAATAACAAAAATACTCATACTTAATGCATATACCTAAAATTTTAATATGAATTCAAAAATTTTGTTTTTAACGCATTGATGGCATGATAGTCAAAAACTAAAACATATGTTCTCAATTTAAAAGAGAAACAAGTAAAAAGGATGGCAAAAATGTAGCCGGAATAATCAGAAACAAAATGTTTTAATCTTAATCTTAGTTTAAAAGTGCCTAACCAGCTTTTGCAAAATGTTAATTGGACAGATTAAATGTTTTTAGATCATCAGGTAGCGTTGTTAAATATGCGGACATATCTGACCTGAAATGATCACCTCTGGGAACAATTATTAGATTACTACGAGAGGATCGCTTGAATTTGAACGACTAAAGCAGGAACCGTTGGCACTGGCTCCTGTAGACTTTGTTAAACAGCAAAATTTAGCAATAAAACATCTTTAGGGTAAATGTACTACAGGGTGGCCCAAATGAGACCTAGTGATGTTAAACACGTATAACTCTTGTAATAACGTTTTTTTTTTAAAGATTTCTTTTAATAATTTAAATACATTTTATGGAAATTTAACGAGACTATGTGTGAAATATGACATCAGACAAATGACCACCATTTTGCTCGACACAGACATTGGCTCTTTTTAGCGCATTTTGCATTACACGGCGTAAAGTTTCTGGTTGCAGGTGCTGTATTTCGTCTCGAATATTCTGCTTGAGCTGTCCAAGTGTCTGTGGTTTGTTAACATACACTTTGTCTTTTAAATATGCCCATAAAATAAAATCGGACGCAGTTAAATCTGGTGAACGAGGAGGCCAAGGGAAATCTGAATTTTTTTTAAATTATGCGTTCAGCAAAAATTTCACGCAGCATGTGCATAGTTTGCCTAGCAGTATGTGCAGTGGCTCCAACTTGTTGCAACCACAAATTAGGATGTTGCTCCACTATTGGCCGCAAAAAGTTGTCGTTCATTTTTCTGTAAGAAGCCCCGGAGACCGTTTCTGGCGTTTCATCCTCATTCTCAAAGAAATATGGGCCGATGACTTTTTGTGGCCATAACACCGCACCAAACAGTGCATCTGATTGAGTGTAACTAATGCAGATGTAGTGTCAACTGCAACTCAGTTCCTCAAAACGGCGAACTAAACTTGTAATCGTTGAAGATGTGGGCGCTGATCTTACGTTAAAAAAACGGCGATAATTTCGCTGCGTCAGAACAATTAATCGTTGAGAAGAATAATACAAATCGATAATTTTAATGCGTTGTTGTGTACTGTACGTATTCATTTTAAATTTCCAAGAGTTCAGTTATAATTTGCAAAAAGAAAAAATAAATTATGTTAAAAAATAAAAAAGTTATTTGTGTTTCACATCAGCTGGTCTTATTTGGGCCACCCTGTACAAATGTTGCCTCAAAGCTCAAAGAATTACAATTTTAATCATGTATATAGGAAAGTACTACAGTACTCTATTCACAGAAAATGTCTTGTAGGTGTTTTGGCACCTACAGTATAGAGGCTAAACTCGATAGTTATTATAAGTACGAAAGTGGATAAAAAAATAAGTTTATTACCTTTCTATTTTTCGAAGATTCTTGTACATAAAGGGTTAAATTTTAAGGGGCGATAATGAATGTGAACCACACCCAAACTTCAAGTTTTTTTCTGCATTTCATTTGAAATTTTTCAATTTCAGACTTACTCAATTTGAACCATAGAAAATACACAAGCGAGCAACGCGTTAATGTTATTTAAGCTTATTATGAAAATGGGCGTTCGAAACAAAATGCATATCGTGCACTTCGTGATTTTTTCGTTCAATTTAATCGTCCAAATGTGCGTACAATCGGAAAAATCATGCAACAATTTGTGCAAACCGGGTCTGTAGGAGATGTGAAAACACCAGTGCATTCTCGTACAGCTTGTTGCTGCTGTTCGCGATAGTGTGGCTGTGGAGCCGTCCAACTCAACTCGTCGTCGTGCCCAACAATTACACCTCTCACGCTCGTCGTTGATGAACATTATGCATAAAGACTTGCATTTACACGCTTACAAGGTGCAATTGAGTCAAGAACTAAAGCCTCTTGACCATTCCAAACGTCGTCAATGGTCAGAATGGAGGCAAGAATTGGCAACAGTAGATGATCAATTTTCGAAGAAAATCATCTTCAGTGATGAGGCACATTTTCACCTCACTGGATTCGTCAATAAGCAGAATTGCCGCAAATGGGCGAATGATAATTCTAGAGTGATTGTCGAAAACACAATGCACCCACAAAGAGTGACGGTTTGGTGCGGTTTACGGGCTGGCGGCATATAACGAACTTTTTATGGCCCGAATTGGAAAATATGGATGTGGACGGTATGTGGTTTCAATAGGACGGTGCCACTTGCCACACAGCTAACGAAACAATAGCTCTTTTGCGCGACAAATTAAATGGCCGTGTTATCTCACGTCGTGGCGATGTTATTTAGCCGTCAAGATCATGTGATTTGACACCGTTGGACTTCTTTCTTTGAGGTTATTTGAAAGAAAAGGTGTATGTCGATAAGCCAGCAACAATTCAAGAGCTAAAGGATGAGATAATTCGGCACATTAACGGCATAGAACCTCAATTAGGCCTCAGCTTCATGGAAAATTTGGACCATCGGATGGAGATGTGCCGACAAGGTCGTGGCGGCCATTTGGCCGATATTTTGTTACATACATAATTGAACCATATCAATATTATCATAATGAAAAGAAATGGCAATAATTTCCAAAATAATTTGTGTTTATTTAAAATCAATATCGGCCCTTAAAATTTAACCACCTTATATCTTTTCTTTTGTTCTTGACAAAAAATAAATTGGTAAGTTTTGTTAAGAATTGACTTTCTTATTGCGGGTTTGCAATGCAGGCTTTCGAGTCCCGTGTTGCTAGATAACGTCTGTCAATAGCTGAAAATCTTTGAGGAAAGGAGGTTTCAATTAGAAAATCATTTTCAAGGCAACCGGGACCCTAGCGTCCTTGTTCATTTATTTCCAGTAGCTCGTATCAGTAACTCGTACCGATCGCAGTTACTGATTTGACGTCATTCTCCTCTTCACTGTTTTTGTAAACAAAATTGCCGATTCCAAATCGGTAATATGATATGATAATTTGTTCCGATTCTACTTCAAAAAGAATCGCGTAAAAAAGTATTTCTGTAAGAAAAGTGACTCAACTTGAAATTGGTAACTTTCTCACTGACTTTAAGTCAAATGATAACTCTGCCGATTGCTATAGTGTTGATGCAATTATGAGAAAGCAAGTAATTTAAACCAAATACAGTTTTATTGATGTTATTTTAGACAAAAAATATTTTTTAATTGTGTTACCGAGGTTTAATTGTGTTTGAAAATAGGTAGCAAAACATAAACATTTAATATGGCAGTGTGTTGAACGTTATATAAAAATAGCAGTGTTTTAATACAAAATATTTGTACATGAAAACAAATGCAAATAAAGAGATGTCATCTGTTTCAATTCTTACCGTTTCTATCCGATTTGTGTTTCATTTCACTACATATCGAATTTTACCGATTTCAATGCACAGAAACAGCAGTTATCACGAAACCAGTAACTTTCAATCTAGTCGTGTGACGTCACATAAATCGAGGCAGCAAATTGATAGCAAAATTTCTGCTGATTATTCGATTTCCAAAAACAGGGTGTTAAATATCGATGCTTGCGTTGGCCTTGTGACATGTCTCCCCGTTTTGTTGAAACCAAATGTCGTCCATGTCAATCTCTTGAATTTTTAAAAACAAAAAATCGTTGACCATTGCGCGGTAACGCTTACCTGCTCATTTTCAAAAAAATGGCCCTACGATGCCGTCAGCCCAAAATCCACAACAAACAATGACACTTGCTTCTCTGTAGTCAAGTGTGGGTTCTCTTAACCCCATATACGGCAATTTTGCTTATTGACATAGCCACCGATATGAAAACAAGCTTTATATGAAAACATTTTTTTCGGTAAAATTCTTCATATCCTGCCAAATAATCTTCGCCCATTGGGCAAAGCAAAACGCATCGGATGGGGTTCCATTTTTAAATGAGAAAGTTCAACCTCCCAATAAAACCAGAAACTTGAAAAAATTATCAGTACATTTTTTTAATTTAAAATTTTAAATGGCTATATACATTCTCAACAAAGTTTTTTTGTCGCTATCACTTTTCAGTAAAAATAATGCAAATAAATAATAATTTGAACATTTTCTATTTACTTTATATTAGACATTACAAGAAATGGTAAGATAAAAGCAAACACGTTTCTAGTACTGTTTTCATTTTGTCGCTGCACAGCCGATGATGATTTTTTGTCGTGTCGCCCTGGTATGAATACATCAATCAGCAAGAGTGTAAATAGATATTGACATTTATTTGAGTTTTTTCGTGTCTCGTTGATTTGTACAGTACATAATACACGATTAAGTTCGCGGGCCAATAGTCTTATGCTATTTAATTTAACACACTGTTTACGTAAACAACGATTATATAAAAAATGCTACAATTTTGAGAAATTATTTTTTTTATTTAATTTAATTATTTATGTTCTCTGTAGTTAATGGCCATCAAAAAATTCAATTTTAACAGTTATCAAAATAAAAAAAGGAATAACAAAAATACTCATACTTAATGCATATACCTAAAATTTTAATATGAATTCAAAAATTTTGTTTTTAACGCATTGATGGCATGATAGTCAAAAACTAAAACATATGTTCTCAATTTAAAAGAGAAACAAGTAAAAAGGATGGCAAAAATGTAGCCGGAATAATCAGAAACAAAATGTTTTAATCTTAATCTTAGTTTAAAAGTGCCTAACCAGCTTTTGCAAAATGTTAATTGGACAGATTAAATGTTTTTAGATCATCAGGTAGCGTTGTTAAATATGCGGACATATCTGACCTGAAATGATCACCTCTGGGAACAATTATTAGATTACTACGAGAGGATCGCTTGAATTTGAACGACTAAAGCAGGAACCGTTGGCACTGGCTCCTGTAGACTTTGTTAAACAGCAAAATTTAGCAATAAAACATCTTTAGGGTAAATGTACTACACAAAGAATTACAATTTTAATCATGTATATAGGAAAGTACTACAGTACTCTATTCACAGAAAATGTCTTGTAGGTGTTTTGGCACCTACAGTATAGAGGCTAAACTCGATAGTTATTATAAGTACGAAAGTGGATAAAAAAATAAGTTTATTACCTTTCTATTTTTCGAAGATTCTTGTACATAAAGGGTTAAATTTTAAGGGGCGATAATGAATGTGAACCACACCCAAACTTCAAGTTTTTTTCTGCATTTCATTTGAAATTTTTCAATTTCAGACTTACTCAATTTGAACCATAGAAAATACACAAGCGAGCAACGCGTTAATGTTATTTAAGCTTATTATGAAAATGGGCGTTCGAAACAAAATGCATATCGTGCACTTCGTGATTTTTTCGTTCAATTTAATCGTCCAAATGTGCGTACAATCGGAAAAATCATGCAACAATTTGTGCAAACCGGGTCTGTAGGAGATGTGAAAACACCAGTGCATTCTCGTACAGCTTGTTGCTGCTGTTCGCGATAGTGTGGCTGTGGAGCCGTCCAACTCAACTCGTCGTCGTGCCCAACAATTACACCTCTCACGCTCGTCGTTGATGAACATTATGCATAAAGACTTGCATTTACACGCTTACAAGGTGCAATTGAGTCAAGAACTAAAGCCTCTTGACCATTCCAAACGTCGTCAATGGTCAGAATGGAGGCAAGAATTGGCAACAGTAGATGATCAATTTTCGAAGAAAATCATCTTCAGTGATGAGGCACATTTTCACCTCACTGGATTCGTCAATAAGCAGAATTGCCGCAAATGGGCGAATGATAATTCTAGAGTGATTGTCGAAAACACAATGCACCCACAAAGAGTGACGGTTTGGTGCGGTTTATGGGCTGGCGGCATATAACGAACTTTTTATGGCCCGAATTGGAAAATATGGATGTGGACGGTATGTGGTTTCAATAGGACAGTGCCACTTGCCACACAGCTAACGAAACAATAGCTCTTTTGCGCGACAAATTAAATGGCCGTGTTATCTCACGTCGTGGCGATGTTATTTAGCCGTCAAGATCATGTGATTTGACACCGTTGGACTTCTTTCTTTGAGGTTATTTGAAAGAAAAGGTGTATGTCGATAAGCCAGCAACAATTCAAGAGCTAAAGGATGAGATAATTCGGCACATTAACGGCATAGAACCTCAATTAGGCCTCAGCTTCATGGAAAATTTGGACCATCGGATGGAGATGTGCCGACAAGGTTGTGGCGGCCATTTGGCCGATATTTTGTTACATACATAATTGAACCATATCAATATTATCATAATGAAAAGAAATGGCAATAATTTCCAAAATAATTTGTGTTTATTTAAAATCAATATCGGCCCTTAAAATTTAACCACCTTATATCTTTTCTTTTGTTCTTGACAAAAAATAAATTGGTAAGTTTTGTTAAGAATTGACTTTCTTATTGCGGGTTTGCAATGCAGGCTTTCGAGTCCCGTGTTGCTAGATAACGTCTGTCAATAGCTGAAAATCTTCGAGGAAAGGAGGTTTCAATTAGAAAAACATTTTCAAGGCAACCGGGACCCTAGCGTCCTTGTTCATTTCTTTCCAGTAGCTCGTATCAGTAACTCGTACCGATCGCAGTTACTGATTTGACGTCATTCTCCTCTTCACTGTTTTTGTAAACAAAATTGCCGATTCCAAATCGGTAATATGATATGATAATTTGTTCCGATTCTACTTCAAAAAGAATCGCGTAAAAAAGTATTTCTGTAAGAAAAGTGACTCAACTTGAAATTGGTAACTTTCTCACTGACTTTAAGTCAAATGATAACTCTGCCGATTGCTATAGTGTTGATGCAATTATGAGAAAGCAAGTAATTAAATAGTAAGTAATTTAAACCAAATACAGTTTTATTGATGTTATTTTAGACAAAAAATATTTTTTAATTGTGTTACCGAGGTTTAATTGTGTTTGAAAATAGGTAGCAAAACATAAACATTTAATATGGCAGTGTGTTGAACGTTATATAAAAATAGCAGTGTTTTAATACAAAATATTTGTACATGAAAACAAATGCAAATAAAGAGATGTCATCTGTTTCAATTCTTACCGTTTCTATCCGATTTGTGTTTCATTTCACTACATATCGAATTTTACCGATTTCAATGCACAGAAACAGCAGTTATCACGAAACCAGTAACTTTCAATCTAGTCGTGTGACGTCACATAAATCGGTAACTTACCGATTTATTTACAGTAACGAGCTACAGGTTATACCTGCTCCATTAAAAAGGGCATGGCATATTTATTCGTGCCAAGCCCTATAAACTGCTTTTAAATATAGCACATTTCGTATGCCAATTTACATACAATTTGTAGTGGTTTCCAGCCGAAATTACGAACATCTCGAATGTGAATAATCATTAATCAAAAATATTCGATACCAGAGATCCTGCAAATCGTCCAATAAATCGTATGGTGTGAACAGTGCTAATGACAATTAAGTCCACCTTTATTTGTGATTTGATTTGTCCCCAACAGCTGTGATTGTCAGCAGTTAATACAAGAAGAAGAGCAATAGTCGGGTAGTCGGTAATCCATCAAACAATGAAGTAATTGTCAGTGTGTAGGAAATACAAAAGAAACATTTCTTTTAATGGTGAAAAAATTGTGCAATTCGAGTTCTCAATAAAATAAACAACGATTTCGAGAAATAATAATTTATGAAAATCAGTTGATGCATACATTATTGATTTACTGGCAGTGAAGAAATTTATGGAACAAATTTAATTCGGCAGCAAAGCAAACAACTAACGTATACTGTATACTCAACGTCGTTGTCGTCGCAAAGTTAATATCATTCATGGGCCCATTAAATGTGTTCAGCTAACAATTGATCGTTCGGTCATCATTTTCTTACATGTATACTCTTCGACTTGGAATGGTATTACAATTTACAAATTGTCTGTTTGTAGATGTGTGTGTAAATAAACGCTAGAACAATAGTGTATATTTTTTATTAAACAAAAAAAAAATAAATGACAATAAATAATGATGGTTAATGATTACTCCTTCCGTCTGAGAGAATTTATTAACAATATCCTGCATTGATGTGGCAACTCTGCTAAAGTAACAAGAACTACGAACAGGATAAATAATGAAAGGAAAGGGCGGTGTGCAGGGTTGCCAATAAACAAACTTGAACTGCACAAAATTATTTTATTGGATATATTTTCAAAGGCTGCTGATAGTGTTTTGTTTTTGTGATGTGCTAATGTAATACAAATTAAAATATTACCTTGGATTATTTCAAATACGTGAGAAACAAAAGTGTTTATTTACCCCTTGGCCGATTTTCTCCAAATTCCCTACAGTTGGCATCTCTATTTACGACGACGGGAAAATGAAAATGGCGTTCCTTTTGTCCGTGCAGCAGCAGCTGAATGTGAAATAAGTGCATTAAAAAGTGATGTTCTTCTTTAATCCCTTCAAAAGAAGATTCCCACAAACCACAATCCAATTTTGATCATTGAAACGAGAAAAATTATTGGTTTCATTTATTGCACTATAGTATTCCATGTCCTGGCAACTGTAAAGGCGAATGTGATAATCTTAGAGATGAAAAATGAATGAATAAAAATCCCAGACTTGAAAATCAGTTGGCCAGCTTTCAGAAGAAGAGTGGTGTTGTTCCTCTGTTTGTGAAGGGTTGAAGTGGCGGATGGTTGAATATTTGTGTATATGTAAAAGAAATCAGTGAGAAACCTACAAACGGACAAATAAAAGTAGTAAGGTGTAAACTATCGGGGGCGAGGGCACGGACGCATTTTGTTGCATTTAGTGTTTTTATCAACACAAGTTGGGGAAAATGCCTAGTGCATCCTCGTCGCGCTCTTATGTGCGGCGTTCCAAACGAAAGGGTGCCAATCGAATTGCTTTGCCTAATCGACCGGTTGGTAAGTGTTTTTCGTTTTTTGCCTTCATTCTAGACAATTAATTAATGTTGGGATAAATGTGATTTATGTTTCTCCAATAACAGGCAATATCATGGATCCAATGCTGCAAAACTCTTCATCTCAAATTATACAAAACCACTCGGCAATTACATTCTCTGCAACATCGTCAGCAACGTCGGCGTCGGGATCATGTCCAACAGCAGCAAGTACATCGAATGCAGGTGCAGCAGCAGGTCTGTCGTCGTCTTTGAAACAACAAAACGGCGGCAGTAGCACAGGCTTAACCGCAACCGACATGTATGATGGTTCCGGACCCTCCTGCTCAAAGTCGCTAGGTGCTAGTTCCACCGCTGCGTCGTCGTCATCGGCTTCACATGGGTCGACGGCTACAAACATGGGTTTAACACAAATGACTGTTAATCCCAACAGTAGCACTTCGGGTCAAATGTCGTTGTTTAATTCGCTTACCGAATATGTGGGTATGCATATAAACGATTCCGATGCAGGAACATCGAGTAGTGGTAAGGGTAATCTAATCCATCTTATAAATAAGGTGAAAAAATACTTATTATATCTGTTTTGCAGGTTTTTTGTCTGGTATTGCTGCTTCCACGTCTTCGTCGTCAGGTGGTGCATGCGTTCATCAATCGCCATATGATTTGCGCAGCAAACTGCCCACTAGCAGCAGCAGTCACGATCAATGGTCCACATCAGTATTGCCTCCATCAAGCTCCACCACCACCTCACCTACACCGTCGTCTTCAATGAGCACTTCGACGTGCACCCACACAACATCGCACAGCAACGGTTCAGCCATGGTGACTGGTGTGATTGTTGGTCCCTCGTCTGGCTCAAATTTGAACAGTAACAGCAACAGTTCTGCAAGCACATCCACCCCGTCATCCGCTGTCATCCACGCACCTTCTACAAATGCATCGTTCCCGGTGAACAATGCCCACACCACTGGTGCACCTCTCACACACCCGCCAACTGTACACAGTTCCATACCGCAACAGCACTGCAGCGCTCTTCCTATAGGTGGCTCAGATGCGAATAGTTTCATGTTGCCGGCCCGCAAACGTTCTCGCCGCCTGTATGCTGTGAATGTAGACACATCTCTATTGTCGCCGCATAGTTTGGGCGGCAACGGCTATATGGGCCCCTCCGCCGCTCAGTATTTACAATACGAATTGCCCGATGAAGTGTTGCTGGTCATTTTTTCGTATTTGTTGGAACAGGATTTATGTCGATTAGCACAAGTATGCAAACGTTTCAATACGATCGCCAATGATAGCGAACTGTGGAAACGTCTGTATCAATCTGTTTTCGAATATGATCTTCCGCTATTCAATCCAGAGATTTGCAAGTTTGTTTTCGAAAAGCCCGAAGAATCCGAATATGCAAATGCTTGGAAAGAAAGCTTTCGACAGTTGTTCCGTGGTGTACATGTACGTCCAGGCTATCAAAATAAGAAGTTTTCCGGTCGAAGTATAGTCTTTTTCGACACCATCCAAGCTGCTCTGGACTATCCTGAAGAAAGAGCGGCCGTAGCAGGAGGAGCATCTACATCGACCGCCGCCATCAATGCTGGCCTTTCAAACCCAACGGCTGGCGGTGCTAGTGTCAATGCTCTGGCCAACATGTACGAGGATAATGTACCGCCTCTAGATCACCCGGGTCCTCTGATATTCCTTCATGCGGGTCATTACAAAGGAGAATATCTTTTTATCGATTCGGATGTAGCTCTGATTGGTGCAGCCGCGGGCAATGTAGCCGAAGCCGTAGTACTTGAGCGAGAAGCCGGCTCTACGGTAATGTTTGTGGAGGGCGCCAAATATGCTTATGTGGGTTATTTAACGCTCAAATTCTCGCCTGATGTGACCTCAACCGTATCGCACCACAAGCACTACTGTCTCGACATCGGCGAAAACTGTTCGCCCACTGTAGACAATTGCATTATACGCAGTTCCTCGGTGGTGGGGGCGGCAGTTTGTGTGGGCGGTGTCAATGCCAATCCGATCATACGCAACTGTGACATAAGCGACTGTGAAAATGTGGGCCTCTATGTAACCGATTATGCACAAGGCACATATGAGCACAATGAAATAAGCAGAAATGCCCTGGCGGGCATATGGGTAAAGAATTTTGCCAGTCCCATCATGAGGGAAAATCACATTCATCATGGACGCGATGTTGGTATTTTTACGTTCGAGAATGGAATGGTGAGTATGCGATTTATTTAAATCGAATCGATCGACTAAATACAAAACATCGTTTCTTGCAGGGATATTTCGAAAATAACGATATTCACAACAACCGAATAGCCGGATTTGAGGTGAAGGCGGGTGCAAATCCAACTGTGGTTAAATGTGAAATACATCACGGCCAAACGGGGGGAATCTATGTCCATGAGAATGGTTTGGGTCAGTTTATCGAGAATCGCATTCATTCAAACAATTTCGCTGGTAAGCATACTATTGAAATTACCACTTGTTCTTGTCAATTTACACGCTTATGTGATCTTTACAGGTGTTTGGATAACGTCGAATAGCAATCCGACCATACGCAAAAACGAAATCTACAATGGCCATCAAGGAGGTGTTTATATATTCGGTGAGGGGCGTGGTTTGATCGAACACAACAATATTTACGGCAATGCCTTGGCTGGCATACAAATACGCACAAATAGTGATCCAATAGTGCGACACAATAAAATACATCATGGTCAGCATGGTGGCATATATGTACATGAAAAAGGTCAGGGCCTCATAGAGGAAAATGAAGTCTACTCAAATACACTGGCTGGGGTGTGGATTACAACGGGCAGCACTCCAGTTTTAAGGCGGAATCGCATACATTCCGGCAAACAGGTAATACTACTCATGGGTGTTGATATTACAAATTTACAAAATGCTTTTTTTTTGCTTTCCGTAGGTTGGTGTTTATTTCTATGACAATGGACATGGCAAACTGGAAGATAATGATATATTCAATCACTTATATTCGGGAGTTCAAATACGTACTGGCAGCAATCCAGTGATACGAGGAAACAAAATTTGGGGCGGCCAAAATGGTGGTGTTCTCGTTTACAATGGCGGTTTAGGGTTGCTCGAACAGAATGAAATTTTTGACAATGCCATGGCTGGAGTATGGATTAAGACCGATTCCAATCCCACCTTGAAGCGTAACAAAATCTATGACGGCCGTGATGGCGGAATTTGTATATTCAATGGCGGCAAGGGCATTCTAGAGGAAAATGATATTTTCCGCAATACTCAGGCTGGTGTTTTGATATCAACTCAATCCCATCCCATACTGCGGCGTAATCGCATCTATGATGGCCAAGCGGCAGGTGTAGAGATAACAAACAATGCCACCGCCACATTGGAATACAATCAAATCTTCAAAAATAAATTCGGTGGTCTGTGCTTGGCCAGTGGCGTGCAACCGATTACGCGAGGTAACCAGATTTTCAACAACGAAGATGAGGTGGAAAAGGCGGTGTCAGGCGGCCAATGCCTCTATAAGATAAGCAGCTACACATCATTTCCCATGCACGATTTCTATCGATGTCAGACCTGCAATACCACGGATCGCAATGCAATTTGTGTGAATTGCATTAAAAACTGTCATGCGGGGCATGATGTGGAGTTCATAAGACATGATCGGTAAGTAATAAAAACATAACAATTTTAAAAAACTTGCTCACAGGTTGTTGGCTTTGGTTTTTTTTTTTAATTTTACCAGTGTGTAATTCCTCGACAAAAACCAATTGGACTATTTAGCTGTGTACATATTGTCTAATTAGATTATTGACATTCCAACGAAAGGTCATTAAATGAGGATTTGGTGTGGGGGGAAATAATTCCTTTTGATGGTTTGCCTTCAAAATGTTTTCGATTGCAACATAATATAGAGCACTCAGAAAAATGAAATTCGACAAGTTTTTCTGTTTTACCCACCCTGTTATAAAAAACAATATTTTTTTAGAATATAAAAACTAAATTTAGGAAGATTTAATACAACACATATAAATGTGTATAAAAACTTCATTCAGAAATAAAACTGAAGTATCAAAATAAAATAACAGATACTTCAAAAACACTTAAAGAAGAGAACATAAGTAATCCAATTTTTTTTCGGAACCCGGATACAAGGCGACATTTAATGGTTGTGTCTTAAAAGATACAAGGCCGATTATAAATTCGGTTTGTTTCAATTTTGAGATCGTTGGAATTAAACTTAAGGTCGAAACTGCTATCTGATCTTCGTGGAATTTGGCACATTTAGGGTTTTAAGACAAAGGACGGACGCCATTGAAATTGAAGAAAATCTTGAGATTTCGACGCAGCTGACATGCACATTCAGCCGATTTTATGGCTTTAGCTGTAGAGGTCACATATTATACAGGGGCGGTTCGGAAAGTTCTTAGCCTATCAATGAAAGAGAATAGTCAGTTTTTCAAAAATATTTTTATTTTTCAATATAATCTCCTGAAACTTCAGTACACTTAGTCCAACGCTTATCTAGCAATTCTATCCCTTGATTAAAATAGTTTTCCTCAAGGTCTTCAAAAAAGTGGTTTACAACTGTAATTGCATCTTCATTTGAGGTAAAACGCTTGCCAGCAAGGAATTTTTAGATTTGGGAACAGGTAAAATTCACTGGGAGCTAAATCAGGAGAATAAGGTGGGTGGTCAAGCAACTCGTACTTTAATTCGTTGATTTTAGCCATTGTTAAAACACTCTTGTGCGCTGGTGCGTTGTCTTGATGAAAAATTATTTTTTGTGTTGTAAGCCAGGACGTTTTTCTCGAATTTGTACATTTAATTGATCTAAAAGGTTGCAATAGTACTCAGAATTTATTGTTGTACCCTTTTGCAGATAGTCAATCAATAAAATACCTTTGAAGTCCCAAAAAACCGTTGCCATAACCTTACCAGCCGATTGAATTGTTTTTGCCTTCTTTGGGGCACTTCCTCCAGCTTCAGTCCATTGTTTGGATTGTTCTTTTGTCTCTGGAGTATCGTGGTTGATCCATGGCTCATCAACAGTTATGAAACGACGCTTAAAATCCATTTTATTTCGCTGAAAACGATCCAACCAAGCTTGAGAAATGTTCATTCTTATGCGTTTTTGGTCGACTGTTAACAAGTCCGGCACCCATCTTGCAGAAAGCTTTTTCATCTGTAGTTCTTCATGCAAAATTAAATGGACTCGATCATTTGAGATGCCCATGATATTAGCTATTTCACGCACTTTTATTCGTCGATCATTTAATACCATATCATGCACTTTGGCTACAATTTCTGTTGTTGTTACTGTTTTTGGACGTCCACTACGTGGTTCATCTTCAATGCTTGTACGACCACGTTTAAATTCAGCAACCCAATTTTTTACTGTTGCATATGAAGGAGCACTTTCACCTAACACATTCACCATATCCCGCGACTGCCGGTTCTATGTACCGGATTGACCCGAAACTCTTCGGCCAGGGGCAGTCACCTCAACAATATATGTTTTTTGTTCGTCCATTTTTTCGTCGTGGGAGCAGCACTTCCCGGAATGCCTGCTCCGAATACTACTGGTCCGAGCCGGGATCGAACAAAACCCCGGACCTTGGATCTGCTCGGTTTGTCAGAACCGAATACACCATCGTGCTACGTCTGTAAGGTGTAATCGTTGCATGGAGTGGGTGCACTTCAGGAGCTGTTCAGGTCTGAACCACATCAGGGAGTATAGCGAAGCAGACTTTGTTGCCTCATGCTGTATCAACGAAGTTAGCAGTGGGTCTCTGGATTTGGTGTTATCATCGTCGTCTGCATTTTCGTCGTCGTCGTCGTCATCATCATCTAACTACGAGACTCCCCCGCAGTCGCCCTCGCAACAGCATCAACACATACAGCATCTTACACCACAGATTGCTGTTGCCACTCCTGACAGTGCATCAATCTTGCAATTTAATTGTAATGGCCTACGCAACAAAATCAGTGAGGTCATAGAATTTATGAATCGGAGAAACATCATGGTCGCCGCGATCCAAGAAACTAAGCTGAATGCCACCTGCAGCCTGCACAGTTGTGACGGATACAACGTGCTACGTAAGGATCGCACCAGAAGTGGAGGTGGGGGACTTGCTTTCCTGTTACACCATTCTGTGCAGTACAGACCTATTTCGCCTGAGCTTAACTCTAGAGACCCATACATGGAATGTATGGGGGTAGCAGTCAAGTCTGGAACTGCCGAAATAGAGCTGTATAACGTATACATCCCGCCGGTTGGTAGCTGTGCCCCGCGTTATCTGCCAGACATATACAATTAGCTACAAGGCAATAACCGCTTGGTCCTAGGAGACTTTAATGCTCACCACGAACTGTGGCATTCTCTCCTAGACAACGACCAGAGGGGCATAGCTTTGGCAGAGCAAATTGATAGCTCTACGTTCTGCACAGTGAATGAGGACGCCCCCACGCGGATTATGGGCGATTGCCATAGCTCGCCAGACATCACTTTGGCATCGCCTGGCCTGATCAACGACGTCTCCTGGCAACCCGTCATCTCACTAGGATCGGACCACCTTCCCATAATTCTCTCCATAAATAGACCACCCGATTTCATAACCTCTGAACGCCGTACGTTTCTCAATCAAAAAAAGGCTGATTGGGAGGCCTTCAGAGAAGCCACCAACCGCAGCTTTAATAATCTAGCTATTCCGTCGGACGTTCGGGTAGCCGAGAAAAAGTTCCGGGCCATCATTAACGCAGCAGCCGCTCGCCATATCCCTGCTGGTCGAATACCCGAAGTACGACCAAACTTCCCAGCAGAGGCAGCGGGACTCGCAGACGAGCGTGATGACATTCGTCGCTCCAACCCTACTGACCCTAGAATCAGGGATCTCAACTCCGAGATCAGTAGGTTGGTCAACGAATATAAGCGGAACAAATGGCTAGACCACTTAAAGCAGTGCAACTTGAGTTCCGGAATTGGTAAGTTGTGGACAACGGTCAAATCACTCTCTAACCCTGTAAGGAAGGATGATCGGACAGCTGTCACGTTCGGTGATAGAACAGTGACAGATCCGAAGCGGTGCGCGTGTTATTTTAACCGGCTTTTTATTGAGCACCCAGAGAGTGATAAGGCGAAAAGGAGAGTATTGCGTCGTATCCGCGCTCTCCGAGTCGAAGAGGCACCACCACAATTTACCGTTGGCGAAGTTGCCCATGTCATCCGCAGCGCAAAGTCATCAAAGGCGCTGGGTCCGGACGGAATCTCAATGCTGAGAGATAGCCACTCACGAAGTTCCCGATGCCTGGAAAATGGACAGAGTGGTCCCGCTACTGAAGCCAGGCAAAGACGCAAGTAAAGGAGATTCGTACAGGCCGATCTCCTTGCTTTCTCCAGTAGCAAAGACACTTGAAGCACTGCTCCTCCCCAGCCTGATCGAACACTTTCCTAGTGCTGATCATCAGCATGGATTCCGCAAGCAGCACAGCACAACAACTGCTTTACACGCCATCACCACACGTATAAGTCGCGGCCTTAACCAGAACAAGCCTAACGACAGGACGGTCCTCGTGGCTCTTGACCTCACAAAAGCCTTCGACACGGTCAATCATGCCACTCTGTTCGAGGACATTGAAGAAACGTCCCTTCCGCCCAGTTTGAAACGTTGGGTCGTAAACTATATGTGTGGGCGCCAGTCATATGTAGAATTTAGAGACAGAAAGTCGAAGCCCCGTAGAGTTAAACAAGGAGTTCCCCAGGGTGGAGTTTTATCCCCGGCTCTGTTTAACCTCTACCTCTCTAAAATTCCTGCACCACCAGACGGCGTTGAAATTGTGTCGTACGCTGACGATTGCACAATTCTGGCGTCAGGACCTAAAGTGGATGACATTTGCGAGAAAATCAACTATTACCTCACTGACTTAGCACGTTTCTTCACTGCGAGGAATATGAAAATATCCGCCTCCAAATCATCAGCCACACTGTTTACTGCTTGGACCGCAGAGGTGCGGTTGTCACTCAATGTGAAAGTCGATGACGTCAACATCCCGACCACCAACTACCCCAAAATCCTTGGGGTCACATTGGACAGCCTTTTTAGATCCTCTGCACATGCTACAGCTATCTGCGATAAACTCAAAAGTAGGAACAAGGTCCTCAAGTCACTTGCCGGCAGTAATTGGGGAGCCGACAAAGAAACCTTGTTGACCTCTTACAAAGCGATAGGTCGGTCTGTAGCAAACTAAGCAGCACCTGTATGGTCGGCGAACGTGAGTACGACGCAGTGGAAGAAAATTCAGACATGCCAGAATGCCGCCTTTAGAACATCAACAGGGTGTGCCTTCTTATGTCCTCTGAGGACCATCTACATGAGGAGACGAAGGTCCTTACCGTGCGCAGACACAATTTCCTGTTGTCTAAGCAATACCTGCTAGGGTGTTTTCGCAGCAGTCATCCTAACCACCATCTCTTGAACAGGATGCCTCCACCCAGGCAGATCAGGTACGATCTTCATGATCTAGAGAGAGAGAGGTCCAGCGGTATAAGAGAGAACCTTTAGATCATCGAAACTATCAGGCAGGTTTGAACAACATTCACGCCGATGATGTCGCAGCAGCAGTATCCAGCTACCGTGTGAATGCAGTGCTAGGGGAACATCCCCCGGAGATTTCACCTGAGGAGAAGGTACTACCTCGGCAGACGCGCGTGGTTCTGGCGCAGCTGAGATCCGGATGGTGCAGCCGCCTCAATTCTTACTGGGCACGAATTGATGCTAACGTTCCGGACATCTGTCCCGCCCTCCATCAGGGACCACATGATGTACTGCACCTCTTCAATTGTCCGGCCAAGCCCACTCAGCTGACCCCCAGGTCTCTGTGGACGCATCCAGTTCAAATGGCGCGTTTCCTTCACCTGGATATTGAAGCAGATCCCCCATAGACGAACAAGACTTCAAAATAAATATATTGTTGTTACAACAACAACAACCATATCATTATGAATTTCTTGTCCCGATAAACCTTTTTTATGTAAATATTTAATGACAACACGCATTTCAAATTTTTCCATTGTAAAAAATCGCGGATGCGTCTTTTGTGAACACCTGTTTCTATATGAAGGAGTTGCCAGATCGAAACAAAATTTAACATGTGTTCATAGCAGAGATGGAAGTTTCCAAAACACTTAACTTTTTTCTGTATATACCGTGCTTTTTGTGCTAGGCTAAGAAGTTTCCGAACCGCCATCGTATACAATCTTGACACAGTTAAGAAGGTCGATCAGTAACCTCGCGAAAATTGGTTGTGTCGGTGCAAGTTTTTGTACTTAGGTCCAACCGCTCTAGAACACCCTTATTAATAGGAATAACTATCAAATTTGGTGTAGTTCAGGACGATGACCAACATCGGATCCTTTAACAATTTGGACCTTGGGAACAACATAAATAAATGGTCATAATGTATGTAGTTCCCACACAAATGACCTGAGGGGCCAAAAGTGGCTTTAGAAAATGGGTCAAGATTTGATATAGCCCAGTGCAAAGGTCCCGCGATACAAAAATCAGAAAACTCAGCATTAAATAAAGTGGGCGAATAGTAAAGTGAAAGAAGAAACAGTTCAACACTGAGCATAATCAAAATGCGGAAGAAATATCAAATCAACAGAAAGGCATAAAAAATATAAATGGGGATAGAAGGGAGAAAGAAGATAAAAAGTCAAGACTGTCGAAAAATCAAAAATCAGGTTCGGTTGTCATTCCTAGTTATATAAGGCTAAATTAGACGAAATACAAAAAAGTGGAAAAAACAATATCCAATGAAATAAACAATACGGCATAAGAAATAAAAATGGGAAAAAGGATGAAAACGGATTTGTGACCTTATTAGGCGACGAAAAGACGATTGGATATGGTAAAAGGGCTCTTTTGGACTACCACCTTTATTTTCAGATACATTGTGATACTGCTCGACTTTAGACCGAATCCACTCATTGCATTTTTTTTTAAATAAGCCGTAATAAGACCTCACTTTAAAATTTCATTTATCGCATATTGTCCTAAGATATATTTTTTGAAATAAGCTTTATAAGGATCCACAATAGCTCTAATATATAGCACAAGGTGCCGTACGAATCGAGCTACGACAACAAAACGTAATAACATTTCTTCTGTGTAAGCAATCTGCTTATTCTTCATTTTGTTTGGAAGGTTAGTATTTAGATTTATTAAAATGAATAATTGGGATACCGAAAAGGGGATTTGGATAGTGCAGCGGTACCATGCTTTGTAGTACTGCATTTCCGTCCAAAGGGAATTTAGGCGGGAGTTTGGCGGAACCCCCCCAAAAAGATGATTATAGCCAATTCAGGCAAATCCAAGTGTTTCGACTCAAAACTTATCGGTGAAAATTGTACTTAGCCATTACAACCGATAATTTATGATGACTTAAACTTGTTTTAGTGCAAAGTAAATGGAAAGTTATTGAAATGGCCGAAGAAGACAAAAGCTTGACAAAATTTGCTTGTTTATGCCTGATGAGGACCATTTTGCAATGCTCCAAGCAAAATTGCAATGTAAACAAGCAAAATTGCGGTATATGGAGTGAGTCTAAGCCACTAATACTCCATAAGACGGAACTGCACCTAGAACGAATTACTGTGTGGTGCGAAGTTTCATCAAGCTGCATTGTGGGGCATTACTTCTTTGAAGAAAACGTTGTAACAGTGCCTGTTAATGGGGATCGTTATTTGAAGATGTTGAAGGAGTTGTTTTTACCCAGTACTGCTCTAAAGACGTATCCAATTCAACAGCATTTGGTCCCAGTAAGATGAAGCAACTGCACGTATAGCAACAGCGGTTATGGCAGAGCTCCAACAAAATTCCCAATTAAATAAATATTCAGAAGTTCCATTTACCGATGACCCCCAAGTTCGCTGGATCTGACTGCACCAAGGAATTTGAAGAAGATATAATTGAAGAGATCTCAACTACAACCCTTCAGGTCGCAATACACAATTTTCTGATTAGGGGTCGCGTCGCATTTGCGTCATCTTCAAACACAATTTGTCATATAAAATAAAATTGAATTTTCTATACAACCAAAACAAATAAATGAAATACATTGATTGGTGCTCTAACCTGTACGCAGTCTTACAAAAGTATACATACGGGTAAATTTTTTCTGTTTTAATTCACAAAAAAAGTTTTAGTAATTTAGTCAAATTTGATTTTTTAAAAACTTTTAAAACTAAAAAAGGAACATAAAAAATTAACCATCAATGGATTAAAATAAAATAAAACACATTAGTTCAGTTTTTGATTTTTTGCCAAGTTACATAAATATACATACGGCCTAAAAATTGATCGAAATTAATGATAATTAACATTTTGTATCTCCACCTTTTGCTTGAATTACAGCAGACAGACGTGTTGGAATGCATAAAGCTAATTTCTAAGTAGTTTCTGTCGTAATATTGTTCCACTCTTCCAGTAAAGGTTCTTTTAGCGCTAGAATTAATGTTACTCGCCGTTAACGTAATCCCCGCTTCAAAATATCCCACAAATGTTCTATTACGTTTAGGTCTGGAGACTGTGGGGGATGTTCTAACTTTGGTCGGACATTATAAAGCAACCATTCCTTTACTAATTTTGATGAATGTTTAGGATCGTTATCTTGTTCTTATATGGAATTAGCCTCAAGTTCTAATTTTGCAGCGCTAGGAAGGTAGCTGTCCTTTAAAATGTCAATATACATGGCCTTATCCATAGTTCCGTCTATGAATCGTAGCTTTCCAACGCCCTTTGCAGCCATACATCCCCATACCATGACGGAACCGCCTCCATGCCTGACTGTTGGATTTATATTTTTCGGCAGAAATTCTTCATTAGGCTTTCTCCACACTTTGGCTCAACCATCACCTCCAAATACCATAAATTTACATTTATCCGTCAATATTACTCGTAGGATCACTTATATGGGTATTTTCATATTGTTTGCGTACTCCAAACGCTTTTGGTCATTTACTGCTCTTAACAAAGGTTAAGAGCAGTAACTCTACTGTTATACCCCACTATTTTAATGGTCCTACGAACAGTCTGATCCGAAACAGCTACTCGAAGGTTCGATTTCAATTCGCGATTAATTTCGACCGCGCTTTGCTTCGGATTTTCTCTTACGTAGCGAAGAATTACCCGTTTCGTCTTGTTGTCAAGTTTCCGCGGGCGGCCGCTGCGCACCTGGCTGTCATAATTTCGACTTTTTTGAAGTTTCTTATAATTGTTTGGACAGTTGACTTCGTTAAACTTAAAATGTCGCCTATTTGCTTAAGAGATTTTTCATCATTTTTTTTATTTTACAACAGTTTTACGAAATGGTTCTGAAATTTCTTTCCCCTTTCCATTATTACTTAATAGGGATATTTTTTATAAGTTTTTGAACCCGTTTAGTTTTTAAATCTATTGCGCACGAACACTTAAATCAATTAGTATCAAACAATATGATATGATGAGTTTTTTTTTATAGCGATTTGAAATACGAGGGCGGCTCGGAAACTTCTTAGCCTAGCACAAAAAGCGCGGTATAAACAGAAAAAAGTTAAGTGTTTTGGGAACTTCCATCTCTGCTATGAACACATGTTCAATTTTGTTTCGATCTGGCAACTCCTTCATATAGAAACAGGTGTTCACAAAAGACGCATCCGCGATTTTTTACAATGGCAAAAATTAGAAATGCGTGGTGTCATTAAATATTTACATAAAAAAGGTTTATCGGGACAAGAAATTCATAATGATATGGTGAATGTGTTAGGTGAAAGTGCTCCTTTATACGCAACAGTAAAAAATTGGGTTGCAGAATTTAAACGTGGTCGTACAAGCATTGAAGATGAACCACGTAGTGGACGTCCAAAAACAGCAACAACAACAGAAATTGTAGCCAAAGTGCATGATATGGTATTAAATGATCGACGAATAAAAGTGCGTGAAATAGCTAATATCATGGGCATCTCAAATGATCGAGTCCATTTAATTTTGCATGAAGAACTACAGATGAAAAAGCTTTCTGCAAGACGGGTGCCGGACTTGTTAACAGTCGACCAAAAACGCATAAGAATGAACATTTCTCAAGCTTGTTTGGATCGTTTTCAGCGAAATAAAATGGATTTTAAGCGTCGTTTCATATCTGTTGATGAGCCATGGATCCACCACTATACTCCAGAGACAAAAGAACAATCCAAACATTTGACTGAAGCTGGAGGAAGTGCCCCAAAGAAGGCAAAAACAATTCAATCGGCTGGTAAGGTTATGGCAACGGTTTTTTGGGACTTAAAAGGTATTATATTGATTGACTATCTGCAAAAGGGTAAAACAATAAATTTAGAGTACTATTGTAACCTTTTAGATCAATTAAATGTACAAATTCGAGAAAAACGTCCTGGCTTACAACACAAAAAAATAATTTTTCATCAAGACAACGCACCAGCGCACAAGAGTGTTTTAACAATGGCTAAAATCAACGAATTAAAGTACGAGTTGCTTGACCACCCACCTTATTCTCCTGATTTAGCTCCCAGTGACTTTTACCTGTTCCCAAATCTAAAAAAATTCCTTGCTGGCAAGCGATTTACCTCAAATGAAGATGCAATTACAGTTGTAAACCACTATTTTGAAGACCTTGAGGAAAACTATTTTAATCAAGGGATAAAATTGCTAGATAAGCGTTGGACTAAGTGTATTGAAGTTTCAGGAGATTATATTGAAAAATAAAAATATTTTGAAAAACTAACTATTCTCTTTCATTGATAGGCTAAGAACTTTCCGAACCGCCCTCGTATAGGCAACAAAATTCTTAAAACATTTTGTAGAGACATGTTAAACAACCTAAGGTAATAAAAAATAGACAAATATTTAATTTGAGTGACAAAAGTAATTGTTTTAAGTCGTATGTATACTTTTGTAAGACTGTGTATATTTAAAATACTGTTGTAAAAGTCAACTACTTTTTTCAAATATTAAACAAACTAACAAATTGGAATTGGATTTAAAAAAGGCATATGTGTGCACTAGACCTGTCCAGGAAATGTATGAGATTTTTCAAAACTCAAATTTTTTAATGAGCACTTACAGTTTTAGAATCTCTCAATGATTGTAATAAGAACTGTGAAAAAAGATTTTGAAAAACTTTTGCCAAAAAGTTGCTCAACGTGGTTGAAGTCAGGATTTTGGCAATTTTCGAAAATTTTAAAGGTATACGTACAAACAAAATTTTAAATAATTTATTAGTAAATATAAGAAATATCTAAAAACGCAATCTTTGAGTTAAATGGTCAAGCAAATAATAAAAAATTCAAAAAGTGAAATTTATTGAGCCGTTTGCTTGCTGTAGCCTCTAGAAATCAAAAAATGCAGAAAATTTTCGCAATTTTTTTTTTCAATGCATTATATTTTTTCGAAAAAAAATTTTTATTAACGTTTGCATATTTTTTATATATTCTTGGAACAATAAGGTATAAAAAAATGTAGGTTAAGAATTTTTGGATGTGTCATTAGTCGCTAAAAAATTAATTTCTTTATGAAAGTCTCACTTAAATATTTTACTTTTAGTTATGTGTGGCAGATTTTTTCTATGTTCAGCTACGACTTGAAGCAAATATTGTTTTTGCTCTTCATCCTTCGTTGCACTTGAGTTGTATGATGTTATTAGGGCTACTCCTCTCTCTGCAACGTCGTTCACTATTTGTAAATTTTTAACAATTAAAAGCCCATTTATATAAGATTTGTTGTTTTCCCAATTGTCGACTGCATCGTCCATAAATTCAACTGATAGCTGCAGCTTCTCAAAAAAAAGAGTGTGTTCTTTGTTACAAAATGCTCCAACTTTAGATCTGATATGTTGTTGATAATAGAAGCAGGTGCTTTTTTGGCCCTAGTGGTATTGCCAGGATTGTTTCTGATGGCGTGCACCATATTATTTCGGTTTCGTAGCTTAATGATACATCATTAAAAGCTAAACCAACTAATTCTTCACCTAGGTACCAAAAATGGTTGCTTAATTTTTTTAACGCTATATCAGCAGCACTTCTGTGAATACTCTTGTATCTGTAAATTTGTAAAAAAACGTATGAACTTTTTATGTTTAATTCAATTATTATAATTAATCATATCTTATTTGAACGAAGATGTAACTAACCTGTCAAGACTAAAGATCAACTGAAGATCGTTATATGAAGCTGAAGTTGGAATACTGGATAGGAACCAGTACTTTGCATATACCATTACAACAAACAAAGACACATAACGAATCATATTTTCTTTCTCAGTTTTTAAGACAAACTGCTTTCTAAACATCCATATTTTTAAACAGTAAATTGCTTTGCTCATCCACCTAGCTCGATGCATAGCTCCAGGATATTTAAATTTAATCGTTCTCTGATCGTCGCCATCCAAAAATAATATAATGAGCTCTAGGAGTTCCTTGTAGTCCTTTCTATCTTTTGATATCTGAAAGATAATATTATTAACTTCACACTGTAATGCAAAATATGCGATTTTATTTACAGATATTTGACTTTTGCAGAAAAAAAGAATATCTAGTCTTGAATCCCTGACAACATCCATAACGTAAGAGTTAGTGTTACAGTTCTCAAAATCAGCTTCATTTAGTTTTGGCCAATGTTGTTGGAACCTTTTAAAAACTTTAATTTCTGGAGCAGATGTTAAACCTTCCAAGCTTCCAAAAACACCCGATAGCATTAACTCGTGTATGTGATGTCTACACGGAAAGTAAAGCAACTTCTTTGAAAGTTTTTTCTCAATTAACGCACATGCTCCTTTGAATTTTCCTGGAAAAAGATTTTTCATAAATCTTATACAGAAAAAGATATATTAAAATTTCAAAATTGTTACTCACCTGTGTTCGATGATGTTGTATCAAAACACAAAGAATTTATTTTATCACGAAGATTCCAATCATAAATAAGGCTATAAATAGCTGAAGCCTGATTCTCACCACTACCTGAGCTTAAAACTGGTACACCAAGAAGTTGTGAATTTCCACCTCCAGAAATAATAACTGGTAGTCTATCAACTTTCTCATGTCCTGTTATATCAGGCAGCAGTTTTTCATCCCAGTGTAAAGTGAGCGGGCAATTGCTTGAGAAATCGAGTTTAATTTTTTGTGCCACTTCCATTCGGTGAGTCATTCTTGCTCTTCGTCCCGAAGATCGACTTATGATAACATCATTTGAAAGAATTCCTAATTCATTGGCAAAAGTGCCAAGGATTAGCGTAGCGTTAGTGTCTGAAACATTTGCTCTATCAAGAGCCATTACAGTTGCAGGTGTTACCGTGAATGGCTTCTGATGTTTTTTTTTCAGAAAACACCTATACTCTGCTTCATCGCTTTCTGATGCATTTTTTTCCAAAGTAAATGACAAATCTCTTTCATTATGCATGTAGTTGTTTATTGTACTCCCATGCTGTTCGTTACGTGTAATTTGAGATATGTCAAAAACTTCCTCCAAATGTGCAGCAAATTTTATACCTCTTGCTATTTGGCATGTCGTTTTCCTCGACCTGTTTTTGTTTACAGCAGCCCAAGCACTTGCTAGTTTCTCTAGTTTTTTTATAGAGTTCCTTCTAACTCCAACAGCTTTATCTAAGGACTGCCATATTGCTTCAATGTTTTTGATCACCTCACCCAAACTTTCACGAACACTTTTCTTTTCTTCCATACGCAAGTATAAAAAATTCGCCAACACCGTACGCTTTGTGGGACAATTATCACTGTCCATATTTTTAAGTAGATTTCCTACTAAATACACTCTTTTTGAAGTTACCCTGGTTTTAACCATGTTTTTATAAAGGATATAATCAGAAAATTTTCACGAATTTATGAGTTCTGGATGCAGCAATTAATTTGCACTTTTTAAAAATTTTAATGTAGCTTATTATTGCTTTGACTTTTAGCTCATAGACTGCTATTTCACAATAACAAATATGGGTTAAGTGAGACTTTCATAAAGAAATTAATTTTTTAGCGACTAATGACACATCCAAAAATTCTTAACCTACATTTTTTTATACCTTATTGTTCCAAGAATATATAAAAAATATGCAAACGTCAATAAAATTTTTTTTTCGAAAAAATATAATGCATTGAAAAAAAAAATTACGAAAATTTTCTGCATTTTTTGATTTCTAGAGGCTACAGCAAGCAAACGGCTCAATAAATTTCACTTTTTGAATTTTTTATTATTTGCTTGACCATTTAGCTCAAAGATTGCGCTTTTAGATATTTCTTATATTTACTAATATATTATTTAAAATTTTGTTTGTACGTATACCTTTAAAATTTTCGAAAATTGCCAAAATCCTGACTTCAACCACGTTGAGCAACTTTTTGGCAAAAGTTTTTCAAAATCTTTTTTCACAGTTCTTATTACAATCATTGAGAGATTCTAAAACTGTAAGTGCTCATTAAAAAATGTGAACTTTGGAAATCTGGACAGGTCTAATATACATATATACTTCATAGGGCCCAGTTCAATATTTCGTAGTTGGCAAACAGAATAACAAATTTAATATACTATCTACCTTCGATGGAGTGAATAAAGAAAATCTTGTACTTACAGAATAATAAACTGGTAAAAAAGCTAAATTTTGGCATAGCATCTATAAATTCTAAATGTGCAGAAAAGCCAAATAAAACATGACGGACTCTAAATTTACACAGAGGAATGTTTTTTTTATCATCTTTTTCTTCTCCTTATTTACAATGGGTTAATAAATTCTAAATAATGTTAGGTTATGTTAAGCCATCTTCTGAAAAGTACAAACTGTAAATTTAATTTTTAAATAAATAATTAATTATAATAATGTCACAGTTGGATTTGTGAGAAACTTTCATTATTATTTTGCATTTTTACGCATTTGGCCATATTAAAATGAGCCGATTATTCCGTCGCCAAATTAAACAAAATTCCAAAAAATAAACTTATTTTTGGCCTCGTGCGAAAATATCAATCTCATTTGATATACACATCGATTACCTTTTGAAGGTAATCGATTTGGATTATCTCGCGTGCATCCCAAAAAACTGTTGCCATCACCTTATTGTCCGACAAAGTCACCTTGGCCTTCTTCGGAGCCAGTTCACCCGGAGAAACCCATTGTTTAGACTGCTGCTTGGTCTCCGGAGAGTTGTTATGGATCCGGAGAAACCCATTGTTTAGACTGCTGCTTGGTCTCCGGAGAGTTGTTATGGATCCATGTTTCATATACAGTTACAAAACGCAGCAAAAACTCATTCGAGTTGCGGTTAAACAACTCCAAACAATCCTTTTAAGTTGTCACACGATTATGTTTATGGTCAATTGATAGCAAACGTGGCCGTCAATTTTCTAGAACCCAACTGATTATGTAAAATCGAAACCACACCTGCCATTTGAAATGCATATGGCATCAACAATCCCACGCACTTTTACTCTTCGATCGGCCAACACCATATTTTTTTTCGACATTTTCGGCTGTATTGACCTCAATTGGCCGTCCAGAACGTTCAAAGTCATTTGTACTTTTACGACCACAACGAAGTCAATAAACCTTTTACCCACTGAAATCGATGGTGCAGAGGCCCCATAGCATTTATCAATCTTTTTCTTGATTTGATTGAAGTTTTTCGAAATACACTTCTTTTTTCCATTCTCAACAAAATCCACGATGTTGTATGTTTTGAACAGCTGTTACACACAAACTTAACGACGTAACTCTCTCAAAACTTGACAGTAGTCTTTTAACAGATGGTTCTTGATTAGAGCAGTGTATTTCATATAACTACGAGGGAAGTTGAAAAAGTCACGGAATTATTGATATTCAATCGTATATCTAAAACTGAACCAATTTCATTTAGTTTCAATAACTCCAATTCTTGGTTCAAAAACTAACTTGTGCCAAATTTTATCAGGATTAGATGTAATGTGTGGCTTCTAGAGCTAAAAACATAGAATCGGCTCAACATATATATGGGAGCTATATCTAAATCGGAACCGAATTTCTTCATATTCCAAAGCGGCCGACCTTGGTTCAGTAAAAACTACTTCTGCCAAATTTCATCAACAACAATTGCGACCTGTAGTTTGATTACCAGCTTTAGTTCTACAGCAGACGGATGGAGGTCGAAAAGACAGACATCGTTAAATTGAATTTGCTAGTTATTCTGAGACCTGTTATTGGATAACAACCTTTAGGTGGACAGCAGGCGGACGGACGGACAGATAGACGAATTGGCTTGAGATTCTGAGTCGATCAGTACACTTAAAGGTGGGTCTAGCTCAAATATTTGAAATGACACTGTACCAGTGTCGTGCAGGGTAGAAATATTTGTTTTGCCGGTAGCAAAAGTCGAACGCAAAAGTCTATTGTTCGGCTTAGAGTCGAACGCAAAAGTCTATTGTTCGACTTAGAGTCGAACACAGAAGTATATTGTTCGACTTAGAGTCGAACGCATAAGTCTATTGCTCGACTTAGTGTCAACTTAAAGTCGATCACGGCTTTTTCAATCTTTGCAGCAATAAGTCAATTAGTCGACTAATCGATAATTGACTTTTAGAACTTTAGAGCGGATTTTTCAGGTCAGAGTTGACAGTATATAAACAAGCTACCCGATGGTCTGTAAACGTTTAATTTGTCCATTTCAACGTTTTGCAAAAAGCTGGTTCGGCCCTTCGAAACTTTGTGGAAGTATGAATGACAACTGTATGGATGGCAACATAATTATCTTCCTTTTTACCTGTTTTCCTTAAATTGGGAAATTTTACTTTAGTTTTTGATTATCATTTGCTCATACATGTACAACATTTTGAATTCTTATTTATATTTTAATTACAGGGATTTCCATTAAGGACATCAATTTTATATAATAATAAAACACAGAATATTTAAGATATACATTTAAATTTATTTCAGTTGTAGTGCAAATGTTGCATTTTTAGAATGAAATTCGATTACGATCATATGACGAGCCAAAAGTATTTTGTAACATGGCACGATAGCGCTCTCCATTGACGGTAACATGACGATTGTTTTCATCGACGAAAAAATACGGCTCAATTACACCTCCGGCATGAAAACCACACAGTAATTTTTTGCGGATGCAATTGTGTCTTTTGAAGCACATGTGGGTTTTGTTGATATCCAATAACACA